>CP126893.1:8920000-11320000 GCA_030440675.1 Furcifer pardalis
TATATAAAACTAAGCATTAATTTATAAACAAATATCTAAACAATTTATATATTCGATTGCACCAGGAGTCACCGTTAAAAAATCTACTCTATTGCCCACATATGCTGTAAGGCTACATTGTTGAATATGTCGTACAGTCTATCATGGTGCCATGCACTCACATGCTGGTGATGGTAGTTTCCCCTATTTATGCAAAAAGTCTGCACATCTACTGTGACCTGTACATATTCTATTAAGGCTAGTCCATATTTTGTGAGGTTGATCAAAACTGAGTGGTGTTTCAGTTACACATGCGTCCTGCAGGTTGAACTCTTCATTGTATTCAGTAGTGGAGCTGGATAAAGGTGGATGTCTTCAATAGGGTCTGTTAATATTTAGGTCTAATATGTCAGAACTTACTGGTGGTTCTGGATTCTGAACTATTTTGCAGTACTCTCTTAAAAGAGCATTTTTCCTGCAAAGTTCTGGTGGAGGAATGTTACTTAACGCTGGAAGCCAGTAAGTAGATGTGGACCTAATTGTTCTGGATATAATGTGTATGGTGTTATTTAGCTGTGTATCAACCTTGCTTACATGGGTGCTACTTAACCAAACAGGGATGCAGTATTCTGCTGTGGAGTAAACTAGACTTAATGCAGAATTTTGTAAAGTTGCGACTGAGGATCCCCAAGTTGTGCTGCATAATTTCTGTGTGATATTGGTCCTCATTCTAATTTTTGCTGCGGTTTTTCGGAGGTGTGATTTAAATGCCAAAGTACGATTTAGGGCAGTGATGGTGAACCTTGGCATTCCAGCTGTTCTTCAACTTCAATTCCCAGAAGCCCTGATCAGCAGGAGTGCTGACATGGGCTTCTGGTAATTGAAATCCAAGAACACCTGGAGTGCCAAGTTTCACCATCACTAATCTAGGGTGATGTCCATGTACTTAGGCTCTTTATTATGACCGAGGCGTTTCCCATCCATGTATATTTTCAATTCTCTATGTGCTAATTTCTTATTGAGATGAAAGAAAGCACCTTCTGTCTTGGTGACATTTGGTTTAAGGTACCATCTATGGAAGTAATTTGTCATTATGGAGATGTCAGTTGTAAGGATCACGTCTGAGGCCTCAAATGATCTATGCCTGGTAGCTTTCACTCAGTCATCAGCATATCTGAACTTCCTGTTTTGTGTAGCTGGTAAGTCAGCCATATACAGTGCAAAGAGCAATAAGGCCAAGATTGAACCTTGCAGTAAACCGTAAGCTGTTGTTGGGGGGTTTTCAGGAACTCATCTTGTTGCCAAAAATAACCTGGAAGCCACGGTCCCTGATCATACTATTGATTGGTTTAGTTCTTTGACATTTTATAGTTTTAAAAAGTTTACATATTAGGGCCTGGCGCCACATGGTATCATACTCTGTGGACAGATCAATAGAAATGATGGATGTTTTTAGCTTCTTCTGATAACCCGCTTCCATGAACGTTGTTAGCGACAAAACCTGATCCACACAACTTCTCCTAGGGCGAAACCCCACATGCTCAATCGGAATCTTAATTCTATTATATAGTACACATTCCATTAGCTATAAATGGAACTGAGACGGGCTACAGGGTGATAACTTTGAGGTTGATCTATGGGTTTACCTGCTTTCAATGATGCTATGATTTTAGCATGTTTAAGTTTATGGGGAATATCTCCTAATCTTTGAAGAAAAATGAAGAATTGTGCTAGCCAAAATTTTGTGTATTTTCCTGTGTGAATAAAGAACTCCAGGTGGATGCTGTCAAAGCCTGGTGCCTTTCCAGGTTTCATGTTCCTTATAGCTCTTTTGATTTCATCAACTGAAATGTCTTGTCCTTATACTATATACTGTACTCACATTCAGTGTTTCTAAGGGAATTAAGTTCCTGTTTAACTTGTTTTATTATTACGTATTATTATTTATTGTACTTACACCTCTCCCAACTGGAATGGACTCTCACCTCTGGGCAGCTTACACTATTAAAATAAAATAAAAGCAAAACAACCAACATTAAGACAATAAACAACCCCCACCCACCTAATCAAAATCTGAACTGAAGACCTCAAACTCTTGTGGGTGAAAGGCAATGGGAGGGTCTCCTGTTTGGTCTTCAGCAAACTGCTGGAGGCCTCCTCAAACAAAAAGGTTTTCAGTTGTTTCTTGAAGGACCCTAAGGAGTCAATCAAATGCAGCTCCCCAAAAGTATGTTCCATAGAGCTGGAGCTGCCACCAAGAAATCCCTAAGGCAGGTAACAAACTTTCTTGCCAACCTGGGAGTCAGAACTTGGAGTGGAGGTGTCTGGGAAGAGCAGGTGAAGTGGGCCAGATTTCTGAGGGGAAGATGCTTTGTTGTTTCTTTATGGCTTTTCCCTTTTGACGTTGCTATAATACAGTTGTACCTCGCTTAAAGAGCATAATGCGTTCCACAGGACTGCTCTTTAAGCGAGTTTGCTCTTTAAGCGAAACACCATTGTAAGTGACCAATTTTTTTGGGGGGGGGGTTTGCAAACCCTGATTTATTGGTTAAGCGAGTTTTTGGTTGGTTTTATTTGTTAAGGAAAGCAAACATTCAGAGAAAATTCTGCTCTTTAAGCGAATTACTCTTTAAGTGAAACACTCTTTATGCGAGGTTTGATTGTATGAGATGCTATGCGTTTTGGGTCAATTATTGCATTTTCTCATATTATGACTTCCACCTCCCAATTTATGTAACAAGAACCAAGCTTTCATGTTAGAAGTTTTAAAATTGGTCTGCCGCATAGTTTCCATCCATCTTTTCAATCTTGCAGCATCCAGGCTATGAATTAGCTTGTTGGCTACTTCTCAATCACCAGTTCTTTGGAATTCTTTGTACAATTCCTCACTTGTATCATCCCATCCTGGTACATTTTCCTTCTGGTAGCCTCTGGGGACATGCTTCTTTGCAGTGCTGATTATTGCTCCTATAAACCTCTCATAGTTGTTGGAAGTGGGAGGGATCCATCAAAGTACTCTGTCTAGCCCTTCAGAGAAAACCATCCAATTCGCTTTTTGAAAATTCCAGTGTGGTCGAGAAATACATGTTATTAATTACTTATTCCAATCTCAACCAGTATTGGTTAGTGTTGACTGTGTGGAAAACCTGGCAGAATATTTCAGGTTACCATATTTGGGTTGAGCTTTTCATCCATAGTTACGAAACAAAATCAGGGTTATATTCCTGTCTCCATGCTGCTGACTTAAAGAAGCCCTGATCTTTAGCATCAAAAATTAGGTGCATATTATTCTCTTTAACCCATCTTACCAGGCTTTCCCCATTTACATCATTTTCTCTGTAGCGCCAATTTGTGTGCTGGCTATTAAAGTTGCCAACAAATACAGAGGGATGTTGATGTGTTTTCACCATGTGTACTGGCCACAAAATATCTTGGAGTTTGTAGATTTTACAGATAGTCAAGTCCCCAATTTTTATTGTAACTTCATGTATACCGTTTCCAATGGAAGCTGACATAAGATAAACATCTTCTATTTTGCTTCTCACATATGTGGCTACTCCATAAGAATGGTGATATGTTGTTCCAATAATATCATATCCAGGTCTCTTCCCTCTGGAATAAAGCCTTTCCTCGCTACCTGTGTGCGTCTCCTTGTAATGCAACTACATCAACATTAAAACCTATTAAAATATTGTGTGAAATCTGGCATTTACTCCTGCTGATACTCTCTACATTTAATTGGCAAATTTGGACACGGTGTCCCAATTTTATAGTTCTCTGGTCCTGACAAGAACTGTTGATAATTTTGTTGGTCATTAGTGTTAAGAAAAGTTAAAACTTAGTCAGGAGATTATAGTGATTATCTGGCTGCCAGCAAATGACAGTTCATTTAGAGTTACCCAAGGTGCACCATGAGGAGACAAACTAGCTTTACTCCCCAACAACACAGAGAAACATGGAGAGATCAGTTCAGTCTCTTTGGGGATTTTTTTTGGACCCAAACAAACACTTTGGATGATGAAACACTCTACAAACTTTAAAGTAGAAAATGATATCTTTACCTACAGTTACCATCTGCAATTACAATTAGAAGGGAAACAAGGGGGAAATGGAGTCTCCAGCATGTCGAAAACCTTCCATGCTTGCTGCTTGGAGAAAGGTCAGAGGGAAGAAGAACTATCAACAAAAGAAAAGGTGGGGCTGGGACTTGCTTCAAATGATGGATATGAGAAAATAACATTACCAATCAAGTTAATGGCAAAGGATAATCACATTAGGCTGTAAAGCATCTTCCCACTGATACCCAGTATTAGTGCGTGCAACACTGCAATGATAGGGTCTGTTAATATTGGCAGTGGTGTAAAAACTTTGGCATGTGTGCCAGAGGTGCCACACAGAGGTCTTTCTGTCAGCATATGCACCGTCCAGGGCAAGCCCCACCCCAGCCAGCCAGTTCCAATGGCAATGCCACTTCCCCATCCAGTCCTCTCCATCTGCCAATGGGGAGGTAAGAGGGGAGGCTGAAGTCCCACCTGGGAGGAGGCAGCGGAGAAGAGGTGAGGCAACCAGACACCCCACCCACCCACCCCTCCTAGCAGGCAGAGACAGCGGTGGTGCACACGTAGGGAGGCATGTGCACCCATGGGGGTACCCAGGGGTGGTGAATGCACCTGTGTGGGACACACCCATAGGGGCATCGCTGGCACATCTCAAGGGTCACGTGTGTGTATGCAACCATGTGATGTCACCTCCTCCTTGGGCACTTGGTCTCTAAAAGCTTCACCATCGCTCCTTTAAATATCCATTTAGGTTATCTTCATCACCTTGAACTCGCACTGGAAACATATTAGCAGCTAGTGAAAATGTTGTAATTTATTGTGATTTCTAAAGCTGTATAGTGAAAAGTAGAGAGATTAAATTGCAAACAAAGATTCGCATAGTCAAAGCAATGGTATTCTCTGTGGCAATGTATGGTTGTGAGAGCTGGACCATTAGGAAAGCTGAGCGCAGAAGAATAGACGCCTTTGAGATGTGGTGTTGGAGGAGAGTTTTGAGAGTCCCCTGGACAGCGAGGAGAACAAATAGGTCAATCTTAGAAGAAATCAACCCTGACTGCTCCTTAGAAGGTCAAATAATAAAGATGAAGTTAAAGTACTTTGGACATCAAATGAGAAGAGAGGATTCACTGGAGAAAGCCTTGATGCTTGGAAGGGTCGAGGGCAAAAGAAGAAGGGGACGGCCCAAGATGAGATGGCTAGATGGTATTGTAGAGGCAATGGGCACAGAGCTGAGCGAGTTGAGGGGGATGGTGGAGGACAGGAGTGCCTGGCGGACAGTGGTCCATGGGGTCGCAGAGGGTCAGAATCGACTGTGCGACTGAACAACAACAACAACAACAACAACAACAACAACAAAGCTGTATCTCCCCCCCCCCCCCCAATTTGCTGGATTTTTAATTTAGTGTTACGAGCTGTGCTGGCCTTATTAAGGGAAAAGGTATTATATAAATAGGTAAGTAGGCAGGGTAGAAGGATAAATTTTCCACATTCAAAGAGCATAAACTTATCAGTAATTACTACTCATGGCTAATATGCTACCCATACAACTGAATGCCATACAACTGAATGCCAGCTGCTTGGACTATCTAGTGCCTTGTTTGTGGACCTGCATCCAGTCTTTGGTTGGGTATGGTTGAGAAGAAGATAGGCTTCTAGTCTGATCCCGCAGGACAATTGTTATGAGATCACAGTGGTCAGACCCAACTGTGTCTGAATTGTAGAGCAGAAGCATCACTTTTATCAGAGTTTTTAAAAGCTATTGGCCAGAGTAGCTACTGATTTAACAATGTTGTTCTTTTCATTGTCATTGTTGTGGCCCTTCTTTTTCTCCTCCTCCTTCCTGATCTAATTTATGTTAATCCGTTTAATCCATTCTGCTGCTCATTTGAAGCTCAGAAATAAAACACTTTGACCGGCTGCTACAGGCATAAATCTTAGAAACAGATATATGTAGCAGATTTCTGATTCATGTTTTTAGATGTTACAGTAAAACCCCTACTTACAAAAAAAAACCCTCCGTTCTATAGCCTTTTGCTTAAATCAGTTTTTTATGTAACTCAAAGCAAACCCATAGGAAAAAGATTCTTTATGTAACTCGAAGCAAACCCATAGGAAATCGTGTCAATAGGGACATGGTTTTAGCACGAAATCATTATGTAAGTTGAATTTTATGTAACTCGAGGCATATGTAAGTCGGGGTTTTACTGTATTTCTGCTTGCAGGGATGCAGAGGGTTAGGGTTAAGATATGGCTGCCAAACAACTGTAGACCTTATGATGGCAGCAGCAATCCTTTCCCACTCTGGGCAATATACAATATTACAAAAGTTATGCATACAGCAACAATAAAAAACAAATGTTCATTTTCTGCATAGTAATTCACTGCCTACAGGGAAAATACAAGTAGAAAATGTGATCCACTTCTTGCAGTCATAAGTAATATAATCCACCCTACTGTCTCATGAGTCCACCATCTAGCTCTTTCCCCTGCCCCAAACTGTGATAAATGTCCAGATCATACCTTATTAGGATTTACTTTTGAGCAAGCATATTAGAATTAAAGTTTACAAGAACTGGGAAATCTGTGGCTGTCTAGATGTGCTGGACATCAACTTTGAGAATCTCTAGTCAGCATGGTTAAAATAAGAGAATCGTGGTGGTTGTAGTTCAAAACTGTTGGGAAGGGTGATAAGACCCCCCCCCCATTTGTGGACATTTTCATTCAGAAAGTATAAACTGTGTTACTAATGTGTTTCAATTTGAATATATATTCCAAGCAATATGCATTTTATGTCCACATTTTCAGGCCCTGGTAAATCCACCAGTGGAGAGTTTAGTCATAGATTCTGAGTTTTGTGTATGAGCCCCAAGATGACTCTATAGTTAAGGGGTTCCCAACCTAAGGTCCATGGCTGGATCCGGGCCACAATGCCATTTCATCTGCCCCCACCCCACCCCTCCAAGGACATTTGAGAAAAATGGCCACCCCTTTGAAGCTGTTGGGACAAAATGGCCACCTCCCTTCGTGCAGCCAGGGCAAAATGGCCATCCGGTCCTCGAAGCTGACTGAGAGAGTGTGACCTGGCCCCTGGCTTGAAAAGGTTGGCAACGCTTGCTCTAGTTAATATAACAGGTCTTAGAAAGATGCTCCTTTTTAAAGAAATTAGCCATGGTCGTGAGGAGGGCTGGGCAACTTGAAGTCCAACAACTCCCATCATCCCTACTTCATCTAACTCACCAAGTATGGTGACTGGGGCTGACGGGAGTTGATGTCTGGGAAGCCAGAAGCTTGCTAGACCTGAGAGATATAGAATCCGGCTCATTTGCTGGTCTGCCGATTACTATGTATCGATGAGGATTTAATTTTGGCCAACAACAAAGCCAAGAAAGTGGCTTCATTTTGTCAGTTTAAAGCTTGATCCGGAAGAAGAAGAAGAAGAAGAAGAAGAAGAAGAAGAAGAAGAAGAAGAAGAAGAAGAAGAAGAAAAGAAGAAGAAGAAGAAGAAGAAGAAGAAGAAGAAGAAGAAGAAGAAGAAGAAGAAGAAGAAGATTGTCCAGTTGCTAAGCACTATAAGTATATACAGTCAAGCCTCACATAAAGAGTGCCTCGCTTAAAGAGTAACTCACTTAAAGAGCAGAATTTTCTATGAAAGTTCGCTTCGCTTAACAAATAAAACCAACCAAAAACTCGCTTAACAAATAAATCAGGGTTCACAATCCCCCCCCACACACACACAATTGGTCATTTACAATGGTGTTTCGCTTAAAGAGCAGACTCGCTTAAAGAGCAATCCTGTGGAACGCATTATGCTCTTTAAGCGAGGTACAACTGTATAAATGAAATTTTACTCATTTATCAAAGCACAAATAAGTTAATTTTTTGTCTGTGCATTGCAGAATTTCCCAGCCAGCATGACCAGTTGGCCAGGGAATTCTTGGAGCTGCAGGGGGACAAAAATGTCTACCACTTATACTCCCTTAATCTCCTATTTTTTGTGAGGCAAGAAATTAGAATTGTGCTGGTCACTGGACATCAGAGGTTTCTGCACAGGGACACGAACAAAACCTTAAAAGCCAACCCAACCAAGTTCAGTTTAATGGGCTATAGGTCACCCTTTCTGGAGGCAGCTTGACCCAATATTCATTATACAGGTACTTTCCCAGTTATCGAACAAACCAGGTTCTTTTTGAAGATCTGACTTCATCAAAGATAGGAGGGAAATTGAAAATTCATAGCTTTGTGTTGGCCCGGTCAGACCGAAAGAGATCCTTCCTACTTCTTCATTTATCCAGTTCTGTGACAAATGACAAGAGAAAAGAGAGAAAGAGAGATGTGTGTTGTTAGGCAGCGGTGAGAAACCGTTGGCTTTTCAGACATAGTTGCACTGAAAATCCTGTCATTCCTTGCTAGTGTAGCCGCTGTTGAGGGTTTATAGAAATTGTAGCCCTAACAATATATGGAAGGAAGGCCAACCATTCCTCACCCTTGTTCTAATTAATACAAGACCAAAAAATAATTTGGAAATTCAGAGAACTTCAAACAATGACAGTAATTGAACCAGGAAAGACTTCCTACAGGCAGCATAGGCACTCATTCCTCCTCATCCAGTTGCTTTGCCAAACAAAAACCCTAAGTGACTAGTCATTAACTAATTACCAGTTCTGATCTTGAGATGGAAAGAACTCTTATTTTTGGGAACCCACAAATAATTTACCACATATATTCCACAGTTACCTAGACACTAAGACTTCAGGTGTGATCCTATGTAACTAGTTCACATTTAGAGATGTACGTTGTTTATGTGGCCACAAGTCACGTCTGCCTTTTGATGACTATAATATTGGTGACCTCCAGTTTCACAAAGCCAGGGCTACCTGTTATCTCACTGGATCAAACCATATCACATTGGGTCTTTTTCTTATCCTACTGCCGCTAACGTTTCCTATACAGTAATTGCTGTCTTTTTCAATGTGTCTCAATGTGCCCAAAATATGATAGCTGGCCATTTTTTATTCCAGAGGAAGTTCAGGCTTGATTTGATTTAGCAGCATCTAGTTTGATTTAGCAGCATCTAGCACCCCATCTTTGTCCTAGCTCCTGCCAACCTAGCAGTTTGAGAACAAGAAATTGCAAGTAGATAAATAGGGACCGCTTCAATGGGAAGGTATCAGTGTTCTGTGTACTCCGGTGTCTAGTGATGCCTGCCGCATGACCATGGAAACGTCTGCAGAAGCAGACAGCGCTGGCTCTTTGGCTTTGAAGCAGAGATGAGCACTGAACCCTAGAGTCGGATACGACTGGTTTTCAAGCAAGGGAAACCTTTACCTTTACTAGTTAAGGGGCTGTGGTGGCTCAGACAAGATAAAAAGCAGAGCTGGAAGAAACTTGTGGATTTTGGCTAGCAATAAAGAGCATCAAACTGTTATTGTCTTTTTATTAGTTGTTGTTGTTTTAACCATCAGGGAGGAGAGCTTGTGGGATTTTCTGCCTCAGGTGCTAAAATAACTTGATTACCTTTGCATACTACACATCTGTACTTGAGTGAAATGAGTCCCTGCCTCAGGCAACAAGAGGTTATGGATCAGTTCTGATAAGGAATGTAGCAAAAGTCCATGATAGCTGGTCCTCAGTCAACACAGTCCAGGCGGTCTCAGAGGACCCAAACAGAGTGGGCCATGCTGTAGCTGTAACTCTGAAGGACCTATACCAGTAATGTTGAACGTTGGCACTCCAGATGTTCTTGAACTTCAATTCCCAGAAATCCTGATCAGCTGGAGTGCTGACTTGAGCTTCTGGGAATTGAAGTCCAAGAACACCTGGAGTGCCAAGGTTTGCCATCATGGATCTATACTGTAACTAGTTCGACAATGGAGCCCAAATGGAGCCAAGCTGGCCAAGGGATTTTGCTACTTGAGGGAAAGAGCAAGAGGGCATGCCTACCGCCCACTCAATAAACCGAAATGGCTGTTGAATTTTACTTCATCTCTGGTGACAGTATAGCAGGCTAGTCTGGAGCAGGCAAGGTTGTATAGCAGACACCGGGTTTTATCATTGATCCACACCCACCATGTCATCTCCATATGAGGGAGCTGCTTCATTTCATTTAACAACAAGACCATCCTGAATTTCCGGGTTGAGTGGCTAACAGCAAAGACCAGTATTTCTGCCCCTTCCTGCAGCATTGCTGAAAACCAAGGCAGCAGGGATGGGCCAGAGTGTGCAGCTGCGTTGCTACGGAGAGCACCACAAGGCTATGCTCTCCTATCACCTTCCAGTTTCCAAAAAGATCTTTGCAGATTCAGAGCAGTGGCATGGCACAGACATCAAGAGCAAAGAGAAACCCAGCATGGCACATTTATTTGTTCCAGGAATTCGTGTTCTTCTTTTCAAACAAAACAAAAAATGACCTTTTGAATGGCTTATAAAAATTAGTAAATGCTCCTTAAGCATACATTCTTAAAAGACATGACACATCAATAAAAAGATGGAGATGGAGGAAAAGAAAAAGAGTGGTAGCAACAGCTAAGGTTGATTAGATGTCCAGATGGATAGAAATCTAATCTGAAACCAGTTGCCCTCCTGCTTTCCTTCCTTCTGACCTGGATTATTTTTTTGCTGATCTTTCTTCTGTTTTTCTTCTCTTCTGCTCATCTCCTTTTTTATTTGTGTAACCCTTTTCCCTTCTCTTCATGAGTTCAGTGGCTTAATTGACTTCTCCTCCCTCCCCTTAGGTGACATTATTCCTATGAAACCTTTCCAGAGGTGGTTGAAGGAGAGAGAAAGGGATCAATAATATAAACCAGACGGTAGCAGCTGTTGGGTTTGAGGAGATACAAGTAAAGAGTTTGAGACAGAGAAGGGGATGATATTTTGTCCATCTCTTCAGGAAAAGATTACAGAGGCTGAAGGCTTCAGTAGGAAAAGTCTTTGGCTGAGACCAAGGGTCAGCAAACTTTGCTCTCCAGATGTTCTTTAGGTTCAGTTCCCATAAGCCCTGGTCAACAGATGTACTGACATTGGCTTCTGATAATTGAAGTCCAAGAATAGCTGGAGAGCCACATTTGCTGACCTCTGGACTGAGACTGTAACTCTATTATGATCTTTTATTTTTATTTATTTTTATTTTATTTATCATACTTGTATGCCGCCCTACTTGGAAATGACTCAGGGCGGCTAACACAGTGTTGGAAAATGACAATCCAATGAACCCATCCATAAACCCAACTATACCCATAAATTCAAAGAGATTGAAAACTTAAAAATTCAAGATTAATTAAAAATTTAAAACTGTAAATTTAAAAGATTCAAAAATTTAAGAATTTTTTTAAAAATTAAAAGGTTAAAAGAGAGAAAGAGGTGGCTATCTAATCAAATCAACCACCCAACATGGGACCCTGTATTACTGGAGCCCAAACACCTGCCCTGCCAGCCAGGTTTCTAGGCCCTTCTGAAAGGGCAATAGCTCTGTCTGTAGACGTAACTCAGTTGGCAGGAGGTTCCAAAGGGCCAGGGCAGACACAGAGAAGGCCCTCCTTCTGGTGCTAGAGAGATGCGCCTCTCTAGCTGATGGAATGATAAGAGAGCCTGGTGGGACAGACAGATGTTCTCTGGGTGACGCAGTCTCTTGAGGTGACCTTAGGCTAGTAGCCACTGTATCTTTTTTAAAGTTAAGTCATAAATTAGGATCTACAGACACAAAGTGCTACCCTTATAGTGTCAGGGTTATGATCTACCTTGAAAGAGTATGATAAAGATATACTGTATAGCAATACTACATGTTAAGTTTTTCAAACATTTTGAAAAAGTGCTGTATAAATAGAAAATAATATTGCTTCTATTATTTTTAGTCACCCATTTTGGTGTAGGAGTAGTTCAGTGAGATGAAGTTATTCAGCACATGCTTAGATCTACAGTACCTTTTAAAAATTCCCTGTACAAAGAGCCCTCTATTCTAAGTATTGATGGCAACTGCATGGTGTGTTGTAAAGCATTTGTACATTTCTTTCAAGGAGAACAGTGAGTGAGTCTGTCTATGTCTGTATCTGTTGATCTTCAAACTTAGTTATGCCAAGGCTCAGTACATTGAAAGGAGTGTCTCTGAGTATGTGCAATGTTTAACCCCCTTCCTTCCCACTTCACTAGTGACTCACCAAAGACTTCCCACAAGCACGTTTACAATTAGGAGGAAGGATGTATGGCTCCTGAAGCAGTTCCCCCAGGGTGGAGGGAATCTAGATTGGGGTGCCCAAATGTTTCGGGCCACGGGGCAGTTGTGTGGTCCAGCCGGCTGGTCACGTGGTTCCTCCCACTGGAAGCAGAAGTAAAATGTGCCTTGCTGTCTGTGTTTCGCAACAGGATGAGACAGATTTTAGGCTGCCATTTTCTCTGCTTAAACCAGGGGTGCCCAAACTACATCCCATGGGCCAGATCTGTCCCTGTCACCAATTCATCCGGCCCATGCTGCCCCGCCGCTCCCAGAAACAGAAGTAAAACACGCCCGTATGGGCACATTTTACTTCTGGTTCTGAGTGTGGCGCAGGTCGAATAAATTGATATTGGGGGCCAGATCTGGCCCATGGACCATAGTTTGGGCACCCCTGATCTAAATAAAGTGTTCAGTATGGTTTTGAAGGAAGAGGGAACACTGACCTCGGCAATAATTCAAGTTCTTATCAGCTGCCTCTGATTTGCAGCCTTGCTATGCCTGTGTTTTCTTCCTACTATCTCCTGTCCCCTTCTAAGGCACAGAGTGGGACAAGAGACTTGCTTTGCTTGGTTCTCCTCAAGTGGATATTTGTCTTTCCTTTTTCCTTGTCAGGAGCCTTGTTTTCAAGTGTGTGGGGAGGCAGCGGTGCCTTGCTGGTTCTTCTGGAAGTAGCCAGAGTTCTACGGTAGCAGTCCAGCTTTTACAGTCTTCCTGCCTGCCTGCCTGCCTCCCTCTGCTGCTTTCCCCTTGAATTGTCCTTGAGGTTGCGGTGGCAGCAACGGCAGCAGCTAGGACAGGCTTTCTTTGCTGCACGGAACTGTAGGCTCCTTTCCCACTACATTGAGAGAGGAAGGGAGGGAGAGATCACGCAAATGATAGGAGGGCAGCATGCAGGCCACTGCGGTGGTGGGGAAGATACTGAGGAGGGCAAGGGACGGGGGAGCAAGTCTGGGAGAGAGATAGGAAGAAAGAAGCCGATTGAAGAGCAACCGCAGTAGCTGTCAGGCTGTCACACCACAAAGCCAGACAGAAGAGAGGGATTCGGTGCCTTTAAATGTAGGGTCACAGAGGGAGTTTTGGATCATCCCATTTTCTCTGCATGCCACATGACGAACTGCTGTCATGTGGCATAAAGGAAAAGCATCATATTAGCATGTTCTTTTTCCACCCATGGCTGAATCAAATTGAATCTGAATTCAGACAAGACAGAGGCAGCGATGATAGTGGGTTCCTCAGCCCAGAAGGACAGGTTTGCTCACTTAATCAGTGGATTCAGTGGCTAGGAGCATTTTATTAGTGAAGCTATTCATTTCAGCTAGTTTGCGAGTTCTGGCTTTCTATAGATATTGATTGTTTGGCTATACTGATCTATTCTTTGGATGATAATCCAGCCTGGCTTTCTGCAATCTTTTATACATTGGTCTGCCTTCGGAAACAGTCCAGAATACAGCTGTTAAAACACTGGCGCTCTTGCCTAGGTGAAGTTGCATTTGTATACATGAGTTTTTGAAGCAGTTGCACTGGCTGCTGATTTATCACTCCTAAGCCCAGTTCAAGGTCCTGGTGTTTAAACTCTAAATAGGGGTATACAGAAAGAGCCTCCTTGAAGATTGTGGTATTTCTAGACCACAGTCGGGCATGCCCTGGTAGCGGCCACCTTGTGCCAGCTCATCTTTCTCACACTAGGTCAGGTGGGGAAAAAACTACAGAATGAACACCCCAAAGGTAGCTTCATTTTGGCAGTTTCACATCTGACCTAGACAAGGAAGAAGAAGGAGGAGGACTCTAAATGGCTTGTGATCCAGCTATCCGAAAGAAAATCTTCCACATCATCCTATCCAGTCACTTTAAACAATTGAAGCAAAGTCTCTTCTGCATTCCACCAATAGGAGAAATACATGATGCCTATGAAAGAGGTAGACTCCCAGATATCTCCTGGAGACATCACTGGTGTCAACACTTGTCTCTTCAGAGACAGGTTTATAAAACCTTACAATTGACATTTCAATTGAAACCTGCATTTGTTAGCTGGGTGAAATGGTTCACACCTCTCTGTGCTTTAATGAACTGAAGTTCAATGTCATGCTGTCTTTGTCAGACTAAATATCCGGTTTCTATGTATTGTATATAGTCCTGAAAGTCCTTTCTGGGTGAAGCCATAGGCTTTACACCTATAAAATAGTTGACAAATTCAATACTAAGGTTCATTTAGATACAGTTCTGTCTCCCTATTTATGTTTATAAAAGCACTCCTATTATTGCAGTGGCTCAAGTGGTTAAGACTCTGACTGGAAGGCAGCAGGTCAGCAGTTCGATACCTGAATACTGCAGGACAGAGTGAGCTCCTGTCTTTGTCCCAGCTCCTGCCAACCTAGCTCGAAAGCAAGAAATTGCAAGTAGATAAATAGGGGCCACTTTAGTAGGAAGGTAAACAGCGTTCCGTGTGTTCTGCTGTCTGTTCATGCCTGCCACATGACCACGGACCACGGAAATGTCTCCAAGTGCGGACAGTGTTGGCTCTTCAGCTATAAACAGAGTTGATCACCCTAGAGTCGGATACGACTGACTTTTGAGCAATGGTACCTTTACCTATTATTGTTGTATTGTTGCTGTTGTTATGTAATACAACCTTCTGCCTGTTTACTCACAAGTAAAGCTTGCTAGCCAGAACCCTGTTTGTTTACCCAATTGCGCAAGGGAACTCTCATAAGTTTTTCCCTCTGCCTAACAAACCACATGCAAGTGACTACTCAAAGGGGAGAGAAGGAAACCATTACATAACTTCCCTTAGACCTTCACTTCTTCTCCTGTATCCATCTATTCAGTGGGGTTCTCTCTCTATTAAATGCTTTTGGGTGATAGTCTCCTTGTAGTTTTAGAAAGGACAACCCTCTGTAGATGTCCTCTATTTGAAAAAGATGTCCGATACAAGTCTTGTTGAAAGGCAAAGAACCATCTGAAGGGAAGGGAAGAGAGTCCTTGAAGCTGCCTGTTCACATTTAGTAAGCATCTGGACAGAACACTGAGTAAGCACATGGTTGTGCTGGACAGTCTGCTGAGGAGCATTATTTCTTCTACAGAAATCATAGCCATTATTTCTAATTATTTCCTCATCCCTCGGGGCTGCATGCAGGTAGTGGAGATGGCTGGAGCCAGTGGTGGATGAGACCACAATCAAAAGTAGGTGAACCCGCCCCTTCTACCTGTCTCTGACTCTCTGCCACCTCTTTCTCTTTCTCCTTCTCTTCTTCCCCCTCTAGCAGGTGGCTGGGAAAGGGCCAGGCTGTTCTTCCAGAAGTATGACCATGGGCAGAAGACTTCTAGACACAAGGGAAGGACTTCAAAGGGCTTCCAGTACCGAGCCCCTCTCCCTAGATCAGGAGTTCCCACCCTTTTCAAGCTGGGGCCCAGATCACGCTCTCTCAGTCAGCTTTGAGGGCCATACGGCCATTTTGCCCTTTCTACATGATGGGGGTGACCATTTTGTCCCAACAGCTTCAAAGGGGCAGACATTTTGTTGCTCAAATGGCCTTGGAGGGGAGCAAATGAAATGGTGCCATGGGCCAGATACAGCCCACAGGCCTTAGGTTGGGAGCCCCCCTGCCCTAGCTGGTTAGTCATTAGAAGGCTCTAGCTATGAGTTCATCATTTGCTTCTCACTGTGGGATTCTGGGGTAACAGGATTAAAGCACAATTGTCATCAAAGGTCGAATGGCCTTCTATGGTAAGGAAAGCTTGTAAAATTTTACTCTTCATAACAAACACTCCTGGAATTCCCCAACCAACATGACTAACATTTTCCCCCCAATATCTGGCCCAGAACATTTCATAGCATTGATTGATCAGATCAAGAGGGGTGGCTCCTGAAATCCCAGTGTCTTCTTTTTCCTGGATCTGGGAATGTAATGGCACCAAGATAGAAGGTTGAAGAGCAGAAGGTACTATGATCTGCAGGTCTCTCCTGACCAGCTGTGGAAAGAGTTTGACCAGAGCCCCTGACTTCCTGCTGATAGCTTGAGTGTCTGACATTTTTAATATTTAACAAAGCCCTCCCCCTCCTCCAAGACCAGGGCTCAGCAAAGGCAAACAAAGGAAGAGAGGACCACTGGCAGAGCTGCCCCAGAGCCCTTTCATCTCACAGGAACCATGAGATCTAGGCCTGCGGTGTAGACCTCCTTCTTCACTGCAGGCACCCATCCTTTGATATCTCTCTATCATACAGATTTAGAACAGTTTTAACGATATCTTGCTACGTGGCAATAGTTTGGGCATTGCTCTCACACGTTTGCCAGAGAATCTGTGGTTAGACCCAGTTCCAAGGTTTCATAGCTGAAAAGAGGGAAGGGAGCCTTATTATCATACAGCAAGGACTGAACAAACTCTCTCCTCTCATTAGTTCAAGCTCAATGTCTCCCTTGTTCAAAAGCCAATCGTATCCAGTTCTAGGGGCAGTGCTCATCTCCGTTTACAGCCAAAGAGCCAGCACAGTCTGTGTCTGCAGATGTTTCCAGGGTCATATGGTAGGCATAAGTATCAATATGCCCTTGGAGTTAAAACCAGACTATCCTATTCTAAGTCAAGTGGAGCTTGACTAATATATACTTGTTATATATACAGTATGGTGAGGTCAGGCATTTGTAACGGACTCATTACTCATGAGTAGAACTTTAGTCTACCGTAGGTGGGACTGCACCTGAACTGATAATAATAATTTTGTGTCAGAAATTATTTTGTGTTGAAAGACTTTTTTACTGGAGAAACTCTGCTCAGGGGAGGCCCGAATGAGGCTCGTTTCATCTCCCCAAGAACTTTTCCCACTGGAGCAGTACCTGTTTATCTACTTGCAATTTCTTGCTTTCGAAATGCTCGATTGGCAGGCACTGGTGCAGAGACAGAAGCTCACTCCATTATGTATTATTCGGGTCTCAAACTGCCGACTTGCCGGCCTTCTAGCTAACAAGGCGAGCTTCTTAAGATAAGAAATATTCAGCAGTAGTTTATCATTGCCATCTTCCTTCCTTCCTTCCTTCCTTCCTTCCCAAGGCAGTTAATATAATTAAAAATAATAAATTGTTACAATAATTAAATAAAATTTAAAGCAGTTAACAAACTGACTGCAGTATTTTGGCCTGCTGAAGTCTTTGAACCCTTGCCAGAGGCAGCTCCATGTAGAGTGTGTTACTGTAATCAATCTGGAATGTAATTACCAGTAAGGCATTTATCACCATGGCCAGATCAAACAACTCCAGCAAAAGGCACAGCTGGCACACTAGTTTATTGTGCAAATGCACTTTTGACCACTGCCAAAAACTGAGCATCCAGGCTCAGAAACTAATCCAAGACCAAGACCACAACCAAGCTGTGTACCTGTGTTTTCAAGGGGAATGTAACCCTATCCAACACAGACTGGCTCCCTAGACCAGTGATGGCAAACTTTGGCACTCCAGATGTTCTTGAACATAAATTCCCAGAAGCCCTGATTAGCAGGAGTGCTGACTTGGGCTTCTGGTCATTGAAGTCCAAGGACACCTGGAGTACCAAGGTTAGCCATCACTGCCCTATACCAGGGATGGTGAACTTTGGCACTCCAGGTGTTCTTGGACTTCAATTCCCAGAAGCCCTGATCATCAGGAATGTTGACTTAGGCTTCTGAGAATTGAAGTCCAAGAACACCTGGAGAGCCAAGGTATACCATCACTGCCCTATACTATGATCTGACTTTTGATTGACCAGGATCATTTCTATTTTGTCTGGATTAAGTTTCAGTTTATTCACCCTCATCCAGTCCAATATTGACACCAGACACCAAAATAGAAACTGAAAGAGCTTTCTTGGATTTAGGTGGGAAGGAAAAATAGAGTTTGATATCATCTGCATAACGGTGACATTGAAGCCCAAAAACTCTGGACAGCCTCTCCCAGTGGTTTCATATAGATGTTGAATAGCATGGGGAGCAAAATGTAACCCTGATGGACTCCAGAACCAGCAACCAGGACATCAAATAGGAGGGCACCACTTTCTTAGTTCTCGCCTCCAGGGACAACCAGAACCACCATAAAACAGTGCCTCCAAGTCCCATCCCGGAGTGATAGCCCAGAAGGATACCATGGTTGAGGGCATCAAAAGCAGCTGGAAAGTCCAGCAGAACCAACAGGAGCACAGTCCCCTTGTCTTGATTAAGTGAAGCAACATGTATTTAATTGTCTGCAAGCCTTTTTAAGTATGCTGTGATGTTGGGGGGGGGGGGGCTTTCTTGCTCATTCGGCTGAGTGGAATGGCAGTCTTCAGTCCAACATCTTACCTAGATGTCACTTCTGCTGCGGCCAAACCTAATCTATAGTTAGGCTTTTTCTTTTAAAATTAACACCCAAAGAAATTTTGAATCTTTTCCCCCCTTCTTGTGGACTGGGAAAAGCATCTTGATTTACTGCATAGATGGCCTTAACATCTAGATTTTTTAAATGTTTAGGTAGTTAAATTAAAAACAAAAAATTCAGACAGCAAGAATAATGTGTTTCAAACAACAAACAAAGGTTAATTCAACCCAAAAAGTGTCTCCATAAAGCAATTGGAATTGTTATCGCAAAGAGAATAGCAGTGTAGCCATATGGGCCTTTGCCATGATGTCTCCACTGTCTGGGCACTACAATCCATCAGTTCTCACTGAGCTAAGATTTACTGTATATACTCGAGTATAAGCCGACCCGAATATAAGCCGAAGTACCTAATTTTGACCTGAAAACCCAGTAAAATAGATTGACCCAAGTATAAGCCAAGGGTGGAAAATGCAGCAACTGCTAGTGAGTTTCAATAATCAAAATACATGAAATATGTTAAAATTAATTAAATTGGCACATCTCAATCCAATGCGGTTTTGGGATCCTTGTGGTCATTGACCCAAGTATAAGCCATTTCCCCTTTTGGGGGCTCATTTTTGGGACTAAAAAACTAGGCTTATACTCGAGTATATACAATATCTCTCTCCTTTCTCCCCAAGAGTTTATGACGACACATGCAGGATTTTTGCTGCTTCCCAGTTCTGTTTTTACAACAACCTTGTAAGACAGTGATTGGCCCAGGTTAATGCACTGAGCTTCAAGGCAGAGGCTGGATTTCCTTTTTTGTGTCTCTCCATTTCTAGTAAATTTAATGGCTATATCACATGGGAAACCTACACCTGAGCTGTGCCACTTCATATTAGCGACAGGGGTTCTGACATGACGGGATGCTCTTCCACACCAAAACCTACCAACCAACCAACAAACATTTGATTATACAGAGTCTATCAGTGACATGAATTCTAGCTCAGGCCAGAGAGAGAGAGAGAGAATGTGGGACACCAGATATTTGTTCTTTGTTCTTATTTAGATTTAAGTATCTTCTTTCTTCCGATAAGCTCATGTCTACATCTGTAGCCCTCTTCCTCCCGGTGTTAGACTCAAAAGACTAAGAGGATATGAACAGCTCAAGATCATTCAGTGAAGTTCAAAGCCAAATGAGAAATTGAACCTTAGTCTTCCTAGTCCTTGTTTCAATATTCACTAAACTGGAAGGGGCAACTTGTGGCCTTCCAGATGTTTGCAGAAAACATATCTCCTATCATTCCTCATCACTGGCTGTGCTATTTAGAGCCAATGTTAATTGTAAGTGGACAATTTGCCCACCCTTAATTTCAACAAACACCCTTGAATCCATTTTTGCACCTATTTTCCCCTTGTACATTTAAATGTTACACACCACGTTGAGAATTTGAACAGTAAATCAGACCAGAGTGTATCACAAGACCAGTTAGTTTCCTTCCGTGCCACAACACTTACTGTTTTACATCAGCCTGGTCTCTCCTCTGTCTCCTCAGGTCTCTCAGACAACCCAGCTGACCTGGAAAAGAGAAAACAGATCTACGGACAGAACTTCATCCCCCCAAAGAAGCCTAAGACCTTCCTACAATTAGTATGGGAAGCACTCCAGGATGTGACGCTGATTATTCTTGAAATTGCTGCCATCATCTCTTTGGGTCTGTCTTTTTATGCCCCACCAGGTGAAGAAAGTGAAGGTGAGTTCGACCCCTGATACGATGATGTTAGCTGGAGCTACAGCTGAATAGAGCATCAATTTTAAGGAAATCTGGAGCCATTCTTTTAACTGCCCAGTAAACTTTTACATATCTTACATATGAAACTCCTGGTCCTCTTCCAGATACTTTGACCTGCAAATCCCATCAGCTTAATCCACCATGGCAGACAGAAAGGGGCCATGATAGTCCACATCTCCTGGAAGGCCAAAGGCAATGCTTTACAAGTTATTTTTTTAAGACAACAGAATATAATGACATGACTGAAGCCACTCATATCTTAGCATTGAGCGTCTGATGTTCAGCTGTGGTTGACTTCAAAATATCATTAATGTATAGGCAAACATCATTATATTATACATTAATATCATTAATGTATATTCATTCTTCTTAAAAGTAATGTTCTAAATTGTAATTCCTGCTCAGCTGCTGCAATAAAGTAATGTGCTTTCCTGGAAATTCAGCTCTGTTGGCAATAATTTGTGTGACTTAACTTTACTCAATACTGCTAAATTCTGCACATCTTTGTGCTGCATCATAGATTCAGTTATCTTTATTGTTGTTGTTGTACATATGCCATTCTTCAAAAATATAAAGAGCTTTTGTGAGTCTTACTGCTTCCATTGGTACAGCAGCCATCCAAGGAAGAGGTCTGACAAAACCCAGGCAGAGCCAATAACTTGCTACCAGACATGCACTTTGCTTTGACTTTACCATCCATACACTGAGCATCACCAGTTTTCCGTGTGCCACTGATTCCAGATCCACAGGGCAACCTTAAGAAATGATTCCATTCTCCACAGCCTTGTGCCAGATGATTTACAATGTGATTGGTTTACAATGTCATTCTGTGCCCCTGTACCTGAAGTGTATAAACTGATGCCATGAAACCTCACTCTTCTATCTGACCAAGTGGACTTGATCCACGAAAGCTAACAGTTAGTCTTTAATGTGCCACAACATTTTTTTGTCTTTTTGTTTTGTTTTGTTTACTCTCTGATATGCTTGAAACACAGACTAATGCAGCTACCATTTCAAAAATGTGATTGAGATACAGTGGAATCTCCGTTAACAAACGGCTCGGTTAACATAAAAATCACATAACAAAAGGAAACCCATAGAAAATAGTGGCTCAGTTTACGGATTTTTTTCAGAACGGATTAATTGGTTTTCAATGTATTCCTATGGGAAATCATGTTTCGGTTAATGTATTTTGGTTTTCATTGCATTCCTATGGGAAATTGCATTCAATGCATTCCTATAGGAAATTCAGTTAAAGTAATTTTTGCTGTAAGAAACGTCCTGGAGAACACATTAATTACGTTAACTGAGGTTCCACTGTATTCATCAATTACATTTATAGAACATGATCCCCAATGTTTTATGATGTTTGGACATATATACACCAGAGAAGGGGGAAATCCTTTTCTGAACTATACTTCAGTCCCTCTATAAATTTTTGTTAAATTAGGGAGTTGAGGGGATTACGTTGCTGGGAAGGGAGTGTTACATCATGATCCCAAGGGAATACATGTATATGCTGGCAAGATTTTGTCTACTTTACATTAGGAGAACCTAAAGGAAGTTTCTCTAACCTGGTCCCCTCCAGATGAGTCATATGATAGCCCCCACAGTTGTCAACAACATGGTCTTAGAAAGCTGGACAGTTCTGTGATACTTTCTTCTTCCATTTATCAGCCTGTGGGAATGTCGCGGCTGGCGGTGAGGATGAGGGAGAGTCTGAAGCCGGTTGGATCGAAGGTGCCGCCATCCTGCTCTCAGTGATCTGTGTGGTGCTGGTCACGGCCTTTAATGACTGGAGCAAGGAGAAGCAATTCCGGGGTCTGCAGAGCCGTATTGAACAGGAGCAAAAATTCACAGTCATCCGCAATGGGCAACAGGTTCAGATTCCTGTGGCTGAGCTGGTCGTGGGAGACATTGCCCAAATCAAATATGGTAAGGGGCAAGGAAAGGGATGAACTGTCAACCAGGTTGGGCTTTGTGTAGGGTGAGCTTACTAAACCAAGACTGGCCGCTTTGGAGATGCTGGGTGGTATCTGGAGAAGTCAAGTCCAGGGAAAGAATCAAGGCAACTAGGACTTGAGGTCATCAGCTGTGGCCCTTCTGTCAGTCCCTTCTTCCACCGTCAGAGGAGATCTGGTGGGAAAGGACAGAAGTCGCTTTTGGTTATTGCTTCCAAAGTCCTTTCTGAAGAAGATAAACTAACCTTCTTTCTTTTTCCTTCCACTGGCAGGCTAAGGCTTTGTTTTTAGGCAAGCCCTTGGCAATTGATGGTTGCTGTTTACTGTGTTGGTGCCGTATTTTCTCTATGGATTCTTCTTTGCTTCCTCTTTTGCCCCATCGGGTGTTGAGGGAGATTCAAGGTTCTTTTTCTAGCACTTCTAGTTGCCTCCACCAGTGTTATTTGGTGTTCTTGTAATATGTATTTGATGTTATCTCTCCACCTTCCTCTGGGTCTGCCTTGTGGTCTTTGTCCTTCACCTCTTTCCACATATGGTATGGAATTTGAAGACATGCTTTCCAAATGGCCAAAGCACTTTATTTGTTCTCTCTGTATGCAGTTCTGTTCCAATTATTTCCCTTATAACCTCATTCCTGATTTTATCCCTTCTAGTCACTCCAGCAGCCTTTCTCAGACATCTCATTTCCGTGGTGACCAACATTTGCTTAAGCTTTTTTTTTAAAGTGACCATGTTTGGCACTGGTAACATAAGGCAGGAATGAATATGCTTTGTATGAGGTGTGTCTCTGTATTGATCGGTATTGCCTTTTGTTGTAACTGTCCCAATATTTGGTTTGCCTTACTGCACCGTATGTTAATCTCTTCGCCAATTTTGCCATTTTCAGTAAATGTTGTTCCTAGGTATTTGAACTCTGCCACTTGTTTTATACTTGTTCCCTCTATCTCAATAGCTACAGTATGCTGTCTCCTTCCAATTGCCATTACCTCAGTCTTCTCTTTATTGATTCTTGTATTATTTATCTTACATTCTTGGTTCATGAATGTAAGGTGTTGTTGTAGTTCTTTAACTGTATTTGCTATCAATGTCTGATTATCTGTAAAAAGTAATTCATTGATATTGTTTCTATTCATGAGCTTAGCTTTTTTGCTTATGCTGTCTATGTAGGTGATGAATAATAGTGGCAACAGTGCGTATCCCTGCTTCACTCCAAATGTTACTGCGAAGGGTTCTGATATTCCTTGACTTGTTCTAACTACGCCAACTACACTATTCTATGGATTAGTTCTAAATTATTTTTTTAATCTACTGGTGTTTTACTATTTGAACTGTTAATCCTCACTCTGAACTGGTTTAGCGCGATCTTTGGAGGGGAGGCAAGCTAAAATGTCCAGTCAATCAATCAATTAGTTAATCAAGCAAGCAAGTAATCTCTGATCTTGACAATCAGGATCCACTGTGCTGTAACTGTTAAGACTGTTAGACCGAGACTCCAGAGGTCCAGGTTCTCATTCTATGAAGCTGTGAAACATACATGCCGGTCACTCACTCTCTCAGTGAGGCCTACATTGCAGGTTGTTGTAAGGCTGTAATGGAGAGGATAGCCACATGCACTTCCTAGAGCTTATTGGAAGAAAAGTGGATAGAAATGTAACTAATAAGAACAATCCTAATAGAATCTACCATAGCTGCTTAGGAATTCTTATAATCTCTGTCAAATAGGGGTAGGTTGTAGCTAGAGCCTTTGTCAAGAAGACACATCTGCGTAGACGTCTCTTACAGCTATGGTGCATGGATGGATTGTCTCAGAGGATGCATAAAGATAGACAGCTCTTCTGTTGTGGGCAAGCGCTGGCAACACTGGTCATATTTCTTATAATTTAGCATATGGACAGGATGGGATGAATCAAATGGGCATTCTTGATAGCTCCATGTAATTGGAGTAGGTTATAGGAAAAGAATACAGATTTTCAAAGAAAAGCAAGGAGAGATAAGGAAACCTACCTGAATGAACAGTGCAAAGAAATAGAAGAAAACAATATCAGGGGTAGGACTAGAGATCTTTTCAAAAAAATTGGGGAACTCAAGGGAACATTTAAAGCAAAAATGACCATGATAAAGGATAAAGATGGCAAGGAGTTAGCAGATGCAGAAGAAATTAAGAAAAGATGGAAAGAGTACACAGAGGAACTCTACAAAAAGGACCTCAACACCCCTGATAATCACAGTGATGAGAACATTGAACATGAGCCAGACATTCTAGAGAGTGAAGTCAGAAAGGCCCTAAAAAACACTGCAAACAACAAGGCCAGTGGAGTTGATGGGATCCAAGTTGAACTGTTCAAAGCCCTACAAGATGATGGAATCAAATTATTGCATTCTATATGCCAGCAGATTTGGAAAACACAACAATGGCCACAGGATTGGAAAAGATCTGTATACGTTCCACTTCCCAAAAAGGGTAATGCCAAAGAATGTTCAAATTATCGAACAATTGCGCTCATCCCTCATGCTAGCAAGGTGATGCTCAAGATAATACAGGATAGACTGCAACAGTATGTGGAGAGAGAATTACCAGAAGTGCAGGCGGGTTTCAGAAGAGGCAGGGGGACTAGAGACCACATCGCCAACATAAGATGGATCATGGAAAAAACAAAGGAATACCAGAAACAAGTCTACTTCTGTTTCATTGATTACACTAAGGCTTTTGACTGTGTCGACCACAACAAAATGTGGCAAGTAATTAAAGAGATGGGAATTCCGGAACACCTTATAGGCCTCATGAGAAATCTGTACATGAATCAACAGGCAACAGTTAGGACAGAAAATGGAATGACTGAGTGGTTTGGAATAGGAAAAGGAGTAAGACAAGGCTGCATTTTGTCACCCTGCTTGTTCAACTTATACACAGAACACATAATGCGCAATGCAGAAATGGAGGAATCACAATTTGGGATCAAAATTGCTGGGAGAAACATCAACAACTTGAGATATGCAGATGATACCACCCTAATGGCGGAAAGTGAGGAGGACCTAAAGAAGCTCCTGATTAGGTTAAAAGAAGAGAGTGAAAAAGCTGGCTTGAGACTAAATATCAAGAAAACCAAGATCATGGCAACAGGCCCTATCAGTCCCTGGAAAATAGATGGGGAAGTAGTAGAGGCAGTTACAGACTTTACTTTCCTAGGATCAAAGCTCACTGCAGATGGTGATTGCAGCCATGAAATAAAAAGGCGACTGATTCTCGGGAGGCAAGCGATGAGAAACCTGGGGAGCATAGTGAAAAGTAGAGACATTAAATTGCAAACAAAGATTCGCATAGTCAGGGCAATGGTATTCCCTGTGGCAATGTATGGTTGTGAGAGCTGGACCATTAGGAAAGCGGAGCGCAGAAAAATAGACGCCTTTGAGATGTGGTGTTGGAGGAGAGTTTTGAGAGTACCCTGGACAGCGAGGAGAACAAATAGGTCAATCTTAGAAGAAATCAAACCTGACTGCTCCTTAGAAGGTCAAATAGTAAAGATGAAGCTAAGGTACTTTGGACATCAAATGAGAAGAGAGGACTCACTTGAGAAAGCCTTGATGCTGGGAAGGGTGGAGGGCAAAAGAAGAAGGGGACGGCCCAAGATGAGATGGCTGGATGGTATTGTGGAGATAATGGGCACAGAGCTGAGCGAGTTGAGGGGGATGGTGGAGGACAGGAGTGCCTGGAGGACAGTGGTCCATGGGGTCGCAGAGGGTCGGAATCGACTGTGCGACTGAACAACAAACAAATAGGAAAAGAAGGAGATGCCTGTAGATGACTAACTGTAATGACTAATAGTCCACAGAGTCCTGTAGGACTTACTCTTTCTAGGTAAGTGGGGACAGAATTGTGACTTACATTTATGAGTCCATTACTGTAATCCAGTGGTTCCCAACATAGGGCCCATGCCCCGCAGGGGGACTTCTCAGAAGCCTAACTTAGTACATTGGCTGATCAGAGCTTTGGGGAATTGACTTCGGCTTCTGGGAAATGAAGTCCAATAACCAAAGGTTGGTAAAGACTGCTGTGACTTCTTTCTTTTTTCCAGGGGATCTGCTTCCTGCAGATGGAGTGCTCATCCAGGGGAATGATCTCAAGATTGATGAGAGCTCTTTGACGGGGGAATCAGATCATGTGCGCAAATCAGTGGAGAAGGATCCCATGCTGTTGTCAGGTAAGAGAGACAGTATTAGAGATTTGAGATCTCCAAGGACAGTCCTTTTCTCAATTTCTTCATCCCCGCATGAGAGAAGTTTTTCTTTTAGTTGCTCCTGAAATCTGCGGATCCCTTTCCAGGAAGGCTGGAAAGAGCTGCTTATTCAGAAAATCAGAAGGACCCTTTGTGGGTTGGGTTGCTGAGCACTCCATTGCCCTAGAATGGGCAATGGAGCCCAAATTTTATAGCTCCAGAAATCTGGTCCCATGTTAATTTCTACTGTTGCTAATGGCTGTGTGAAACTGCATTCTTGTGCTTGCTTGTCTGTCATCTTGCTTGACACCAACCCTTCTCCCATCGACCTCCTGAATTTGGTATATAAGAACATGCCTGTAAGTTTCATTCCTTGTCTGATGAAGTGGACTTGATCCACGAAAGCTAACAGTGAAAATATAGCAGTTAGTCTTTAAAGTGCTATTGTGTTTTTTATTTTTATTTTACTTTATTTTGTTTATTTTGATTTGTTTTGTCTTGTTTTCTGAGATGCCTGAACCACAGACTAACACGGCTACTATTCCAAAAAATGTTAATTTCTCTTATTGATCCCCATGCGTTGCAAAGATTGTTATGGCACATACAGGGTAAGGAAAAGGAAAAGCTCTCTCTTGCTCAAAAGCCAGTCGTGTCCAACTCTAGGGTTCGGTGCTCATCTCCATTTATAGCCAAAGAGCCAGCACTGTCTGCATCTGCAGATGTTTCCATGAACATGTGGCAGGTATGACTAGACACTGGAGTGCATGGAACGCTCTTACCTCTCCCCCAAAAGTGGTACCCATTACCTACTTGTGATGTCTTGCTTTTGAACTGCTATGTTGGTAGGAGCTGGGACAGAGACGGGAGCTCACTCCCTTGCGCAGCACTCGTGTCTCGAACTGCTACAAGCTACCCCTGCCAAACTTCACATCATCAAGTTCAGCGTCTTAACCAGTGGTGGGCATCTGCAGGTTCATACCAGTTCACCAGAACCAGTAGCAGAAATTCTGGCTAGCCCCACCCATCCAATTTTTGAAATAAAGTAGTCCTGTTCGAAAGCAAGAAATTGCAAGCAGATAAATAGGGACCACTTTGGTGGGAAGGTAACAGTGTTCCGTGCACTCCGGTGTCTAGTCATGCCTGCCACATGACCATGGAAATGTCTGCAAAAGCAGACAGCGCTGGCTCTTCGGCTTAAAAACAGAGATGAGCACTGACCCCTAGAGTCGGATACGACTGGCTTTTGAGCAAGGGAAACCTTTACCTTTACTAATTCAGGTGCAACACAGAGCTTTCCTCCTGGCCACGCCCACCATACCACACCCATAGTGTGGTAGTAAATTTTTTTGAGCCCACCACTGGTCTTAACCACTAAGCTACCACAGTCCCCCTATACAGGGTACACTGATATAAAGATACAATAGTTCAAACGGCATCTCCCCACATTGGCTGATCCCAGAGCACATTCACTGAGGCAACTACACACGCACACACGCACACGCACACGCACACACAAGGAGTTCATTCTGAGATCCTTGGGCATGTTTCTCAAACAGAACTTTGCATACCAAATGGCCCTGCCTGCACCTCTTAAACCAGGGGTGCCCAAACTACGGCCCACAGGCTGGATCTGGCCCACACCACCAATTCATCCAGCCCATGTTGCTCTCGTTGCTCCTGGAAGCAGAAGTAAAATGTGCCTGTACAGGCAGCATAGACAGAAGAATTGGTATTGGGTGCTGGATCTGGTTGAAGCAGAGAAAATGGCAACCTAAAATCTATCTCATCCTGTTGCAAAACGTATCTGTTGCGAAACAGATTGCAAGGCGCATTTTACTTCCGTTTCCAGTGGGAGGAACCACGTGACCGGCCCACTGAACCACGTGACTGGCCTGCAGACCAAAAAGTTTGGGCACCTCTGTCTTAAACAATCCTACCATCCTCAGAGGTGGTAGACGACCCTGCCCCATCACATATTCAGCTGGCAGTCTAGGAAGCCTCTTAGCAAGGAATGGGTTGTGGTGGTGGCTATCCCCTTGCCTGTGCCAATGTCCTCTGGTATGCGTAGCATGCTGACAAGTCTTCTAGGAACTGAACGCCCAGTCTGACCCACAGTCATACTTTCTGCCCAACCCTGGCTTATAGGATCTGGTGATAAATGAAGAGATCTGACCCTTCTGTTCCTGGTTACTAGCAGGGATGATGCTTCCATCTGATGCCCTCCTGACTCTCCCTTGGGTTTTCCAGGCACTCATGTCATGGAGGGCTCTGGAAGAATGGTCATCACAGCTGTTGGGGTCAACTCACAGACTGGCATTATCTTCACTTTGCTGGGTGCTGGTGGAGAGGAGGAGGAAAAGAAAGATAAGAAAGGTAAGATGTCTCCTCAAGCTTAGGTAAGCTTTTTGCTCGTGTATGTTGGTATTCTTTGTGATGCAGCTCAGCCTTCATGCTTTATTCACCCTTTTGTTTGCCAAAACGAGAGCAGTTATGACAGATCCATCTCCTCATTGTCAACACTTTCAGCACAACTCTGTGATGTCCATATTTAAAGCATGGTAGTAGTAAGTCAACAGACGTAAAGAATATCGCCTTCAAGATCATTGATTCATTTGGAGGGGCATGTTCAACTTCACTGCCACCCTTGGTTACACAACAAATGCTGTATTTATGAGTTTTCAGTGTTCTTCAACTTGCACAGTAAGATGTTACCTAGATCGTTAGCTATCAAATTAGCAGAAAGGCATAAATAAATCACTGTAACTGACTGCCAATTTTGATCCTGTTCCACAAGATCACTTGTTAAGTTTTGAGTAGTTGCTTTGGAGGCATAGTCTCACAGTGGCAAAGAACTATTTGAATGCTTAAGCCATAATTAAGCTGAGGAAGATTCAGTGCTGGTGTAGACAAAATGCAGTCTTACAGATGTTCTTTGACTCCATCTCCCATACTTCTCTATCACTAACTGTGCTGGCTGGAGCTGCAGCCCAAAACTGCTCACAATGTGAGTTTGCTCCTGACATGGTAGACTCAGCCTTCCATCCTTCTGAGGTCAGTAAGTTGAGCTGTAAGTCAAGTAAGTAAGCTGTGAGTCAGTAAGTTGTGTTAGGGGCAGAACTGCTAATTACATTGTGAACTATCCAGTGGGTGCTCTAAGTGCTTGGGGGTGATATATATATATGCATGTAATTGTTATTGCTATTCTGAAGAGGACATTTTTCACCACCTATAGCCTATAGCTTGGAACCATCACTGCCCTTACGGATACTGTAATAGCTTCAGGAATCGGTTGGGAATATATCATTCTCCAGATGTTGTTAGACTACATCCTCTGTCAGTCGTAGGAAACATAGTCCATAGTGAAGAATCGTGAGAAATGTAGTCCAGCAACATTTCGATGGCCAAACCTTACTCCTTCTTCCTTTACTAGCTTTTCTCTCCCATCCTGCTGGCTGGACCTTCACCAATCCCTGCCCTTATCATACCAAATGACATCCTTATATTAGTCAGATCAGCCAGCTACTAACTGCATTTTACAGACCCGTTCTCATGTTTCCTGCTTTTTCTAGTCCTGCCCTTCTTGACTGAGCTGGCCTTTCTTCAGTTGTCCTGGTTCCCTAGTCCTTCTTCTCATGTTTCCCTCCACAAGCATCTCCCTAGGTTCAGATCTCTGCTTCCTTCTTGACTTGAGATCATCACTTTGCTTCTTCATCCAAATACCCTGATGACATCCGAAGGTTTACAGGTCACTTCCCTTGCCTGGAAGGATGTGATACCCACCCACTCTTACTCCTCCACCCATAAGCATAGAGCACAATTTTCCTTTAGATGTTCTTTGTGGCACCTCATCCATGAACTGCTTCCCTTGCAGCTGAGGAAAGTTCAAAGGACCCAACCCATCATGTGTACGGTGCTCAAACACATGTTTTTTTCTGTGTGACAGGTATGGGTCATGGATTTGAAGAAGAGATGTCAATTGCTTGAGAAAGAAGCTTGTGATTGGTGTTTCCCCCACTCATAAGACTGGGTCATTTAAATGTTCTTACTCAGCTATAAAGGGATAAGAAACTCCCACACAGCTGGAAAACTGTCTAAAGGGTACCATGGTGTAATTGCATTTGACTTATCTCTTGGCGGCTCAACATTCTTGAGGTAAAACACACCCGCACATGTGCAAAACACTACCATAAATGACCTGCAGCTGTCGTAAACGCATTTACGACAAGCGCAGGTCATTTGTATATTTGATATAAATTTGAAAGTTAAAATTAAAATTAATTTTTGTGGCAGTGTTCTGTGCATGTGTGGGGACATTTTACTTCCATTTCTGGGAGTGGTGAGGGCAGTGTGGGCTGGATGAATTGGCATCAGGGGCCAGATCCGGCCCATTGGCTATAGGTTGGGAACCATGTGACCAGCCTGCTCAACCACATAAGCACCCCATGACCCGAAAAGGTTGGGAATAACTGCTATAGACAAACATCCACACTTCCCTTCACTCACACTTCCCTTCACTCTCTCCCTGCACAGAAATGAATCTGGTTTCCAAAGAAAAATAAACTATACAAAATTAATTCTATTTTCCAAATTCTTCAAGCTCAAATTATACCCAACTTAATTCTTTACTACATGAAACTGATAGCATCCAAAAATAATTTGACTTGAATGTCTACTACCACCAATGGATTCCTGATCAAGAAACATCAGTTAGTACCTCTGTGGAGTAAATTATCTTCAAGAGGCACTTACTTGAACCTGTCATGGTTAATGGAGATTGAACCAATACCATTGTTAATTAGTTCATTACCAGAGATGCTTGCTCCAATACCATTACGGACAAGAAGCTGTCTCTGTGTTAATCAGATTCAATGCTACTATATCAATCAGTCAAAAGCCAATGATTACCCTATTTGTATCAATCCAAAGCCACCATTGAATTACCCAGCCCAACTCGGAATTGAGCCTCTTCCAAAGTAAGGAAGGCCATCCTTCCCCCACTCCAAATTCATATACATTTTCCTAACATTCCCTGTTTCCATGACCCAGCCTAGAATGACATGATGCAGCAAGCTTGCTGAAGTAGAGATAACTTGAGTCTAACCCAGGGGTCCCCAAACTACAGCCCGTGGGCTGGATCTGGTCCCCAACACCAATTCATCAAGTCTGCACCACTCTCGTCTCTCCCAGAAGCGGAAGTAAAATGTGCTCATACTGGCACATTTTACTTCCACTTCTGGGAGCAATGAGGGCGGTGCAGGTTGGATGAATTGGCATCGGGGGCCAGATCCAGCCCACGGGCTGTAGTTTGGGCACCCCTGGTTTAAGCACAGCCTTAAAAAAATCTATCTAATCCTGTTGCAAAACATATCTGTTGAAAAACAGATTGCAAGGTGTGTTTTCCTTCCATTTCTGGTGGGAGGAACCACGTGACCCACTAAACCATGCGACCGGCCCACCGAACCACGTGACTGGCCTGTGGCCTGAAAAGTTTAGGCACCCCGGTCTAACCAGTACCTGATACACTCTCTCTGAGTCCTTTGTATATCTTGTGTTCCTTGGAGATAAGGTCGAGAATACATTTAAAAAATAAATGAATCATAATTAAGCAAGAGATGATAGCTGGCATTGGCCTCAAACCTCTGTAATTGGCTCACTCAGTGATGCCATTAGCAAGTGGCATCTCAAGCAATTGAAGACAATGGTGAATTGACTCACTGTCGAAATGTATTAACTCAACCTGTTGCTCATTGACGCAGCATGATAAATCATTAGTATCAAGCAATGTGGAATACGAAATGCTACAAAGATTATACCATATGTAACCACTGCCAAAATTATTTGGTCATCATCACACATAGACCTAACAGCTAATAGCTTCAGTTCTTTTATTTATCTGATTCATTTATATCCTGTCTTTCGAAATAAAATAAAATGTGAGGAAGAAAAATGATAGTAAGAATAAATGGAAAGAATGAAGGCCATGGAAAGAATTATAAAAGATTAAGACGGATGCTTTATGGATTACAAAGCCGCCACGCCACTGAATCCTCCATCTGAAGGCCAAAACATTTTTCTCAAGCTTTATAGCAGAGGTTCCCAACCTTTTCAAGCCAGGGGCCAGGTCACAATCTCTTAACTTTGAGGTGGCCATTTTGCCCTGCCTGCATGGTGGGGGTGGCCATTTTGTCCCAACAGCTTCAAAGGGACAACCCTTTTGTTTCTTGAATGCCCACATTGGAGGGGTGGGGGCCACGTAAAATGGTGCCATGGGGCGGATCTGACTTGTGGGCCTTAGGTTGGGAACCCCTGCTCTATAGTATACAGAAAACCCGGGAGAGCAAACAAATTTCAAGGGTGCATCTGGAATTGGAAAAATTTAGGGCTTTCTTGGGAGGGTTCTTCTATTCTATTCTTTCTATTCTATATTCGATTTATATCCCGCCCCAATCACGCAATGCGACTCTGGCCGGGTTACAGACATATCAATACAATATCAATACAATATAAAAACATTCAGTCAACATAATATCCATTAATACAATAAAAGTATAATTACCGCCCCCAACCCCCAGTTACAATTACAAATCAAAATCCCCAAATCCCCAATCATAGTTACAAATTATCCAATTTCAGGTCATTAAAGACACATCATAATTATTATAGAACAATACATTTAAAATGAGTAAATAAATAAATACTTCCCCATCACTTCCCTCGTGTTGTGGCACCACTGAATTGTCTCTACCCCTGTTTTCCATTGATTTGATCGTAACAAAAGATGTTACTGAAAGATGGCCCTCCAAAGTTGATGCCCTGGTCTGATATGTGCATGTCCTTTAATATACAGTATCTGATTTGTCTGATGAGAGATCTTTGAATTAGTCTGATCATTCACTATGTTGAAGCAGCCATTTCTAATCTAATTAACTCCAGGTGAACTGGACTACAGTTCCAGTCCTTCCTACCCTGTATGGCGTCCATTGACCATATTGGGTGAGGAAGATCAGGGGATTTAGTTCAACACATCTAGAAAGTGCTGGGCTGTGGAAGGCTAATGCATGATTTTGCCATTCAATAGAGATCATTATTATTATTATATTTAGACTTCTATGCCGCCCTCCTCGGTAAAAACTGACTCATGGCGGCTTATAGAATCCATCAATATCAAAGTTACAATACAAAAAATACGGTAGGATACAATATAACAGAGCAATAAGTACAATACAGTAGTTACCATATAATAGGTACAAATAAAATTTATCTTATCAGAGCAATTGATGCAGGTTCAGTACAATGAGAGCTGATTATGTTGCTCCATCAATGTCATTTAATAACATTAACAGTTTCTTCTCATGGGCTTTTCTATGGATGTAGAAACTTAGCAGCATGAGGATTAACTTATTGGTGGTGAGCTTAACATTATAATTAATTGGCATAATTTCTGTAGATGATCATCAGTCCAGCCTTTGGGTACTGACCACATACTTGTTATTAATGCCTCAATGTCGGAATGGACAAATGGTTCCTGAATGAACTTCACCCCATAGCATAACTAAGGGGCAGTGGTTCTCAACATAATAGCAAAGGGTGTGTCCAAAGTAGTCCTCTCATCTCATTTCATGCCACTTTTCCCCATCCACCCATCCATTTCCCTTCATTCTTCTGTGTTCCATGTACATCTAAACACAGCAAAAGGAATTGAAAAACAAAAGTGAAAGAGATATCCGTCTCTCAGTATGAAGGCAGATGTAATATTTGAAGAGTGGGGGTCAACAGTTTGAAATCATCTCCATTGCCTTGTAAACACTGCTGGCTTCCCCCTTTTACCTCCTGGGGTGTGTGGTGGTTCTGGGTGGATCTTGGAATGGTTCGGCCTGAATGGGAAAAAAACGACATTGAGAGAACGAGTTGACTAGTGTCCATGTCATTGTCATTATACATCCCTCCTGGTGGAATTTCACAGCTCTCTGTGTGTAAGTATATGCATGCCCTTTAATAGATCTGATTTGTCAGTGGAGGAAATGAAGCAAAGCATAGATGTATGTGCATGTGGATGAAGATGCACGTGTTGCCTTTAAGCAAATGATTGTAAAAATGCAGACTGCATTGTGATGATGGTGATGGGATTGAGGGTACAAAGAATTCATTGGCACTCTAGGGGCATATTGTGGGTACTTCAGGGAAGTCCTTGGCTGCACTTATGACCTGCATATGTCATATCCTTAGCACAAAAGGTGGGGTCAAGACTGATAACTTACTGATACAATGCTCAGTTTGGGGTCCCAGGCTCTCTCATATGGTAAGGTATGTGGCAGCCCTCTACCATGCCTCCTCTATATGGTAGCAGAATGCCATGCTGACATCCATTTGCACAGACATATACATTTGCCCTTTTTTTTCTATCAGAGAAACACATTGTTAATTAAGCAAAAATTTCAACTTATCATGTAAGATTTCATTGTTGCTTTTGCAAATCTGGATGTGTTTTCAAATGTTCAGTTCTAGGAGTGGTTTATTATTGTCACTGTGAACCCAATGCGGTTCCACAGCCGAGTAGGAATTTGAACCAATTTCTTCTGGGTATATCCAGAGATCTCTGTCCACTGCACCTTACATGATAGTTTTCTGTCTTTCACATACGTTTTCTGTCTTTAATTGGAAATTGGACTTCGGATATCAAAATTAACTGTTCTTCCTTTCCTTCAGACTTGTAGACTTGATTTAAAGAAGGCCCCCACCCACTATAAATTTACATAATTTCACCCATTCATCCATAAGCATTCCAATGTATAATAAGAGATATATCCAAAAAAAGGAGCAAAGAGAGGAAATGAAGGGAATGAAGACAACATACAGTTATACCTCGCTTAAAGAGCATAATGCGTTCCACAGGATTGCGATACACCATCGTAAGTGATCAATTGTGGGGTGGATTTGCGAACCCCAATTTATTTGTTAAGCAAGTTTTTGGTTGGTTTTAGTTGTTAAGCGAAGCGAACATTCAGAGAAAATTCTGCTTTTTAAGCGATTTACTCTTTAAGTGAGACGCTCTTTATGAGAGGTTTGACTGTAATTGAAAGTGGATGTGTTGCAGGACTGTAAACTATCTTGGTTTGATTTCTGATAAATCAGTTAATGGAAGAAATGAACAGAAGCAATGTCCATGCACAGTGTTACCAAATGAGGCAATAGTGTTGAGGTAGCTTGGAATAACTTGGAAAGTTGTTATTTAAATGTAATCAGTTACACGTAGAATGCCAATTCTTTCCAATATTTAGTTGTAGTTATAGTTGCATTTTTTTTTAAAAAAATTAACTCTGTCTTTCCTTTTTTCATATAATTGTTGTTGTTGTTGTTGTTGTACAATCCCACAGTCAATTCTGACCCTTTGCGACCCCATGGACCACCGCCCTCCAGGCAACTCTGTCCTGCACCATCTTTCTCAACCCGCCCAGCTCTGTGCCCACTGCATCTACAATAACTTCCAGCCATCTCATTTTTGGATGCCCCCTTCTTCTTTTGCCCTCCACTTTTCCCAGCTTAAAGGCTTTCTCAAGCAAGTCCTCTCTTCTCATCTGATGTCCAAAGTACAGTCAAACCTCGCATAAAGAGTTCCTCGCCTAAAGAGTAACTCGATTAAAGAGCAGAATTTTATCTGAATGTTCGCTTCGCTTAACAAATAAAACTAACAAAAAACTCACTTAACAAATAAATTGGGATTCGCAATCCCCCCCTCCCCCAAGAAGTCACAACAGGTCACTTGCAATGGTGTTTTGCTTAAAGAGCAAACTTGCTTAAAGAGCAATCCTGTGGAACACATTATGTTCTTTAAGAGAGGTACAACTGTACTTAAACTTCAACTTTACTATTTGACCTTCTAAGGAACAGTCAGGGTTGATTTCTTCTAAGATTCAAATAATTGGTCTTATTTAATTTTTTAAAAATATCTGGATGCTACAAGTTACAGGCCTGTGATACAAACTACATTCTTCTCTCATCTATGATGTTGTCATCTCAACACCCGTGACAAACGAAGAGGAGACAGCAGTGGCCAGCATGGCACATTTCAGCCAGATTATATGCCTACTCCACCACTGAGTGGCAGAAGAACATCTTTTAACTATAAAAGTAACTAAAATATACACTTACATGACAAAAATAATGTCCTTTTCAAAGCTCCGTTATGGTACAGTAAAACCTCAGATAACGTTAAAACTTGGTTCCACAAGTCTTGGTGTTATCCGATTTTTAGTGTTATCCGATGCATGTTAAAATTCTATGGGATCCATAGAGATACATTGTAACCACACAGGCTTTAGCGGTTGTTATCCGATGCATCCCATAGGATCTTAATGTTATCCGATGCAATTCCCCCCCCTCCCAGATTGCTTAATGTTATGTGATTTTAGTGTTATCCAATACTAATGTTATTCGAGGTATTACTGTACTTTAATTGCATTTCAGTCAATGCAAAATAGGGATTAAGCAGAAGCAGCTCATTTGTAAGTACAGTCAAATGTCACATAAAGAGCGCCTCGCTCAGAGAGTAACTCGCTTAAAGAGCAGGATTTTCTCTGAATGTTCATTTCGCTTAACAAATAAAGCCAACCAAAAACTCACTTAACAAATAAATTGGGGTTTGCAATCCCCCCCACACACACACCAGAAGTCACAATTTGTCACTTACAATGGTGTTGCGCTTAAAGAGTAATCCTGTAGAACACGTTATGCTCTTTAAGCAAGGTACATCTGTATGTTACTTCAGTATTGTATAGCCTCAGTGTCCATAGAGTATTTTAGAATGGCTGCCCACAAGAAACCTACAATCTTCAATCATTGTGAAAGAAAATATAGGCTACAGAAGGTCAAGACTAACATGGGCTGCATTTTTAAAAAAAATAGGAACAGATTGTATATGAGTAAACAAAATATCACTCTTGAAATAGGTCCCAGGTTTAGCTATAAATATGTTAAGTACAAAATGAAATAATCCAAAATGTAACTCATTTGGATCCAAAAATTCCAAAAGGGAACTTGACTACATGAGTCCCATTTCACCCATGGCTTGGGGCACTTGGCTGTAGAACTCCTGACCCTGAGATCACTTGGAGCAGGGGTATGCTGGGCACCATGGGAGAGTGCTGGACATGGGTGAGGAGTGGCAACCAAGGGACAGGGGGAGAAGGCTTCCCCCCAGGAACCGCTTGGTCACCACCCCTCGCTTGCTCCGCCCGGTGCTAGGCACTTTAGAATAAACCATTGCTCCAAGTGCAGTGCAGCAGGCAGATAAAATAATAATAAAATTATTATTTGCGCCCCTGGGCGCCAGAGGTAAGGGCACACTGGGATGAATCCCCCCTCTCGGTGGCCCAGCCCGTGCATAGCCTGGAGCTTATGTGACTTATGGAGATATGTGCCGTGCTATCTGTGTGGCCTTGGGTAAGCTGCTCAGTTCCAGAATACCATCAGGAGGAAGCACTAGTAAACCACCTCTCAGTGTCTTTGTACCAAGAAGTGGGCGGACCACCATAAGCTAGAATTTACATGGTAGCTGTGTGAGCCCTTATATTGCTCAGCAACCAAGTGTTCAATCAAACATTAAATAAAATGTGTGATTCCTGCTATTATAGTGTTTTTCCCTCAAGGCATAAAGCTCCTTCAAAGCACAGTCAGACTTAAAAATGAAGCTCATGTTTACTGCTGAAGACCAATCACAAAAGAAAGGCAAGTTAATTTGCCAAATGCCAAACAAGGTAACCTTGTGCTAACAGAATGTGGCACATTTTGTTTCTTTAGACAGCTCCACTGCTAAAGATGTGCTAACTATGTCATGCAGTTTGTAGCTTAGTATCCAAAAGTTTATTTCCTGTGGCCTTGGAGTGGAGATACTATAGACCACTGTTTCCCAACCTTTGGATTTTGGACTTCAATTCCCAGAAGCCTAAGTCAATTCCCCAAAGCATTGATCAGTCAATGCACTGACTTAGGTTTCTGGGAATTGAGGTCCGCCAGTGAGTGGGACCTGAGCCTCACATTGGGAACCACTGCTATAGACCTATAAGGGCTAGAGACTCCTGATAGCCTTCATTAATTTGCTTAGCATAATTATCAACAGCAGATTATGGCTGAAATTATATTAATCCTCACACTATGTAAGGTTACCCCATGGTAGGCATGCATTGGTGCACATGGAACTGCACAACAAGATTTCAGCCATTATATAAAACTGTGCATCCCATAATTTCATTTAGTGTTGCACCATCAGCAGCAAACAGAAGTGATCGGTTCCCACTGGGCCTCAATGGACATCACACCACATCACGTCACTGTCTCCATCCACTCTCTTTGCCTCAAAGCCATTTATAGTCTGCCATTCATGAGGAATTATTCACTTGTGTTACTCACAGGGATCAACAGCTGACTGCACATCAGGAGACTCGGATCCTGTGTTTTACAGTCACTTGTAGAGCTGGGGTGAACCAGATCATGTACAACATAATAGATTAATATAATAACAGTGTATTATTCAGTAGCATAATTTCATGCTGATGGTAGGTGGACTGGGTTGGATGGTTTTAAAATGGCTCCATGTTTATAATATGTTGGTGTATCGGCCCTCTACAGTAATTTTCTTTCTACATTGGATATACATATCAGCCCACCTCTCAAGTTCCCTTTAGTCTATCTTCATGGTTTATTTATTCTTTCTGTTTATTTAACAATAGGTTCTAAAAAAAACCCCTATGCTTTATTATTTCACCCAATGCAAGGTAAAGTGAATAACCATGTAGAAAAGTTTAAATCCTGCTCTACCATATGCAGTTAATCTAATGCAGTGGTTCCCAATTAGTGGTACGTGTACCCCCAGGGGTACGCAAGATTGCATCAAGGGGTACATGCAGCAATCTCTTAACTAAAATATTAAATCCTTAAAAAACAATAATGCAATAAAATTGCCAAAAAATGATTCAATTTAATTAAACGATCAGTAGGTAAGTCAATCGTATGCATCAAGCGCTTTCTCCCGCGCCTACGGTTTTTCCCGCGCCTCCCGTGTCTCGTGTCACCCGAACGCAGCCGCCCCCGTTCCCGCCTATTTGCTCGTCATTGTCAACGTGCACATTTGTCACATTAATGAAACATGTGTTCTCTGTCATTAGAATGTTTCTTGATGATAATAAATATAAAATACACCTGATTTCATTTTTTATTTAACGTTCCTGCAATAAGGGGTACGCGATATTTAACATTCCTGCAATAAGGGGTATGCAAGTTTGAGGTCTTTCTTGAAGTGGTACGTAGAAAAAACTAGTTGGGAACCACTGTTCTAATGCAGTTTGGGCCTGCAGAAGCTTATTGAGAATAAGAAATAAATTGAACTATGGTTTAGCTCAGCATGGCTGATTTTGGCTTCCCAAGTGGTCATTTAACCAGATGCTGTTCAGGTCCATAAAACTGACCTGCACTGTTAGTTCTGGGCCATTTGTTGGGAGACTGGGTTGGTGAGCAGAACATGAGAAGATATTTTTGTTTTAAATCAGTTATAGTGTTAAATCAGTTATAGTGACAGTTGTAAATCCATTTTTTTAACATTGCAGTTACTTTTCATGATTATTTAATAATAATTTTTGCAGCAACAGCAGCAATAGTAGTAGTTCCTTCTCATGCTGTGTGGCACCTGTCTCTACCACGACAGCATATCAGGCCATGAGACTCCTCGTTGTTCCTTCAGCAATAAGATTTTACAGGGCTGAAGTGCTAATGCAACAGCCAATGAAATGCTAACAACCCAACATGCTTAAGTCCCTTGTGAACCACCTAGAGTAGGAGTCTGCAAACTTGGCTCTCCAGATGTTATTGGACTTCAGTTCCCAGAAGCCCTGACCAGCAGGCATATTGACTTGAGCTTCTGGTAAATGAAGTCCAAGAACACCCAGAGAGCCAAGTTTGCTGACCCCTGACCTAGAGTCTTCTAAGCACTATAGGGTGGTATAGAAGTACAGTGGTACCTCGCTTAACGAGCATAATGCGTTCCACAGGATTGCTCTTTAAGCGAGTTTGCTCTTTAAGTGAAACACCATTGCAAGTGACCAATTGTGGAGGGGATTGTGAACCCCAATTTATTTGTTAACTGAGGTTTTGGTTGGTTTTATTTGTTAAGCGAAGCGAACATTCAGAGAAAATTCTGCTCTTTAAGCGAGTTACTCTTTAAGCGAAATGCTCTTTATGCGAGGTTTGACTGTATAATTGCCATTGCTATAACAAAGAATTCTGAAGAACCTTAAAAATTAACAGATTTTATTTGCCAGAGGTTTTGTTTGAATGTAATCCACATCTTCAAATGTACTTCTAAACAGGCTCACCTGAAAAGTAACTAGATGCATTACTTTTTGTTTAATCCTTAAAAATATCATAAGCCATCAGTCTGGGGACCAAGACAAGTCTAAAAAATGATGTTGCACACCTATATAGCTATACATTTTCTTAAAGCATACATTTTGATCACACAAAAGAAAGGAATGGTCCTTTATTATGCTACAACTGTAATGTAACCCTGAGTTATGCCTTAATTATCGCAAGCTAACTCTTTTGATGCTATGGGATTTATATTTCTATATCTCCCTTCAATTCCTGGGCAGGCCAGCACTGCTGAGATGGGTGGCTGTTTTTGCTCAATGCTCTTGAGCGGTCCAAGACATAATAATCAACTTGGCTATTTCAATAAAAAGTGCTCTTCTGCACCAAAGAGATCTACTTTCTGTTAATGTTGGCAGGGGTGTGCTGGGCACCATGGGAGGGCACTGGACAGGGGTGAGGGGCGGCAACCAAGGGACGGGGGAGAAGGCTGTCCCCAAAAACTACTTGGTCACTGCCCCTCGCTTGTTCCGACTGGAGCACGGCACTTTAGAATAAACCATTGCTCCAAGACAAGAGCTTGGAGCAATGGTTTACTCTAAAGTGCAGTGCGCTGGGTGGACAAAATAATAAAAATTATTATTTGTGCCCCAGGGTGCCAGAGGCGAGGGTGCACTAGGATGAATCCCCCTGTCCCAGTGGCCCAGTCCATGCTTGAAGGTTGAGTGGGGGTACACCAGTCTACTGATTAAAGTGTTTTCTCTCTCTTCCCTGGTCTCTCCCTGCAAGATCACCCTTCTCCTTTTGTGCCCCAGTCTCCTCTATCACATGGTCCCATCTGGCACTGGTTTTCTCTGGGATGTCAAAGCAGAGGATTCCAACACAGAGAACACTAAGGGTGTATACAGATAGGAGCATGTAATACTGGGCTCCCCCAGGCTCCCCTCACATAGTTAGCATGAACCCCCTGCTACAGCACCCCTTATACCAATAAGAAAAACCCTCCAGGATCAAGCCTAAAGTTTAATCAAACACCCATGTTTTCATAATTACTAGCTACACACTGTGGGCAGCTGAGAGACCCTGAAACCATTATTCGGAGACATAGGGCCCCTTCCTTATTTACAACTTCAGTACCGGTAATTATTTTTAGACACTCCAATTAACCTTTGCACTTTCTAAAATTCTTCCCAGGGATGGCCTAAGACAGGGATGCCTAAACTTTTTAGGACACAGGCCAGTCATGTGGTTCCTTTCCACCGGAAGCTGAAGTAAAATGTTCAGCTGCGGGTCATTTAGGGCAGTGTGCATGTGCATTTTACCTCCGCTTCCGGGAGCAGCGAGGGCAGCGTGGGGTGGATGGAATGGAGCTGCAGGCCTGATTCAGCCTGCTGGCCGTTGTTTGGTCACCCCTGGCCTAAGACATTATGCTAAAAGAGGTAGAGCAGTGAATGGTGCAGCCACTCTGTCATCCTACTCAAGGTGCTTAATACCCAAAGTTAGCTATTGCTTCAATATGCGAGGCCAAAAATACTGCAAATGTTCCTCACTATGTTGTAAAAAGAACAAGTTAAATAAATAAACATTTGCTGCCCTTTCTTGACATCCAAATCCGCTGCCTGAGGGTGGCTGACTCATATCGCCTAATGGTAGGGTAGGCACTGGTTTCTATATGCACACATCTCTAATGTCCAGAAATGTCAATCATATTTTTCACAGATTTTTCACATGATTTCTGTCTCGTTTATTTGCTTGTATGTTTATTCATTAACTGTCATTCATCCTACTTTTCTCCTCTAGTGGGGGCCCAGGTGATATTTACCAATGTCAAAATTAATACTTCAACTTATTATGCAGTGCTGAATCATAAAACATGGTAATTATAAAACCTACTCTATCTAAACCTAAGTTGGAAACAGCTCACAAAGCTTCATGTAAACAGGCAAACTGAACAGACATGCTTTAGTCCAGGAGTTCTCAACCTTTTTAAGCTGGGGGCCAGGTCACGCTCCCTCAGAGAGTTTTGGGGGCCGGACGGCCATTTTGTCCTTCCTCCACCACATGGCAAGTCTAGGTGTGGTGGAGGCGGTGGTGGGGACATGAAATGGCACTGTGGGCCATAACCAGTGGTGGGTTGTTAAATTTTTCGCTACCTCACCATGACATCATTACGTCATGGGCGTAGCCGACGTCATGATGTCATGATGTTGTGGGCGGAACAAAAAAAAATAAAAAAAATAAAAATGACTGTGCATGCGTCAAACCTCTGTTTGACGCATGCACAGTTCTTTTTTTAATGCGTCAAACCATTTTGGCTGCCTGGAAATACATTTCTGGAGGGTGCTGGAGAGGCAACCGAACCGGTCACCTGGGGGTTTACCACCACCACCACCCGGCAACCCCTCCTGATGGGATGCTACCGGTTCAGGCGAACTGGTCCGAACCGGTAACATCCCATCACTGGCCGCATCCGACCCATGGGCTGGAGGTTGAGAATCCCCGCATTAGTCCGAAAACTAGGTATGGCTTGGCATGCCATGTAAATAGCTTGAGCTTGACTGTGAGTGAAAATAAATTCAGCATTTAGGAAACAAGTTGGCTCCCTAAGCACAGTAACAGTAGAACAAAATGGCAGGCCTAGAAGAAAAGTCAAGATAGGATGCATCTGATTATAAACAAAGGAACTTGGCAATCAATACCTATACTTCTGGCTTTTCAGACTTCAGTCCTTGTAACCTAAAAGAAAGAGGGTCTCTGACTAGATCAGTAAAATATGACTATTGACTGTAACTGGGTTGGTATTGGTGTGCATCTACCAGGAGATAAGCCCGGCAAGGGATCACCATTAACTAGAAACCCAGTAGCGCCCACCTGTTTTCTGTGTTACCACCATCCTGCTTGCTTGCTCGTTCACCATTCTTTTGCACTTGAGTCTTTTTGTTTTTGTTCAGTTGCACAGTCGAGTCCGACCCTTTGCAACTCCATGGACCACTGCACACCAGGCTCCTCTTTCCTCTGTCATTCTCCACAGGGGGATTTCAATCCCCAGAAGCCTAAATCAGTATGTTGGCTGGCCAGTTCTTTGGGGGAAATGACTTAGGCTTCTGGGAATTGAAGTCCAAAAACCAAAGGTTGGGAAACACTGGTCTAAAGACTCTGGTGCAGCATTCCTAATGCATTTGGCTTCTTTTTTTGAAATGGAAGGTGCTACCTTTCATTGTACTGTACAGTATTTCACTTCAAACACCAATAAACTTCCCCATATCAGTTGACACAGCCTTCGTTCAATCATCTCTCTTAATGTCTAGGTCTGTATCTATCTATGTGATATACATACTGTACTGCTAAAGCTTGGATGTGAAGTTGGGAGAAGGTGGGATGTTACCCACCTTCATCTCAGACTGTCCCACTACTTTTCAAAAGGTTCCAATTCATCCCAGTCTATTTTGAGATGACACCATGCTGTTCTTTTGATCACTTTGCAAGCCTCTCAACTGAACATTTCCCAAACTGTTCACTTCTGCAGTGAAAGAAATCTTGTTCTGTCTCATCCAGCTTGGGATGCGTCCAGGATTTACAAAAACAAAGATTTATATCACTCACTCAATGAGGGTTAGGTACATCATATCTCAGCTTTTTAGATAACCCGTGTTGCCCCACCCTGACCTAGTGCCTTCCACACGTCTCATCATCCCTACTCGCCATAAGCTGTGTTGCTTGTGGATTCTGGGAGTTGTAGTCCAGCACCTCTGAAGGGTGTCAAGTGAAAGAAGGCAGATTTGTATCCTTCTCTAACTTCTCATGGGGCAGGGTGGGATGGCATGGAACTTCCTGTTTGTGGAGAGTCATGCTGACCATAGTGTGTGTGAAACATATTGTGTGTACTGTGCTGGTGCTGTGTTGTCTGTTCTCAAGCGTCCTGTGTTTGTCGTTCCCTTTTTCTGTTGTAGGGAAGCAGCAGGATGGGGCAGTGGAGAATAATCAGAACAAAGGTAAAGCATTCTGAGTTCCTCGCCCAACACATTTTTCAAGCTCTCACTCTATAGTTCTTCATTAGGTTGGGTGTAATGGCTATTAGCAGAAAAAGTTAATCCCAGAGATCAGAAAATTATGGTTTCAGATAGCAGTTTCCAGAATCTCCCACCCAGAAGGGCCATTGTATTTGCTGGCTGGGTGGTGCTGGGAAATGAAGTCCAGAAATGTAATTTTTTCTCTCTCTGGTTAATCATGTCCAGACATGAGCTGCCTGATTCCATATTTCCTAGGCATACCCATAAATTTGGTTGCATTCAGACAATGTGTATGTTTTAACAACAGCAGCAACGGAGTCTCAGGTCAAATCAAATGCAAAAATATGCAGAGCTTTTAACAGGGTTGCTATCTCTGGAAATATAAGATTCCAAAAATTATACTTGGGCAATATTTTTATTGGACCTGACTCAAATGTTGCACAAGGCTGGAACAAGCATTCACTTTCTCCCAAAGTCTTTACAAAGTTGGATGTTACTCAAAGCAAGGAGTGAAGGGAAGAGTATGAGAGAGGGAAAGTATCAAAAATAGGCTGAATGTTCTGTCTAAAGATGGGTGAGAAATTCATTTTGGTGTGGTTTTGATGAGTGATGGAACCTAGGAGATAAAGCACCACCTACAAAGACAAGTTGGACACTACAGTGTTGTCAAACCGCACTAACTTATCAGGTAATGTTGGGCTTTTAAAATCAAATGGTGATGGAAAGCACCATGTGTGTGTGTGTACACATGAACACTTCTGTTTCTTTTGGTTCAATACATATGTGTATGTTCATCTGAGACATGAGCTTTCTGGAGATGAATTGCTTACCCATGTACATTAAGTTTGTGTCCCAGGAAATTTCAGCCAGCTTGGCCAATGGTCAGGGTTCTGGGAATTGTAATTCAATGCTAGTTGAGGACTCTAAGCTGTGAGTCACTGCCCTAACTGATCCTAGGTTTGTGCTAATGTGGGAAGAGTATATAGAAACACTTTGTCATGGAGAACTACAAGTCCTGGAGTTCACTGCCAGAGTATATGACCATTAAACTGGATTAAACATGTACATGTTCTATATATCAGAGGTGTTTATGTGAGAATGGCTGTATATTTATTTGTGTAAGTGGTGTACACTAGGATGAGAAAATGTTTGGAAGAAGTAGTTAAGAAGACAGCAAGTTGTTTCCAAATGACGTTTTATATTTGCTACCTTCTACTAGACAGAACTGATCAGGACCATAGCCAGGATTCTAGATTTGGGGTGGGAGGTGTTCAGGACGGGCAAAAAAAATTTCAGGAGGGGCAACAATGTCACACTCACATATATAACATTGGCATCACAGGGTGGGATGGGGCGCAGGCTGTTAGCTCAGGAGGGTTTTTGGGGGGCAGCCCCCCTCTGGCTACGGCTCTGGAACTGATGCTGATTTTTAAGGAACCCAGGCCTAGCATGGAAACAAATTTTATTTTATTGAACAACATTTATAAGAAGGCACCAGATATACTATAGAGACAGCCTTGGTAGATTAGAATACTGTAAATTGATCTTATTTCTGGCTCTCTTATATGGTCTTTAATGCTAATTTAACACACGGAAATTGACAAAGTACAGATCACCCTCATATACACAGGTTCAGTATCCACGGTTTCAATTATCTGCGAGTCTAGAAATATTGAATAAACGACCTGAAATAAAAGGTGCCACAACATTTTTGACTTTTTTCCCCTGTTCTGTTTTATGTACTCTCAGATATACTTGCACAGACTAACACGACTACCACTTCAAACATTTGAAATATATATGTGCAATATTTCTATGGTACATTACCAGAGCTAGCCAATAGAGGCCACTGTCTGCAATATAAAATATAGGGTTCACTGTTATCAACGGTTTCAGGTATCCATAGTAGGAACATCTCTCCCACAGATACAAGAGGTGACCTGTATTTCTTGACAGATTGAGAGCATGTGGAAATATTTAACTGTTAACTTTGTTTTTGTATGACTGGAAAGAAGGAAGAGAGGGAGGGAAAGAGGCACCCTAAGCAGAAGCACTGTAGGAAAAGACAGGAATGCTGTGCTTATCGGTGAACCAATGTTTGTTTCCTGTTTCTCTGCAGCCAAAAAACAGGATGGAGCAGTCGCCATGGAAATGCAACCTCTGAAAAGCGCTGAGGGTGGTGAGATGGAAGAGCGGGAGAAGAAGAAAATTAGTGTGCCCAAAAAAGAGAAATCTGTTCTCCAGGGGAAGCTCACCAAACTGGCTGTTCAAATTGGAAAAGCAGGTACCGGAGAACAGGATGCTATGCCACAAAATCTAGTGCTGCTCCCTATCTTGGGAAGTAGCGTAGCCCACGTGTAGGGAGATTAGGAGCATAGCCATGCTAGTACAGTATACTCTTGTACTAAAAGAATGCAGGTTCTCTGCTAAGAAAAGCAAAATTCTACAATCTGTGTGGATTAAGCAAAGTTTACTCTTTCCTTTAACGTTGCATGATTATCTCTCTCTCTCTCTCTCTCAAACTGTTTTGGAGCATTTTGTTCAGGTTTTACCAGTTTTGGGGAGGATCAAGAAAACAGTTTCTCTCACCCAAGCCCTCATCAGGTTTTGTGGAAATGAATTGTTTCCAGCCAATCACATACTACCAAAGATACCTTTGTAACCACAAGATCTAAAAGCTTGCTGTTTTGAAAAAGGATGGAGTTGAAATGCTTAGCTGAATTTTACCAATACAGGTGGGAATCTTCACCACCTTGACCAAAGGCAGAGATGCCAAAGTGGCCTTCCCAGCCCTGAACTCTTGAAGGAGGGAACACTGGAATGGAAACACAAGGCATAGATCATTTTGTCTGAATGCTTCCCTTTTTCTTCGTGTTAAACTGGATCAGGGATGGGCATCTTGTGGCCTTCCTGCTGTTGCAAGACCGTAACTATTATCCTGTTTTGCCAGGGGCTTTGTTAGCTTGAGCTGTTGAGAACTGCAGTCCACCATAATTAGGAGGGCCAATTTCTTCTCTTTTCTTTTCTCTCCTCTTCTTTCCCTCTTGTCAGGGCTGGTAATGTCCGCCATCACTGTCATCATCCTAGTCCTGTATTTTGTCATTGAGACCTTTGTTATCGATGGGAGAACATGGCTGACTGAATGCACCCCAGTCTATGTGCAATACTTTGTCAAGTTCTTCATTATTGGAGTCACTGTTCTGGTGGTGGCCGTGCCTGAAGGCCTGCCATTGGCTGTCACCATCTCCCTCGCCTATTCCGTCAAGGTGAGAACCGTGTTTTCCTGATACATAACATCTTGGTTTGCCATGAGATGGCACCCCGGGATATCAAAATCAGTCAAAACAAGAAGTTATTGCGTCTTCCAAAATAGGCCTTCCCTATAAATCATCAACCGGACTCCAATGGTTTAGTGGTTAAGACACAGGTCAGCAGTTCGAGGCCTGAGAGCTGCACAACAGAGTGAGCTCCCATCTCTGTCCTAGCTCCTGCCAACCTGGAACTTCAAAAGCAATTGCAAGTAGGTAAATAGGTACAGCTTTGGCAAGAAAGATAGCTGCATTCTGTGAGCATCTACTCATGCTTGCCACATGACCACAGAAACGTCTGCATATGCAGAAAGTGTAAACATAGACAAGCACCCTAGAGTCAGACAGAACTGGCTTTCAAGCAACGGAGACCTTTACCTGTGACCATATATACTCGAGTATAAGCCGAGGTTTTTAGCCCCAAAAGGGGGATATGGCTTATACTTGGGTCAATGACCATGAGGGTCCCAGGACCATGTTGGATTGAGATACACCAACAATTTAATTAATTTTACAATACTTTCATGTATTTTGATTATTGAAACTCACTAGCAGCTGCTAAATTTCCCACCCTCGGCTTATACTCGGGTCAATCTATTTTCCTGGGTTTTCAGGTCAAAATTAGGTACCTCAGCTTATATTTGGGTGAACTTAAACGCGAGTATATATGCTAATCATCTCCTCTAATTTCTCCCCTTTTGAAGCCCAGCCAAGGATAGGGTTGGACCTACCATTAGGCCAAATTAGGCAACTGCCTCACATAGCAGAAACTGGCTGTAGTGACCACCTCTCGGGTGTTCCTCCCGAATCCCTATGCCATTCCTGGGCAATAGAGTGCTGCATGACATGACATTGTCCCATTGTTAGTACTCCAGAAGGCCTGGCTGTGGAACCCAGGGCTATGGATTTGGATCTCCATGGAGACTCCTGGAAGAGGGACCAACCAAGATTGTTGAAATTGGTGTGGCAGATGGAGATTATGCAACCTGCCTCAAACGGTATGTTCTAGACCACCACTAGGATGGAGTGGCAAACCATTTCTTAATGTTTTGTAACTGGAAAACCCCATAAGGGTAATCGTAAGTCATGCTTACTTGACAGCACATCTTTATAACTTTCAGTCCTTCCTCTTGTGCAGGTCAGTAAGTGGTAATGGTAGGTTATTTGTGTTCTGACTGTGTTAGGCTAGGGAGGAGCAATGTTTCATAAAGCCTGTGGAAAGGAATCCTACTGTTAAGGTTTGGGCTTGATTGAATAGACCTCTGTGGAGAAGCCTGTCTCCTAATTTAGGGTTTTCCAATACAATGGGGAGGGGGCAACTACAGCAGTTAAAAATGTTTCTGAACTCCAACTCCCATCATTCTTAGCCATTAGAAACTGAAGACCAACAGTACTGAGGTGGAGACACGATCACAAGGTATAGTTACTCTCAGTACAATACCTACTTGATACATAGAAGGCTAGAAGTCTGTCTTAGGGTGTAATTCCTGCCAGACCAATAAGAATCTGGGCCTTAAATGGGGAAGGGAAGACAATGGATCATGAATGGGATGGAGACCAAGCATCATACTGTATCTAGAAAACAAGGATCTAGAGACCTAGAGACAACGGTAAGTGCAGCTATAGAGAACTTGGCAAACAAATACCAGACTAGACCAAACAACTGAAGCACACAGAATCAGGGCACAATTGGTGTTGAACAATCTGCATTATTATCTGATGGGGAGACTCTCTCAGATTGCTAGATGAGCCTGAGTAGGAAGGCTTTATTGAGCCTGGAGCTTCTTTCTCAGTTTGAGGAGACAACTGGCTATTATCTGACTGGTGCGGACAATCATCTGTCAGTGCTCAGATGAGCCCTGAAGCTAGAAGAGCCCACCATCCTACAGAAATTTAGTCTGATGTTAGACAGTAAAGGTAAAGTTTGTACTACAACTTTTATCGTCAACTACTGGTGATGAAGCTGATTGGAACTTGTGGGGGTTACAGTCCAGCTATTTCCACTCCACCTTGATGTAACCTGATGACATGACTGGAGATCCAGAGTACTGGTGGTTCAGCAAATAAGGAAGCAAAAGGCCAGCTGATGGAGTTATGTTTTATATGGACAGATCTGGGTACAACTAGACACTTTAAATTCTTTCTTTCAGAAAATGATGAAGGACAACAACTTGGTTCGACACTTGGATGCCTGTGAGACCATGGGCAATGCCACGGCCATCTGCTCAGACAAAACAGGCACCCTCACGACCAACCGCATGACTGTGGTACAGTCCTACTTGGGCGACACTCACTATAGAGAGGCCCCTGACTCCAGCAATCTGACAACCAAGACGCTAGACCTGCTGGTACATGCCATCGCCATCAACAGTGCCTACACCACCAAGATACTAGTGAGTGAGGAATCATTGATCTACTTTGTGATAAATCCTCCATGCCACTGCATTCTCAGGCTAGATCAAGGGTGCCCCAACTACGGCTCATGGGCCAGATCTGGCCCCTGATGCCAATTCGTCCAGCCTGCTCTGTCCTTGTCACTCTTGGAAGCGGAAGTAAAATGTGTCCGTACTTCCACTTCCAGAAGTGACGATGGCGGTGTGGGCTGGATGAATTGGCATCAGGGGCTGGATCTGGCCCATCAGCCATAATTTGGGCGCCCCTGGTATAAGCAGAGAAAATGGCAGCTTAAAATCCATCTCATCCTGTTGCAGAACAAATTGCAAGGCACATTTTACTTCTGCTTCCAGTGGGAGGAACCACGTGACCAAGTTACCCCCATTCCTATTGCTGAAGTAATATTCAGCAGGAATCACATTTTTAATGGATTCAGGAGAATATGCCATCATGCCTTTCACTCCAGGTGGTAAAATACCTTGTAGGCAGCCATGCCATTTTGCATGGCAAGTAGGATAACACAGTGTGGCCAGAAGGAGGGGCAGAATTCACAAAGGTTGTGGAGGTCTATGGCATTATGGGGTAATGAGGAGAAATTCTGCCAGCTCCCATGAGGAAAACAAACTACATTTTTTTCCTTCTAATGGGACAAGTTGCTTGTGGATCTACGGCTCCCATAGCCACATGGCTAGTGGGCTGAGGTAATTCTGGAAATTGTAGTTCCCACTGTCTCCAGATGGCTGCTGAGGCACCTGTTAGAATCATGGTCTGCCCTTATCTCAATTATGTGGGACTGCGGTGGATCAGTGATTAAGAAGCTCTACTTGCTAGCTGGAAGGTTGGCAAGTTGGCAATTCAAGACCCGAGAACTACATGATGAAATGAGTGCCTGTCTCTGTATAATCTTAAAGAGTGACTGAAATTTCATCTCAATGTTGGAGACATAATCAAGCTCTCAGTACTTATTTCCATATGTGGTGGGATTATGAAGATATTAATGGATTATGAACAAATATGTTTAAAAGAGATTAATGAAATTATTGGCCAAAAAAATAGATTGGGGAAAAAACACTAAGGTTGCCTTGTTAAATAGCTTTGGAGATACTCAACTTAGCTGGGAAAGAAAAGAACTGATAATGACTTTGGAAACAGTAACAAGACTAATTATAGCCAGAAATTGGAAAGCTAAGTTAAAATTTCAGATGGAGGATTGATATGAAGCAATTAATGACAAACGGATCTGTGAGATAAAATGAAAGAAAGGGTCTTTGAAAACAAATTGTTTTAAGGATACTGTATATGGGATATCTTTATATCGTATGTGTTTGAAAAAGGGAAATACTCAAGACAAGATTTATTGTTTTATGGAGGGAGAAGGAGTATGGCGGATTAGGCTAATAACAAAATTCAAAGAAATGAAGGCATGAAATTATTCTATGAACTGTTATCCCAAAAAGGGTAGGATACACAGTGTTCCATGCACTCCGGTGTCTAGTCATGCCTGCCACATGACCACAGAAACATCTGCAGAAGCAGACAGCACTAGCACTTCTGCTTTGAAACAGAGATGAGCACTGAACCCTAGAGTCGGATACGACTGGCTTTCAAGCAAGGGAAACCTGTATCTTTACTATAGAAAATTTAGTACTGTATGGATTTTAAGAATTGAATTAATTTTAATAAAATGAGAGAAAGAAAGAAAGAGAGAGAGAGAGAGAAAGTTTTTCTAGAATTCTTTGTGTGGAGGAAATTTTTACTAAACCAGCTTAAGTTTTCCACCACTAGAATCAAAATTCACAGAAGGGCAGGGGTGTGTAGGACTTCCTTGAGAACAAGATAGGGGTCTGGTGAATTAGGGGAAAACTCTCCTTTTAAAAAATATTCTCTGCTTCCCTCAGCCTCCAGAAAAAGAAGGGGGTTTGCCACGCCAGATAGGCAACAAGACAGAATGTGCGCTGCTGGGCTTCGTGCTTCAACTGAGTCGTGACTACCAGCCTGTGCGTGAACAAATCCCTGAGGAAAAGCTATACAAGGTTTACACCTTTAACTCTGTCCGCAAGTCCATGAGTACTGTCATCTGCATGCCTGATGGTGGTTATCGCCTCTTCAGCAAAGGCGCTTCTGAAATACTCCTCAAAAAGTGAGTCCGTTGCCCTACCTGTGAGGTAAAGAGATCCCCATACAAACAAGGGCTTCTGCTCCTGAGTGGGTTGAGGTTTTTTTATGTCAAAAATTCCCTAAAAGTGTTGGGAATCTTTTAATCTTTCAAATATCTGGGGTAAAAAAATTTTTTTAAAAAAAGTTATTAAGCTGCTCTGGGGAGAAATGAGGTACCACCAACAAGAAGGCTCTGTCTGGGCTCACTGCCTGCTTTTCTTCAGATATTAGCAAGATCATGAGGAGTTCTATGGGGTCTGTCTGCTTCCTATAAGGCAACGTGAAACCAATCTCTGGTAACTGGCTAAATCTCTCAATGGGATTTCATAACTTTGATAACAAAAGTTAGTCAACATATATATATTGCACACAATCTGTTGTCCAAAATGAGGGTGAGGTACCCCAGTACTCTGATCAGGATGTGAAAAGTATTTTTTCCCCCCCTTAACTTACTCAGAAATCTTGTCAGGGTTCTTGCCCCATCCAAATGCTTTAGTGGACTGTGCAACTACGCTTTCCCTTTTCCACATAGAAACGTGTCTGTATGGCAAGTTGGCAGTTTGAGACCTGTGTACTGCATGATGGATTGAGTGCCCATCTCTGTCCCAGCTCTTGGAGACATGAAAGGAGCCTCATTTGGGTGTCCCCTGAGCAAAGTTTCTCTCCCAAAAATCTTTTCAACCCAAAATAATATCTGACACTATATTATTATCATCATCATCATCATCATCATCATCGCACACATATTTCCTAAGTTCCGCTTTTTTTAACAACTTTTTCTAAATGTAGACATTTTCATGTATTTTCCTCACAGCCTGAAATGTATCTGTACATTTTTCAAACATAGACTTTTTTATCATTTGCCTTTTCTTTCACATAATTTTCACATAATTTTTAAAAGAAAGAGAATGAAGAATCTGATGCTCCCAGCTTTCTCGTAGTGCATAGGCGGCTTATGGCAGGAAGCACACGCATCCATAAATATTTGAGATGGAAGATCCACACATTTCTTGATCTATGAGCTGCCCCATCCCAGTGACAAGGAAACGATGTATAAGTATGCGTTTTCATTCATAGTCTCACAAACCATATGTTAGATAAAGTCAATTTTTTCACCTCTCGTGTTGTCATTTGCCATCAAGATGCTTCTGATTTACTCTGACCCTAATCAGGATCTTATTTATTTATTTGTTCACACTTGTGTGCCACCTTACTCACAAGGTGACTCAGGGCAGCTAACATAGTATAGCAGAACATTTTTTTTGTTGTTGTTCAGTCGCACAGTCAATTCCAACCCTTTGCGACCCCATGGATCACTGTCCGCCAGGCACTTCTGTCCTCCACCATCCTCCTCAACCTGCTCAGCTTTGTGCCCATTGTGTCTACAATACCATCTAGCCATCTCATTTTTGGCCGCCCCTTCTTCTTTTGCCCTCCACCCTTCCCAGCACCAAGGCTTTCTCAAGTGAATCCGCTCTTCTCATTCGATGTCCAAAAAGTACTTTAGCTTCATCTTTATTATTTGACCTTCTAAGGAGCAGTCAGGGTTGATTTCTTCTAAGATTGACCTATTTGTTCCCCTTGCTGTTTAGGGGACTGTCAAAACTCTCCTCCAACACCACATCTCAAAGTCATCTATTCTTCTGCGCTCAGCTTTCCTAATGGTCCAGCTCTCACAACCATATATTGCCTCCGGGAATACCATTGCTTTGACAAGCAGAACATTATAGATACAATAAAACCCAATAAACAAATACAACAATAAAACAATACACAGTCCAATAAAAATTTAAAAGATTTAAAAGAATACCTTTGAGGTATGTGAGATATACATGGAGAGGTTTACCATTCCCACCTTCTGGTGAGTTTCCATGGCCAAGCAGGGATTTGAACCCAGCTCCCTTATGCTATCCATGATAATGCACTGACTTTCAAAATGTCTTGGTTAATGTGAGTTTCTTTCCCATGTCTGCTCTTTTCATTTGAAGGTGTACAAACATCTTAAGCAGCAATGGAGAGCTGCGTGCTTTCCGACCACGTGACCGAGATGAAATGATCAAAAAGGTGATTGAACCTATGGCGTGCGACGGGCTGCGGACGATCTGTATAGCCTACCGTGACTTTCCAGCAGGGAAAGAGCCCGAATGGGACAGTGAGAATGAAATCGTGATAGACCTAACCTGCATCTCTGTAGTGGGGATTGAGGACCCTGTGCGGCCAGAGGTAACATGGTTTAATTGGGACAGCTTTTCTGTGAACAGATTTTGATCCACAAGTGCCTTGGTGGCTCATGTTTCTCCTTGAGTGTTTTCTAAGGGAGGGCGAGTTTTCTTGTGACCCAGCTACAAAAAACACCAACTTCACAATTAGCGGGTAATCAAATGTTACCCTTCCGGAGACATATAGCTGCAAAACTGCCATGTCTACTCAAATAATGAAGCCCATTATTACTTCCTGATGACCGAAGAGAAGCAAGCTAATTTGCATCTTGCAGTGGTGTATTTAGGATCAACAAATACCCTTTGCTTCTTAAGGAAGCAATGCTTTTAGTTGCAAAACTGGTATTTTATGCAATGTTGCCAGGAAATTTTAAATCTCAAGTCCCTCCCCAATTGTCTGATCCAGAACTTGGTTAGGAAAAACACCTGTTGTCTGCCTGCTAAGAAAAGATTTAAATTTTATTTAGAATTGAATCTGCAAAAATTTCATTTTTCATCTTCCCTATCTAGACCGATGTGAAACTTGCCAAAATGAAGACACCTTTTTGATGAATTCATTCCCTAGTTCCTAGTGTGAGAAAGATTAGCCAACAACACAAGGTTGCTGTTACCAGGTTACGCCCAACTGTGGTCCAAAAATACCACAATCTTCAAGGAGGCTCTTTCTGTGTGCCCCAGATAATTCCGTTTCATTAATATGTTTATATGATGATGTGCTGTACTCAGGAAGGAAGACAGTGGTCTTGAAAGGTGGCTCCAAAACAAATGAATAAATGCATTCCGGAAGAATCTGTGACTCAGAGCCTATCAGTCTTTTCTCTCTTTGACAGGTGCCAGAGGCCATCCGTAAATGCCAGCGTGCAGGCATCACTGTCCGCATGGTGACAGGAGACAACCTCAACACAGCCCGGGCCATTGCTGCCAAATGTGGCATCATCCAGCCGGGGGAGGATTTCCTGTGCCTGGAGGGAAAGGAATTCAACCGGCGGATCCGCAATGAAAAGGGAGAGGTGACCGTGATGCCTTGTTTAAAGTCACTGGGGTGGCCCTGCTCCTAGAATTCATATGGGGAGGAGGCTATCCTGCGTAATAGCTTTCCTTCTCCCAAGGCTTTTTGAAATGTCAGTTACTTGGAGGTTCAAGAGAGGAATTTCTCTGGAGGGAAAAATCTAGTTCTCCTTTTCATTTGCAGGCAGAAAGAGGCTTTTAAGGATATACTGCCAAAGGCCAAACAATAGGCTTTGCTTAACTCTTTCCATCACCAAGATGTGAAGGGGCTGTGGTGGCTCAGGGGTTAAGAAGCTCACCTTGTTAGCTAAAGGCCAGCAAGTTGGCAGTTTGAGACCGGGTACTGCACGACGGGATGAGTGCCCATCTCTGTCCCAGCTCCTGCCAACTTAACAGATCAAAAGCAAGAATGCAAGTAGATAAATAGGGACCACTTTAGTGGGAAAAGTTCTTGGGGACATGAAAGGAGCCTCATTCGGACATACACTGAGCGGAGTTCCTCCAGCAAAAACCCTTTCAACCCAGAATAATTTATGTCACAAAATTATTATACCAAGATGTGTTCTCTGTGATGGTTATTTTAATTGTTTTTGTTTTTTATTTCTAATTTATTCAGTTTGCTTATTCTTTTTGTTTAATTTATTATTGTATAGAATTTTAAAATGTGTTGTTAGCTTCCCTGAGTGGGAGAATATCCTAGATGGGCAGAATATAAATGCAACAAATAAGAAGAAGAAAGTAGAACAATAGGGACAGCCTTATCATTAGGCAGATCCTGGATGAAGTGGGTACACTTAAACTTATTTATGACACATGGACTCATGGGACCTAACCCCATGGAACAATGTCCCCATGGTGTTGTGTTCTTTTTGGAATAACGAGAGTCCACTCCATGATTCCTGAAGGCATGGTCGTCAACACTCCAACAACATCTCTGGTCTGTATGATGTATGGATGATGATGATGATGATGTCTGTTGTGTGTGTCTCTGAGAGCTCTTTTTATTTTGTCTTAGTTAACATCATACACCTGAGTCTTAATTAACATCAATGACCTGGAAGGTTACACATTATACCTAAAGTAAGAGCATAGTAATAAGTCACCCAGGATCGTACAGGATACATTCAAGAGTAAAAGGCAACAGCAGCTCAACAGAATGTGCTGCAGCTGGCATAGCTAAAACACAGAGAGAAAGAGAAAGGAAGGGAAGATGTGGGACCAATCATGTCCTGCCAATCCAGAAGGATTTGTCCCCATTGGGACAACAGGCACCCACTAGATTCCTACACCATGGGACAATGGAAGCGGTCATGTTGCCTTTTGCTTCGAGCAGCAAAATATCTTGAGCTACCCTTGTGGAACAATCAAGATTTAGACTGTGTTAAAAAAGAGAAGAGACTACAGTGACTTAGTGGTTAAGATGCTGAATTTGACAACCAGAAAGTTGGCAGGTCAGCAGCTCAAGACCCAATTGCTGCATGACGGAGTACTCCCATCTCTGTCCCAGCTCCTGCCAACCTAGCAGTTTGAGAGCAAGAAATTGTAAGTAGATAAATAGGTACTGCTTTGGCAGGAAAGGTAACAGTGTTCTGTGTTCTCAGGTGTCTAGTCATACCTGCCACATATCCACAGAAACATCTGCAGATGCAAACAGCTCTCCCCTTTTGGGTGTAAATGGAGATGAACACCACACCCTAGTGTTGAACATGACTGGCTTTTGAGCAAGGGAGACCTTTACCTTAAAAAGAGAAAAGAAAAATGGTCAGTGGATTCCTGTGCAATGCAGTCATACTGATATGTGCAAATGCTAGTGGATTCAAATAGGCTTAAACCATGGGAAATTGTGCTGTCCCACAGCACAAATAAACTAACATGTTTCCATTCTGTTTTGAGCACAAGAGGATACGACCAGAAGCTTTTGCTTCCTATTTTACATAAACTTCAACTTTCTGTGTTGTTAAAACTATTTGAACGCCTCTTACATGAAACATTGGGTGGTGGGGCTTACAAATAGAACAGTACCACAGAAGGGAGATAGGTTCTGTTTCAGATGGATGTTTGGTATGATACAGTAATTGTATGTTAGCAGGAATTGATTTTACATACCGTATGTGTGGGGGAGAAAATAATGTGTTTGTCCTGAAAGCAGTTGTATGTATGTATGTATGTATGCATGTATGCATGTATGCATGTATGCATGTATGCATGTATGTATGTAATGTTCAAAAGTTTTAGGTCAACACCAGCCGGTTTGGGGAAAATTCAATGAGTGATTTGGGGCACCATAACTCAAACTTCAACAAACTTGGAGAGCGTTGAGAAGAGAGTCAGCAAAAGACTCATTGCCCCTGCAACATCATAGCCCCACCAAAGACCACTGAATCGGGCCATTTGTTTGACCTGGCCTTTGTCAGCCATGCATTTTGCATTTGATTGTGTTACCCAGTAGTTATTTCTTTTCCCTGCCTCCTGCATACAGATAGAACAAGAACGCCTTGATAAAATCTGGCCCAAGTTGCGAGTTCTGGCTCGATCATCACCCACTGACAAACACACACTAGTGAAAGGTAAGAGGCAATGGCTCTCCTTGCCCACAATCTGTGGTTAAGAGTCAGGACTTTGTGGGGTGGGCAGTCTGGGCCAGATTATTTATTAAAGCAGGGGTGGTGAACCTGAGGCCCTGAAGCTGAATTTGGCCATCTGCCATTCTCCAAATGGCCATTTTCCCCATTATACCATGATTCCCTGAGTTTCCATGTTTTAAGTAGATTTTATCCATTCTAATAGAATGGAATGCCCCTTTTGATACCTAATGTTTACAGTCAGAGGTTTAAACTAAAATGTACCAATATGTTTGCTTTAGGTTCCAATAATCACTAGAATACTCTCCCGCCCCCTCTGTTCAGTTTGCCATTTGGACTGAAGGATCTTCCCCACCCTTACAAAACATATTAGTAGAAAGGTTTAAAAGTCTCTGATAATGATTTTAGGATACAGCCCACTTGCTACAAGCTAAATTACACTCTTCATCTTCAAGGTATCATTGACAGCACCATTGGGGAGCAGCGGCAAGTAGTGGCTGTTACTGGTGATGGGACGAACGATGGACCAGCATTGAAGAAAGCCGATGTAGGCTTTGCCATGGTAAGGAGAGACAATGAACAGAACATTCAATCCTGTGACCATAGAAAATCTCAGTGAAGAAGGGTGAAGACTCCAAAGGCTCAAACACCATAACCTTCATCTGTGGGGTAATCCTACCTCTCACCTGGTATCACACCTGAAATAAAAGCTGTCTGTCAAGCAGGGTTGGTTGAATCTTGGCTCAGCCAACACGCATTCCTCTTTGTCCGTGCTTCAAGCCATTGTTTGCTTATGTATGGTTATGGCTTGTGGTCAAAGCAAGGGCAAGAGGCCTACGTCTGTTAATATCTAATTAACATGTGCAAATGGATTTTTAAGGAGTGGGAAATAGACAGTGGATAAAAAAGCAGAAAGATATCTTGAGAAAAGTATAACCCAGTAAGTGCTGATGAACAGTGAGCTTCTGCGCGTTCACAAAAGTGGTTCCCCTTAGGCAATGCAGTTGATACTCATTATGGCTGGAGGGGCAGAAGGCACAACAACCAACAGTGGTCAGAATCAGGTACACATGTGGTCCTTCCCTTATGCACTTACTCATAGATAGAGTCATATATCCAGACACCTTCTGCCCCTAAGTAAAGAGGCAGGCAGGAGTGAGTTGGCTAAGGCTAAGGTCAGGCAGCACAACTCTTGCCCTCATGAGTCAGTAGCCATTGCCCCGATGCACCCCTCCAGATGGATTGGTACATGAGAATTGAAAGTGCTTTTGAAAATGGCAAGTTGGTTTCAACCTGTTGTTATCATTTTCTGTCTGTCTTCTCCCTCCAGCTCCAGTACTTTGGAAAATGCTGGATTACAAGTCCCAGAAACCCTAGTCTGTCAGAGGGGAGGGGAGTTGTAAGATTCAAGGAGTCATGGTGGAAAAAATCTGATTTCTTCAGGCCCTATAGTAGTGAGTCATGGAATCATAGCCAGAACCCATCCCACCTTGTTCCATCCTTTAATGTCCACCAGGGAGGAACTCATGACCAAGGCTTTAAAGGAAACTGGATCAAATTTAAATTGCTTAGGCTTGATCTAGGGAACAATTCAGTCAATGGACATTTAATTGTCAGTCTCAGAATGGGCAAGTAATTGGAAAACAAATCTTGAAAAAAAATTAATGGTGTAATTTGCTCCAACCTGAGCTCATTCTGACTGACCATGAAAACCACTGAGGATAAATGTCAGTCATTGCTCCTCCACCCCCCAAGTAAAGAGACAGACCCCTTTCTGGGATTAAACAACAACGGGACACTTTATTAATAACCAATCAAGCTGTGGCATAACTGCTCTGCAATAGGGCCAATGTAGCATGGGTAAGGGAAGGACAATTTAGAATATTCATTCCAATTTACTTTACCTTTATTTAATTTTACCTGCCCAATTCAGAAGTGACGTTACTACTTCTTGTTTAAGTTCAAGTGAACAGATCAGTGACTACTAAGCTGTCAAACTTCAGTAGTCCCATGTTCACGGTCCGCATTTTAACCCAACAGCCCTGTTTGATTCCCTTATCTCGCTACTAGGCTGTTGAACCAAATGCGTCCCCTACCTGATGTTCCTTTGGTTTCCAATCTGAATCGTTACCAAAGTGTCCCAAAGTGAAAATATCTCCATAGCTCAACCAACCATACCAGTGTGGGATGGGCGAAAATACCATGAATCCCAGGAGCCAATTAGGGTTCATGCAAAAATTCCCATCCAGCCCATTAAGTGACCAAAGAAAATTCACACTAGTGCTTCAGGGAGGGAGGGTGGACAAGTTGCCCCTGTAAAAGGGAAAATGAAAGGGCGTAAAGGGAAGGAGCCTCCTCTAGAAATAGGGGCTTGGCTCCTCCCCTTTGCACTATACTCCTTGTGAGCGCACTCCAGACTCCATCTTACGGGGGGAGAGCAAAGCGTGTGCACACAGCAGCAGCAGTGGGCACATTTACAGTGGTCTATTGCAGCTCTCATAATGGTTAAGGCACTGAGCTGGAGACTGGAAAGATGGGTTCAATTCCCAAGAGCTGCATGATGAGAAACATGAAAGGAGCTTCATTCAGGCATCCCCTAAAAATCCTTTTAACCCAGAGTAGTGTCTGACATGAAATTATTATTATTGGTCTATTTTTGTAAGGTTGGCAGTAGGGTAGAAAATTATGAACTTAGGGAGGGGTCCAGCCCTTGTAGTTTGTTTTGTCACAGTAGGGTCAATGATGTCATCTGTTGGAGCCCCAGAGTAAATGAATGACTTCCTTGCTCTGGAACATTTATGCACTGATGACGAGGCAATCAAGCGTTAAAATATTCATTATGAGAGTTTGGTATATATGAAATCTGTGAACAAGGAGAGTAATCAAGCAATGGTTGGATGCCTCTTTCATTTTCCTTGATTAAGGCTCCTACTTCAAGTTTAAATGACTGTTTGTAAGATTATTTCCAATTAAAGGCTAAAGATTGCCTTTGAAAAGGTCTGCCTTTCTTTGTTGAAGTGTAATTTATTAGATGAACCTATACAGTCAGAAGTTAGCACCACGGAGTTCAGTGGAGCTTACAAACCAGGGCCAGCTCTGTCATTAGGCAAAGTAAGACAACTGCCTCAGACAGCAGGTGTAGGGGATGCTGGCTATTTTTCCTGAGTTTGCCATCACTATTCCCTTTTGTTGAAAAGCAGAACTCTATATACAGTACCATATCTATATACCAAAGTTGTCGTTTCTCAAATATTACTTTTGTAGGGTCATTGGGCATTAATGACCAATATTTCTTTCCCCAGCCAGCCTAAGGCCGTGATGGTGAACCTTGGCACTCCAGATGTTCTTGGACTTCAATTCCCAGAAGCCCAAGCACCCTGTGAATCCACACAAATGGGTTTACTGCGATTCATCCATACGGGCACATGGGCAGGATGAATCGCAGTAAACCCATTCATGTGGATTCACAGGGTGCTTGGGCTTCTGGGAATTGAACTCCAAGAACATCTGGAGTGCCAAGGTTCGCCATCACGTGCCCAAGGGAATGGTCAGATGGAAGCTCCTTGTCAACAAGTTCCTACTTTGCCTTCTTTGTATCATTTCCAGGGCCTAGCAGGCACTGATGTGGCAAAGGAGGCTTCTGACATCATCCTGACAGATGACAACTTCTCCAGCATCGTCAAGGCAGTCATGTGGGGCCGCAACGTTTATGACAGCATCTCCAAATTCCTGCAGTTCCAGCTGACAGTCAACGTGGTGGCAGTCATTGTGGCCTTCACTGGTGCCTGCATCACACAGGTGGGCCTCCATCAGGGTATAGCAGTGGAAGCCCACACAGGAAAGACCAGAAATAGTAAAGAACAGAATCAGGCTTGACTAGAAACTGGGGGAATCACAAGGGAAGCCTTTGGAATTTCTTTGGGAAGGCCTATATGAAAAGAAATAGGAAGGGGCATCGGAGCCAATGGATGGAAAAGGAAATTTCAAGGAACAAACTCCTCAAGAGGGCATGAGAATACCATTGACTTTGTTGTGTGTGATCTCTGAGAAGCCACGGAAAGCTTTGTTTTGGGCTTTCTAATAATTTAAATTCACTATCTATTTTCCATTTTTAATAATAACCAACTTCAAAACTATTACCATTATAATAATCATTTCTTTCTTATTCCTTTCTATCCCTTTATTTCCAAAATCCATTAGTAATGGTATTCTGAGACACATCTCCAATTTTATAGACAGTGTTTGTTTAATTTCCAAAAAACTCTTTGCCACATTTTCTTTACATGGTCACCAACCCACCAATAATGCAGATACGTTCCAACAATTCTTTGTGCTCTAGTCTGGCTGGGTTATCCTTCTATGGTAATAGAGTAGACCATACTGCCAGCGAGTGAACGCCGATCATCAGGCAGCAGTTAACTAACCTGACTACCCTGAGGACTAGTGACCTTGGGTGGTGAAGTCCACAGCAAAGTGTGATGGCCCCCAAGTGGATTACATCCCACCTATTCCATCTTGATGGGGGAAAGCAGCTTCATCAATACTGGCCTGGGGCTGAGGAGGCCTTTGTGTGCCAAAAGGGTTCAGGATCAGAAGGTGACAAGCGTAATTGAATCAGTAGTACAGATGTCATGCTGCAACATGGAAAGCAAATGGAAGGCCACTGCAATACAGTATATATTCAAGTATAAGTCAGGGTTTTTAGCCCCCAAAAGGAGGTCCAAAAATTGGACTCGACTTATACTCGGGTCAACATAAACACTCAAAAACATACTGCCCTTTAGGAAGAATCTAAAAACATGACTGGTGGGGCAGGTGTGGGGTGCGGAAGGTATGGTGACCCCGGCTCGCTGGATGATCTGAGCCCCTCCTTCCTTCTACTTTTTTTAATTACTGTAGTAAGATGTAGCATTTGGTGTGCTTTTAATCTTTTTTTTAATTTAAATTTTAATTTTAATAGTTTTGAGGTTTTTAGGTAGTGTTTGTGTTTAATTGTCATGTTTGTTTGTTTTTATTACTTGTAAACCACCCTGAGTCACTTCAGTGAGAAGGGCAGTGGAGAAATACGATATTAAATTTAAAAAAATACCCACACAAATGTCTAAATTAATTATTTTTCCCATATTTTCATTAATTTTAATTATTGAAATTCACTAGCAGCTGCTGCATTTTCCATCCTCGACTTGTACTCGGGTCAATATATTTTCCTAGTTTTAGAGGTCCAAATTAGATATCTCGGCTTATATTTGGGACAACTTATAGTCGAGTATATACGGTACATTCTCAGGACAATCTTCATGGCTAATCACCATGAGAACAGCCAATATTCGGAATAGGATATGGCACAAGAAGAAGAACAATTCTTGTTGTATTTTGAATCAAAATAACTTAACCGGAGTCGTACACCATCTCCAAATTGTTTTACAACAATTCTCTTTAATTCTAGCTGATACATTTTCCATAACCCTTCGTCTCCACTTTTGTCATAGGACTCTCCACTCAAAGCAGTGCAGATGTTGTGGGTGAACCTGATCATGGACACTTTTGCCTCCCTTGCTCTTGCTACCGAACCCCCCACTGAGGCCCTGCTGCTGCGCAAGCCATATGGGCGTAACAAGCCCCTCATCTCACGCACCATGATGAAGAACATTTTGGGCCATGCCGTGTACCAGCTCATTATTATCTTCACCCTTCTCTTTGTGGGTGGGTGTGCTTTTACCATGACAAGTGAACTGGAGTTGGAAGGGGTGTGGGTGTGGGACTCCGACCATGGGTCCAGGTCAGATGGGTGGGAGGAATGGTCTGGGTTGGTGGGTCTGGATGTCCCCTCTGTGATGCCCTACTTTACACCCTTCCCCATTCACAGGTGAGGTATTCTTTGACATCGACAATGGTCGCAATGCTCCCCTTCACTCCCCACCTTCAGAGCACTACACCATCATCTTCAACACTTTTGTCATGATGCAGCTCTTCAATGAAATCAACGCTCGCAAAATCCATGGCGAGCGCAATGTCTTTGATGGCATTTTTAGCAACCCGATCTTTTGCAGCATCGTGCTAGGCACCTTTGCCATCCAGGTACAAACTTCAAGTCAGTGGATGTACACAGCTGGATGAGGTTGGCATGGTGAAGAAAGGATGGGTGAAACCATGTGTGGAACTGATGGGGGATGTTTATCTATGAATGGGTGAATGGATACACATATTTTTATTCCATTGTTAATGTGATGATCAGTATTAGTATCATTGTTCATTGATTACAATTTCTAGGCTGCCATATATGTGAAGTGATAGTCACCCTCTATTCAACACTAGTTAGACCACATCTAGAGTCTTGTGTCCAATTCTGGGCACCACAGTTTAAGAAAGATGCAAAGAAATTAGAGAAGGAACAGAAAAGGGCAACAAGGAAGATCAGAGGACTGGAAACCAAACCCTATGACAGCGGCATGCTGGGGTATCAGACAATGTCCCACTCCGCCCCAGCAATTTCCGCCCCATGGGCAGAATTTTATTTTTATATACTTTTTTCCCTTAACCAAAGGGCGAGAAGGGAGAAGCCAAGCCAGTACTTCACAAGGCTTAACTCAAAGGGAAGCAGGGATGGGCACCTTCTCCCACGTTGTCTCTGGCCATTATACATGTCCCCACCATCCTTCCTGGGGAATTGAACCCTGATCTTCTGCTTACAAGGCAAAATTTCAACCTCTAAGCCATGGCGGCTTCATTATCAATAGAACTGCTTTTGGCAATCTTATAACAGAGAACTCTATGTTAACCAGAGAGGATATTGCTTTTAAAATCCAGGTTGTAGAAGCCCTAAATTGGAATCAAACTGTGCCTCAGGAGACACCCTTTGTTTGAAGAAAGGATGCAGTAAACCCATTCATGTGGATTCACAGGGTGCTTGGGCTTCTGGGAGAAGTCCAGGAACATCTGGATTTCCAAGGTTTGCCATAATGGTTCTATATGTCTAGATCAGTGGTTCCCAACTTTTTTTTGGCCATGCCCCATGTAAACATCTGTAAACTTCTGATGCCTTCCCCCCCCCCCGCCCTTGTGGCATATTCCTATTATTCAAAAAGTGAACTCCTATTCATGTGGAAAAAGCCTAAAAGGCCATTCACTGTTAATAACTCATTCTTGATTTGCCCCCTTAAAAATCAAATTGCCCCACGTGGGGGACCACAGTTCTAGAGAGTTCAGGCAAAGTGCAAAAGTAAAACAACCTTAAGTAATTGTAAAGCAGTTTAAAATGACTGAAAGCAATGCAGCACAGCAATGCAATGCGCAAAAATCCACAGCATGGTAGGTCAGACAATTCAAATGCATGGCTCAAGAGACATGTTTTAAACTGGCACTGAAAAGAGCTCAATGTGGATGCTGGTTAGACCTCCAAAGGATTGGTTATTGTTTTTATAGCAAAATATTGGGCACTTAACATAGGCTGGACAGGTCTCTGCCCCAGGGAACTCACAGTCTCCATTTTTGAAAATGAGAAAGTAGGGGAGGAGCCAGGTAAACAAGGAATAGAAATGTGCCAAAGACAGTTCTGTGGATGTAGGGTTCACTTGCATTGAAACCTTTACCTTTACCTGCACTGAAAGGTCAGAAATGAGGTGCAGCGAGAGTAAATGCTGAACCCATTTCTGAACCCATTTCCCAGCACCCCTTGCAAAAGAAGAGGCTGCCACCTGCCTGACAGAGAGCCCTGTCTCTTTTTCTATCGTCCGGGCTGCCTACCTGAAACTTCTGGTTCTCCTTGCCCTGCAACATCCAAGACCCTTTTCTCATCCTTACCTAAAGCTGTCTGCCTGTTTCCCCCTCTGGTCTTTCACTAACCAACCCCACCTCTCCTACACACCTTAGAATGGGCACTTCAATAGCAAAAAACAATTACACTTCTATACCACCCCATACCACTTAGAGCACTAGTCAGGCAGTTCCCAAGTTAATTAATATTTTGCCCCCAACATGCAGTGCACTCATTTTGCTGACTTTGGAAGGATGGAAGGCTGAGTCAACCTGGAGCCCCATCAGGATCAAACTGTTTACAGTTTACAGATTACAGCTGTCAGAATCTCCCATACAGCACATGTTAGCTGCGGGAACCTTGAGAGTGATAGTCTAGAAAAGTAACTTTTCCAAACTTCACTCCCCAGTCACCTAAACCTGCTACTAAATCTAGTGTACTAGTCCCAGACAGAGCAGCCCCCTTAAATGTACCACTGAGCATCACTCATAATTTACATAAATCTAATTCATTCAATATGTCTGGAATTAACACTTGGACTCAGGCCTTCCTCTTGGCTGGATCTACCTCCATTGATCATCATCCTCTTCCTCCTAGACTAGTAATGGCTAACCTTGGCACTCCAGGTGTTCTAGAACTTCAATTCCCAGAAGCCCTGATCAGCAGGAGTGCTGACTTGGGCTTCTGGTAAGTGAAGTCCAAGAACACCTGGAGTGCCAAAGTTTGCCATCTTTGTCCTAGACTGCAGTGATGTAGAAATTTGGCCTCCTGTGGTCCACCTCTTTCTTGACCATAGATATTAAAGATATGTGAAGGAAGAGGTGGTCCCTCTGCTGCAATTTCTCACTAAGTGTCTGTTTTCCCCCCGCATACAGATCGTCATTGTACAGTTTGGGGGGAAGCCATTCAGCTGTTCTCCACTGAACGCACAGCAATGGCTCTGGTGTCTCTTTGTGGGCTTCGGGGAACTCGTCTGGGGGCAGGTAAGAAAAGCCTTAGTCTGACTTCTGCGCCTACCTTTTGTGATGGATCATTTAACTGAAGGGAAGGTCCCAGTATTCAGTCCCCACTGACCAGTTGTCAGTGTCATGCTTTCGAAAAGTAACGGAGATTGTATTCTAAAGGCCATGCTTATCCCATTGTTTCAGTTTTTTAAAAGACAGGAAAATGTATAATATCAAATCAAGGTTTCTTGGAAGCTCAATTTCATTTCTTTATTTTATTTTTTTAATCAATGTTTTCATTTTTCAGTTGCAGCATCCTTACTAGAAGGATGTAATTAAAATCTCAGTAAACAAGGATGAGAAGTGTAATTTTAGTGCTTTGTGTAGATTCTTGCCTCTTTGCTAGGAGAAAAAAAGAATCCATGAGTACAAATATATGAAAGATATGGGATTTGCAGAGTCCAACTTTGGGGGAGAATTTTGATTTGGGGTGACTTCTCTTTAGGCTGGCATTTGTTTGGAAAAAGAAGGTGGAATGCAAACAGCTTAACCATCTTGCCTTAAGGGAACCCAAATTTTTTCTCCACCTGCCCTCTGGAAAAAAGGAGAGCTAATTTTGTGACCTACACAGACTGATCAGTGTTTATATATTTCCTTATTTTGTGTAATATATTCAGCTTTCATGAGGATTAGAAAAAGGCATTTAATAACAACAGGCACCTAAAGCCCTGCTTTGTACTGCTAGATTTGGTAGGTTCATTGTACTTCGCCTTGGCTTCTAAAATTCCATTATGGCTTCTATACCATCTTAAAATTATGTCCTGAAGAGCCACCACCTTGTATTATAAGGGAAAGCTAATATGATCATACATTATAGCTATGACGTGTAGCACAACCTTAAAACAAGCAAACAGTGAAATATGGTTCTAGGGCAGGGATCTGCAAACTTGGCTCTCCAGATGTTCTTGGGCTTCACTTCCCAGAAATCCTGATCAGCAGGCATACTGACTTGGGCTTCTGGTAATTGAAGTCCAAGAACACCTGGAGAGCCAAGTTTGCAGATCCCTGTTCTAGGGCAAAGGTAGGCTCGGATATACTTTTGGGATCTTTTTTTGAGGATAGAAGCCACAGAGAGTTATACAGTGTAAATCAGTGGTGCCCAATCTATGGTCTGTGGGCTGGATCTGGCCCTCAACTCCAATTCATCCGACCTGCGCTACCCTCATTGCTCCCGGAAGCCGAAGTAAAACATGCCCATATGGGTGCATTTTACTTCCGCTTCCAGGAGTGACAAATGCAGTGTGGGCTGGATGAATTGGCATCAGGGGCCGGATTTGGCCCATGGGCTGTAGTTTGGGCACCCCTGGTTTAAGCAGAGAAAATGGCAGCTTAACATCTATCTCATCCTGTTGCAAAACAGATTGCAAGTCATGTACTCCCTTCATTTTTTGCTACCTCTTCCTCAATTTTCCTCTCCCCCCGCCCCCCGGAAAAAATATAATTAATTAATTAATTATGTGCTATCAAAGTCAAGTCAATTCCAATTTATGGCAACCTGTGTCAGGGTTTTCTAGAGATAGAGTACACACAAGCTGCTTACCATTCCCTTCATCTGGAGATTACTCTGGGACTCTGCCATTGGCCAAAGGCTTAAACAGGTGCTAACTCTTTCCCTAAGGTTTTGAAACATGGCTTTTCTGGCTATAAAATTAAGTCAGCCCATCTGAATTCTCAAATGATGTATCTGATATCAGATTTTGTTTGTGTGCCGGGGAAGTGTGCAATGCAGAGATTTGGAAAAGTTCCTTTTTTTCCAGGCTCTGCAGATAAGCCTTGGCCCCACAGCAGTGATGACGACCCTTTCAGAGACCGAGTGCCCAAACTGCGACCCAAAACCCACTTATTTATCACAAAGTGCCAACATAGCAACAGGGGAGGAAAGAAATGCTCCCATTGGCCTGCTGGGCAGAGGGGCGGAGCAAACTCTGTGCTGGGGGGAGGGAGGAAGAGCTCCCATTGGGCTGCTGGGCAGAGGGGCAGAGCAAACTCTGTGCTGGGGTGACTGCACGGGTCCCCACAGAGAGGCTCTGAGTGACACCTCTGGCATGTGTGCCATAGGTTCACCATAACTGCCCTACAGGTTTCTTGACGGAAAGGAAATGCTAGAACGTAGGATAGCTGTGTCCTCCCTTCTGCAGGTCATCGCCACCATCCCCACCAGCCATCTCAAATGCCTGAAGGAAGCAGGTCACGGCCCTGGCAAGGATGAAATCACTGATGAAGAAATGGCGGAAGACGAGGAGGAGATTGACCATGCTGAGCGGGAGCTGCGTCGTGGCCAGATCCTGTGGTTCCGTGGCCTCAACCGCATCCAGACCCAGGTATGAGATCATGGGGTGGAACCTCTTTCCATCTGAATCCTCCACCCATGCTTCCCTACCCAACTACTCCCTTTCTCCAGACCTCCCTTTGCTTTAGCAGTGACCTGAAAACAAACTCTTCATCTGGTGATCTCTTGGACCCCTTCCCAGGACATGGTGGTTCCACCTTGATGCTCATGCCTGGCAGAGGGAGGGAGAGAGAGAGACCCACAATGCTAACTTAGGCATTTCATCTCCCCAACCCTTTGTCTTGTTCCAGCAGAAAGGAGTTAATGAATGCATTGCTTGAATGCATGAATGGGAGGAAGCCTGTAGAAGCAGAAATGGGATGGTGATTCTGTTTCCGGGTTGCCTGGAAACTCCCAGGAGAAAGAAAACAAAATTTGTAGCTGGAAGGCTAGTGTTAGTAACAATAATAGAAATGTTTCTAGTAACAGCTAATTCTGATTTCCCCATATGGCAGGAAATAGGGACATCTGTGTGTATGTGGCTGAAGGTATAAGGTTGTCTGCAAATGATGTAGTTCCAGAGATAAGCCTACAGTGGTCTCTATCCCCCTTCCCAGAGCAATAAGGCCAGCATGGCATAATTTTTTCCCTGAATTACCCAAGACATAATGTTCTTCCATGCCACATTTGACCTGTTTTTTCAGGAAGCTTCTTCCAGCTATCTAGGGTGGTGCTATTGTTGCAGCATCAGACATGAGACCATCAGTGTATTTACATACCACATAAGGTAATTGGCTTGGCTAAGAAGCCACAGAAGGCAAGGTGATGTATGTGCTCACATCACACATGGCTCCACTTTTGGTTAATGGCGCAGCTTGCTTTTAAAACGATTTGTCATGTGCCTGAGGCAGAACTTCCAAAACTGGGGTGTTGAGGCAAGCAAACCCCACAAAGTGGGCTACTGGCCCACCACGGGAAGCTTTCTTCCTCTCCTGTGCATTTCCTGCACATTTCTTGCACAGGAGAGTATCTTAGGAAAACATCAGTGATGCAGTGGCCACCCAGTGGTTCAATGGTGGTGAGCATCTGGGAGATAAATTGGAGAGATTTGTGTGCTTTTTAAACTAAAGAGGGTTGAATATTGAGGATGTCTGGAAAATAATAGCTGCACCCTATCTTACCGCCTCAGTGAGGAATGTGGCCTGTTAACCAGTGTGGTTTCATAACCCTGCATTTGAAAACTTTACAATGAGAAACAGAAACCTCCTAGAAGATGTTTCCTTTTATGGTGGCAAGAGTCCCATCTATCGTGGCCACAAAGAGCAGCACAAAAGGATCAATTTGATCCATATGATAAACCCTAACTTTTCTCAAAACCACATTTTCAAGTCTACCACAGGAAGAATAACTAAGATTAAATTCTGTAAAGGAATTTAAAGGACTCTTTAGTTACAATTTCATCTATAAAGGTGACCAAATGTAATTTGTTAGACACAAACATCATCAGGCTAAAGCAGGAATTTTCAACCTGTAACCCATGGGCCAGATACGGCCCATGGCACCATTTCATGTGGGCCCCCACCGCCTCCACTACACCAGGAAGTGCCATGTGGTGAAGGAAGGACAAAATGGCCATCTGGTCCTCAAAGCTGTCTGAGGGAGTGTGACCAGGCCCCTGGCTTTAAAAGGTTGAGAACTCCTGGGTTAAAGCTTGAGAAAGTTATTGTTCTTGGGTAATCGTTCTTGAACAATAACTCCAAGATTCCTCAGCCAGTTCTGATCCCCCAAAAAGTAACCTTTATAAGCCAGGGGTGAAATTACGAGGTGAATTTCTTCTGAAGTACTGGGCAGATGGAAGATAACAGCAGTCGGAAGGTGAGCCCACAAGTCAAACAAAAGAATAAAGACAGTAAGAAGCCACTGGGATCCCATCAACTCTCCTTCTGGTCTCAGGGTGCTTCCACACTGAGGTTTATTCTGGAATCCCTTACTCTTTATCCACTTACTTCTAATAAAAACATGTACAGTATATGACATTTTCATCGTCATGTTGCTGCCCTGCCCTTTTCCCATCCCACGTGTGCTACTGAGGGCTCACAGAACTCTTTTTGTGAAGGAAAAGAACAGCAGTGCAAGTCTCTCCATGTCTAGGTCATGTTAGATCTGGCATTCCATTGAGGTTTGGTGTGTGGCCAGTTACATTCCAGGTAATCAAGTCTTACTGTCACACTTGAGATCCCCTTTACCTATATTATCTGTAGCTATCTCTATTTGGAGAAGATTTTTTGACATTGATTTCAAAATTTATACTGACACCCATTATTATTATTTTTAAAAACCAATTGATTAGATCAGGGGTGCTCAAATGATGGCCCGCAAGCCAGATCCGGCCCACATCACCCTCTTTGCTCCCAGAAGTGGAACTAAAACACACCTGTACAGGCGCATGTTACTTCTGCTTCTGGGAGCGACGAGGGCCACATGGGCCAGATGAATTGGCGTTGGGGTCTGGCTCTGGCCCACAGGCCATAGTTTGGGCACCCCTGGTTTAAGCAGAGAAAATGGCAACCTAAAAGCTATCTCATCCTGTTGCAAAACCTATCTGTTGCAAAACAGATTGCAAGGCACGTTTTACTTCCACTTCCAGTGGGAGGAATCATGTGACCGGCCCACCGAACCATGTAATCGGCCCACAGCCCAAAAAGTTTGGGCGCCCCTGGATTAGATACAGATACTGTGAAGGTGGCATGAGGAGGGGCATATTACTGTACTTTTCCCCCCACACAACCACATTGTGCCCTCTTGTGGAATAATTATAGCAGGGCACCTATAAACCAAAAAGCACTTGCGCCGACCAGACTGTGGACAGTCACCTGTTGTTTTGCATGTCACTTACAGCAGAAGAGCAATGACTGGGTTGCTCTGAAAGCCTGCAGTTTGGAAGCATCCTCGGATAACCTCTCTCTCTTCATTAGGCCTATGTGCAATCACAAAGGCCAGATTGCGTGTTTGGTTTCCTTTTTATAGGAAAGGAAAAACCCCACCAAAATTAGGATTATTGGGGACCTCAAGGCTACCAAGTGCAACCAACCATTCATGATGCAGCCACTTCAGAGTCACAACTGCCCAAGGTCTTTGATTATAGCTGGGATACTAAACCCAGGAGGGAAACTGCTAAAAGGTGGATATGCATACAGGGTTTGTATGCAAAGTGTCTCAAATGAAGTCCACGTGAGAGGTGTGATTATGAGACACCCACATCTAGCTTCTATGTTGTAATAACACATGCTTTCTGATTGCAGCCCTTCCCCCAACCCCACCCTTCCTGTTTCTTCAAACTGTCTGAAAGAGGGGGTGGGACATGTGCCTTGCAATTCTTCTTTTCCTCCAGCAAGTCAAACAAAAGGTGGTTTGTTCCTGCCTTAAGGCTTGATAGTTCTTGGATCAAAGAAGGACTCGAGCCTGGAGCACGATGAGAGATAACCCAATGCCATGTCTTGTGTATCAAAGCTGCTGCCTGCTGGCTAACATGAGATGGATGTGAGCCAGGAATCCTGTGGTTCAGACCCTCTTTTAGACTCCATCTCCACCTCACCCACCCAACCCAAACAACCATGGCAGAATTTAGTGCACCCCAGAGTAAAGACTAAAGAGGCGTGTCCAGTTGGCCCATCCTCCAGAGATCCAGATTCCCCTATGTAGGACAAAACTCATCAGACTCGCACTCCACAGGGATGAAGGACCAGGGCTTCCAAGATGGAGTGTAACACTTCCAAGAGCTGCCTAAATCCCAGCTCTTCTTTAAAGACTAAAGCACCATCCCATATCCTAGTCAATGCCTTTGTTTTCTGGGATGAGAACAGAGCCTAGCCCACTACCTGGTCCACCACCATCCTATGCCATCTCACAAAACCTAAGGAGCTGTTTTCCAAGAGACTGACTAACTGGCAGGATGGGGTGAAGAGCAAGGAGCTTCCTGTGGCTCAAAATACCTTGCTTCCCAAAGTCAACTTGCTGACACCAGAAGGCAAATTTTCCTGCTTTCTGCTGCTCTTCCAACTTGCACCAACAGCAGATCAAAATTTCTAAACTGGTTTGCATCCTTACTCACCACGTTCCAGCCAAGCCAGCTGATTTATTTGGATTTTTAACCATGGTGGGGAATCTTGGGCCCTGTGGCTGAATCTGGCCTTCCTTGAGATGCTGTCTGATGCTCTGAGCTTTCCAGATGACTATGTCACCTTCCTCAGGTCAAGTCATTTGGAGGTTTCTCAGCATCTAAACCAGTCAGGCCAGGTTATCCTGCTATGCTAATAGAGTAGACTCTACTGTTAGCAACTCAACACCGATCATCAGGTGGCGGTTAATCAATCTGACAACCCTGGGAACTAATGGCCTTGGGTAGCAAAGTCCACAAGGAAGGGTGATGGTCCCCAAGTGGATTAAATTCCACTTGATGGAGGGAAGCAGCTTCATTAATACTGGCCTGGGGCTAATGAAGACTTTGCATGCAAAAAGGGCTCAGGACCAGAAAGTGACTCGCGGAACTGGTACAGGGGTCATGATGCGATGCAGAAGACAGATGAAAACCCACTGCATTATATTCCTAGGACAATCTTCATGGCTGATCGTCATGATGATCGGCAATGCAGTGGCTCAAGTCACTAAGACGCTGACTGGGAGACGGAAGGTCAGCAGTTCGATTCCCGAGTACTGAAGGATAGAATGAGCTCCCATCTCTGTCCCAGCTCCTGCCAACCTAGCAGTTCGAAAGCAAGAAATTGCAAGTAGATAAATAGGGACCACTTCGGTGGGAAGGTAACAGCGTTCCATGCACTCCGGTGTCTAGTCATGCCTGCCACATAACCATGGAAACGTCTGCAGAAGCAGACAATGCTGGCTCTTCGGCTTAGAAACAGAGATGAGCACTGACCCCTAGAGTCAGATACGACTGGCTTTCGAGCAAGGGAAACCTTTACCTTAAATATAGCACAAGAAGAAGAAGACGAAGAAGAAGAAGAAGTTTGAGATATCCCTTTCAAAGACTTAGAGACTGTCTACACAGGCATACAGCCCATTCCTTGGGGCGGATTGGTCTGATCACATTCACACATGGATTGGGCCAGTCTGCTCCAAACTCCCCCATTTGGAGACCCTCTCATAGGTTCATCTAAATTGCCCTGCTGTATTTTATCCCATCCTCAGTGTATATGCATGCTGAGCATGGAGTAAAATGCAGTGGAGCTGAAGGAGGGAGTGGCTACTCCATCAACTAGGAAGCACTACTGCTGCCACAGAAGGAGCAGAATCAGTCCCCTCCATGGCAGTGAAAATGGATCTATGTCCCAGTTGATGGGAAACCACCAAGGAGCAGCATAAAGGACCTGCTTCTCAGCTGATCAGTGCAGCAGCATAAAGGACCCGCTTCTCAGCTGATCAGTGCAGCAGCATAAAAGACCCGCTTCTCAGCTGATCAGTGCAGCAGCCCAGAGGAACACTGTAGCATGCCCTTCTTTGTTGGCACTAAGAGCTTTTGGCTACAAAAAGGTGGAATTCTTAGTCTCCCAAATGGTGGAATGCAGATCTTAAGAACCTCTCTAAAAATGAATCTGACTTATGGGCTCTAGGTGACTGTGTGCTCTTCAACCAAATAAAACCAGCGCTGGAACACTCATCCAGCTGTTTTTGCAAGAACATCTGGACTTCCACTCATTCCAAAGAGGTATGCATAAATGCAGCCCTGCAAATGTGGCTCAAGTGATTAAAATGCTGAACTTGAAGACTGGAAGGTTGGGGTTCGATTCCTGAGTACTGCATGATGGAGTGAGCTTCCATCTCTGTCCTGGCTCCTGCCAACCTAGCAGTTTGAAAATTGCAAGTAGATAAGTAGGTACCACTTTGGTGGGAAGGTAAACAGTGTTCCATGCACTCCGGTGTCTAGGCATTCCTGCCACATGTCCATGGAAATGTCTGTAAATCCAGACAACGCTGGCTCTTTGGCTATAAACAGAGATGAGCACTGAACCCTAGAGTTGGATATGACTGGCTTTCAAACAAGGGTGACCTTTACCTTTACCATGTTGCATGCTAGAACTTTCATCATTTTTGATCATTGGGTTTAATTGTAGTCCAAAATGTAGAAGAAATTGTAGGCCAAAATGACTGAAGGATATAAAGTTGAGGAAGGCTGCTTTATGTTCATTCAATGGGGCCAGAAGACAGGGATGCCACATATTTTCCCTAATTCAACCATAAAAAAGATCCTAAATGGGTTGTACATGAGAATTCGTTTTCTTTACCCCTGATTTTGTTAATAGTTTTTCCATTCACTGTTAAATTTAAATGGAAGATAATAAATCAATAGATAAAATAAAAGACTCAGATGCATTAATGAAATTAAACGCATTTAGAAGCCAACTCCAAGATGGAGAAGGGATTTTTCTGTGCGGTGTTTCATGTGACTGTGATTCTAAAAACATTTATTGAGGATTAGATCCTATGGAACACAGTAAGATGTTCTTCTGAGTAAATGTGCATTAGGATTTCTTTGGCCATTAGAAATCTGATATGAATAATCTTTTAGTTGTGGAAACATCACAACTAATAGAAAGGACCAAAGAACCAAAAATGTATTATGTGTACATAACTTCCATTTTCAACATTCAGTTCAGATCAGTTATGGACCAAAATTTTATTATGTGTATATAACTTCCATTTTCAAAGTTCAGGTCAGGTCAGTTAAGAACAATTTACAACACTTCAGCTAATATAGGAGTAGAGAAATTGAGGGCCCCCAGCAGTTATGGACTTCAAGCCAATAGTCCAAGTTCTCAGAATTAATGATGAGGGTTGATAGAAGCTGCATTCTGATAACATCTATGTAGGATCATAAGTTGCCCATTGTGACAGACCTGAGCTTGAAAGTAACTGGTGACATATAAGTAGTTAGTTGTAATTCATTCCTTTTCCTAGTGACAGAACTATAACAACATTGTCTTTTTTGATTGCAATGTGACTTCATCTTTTTTGCAGTTTAGCTGTAACTTTTAAAGATATTTTCATAGTTACAGTGAGACTACTAAATGGGAATCAGGTATCCCGAAGCAAAAAGAGAACTAAGGTTCCTGCCTCATCAATAGCTGTGCAGAAGGGGGGGGGGTATCTGGTCTAATTTGCATAGCACCCCTTGTAAAGATTTGCCTCTGACCAGCCTAGCGATGGAAGAGGAACAACAGATGGTTCCAGGACTCCTGACTCAACCAGTGTCAACAAGGCTGTATTGTAGATGCAGAGACAACAAGGTTGACAAGAATAATGCATCCTTCATGGTGTGTTCAGGTTTTTAAAAACAATTAAGAGTTACTGTGTCCCTTGCTTTTCAAAAATTAGGGAAAGTAAAGCATTCACTTGTCTAGTAACTACTTTATGGAGAACCTTGGAATTATTACTGAAACCAACTGCTTTGTAAAGAGAAAATGTCCATGTTCTGTGACATACTACAAGGAGAGGAGAGAAACCACGTATCAGGGAAGTTGTTTACAACTTTACATCCTCATCAAGCTTGGCTTTCAGAAAAGTGGGAAGTACCTTGCAGTTAGAAGATTTTCAGAGTGGTTCCTTATGCTGTGATTTGTGTTTAAATGGAAACTGTTTGTTTGTTTATTTATTATTTATTTGTTTGTTTGTTTATTTATATGCTCAGTCATTCGGAATAGAGCAATTGCAAGATTCAAGGGCCCTAAGAGGTCTCTCTGTGCTTCTGATGACAATGTTGTTTCCTGGAGGATTAGTTGGTGGGAGACAAACCATTCAAGGACATAGTAGGAAAAAAGTGGCTGAGCCATCGCTACAACTGTGTCCTCAAGACAGCCTTTTTCTCCGTGGAAATGAATGACAGCCATTTGTTTTCTGGAGCGGGGGGAAGTATCCTCAAAAGCATAGATCTAAAATTTGATTTCTCACACAGGTCCCCCCCACTTATGGGCAATTGAGTCTGGTCTTATTTGCACGAACCTTCCCCACATTTGTCTATTTAAAAAAAACCTCTCCGTTTCAGGCATATCAGAAAACAAAAAATAATAATAAAGCAAAAACACTGCAGCACTTTAAAGACTAACTGCTATATTTGTACTGTTAGCTTTCGTGGATCAAGTCCACTTCTTCAGATGAAGAGTAAAACTTCACACTTTTGAGAGTGAAAGGGAGACATTTAAAAATAATTGCTTTGTGATCCTTTTGCCTTGTGATTCTCATTGCTTTGTGATCCTTTTGCCTTGTGACATCTTAGATCCCTGCATCTGGTGTATGGAAGTTTTACTCATGGAAGTTTTACTCATGGAAGTTTTACTCCTTGTCTGAAGAAGTGGACTTGATCCATGAAAGCTAACAGTAAAAATATTGCAGTTAGTCTTTAAAGTGTTGCAGTGTTTTGGTTTATTATTATTTTGTTTTTGTTTTCTGATATGCGTGAACCACAGACTAACATGGCTACTATTCCAAAAAAATCTCTTAGTTTCAGTTCCTTGGCCAGGCCAGAATTTAACCAAATACAGTGGAATCTCATACATACAACAATCTCCCCGTATAGCAACAAAATCACATAACAATTAGGTTTTGGAAAAATGGCATCCGGCATAACAATTTTCTCTATGGAAAAAATAGTACAACAATTTTTCAATGGAAAAAACCACTTAGCAAAAAGAAAATCATTGTACAATGTATCCCATAGGGAAAATCACTATACTGTACGATGTATGCATCGTACAGTCAAACCTCGCATAAAGAGTGCCTCGCTTAAAGAGTAACTCGCTTAAAGAGCAGAATTTTATCTGAATGTTTGCTTCGCTTAACAAATAAAACCAACCAAAAACTCGCTTAACAAATAAATCGGGGTTTGCAATCCCCCCCCAATTGGTCACTTACAATGGTGTTTCGCTTAAAGAGCAAACTCGCTTAAAGAGCAATCCTGTGGAACGCATTATGCTCTTTAAGCGAGGTACAACTGTATAGCAATTGTTTTGTACAACAACAAGCCCTGTGGAATGGATTAAAATCATTGTGTGAGGTACCAATGTATTAGAAAACACTTTTTTGGGTTACTATCCCATTATATTGCAGTTTGAAACATGTAAAATGTGCTATCGTCTACCCTTGTTTGAGGCTATAATCCATGGCACACATCAACGGAAGAGGGATCTGGCTTTCAACTGGTATTGAGGCTATGGTTCCCATGATCTGTACTCTTGGTCATACAGAAAAGTCTACTTATAATTACCTGAGTATTTATGAGTATCATAATTACCTGAGTGTTTCCCTTGCTTTCCTCACCCAATGTTATAGCAGTGGTCTTTGTAACCACTGGTGGCGATACGTTCTGTGGGTCAGCTGGGCCTTGCTTCTAATGGGTAGATTTTCACAAAAATATCTTGTCTTGCTGAATGTGCCCCCAGCGGTTCTAGGATAACATGCCAGAGGTTTCTATTCCCTGCAAACTCTCCACAAATGGGGCCCTTCAGGGGCAACCAGTTGCCTTGATTTTCTGCTGGTGCAATTTGCTCTTTCCCCTCAAAGAATGTGACCTGAGGTGCCAATCCCCACCATGCTTTCCAAGACTGTGGCCAGACACCCAGCATGGCCCATACTCTGGCTGGCATGCGCTGTTCCTCTGCAGCCTCTGCCCGCTGCCACCCGAATTTTCTATCTCATTTTCTCTCCCGCAGATGGAGGTAGTTAGCACCTTCAAGAGAAGCGGCTCCTTTCAAGGGGCTGTCCGACGCCGCTCTTCCGTCCTCAGCCAACTGCACGATGTAACCAATATTTCTACCCCCACTCACGTAATTCTCTCCGCCGCCAATGCCAGCGCCGGTGCCGGGAGTGAGTCTTGATTTCCTCTTACTGCTTGTGATTTAAAAACAATCAAAACAAAGAGAAAAAAAACCCATCCTATTTCTGCCCCCTTCCAATATCTCCTTCCTTCTCTTCTGTCCACCCTAACCTACCCACCCACCCACGCACCCACCCACCCCATCCCCTTTGGTTCCCTGTGACTGCAATCACTGCTGCGATATTATTTATTTCAGTTTTTTTTCTCTGTCCGGTCTCAGTCACGCCGGATTTACAACACCTATAAAAGCCATACAATTTCTGCGCTTTGCCCCCTTCTTCTTTTAATCACTTGCACCCTTTCTCTCCTTGGTTTGCTCGTATTTCACCTACTTTATCAGTGGCTGCTAGTTTTTAATGGGCCTGCAATGAGATCCCCAGCTGGTGAAGTGGGAGCTGGTCTTGGGTCCAGGGATATGTTTCCATGGGAGGAAATGGAAGGTGGTACAGGGATACCAGCTGGGGATCCAGCCTTGTTTCTTAGCCTAACCACGCATCTTGGTGGCAATGATCGGTGTTTATTGTGGTGTTTGGTGTGTGTCACTCACTGTTGCACGTCAGAGATTGGGCGCTTGGATGGTTGGGTTGATAGAGAAGAGATCTACCTAGTTGCAGACCTGGGCATGATAAGGCTTTGGGGCAAGACCAGATTCATACATCAACCTTGTCTAGATCTGAAGGTATTTCCTAACTGCCATAAAGGTCAAGCCCATTCTGGTTTTGGTTAAATTTGGAAGGAGCCATTACAAAAACAGCAGCTATTGCCATAGTTCACCCTTTTACCCAAAGGATGCTCTTTTGCTCAGCATAACTCTGTGCCTCTGACTGCACCTGACATAAGAATAGATTAGCAAGTCAGAGTCATGTCTCTGTTAACACCAAATGGGACCCATTCATTTCACCAAGCCCAGCCATTGTGCAATCCCTTCTTCCAAGTAAATGCAAGTTGCTCAAGAGCAGGTGCTGGTGGATTGTCTTTCCGTACCATCATCACTTGCAACTCCATCGACCACCTATGCATCATGTTTAAACCAATGTCAAAACAGATTTAATGTCAAGCTTGTCCTCAGAGAATCAGAGGAGTTGTATAGTTTTGTTCTGAAAATGGTATCTTGAGAGCGGGTGTAAGATAGTTGCTATAAACCTATGGTCCTGGGCACATCTACACTGAAGACAAACAAGTATCAATTATTCCTTCATCCTGGAGAGCCTGGCAATTGCTGTTCAGTGTTGAGAAGGGACCCGGCTGTTGGGCTGGTATCGAGACTGAAGTTCCCATAACCCCTTGCCATTTGCTATGTTGGCTAGGACTAATGGGATTTGTAGTCCATCAACATCTAGAGAACCATGCATTTTCCTTCACTTTTTAAAAATAATTATAATCATCCTGATGCAGCTGTAAACCCCAGGGTCTCTGGCAAAAATCATACCAATTCGAGCAGCATAAGATCAATATAGGTTAATAAGCTGGATGTCCAGTGTCCAGTTTCCTTGATTGGAAATTATTTTAAATGATTTAAATTCATAATATAGACAAGATGTGGTATAGATGAGGTGTAAGTGGAGTTCAGAAAGTCTCTAAACAAACAGAAAGTAATTTGATAGAGAACAACTGTGGGAGGCGGGGGAGAATGGCAGGTGTGAAGCTACAATTGTCTGATTAAAAAATTACAAAGAAGTTTGTGGAAAGGATTGACACAAAACATCTGTTGCTCAGGAAAGGAGCTTTCACTTTGCTTAGAATATGCAGGAATATCCAGTTGAACCCCTTGAAGACCTTCGAATTATGCCCCCGTCCAGTTCCTCTATATGTGATGACAAAGAACTGGTCCCCATCTCTTATGGTCTGGTTCAGTCCACAACTGGCTTCTTGCCCTCCCATCCCCCCTTCCAGAAAATATGCCACCTCCTTCTTGCTCTCTTGAAAAGAACCTCTCTTAATTTCTCGTGATTGGGGGGACACAACCATGACAGATCCATAGAGGTAAGCTATTGTCCATGTCTCCAGCTCTTCTGCAGCCGGACTAGGTCTCAGGTATTCATGGCAAGTTGGTTTGTTTTAGACTATTGCAAAAGTTTCTATTTCCTTTTCTTTCTTTCTTTCTTTCTTTCTTTCTTTCTTTCTTTCTTTCTTTCTTTCTTTCTTTCTTTCTTTCTTTCTTTCTTTCTTTCTGTTGATTAAGCAAAGCTATGTTGGCCACATGCCAGCATTGTGGTGCACTGCAGTAGAGTCCTGGTGCCTTTTGGTAAGACATGCACTGGTCTTGTTTTTCAATGGGGGTGAACCCTTACCGTGTAAACCTTCGAGTATGGCCTTGTAATCTTTGCTACAGCTCTAGCAGTTCTCTCTCTCTCTCCCTCCCTCCTTCCCCCGTGCTCTCTCTCTCTCTAAATGCTGCTTTTAAATTAAAATTTCTTCCTCCCTTCCAGTGAACTGCTGTCACTCCTTGGGAAAGTGGTTATACATTAATGGCCTTCAGTCTTTCTCCACTTCTTGCATCTTGGAAGTGCTGCGCCTGTTTAGTTTTTCTTTTCTTTTTGTTTGATAATGATTGTACTTCTTTTCTAGGAACCAGGTTATGGATTCCACATGGGTTATGCCACCTTAATTTTTTCCCAAAGGGGAGTTCGTCATTTCAGGCTCACAGAATAAAGAGGCACATGAAAGAGAAAATCAAGCAGCAGCACTTACCAACACCTAATTAGCAAGGGTTACAATCTGACAAATAATTTTCTTTTTGTTAAAACCAATGAAACGAATGAAACTGCATAGGATTCTTTCAGTGGGGCTTTGATGGAAGGACTTCCCAATGTATGTTATACAGTATTTTATAACTCTTTATGGCAACTTCCTACCAGGAAATCTAAATATGTCTTCTGTGTACAGTCAAACCTCGCATAAAGAGCGTCTTGCTTAAAGAGTAACTCGCTTAAAGAGCAGAATTTTCTCTGAATGGTCGCTTCACTTAACAAATAAAACCAACCAAAAACTCGCTTAACAAATAAATTGGGGGTCTCAATCCCCCCCCCCGCCAGAAGTCACAATTGGTCACTTACAATGGTGTTTTGCTTAAAGAACAAACTCACTTAAAGAACAATCCTGTGGAACACATTATGCTCTTTAAGCGAGGTACAACTGTACTTCATAAACTCACATCTCACTTGTTACTCAGCAGGCATTGAGTTGTTGTTTTTTTAGCCAGTTCCAAAGCAATATGACAACAATTGTCATCAAAGTTATTTATTTATTTATTATTCATACTTATCAACCGCCCTCCTCACCAAGGTGACCCAGGGCGTCTCACAATTCATAAAAAAACCACAATAAAACACTCTTAAAAGCATTCCTAAAAATTACAGTAAAAGCTATTTTGTGAAGTATCCGCCTCTCCCCACGACTTTGGTGCCTTTAATGACAACACAACCAGCAAAGGAAAATTTCCTCAGCACTGCATCTGAATGCAAGGAAAACCTTTGTCTGCTGAAATTTTGTTTTGTTTTGTTGTTGTTTTCGCGCTTGTAAGGGTTGGGTAGAGTTTTCCTATTTTGGACCTTGTTTATTTATTTCACAGCTCCATCTGTACATGTTTTAACATAGCATTATTCATCCTGAGCCTTGCAAATGGAATAGAGTTGAAAACTAAAATGTATGTCTGTCTTGAAGAGGAGAAGGAACACCTCTGTTTTGGATAGCCATGCTCATGCCAAAATGAAATTTGCACAACACAGACATTAGGCACGTACAAAAATGAGTAGGCTGCTTTAACTAAAGGTACATCTAAGGTACATCTACAACAGAGGTGCCCAAACTTTTCAGGCCAGGCCCTGATCACGACCCCAGAACAGCTGAGCAGGCCAGACCATACCCCCGGAACATGGCGTGTTTGTGCATGCGCAGCACAGATGTTTTTGCACATGCGTGAAAGTGGCCATTTTGTGTCCTGGTTTGGCATAGGAAGCAAAATGGCCACTTTTGCACATGCACAAAAGCGTCCATGCCAAACCAGGAAATAAAATGGCCACTACTGCACATGCGTGAAAGTGGCCATTTTGTTTCCTGGTTTGGCATAGATGCTTCTGTGCATGTGCGAAAGTGGCCATTTTGTTTCCTGTGCCAAACCAGGACATATAATGGTCACTTTTCATGCATGCGTGGAAGTGTCCATTTTTACTTCCTGGTTTGGTGAGGGTGTTGTGGGTCTGAAGGAATGTCTTTGGGGGCCGTACCTAACCCGTGGGCCATAGTTTGAGCATACCTGATCTACAATATCAACCGTGTGACTATCTCAGGGCTCAGCATCGGTAACACTATGTTAAAAATATGTACAGCTGGAGTGGTCAAACAAATAGATAATTATCTGGAAAAACAATTGACAATATATAGCTTCTTTGCTGTCTCAGTTTGGCAGCAGAGCTTGGGGAAGTTATTTTAAACTAGAATTAAGGCGTTAAAATGAACTTTTCCAAGCACCTGTCAGGAGTATACACTCCAAATAACCACAGAACATAGTTATCCCTTAATATCCACCCCATTGTTATCATAATTGGGAAAATTAAGGAATGGGTAATACATAAAGGTTTCCCCACACACACACACACACTCAAAATCTAAATGTTTAGCAATAAAACAAGGATTCATTTTGTTTTTGTGGGGCTATAACCAGAAAATAGTTTTCACCTTTGTATAGGCACAACTCTGAGATAGCAAACTGCTCTCCTGTATTCAGAACCAGAACCATTTCCTACTGGAGCCTGAAATGAATCCCCTAATTTAGCCTTCTCCTGTGCACTTTCCCCATACAAACATCCCTTTCCTATTCTTTTTTCCTTTGCAGCTGCCAGGATCCCATGGATGGAGCCATCTGAATGTCAGCCAGGAATTTCCTATAGTATTTTATATTTGTTTCAAGTACCATAAATTCAAACTATAAACTGACCCCCCCCAAAAAAAAAAAAATCCCCTTCTTTCTCCCCAGCTTCCTTCCCTTATTCTATCTTCACTCACCCTCATCCCATTTCTATGGCTTTCTGCTTAATCATGGGGACGTTCCCATCATCTGGAACTCTTAGGATGCAGCCACACAACTATTTTAGCCTGTTCCTTCAACTAAAATTCCCTTTCTGTCCAAGGTTAAGGCTAGCATAGTTATAAATTCCCCAAAGAGAATCAAAGGAAAGATGTGGCAAACTTGCATAGTTTTGACTTTATTTGGTGGACACATTCTTTCAGGGACCTCACCTCGGTGGAAACAATGTACCACTACCATTATGATTAATCAAGAGGTTTCCAGTTCCAAACGATAGGCCTGTTTCTTGCATGATATGGTTCAGTGAGCGTAAGAAATACAGTATCATACCTCCTTAAGGAGCATGTTCTATTTATCATCGCCACACAGATTCCAAGACCTAATTTTCGTAGTCCAGTTTTCATTTTAAAATTCATGGACTGTTTTGTGGGGAAACAAATCATCAATTTTCACATGGATGAAAGTGAGGGCATGCATTTAGATATTCCACAGCACTGCTGCGCAGCGAAGACTGGCTTCCATCCTTTCTAAACCGATTAAGGATTGGCTTTTGTCCATTTTGACAGGGTTCTAGATTTCAAGCCACAATGCTGTTCCCACGCATTATGCTGCCTAGAGCAAAAGAGTAATTGGTATTTTCCTCCTCCCCTAAGTCAAGATGCATGGTACCCTAATTCAGCCAAATCATCTTGACAACTGAGAGATGAAACTTCACAAGTACCCTAACGGTAAAAATCACAGATGGCACACGTTCCTTTTTTGGAACCCACTGCTACATTTGCTGTGGTCTTTTTGGGAACAGTGTTTAAAAAGTAACTTCCTCCAACATTGAGCAATAATAGTGAAGCAAGTAACTAACAACTGAGCTGCCCTTTAATGACAATGCTAACCAGCTACCTAAATGGTATACCATATTACCCTGCCATTTCCTCCGCATATCCTAAAACAGAAGAAAACCCCTGAGAACAGATTGCTTGATCTGGAAATGCTTCCATGTTGTAGTACCGGTAGGCTTGCCTTGTGTTTCTGGTTCTTGGGTCATGCTACAGCAGGGGTTCTCAACCTTTTCAAGTCAGGGGCTGGGTTGTGCTTCCTCAAACAGTTGAGGGGGGCGGAGTGGTTGTCCCCCCACCATTTACGGCTGCTGTAAATGAGTCCACAGCTGTCATAAATGTGTTTACGATGACTGGGGAGTCATTTACAGCTGTGGTAAATGCGTTTACAAAGGCCATGGACTCATTTACGCCATCGTGAATGCATTTACGATGGCCATAAATGAGTCCACACCTGATTCCGGAGGAGGGGGAGGCTGGAGCTTGGGCAGGAGCTGGATTCTTTGGTGCCATGGGCTGAATCCAGCCCATGGGCCGTAGGTTGAGAACCCCTGTGCTACAGTGTCAGCTTTTACACAAAGACATAGGCAGATGGTTGTCTCTGTGTAAGAAGAGAGGCCATCACTTAGTGAGAGAGGTTTAGAAACACAGATCTACACTTAAAAGCCTTCTAATCACCAGCAGCACAGCTCCTCTGGTGGCTTAGTGATTAAGAAGCTGAGCTTGGAAACAGGAAGGTCGGGTTTGGATACCTCAGGGCTGCACAAGTACATGAAATAAGCCTCATTCGGGCAGCCCCTGAGTGGAGTTTCCCCAGAAAAAGTCCTTTCAACCCAGAATAATCTCTGACACAAAATTATGATCACTAGCAGTGGTAGCAAGACTCTTGGGCCTGTCAGTTGCCTCAGAGGTGGTATAGTTTGGTGAAGGCAGTGAGGATCATCTGTTACAAAACACACAGGAGATCATACTTTAATAGGGAGAAGGGTAAATTTAAATAGATAGGTTTCCAAATTGATGTGTTCCTGTCTTATGTATTGGAGACATACTCAGAGGGACAAAAACACTGGTTCCTTCTCTGACATTTCCTGAGCCATTTGTGGCCACAAACACTGAATAATGCATATCAAATACAAGTAAACAAAAAAAATAAACAAAATATTGTGGCACCCTAAAGACTAACTACTGTTTTTTATGTTAGCTTTAATGGGTCAAGTCTACTTCATCAGACTGATGTGATCTACGAAAGTTAACATTAAAATGCAGTAGTCAGTCCTTAAGGTCCTACAACATTTTTTGTCTTTTTGTTTGTTTTATTTACTATCCAAATAATGTACATTCCCATTGCAGGCACTGCCTTAAAGCCTGATATTCAAAGAAGGGTCCCCACTCCACCCCCAGCCCTCTGCTTCTCTACTTCAACCTGTCGGCTCATCTTTTCTTCCCCGTGTCTTCATACCTGCTTTTGGCTAGGGTCAAAGGGCAAGCGGGCAGCCTGCAAAGAGGCATGGAACGGAGGCACCGCTGGCACAGCATGAACCCATCATCTCCTCTTCCCTTGTCTCTTCCCCCAAACAGCAAGGATGGGCCTCAATACTCGAAAGTTTACTGTACTGTTGTAACAATGCATGGGTCTTCTCTTCCTTTCTTGAGGCTGTCAACTGGGGGTGTCTTTCCACTGTCTGTGCTTTTTGCGTTATTTGAAATCATGGGCGCAGGGGGGGAGGCCTCATGCCTTGACTTTCTTGTAGCATGAATGTAACATCCTCCTCACTCATCTCTGCTTCCTCAACCTGCATTTTCTACTCTCCCAGTGTGGCTTTTTCATGTGTCAGTGGCTGGAAATGTATGCCATCTTGTTTTGTTTTTCATTTGTACAATACTGCATTCTTTCCTCAACCAATCATCTGGTTACACTGGGGCCATGCTTTGGTTGAGATCAAGTCCGATGGCAATTCCAGCATCTCTCTCTCTCTTTCAAGTCCAGGTTTCTGTTGTCCGTCCCACCCATCAAAAGGAACAAACCTTTCTATTTTCCAACCATTTGAAAAGAGCAGGTCACTACTATGGATCCTATAGGATCATTTCATTTAGTCTTGTGCAACCTCTGTCCCACCAAAGTGAAAGTGGTCAACCTGCTGCAGTCTGTGGCTTTTCAGATACTTGACAACAAGGAGCAGATGGCAAGAAATCGAGGCTAGTAAGCTGCATTCAGCCTGTAGATCACATTTAACTTATCCTAGCTATACTCTGGAGAGATAAACAGGATAGGCTTATAACTCTTATCTGGCATGACTACTCAGCTATGGATGACTTCAGCATACTAACCACAATCTAGTTCAGGACCTTTGGCATGTGGGCCGGATCTGGCCCATGGCACCATTTCATGTGGCTCACACTGCCACCACCTGACCTGGACGTGTTTACAACAGCTGTAAATGCTTCCATGGCTGTTGTAAATGTGTTTACAGCAGCCAAAGACACATTTTATGGCAGTGTTCATGGCAGAGGGAACCATCAGTCCAGCCTGCTCAGCTGTCTGAGGGGGCATAGTCCAAACCAGGGCTTTAAAAGGCTGAGAACCCACGATCTAGTTAAATCTATAGTTTAAAGCTGCCCTGTAAATTCAGAATTAACAGAAAGTGAAATTAAAGAGTTTATCTAATTTATTATTTCAATTGTCACTAAATTCAAATCCAAAGGATAAAAGGGGGGGCAAAGAGAAAGAGCATTAAGTACAGAACCTGCATTGCCCTTTTAAGAAAGAGGCAAAAATGTATGCACCCATTGCCTTTTTAAAGTCCCGCACTCACTCCCTTGTAGCTGCACTGGGCACCCCTGTCACAAGGTTCAGGGGTGCCCAAACTACAGCCCACAGGCCAGATCCGGCTCCTGATGCCAATTCATCCAGCCCACGCCACCCTTGTTTCTCCCAGAAGCAGAAGTAAAACACGCCCATACAGGCGTGTTTTAATTCAGCTTCTGGGAGTGACGAGGGTGGCGTGGGCCAGATGAATTGGCGTTGAGGGCTGGATTCAGCTCACAGGCCAAAGCTCATCTTTTTCCATTCTCAGGAAAGGGGTCGTCAGATATGAGATCTGTACAGATACCCTCATGGACCTAGACTGGAGTGTCACCAAACCCAGGTCGGTGTGCTCTTCACTTGGACATCTAGTAGTTTGTGCGGGGGACTCTGCACATTCCTCATCCTGAGTAATGAATTAAATTATTCGGCTTCAAGATTCAGTGCACCTGTATTCTATCTGAGACTGAACACAATGCCTGCCAGAAGACTACACACAGACTTGTCATTCATAGTAGTGGCTATTTAATAGGTGGTAATAAACCACAGTATGCAAATTACTCATCATTTGCTAAGGAAGTGGTCTCCCCTGCTTCTCTGGAATTCTGATCAGACACAGAAACTAAGAATTTCCCATAATACTTGGAACTGCATCAGAGATCACAGGCTGATGGTGTGCTATGGTGATCACTTTACAACTTGACAACAGTCATCTGAACCAGTAATCAATATATTTACTCATAAGATTGGTTTCTAGTATTGTTTTATTTCTGTGTAAAGTCAAAGATCGATGGCAGAACTCTTCATTTTATCATTCGCAATTCTAGAGCTACAATTCTCTTACTGCTGCCTGTAGAAACCAAGAATATGGTTTCTCTTTTCTTCACATAATTTCTTTCATATAAATACAAACATGCACTGTGAGAGAGAGAGAGATGGTCAAGGAATCTCAGCACTCTGCTTACCACATCCCCCTGTTCCATATCTGTTTTCTAAACAACCTTTGGGAATCATATTTCATATTTCTGCCTTTTTTGCATGCTTCTGAATTTTGTTGGGTTTTGGTTTTCTGTTTTATCTTTCTCTTCTAGGCTTTCTACTCAAACTGGTCCTTTCCATCCCATTCTTCTGGTGTAGGGATTGGATCCCCACAGCATGAATGAGGCATGAAAAGATTCAAGTGCATGCAGTTGATTAGGATTATGTGCTTCAATAATCCTCCTAGTCACTAAGCATGGAACTCTGTCCATGATTTATGTTTTTGTTATCCATCAGCTGCTTTCGGAGCACTTGTCTAAATGAGCAGTTCTTATCCCTTCCAAGGGAAGAAGTGTGGCAGACATCCAGTCATCTTTGACACTCAAATCCACCTGAAATTGTAAGCTATTCTAGGCTGCTAATGTCCGTATCAGTAATAAAATGACCTGCAGTTTTTACTCCTAAAGGAGTAGAGCAGGGGTGCCCAAACTACGGCCTGGGGGCTGGATCCTGCCCCCCCAAAAAAACATATTCATCCGGTACACACTGTCCTCGTTGCTCCCAGAAGCAGAAGTAAAACAAGGGTGGTGGGGGCTGGATGAATTGGTGTCAGAGTAGGATCCGGCCCATGGGCCATAGTTTGGGCATCCCTGGTTTAAGCAGAGAAAATGGCAGCTTAAAATCTATCTCATCCTGTTGCAAAACAGATTGCAAGGCACGTTTTTCTTCTGCTTATGGTGTGAGGAACCACGTGACCAGCCCATGGCCTAAAAAGTTTAGCCACCCCTGCAGTAGAGGAATCAATTCTTGAGGTGGATCAAGATTAAAAACAGAAACAAACACATGACACACAAGGGAAAGTCAGTAGGTCCTTTCTCCCCAAATTTGATAGCCTATGAATATTTTAAGCTTTCTCTTGAGGTTTTTGGAAAACAAATGGATCTCTAGTCTCCCTTTGATTAGTTAGTGCCCATTATGTTCTCAACAGTGTAGAAGTTTAGAAGATCTCAGCTCAACTGTGAATGCTATCAATTCATACTAGAACATAATAAGAAAGGAACACAATGGCATAGGAGATACAGACACAAGATACACAGAACCAAAAAAAATGGCATTTTAAAAGGAGAAAGTGGATATACTTATTTGTTTTTAAACCACCTCTACCCATTCTGTCATCTCCTTTAGACTAACTCATCTTCACCTTCCACATCTTACTCCATCTAGAGTTCTAGAGTATTTATGCCAACTGCACACATGGGTGTCCACCTGTCAGCACTATCTACTCCCCTTTGATCCTTTATACTTCTCATATTTTCCATTGATTGTTCCCCTCATTCTTCAGTTTTGTTTTGTTCCTCACAGCTGATGAACTTTCCTTTAGTCCTACCCTCTCCCACAACCACTTGTTCACCAGCGTCTATGAATATTCAAAGTATAGACACAAGGTGGACAATAAAAGCAAGAAACCATTTCCCTCTTTGACCAAAAAATAAGTATAGATAGCAGAAATGTGGGAAGAGGCTGGGCTTGACAGGAAAATAACTAGAACCTGCACTTATAAACTGCCACTACCCAAATAATGGCAGCTTAAAATATATCTCATCCTGTTGCAAAACAGATTGCAAAGCATGTTTTGCTTCCGTTTCCGGTGGGAGGAACCACATGACCAGCCTGCTGAACCATGTGACTGGCACCCCTAGAATTGGCAGCCAAGATCTTCAGATAATGCTGTTCAAATATTTTAATGTCATAGACATAACATTGGCTTAAGAGTCATTGAATCCCTAGAAGATTGTAGTCTTAGAGACTTTTGAGCTTGTTCACTGACCTACAATTCCCAGGATTCTTTTAGAGGAAACCGTGACCAATAAACGGGTATAAACTTGCTGTGACTTTGTAGTGTAAATGTGCCCATACTTAAAGAGGGCTGGGGACGAATAGGCTACAGATATTTGCAGAATATCTTGGGAGAAACGGACAGCCATAGGTTTACCCTTCTGGGTTAGACTGAAGGGGACGGATAAGTAGTAGGACGAAGGCTCATCCCATCTTCTTAACCTGTCTCAAGATGTAAGAGACCATTAGCTAGACCCACAAATGTGACCAGACGCTGGGTTCAACTACTAGGAACTAGTCTCTCATTTTCTCTTTTCTTCTTCCTTTTTGACCTCTCCTTCAGATCCGCGTAGTGAAAGCGTTCCGTAGCTCACTCTATGAAGGGCTGGAGAAGCCAGACGCCAAGACCTCCATCCATAACTTCATGACGACGCCCGAGTTCTTGATCAACGACTACATCCACAACATCCCCCTCATTGACGATACAGACGTGGAGGAGAGCGAGGGTCCCCTGAGACGGCGTTTCCGGGCTAGCCCCCCACAATCCCCCAACAAGAACAACAACGCCATTGACAGCGGCATCTTCCTAAGCACCGATGTCAGCAAGACACCTACCTCCTCGTCCAGCCCAGTTAGTCCGCTCCACAGCATGGAAACCTCCCTCTAACACAACTCCACCATGCAACCAGTTGAAATGACTTTGTGCACAGCAGGGGTGTCCACTTCCTCCTGGGAAATAAGGACTAGCTGAGTGAGTCGTGAAAGAAGGCAGGGCAGGAGAGGGCATTTCTCCCCTTGATGCTGGGGAGTGTGTTTTTCTTTCAGTGAGATGGAAAGAGACAAGTTTTCCGCCACTGGATGGCTCAGGCATATGAAGAAGAGGAACTGAGATGATGCAATGAAAGTGATGGACTTAAATGTGTGAGGAGTGTGGGGGGAAATAAGTTTTTTTCAGAGTTTTGGGCTGAGTCCCAGAGGGTGTACAGGAAAAAAAAACACCACCCATTTCTCTAGTCTGTTATTTGTTTCTCTTTGGACACAAAACACACTCACCGAATCCACAATGATCTCCCAGTTGGGAGTTGCTTTGAATTTATTTTTTGGACCTCTTTTCCAATTTTTTCCCCCTCTCTCTCCAAAGTTGAAAAAAAGGAACTATATTTGCACCAGGGAAAGAACAAAAAAAGAGGAATAATCTAGAATCTATTATCCTAAATATATATATGATACCAACCGACAGCTGTATTAACGGACCTTCAGACCATAATGCATGCCTGTTACCAAACCTTCCTTTCTTCTCCCGCCTCCCGGATGGAATTTCAGTCTGGGGCAATTTTGTTTTTTTTGTTTTATTTTTAAAAATCATCGCTCGCTGTAGCTTGTATTTTATATCAAGGTTTGCTCAGAAAAGGAAAAGGTTTCTTCCCTGTTAGGAGGGGGAACTGACTGCAAAACAATTGCTAAGTAACTGAGGAAACCGAAGCACTGTTGGGCTTGATGATGCACAGATGAAGAAGAGTGACTGAAATTAGGATCTTTTTATGGTGACACAAATTTGGGCCTTTTTAGACAGTTATCCTGAAAAAGCAACCAAAACTGCCCCTCCGGTCCCCATCCCATGCTCACAATCCAAATGCTTCCTCTAGCTGGTGATGTCAACCAAACTTCCAACAAACACCAGTGGCAGAAAGCAATTAGGGAAAATGATAAAGATTGTACTTTCTTTTCTTCTTCCTTTTTTTTGAACCACATAATCAACATACATCATTTGTTCTTTAGGATTATAATACCACTAGGGCTGTCCCATCCATATTATTCAGCAGGGAATTTAAGAAAGAATTCTGTCTTTCATTTCTGAACATAGAAACAGGTTTCTAGTGCTTTTATCTGGATGGAGACATTTTAAAATATATATATATATAGGATATATCTGAAAAGGGTATTAATAATATTAGTTCCTCCCAGCCTCTATTCATTTTGAGAAAATTTATATTCAGCCTTATTCTAGAATTCAGTCATGCCTTTAAAATGCCCCTATATTTCCAGAAAGGACTCCCTTCATCTGTACATTCAAATTCCAGCCAGGGAGAACTTCTAGCCTTCTAAAACCTGTTCTTTGGTCCTTGCCACTCCATTCTGCTTCAGTTATTGTTGTTTCCTTTAACAATAGCTTCAGCTATTATTTTCACAACTGAGAATATCCAAAATGCCTGACCATGAGGCAAGGCATGGAGACCGTCTTGGGCATAGGACCTGGGGTGCCTTGAAAAGAGTGGAGCAAAGTGAAAGATAGATATATCCCATTCATGGACCAAAAATATACCAGGACGAGTGTCTTATTGAGCTTCTGCAGGGAGAAAGTCCCACCAGCACAGTAGTGTGGGACTGGACAAGCATTGCCTTTGCACAAGGAGTGATCTCCATAACGAATGCCTCTCTAAATTTGGGCTTTTACAAGTAGCATGATCCCACCTATGTCAGCAAGACTTTCCATTCAGCTGGCCTGGAGGTTCTCCTAGGAAAGTCACACTGCGATGAGCAGGCACTGTTGAACCTTTTATGTAGTTCCCAAACATTTCAACAAAGTCCGGCCCATGACACCATTTCATGTAGCCCGCCGCATCCCTCACTGCTACCAGAAGCGGACGCATTTACGACAGCCATAAAATGCACCCATGCCTGCCATAAGCACTGCCGCAAATGCACCCGCAGCTGTTGTAAATATGTTTATGACAGCCACGGATGGATTTCACGGCATTTACGGCAGGAGGAACCACATGGCTGGCCCGTTCAGCTGTCCGGGGGCGTAGCCTGGCCCAATGCACAAAACCCCTGGCTTAGTGGTTAAGATGTTGAGCTTGAAGGCCAGAAGGTCATTAGTTCGAGATCTGAGAACTGCGTGACAGAGTGAGCTCCCATTGTTTGTCCCAGCTCTTGCCAGCTTAGCAGTTCAAAAGCAAGAAATTGCAAGCAGATAAATAGGTACTGCTTTGGTGGGAAAGGTAACAGCTTTCCGTGTGCTCCAACGTCTAGTCATGCCTGCCACATGACCACAGAAATGACTGCAGACTTAGTCAGCACTGCCTCTTTGGCTGTAAATGGAGATGAGATGGACACAACTGGCTTTCAAGCAAGGGAGACCTTTACTAGTCAAGACAGTTCTGACAATAAGTGAAATGGTTGCTAGGAAGGGGAGTATAATTCTGGATCACTTCACCATGATCCTACGAACAGATTATTGCTCTTACAGAGAAAAAGATACCGTATATACTCGAATATAAGTCGGGGTACCTAATTTGGACCTCTGAAAATAGGAAAATAGATTGACCAGAGTATAAGTCGGGGGTGGAAAATGCACCAGCAGCTAATGAGTTTCAGTAATTAAAATACATGAAAATATGGTAAAATTAATTAATTCAGACATTTTTATGATAGTGGCAGTGCTTTTTAAAAATGTATGTTTCAATTAGCACCACTGCAGTTTTTGGACCCTCGGGGCTGTTGACCTGAGTATAAGTCGAGTCCCTTTTTTGGACCTCATGGGGGGGGGGGGGCTAAAAAACTAGACTTATGCTCTAGTATATACAGTAATACATTTATAGTCCTATTTAGGCCACTATAAGGAGCTAATGATAGCCTACAAGGTACACATTCAAGCAATAATCAGAACAATCTTGTGATTGAAACCAGAGAGGCTATGAAAAGAGTTTATAGTAGATATCACCCTGCTCTAGATTTGATACACTGGCTGAAATCCTGTTGCTTAACATAGTAGGTAACAACAAGAGCAGGCCAATGGAATCTGTGGAGATTTGATGAGTCATCTCTTCCATAAGGTCCTGCTCTGATTTTGACTCATTGTATTAAGCAACAAAATTCCAGTTAGACTTTCATAAATCATCCTGTTTGATATATAGATCTCATATTTTAAGAACCTTCAGTATAACTGATTATACTACAAAAAGTCAAGGGAGAAAGGGGTATTGAAATGTATGACACAGTAAGTAGTTAGGACCGTGATGGTGAACCTTGGCACTCCAGATGTTCTTGGACTTCAATTCCCAGAAGCCCAAGCCCCTGTGAATCCAAACGAATGGGTTTGCTGCAGTTCTTTCAACCCGTGCCATGCCGTCCTCGTTGCTCCTGGAAGCTCCGTACAGGCGTGTTTTACTTCCACTTCCTGGAGCGATGAGGGCGGCGTGGGCCGGATGAATCGCAGCAAACCCATTCATGTAGATTCACTGAGGCTTGGGCTTCTGCGAATTGAAGTCCAAGAACATCTGGAGTGCCAAGGTTCACCATCACGGAGTTAGGACATGATTAGCTACTCATTCGTGACGAGGCATGTAGCAGAGGTCTGTACATCAGGCATCTGGCATATGGTTACAAAAATCTCTCACCTCCTCAAATGAAAAAGTGGTTTCCATCAAATTAAACCCACCTGTTGAGTAGCCTTCAACAATCTAAATTCTGCCAAGTTACAGCAACCTATAATTACTCAACATTCCCGTCAGAAACAGCCTACAAGGGGGTCCTAATTCCTACCGGCTTTCCAGGCCAGTTGAAAGGGATCAAAAGAGTATAGACTTCACTCTAGCTAGGGCGAATAATTAGGCATGGGTTTAAAAGAATAAGAAAAGCTTAAACACTCTCAATATTGCTGGACCTTCCCTAGAAACCGTATTTTACCCAGACTGTTTTGTTGTGGGATGCTGAGATGAGTCGGACTCAACTTTTCAGCAGCCTCTGCTTCCCACCCACCCACCCACCCAACCCCCAATATTCAAACCGACAGTGAAAAGCCCAGAATTATGTAGTATCTTTAGAACCTGTTCCTTCATTTTCCCGGGGCAAACCTGCTTCAAAATACCAGCTGCAGCACTGTCAGAAAAGCCATCCCCTTCTTCAGAAGGGCAAAAGCCAAACCCATCTGTAAATCTTTTTGTCGCCATCTTTTCTTTCCAAGGAAAACAAAAAAAAAAACTAAACAAAAGTAATTTCTTTTTTTCTTCTTCCTCTCATCTTGAGTGTTTAAAGAAGAAAATAAAATCCGAAGTCTGAAGTGTTTAGTTTTCAAAGAAAGGCAACAGGGCAAAGCAAACCTTTCGTCCCGACCCGGGGCTTCTTTTCATTCAATATTGTAGATATTGATAGAAACAAATATTATATATATATTTAAAAAAAATTCAAAGAAAAAATAAGGTCACTTTGCTGCTGTACAAATTTACCAGCTATTTATTAGTGAGTTCTGCTATTTCACAATGACTGGGGAGGGCAAAGAGGCATTCATCCTATAAGGGAGAGGGAGAGGATTTTTCCCCCTTCTTCTTCTTGGGGACTTTTTTTTCTAAACCATAATAACAAAGGAGAGGATGAAAGTTTTTTTAAAAAAATAAATAACTAAAACAAGTGCTTGTACATTTGTCAACATACAAGGGGCCCAAAATCATAATGTACCCAGAGAGGGATCTACAGACCACCTGCCATTCAAGCAGTATTAGTAGTAAAGGGACTGGGTTTAAACCAAAGCTCTTATACCAGGGGTGCCCAAACTACAGCCTGTGGGCCACATCTAGCCCCTGACACCAATTCATCTAGCCCATGCCATCCTTGTTGCTCACAGAAGCAGAAGTAAAAGGTGCCCATATGGGTGCATTTTACTCCTGCTTCCGGGAGCAACGAGGGTAGCGTGGGCCGGATGAATTGGCATTGGGGCCAGATCTGGCCTGTGGGCTGTAGTTTGGGCACCCCTGGTTTAAGCAGAGAAAATGGCAGCTTAAAATCTATCTCATCCTGTTGCAAAACAGATTGCGTGTTTTACTTTCAGTTCCAGTGGGAGGAGCCACGTGACCGGCCCGCTGAACCACATGACTGGCCCGCTGAACCACATGATCAGCTAATGGCCTGAAAAGTTTGGGCACCCCTGTTTTATACTAACATCCATTCATGAGATGTATCTTCCTTTTGGTCATACAGTACTTTGCTTCGTGCAACCCAGAAACAGTAAGTTCATTCTACATACAAAGTTTTTCATCAGGAAGGGGATACACAATTACGACAAAACATAGGCCTTGTATGCTAAAAAACCCAAGTTCAATTCCAGACATCTCCATGTAGGACAGGGAACGGTCCATCTGAAACCTCTGGTAGCCACAGCAGATTAAACAAGACTCTACCAGAGGAGCCAACAATTTCATTCAGTGACTATGTCTCCGCGCCATAAGTTACCATATGTCTTATTGAAATGTGGCTTGCTGTACCATGGGAAACAACAGCTACTAACAAATTATGGTTTGTTAATTAGCCATATGCCACAATACCAATGTAGCATTTATTATTGGTGAACACGCAGCTACATGTCCTTGGTGTCCTCGCCCCCCAGTTGTCAGTTTCAAGACATGAGCTGACAAAAGGGCTACGAAATAACAGTAAGAGTAATGTTTCCCAAACTATGTTCCGCAGAACACTGGTGAAGTTCAATTCCCAGAAGCCTAAGTCAGTACATTGGCTGATCAGTGCTTTGGGGAACTGACTTAGGCTTCTGGGAATTGAAGTCCAAAAACCAAAGTTTGGGAAACATTGACTTAGAGAGACAGCCTACCATTAGTTTGGTCATTTATTACGCCATTTTGTGGCTTAAGCAACAAACTATGGTTAATACAAGCCATGGCTTCTGTCCTATGTGAAGTCCAGTTACACATGATTGCATGTTTAATAACCAAACAGCACCATCTATACACAAACGGAGGGTATCGCAGACTTGAGGAAACTTCATATTTTTCAGAAGTACAAAAATATTGGGAGGGTTGGCAAAGAGAAGCAAAAGATCAGTACTTCTTCAAGAACAGCCTCGAAAACAGCCCAGTGACAAATGAGCAACTGACAGAGCCGAATATTGTTATCAATGTCAGCTTGCATTCTTCCCTAGACATTTGGGAGCTGCTATAGGGTCCATGTCTTTGGGGCAAGTATGTTACAGGCCGGAAGAATATGGGACTGTGGTAGCTTAGTGGTTAAGACACTGAACTTGATGACTGGAAGGTTGGAAGGTCAGCAGTTCTAGACCCGAGTGCTACATGACAGAGTGAGCGTCAGTTGTCTGTCCCAGCTCCTGCCAACCTAGCAGTTCGAAAGCAAGAAAATGCAAGTAGATAAATAGGTACCACTTCGGTGGGAAGGTAAACAGCATTCTGTGCACTCCGGTGTTTAGTCATGCCTGCCACATGTCCACAGAAACGCCTGCATATGCAGAGTGCTGGCTCTTTGGCTATAAACAGAGATGAGCACTGAACCCTAGAGTCAAACCAACTGGCTTTCGAGCAATGGCAACCTATAGGGTCTATGTCAGGGGTTCTCAAACTATGGCCGGTGGGCCGGATGTGGCCCATGACACCATTTCATGTGTCCCACCACCACCTCCGGAAGTGCCATGCGTAGCAGGCAGGTGGAAATGCCCATCTGGCCCACAAAGCTGTGACCCGACCCTCGGCTTGAAAAGGTTGAGAACCCCTGGTCTATGTCTTTGGGACAGGTGTGTTACAAGCAAGAAGAATGTTACAAAGGCCTGACAAGCACAAGTTAATCTTCAAGCATCAGAAGAAATGTGTCCTAAACTTTGTAACTCGCTAACCTGCGGCCTCAAGGGCCAAAGACAGCAGGGGATGATGACTAAATAGGAGTAGATATGTTAGGCTGGCTGCAGCCTTGCTAGGACACACTCACTTCTGGTATAATACACTGTTCCTTGTTACATTAAGCAGGCTGAAGATAAAGCCATACAAGCATGTCTTGCTGTTCAAATGGCTTATGCTTCCGATTCATGGCACACTTGCCAAAGGTGGATAAGAGGAAAGTTGTCTACTACTGGCATTACTGGTAAGGCAGGGGTGCCCAAACTATGGCCTGTGGGCCGGATCCAGCCCCCGACACATTTTACTTCCACTTCTAGGAGCGACGAGGGTGGCGTGGGCCGGATGAATTAGCGTCGGGGGCTGGATCCAGCCCACAGGCAGTAGTTTGGGCACCCCTGGTTTAATCAGAGAAAATGGCAGCTTAAAATCTATCTCATCCTGTTGCAAAACAGACTGCAAGGAGCATTTTGCTTCTGTTTCCAGTGAGAGGAACCACATGACTAGCCCGCTGAACCACATGACCAGCTCATGGCCTGAAAAGCTGCTGTCAGAAATAACATACTTAGCAAAGCAAAAGCAATCACACTCATATACCCTCCTATAGTGTTTAGTGCACTCTCTGGGCAGTTCACAAGTAGCATTTTGCCCTTAACATGCTGTGTACTCATTTTACCGACATTGGAAGGATGGAGTGCTGAATCAACCTCGATCCCTGGTCAGGATCGAACTCACAACCTTTTTGTTGCAGTACAACAGTTTAACTACTGGGCCACCAGGGCTCCTCCTACTTAGGAAATGGTTGGTTCAGATTGGGTGCGCACCATAGGACTGGAAACCAAACCCTATGAGAAAAGACCGAAGGAACTGGGCATATTTTGCCTTGACAAAAGAAGACTGAAAGGGGATACAATAGCACTCTTCAGATACCTGGGAGGCTCGCCACTCCAGCACAAGGAAAAGGGCCTTCTTGGTTGTAGCCCCCACACTATGGAACCTCCTCCCGGTAGAACTACGCCGCCAAGCCCAGTTGCTACCATTTAGGAAAGAACTGAAGACGTGGTTGGCAAAATGGGTCTGGGAGTCGGGATTGTCAACAAGCTCCCCTTTCTGGTTCATCTGAGGCTTCCCCCCCTCCTGTAATTAATTTTTTAATGTTAAGGTTTTGTAGATTTTATATTTGTTTTTAGATAGTAAATTTGGCACAGCGGGGGGAGGGGTTAATATAGCTATGTTTTAAGGGTTTTTTAATTGTTTTACTGTATATTGGTTTTAACTTGTGTACACCGGCCAGAGTCTATGGGGTAGGGCGGTATATAAATCTATTAAATTAAATTAAAATACCTGAAAGATAGTCATAAAGATGGAGGAGACGATGTGTTCTTCATCATCTAAAGAGTGCAGGACATGTAATAATGGGTTGAAACTACAGGAAGCTACATAATAGACTGAATATAAGGAAAACCTTCTTAATGGTTAGAGCAGTACAACAGTGGAACCAACTGCCTCCAGAGGTTGTGAGTGCTCCAACACTGGAAGCATTCAAGAGAGAATTGGACAGCCATCTGTCAGATCTGCTTTGATTTGGATTCCTGCATTGAGCAGGACTTTGGACTCGATGGCCTCAAAGGCCCCTCCCAACTCAGTTATTCTATGATTTTATGAAAGGGCCTCTAAGATCTGGCATTATCTGCATAGCCAACTGAGGAGTCATGCTACAGAGACAGGGCAGCAGCAATTTGGACAAAAGACCAAACACACATACCATGGACAGCTGTGGGTACAGATTGCACACACAGAGAACTGGCCTTAGCCTCTATGAATTTGCTCAATAACTTTTAAAAAGCCATTTTCTGTAGCAATGGAGTCGGTAATAATCGTTAGCCACAAGTATCCTTTGGTATGCTATGAATCCACCACCTCCACCTTCTCCAATCAGATGAAGCTGAGTTCAGGGGTGCCCAAACTTTGGCCCAGGGGCCACATCTGGTCCCCAACGACAAATCATCTGGCCCAAGATAGAGCTGCCTGGCATGTGGTGGTCCATGGGGTCACAAAGAGTCAGAATCGACTGTGCAACTGAACAACAACAAAATTCTGCTAAATGAAATGGGACTTAAACCACGTTTCCTTGAAGAGGTTTTCTATTTCTCCCCCTATTCCTGGCTTTTCATACCAACTAAGAGCCAATGAACAGTTCTAGAAAACTCAAACGCTGGGATGCTCTGGAGGCAATTTTGGTGGTCCAGCTAAAGCTATTGCCTGGCCTTGTATTACAATCATTATAGTGGCCACTGGTATATACTACGGAATACTCTCTGAGCAGACTAGTGGAGATAAAGATGCCAATCTCTCTTCTTGGGTAGGATGTCCTGGGTTCAAACTTTTGCACCAGCTGCACTGGGAATGCAAGGTTCTGGTCACTATCGCAGATCAAGGAAAGTACAGGTCAGAATCAAAGCAGGCTGTATGTCAGGCTCAGCGGTGGGCATCAGCAGGTTCGCACCAGAACTGGCAGCAGAAATTCCGGCTGACCCTGTCCATCCAAGTTTTGAAATAAAGTAGTCCTAATTTGCATGCAACACAGGACTTTTCCCCTGGCCACGCCCACCATACCACGCCCACAGAGTAGGTAATAAAAAAATTTGGAACCCACCATTGGTCAGCCTCTCCCAAGGAGTGCATAAAACAAAGAAAAACAAAGAATGTCATTTTCCAGAAAATCTCACTTTACAATTAACTACAGAGGAGCATCCTAGCAACAACCTATGGCTGCTCCAAACATTACATGGCAGCAGATCCAAGTTTACCACAAGGTGCACAGATTCATTAAAGGGAGATCCTCACTCCTTCAAAACAAAGTTGGGAATGTGGGAAGCATAAAGTCAGCCTGCATTGGAGTTAATAACCACATTAGCACTTTTCTGAACAGTAATGGCAAAAGAAAGGGCGAATGGTATAGGTAAGTGACGGACAACCATGGCTCTCCAGATGTTTTTGGACTACAGCTCCCAAGATTCCTCACTGCTGGCTGTGCTGGCTACAGCTTACAGGAGCTGCCATCTGACAACAACTGGAAGGTGATAAAGTGCCATCTAGACATTCAACACAGTCCCCTCAATCTTTGGATGAATGCTTCTGTTGTTTTGAGTCAGGGAAAGGACTGGAATTTCATTCTTTCACCTCAACATTCCTCTGGATATGTCACACAACTGGAGACAGACAACAACCAAGTGAAGTCTCAGTTTTTACTCCAGAACAAATGATTTCCCACCCGGAGAGTTGGTTTAACCCTCAGAACCCCTTCAGATATACAGGAGCACATGCTTGATACATCACAGTCTGCTCTGATATTACTCACAGCAGAATCAGAGGGAAGAAGTCCTGAAACAGGGAGTGGGGATCTATCCTGGTAGTACAGTTCACCTGTAATGAGTGTCAACAGGAATGGAACAGGAACTTTCTCCATTTATTTTCTCTCTCTACCCAACGAATCCTGATATAGTAGCAAGTTCAACAGGAAAAAAGATCTCCTTCTACAGGAGATGGAAGGGTTTGGGTGTAGTCCAGACTGGTTCACCAAGGAGCAAAGGGTGTGATGAGGAGCTTCTTCAATGCTTGGGGCGTAGTTCCAATCAATCATCCCATTCAATCAGATGGCTCAAAGGGAATGAGATACGGATCTAGCACCAGACCCTTCAGGCAGAGGTTCTGGTGTCACCTCAGTTCCAGCTGGAAGTGACGATTTCCATGCGGCATCCTCCTTAAGCCGATTTAAGAAATCTCTGCATCCATCCTATAGATCTGTATCAATTCCAATACAATCTGATCAATGACACTCCTGGAGAGATCTTCACTGAACACCTGTAGATAGAAAGATATGAAGGTCACAGGAAGGTTCTAAAAAATCAGTAAAGTAATAAAGGTCTAAAGAAGGGATTCTCAACCTGCAGCCTACAGGCCAGATTCGGCCTGTGGCACCATTTCATGTGGCCCCCTCACCGCCTCCATCATATCAGGAAGTGCCATGGGGTGACAGGCAAAATGGCCGTCCAGCCCCCGAAGCTGTCTGAGGGAGTGTGACCCAGCCCACAGCTTAAAAAGGTTAAGAACTCCTTCAAGAAAACTAAAAGTGGGATGGAAGAAGGGATTACAGCTTCCGGTCTCTTCCTATTACCTTCCCTCTGTGGAAACTAACCATGTAAGATTCAAAACCAAAGCTTGCAAAAACAACTTTCTAGGCTACAACTCCCAGAATCCACCCAAAACACTTACTTTTCTAAGCTTTGGCCAGGAGCCATGTAAAAAATCTCCAGTGGAGCTTAATCTAAATGTATTCCCTACATTCGAAGCTTTTGGGGATGGTCCCTAAATTACCAGAGGTGGGAAACCATTGCATTCAAACTCGAGGCTGAGAGTGTGTCCATCCCACCTAAATATCTCCAGCAATAAAATGACAAAAGAAAGCATTACAATCAGTAGGACATGGGAGGCAACAGGAATCTCAAGTTCTTTAGTCAGTACATTGGCTGGTCAGTGCTTTTAGGAATTGACTTCAGGTTCTTGGAATTGAAGTCTAAAAACCAAAGGTTGGGAAACACTGGTCTCGACAGTGTGAGATATGCTGACGAGGACCTAAGACTGTGATGGCGAACCTTGGCACTCCAGATGTTCTTGAACTTCAACTCCCAGAAGCCCAAACACCCTGTGAATCCACACAAATGGGTTTACTGCGATTCATCCGGCCCACGCTGCCCTTGTCGCTCCCAGAAGCGGAAGTAAAACGCGCCCGTACATATAGCGTACTGCTCTAAAATGGTCAATAAACGAATTAGACTGGCTAGGGAACAATGATTCTCTCTTCATATTTCACCCACCCACCCAATTTAGTCCCAGAAGCTACGTTTCATCTCATATGATACTTGCATGTTTTGCATCCAAGAACAAATAGTGAGTAATGAAACCCTGAATCCAGAAAATAGTAGGAAATAGATTTAAAAGAACAACTCTCAGCATCGTATTAATAACCCAATTCCAAGTTACAATTCCCACTTAAACATAAATGAAACCCAGCCTGGGATTTCTCATATCTTGTGTCATCCACCCTTGAGTTTTGAGCAATCTGTTGAATTATGCTCAAATCTGAACATGGGTCTATTATGTATCACAATACATCAGCGACCTCTTCCTGCACTGATCCTCTAATATGCTCTTTGTAGCTAGCAAGAGCAGAAACACTCGGAGACACATAAGCCAGAGAGACACGGACACATCAGGTGTGAAAACACCACTGTAGCATGAGTGACAACAGCCAAGAAGTCACACATTCCATTCCTCTGATGTAGCGCTATGGCTATTAAGGAAGTACAGGATGGGGAGATGAACCTACTCCAGAAACAGATTGAGCTCAGAGCAAAGAGGAGCCCTTCCCTCAGTGGTGGGCTCCAAAAAAATTACTATCACACTGTGGGCGTGGTATGGTGGGCGTGGGCAGGGAGAAAGTCCTGTGTTGCACTTGAATTAGGACTACTTTATTTCAAAACTTGGATGGGCAGGGCCAGCCAGAATTTTTGCTTCCAGTTCTGGTGAACTGGTGCAAACCTGCTGATGCCCACCACTGCCTTCACTCGTTTTCCCGGCCACTAGTTCAGCCCTGCTGTCCCCTCCTTACCTGCCACCAAGGCTGTTCAGCTTCTGCATCAGCAGGCACATCCACCCCGTAACACTGCAGTGCCAGGTAGAGGACGGCCACAGCAATATGCTGTGGAGGATGCTGGAGACACAGGGGCCCGTGGTAGCAGTCCCGCAAGAGGGCCCACGCAGCCACAGCCACCGGGGTCCGATCCCAACTGTGACGGTTCATCCACTGCTTGAGGGACAGCAAATAGTGGAGCAGGTACTGTGTAAAGAAAGGAAACCAACTATTAAGGATGGCTGAAAAGTCAGTGGGGCGGTTGTCTTCAACATGCATTCCACAAAGCCACTTTAATAACTACTTTTTTGTTACATGCTTTATTGGGGCACATGTTGTGTCTGTAGCAAACTCCCCAAGGGGCTCCAGATTCCAGCCCCTTGTTACTCCCATCCCTCACATTGATTTTCCTTCCCTTCTACCCTTTCTTTTATATCCACACAATACCCCTGTGAAGTAGGTTAATCTGAAAGGTAGTGCTTTGCTTAAGGCTATCGACTGAACAGGGCTGAGGTGGCTTAGTGGCTAAGACACTGAGCTTGACAATCCAGCAGGTCAGCAGTTCGAGACCTATGTGCTGTGCGATGGGGTGAGCTCCTGTCATCTGTCCCAGCTCCTGCCAACCTAGAAGTTCGAAATCAACAAATTGCAAGTAGATAAATAGGGACCTCTTCAGCAGCAAAGGTAACAGCATTCTGTGCGCTCTGACGTCTAGTCACGTCTACCACATTACCACGGAAATGTCTCCAGATGCAGACAGTGCTGGCTCTTTGACTGTAAACAGAGATGAGCACCACACCCTATAGTCAGATATGACTGGCTTTCGTGCAAGGGAGGCCATTACTTATCAACTGAACACAACAAAGGATGTTTCTTGTCCATCACTGTATAATGGGGACAGCCTTTCAGACACTGTTGGAGTACAGTCCTCATCAAGCCCTAACCAGAAGAACCAATGGGGAACAATGATGTCTATTGATGAAGCTGACCCAATTATTTTACAGCACTGCTGGTAATTACTATGTTTTTGGTGTAATTTTTTGTTAGGAGTACAGTATGTTTATGTTTTGTCTTTTTTGAATTATTGATATCTTTTTTTTTCTATTTTGTGTTTTTAATCTTTATATTGTAAACTGCTCAGAGCAGCCCGGACCTTGTGGGGATGCTGGAAAGAGACACGGAAAGACAGCATCCGTAGCATGAGCATCTCACACTGGACAATGCTGTCTCGCAGCTCCCAGAAATGTGCGTCGAGTTCAAGGGTGTCACTCCGAGGGTGCAGATACCTGATAGAAGCAGACAAAAGATACAGAGGAGATGTATTGCATGTTCTTCCTGCCAACTGCAGTTAAACTGATCCAACGCTTCTTCTGAAGCATGTAGTTATGCCCTAGCCATTTAACCCAATTGTCAGTTGTGACCTTACAATCTTCTGTGGACATTTTGCAGAGCCAAATACAGCTAAGCACAACCCCACCCATAAACATTCTCACTCTTTCTCACTCTGTAGGTTCCTTGCCTCCAAGTATAATAAAGGCTATACTCAGTGGACTTCTCCTGCTGTATCTGAATTATTATTATTATTATTATTATTATTATTATTATTATTATTATTATTATTATTATTATTATTATTATTATTATTATTATTATTATTATTATTATTATTATTATTTCAAATTTATATTGCCGCCCACTCGCCGTGGTGACTCAGGGCGGCTTACAAAAAAATACATTACATTACAATACAATATGTTGGTGTGGGCACAGGGGGAGGGGCGGCAAGGCCCTCAACCTGCCCTGGCTTCTTCTTCCCCTGGCAGTTGGTGTAGGCAGTATTGGCAATCCTCATGGTGATCAGCCATGAAGACTTTACTGCAAATATAATGCAGTGGCCTTTTATCTGCCTTCCGCATCTCAGCATGAAACCCGTACCACTGATCTGTACCACTGATCCAGCTCTGCGAGTCACTTTCTCGTCCTGAGCCCTTTTGACACACAAAGTCCTCCTCAGCCCCAGGCCAATTTTGATGAAGCTGCTGCCCTTCAACAAGATGGATTCAGTTAGGATTTAATCCACTTGGGGGCCATCAATGTTCCCTGTGGACTTCGGGGTGCCATTAATCCTCAGGGTTGTCAGGTTAGTTAACTACCACCGTCTGACACTCACTGGCAGTATGGTCTACTCTATTACCATAGCAAAATAACCTGGCCAGACTTGCTTGGTTACCTGAATTTTACAATAAGTTGGTTCATTAGTATGAGCCACTTTTAAGACTAAGAACATTGTTTAACTTTTAGGGCAATGATGGTGAACCTTGGTACTCCCAAGATGTTCTTGGACTTCAATTCCCAGAGAGTCCTGATCAGCAGGAGTGCTGACTTGGGCTTCTGATAATTTAAATCCAAGAATTTACGGAGTGCCAAGGTTTGCCATCAATGCTATAGGGCAAGCTCAATTTTTTCAAGATTGTTTTGACTCTAGTATGGCTACTGTTAACAAAACACAAGTTTTAAAAAGTTTTAAAATATGCTGTTTCCTAACCATCTATGATAACTTATTATCGCTTTTAAAATAATGATTTAAATCCAGATGCAGATAATACAGAAATAATTAGTAATGTTTAATTATCTGAGACTGCAATATTGGCTTACTGCTCTCCATGTCACTCACTATTGGCCATGTTTGCTGAAGTTGATGCAAGTTTGAGTCTATCACCATTTGCAGAGCAGAAGGTCTCCCACCACTACATTGGAAAGAAAGGGGCTGCAGTGGTTCAGTGGTTAAGAAGCTCGCCTTATTACCTGGAAGGCTGGCAAGTCAGCAGTTTGAGACCTGGGTACGGCATGATGGACTGAGTGCCCACCTCTGTCCTAGCTCTTGGGGTCATGAAATGAGCCTCATTTTGATGTTCCCTGAACAGAGTTTCTTCTACAAAAATCCTTTCAACCCAGAATACTTTCTGACACAAAATTGTTATTATTATTGAAAAGAAGTCCCTTTACAAATAAGGTGATACTGCCCAATTATAACCAAAGCAATTAGCATGTAAAAACATTAGAATCAATTTAGGGTAAATTTCTTAAAATGTATGACTTATTTTGTGTCCACATACTCCTAATGCATCCCATAGGTCTGCGGTGACTTAGTGTTTAAGACACTGAGCTTGACAACTGTAAGGTCGGCAGGTTGAGACCCGAGCGCTGCACAATGGAGTGAGCTCCCACTGTCTGTCCCAGCTCCTGCCAACCTAATAGTTTGAAAGCAAGAAACTGCAAGTAGATAAATAGGTACCACTTTGGTGGGAAAGGTAATAGCGTTATGTCCTTTGGCATCTAGTCATACCTGCAGAACATATGCAAACACAGACATCACTGGCTCTTTGGCTGTAAATGGAGATGAGGACCAACCCCTATAGTCAGATACGACTGGCTTTTGAGCAACAGAGACCATTACCTTGTGTGTCCTATTCCAGCATCCACACTCACAGAGTCTCTCCCCCTCCCCCTGTTCACTGGCACACACAAATACCCTATTTACCTGTGGCTCACGTTGATGATGTCCCTTGTTCTCAAATGCTGCTCTTCTACTTTTCCAGCCAGATAAAGAGCAGCCATAGCTACCAAGTAGGGGTCATAAGGGTCCAGAGGCACCTCCATAAAGAATCGGTGATAGATGGTACAAGCTGTAGCAATGGGGACAGAACGCAAGCCCAGCTTCACACCTGTTAATGGAAAGGAGAAGTGCTGAACTGGTTTCTGGCTCTACTAACTACCACCACCTTGCAAAGACTGTAGCAGGAGAAAGGAAGATAGGAAGCTCAGGTATCTTCATTGGGCATCAGATTAGAAGCCAGAAATCTCTGATTCAGAATATTTTTGCTCCCCTGGTAAATTCTCCAACGCAAACATCTCTGAAAAACTGCTCTAACTAAGGGGTCTCCAACATTTCCTGCACCTTTATGCCAAACAACCTTTCCACAGACCTGCAAGTGAGACTGGACATACAGCAAAATACAGGGCCGGGCTCCACCCTCATGTGCATACTGCACAAAAGTGGGGGGCAGAGCCCCACCGCAGTTAAGCAACATGGAGGGGCCAGCCAGCTACCTATCCGCTGTGTCTAAAGCCTGCACCCCGCCCCACCCCCCAAGCAGATCCAGCAGAGCACACCAGGGCAGTCACCAGGGCTCCCAGTGCCCCCTCCCTGTGGCCAGGTTCAGGCCAGCCTGTGACCCGGCATGGGTCCACAATCCGGTGGTTGGGGACCCCTGCTCTAATGCATATTTTCAAATGAAGCCTCCAATCCAGAGGCAGGGATATGGAGCCTGTTGCAAAACATATCTGTTGAAAAAACAGATTGCAAGGCACATTTTACTTCTGCTTCTGATGGGAGGAACCACGTGACCAGCCCACTGAACATGACCGGCCCACAGCCTGAAAGGTATGGGCACCCCTGGTTTAATAAAATGAAAATGGGACTAAGGTACCAAAAGATAAACAGAATCCACTATTCAAATATGTTTTGCTCCTGAATGATGCTCATCAGACTCTTCTTCTCCCCCACCCCCTAATCTATGTCTGGTACAGCTTCTGTACCATCAAAGAGGATCTTCTCCCAGGAGTGGGGAACTTTCAAATTTCCAGATGTTGCCAACAGAGCCAATGACAAGGCCACTCTAGCAATGTCTGGAGGACTACACATTTCCTCATTCCTGCTCTGTCTTCTACAATTATCACAGATCCTTTTGTACCTCCTCATTCCACAGTCTTTTCTCCAAAGTGCAGTCCTCTTTCCCCACAGAGAGTGACAGAACACTGACCAAAGGAAGAAGGCCTGTCAATTGTACCTAAATAAGAAGCCTGAAGCAGCCCTCTCACCTGCCTCCATAATAAACCTGCAGGCTTTGAAGTGTGTTCTTGCATCTGCTGACACCTGTCTTGCCTCCTGTGATCCAGTGGAATCCATAAATACTAGAGGTCCTGGGGTGGGGGTGGGGTATCCCCAAATATCTGAGGAAAAGGACACCAAAGTCAGTTTAGGAAATGCTCTTTGCTTAAACCACAACTTTAATTTACACAGTCTTTATGCCTTCTTGTAGGATGCTCTTGGTATTCTTTATCATACAAGGCTTATGTGAAAAGAGAAGGATGAAGAGCACAAGCCAAACTCAGAGGAAGTTGGAGAGATAGTGTCAGATAAATATTACAAAAAGTCCAAATAACACCGGTGGCAACCGGTGCCAGAGTGGGAATCTTATATCATCCTCAACACCCAAATGGGTAAAAGAGGAAGTAAAGAATGCTGTCCAGTGAGATCTCATTTGGCCCCATTTCTCTTACCTGCCAGCGGAAATCTTATATCATCCTCAACACCCAAATGGGTAAAAGAGGAAGTAAAGAATGCTGTCCAGTGAGATCTCATTTGGCCCCATTTCTCTTACCTGCCAGCAGCCCTGCTTCTCTTCTAAGGCCAGAGTAGACTAGCAAAAGTCACAGGCCCAACCTACACCAAGCTAAGGTAGCGAGGAAAGGATAGATCCTTTCCAAAGACTGGTAAACAAAATTGAGTCCAGGTAAGGGGGCAGAAAATAAAGCACTGTCACATCCCTTGTCAGAAGTGAAAGATGCAGGTTGCAGTCCAACATTTCTTCAGTGCTATGAGCTGGGAGTGACACTCATCACAACACCCAATCTCTCCACAGCTGTGAGGCTCCTGCCCTAGCAACTGAACTGAAAGGGGCATTTTAGGGCATCGAGTCCAGCCCCTTGCTCAGTGCAGGAATCCAAATCAAAGCAGATCTGACAGATGGCGTTCCAACTCTGTTGAACGCTTCTGATGTCTGCAATTCCTTTGCTTTCTGATGTCTGCAATTCCTCTGCAATCATATTCAGTGATGGCCAACCTTGGCACTCCAGGTGTTCTTGGACTTCAATTCCCAGAAGCCCAAGTCATCACTCCTGCTGATCAGGGCTTTTGAGAATTGAAGTCCAAGAACACCTGGAGTGTCAAGGTTGGCCATCACTGCTATAGTGACCACTGCCCTCATTTCCTGGGGCCACAGAGATCACATAAAGCAGGACCTCAGGGCCGTAGCCAAGGTGGGCTTTTGGCCCACCCTGAGTTAGCAATTTGCCTTCCCTGGTTTCCCATAGGAATGCATTGGAAAGAGGCTTTGTTGCCATTCTGAAATAATATTCACACACACCTAGAATCCTGGCTATGGCCCTTGCAGGACCGCCGTTCTGCACCAGGTCACGAAGCCCAACGTAGACACAGTGTGTTGGGACTCACTGGGACCCACGGGTTCGAATCCCCGCCACGGGCTTGGAAACTCACTCGAGATCCCTTTTCTTTGGACTTTTTTCACTAGCCAGGGAATCAAAGTGGAGGGTGCTCGCAGGCCACGGGGGGGGGGGGGGGACCCGTGGTCTCCTGTCTGTGGCACGCAGTCGCTGGAGGGGATGGGGGGGCTGCAGCCCCACTACTTCACCCCCACACCCACTGCGCTCAGCCCCCCGCGCCCCCTGCTCGGCACCCCCCGCGGGAGCCTTTCTCACCCACCCTCCAGCCTAGAGTGAGGCCACCACGGAGGCCGCGGCGCCCCCCCGCCCCCCCACCTGCACGAGGATGAGAGGAGGGGAATGATTGACGTGTCCGGGACGGTGCGCGTGGCGGGAGTTCCCACCCGCGGTCTCTTCCGCACCGCCCTCCCTTTCAGGAGGGGGGAAAAAACGAGGCGGGCGGGCCCCTGCTTCGGCGCTCTGCGGGCGGAAGAGGCCGCCGCCGCCGCCTCCCTCCCTCCTCGCGCATGGGAGTCGTCACGCGAAGGAGGAGCCAAGAGGGGGGTCTTCTTGACTCTTGGGTTGTGGGGAACTGGTCGTCCCGGAAACAGGCGCGGGAGGGAGGGGTGTCGTTTCCCTTCTGTAGCGCGACCTCCTGAAGCCCAAAGGTGTCCGTTTTTAATCGGATGATATGGGGCTTCGGTGGCTCAGTGGTTAAGAAGCTCGCCTTGTTATCTGGAAGGGTGGCAAATCGGCAGTTCGAGACCCGGGTCCTGCATGACGGGTTGGGTGCTCGTCTCTGTCCCAACTCTTGGGGGCATGATGAAAGGAGCCTCATTTGGGCGTCCCCTGAGCAGAGTTTCTCTAGCAAAAATCCTTTCAACCCAGAATAATTTCTAACACGAAATTATTATTGTTATTATGATGATGATGATGATGGGCTGGTGTTTAATCTAAATGAGACAGCAGGAGGAGGCGGTTCAATCTTTTGCTCTTGAGTCCCCCATCCACAACTTTTCCCTTCAGTCTTTTTCTGTCTTCTGCCGTATCCAAATCCAAATATTGGCTATCCTCGTGGTGATCATCCATGAAGATTGACCTGGGGACAATACAATAATGCAGTGGCCTTCCATTTGCCTACCGCATTGCAGCGTGACACCTGTACCACTAAATAATAATTTCATGACAGAGATTACGCTGGGTTGAAAGAATTTTTAGGAGCTCCTTTCATGTCCCAAAGTGGTTCTCGGATATTGAAACCCAATCTTCCAGTCTTCAGCTCAGCGCCTTAACCACTAAGCCACCGGAGGAGCTGCTACCCATACCACTGATCCAGTTCCTCATTCAGTTTCTGGTCCTCCTCAGCCCCAAGCCAGTGATAAAGCTGCTGCCCTCCAAGATTTATTTATTATTTATTTATTCATTTATTGCATTTGTTACCCTGCCCCAATCGGGAGAACCCGACTCTGAGCGGCTTACATCACGATAAAAAATAGAAATAAAAACATAAAACAATCTATATCACTAAAAAAGTCAGAATTAAAAGTCATCAAAAGATTAAAACAATATAGAAACTACACACCAGTATTCCCACATTCCCACAAGATGGATTCAAGTGGGATTTAATCCACTTGAGGACCATCACCCTTCCCTGTGGACGTCTCCACTCAAGGCCGTTAGTCCTCAGGGTTGTCAGGTTAGTTAACCGCTGCCTGACAGGCATTGAGTCACTGGCAGCAGGGTCTACTCTGTTACCATACCAGGATAACCTGGTCAGATTGATCAACCATGATGATTGTACTGGGAACAATATAAAGCATTGGCCTTTCATCTGCCGTCTGCATCCCAGCATGACACACATACGACTGCTCCAGTTCTATGAGTCACTTTCTGGTCCTGAGCCCTTTTGGCACACAAAAGTCCTCATTGGCCCCAGGCTAGTATTAATGAAGCTGCTGCCCTCCTGTCCCATCTATCTTCCAGATGGGAGAAAAACTCTGGAAGGCTCCATTCATGCATTTGAGCACCTTGTCTATTTTGTACCACCCTCAGAACTTTATTTTCCTCATTCCATCTCAACCAACACAACTATTCCATATCTTGAAAATACTGTATCCAGTTGGAGCACCCAACAGAACCTTTTGCCTTATGATATTGGGTCAGGTTATCCTCCTATGGTAATAGAGATTCAACACTGATAGTTAGGCGGCAGTTAACTAACCTGACCACCCTGAGGAGTTTTACAACCTTCCTGCCAATTCTCTTCAGCAAAACAGGAAGTAACCAAGTACTGTACAGTACAGTGTTTTTGTTTGTTTTCTGACATGCAAGTAAGAGGTTAATCAGAAACCAGAATGGGCTTTCTCCACACCTTTGAGATTGAAAGGGAGACATTTAAAACTAATATGAATAATCTATTGCTACTGATAGCTGTAGGAAGCTGTATTGTTATGCTTGCTTGTCTGTCATTCTGCTTGAACAAACCCTTCTCCTTTTAACCCCTGCATTTGGTGTATATAAACCATTCCTGGAAGTTTTACTCCTTGTCTGAAGAAGTGGACTTGATCCACGAAAGCTAACAATAAAAATATAGCCGTTAGTCTTTAAAGTGCTACAGTGTTTTTTATTTTGTTTTCTGATAACCCTGAGGAGTAACAATCATAGGTGGTTAATTCCACAGGGAAGGGTGACTGCTGGTACCAAACTTCCATCTTTTAATTTTGTTTAATTATTACTTGGGCTACTATCCAATGCTGCTAGTACCTCTAATTAGAGTTACATAGCAATACACAAAGAAGTCAAAAGCAAATGGAATAGCTTGCAGCAGAATGAAGTGGAACAATGCTCCTGCAACTTTTTATATTCTAAATTCTGCAACACCTTGGAGCCAAGTTTGACGTCCCCATACTGCCAATAGAGACTTAGCAGTATCTGAGTGCCAAGTAAATTTCAAAAAACTAGTTTATATTATGAATAATGCATTAGAATTTTACTCTATTCTGAGTTGTAAAGCCATTACAGAAATCCTTCAATATTGTAACATTATTCTCTCTTATTCTCTCTTTTGACCCCAAGTCCTGAAACACGTCTACAACACTTTTGAATGCTATTCTTGGTATATGTGGACTTCCAGCCACACTGAACACCTTGTGTGCTCCTACTGTCAAGTAGAATTTGGTAGCCTCTCCAGGCATAAGATACGACTGCATCTCACTGCAGCTAGGTATCTGACTGAGGGTGTGAGAAGTTAGGAGTTTGACTCCCCATGGTGTCTCTCAGGAGAACAGCCAGCCTGTATAGCCACAGGAAAGCTCCACAGTCCCAGAGCACATACCAGAAGAGAATGGTAAACGACTTTTGTGTATTCTCGATCTAAAAAACCCTGGAAATGGTCACCATAAGTCAAAATTGACTTGATAGCATGCGGTTTAATATATGTATGGCTTCTAGCCATACTTTTTATATATCTATAGCTGAATCCTGACCAAAAAAACGTTTTTCAGCATAAAGTTCCTGGTTTTACAGTAAAACCTCGGATAACACTAAAACTTGGTTCCACAAGTCTGAGTGTTATCCGATTTTTAATGTTATCCAATCCATGCATCAGATAACATTAAAATCCTATGGGATGTATCGGATAACGTTAAAACTCCATAGAGATACATTGTAACCTGCACAGGCTTTAGCGAATGTTATCCGATGCATCCCATAGGATTTAATGTTATGTGATGCAAAAAAAAATCAGATTGCTTAACGTTATGTGGTTTTAGTGTTATCTGATGCAAATATTATCCGAGGTATTACTGTATTTATTTTTTTGGTCACTTGATCTTTTGAATCTACTTGATGGAGTATGTCACGCTGAAGTCAATTTAGTTGAGCTTGCTACCAGCATGTTAGTTTTCTGTATGCTTAGTTTACACATCAACTGAAAAGTATTGTGGAATGTGCTCCAGAATAGTTCCCGGTAGAGGGCACTGCTTCAAAATTTAGCTAGAAATGAAGTACTGTACAGTAGTTGGAAATGAGAAGGAATATATATAAACCTGCAGGGTGATTATGGTATCGTGGAGACAATGGGCACAGAGCTGAGTGAGTTGAGGGGGATGGTGGAGGACAGGAGTGCCTGGCGGACAGTGGTCTATGGGGTCGCAGAGGGTCGGAATCGACTGTGCAACTGAACAACAAAAAGGGTGATTGAATACAGTGGGGCTTCTAAATAAACATGACTAGCAAATCACAGGTAGAAACAAAACAGTGGTACACATTTGTACAAAGCCTAACCATATGTGACTACAACAATAACGTACTGTTCTTTTCCTATTTTTTCTTGTGTCCCATTTCTTTTGACCCAGTCATGTGAACCAGGGGTGCCCAAACTATGGCCCGTGGGCCAGATCTTGCCCCCAACACCAATTCATCCAGCTTGCACCACCCTTGCCGCTCCTGGAAGTGGAAGTAAAATGTGCAGTGTTTTGAGAACCACACTAAAATTTACTTCAGACAGATTGCTCCCCTACCTGGACAGGCGGTCTCTCATAACACTGACCCATTCATTGGTAATCTCACAAATTGACTACTGTAATGCTCTCTACGTGGGGCTGCCCTTGTATTTGATACGGAGATTGCAGCGGGTCCAGAATGCAGCAGCCAGGCTGGTGACAGGTTTAAAGAAATTTGATCATATTTCCCCATCCTTGGCAGGTCTGCACTGGTTACCTGTTGCCTACCGTGTCCGATTCAAGGTGTTGATGTTATCATACAAGGCCCTATATGGTTTGGGACCTTGTTATCTGTCTGAGCATCTCTCCCTCAGAACAACTCCCAGCATCACCTCGTCATCACAGTCGGCACAGCTCAAGGTACCAACCCTGAGGATAGCTTGAAAGTCTTTAACCAGAAATAGAGCCTTCTCGGTGGTGGCACCTACACTGTGGAATGCACTACCAATAGAGCTGCACCAGGCCCCATCACTGGCTACTTTTAAAAAACAATTAAAAACGTTCTTGCTCAAGGAAGCCTTTCAGGGCATTGTTCCTCTGTCAATAGATTAGCAAGTTAAGTTCAGCTCCGAAGTCCTCTGTTGCCAATTAGTTTAGTTTAGTTTAGTTTAGTTTAGTTTAGTTTAGTTTAGTTTAGTTTAGTTTAGTTTAGTTTAGTTTAGTTTAGTTTAGTTAATGATGTATCTGTTGGTGGTGGGTTTTGATTTGTATTGTTGTCTTTTATTTTCTGTTTGTTTACTGCCCAGAGTGGGATAATACCTAGATGGGTGGTATATAAAATAAATAAATAAATTCTGGTGGCTTATAAACAGAGGTGACAAAGCATTGTGGTGTCTGGATGGTAAGAATTTTGATGTTATTCGTTTCTGTCAAAGCAGCTTATACACTGAGACCAGCTCTAAGAAAATTGCACTCCCATATTGGTCATGCATCTCCCAATCACTAATTCAATTCCAGCTACTTTGTGTTTCTATCTTACTGTCCCCCAATGTGTTTCCTGGACCAGATGTCACATTTATGTTTATTACACATATCCCCTAGTAAAATGTTCTTATTACTAGAAAACCCCTCAATATTTTTTAAGATCATTGTTAATGCTGGTCTTGACAAAGACCTTTTTGGTAAATTCATTTATTAGTTCCTTTGGTTTGATCTAGTGTGAGAAAGATTAGTTGACAAAACAAGGTTGCTGTTGTCCAGGGCAGTGATGATGAACTTTTAAAGACCGAGTGCCCAAACTGCAACCCAAAACCCACTTATTTATTGCAAAGTTGCCAACACAGCAACAGGGAAGGAAAGAAACACTCCCATTGGGCTGCTGGACAGAGGGAGGGATGATGAACTCTGTGCTGGGGGGAGGGAGGAAGTGCTCCCATTGGGCTGCTGGACAAAGGAGCAGGGCAAACTCTATGCTGGGGTGACAGCATAGGTTCCCACAGAGAGGGCTCTGAGTGCCACCTCTGGCACGCGTGCCATAGGTTTGCCACCACTGGCCCAGGGTATGCCCGATTGTGATTCAAACATGTCAAACATACCCACAATCTTTGAGGAGCCTTCTTCTGTGTAGCCTTATTTAAGCTCCTTGTGTTGCTATACTATCTGAGTAAGTGCATGTTTTTGTAATGTGCATACACACACACACACACACACACACACACAACTTTAGTAAATGCATTTTATATTCCTGTCAAATTCGTCCAACTTATTCTAGTAAATAGGCAACGGTCCTGCGCTATACATCTCAATATATTCAACAGCAGGGACTCAAAATGTGCTTCAATTGCAGAGAGTAAAGAAGATCCCACACACCAGCGCTTGCTAATAGCTCCCTCTGCAACTGGTTGTAGAAAAGTGTGGTAGATGATGATTTAATGGAAAGCAGTAAGCTGGACTGGTGGATTTCAGTAAGGGCACCTTAACTTGCCTGCCACTTTTTAAGTCCTTTCACTCAGAGAAGATTAGTTGAGAACCACACTGCATAAACATATAGTGAGACAGATTACATTAAGGGCTCCTTACCTTTTCTCCTGTTGAGGCTGGGGGAAAGGAGGGGGAAGAGCATTAAAACTCCTGTTTAGCAATCGTGCCAGGGACCATCTCACACCAAACTGCAAGCAAGCTGTGAGTTGGCACATGCCCAGCTCCACACTGTCGTACTCCATCAGTAATTAATATTTCCCAGCTTGCGCTGTGCACAGCTGGCATTGTTCACATTCAGAACAATACAACCTTGACAAATGTTTCATACATAGCAGCTACCAATTCAGCCATAAGAGAGATGAAGAATAGGCACTTAGATCCCGGGCATGTCCTAGGCTGCATTCAGCCCCAGTTGTGAATGACTGGCTCATGAACACTTAGGGTTCAGAGAAGGAACACAGAGTTCTGGACAAAAGAAGAACCTGTGGCAGCTAACATACAAAGCATGAGAATGAACTCACACTATTTGAAGTCGTGTAAGGCAATGAATAGGTAGGGATTGTTATTGGAAGTGCAAAAAGGATACTGGAGCAGATTGTGCTTAACATTCCTGCTGCCCACCCTTGTCACACATTTCCACACAGACAGGCCTCCCTACACACTAACCGCTTTCCTGGGGTACACAGAAAGAACCTCATAGAACAGGGATCCTCAACCTACGGCCCGCAGCACCAAATCATCCAGCCAGCACCCTCGCTCCAGCCACCTCCGCCACCTCAATTCTTATCCCCTCTGCTTGGCTTGACGTGTCCCTAAAGGCACTCCATAGCAGATCAGATGCAAGGCTTACAAGATCTGTCCAGCTACAGAGTGTCATTGGCGACACAGCAAGCCAAGCGGAGGGGACAGGGATTGAGGAGGAGGAGGCTGCGTGTGTCTTTCCCAGGGACTGCTTTGGGCGAGCATGGGCAAGAAGGACAGCCTCGAACTCTCCTTCACCCAGTAAGCGTGGAACTGGTGGCAGGGGAGTGGTGTGGGCTCGGGTTGGTCCTGCCGATGGCGGCGAAGGCCCCCACCACTCTCACCACAATGCTGCTGAGCCCCTATACCGCCGCCAATGGCGTCGGGGCCACCAGTCCAGCCCCTCAATAGTCTGAGCGAGTGTGGACTGGCTCCCGCCTTAAAAAGGTTGAGGACCCATCCTAGAAGATTGTGGCTTTTTTAAACCACAGTTGGACATACCACAGGCATCAGCCACCTTGTGCTGGCTAATCTTTCTCACACTAAGTCAGGCAAAAGGAAGTGCAGAATGAACTCACCAAAGGTGGCTTTGTTTTGCCAGTTTCACATCTGGCCTAGACACAGAAGAAGAAGAAGCTGCTTTGCTCACAGCCAGGTTCAGGTTCACGTTTGCGATCAAATCCCAAAATAGGGGAGAAGAACCATCTTAGTGCACAGTCACACTGTGAAAAAGAAACTTGATTTATATTACGTGTTTTGTGAACCCGAGATAAGGGTTTGTGACCCAATATAAGATCATGTGGTGTTTGAATCAGTGTGCATTTACACACATATTTTAAAAAATATTCTAAGTGGCATTGTGCTTTGAATAAATATTTTTAAGATGATCTGCAGTGGCCTTCTCCTGCTTATCAGTAGAACCCTTTCTCTACTGTCACTGGAGGTTACCACAGAACAGCAGAGAAGAGCTCCAGATGTTTGGGGGAAGAGGCAATCTCCCAATGATCAACTGGATCCCTTCTTCACTGCTGCCACAGATCACCACAGAATGGTTCCAGCTGATTGGCCCTGACAGCCCAGCTGATCAGCAAAGGGGGGGGAGCTGAACATAGGAGGGCACACAGCCCAAGTCAGAGCATTTTCCTTCAGTACAGATATTGACTGCAGTGGCTCAAGTGTTTAGGACACTGAACTTGAAGACTGGAAGGTTGGAGCTCAAGACCCAATTGCTCCACGACAAAGTGAGCTCCCATCTCTGTCCCAGCTCCTGGCTACCTAGCAGTTCAAAAGCAAGAAATTGCAAATAGATGAATAGGTACCACTTCGGTGGAAAGGTAAACAGCATTCTGTCTAGTCATGCCTGCCACATGTCAACAGAAACATCTGCAGATGCCGACAGCACTGGTTCTTTGGCTAAAAACAGAGATGATGTTTGATTATCATTTACTATTATTTTATTGTAATGTTAATTTTTTTGTATTTTTTGTATTGTATGAAAATTTATAAAAATTAAATAAAAAAACAGAGATAAGCACTGAACCCTAGAATCAGATATGACTAGCTTTCTAGCAAGGGCAACCTTTACCTTACAGATACTGAGATTTGCAAAAGAAAACCACTTATGCCCAAAATGTTGTATACTTACCTGTGAGCCAACATTTAAACCAGTTTAAACTAACATCACCTGTAGACTATGATCTTGAAAATGATTTAAACCTTGCACAAAGGTATGACTTTTAAGTGTAACCATGCCCAGAATCTCAACAAAAGAGCCCCACGCTGATCCAACCGGCAGGTTTTCAGGATCCACATAACTCTTCCAGTGGTGAGCTCCAAAAAAAATTACTACCACACTGTGGGCATGGCATGGGGGCGTGGCCAGGGGGAAAGCCCTGCGTTGTACCTGAATTAGGACTACTTTATTTCAAAACTTGGATGGGTGGTGGCAGTCAGAGTTTCTGCTACTGGTTCTGGTGAACTGGTGCAAGCCCACTGATGCCCACAACTGTCTTCAGCTTGATTGAAGACAAGTTCTGTTGCCTCAAAAGCTCGCTCAAGTTTGTTCTATAAATGGTCTCGTCTGTGCTGTTGCAGATGCTGCCTTTAGGCAGAAGGCTTCTGGAGCCAGAATAGCAGGAGGAGATTGAGGTGGGAGCAGAAAAAATGGCACTTGTGCCTCACGATTCCCAACCTTCATGCCATCTGGTAAGAAGAGCCAAACTGATCTAGCCCTTTCTACTTATGCACTAGCACTTTGCTGCAAAAATTAGGCACCCTCCAAAGAACCACAACCCTAACCCCCACCTCACGGGGGGGGGGAGCCATTAATATCATGTAAACCACATTATATGCCCCCCCATTCTTGTTACCATGGTTTCCATTCACATGTGAAGCATCAGTTTGCAATTAGAAATGCTCCCCTCACACTCACATGTGAAGTGGGGGTAGTAGGAGAGAACCGACATGGCGTCAGATGAAAGTGTTCAGCTAGAAAATTATGCTGACTTTCAGCAGGCTTAAGGAGATTTGGCGGTGAGGTGGGAGCTACAGCCTAAGAATCAATCAAGCCCATTAGGAGTATTTTTCTCCCAATAGCTCACGTATCAAATCTCCTTGAAGTGACCGCATGGGAGAAGAGAGTGGGTTGGTTAACAGTGCAGTAAAGTCCTCTAGGAGGAAGGAGGGTCAGAGGAAAAAAAGACATTGCAGGTCATGGAAAAGGAAGGGAGGGTGCCAGGAAATGGAGGGCACTTTGGAGCCCTTCTAGTTTTGCCTGGCAGGTGAGTGGCCATTATGAGACCCTTTCAACGTGTGAGGGCAACACCTCCCATTGCCCTTCTCCATTGGCAGGAGTGTTGACTTGGGCTTCTGGGAACTAGAGTCCAAGAACACCTGGAGTGCCAAGGTTCGCCATCACTGTCCTAGGGACTGCAGAGGCTCAAGTGGTTAAGACGCTGAACTTGCTGACTGGAAGGTTAGAGTTCGATTCCCAGGAATTGCATGACAGAGTGAGCTCCCGTCTCTGTTCCAGCTGCTGCCAGCCTAGCAGTTCGAAAGCAAGAAATTGCAAGTAGATAAATAAGGACCACTTCAGTGGGAAGGTAAACAGCATTCCCTGCACTCCGGTGTCTAGGCATGCCTGCCACATGTCCACGGAAACGTCTTCAGATGCAGACAGCGGTGGCACTTAAGCTATAGACAGAGATGAGCACTGAACCCTAGAGTCAGATACGACTGGCTTTTGAGCAAGGGCGACCTTTACCTTTACAGTCCTCCTTATTACCTTCAGGTACCTCTTACCTCACCCAAACTTTAATCAAGAGGAAATTCATTAGAATAGCTATCAAAGGGTAGATATGCCGAGGGCTGCCCCCATCATTAGACAGATTGAAGCAATTACTTCAATGCAATAGCAGAAATTACTTTGACGTTATTGTGTATGTACTGCTTGTTCAGTTTTCTGGCTCAGCTCCTAAAATAATTCTGTCAGCTATGGATAATACGCAAATACTGTAACCAACTTGGTTAAAATGCTCAAAGCCTTGGGTGGGATGGAGATTTTTTTTAAATCCACCTCAGGCAGAAAAATATTGGTTCTGAACAATAATTATGGGCTATCAAGTTGGTTCTGACTTATGGTGACCCTTTCCAGGGTATCCCAGGTATAAATTCCAATCAATGGCTGTCCTCTGCTTGCTCTGACATATTGAGCTGTCCAGCCAGCTCTGAAGCACCCTTTAATGTGCTCATTTCATGACATATAGGAACTGAGTCATATAGGAAGCCTTCAGCGGGCCATTCATTCTCAAGTTCAAGTGCTTGTTTCAACCCAGAGTAATATTTGTGGCATTTGTTTGTTGACAAGGGTTGGAGTAAAACCATAGGGGGTTGTTTTTGGAGGTGATAATGATTTGAAAAGTTTTCCAGTTGCATGCATCTTCCCTCACTGGAATCATCCTTGATCATTTCCTGTTGGATAGTGCCCCTGATGCCTGCTTGAATAAGGATATTCTATCTCCCCCACCCCATAACCTAACACAGATGCCTGGTGGTGGTAAGATGAAATACTGTATTCTAGAATTTCAAAGCCATTACTGTAAAAGCTCCACTTTGTAACCTCAGATTTCACTTCCCCTGGAATCTTAAAAAGCCTCTTATAAATGGACCCCAGAAGTTGAACACACAGCAAAGAAGGGTCTGAAATACCTGCACTGTGAAGGCTATGAAGACTGCAATGGCTCAAGTGGCTAAGACACTGACTGGGAGACGGCAGGTCAGAAGTACGATACCCGAAAACTGCAGGACAGAATGAGCTCCCGTCTTTGTCCCAGCTCCTGCCAACCTAGCAGTTCGAAAGCAGGAAATTGCAAGTAGATAAATAGGGACCACTTCGGTGGGAAGGTAAACAGCGTTCCATTCTCTCCGGTGTCTAGTCATGTCTGCCACATGACCATGGAAACGTCTGCAGAAGCAGACAGCGCTGGCTCTTCAGCTATGAAACAGAAGTGAGCACTGAACCCTAGAGTCGGATACATTTGGCTTTCGGGCAAGGGTGACCTTTATCTTTACCTTGTCAGAAAACAGTTTTATAGGCTATGTTCAGATGATTTTAAAAATCCTACTAATTTTGAATCCTGTGTCATTATCACCGCTGCCGCCGCAGAAGCTCATCTGTTGTTGTGGTTTTTAAAAAGTAATTTTAAGGTTTGCGTGCTGTAGACACACGTTCCAACCAAAGAGAATCGCCTCAAATTGATTTCAGCAGTGGGCTAAATTCTCCACTGGAATGCCACAGAAAGTAGTCAGCTTTGACTAGATCATGTGTCATGTGTTAGGATTGCAAAATCTGATTAGTTATCTTGAAAATGATCTGGGGCTTTTGTGTGTGTGTGTGTGAGTGGTGGTGGTTCAAACCCTTGTTTGTTTTACCTCTGTATTCCTATTTACCTCTCTTCTTCTAAATGGCTCTGTGAGGAAGGAAACATATTTTCAGGCTGCGGGGAACCCTGTAACCTTTACAAGAGAAGAGGCACAATACACAATATGTATCGCCACATGTACACACATAGAAGAATACAGTGGCTGAGGCATCCATATAAAACAGATGATCCCTGCTGGGTTGTTTAAAATATATTGCATTTCACCAAGATAATGCATACTCCAGCTGTGTGTTGTGTATTACTTGGCATTTGAATCAAGCCTGAAACTTTGAACTGTGTTGTTGCTGTTGTTAGTTTGAACAATATGGTCAGTTGAGTGCCGAAAATACCATAATAGGAAGCCATAATAGTAGCTATGGAATAGGTGCAAAGCTCTTCCTCTATTGCAGGGGTTCCCAACCTAAGGTCTGTGGGCTGGATCTGGCCCGTGGCACAGTTTCATGTGGGCCCCCACCCCTCCAAGGGCATTTGAGAAACGAAATGGTCACCTCTTTGAAGCTGTTTGGACAAAATGGCTACCCCCAACGTGCAGGCAGGGCAAAATGGCCCCCCGGCCCCCAAAGCTAACTGAGAGAGTGTGACCCAACTGTCAGCTTGAAAAGGTTGGGAAACCCTGTTCTATTGTATTGCTATTCTAATTAAGGGTCAAAGCAGGTATAACAATTGTGGGGACAATTTGCAAGTGTTCTTATTATGTCGAGTACAAACTTTCCTTTTCTTTCTTTTACAATGGCCAAGTATGAGAATAATGATGCTATGTATTTGTGGCATATATTTGTTATGAACAGCAGTGGTTGTGCCATACTTATGCTGTCTGAAAGTCACTACAACTATTACAGTGGACCCACGCTTTAAGGAAGGTCTGCCTACAGGATAACTTGCTTCAAGGAAAGAAATCCATAGGAAATGATGATCCGCTTCAAGGGGGAGAAATCACAATAAAATCACTTTGCAGATTAGGTTTTCCCTATGGTTTTCAATGCATTCAGTGCATTCCTATGGGAAACTGCTTTAAGCGGGAAAATGCTATAAGAAAAACCCTACGGAACGGATTAATTCCTTAAAGCGCAGGTCCACTGTACTCCCATCCCACAAAGCAGTTTTGTAGGCTTTCTTAAAAGTATGACTATTAAAATACTATACAATATTCAAAATAAGAAACATACAGTATATGTATCTCCACCATTCTTCATTTTATTTTTTCCCTGATAGAAAGCCCCAACCACTAATGTATATTTCTGTTTATCGTTATTAGGTTGTTTAAATGTATTAATGCATTGATAATTTAGTATTATTTGCTGTTTTGTATTTGTTTTAGCTGTAAGCCACCCAGAGTAGTATATTAACCAGATATGTATGTATGTATGTATGTACGTACGTACGTACGTACATATGTACGTACGTACATACGTACGTACGTACGTACGTACATATGTACGTACGTACATACATATCTGGTTAATATACTACTCTGGGTGGCTGTACATGAAACAAGAAGCAACAGTTAGGACAGAATATGGAATGACGGAGTGGTTTGGAATAGGAAAGGGAGTAAGACAAGGCTGCATTTTGTCACCCTGCTTATTCAACTTATACACAGAGCACATAATGCACAATGCAGGGATGGAGGAATCACAATTTGGGATCAAAATTGCTGGGAGAAACATCAACAATTTGAGATATGCAGATGATACCACCCTAATGGCAGAAAGTGAGGAGAACCTAAAGAAGCTCCTGATTAGGTTGAAAGAAGAAAGTGAAAAAGCTGGCTTGAGACTCAATATTAAGAAAACAAAGATCATGGCAACAGGCCCTATCAGTACCTGGAAAATAGATGGAGAAGAAGTAGAGGCAGTGACAGATTTTATTTTCTTGGGATCAAAGCTCACTGCAGATGGGGATTGCAGCCATGAAATAAAAAGGCGACTGATTCTTGGGAGGCAAGCGATGAGAAACCTGGGGAGCATAGTGAAAAGTAGAGACATCACATTGCAAACAAAGATTCGCATAGTCAAAGCACTGGTGTTCCCGGTGGCAATGTATGGCTGTGAGAGCTGGACCATTAGGAAAGCTGAGCACAGAAGAATAGATGCCTTTGAGATGTGGTGTTGGAGGAAAGTTTTTAGAGTCCCATGGACAGCGAGGAGAACAAACAGATCAATCTTAGAAGAAATCAAACCTGACTGCTCCCTAGAAGGTCATATTGTAAAGATGAAGCTGAGGTACTTTGGACATCAAATGAGAAGAGAGGATTCACTTGAGAAGGCCTTGATGCTGGGAAAGGTGGAGGGCAAAAGAAAAAGGGGGCGGCCAAAGATGAGATGGCTAGATGGTATAGTGGATGCAGTGGGGGCAGAGCTGGATGGGCTGAGGGGGATGGTGGAGGACAGAGGTGCCTGGCGGGTGGTGGTCCATGGGGTCGCGGAGGGTCGGAATCGACTGTGCGACTGAACAACAACAAAATGTATGTATGTATGTATGTATGTATGTATGTATGTATGTATGTATGTATGTATGTATGTATGTATGTATGTATGTATGTATGTATGTATGTATGTATGTAAATCTACAATTTCAATAGAAACTGTGGATCCCCTTGCTAAAGAAACTGTGGGTCCCCTTGCTCTTCACTATAATGATCAACCTGCATTTTAACTGCAGTTTAGTCCTCAACATCACTGAGTAAACATACAATGGGTCAAACCAGCAGAAACCTCAAAGTGTAAAAATCTGGCATGTCAGAGTGTGGCTACATGGTCAAATACTTCAGAATTTGCTCCACTTATAAAACAGATACATTTGAAGGGGTTGTTTGGTGGCCACACAACACAGCTATTAATTCCATTTGGTCCAGCCCTTTTTATTCCCAAAGTGGCTTTTTTTGTCACTTCTTCTTTAAGTGCTGCATACAATTCTGAATATTGGCTGTCATCATGGTGATTAGACATGAAGGTTGTCCTGGGGACAATATAATAATGCAGCAGCCTCCCATTTGCCTTCCACATTGCAGTGTGACACCCATTCCATCAATCCAGTACCGCAAATCATTTTCTGGTCCTAAGCCTTTTTGGCATACAAAGTCCTCCTCAGCCCCAGGCCAGGACTGATGAAACTGCTGCCCTCCACCAAGATGGATTCAACTGGGATTTAATCCACTTGGGGACCATCACCCTTCCCTGTGGACTTCGGCACCCAAGGCCGTTAGTCCTCAGGGTTGTCAGGTTGGGTAACAGTTGCCTGTTGAGTTGCTGCCAGTATGATCTATCCCAGTGTTTCCCAATATTTGGTTTTTGGACTTCAATTCTCAGAAGCCCAAGTCAATTCCCCAAAGCACTGATCAGCCAGTGTACTGCCTTAGGCTTCTGGGAATTGAAGTCCACCAGTGTTCCTGGGAACACAGTTTAGGAAACTTTGATCTTCTTTATTACCATATAGCAGGATAACCTGGCCAGGCCAGCTTGCTACTAGGAGCACCTTTTCAAGCAGGAAGAGTTTAAACTGGCATTTCCCTATGTGATGTGTTCCTGTGAAGATGGAGTGGGGGATATCTGTAGGTGGCAATTTGGTGATATAGGTAGATGGGGTGTGATGTTCAAGCCTAGGGAGAGACATGAGAGTGTGGCAAGGTCCTTTTGTTGTGGAACAAAAAGTTAGGGCTGTCTGAAAATGGCCCCACCTCTGCTGATCTTTTCCTGTTTCATCGTGTCACCACTTTCTTGTTTAAAACTTCAGATTACTGCGTTCCTCAAAAATGTTGAGGGCCTTCTCAGTGGTTGTATATAAAATATTTTAATGCTGAAGTATTTATGAATCATCCTTTCCCTGCCAGGGATTCAGAAGTGCTGAGAGATTTTTCACAGATTTATCTGCCTTCCCCAACATTTCGAGGTTATGCAAGGACACATTTACCTGTGTAAGGAGAAGAGCAAGCAAGCAAGCAGAAACAAAATTAGAAAGTCTTATGCCTTTGGCGCAGGCCACGGCTGCTTTTTAAAAAGCGCTTTCCCACACACTGAAAATACTCTGCATGCAAGTTGGTGGGGGAGAGAAAGGAACTCCATCTTGGTCTAAAAGTCAATTGGGAGCAGAGTGAAATAAAAGCCAGGCAGCCAAGTCCCGGGAGGGGGAGGAGAGAGTGGAAACCATACGGAGTGGGAGCATGGTTGAAAATTGCATTATGTCTGGCCTCTGAGATATTGATTTTTCTCCGTTTTCTATTTATAGCACCTTCACTCAGTGTCAAGTCTCTTGCAGCGGTCATATAGGTTTCAGCAGAAACAGGGCCAACCTGTCTCCCTGAGAAAGAGCGGCAACAAAGAGAGAACCTCAGAAGAAGGAATGAGACTGTGTGAGGAAGAGAGCGTAACGTGTAAAAAGTACACAGTCCTGCCCTGTGACTTCACTGCAGTTGTGGTCTATGTGGAGTATGAAATCTTGACCCCACAGATATGTTCTAAGTTATGTTACACTCCAAACAATAGCTAACAATTCAAGTTCAACAACTGCATAATTTTGGTAACAATGTCCTACTGAAGTAGGAAACAGGGTGTGACACATTATCACCCCCCATTTGCATGAGACATGCACCTACGCCATGTGTAGAAGCATCTGTTTTCAGAATGAATTGTTTTTCCAAATCAGGAGGACTCAAAATAGGATGTTCAACTAATTTCTGTTTCAATGTGTCAAAAGACTGTTGGCATTCAGAACTCCACTTGACTTTGATTGGCGAGTTCCTTCTATTTAATTCAGTGAGTGGGTTAGCAATCTCACTAAAGTTCAGGATGAAATGGCGATTAAAAATTCATCACCCCTAGAAAAGACTTCACTTGTGGCTTAGACTTTGAGAGTAGGCCAGTGTTTAACACTCTCCACCTTGGCATCTACTGTGCTGATTTCCCCAGACCCAACGATATGCCCTAAATGTTAAAGCATGAAGTGCTTCATACTTGCATTTTCTTGTATTCTTCACTCGGTAACCTTTGTCAAAGCCTACGCCATTGGCTGATCAGTGCTTTGGGGAACTGACTTAGGCTTCTGGGAACTGGAGTCCAAAAACCAAAGGTTGGGAAATACTGCTTTACACAGTGCCACATTTAATTTAATTAATTTAATTTAATAGATTTATATACCGCCCTATCCAATGGACTCTGGGCGGTGTAAGTTAAAACCAATATAAAACAATTTTAAAAACCTTAAAAACATAGCAATATTACCCACCCACCCCCTGCTGTGCCATTTATTATCTAAAAATGAATATAACATCTGGATCAAACGTCAATAAAGCTACTTTTTTTACTACATATCCACAGGACACATCATTGTTTACCTTCTGGTTAACCCCCAAATGTAACACATCAGAGGTCACATTATTACTTTTAACTTACTCTTTCTAGGTGTTGGAATGCTAAGTGAATACTCTTCACTCGATCACCACCCCTATTGTTTTCCACCTAACCTCAGCTCGTATATCTTAGAATTCAAATAATAAGCATGACCACCCACAACTCTGTCTTCCCTGCTCCACTATCTGCCCTGATCTCATGATGATGTCATGCTATCTTTTCATCACTTTGGTTTCCTCTCAGGAATAACTAATGCAAGCAAAGCAATATCTGACTTCAAGAGGTATCATTGCCACTTTACGATAGGGAGTGAAACCAGTAGACCTACAGGAGGGACTTCAATTCCCAGAAGCCTAAGTCAGTACATGTAGGGCCATGTAAATATGTGCTGTTTAACAATACCTAGAGCAGAGGTGCCCCAACTATGCCCCATGGGCCATATTTGGCCCCTTGACACCAATTCATCTGGCCCACGCCACCCTCATTGCTCCTGGAAGAGGAAGCATAATGTACCCATATGGGTGTGTTTTACTTCCACTTCCAGGAGCAACAAGGGTGGCACAAGCTGGATGAATTGGTGTCAGGGGCCAGATCTGGCCCATGGGCTGTAGTTTGGGCACCCCTGGTTTAAGCAGAGAAAATGGCAGCCTAAAATCTATCTCATCCTGTTGCAAAACAGATTGCAAGGCACGTTTTTCTTATGCTTATGGTGGGAGGACCATGTGACTGGCCCACTGAACCACATCACCAGCCCATGGCCCGAAAAGTTTAGCCACCCCTGCAGTAGAGGAACCAATTCTTGAGGTGGATCAAGATGAAAAACATCCTGTTGCAAAAGATGCCTGTTGCAAAACAGATTGCAAGGCATGTTTTACTTACGCTTGCGGTGGGAGGAACCATGTGACCAGCCCGCTGAAACACGTGACTGGCCCACGGCCCAAAAAGCATCTGCCTATGTGACAAGGGACCTTTTGAAAGACAAAACCAGCCCCCTCCCGCCCCCAGCTGCACGAATATAGCCTTACATGTACATAGTTTCTAAATACCAAACCAATTCCCTCAGAGACTTCAGTTCTCACCAGCAGCCCATCCATGAGCGACATTGGCTAGAGATTATGGGCACTGTGCACCAAGACATACAAAGAGAAATGGCTTGGGGAAAGCCGTCATACCGGCTCTTTTAGATCTTCTGTAAAGGCAGAATCAGATCAAGTGGTCCTAAATCTTCTTTCCTTTGTGTGTGTGTGAGAGAGACGAAGACAGAAAGAGAGAACAGACTAGCTGAACAGGACTAGATGCCCCTCCCAAATAATGGTAGAGATTATTTGAGGAACTCCATGTTATTGCATTTATCTATGGATCCCAGAATGCCACATCCAGAATAAGGTTGAAGGCTACTGGGAAATGTAGTCCAAAACAGTAACTTCCCCATCTCTGCCTTTGAGAAGTAGGCATTGAGAGAGAAAAGATTTGTAGACTGTGGGATGTCTGCCTGTTCTTCTGCACATGTGAAAAGTTTAAACTTTCCAGGTGGAAAGGTGGAAAGTGACATGGCTTGGAATTCAAAGAATAAAAGAGAAGCATGTGCCTTTCATAGCAAGCATTCAGGAAAGCAAAGCTTGATCCATGCAAGGGCAGAGGAAAGGGCAAGTTTTAATGAAGAGCACAGGGATGTCCTACAGATATCTGATCTGTAGCATAACTCATGCTTTCTTCCCTTCAGCCAGCATTGGGTCTGATGCTTTTAAGTTCTCCATCGCAGCCCGATTCTACCCTCTGGCCCGGGGAATCACACACTGGCGTCTCAGAGCAGTAGCGGTGAAGAAACAGAGTGAACCAGCCAGGGAATGAGATCATCTGTTTATACATATGACTTCTTCCATTAAACTGGGGAGGGGGGAGGGGGGAAGGGGAAAAGGACAGAGCAGCAGCCCGTGAAACTAGCCCTTTGTTTGCCGGATGATCCTTGCTGTCTCTCTGCTACTTTTTGTGCATAAGGCTGGCCATGCGCTCCTGGCAGATCTTCTCCTCCTCCTCCTTTAATTTCAGAAGAAGTGATGTCATCACAGGGCATCAACAGCCATTTAGCAGCTCAGTAAAAGCACCAGGGCAGAGACTACAATGACCACTGGAGAACGCAATATTCACAAGCATGTGTGTGATACACAAAGAGTCTTGCTGCATCAGTCCCAAGGCCTGTCTTATCTAGCACAGAACTTTTCTTATTTATTTTTATTTGAATTTTGTTTTTGTTTTTTGTTGTTCAGTCGCACAGTCGATTCCGACCCTCTGCGACCCCATGGACCACTGTCCGCCAGGCACTCCTGTCCTCCACCATCCCCCTCAACTCACTCAGCTCTGTGCCCATTGTCTCCACAATACCATCAAGCCATCTCATCTTGAGCCGTCCCCTTCTTCTTTTGCCCTCCACCCTTCCAAGCATCAAGGCTTTCTCAAGTGAATCCTCTCTTCTCATCTGATGTCCAAAGTACATCTTCATCTTTACTATTTGACCTTCTAAGGAGCAGTCAGGGTTGATTTCTTCTAAGATTGATCTATTTGTTCTCCTCGCTGTCCAGGGGACTCTCAAAACTCTCCTCCAACACCACATCTCAAAGGCGTCTATTCTTCTGCGTTCAGCTTTCCTAATGGTCCAGCTCTCACAACCATACATTGCCACAGGGAATACCATTGCTTTGACTATGTGAATCTTTGTTTGCAATGTGATGTCTCTACTTTTCACTATGCTCCCCAGGTTTCTCATCGCTTGCCTCCCAAGAATCAGTCGCCTTTTTATTTCATGGCTGCAATCACCATCTGCAGTGAGCTTTGATCCTAGGAAAGTAAAGTCTGTCACTGCTTCTACTTCTTCCCCATCTATTTTCCAGGGACTGATAGGGCCTGTTGCCATTACTGTATCTTGGTTTTCTTGATACTGAGTCTCAAGCCAGCTTTTTCACTTTCTTCTTTCAACCTAATCAGGAGCTTCTTAAGGTCCTCCTCACTTTCTGCCATTAGGGTGGTATCATCTGCATATCTCAAATTGTTGATGTTTCTTCCAGCAATTTTGATCCCAAATTGTGATTCCTCCATCCCTGCATTGCGCATTATGTGTTCTGTGTATAAGTGCTGGAATAGAGTGCTATGACCATCTTGGCAGAACTCTATCAGTCTTTGGCCTGCTTCATTCTGTGTTCCAAGACCAAACTTGCCTGTTATTCCATTTACTTTTTGATTTCCTACTTTGGCATTCCAGTCTCCTATGATAATGTGTACATCATTTCTTGGTGTCTGTTCTATGAGGTGTTCTAGGTCCTCATAGAACTGGTCAATTGTGGCTTCATCTGCACTAGTGGTTGGTGCGTATATTTGGATTAAAGTAATATTGAATGGCTTGCCTTGTATTCTGACTGACATCATTCTATCATTTTTGAGATTATATCCCATTACTGCTTTTCTCACCCTTTTATTGACAATTATAGCTATTCCGTTTTTTCTGAGGTTTTCTTGTCTACAGTAGTAGATATGATGGTTTCCAGAGCTGAATTCACCCATCCCTGTCCATTTTAGCTCGCTGATTCCCAAGATGTCAATGCTTATTATTTCCATTTCTTTTTTTACCACTTCCAGTTTTCCTTGATTCATAGATCTTACGTTCCATGTTCCTATACCAGTATTGTTGCTTGCAACACTGTATTTCTCCTCCCCCTTTCCTGTCCCTCCCCTTCTTCTGATCTGATTTTATTTGAATAGAGGCAGCTAATGATAATTATATAGTCTACCTGCAATGTGCCTTTGGTCTAACTATGCCAGTTACTTGAGGAGATGAGAGAAAGAGAATTTGGACATACAAGTGGTACCTCGCTTAAAGAGCATAATGCGTTCCACGGGATTGCTCTTTAAGCAAGTTTGCTCTTTAAGCGAAACACCATTGTAAGTGACCGATTGAGACTTGGGGGGGGGGGGATTGCAAACCCTGATTTATTTGTTAAGCAAGTTTTTGGTTGGCTTTAGTTGTTAAGCGAGGCGACCATTCAGAGAAAACTCTGCTCTTTAAGTGAGTTAGTCTCTAAGCGAGGTGCTCTTTATGCGAGGTTTTACTGTACATTGTAGGAAATGGGACTAGACAAGAGCTAAGAAACATTCCTCCTCCTCCTCTTCTTCTCCGGCCGTATCCGTTCCAGATATTGGCTATCATCATGGCAATAGTCTTCCTGTTCTTAACTCCTCGGTTCTTCTGAGGACATACCACACCAGTCTCTCGCGCTCTTCAGCCATGAAATCTGTCTACATCCAGGGATCTTTCTTTGCATAACAATTTAGAATATACTATACTTCATTGTATCACTAAAAAAAACCAAAATGTCGTGTGAGCTTTCGTGGGTCAAGACCACTTCTTTAGGCATGTATTAAAATGTTTGTGGCATGTTGTTCTGCCAGGCTCCATTCTTAAGAACAGCAAAGTTCGCACAACATTTTGTTTTTCTTAGTAACCCAATAAAGTTATCACCTGCCTCCTGCATCTTTTGGATTCTTTACAATTTGAATATGGATCACACGACTAATCTTCCTTTTTTGTCTATACTTCATATAGCTTTTCATGATATGCCCAAGGTATTGGAGCTTTCTTTGCTAAATGGTCTTAAACAATTCTTGTTCTTTATAATAGTCACATGGTCAACTCATGATACCCTGCCAGCTGTCTGTAGATCCACATTTCAAAAGCTTCGGTTTTCTTTTCAGATGCTTTAGACCAGAGGTGCCCAAACTTTTCAGGCAATGGGCCAGTCATGTGGTTCAGCGGGCCGGTCACATGGTTCCTCCCACCAGAAGCAGAAGTAAAACGCACCTTGCAATCTGTTTTACAACTGGATGATATAGATTTTAAGCTGCCTTTTTCTCTGCTTAAACCAGGGGTGCCTAAACTATGGCCCATGGGCTGGACCCACGCTGTTCTCATCGCTCCCAGAAGTGGAAGTACTTCCAGATGAACTGGCATTGGGGGCAGGATCTGGTCCATGGGCCATAGTTTAGGCACCCCTGGTTTAGTCAACACTGTATAGCAACACTGGGTATAGGTAATGTCTCACTATTCAGATCTTTGGAACTATGGAATGAATTCACCAAAAGTTGGCTTCATTTTGGCAGTTTAAAGTCTGACCTAGACACAAAAGAAGAACTTATGAAAATTAATTTCTGCCTTGGTTAAATATGTGTGATGGTGAGCAAAATGGATGTCAATTCGAGGAAGCCAGGCCCTGCCAACACTGGGGTGACTGAGTATTTCACAAACTGCTCAAGGAAACACTCTGCACTCCATACAAGTGGCATGACTGTGCTCAGCAAGTGGGATGAATGGAAGCCTTTATTTGCATTTGAGGGGAAAGAGGATGTTTGTCTTCACACTTGCAATTGTGTTTGTAAATGAAAGAGAGGGAGAGAGAGAAATCAATCAATCAACAGCATTTCTCTTTCAGTCTTTGTAAGCACATGTGTCCTTTTCTGGTGGGTGGGTGTAGCAATGGTCCACATCTGTGGGCCAGCACACTACTGGAATGAGAAGAGGGCCGTGGCAAGAAATTTGGCTCCTGGAGGCAGAAAACAAGATGGCTAGCTGCACTCCAATCCATGTACTGACTGGTCCTCCTTTAGTGCTAAGAAGGGAACACTTATTGGGCAGGCCCAGCCACACGGACATGTATTTGTCTTCCATTACCTTGCTGCCATGCCCTGCTTCTCCAAGCATCTGCCATGTTGAGGTGCTGACATCCCACTGTCTAACGGTAGGGCTGGGCTGAGGTTAGAATGAAAGATGAATATTATAGTATGTATTATAGAATGTATCTGAGCATACGTGTATGTTTACTGTCCCGAGGCTTCTTCTTCTTTACTTCCTCTTTTACCCCATCGGGTATCAAGGGAGATGCAAGGTTCTTGTTCTGGCATTTCTAGCGGCCTCCACCAGCATTATTTGGTATGGTTGCTATATGTCTTTGATGGTATCTCCCCACCTTCCTCTGGGCCTGCCTCTTGGTCTTTGCCCTTCTCTTTTCATGATATGGAACTCCAACAAGACATTATCTCCAAATGAGCAAACCATTTTTACTTATCATTTCTGTATATAGTTTAAGATTGGTTCTATTCCAATTCTTTCCCTTATAATCTCATTCCTGATTTAATCCCTTCTAGTCACTCCAGCAGCCTTCCTCTGAGATCTCATTTCCATGGTGACCAACTTTCATTTATGTTTTGTTGTAAGTGTCCATGTTTGGCACTGGTAGCATAAGGTGGGGATGAGTATGCTTTGTATGAGGAGTTTCTATGTATTGGTCGGTATTGCTGGCCAGCAAAAGGCTAATGTTGGAATCCTATAAAACAACGGCATGTGTGGGTGTATGCAAACACAGCCCTCAGGCCACATGTGGCCTTCCGCCGCTGCCACACCGAGTGCAGGATCTTTGGGAATGCCAGACCCTCTGAAACCCACATCTACAGAGATACCTCAGGGAGTAAGCTCACTTTCTAACCCAAGAGACGTGCATAGGAGTGTACTGTTAATGTACACTGTGCGTGACTGTGGGCGTGCCAGGAGGGGGAGGGGGTGGAATGTGCGAGCGGAAAGTGTTTTAAGTGTAAGTGGCCGATGAGTACAGTACCTTTCAAAGTGGGTGCTGCTGTCAGGGACATATTGGGAGCTGGAGCGCTCCATACATCTCAGGGAGAAAGCACTTCAGAAGGGAAAATAATTTGATTACCTGGTGGCTTTTATAGTTTGCTTCCACCAAGATCGTTTTGCAGTGTCACAACAGAAAGAATAATGAAACCTTTCTAAGCATATACTTACTGCTTCAGTCACTGCCTTTGAGCATGACAAGCTAACTAAAAAATCAATCATCCTTGTTGCCTGTGCGTGTGTCAGCATCTGGTGCGGAGATCTGCTAATTTCTAAAGTGCTTTGCTCCCACAACTCTACAGAAAAAGTTCAAGGAGCTTCAAGAACCAGAACTGGGCTCGTCCATAGAGAAGGGGTGCCCAAACTACAGCACACAGGCCAGATCCGGCCCAATTCCAATTCATCCAGCCCGTGCCACCCTCGCCACTCCCAGAAGCGGGCATGTTTTACTTCTGCTTCCAAGAGTGATGAGGGCAGCATGACCTAGATGAATTGGCATGGGGGGCGGCGGATCTGGCCAATGGGCTGTGATCTGGGCACCCCTGGTTTAAGCAGAGAAAATGACAGCCTAAAATCTATCTCATCCTGTTGGAAAACAGATCTGTTACAAAACAGATTGAAAGGGAGGTTTTACTTCCACTTCTGGTGGGAGGAACCGTGTGACCAGCCCTCTGAACCACAGGACCGGCCCACTGAACCATGTGACCGACCCACAGCCTTAAAAGTTTGGGCACCCATGCCATAGGGCTTCCTATACTTCAGGGAGGTGAATGTGCATGAACCTAGTAGATAGTGTTGAACAACAGATCCCATCAGACCTGGTCAGCACAACCAATGATGAGGGACGATTCTCTTCCCCATTCTTCTCTCTTTGCCCTCAATTTCCCTTATGTGCTCCTCTGGAGACATGTGGCATGGGTGAGGAGGGACAAGGTAGCAGTGAGGGAGCATCAAGTGGCTCAGTTGCGGCCCACAACCACTACATCTCCTGAGACAACCACATCACTCCAGCTAGTGCTGTTCACCTAAGCCAACCTCCTTGCCTTTCTGCCCCCACCCCACCCCTTTGGAAAGCAAGGAGAAGACAGGAAAATCCACATGCATTAAATGCACCCTATTTGGGCTGAATGGATTATGGCTTTGTAGCATTATAAATGTAGTCTTGTCTATAGCTCACATCGGGAGCCACCATTTCAGCTGTTTCCTTTTCCAGCCATTTTGTTTGGTTTTTTAGCCATTCCTGCTTTGGTTGTTTTGTGAGGTTGTATTTTATGATTTTTACTGTACTATTGCTGTTTTTACTGTAAGCTGCCCTGAGTTGCCTTGGCGAGTGGGCGGCAATATAAATCTGAAAAAATAAACAAATAAATACATAAATTCCTACAGCCAGGATATTCCTTCGCAGCAGCATTAAGTAACCCAGTAAAGCCCCCTTGATGGCAGATGAAAAAATAACTGCACAGTGGAACTTCACTATTTTTAAATAGTTCTTGACTATTGGAAGAGTTAAAAACAGCATCTATGATGACTCCGAGTGAATTTCATGGCTGAGAACGGACTTAAGCCTGGATTTTTCCAGGTCCCAGTCCACCATTTTATTCATGGCAACATGCTGGACACATGTATGCCTAGGTCTCGGATGGGATTGTAATAGATGCAGGCCACATTGAGCACTGCCATTGGCACGTGGGATTCTTCTGGACCCGTTAGTTTGGATTTTGCTCAGTTGACAGCACTCTCCCTTCTGCTATGGTTGGCTATTTCTAAATCTTGAGCACGGTCCTAGTTCTGTCACTGCAGTCGACCCTGTTCCTGAAGCCCATTCACTTTCTTTTAGCCTACCTCCCAGGGTTATTATAACGATAAAGCAGGAAGGAGGCAATCAAATTCACAAACTGAACCCACAGAATTGAACTAAGAGGACTTGTGTTCAAGTGGTCCTTCTGTATGACCATATATACTCGAGTATAAGTCGGGTTTTTTAGCCCCCAAAATGAGGTCCAAAAATGGGACTCAACTTTACTCGGTTCAGTGTAATCACTCAAAAACATATCCACACAAATGTATAAATTAATTAATTTTACTGTATTTTCATGTATTTTAAATATTGAAACTCACTAGCAGCCGACGCATTTTCCACCCCGACTTATACTTGGTTCAATCTGTTTTCCTAGTTATAGAGGTCCAAATTAGGTACATTGACTTATATTCGGGACGACATAGTCAAGTATATACGGTACATTACTCTGTAATATAAACTAAGATAGGTTCGGGATTGTAGTATCAGACAACAAGTCCCAGAATTCCTTGGGAATCCTAGGAGTCATGGTCCCAAAAGCAAACCTGTATACCTGCAATGTAAACCTTGACATTTGTTAGGAGGAAAAGTGTCTTTAGAGGCTCCTAATAATCCAAGGCTGTAGGACAGTGGTGGCAAACCTATGGCACGCGTGCCAGAGGTGGCACTCGGAGCCCTCTCTGTGGGTACCCGTGCTGTCGCCCCAGCATAAAGTTTGCCCCGCTCCTCTGCCCAGCAGCCCAATGGGAGCGCCTCTTCCCTTCCCCCAGCCGACAGTTCACACCGCCCCTCTGCCCAGCAGCCCAAGGGGATCATTTCCTCCTTCCCCCGTTGCCGTTTTGGCACTTTGTGTTAAATAAGTGGATTTTGGGTTACAGTTTGGGCACTTGGTCTTTAAAAGGTTCGCCATCACTGCTGTAGGGCATACTCTTTCTGAGCTTGTGCATGAGTCCAGCACTGAACACATACCCCTTTCCTGTAACATCAGATGCTTACAATGAAATGACAGTTCTGCCTGTGTGAGGCTCATTTCTGGAGCAGTGGTCACCTTCATATCCTTGAAAGGAAGCCACAGAAGAAACAGAGACTTTTTTTTGTAGAAAGGGGGAGAACACACCAGTCATCCTCCATTTCTAACTGTTGGCTGCCAACCTTTTCAGGAAAGCTTGCCTTAGATCAGCTTAGACCCATTGACCCTTCCAACTACAACAGGAACAGCAAGATCTTGATATTCAGCTCAACTTGCATTACTACTAATAGCACTCAGAACACAGAAATGAGGGGGGGGATTTGCTTTTACCATTCCACCCCCTCCACCGTACCAATGTTTTCATTGCTTTGATTCTTCCCCCCTCCACCCATAAAAATGCAGCTGTTGCCAAGGTGATGAGAACTGAAGGAAAGAGGTGTGTGTGTTTTCATAAAACTATTTTTGGAAAATCTCCTTGTCTAGATACTTCCTTTGCTTCAAATCACCTACAGCATTCTCATCCAGATTGGTGTTTGGAAAAGGGATAGCATTCTCTACAGCTGAAATACAGCTTCTGGTGTGTACATTCTTGGCTAAAGTAGGAGCAACAGAAAAACCAAGGTAATGTTTTATAAAACCCACACATACTGCTTCCCCCCATCTTTTTTAGGAAGAGATATTTCTGGATTACAACTCCCATACCTATCTTTACCTAAGATAGTCAAAGGTGATGATGAACATTACAAGCCAACATCTAAACCCGGGGTTCCCGACCTTTTCAAGTTGGGGGCCTGGCCACACTCTCTCAGTCAGCATCAAGGGCCGGGTGGCCATTTTGTCCCAATAGCTTCAGAGGGATGGCCATTTTGTGTTTTGAATGCCCTTGGAGAGGTGGGGGCCACATGAAATGGTGCTGTGGGCCGGATCCAGCCCATGGACCTTAGGCTGGGAACCCCTGATCTAAATTGTCTTATATACTGCCCAACTTCTGTCCTACATACCACCATGAGCAGGTTTCTCATCACCATTTATTGCATCTGTTTGGTTTGCAATTACTCACCAGGTCACTAAGAAAAGGATCCATGCTTCCTCAGGAATCAATGTAGGGCTATAGAGAAGTGAATCTGAAGGTGAGGTGATTGTAACTCCAAAATATCCAGGGGAATTTTTTATTTTTATTTTTTTGCCAGACAGGGGAGCAGGCTGTCCTCATCCATTTAGAAAGTGAAGTGAAAGCTTCTCTGAAATACTGTGAGGAAATAAATCGCTATGGGTGGAGAGAATACTAACAAAGCTATTTCAAACCACAGAGACTGCATCTGTCAATATCCTAACAAGAACATGCCAAATAAAGTGGAAAACCAAACAACTGACCACAGATTGGAAATGTTCAGTACAGTGGAACCTCAGATGACAAATGGCTCAGTTAACATAAAAATCGCATAACAAAAGGAAATCCATAGAAAACAGTGGCTCGGTTTATGGAATTTTTTCAGAACAGATTAATTGGTTTTCAATGCATTCCTATGGGAAACCTTGGTTAATGTACTATATTTTGGGTTTCAATAATTTTTAATGGGAAATTGCATTCAATTCATTTCTATGGGAAATTCGGTTAAAGTAATTTTTTGCTGTAAGACATGTCCTGGAAAACACTTTAATTACATTAACCGAGGTTCCACTGTATATTCCAGTCCCCAAGAAAGGAATTGCCAAGAACTAATATTGCTCAAATTTCCCATGTTAACGAAGTTATGCTCAAGTTATGCTAACAAAGTTATGGTCGAGGTGTTGCAAAGTTATGGTCGAGGTGTTGCAAAGTTATGGTCGAGTTGTTGCAAAGTTATGCTCGAGGTGTTTTATCTTATCTATCTATCAATCTATCTATCTGTCTATCTATCTGTCTGTCTGTCTGTCTATCTATCTATCTATCCATCTGTCTATCTAATCTAATATATTTATATAAATTTATTTATTTATTTTTAAAAAGACAACACAAACACACACAAAAATTACAATATCACATTGATAGCTATTACAGTAACAAATTATATGTGTATATATAATTATATGTGTATATATATTTATATATTTATATTAACAAAACAAACATCTCTATGCTCCCCACTACTTATGGGATGTATATTTTCCTTATTTTTTATTTTATTTTTAATTATTATTGACAATACTGTACATGCAACCACATATTTATTTATCCAATTTTGTTATCCCGCCCCAATTAGGTAGACCCCAACTCTGAGCAGCTTACAACATTACAGAAAGACATAACTTAAAACAATAGTATATAGTACGTATAAAATAATAAAACAATAAAAAAGAGAAAACCCCTTTGCATACATAATTTCAATATTATCTATCACATGGACATCACCAGATGGCCAACATCAAAACCAGATTGATTACATACTCTGCAGCCAAAAATGGAGAACCTCCATGCAATCAGCAAAAACAAGACCTGGAGCAGACTGTGGCTCAGATCATAATCTACTGATTGCAAAATTCAGGCTTAGACTAAAGAAAATAGGGAAAACAATTAGGCCAGACAGGTATGACCTAGACAACATCCCAAAGGAATACACAGTGGAGGTGTGGAACAGATTTAATGGCTTAGATTTGATAGACAGAGAGCCAGAAGAATTGCGGACAGAGATGCGGCACATCATACAGGAGGCAGCAAGAAAAACCATACCAAAAGAAAAGAGCTGTAAGAAAGCAAAGTGGTTGTCTGATGAGGCTCTTAAAATAGCAAAGGAAAGAAGGGACGCAAAAGGCAAAGGAGAAAGGAAAAATTTCAATCAATTGAATACAGAATTTCAAGGAAAGGGAAAGATAAGGGAACCTACCTAAATGAACAACGCAAAGAAATAGAGAAAAACAACATAAGGGGTAGGAGTAGAGATCTTTAAAAAAATAAATGGGGAAATCAAGGAAATGTTTAGAGCAAAAATGACCATGATAAGGAACAAAAAACAGCAAGGAGTTAGCTGGTGCAGAAGAGGTTAAGAAAAGATGGCAAGAGTACACAGAGGAATTCAACAAAAAGGACCTCAATACCCCTGATAATCACAATGATGAGAACATTGAACTTGAGCCAGATATCCTAGAGAGTGAAGTCAGAAAGGCCCTAAAAAGCACTGCAAACAACAAAGCCAATGGAGAAGATGGTATCCCAGCTGAATTTTTCAAAGCCCTAAAAGATGATGGAATCAAATTACAGTACAGTAATGCTATTTTCAGATTCATGCAAATGGGACTTATATTTTCAATTTATGATTATTTTATTTCTATTAACAATATTCTATATATTCACCCAAACTTCCCAAAAAGTTATGTACTGTATTCCTTTCCATTTTTTGTTCCTTTCACTTTAATTAAGACATGCTCTATAAATTCTCCCCAAATCTCTTTGAAGTCATTTCATTTTATTAATCCTTTCTTAAACTTTAATTCACAAGTCAGTCTGTCGTTCATTGCAATGTTCTTTGTACTGATCGTCCAGCTCAATTTCACAATATACTTTCCATCTTTTAACAATAAGTAATCTCATGGCTGTTACCATTGTTATAATCATTTCCTTCTTATTTCTTGCTACGGTGATGTTACCAGAGTCCATTAATAAAACTATTCTGTGACATACTTCTAGTTCTATAGTATTTGATTAATTTCATTAAAACCTTCTTCCATATTTTTTTTGACAGATTCACATTCCCACCATAAATGTAGGTACTGTATGTCCCAAACTCTTTTTTATATCTCCAACATTCCTTCTTGTATTTGGTGTTACAATGACTTACTGTACATACTCAAGTATAAGTCTAGTTTTTTAGCCCCCAAAATGAGGTCCAAAAGGGGAGCTCGACTTATACTACGGTCCCAAAGCCGCAGTGGTAGAAATTCAAACATTCAGTTAAAAAAAAATCACAAATATTACTGTAAAAACTATAAAATATACCCACACAAATGTCTAAATTAATTAATTTTACCATACTTTCATGTATTTTAATTATTGAAATTCAGTAGAGGTGCTGTATTTTCCACCCCAACTTATACTGAGGTAAATCCATTTCCCTAGTTTTAGAGGTCCAAAATAGGTACCTCGACTTATATTTGGGACGACTTATAGTCGAGTATATACGATCGTATTGGTGTCATATACCACCTCCAGATCGTTTTGTAGCAATTTTCTTGGATTCTAACAGACATATTCTTCATATTCCTATGTCTGTGTTATAAAGCCCAGTGGTCCCCAGCCTTCTGAAACATGAGGGCTGGATTAGAATGTGTAATGCCTAAAGAGTCCAACATCTTAAATAAAAATGTAACAAAATTATTAACCTACTGATTTAGATCAAAAGTAAATAGTCAGAGGTCAATAAAGAAACTTGAATGCAGTCCATTTTTGGGGGAAAATATTTTGCTGTGTAATCCCTTTATCTAGCTACACATGCTAGCCTAATCAGTGTGACTTTTATGTTTTCTGTTCACCAAGGCATTAATGTTCAAGTGAAAGTTGTGACAGCTATCTTTCTAATGCCATGTAAATGTTCACCTGTAAGTCCTGACCTATACTTGGATTTCACAACTTTCATCTTGGAAAAAGTTTCCTCAAAGATGCGCTAAAGACTGTGAACATGCCTGCAGCAAATTTCTTTATGATGATAAATATATCAGGTAAACCAAAACAGAACTCTAGCAGACTATTTTCTTTGCAGGTGTCTCTGAGATGATCTTTGGCTTACAAATCAATTAATTCCAGCTGAAGAAAGTTACTTACATCTTCTAGTGCTACTTCAAATGGATTCTGAAACAGTCCGACTTCTTTTCGATGCTTGTGGCAATCAGTCAGTCTGTTCTGGAATTCCATCTGCCTTGAGCAAGAGAATGACCCTCAGCATCCTCTGAAACAGATGTGTGCCTGAAGTCTGCCAGCTCAGGTCCAGGAAGACCTTATGGCAAGAACAAACATTCTTGAGGGTATGCAAGAGCAAAACCAAATTAGAAGGTGAAGGAAGGAGCTCACTGGACAAGGAATAACATTGAAGGAGGATATGGTTGAGGAACCTAACCTTCCCTACTTCACTTAGAGGACCCTGAATAAGCTACCGGTTGGAGTCCCTAAATGAAAGACTAATATGCTCAAGTGGCGGTGGCTGGCAGACAACTACACACTGTGTGAATGTGGAGAGATACAGCATCTGGTTCATTTGCTGGTCTGCTGATTACTGCCAGAAACATGTACCATTGAGGCAGTGGTGGGCAGCAAAAAAATTCACTACCACACCGTGGGTGGAGCCTATGTCATGGGTGGAGCCTATGTTGTGGACAGAGCCTATATCATGGCTGGAGCCTATATCATGGGTGATCTAGTCATGCCTGCCATATGGCCATGTATACATCTGCAAACACAGGCAGCACTGGTTCTTTGGCTGTAAATGGAGATGAGCACTGCACCCTAGAGTTGGATGTGACTGGCTTTTGAGCAAGGGAGACCTTGAACCACTTGCAGGGACAAAACCTGATGGGGCAGGGCAGGGAGGTAGGCGTAGCCACCCAATTTCGCTAGCCTCTCTGCCCAAAAGACACCCAATTTTGCCACCCCCCCTGCCCAGAGGCCACCCAGTTTTGCTACCCCCCTCCCGGGGGTGAGAACCTGTTGCTGCCCACCACTGCACTGAGGGCTTAAATTTAGCCAATGACAAAGCCAAGAAAGTGGCTTCATTTTGGCAGTAAGCCACAATATGTGTATTGTCTACCTAGAAAATCCTGGAAAAGATCACAAGCCAGAATTGATTTAATGGTATACAATTATTATATGTATGGGTGTGAACCTGGACAAGGAAGAAGGCTGATGGGGAGAAATTGATTCATTTGAAATATGGTGCTGGAAGAGACCTTTGCCTGCCAGACTGCCAGAAATACAAAGAAGTAGGTCCTAGAACAAATCAAGCCTAAATTGACTCTGAAGGCAAAAATGATGAGACTGGATGCTGTCCAACTTTGGGCGCATCATGAGAAAACAAGATTCTCTAGAAAAGACAATATTGCTGGGAAGTGTTGAAAGAAAAAAACCAAATACAGGTACTCCATAAACAATCCCACCATCTTGCATTTACAAAGGCTGAACACGGCTGTTGAAGAGAGGACCTTTTGGAGATCTTGCATTCACAGGATCACCACAAATCACAAGCAACTTGACAGCATGTGCCAACAACAACAGTTGCTGCTTGTTTTATATTGTAGTTAACCAACCTACTATCAGTTTTGAGGAAGGATTTTTTTTTTACATGTTATGCAGTTGAGGTGGCCTCCTGGGATCTCCTCCAATTCTGTCATTCTGTCTTTGGAAGGAAGACTTCTTAAAATAGTCAAACTAGTCCAACAAGTTTAGTCTGGCAAATTCCTTTCTGTTATGAAAATTAGTCTTGGGTCTTCTTTGTCAATGGCTTGCAAATATCTGAATGGGATGTCTCTGTCCTAAGGAATGAGGTAATTTGAAGGCTGTGCTTGACGCAGAGAACAGATCAACATGATAGCTTTTGCAGACAAAGAAGATCAGAAAAAGAGAACTGAGTTACTTTTTGAGGTGATTGAATATTTATTTATTTATTTATTTATTTATTTATTTATTTATTTGTTGGTTGGTTGGTTGGTTGGTTGGTTGGTTGGTTGGTTGTTTTTTTACAAAATTCTAAAGCTGCCCCAGATCAATAGATCCCAGGAAGTGATATACCTGTAATCAAGAAAAATTAATGATAATAAAACAAACAAAAACTAATAACCTCCAAATCAGTATGGAAATAAAAGCAACAAGGTGCCAATGCCCCCTTCACCTTCTTATTATGTCTGGGAAAGTGATCTTGGTCCATGAAAAACCACATTAAAATCTGGAAGTGAATCTTTAAGGATCCACAACTTTTTTTTTGTCTTCCTTTGATGCTGATGTTTTTTTCTTTTGTTTTGTTTCTTGTTTGATACCCCTTTACGCTAGAAAGCTGAACACTGTGTGCCACTATGATGTGAACTTTGTTAAGTAACAATAATATAATCTTAGAACTGCAGGGACTGCGGTGGTTCAATGGTTAAGAAGCTCATCTTGTTAGCTGGAAGGCTGGCAAGTTAGCAATTTGAGACCCGAGACCTGCATGACGGACTGAGCGCACGTCTCTGTCACACCTCATTTGGGTGTTCCATGAACAGAGTTTTTTCCGCAAAAATCCTTTCAACACAGAATAATTTCTGACATGAAATTATTATTATGCAGGGCTGGAAGGGACCCTATAGATCACGAAGTCCAGCCCTTGTCAAGGAGGCACAGTGGGGAAAAGAATTCTTAACCTTTGGCTCTGGAGCCCCGATATCTAAACCACTGAGCTATAAACCACAAACACTGCATAATTCCAGAAGCTTTTTGTGATCTCCTTCCAATGAAAAGCTAAGTCATGTTGTAGCTCTCAGATTTCACCAGATAATTCAGGGAGCCCAGCCATCAGTGGTGTAGCGTGGGTTTCATTTGCCCGGGGCATAGACCAAATTTGCCGTCATGGACAGACTTCCCCGAAGGGACTTCCCTGCACTATATCCTAATTTGCTATTAGACAATATTGAACTCTATTCTTTATATGAAAGAATTACTTCTTGCTGAATATTCGTCGTGAACAATCTGAGCACAAAATAAAACATGGGTAATTACTGTAAGGCAACTGGTTAGTACAGACAGTGTTGCCAGTCGCTAGAGTGAGCAAGATGACTACATTCATTTAATGAAAGGGGATTCCCCGGTTCCATCACAGATTAAATAATAGAAAGTTCCGTGCTCATTTTAATAGGTCCAAATTGTAGGTACAACAAAAAATATGAAATGAAATGGTTCAAATGTTTAGTTCAGATTACAAGATATTATTATTATTTATTGTGAAATGTTGCCGCCCCCCAAAAGTCCCACCCGGGGCGGACTGCCCCCGCTACACTACGCCACTGCCAACCATCTGTAATGATAAACTTGAACAAATCACATTAAGTTACACAGACAGGACTCCTGGGCACTTCCTACGCACCATAGAAGCACCACCCATTTTTCCATTTCAGATCTAGTCGGACTGCAACTCACATCAATCCTGAACCACTGGCTGTACTCTCTATTCTTGCTTGGTATCTGGAGAGGCAAATGTCCCCCTCACCTGTTTTAAAGGAAAACCTTTCTGGCTTACTACACACCTACAACTGTCTCCTAACCTGATCTGGGGATGAGGGGAGCTGCAGTCCAGCCTCTCAGGTGGGGAGGGGGAGGATAATGAAACTGGCGCTGAGAGTCCTGTACTCAGGTCAGGGGCGTTTACAGAGGGGGGTGGCACCTTTTCCCAGCAGGAATGAAGGAAGGAAACTTTCCCCTGTTCAGTCCCAGCCCTAGGTGAAGGTAAAGATCACTCTTCCTCGAAAGTCAGTCATGTCCGATTCTAGGGTGCGGTGCTCATCTATTTACAGCCAAAGAGCCAGCGCTGTCTGCTTCTGCAGAGATTCTGTGGTCATGTGGCAAACGTGACTAATCTACAGAGCACATGGAGTGCTGTTACCGTTCCCGCAGAAGAGGTCCCTATTTATCTACTTGCAATTTCTTTCTTTCAAACTGCTAGACTGGCAGGAGCTGCGACAGCTGATGGGAACTCACTCCGTCATGCAGCACTCAGGTCTCAAAAGTTCAGCGTCTTAACCACTAAGACATCGTTACCAGACCCTTTTGACATGAATTCGATGGACGTCTTACGTTTCGGTAAGGTGGTCTGACAGTGTTTGCCGTGTAATGAAAATCGTGTACTTTTGATGAATTGCCACACCAAAACTAAAGCACTGATGAAACTAATGCTTATGTTGTATGCAAGATCATCTCGGCGACTTTAAGGAATGGTAAAACCCAAAGGCCAAAAATGCAAAGCGATGACGTCATAGCTTTCAAAAGTTGCCTCGGATGACACTTTTGCGGGGGGTGTTCAGTTTTCAGTGAGCCAGTGACCGAACCACTCAACCGATCGAAGTGATCCAAAGTGCGTTGGATAGAGAATAAAATAACCTTTTTGGTGATACTATTAGAATTTGGATCGGACTTTGGGAAACTTTTATATTAAGCTTTTTACAAAAAATCATGCGACCAACAGCACAAAAACACTAAAATAAAAGGGAAAAATCTGTTTGAAACCAACCAGGACCACTTTCCATGGTTGATAGAGTTCGCCTGCATCATGTGAAGAAGAAAGTCACCAGAGCCATTATCAACCACAAAGATACTGAGGAAAAACATGCCTTGAAAAAATGACATTTTCAACAACAGCTGGCTCACCGACAACCGAACCCTAACTGAAAGACCCAGTGGCCGAAAAAGGAAAGCAATCATGTCACTGCACTCGGAAGAACTAAATGAACTAATGAGCATAATTGAACACATCGAATTCACGAACTAAACCCCTGAAGGTAGTGTCCTTAGACTCTAACTGCCGTTATTATTATTAAGCAAAAAAAAGGCACCAAGAAAATACGGCCCCTCTCAACCCTCCCTCCGGGCCCTAAAGCCCTTGTAAGGAGATGAAGAGGCAGGCAGGCAAAGGGGAAGGTAATTCAATGGAACCTCAGTTAACAAAGGGCTCGGTTAACATAAAAAGCGCGTATTAAAAGGAAATTCATAGAAATTAGTGGCTCGGTTTGTGGAATTTTTTTTCTGGAATGGATTCATTGGTTTTCAGTGCATTCCTATGGGAAACTGTGTTTCAGTTAATGTATTTTGCTTTTTAATTCATTCACATGGGAAATGGCATTCAATGCATTCCTATGGGAAACTGTGTTTCAGTTAAAGTACAGTAATACCTCATATAACATTAGTATCGAATAACACTAAAATCGCATAACATTAAGGAATCTGGGGGGAAGAATTGCATCAGATAACATTAAGATCCTATGGGATGCTTCAGATAACAACCGCGAAAGCCTGTGTGGTTACAATGTATCTCTATGGATCCCATAGGAGTTTAACATGCATCAGATAACACTAAAAATCATATAACACCAAGACTTATGGAACCAGGTTTTAGTGTTATATGAGGTTTTACTGTATTTTGCTTTTCAATTCATTCATATGGGAAACGGCATTCAATGCATTCCTATGGGAAATTCGGTTAAAGTAATTTTCGCCTGGAAAAACGCATTAAGTGCATGATGGGAGAATGCATTAATTAGAGGTATCAATGTAATAATTTCATGCCAGAGATGACTCTGGGTTGAAAGGATTTTGAGGGGGACCGCCCGAACAAGCCTCTTTCTTCCATGTCCCCCTAACTAAGGGCAGCTCTCTCAGATCTCGAACCCCGGCCTCCCGGTCTCCAGCTCAGCGCCTTAACCACTAAGTCACCGGGGGAGGTTCCAAAAAAAGGGAAGGTGACAAACCACAACAAGGCCACCCGCCCACCCTGCCTCCCCGGCCCCGCCTTCCCCAGATGAAAGGGGACGCGGACCAATCAGGGAGCGGCGGGGCGGGGCTCCAAGGGCTGTACACAGCCACCACGTGGAGCTGGGGTGGAGACTCGCCTTGGCCGAGCGAGCGGAGTCCGCTGCAGCTGCAGCCGCCGCCGCCGCCGGGGGAGCCAGCCAGGAAGGCGCGGCCAGGAAGGGCACCGAGAGAGTGAGGACCGGCCAAGGCAGGGGCCGGAGCCCCACCGCTCAGCCCATCACGGAGCATGGCTCGTCTTTGCGGGCCTGGCTCGTCGGCTTTGAAACAGAGATGAGCACTGAACCCTAGAGTCGGATACGAGTGGCTTTCTTCGAGCAAGAACAAACCTTTACCTCTCCTTCCCCCCTGCCGGTTCGGATCCGCTCTCCGCGGCGCCCCAGCCTTGATGGCCCCGCGTGGCGAGGCGGCCGGGGAAACATGGCGAGAGATGCGCTGGGTAAGAAAGGGGCATGCTGCCAGCCTTAAAACCCGGGAAAGGTGCGGAGCCTCCGCTTCCCTAAGAGGAGGGTCGGGACTGTGATCCCGGCTCGAGGTTGTCGAGGATGATGGGAGATGTAGTACTGCTGTGTGGCGGCAGACTGGCATGGAGTCACTGTGAAGTTGGGAGTCCGTGGATGTGGGTGAGAGAGAGAGAGAGTACGTGTGATCCAATCGCAAGTGCAGTAGTAATTCTGAGCATGTCTCTCTATGTCACTGCAGGCAGCCAGCCTTTTTGCATTCATATGTTTAGGGCAGGGATCTGCAAACTTGGCTCTCCAGGTGTTCTTGGACTTCAATTACTAGAAGCCCAAGTCAGTATGCCTGCTGATCAGGACTTCTGGGAATTGAAGTCCAAGAACATCTGGAGAGCCAAGTTTGCTGATCCCTGGTTTAGGGAAGTGCCATGCCAGGACAAGTGGTATAATATCCAATGGGTGGTGGTAGTGCCACCTAATAATACGTATATCACAATTTAATAATATTTGTTGCATTTCCAGTTCTTTTCGTTGGCCTAAGAACTTTGAAAACATCTCATTATAACAGACCTGTAAGGAAAAGTCACTTTTACTATCCCAGTGCAAAAAGCGTGTGGCTCACCAGATGTTAGACTACAACTCATGTGAGTCCTTGCTGTCAGAGCCGCTGATTATGGATGATAGGAATGGGAGTCTGCCAACATTTGGAGTACTACAAGTTCTCCATTACACAGAGGGAGGGATTGCAGCACAAAGCAACAGAGCTTGTCTAAAGGCACCAGGTCAGAAGCTCAGTGGCACAAACAGAACTCACAGTTCGGTTTCCTGGATGTACAGCTCAATGCTTGTCCATTAACAAGCAGAGAAGCATTTGGTTTGGACTACACTGGAGAGAGGGGTGAGACACTGGGTTGCCTTGGCACTGACACCTTGGATCATGCCTTTGCCCAAGAATAAACGGTGTTCTTAAATTAATGAGCATGGAATCCTTGTTTGCTGTTGGTCCATCCTTTTATATCAAACACCAATTGACTAGTAAAGAGAGTTACTTTGTCCCCCCCCCCCAAAAAAAAAAAAATTACTTGCAATGTGGTTTGAGTGGCAAGGATAAACCATGTAAAAGCCCAAAATACCTCAAATAAATAACATGGGGCATGACCCTTAGAAAAGGTTTCCACAAAGTTTACTGAACATTGGAAAGAGTCATGCTTTCAATTGAGCTTATACAAGAAAACTCTGCCCTTAAATGGTTCCAGTTCTATCTCATGAAGCAGGTGGTAGGATCTCAGAAGTGAATCCCACCAAACTCTTTCTAGATCTTGTTGAAGGAAAGGGAGGAGAAGTCTTTTTGTTACTAGCCAGTTTGTGTTTGAAGTAAAAGGGGGATGCAACCAGTGTTTATACTACTGTGTTTCTTACACTTTGCACTGTCACCCAGGCATGGTTTTTGGTGTTTTTTTAAAGTCCATTCAGCTTGCCAACTTCTCACCCAGCTCTTAATTCTGTTTCTTTAGCTAAAAGCTAGGTTGCAGGCATCAAAAGGTACATGTTTATTGTTAGGCCAAAGAGAAGCTGTTACCTACTGATTTGTGCAATTTGGTCAATTCTTAAAAGTTACAGGCGTTGGCTAAGTGGTGGTTTGGTTCTTGACTGTTGGCAACTGTAAATTATGAATGAGAGTTATAGAGTTAGTGCCCCCCACCCAATTACAATTTACTTGATACAAGGAGTTCCTCCCATTTCAGGGATCACCCCTGGGTGTATCTCTATACTTCTGCTCTTTAGGGCCAATTCACCAGGTAGAAATTTAGTACAGTAATACCTCAGATAACATTAGTATCGAATAACACTAACATCACATAACATTAAGCAATCTGGGGGGAAGAATTGCATCGGATAACATTAAGATCCTATGGGATGCATCAGATAACAACCGCTAAGGCCTGTGTGGTTACAATGTATCTCTATGGATCCCATAGGATTTTAACATGCATCAGATAACACTAAAAATCGTATAACACCAAGACTTGTGGAACCAGGTTTTAGTGTTATCTGAGGTTTTACTGTATGTAGAAGAGTGATGGGGACTATGGTGGATCAAGTGGTTAAGATGCTAAATTGACAGCTGGAAAATCAGAGTTCAGTTCCCAAGTACTGCATGACAGAGTGAGGTCCTGCCTCTGTCCCAGCTCCTGCCAACCTAGCAGTTCAAAAGGAAGAAATTGCAAGTACAGTGGAACCTCATCTAACAATTGCCCCGTATAGCAACGAAATTGCATAACAATTAGGTTGGGTGGGGGATAGCATCCCGCATAACAATTTTCCCTATGGAAAAAATCTGTACAACATTTTTTCAGTGGGAAACCCCACTTACTCGGGGTGGGGGATCGTTGTACAATGCATCCCATAGGGAAAATCGCTATACGATACGTGCATCGTATAGCAATTGTTTCGTACAACAATGAGCCCTGTGGAATGGATTAAAATCATTGTATGAGGTACCACTGTAGATAAATAGGTACCACTCTGGTGGGCAGGCTTCTACACCATGAAAAGTGGACAGATACGCCACAGGAATGGTAGGGTACAGACATTTAAGTCTCACTTTGCCATCCACGTTCTTCATCCAATGGGAAAGATTATGAAAGCCCTGTCATCTTTTTGTGGCATGCGAGTGCTAGCATAATTTAGTGGTCATTTTGTCAGTCTGGGGCTGATAGATTTCAGATTTGCATTCTGCCGTAAACCTCATTAGGTGACCTGGGGGAGGGGGAGCGGCTGTCACCCTTTTCCAGACTGATCTATCCCACAGAGCTGTTGTAAGTATAAAGTGGAGAAGAAGAAGGCCATGAATACAATTCCAAGTTTGTTGAAGTAACAGCAGCACATGGATGTAATAAGTAACCAGAGAAGAGGCGTACCAGATGAACTCAGTGAGCCAATGCACATCTGAGACGAGGACTAAAAAGCTTCCGGGGCAAAAAAATAAATAGCTGTACTGTAGATTTCTGGCCCCACTAGCTTTTCCTTTAGCAACAGGAGCTGAGCTCATGCAGTTTGTACATTCAGCCTCCATGTTGTCACCCAACTTTTGGCAAGTGCTTCCATCTTCCCTTTTCTGGTTGCCAGGAAGTCCATCGTCAGCATCTGGCAGGGATGGAGAGGGACCACAAGGTGCCAGGAAGGGAATGCGCACTTCCCATGTTTCTTTCACCTTTCTGCTTGCTGGGTGTGTGTGTGTCTGTCTGTCTCCCTAGCTTCATTTCTGCCTTTTTCCTTTCCTGCTACAGGTCTGTCCAACAATGGATTACAAAGCCACCCTCACAGCATGTTGTTGTCTGGAACTGTGAGATACTGTCCTTGGAACCTAGGGCAACGGTGTGTAGGGGCATGCGTCCCCATTTTTAACTTCGCATTGTGGTCCTGCTTCATCGCCCACCTCCGTCACATGTATCTGGATGCCTGCTCACCACAGGACACTTCTCCCCAGGTCTTTTCTCCAACACATCCTCTCCAGCGACATTGGATAGGCTGCAGTTGAAAAATTGGAAGCAGAGGCCCTTCAATCTGATTTTAGATTTCTTGGGTTGTTCCTTAGCCTGCCGGAAAGCCCAAGAACAGCAGAGGCAAGAGTTTGTTCCAGGGGCACAAGCGAGCCTGTACTTGTGCAAGGAAGAACGATCAGGTTGTCTCTGAAGTAGCACATCATTTTTGTATGTAGCTGCTTCTGCAATGGAAAGTCGAAGAAAGAGGGCAACTGGCTAAGATCCAGATCAGAGTGTCTGGGAAGAAACCCTGTCTATCTAGAAGAAGTCATTTCAGGAGAGTTTGTCACAGTATCTCTCTCTCTCTCTCTCTCTCTCTTTTTTTTTTTTTGGTCCAGTCTTTTGTTCCTTGCCAGAAAAAAACCTCCCAGGCCCTCACCTCTAGCTTTTAGAGAAGACAGACATTTCCTCTCCCTCCAAAGAGACAAAAAGATGAGTTTCACTGGTGGCATTGTCACCCCAGTTGCCTCCCTCATTCCTTTCTAACAAAGATTGCTTGGCTGCAATGGAGGCGTCAAGAGCTCCTACTTTGCCTACGTGATGTAGACATGTAGATACAAAGGTCTCTGGGGACCTTCAGTCCTGAGTTTGAGACAAGCTCCTGCCCTCTGCGTGGATTCACCTTTCAGGGCAGGGCAAATCTGGCATCACTTCTGCCGTTCATCTTTTGTGTTCTTGGGATTCAGAAAACCCTGGTGGTATTGGGTGACTTGGCCGGAATTAGAGGGAGGGTTCTGACTGAGGAGATTCTGGCCAGCTGGAGTGTGGCCAGGAGCTACATGGAAGACCTGGGCAAGTCCACCTCGTGGCTGAGGGCCGAACTGGCCTCCCCTTCTCTGTGCCTACATATCCTTGACTGCCGCAGCCGGGAGCTCTATGATTCCTCCCATGTGGAGCGGGCATTGAGCGTGGCCCTCCCAGGACTCCTACTCCGGCGTCTGCGTAAGGGGACTCTTTCAGTCCGATCTTTACTGCCTGGGCCATCACAGGATAACCCTGTGTTGCTTTATGATGAGAGGACCTTCCAGTTGCCCCAGTCAGGGAACCAGGAGGAAGATGAAGATACGGTGCTGGTGACGCTTCTGCAGAAGTTACGCGAAGAAGGTTGTCCAGCCTACTACCTGCAAGGTAGATGTGGGGTGGGGGTGTTTGTGGAGGGAGGAAATAACTAGGAAATATGAGAGGGATGGTTGGGGCTGTCTCTTTTCTCCTGGGGTAGGTAGAATTAGGACCAAGAAAATGGTGGCCAGATTGCAACCCAGAGATGTATTATCTCCACTTTTAAATACAGGTATGTGTGTCTAAGTTACAGTGATTGTCATCTTTCCATTAATAAATTTTCCTCACAGAGTATATATCAGGATTGCCCAAACTACGGCTTGCAGGCTGGATCTGGCCCCTGACACCAATTCATCCAGCCGATGCCACCCTTGTCACTCCTGGAAGCGGAAGTAAAATGCCCCCTTACGTATCCTTATTCCTAGATGGATACACAGAGAAAAACTAAAACCATCAGTTTACATGCTAATTTTAATCACTGCAACCAGACTCTTCCCCTCTCACTCCACTTCAAAAGTTCATGCAGATACCAGACCCCAACTCTATTAAATTAATATGAATTTTGGTGTGCACTAGTTGGGACTGCAGTGGCTCAAGTGGTTAAGACGCTGAACTCGCTGACTGGAAAGTCGGAGTTCGATTCCTGGGTGCTACATGATGGAATCGGCTCCTGTCTCTATCCCAGCTCCTGCCAACCTAGCAGTTCGAAAGCAAAAAATTGCAAGTAGCTAAATAGGTTGGTAGGAAGATAAACAGCATTCCGTGCACTCCGGTATTGAGGCATGCCTGCCACATGTCCACGGAAACGTCTGCAGACGCAGACAACGCTGGCTCTTTGGCTATAAACAGATTAGCACTAAACCTTCGAGTCGGATATGGATGGCTTTCGAACAAGGATGACCGTTACCTAATATACTTGGTGGAAAAGGTTTAGAGAAGATATATGAAGCCAGGGAGTTGTGATTGTTAGAATGTTGGACTAGGACAGGTGTGCCCAAACTATGGCCCCAAGGCCGGATCCTGCCCCCGATGCCAGTTCATCTGGCCCACGAAGTCCTCATCGCTCCTGGAAGCGGAAGTAAAATGCACCCGTATGGTGTTGGGGGTCCTATCTGGCCCCCAGGCCATAGTGACCACCTCCCTGAAGCACATGACCAGCCCACGGCCTGAAAAGTTTGGGCACCCTGGACTAGGATGTGGAAGAGCTATGTCCAAATCTCTGCTTGGTGATCTTGGTCCAGTCATACACTCAGCCTGGGTTATCTCACAAATATCATCTTGAATTAACTGTAGAAAAGTAGGATACTGTGTCAGCATAATAAATAAATGAAGGATTTTTGGAATCATTTTGTGACCCACAAGACTGCTTTTGCCTTTCCTAGGTCTTAAACCACTGTTCAATATTCCTGGTAGATGCCAATGTGAGAGCCCCTTTATGCAAGAAACGTAACACCATTTTCAAAAAACAGTGCAGTTGGTGATTAAAAATATGTAGAATGGTCGAGTTGTAGGAAGGCTTCTGGGAACTACAGTAAAAAATGTAATTTTCCCAATTACATCTGATGACAGATGTTCATGCCATAATTGTCACAACATATCTGGGAAAAGGAAATTAATTCAGCAGTACTAGAGCAGAAATGGGGGGGTTGCTCATCATAAAGTGCTACTTGCTTTTTGGATGCCTGCCCATGCTTTGATTATATTGGAGTTAACCCAGGAAGAGATGCCCTGTTGTGTCTCCTTTCATTGGCAACAGTTGTATTCTAGAGCATTTTTCACATCTTTGGCACCTTCTGGATGTGTTGGACTACAAACCCCATCCCCATTTCCCCAACATATATAGGCTAGAGATGGCTGAAGCTCTCATCCAGTGTATCTGAAATTTGCCTGAAGAAACTGGTCCCCATCACTTTTATTTGCTGAAGGAAATAACTCAGTAAGAACTATTACACTGCACAACAACAATTTTGCTACTGAGAATAACACATGTGATTTACATGATATTGAGTGTGCTGATTCCAAATCTGAAATCATAATTTTCCCATCACGTACAGATTTTAAGACATGCTATAGCTGTTCAAATGGTCAGTAATTTGGTAATGTATTTTTACATGGGAACATTACAACAGTTGCAGCTACTGCCTCAGCTGAATCACGTCCCCTGGTGGCATGCATGTTCCAGCAGTGGCCGGGCATGTCTGGGCAAGTCTGAGCTGACGTCATAAATAGGTATATAAGGTGAGATGGCCTAAGGGCTTGTCTCTAGTGCAAAACCATCTTATAGGATAGTACAGCTGGGCCATACCGAGTCTGTTTTGAACTAAAGATGAGTAGGCACAGCTGTGTTAATAAACCGGACATTTTTTACTACATTTGTGGCAAATATACCCTGCGTGATCAACACAAGAACTGAACCAAGAGGGTGAGATTTGCTAACACGCACACACAGATAGATAGATAGACCTACACATTGCTAATTTAACTAGAGCATCGGGCAGTGATGGTGAACCTTTTAGAGGCCAAGTGCCCAAGGAAGCAGGGGGAGATGTGCAGCAGGCATCATGCGTGCCAGTGACGTGTGGGTGCATGCACACCAAGCTTCACGCACACACCCTGGACAAGCCCCCGCACCAGCCCCCCCCCCTTGCCAAAGCACCACATTGCCACACTGGCTGCGACCTTCCCACTTACCTTATGGGCCTTCCACTACCAGCCCCGATGCACCTCCCTACCCCCCATTGGGCATAACCACCACCACCCTGAGTGCTCCCCACCCCTCTCACAGCTGCAGCCTCCTGGCCAGGATTTCAGCCTCCCATCTCGCCTGTCCTTTGACAGAGAGGGGTGTGAGTGGGGAAGTGGTGCAGGCTGGGCTGCGTGGGGCTTCCCCTTGGCGTGCATGCCAGGAGAAAGGCTTCTGTGTGCCACTTCTGGCATGTGTGCCATAGGTTCGTCACCACTGGTATAGGGACTCGGGTTACACTGGGCTCCTAAATACAGAATAAAATACTGCTAGAATTACAAAAACATTTTCCAGAAAAGTTGTGGGGGCCCTTAAACATTTTCCTGGTAATGTTGTGGGGGCCCTTGGGATAGAAGTGAATAATAGCCACCCCATGACCCATGTGCAAACACCACTATTTCATGTTTTTCTTGTTTTAATTGATCTGAAATTCTTGTGCCCTCCAGAGTATTCTGAGGGGAAACTTGGTGATCTTCTGAGGAGGTCCCAATATTGGTGGCCCTGCTGAGATAGCCCACCCCTGGCTTAGGACCGTGATGGTGAACTTTGGCACCCCAGATGTTCTTGGACTTCAATTCCCAGTTGCCCAAGCATCCTGTGAATCCACACGAATGGGTTTACTGTGATTCATCCGGACCATGCTGCCCTTGTCGTTCCCGGAAGCGGAAGTAAAATGCGCCCGTACAGAGCGTTTACTTCCGCTTCTGGAAGAGACGAGGGCAACGCAGGCCGGATGAATCGCAGTAAACCCATTCGTGTGGATTCACAGGGTGCTTGGGCTTCTGGGAATTGAAGTCCAAGAACATCTGAAGTGCCAAGGTTCGCCATCACGGGCTTAGGACTTCAACATGCCTTAACCTTGGCTGCATGGATTCCATTTGTCTGATGTATTCTGCATTCAGATAATCCTCTACTACTCTGCTATGGTGAGGCCGAGCCTGTTCTGTCTTCCAAGACTTTCCATGCGAGTTAGAATGTGGGAATAGAGTAGGCCTCCCATTAAAGGTCACATTCGTGTGAAGGAAGTGTCAGCTTAGAGGGGATAAGTATAGCACACTCCCTTCAACGCATGTGGAGGATTCACACTTAACATACTCCTGAATAAGAATTCCTTTTTCTTTTTAAAACTATTGAAATGGGAGGAGCAGCAGTCACAGTTTCTTCTGCCCAATCTTCCGTCCACTCCTCCTGCCTCATGATTGTTATCATATAGTTATCATATACTCCCATATGACTGTTATTATATACTGTACACCCATAGAGTTCTGGGTGTATGACTGAGCAAGCAGGGAAAAGGCAGCCCTGGCCCTACCATTAGGTAAGGAATATGGGCAACACATGGCCTTCCAGATATCTTCGGACTAGTTCTTTCTATCTTTGAGAGGTGTGCTTGAGCAGGGGCATAAAAGCCTGATTATCCTGTCTAAGAACTTTTGATATTAAAAGATTAGTTGGCGACAGAACCCACAATATGGTGAAGGCTATATGGATTTTTAAAATCCCGTTGTTTTTTATGAAGTCTGATTGTGTTCCTATACACAGGGTCTTTTTTCCTCCTGTGTTTGAACAGAAGCTGCTTCCGTGCAGTAGAGATTAAGTGTTGAAGGCTTTTTTTACTTCTTTATGAGTGCATTGACATTCATGACGAATAGGAAAGGGTTCTCATCCAAAACAAACAAAAAAATAAAAAAGCAGAAATTAAGCCAGGAACTCTCTCAATGTCGTTTATATCAACATCTGACATTATCTTGTGCACAGTACTTGAGAATGTATGCAGTGGTGGGCAGTAACAGGTTCGCAAACACACACACACAGAGAGAGTAAGGGGATATCAAAATTGGGTGGCCTTTGGGTGGGTGGGGGGGCGAAATTGGGTGGCCACTCCCACCTCCCTGCCCTGCCCAGACTAACACAGCTACTATTTAAAAAGTTTTATTCTGAGCAAGCATATCAGAGTAAACAAAAAGACAAAAACGTCATGGCACCTTAAAGACTAACAGCTGTATTTTAATGTGAGCTTTTGTGGATCAAGTCCACTGGCTCTTTGGCTATAAACAGAAATGAGCACTGAACCCTAGAGTTGGTAATGACTGGCTTTTGCGCAAAGGCAACCTTATTTATTTTATTTTATTTTATTTGTGCCCCGCCCTCCTCCGAAGACTCAGGGCGGCTTTACAACTAAAAACAATTAAAACACATACATACAATCAAGTTAAAAATTAGCATAAAATTAAATTAGAATTTTGCCTAATAACAGAAGTTCCCTGATTGGTATTCAAATTTGACGTCAGGTTTTGTCCCTGCAAGTGGTTCAAGGTCTCCCGTGCTCAAAAGCCATTCCTATCCAACTCTAGGGTGCAGTGCTCATCTCCATTTACAGCCAAAGAGCCAGTGCTGCCTGTGTTTGCAGATCTATACATGGCCATGTGGCAGGTATGACTAGTTCACCCATGATGTAGGCTCCACCCACAATGTAGGCTCTGCCTACTGCCCACAATGTAGGCTCCGCCCACGATGTAGGCTCCGCCCATGATGTAGGCTCCGCCGATGGTGTAGCAGTGAAAATTTTTGCTGTCCACCACTGAATGTATCCCTTTTATTTTCTTCTTTAAAATCAATTATCTAGTTTTTATGGTTATGGAATTGTGCCTATACAATTGTAAAGCAGTGGGCAAAAACCTATTTTGTATCTTTCTTCATGTGGTAACCTGGATTGGGCCCTGGAGACTCTTAATTTACACTAATGAAAAATTTCTTGTGCCCCAGTTTTAAATACCTAGGGCTTCTTTTGGTCTCAGGGAAGCCTTAGAGAGCCTTGGGACATTGGAGGAGAGCCTTCAAAAGTCAGACGTAGTTGCCACAGGGATTGCCAGAAGTAATCCAGCAGCCAGATTTGACAATTAAAGATTTCGCCTTCCTTTCCCACATCCCCCAAAGATTTCTCCAGATGAAAAGGGAACCCTTGGAAACCTCAGAATCAAAAAGGGTTATAGGAAACTTTTGATAAGCACAAATTAAATGTTTCCGGCAACTGACCTGGATTACACCAAGTGCAAAATTATGCAGCAGGATTTTTGCCCAGTGTGTGGTCCAGTCCTCAGAAGCCAGAAAAATGTTTCAACAGTGGAACGGACCTTCACACAGAACTCTAGGTAGCAATTTTGGTGTCTGTGTGAGATTGGCAGTCATAGAAAAAGGTGGGAAGAACGGAAAGAAGCACCCTAGTTTCAAATGCCACAACCATATTGCTCCCTTGGTGAACCTGCCAGTTCTATGGTGGCTAGAGCTAGCATGTGCTTTCAAGGCACAACATTGTTCCAGCTGAAAACTTCTAGCAACACATATTTGCACTCTTTGAATTTCTATGCCTTGAATCAAATCCTTATGCATCCTGCACTAGTTATAAAACCTTGGCTTCAGAACCAGTTATATATAATACTGTAGAAAATGCATAAGAAACTATCCTGCTTAAGGGAAAAAGTCAAGCCCACTTTTTCAACATAATTCAGTTTTATAGATCACAGAGTACAGATTTTCATGTACAGATACTGGTTTCCTAGGAATGGAATATTAATTAAATATGCAATTATGGATCGATTGATATCATTTGTATCCTGCTACACGTAGCTTAAGAAGCTCTCAAAATGGTTTTTGCATGGATTAAAAAATGTTCTCTCCCCTTTCAGGCTTATTTTCTAAAACAATATAACTAATAAGGAAAGGAAGATGGTTGAGGGGTGGTTGGGAGGAAAACAACAACAAAAAGACAGTAAGTAAGTAAGTAAACAGCGGCTCAAGTGGCTAAGAGAAATAGGGACCACCCTGGTGGGAAGGTTACAGTGTTCCGTGTGCTCAGGTGTCTAGTCATGCCTGCCACATGAGCACGGAAACGTCTGCAGAAGCAGACACCGCTGGCTCTTTGGCTTTGAAACAGAGATGAGAACTGAACCCTAGAGTCGGATACGACTGGCTTTTGATCAGGGGAAACCTTTACTAAGCTTCTTAGCTTAGGAGATTCTTCATTCACTTTAGTGACCAGAATTCCCGGAGCAATAACTGCTGGATGACAATTGAAGACAGAAAAATCTGGTTGTAGGTGGTTTATCAAAGAGGATTGGGGTGGTCGTGTCTTGCTTCTCTTCTTTTTCTAGGGAATAAGGGGAATGTTATGCTCGTTGTTGGAAGATTTAGGAGCCTCTAATATCTGTGCTTCTTGGAAGGACAAATATGGAAGCTGAAGCTCCAATATTTTGCCCAATAAATGAGAAGAGGGGACTCATCGGAGAAGGCCCTGATGCTGGGAAACTTTGAAGGCAAAGGGAGAAGGGGGTGGCAGAGGATGAGATGGATAGGCAGTATTGTTGACAAGATGGCCATGGACTTGGGGGGACTCCAGAAGATGGTGGATGACAGAGGAGATGAGCATGATGTGGTCTGTGATCACGAATCGTCGTACTTAACTGCCACTGAACAAAAACCAAATGTCTGCAATAATCCTATCTGTGATGACGAATCTGTTCTATTTTGGTTTTGGTCTTTCCCTGCAGGAGGCTTCCAGAAATTCCAGGCTGAGTGGCCACTCCTCTGCGAGACCAATCTAGACACAGCCAGTGCCATCAGCTCACCCATCCTTCCGGCTGCCCCAGTAGTGGGGCTGGGAGGCCTGAGCTTGAGCCCCGACTGCTCAGATGCTGAGTCGGAGCCCCTCAGCAGTGGCATGGAGTCGGAAGGTGCAAGTCCCCCATCCTTTCCAGTGCAGATTCTTCCCAATCTTTACCTGGGCAGTGCCCGCGACTCAGCCAACCTGGACACCCTGGCAAAGCTAGGCATCCGCTACATCCTCAACGTCACCCCTAATCTGCCCAACCTCTTTGAGAAGAACGGGGACTTCCATTACAAGCAGATCCCCATCTCGGACCATTGGAGCCAAAATCTCTCTCAGTTCTTCCCTGAGGCCATTGAGTTCATTGGTGAGTGAGCCGAAATGCTGTCCTTGGCCAATGCAAAGACATTGTATTGCATGCTGTTCACAGAGGAGCAGTGCCACCGCCTCCCAGCCCCTTACTGTACCTGAATGGAAGGAATGGGTCTTCAGGTGATGCTGGACTATAATTCCCAATAGTCCTCAATGCTGCCTGTGCTGCTGAGAGGAGCAGATGGGAGCCCTTAGTCCCATATCCTCTGGAGGACCAAATAGAATCTGCCATTGTTATAGAGCAGTGTTTCCCAAATGCTGGTGTTTGGACTTCAGTTCCCAGAAGCCTAAGCCAGTATATTGACTGATCAGTGCTTTGGGGAATTGACTTAAGCTTCTGGGAATTGAAGTCCAAACACCAGCATTTGGGAAACACTGTTATAGAGCAAGGGTGCCCAAACTATGACCTGTGGGCAGGATCCAGCCCCTGACGCCAATTCATCCACCCCACACCACCCTTGTCACTCCTGAAAGCAGAAGTATGGACACGTCTTACTTCCACAAGCGTCGAGGGTGGCACAGGCTGGATAAATTGGCATTGGGGCCGGATCTGGTCCACAAGCCATAGTTTAGGCACCCTTGCTATATGGGTAGACCAGGTGAGAATCCAAGAACATGTGAAACTCCAGAGATAGGCTTTAGGTACATCACTCAATTATTGACCCTTGCCGACTTCTTACCTGATGATGACCTCCACGCTTTCCACTGAAAGAAGAGTAACTAACATCTGACACCAGTGGTGAAGTGAGGACTAAATAGCTAAGGGAAGGGGGTTAAATATAAACTGGCATTCAGTCCAGGGTTGTTCTCTTGACTCTCATGGTGTTCAGGCTCTCGGGTCTGATTCCCACTTCCAGTGTTGGAGAACGGAGGTGTTGACCCAGGCCTTTGCAGAGGGAGCAGCAACCAAAGAACTGGAAACTGACAGAGGCATGCCAAATATGTTATGAGGACATGTCAATGCCTAAGGTGTATGGCAGTGGTGGTGAACCTTGGCACTCCAGCTGTTCTTGGACTTCAATTCCCAGAAACCCAAGTCTGTGGGAATCCACACGAATGGGTTTACTGTGCATACACAGAGTAAACCCATTTGTGTGGATTCACGGGAACTTGGGCTTCAGGGAACTGAAGTCCAAGAACAGCTGGAGTGCCAAGGTTCGCCATCACTGCCATACAGCTGAAGTGCCAAGGTTGGCCATCACGGGAATATGGCATTGGCTCAGCCGATTGCATGAATTAGTCCTGCAGTTCCTCTTCTCTTACAGGAACAATGATAGCTCTGATAACAAGAATCTCAATAAGAACGACAGCGTTCCAGTTTCCTCTTTTCCATGTGTAGGATGATGTGCATAGGGAGGCATATGGACCACTCTTCCTCATACTGATTGCTCACTAGCATAATTGGGAGTGTGTCACGCAAAATATATTTTATGAACTGGCCTGCACTCTCTAATTGATGATTTGGCTAGATTCTTTGCTTTAAAATATTCCCCTCAATTAAAAATGAACGTTAATCGGATTTTTAAAAAACCACAAAGTTAGCTACTTTTAAGGTCAAGGTTTACAAAAGAAATCCTGTCTTTAGTGCCAAACGACAATGAACAGGCATTTCCCGCATCTCCTTCTGTTCAAATGAGTTATCATATTACAAACAGACTCTCAATATGGAATGTGAATGGGGCTGGTAATTAAGCAAAAGGTCTTGCTTGGCTTGGCCAATTAAGTTTTTGCAAAGGAATCTGCTTCTTGTGTGTCTGCTGACCAAATGGTAAAGAAACAACCAAATAGTCTCGTGCATAATCCTGCACTTTAGGCTCCTGGCTGAAAAGTGTTGCATTTGTGTGCAGAAGTACAAAACAGATGTTATATCCTATTCCCTTCCCCCAACCACCCCAGCCTCTGCGATGCATTACATCATATACCGGAAAAGGATGATAAGTGAAAGCACAATGGTGCCCACTCAGCAACTTACAAACAAGCTCTATATTCCCAACTCTCGTGTGACACAGTCTCTTCTAATTTCCCCATGTGATATATCTGTAGAGCTGCTGCTTATTTATTTATTGTTCGCACTTGTATGTCGCCCCACTCACAAAGCAACTCTGGGCGGCTGACACAGTCTTACAGAACAAAACCTCAAAAATACAGTAATCCCAACAATAAAAACCAAGGACAATACCATACAGGTTTAAAATATTAATTTTTTAAAAAAAGAATTACAAGAAAAAAATAATTAAGGGAGAGAGGAGTAATTATCGAATCAGCCAGCAAGCCGGGGTTGCGGTATTACTGGCACCCCATACCTGCCCCGCCAGCCAAGTCATTACACCTTTCCTAAAGGGCAGCAGCTCTGTCTGGAGAGAGAACTCAATTGGCAGGAGGTTCCATAGGGACGGAGCAGACACAGAGAAGGCCCTCCTAGTGCTAGAGAGATGTGCCTCTCTAGCCGATGGCACAGTTAGAGAGCCACTCTGGTGGGACAGGCAGATGTTCTCTGGGTGACGTGGTCACTTAAGTATCCTGGCCCACTACCATGTAGGGCTTTAAAGGTAATTGCCAGCACCTTGAATTGCACCCGGGGGCACACTGGCAGAAAAGCCATCTTCTCGGGGCAAAGTAAGATTTCAAAAGCTGTGTAGCTGCTCCATAGCCTAAAGAAGCCTGAACAGTGGCATCCTGGAAGCCAGCTGCTTCCTAGCTGTTCCTCAATGACTAAAGTGGCAGTGTGTGTGTGCGCGTGCGTGCGCTGAATTTGATGACTAGAAGGTCAGCCATTCAAGACCCGAGTGCTGTACAATGGAGTGAGCTCCCATTTCTTTCCCAGTTCCTGCCAACCTAGCAATTTGAAAGCAAGAAATAGGCACCACTTCAGTGGGAAGGTAAACACCGTTCCGTGCACTCTGGGCATGCCTGCCACATGTCCACGGAAACATCTGCAGACAGAGACAGCATTGGCTCTTTGGCTATAAACAGATGAGCACTGAATCCTAGAGTCAGATACGACTGGCTTTTGAGCAAGAGCGACCTTTACCTTACCCCTGCTCTTAGAGTCTTGGACATCTAATAAGAAATACATCCTTTATTTCCCTTTCAGTACATTTCTTTCTGCTTGGCACATCCTGTTTCTCTATGCCAGCCAACTTAAAAAATGCCTTGCCAGCCAGAGTTTCTGAAGCTTAGCATGGCCTCTTTTGTAGAGCTCAGAATTCAGAATTTGAAAATGCGAAGCCATTTGCATTCAAGGATAGAAATTCAAAAATTATTGCTTTACAATGAAGGCATTTAACTTGTTGAATTAGCATTAATTAATTACTTACATTGTTAGTTCTGCAGTGAATAGTGGGATTTACAGGGTTTCTTCTCTCCTAACCCCTTTCTGAAGTACGTACTCTTGCTGCTGCTGTTGATTTTAAAATTGCCTTTTTCAATCGGGTACTTCCCCCCCCAAAAAAAAAAAAATAATAATGAAAAGAGATCTTGATAGTACCAACCTCTAGAAAGAAGGTTTATGGCACAGTACTGTCCACAGTTACATAACATTTTCTACTCTGTCCCTCTGGATCTGTGTTTGAAAGAAATACTTTTCAGTCGGATTCAAAGGAATCAGAGAGTGGAGCTTAAATACAGAAAATATTTATCACCTGTTACTCAGGTTTTCGTAGGACTGCAGTGGCTCAAGTGGTTAAGACTCTGACTGGGAGGCAGAAAGTCAGCAGTTCAAACCCCAAGTACTGCATGACAGAATGAGCATCCATCTCTGTCCCAGCTCTTGCCAACCTAGCAGTTCGAAAGCAAGAAATTACAAGTAGATAAATAGGTACCACTTCGGTGGGAAGGTAAACAGTGTTCCGTGCAGTTTGGTGTCTAGGCATGCCTGCCACATGTCCATGGAAATGTCTGCAAATGCAGACAGCACTGGCTCATGGACTATAAATAGAGATGAGCACTGAACCCTAGAGTCAGATACAACTCGCTTGTGAGCGAGGGTGACCTTTACCTTACCTAGGTTTTGAGGATGGGGTGGGGTGTTGATCTATGCCAGGGGTCCCCAACCTTTTCAAGCCAGGGGCCGGGTCACAATCTCTCAGTCAGCTTCAAGGGCCGGACAGCCATTTTGCCCTGTCTGCATGATGTGGACAGCCATTTTGGCCCAACAGCTTGAAAGGAGTGGCCATTTTGTTTCTCAAATGTCCTTGGAGGGATAGGGGGCTACATGAAATGGTGCCACAGGCCAGATGCAGCCTGTGGGCCATAGGTTGGGAACCTCTGATCTATGCTCTGAATTTCTTTACTCTTTGAGGCCGTACTCCAGTCATAGCTTTTGCTTTAAACCCAACTCTTTTTCAAACATTTCTTTCAGGGAATTTCTCTGCTTTTTTGAAACATACCAACATATAGACATCATTGTTGGGTGAAGAGTGTCTATGATAACTGCATTGTAAGGGGGGAATTAAGGCCGCTGTATAATCAAAGCAATCGGTGAAAACTTAGATGAAATCTCAGACCCACAAGACCAAGCAGATAATCATCTCTCCCTAGAAGTTTCTCGCTGAATCTCAAAGGAAATTATATCTGCTCAGAAAAGGGAGGGTATACATATATTTTAGAACTTCACTCATAAATCTGTCCAATACTGGTGTGCTTCTCCTTGGAGATGAATTCTGGGATCTGATGTATCCTATCAAAAGCTAGTTGTGATGAAAGCGTGGGTGGGTGGTGGCAGTAACAGTGAGGGTTAGGATTTTTTTTTTTTGTCTTATTAACATTCACCCCTTAAATTCCATTATACTTGTGTAAAAAGCATGAATTGGAAGCCTCAGGTTTTCAGAAAGCAGCATGATTGAGAAGGGAAATCTGCAGTATTGCTGAAAACTAACTGTAATAAAAAATATTAAACCAGAAAAGGAAGACAAGTTTGTACATCGGTTTTTATATAGGAAATAACCTGAATACAAGATTACATGGGAATTAGGAATCAACCATAACTATGTGGTGGCTAAAACCATTGTATGGTGAAGTGACTGAAACATAACTGCATCTCTCACTTATTCTGGAGGGATGCAGTGATGTACACAGTACCTTAAATCCCATCTCTTATCATCAGAAATCTTAGTAATATCTGCTTCCTGTTTACTGTGATTTCCCAAGAACAGTGATGGCGAAACTTTTAGAGACCGAGTGCCCAAACTGCAACCCCAAACCCACTTATTTATTGCAAAGTGGCAACAGGGAAGGGAGGAAACACTCCCATTGGGCTTCTGGGCCGAGGGGCGGGGTGAACTGTGTGCTGGTGGGAGGGAGGAAGTGCTCCCATTGGGCTGCTGGGCCAGGAGGTGGGGCAGACTCTGTGCTGGAGAAGGAGTAAATGCTCCCATTGGGCTGCTGGGCAGAGGGGTGGAGTGAACTCTGTACTGGGGTGACCGCACGGATGCCCACAGAGAGGACTCTGGAGTGCCACCTCTGGCACGTGTGCTATAGGTTCACCACCACTGCCCTAGAAGGTGCCCATATATATTCAGGCCATACAGACTAGAGAATTATGACATCAAATATATTTTCAAGATGCAGCAACTTTTTTTTAAGGTTTATACTGAGGATTTTCAGGAAGTTGAATTCTGCGCTTGTAAAATTCTAGTTTATACAATTTGGGGGAAATTCTGTTTTGTTTTTGCTTAGTGGTTAAGACGCGAAACTTGATGACCAAAAGGTCAGTAGGTCCGCAGTTCAAGACCCAAGTGCTGCACGATGGAGCGAGCTCCTGCTGTCTGTCCCAGCTCCTGCCAACCTAGCAGTTCGAAAGCAAGAAATGGCAAGTTGATAAATAGGTACCGCTTTGGCGGGAAAGATAACAGCGTTCCATGCTCTCTTGACATTTAGTCATGCCTGCCACATGACCACAGAAACATCTACAATGCAGACAGTGCTGGCTCTTTGGCTTCAAACAGAGATGAGCACTGTCCCCTAGAGTCAGATACAACTGGCTTTCGAGTAAGAGAGACCTTTGTGTGGGAGAGGGAAACTATGGTTCACAGACACTGCCTGGGCAGTGACTGTTGATTGAAGGGTTCTGGGAATTACAGTCCGAAAAAAGGGTGGCTGGTTCCAGGCTTTGTTTGCAAAACAAATGTCATCCTGTCCTTGGTTTGAACCCTGGAGCCACTCCTTGTGTTCCTCTGCGTTTCCATCCTCCCGACCTCCTTTCTCATTCCTGTTCCCTTCTAGATCCCAGCCTTATTCGTAAAGCCCAGTTGACAGCATAACCAATGTGATCTCTCTTCTCTCCCCTACCCCCTTTTTCTTCATCTCTGTCCTCCCAGATGAAGCCCTCTCGCGGAATTGCGGCATTCTTGTGCATTGCTTGGCCGGGATCAGTCGCTCGGTGACTGTCACTGTAGCCTACCTCATGCAGAAGCTCAACCTCTCTCTCAATGATGCCTACGACCTGGTGAAACGGAAGAAGTCCAACATCTCACCCAATTTCAACTTCATGGGGCAGCTGCTGGACTTTGAAAAGTCCCTGGGACTCAGTAGGGGCAGCAGCCGGCGCCCTGCCTCTGGCCAGATGTGCTTCTTCACCCCGCCATCTGAGGACGGTGTTTTTGAGCTGGACCCCACGTAGGGGGGCAGTGGCGGTTGGGAATCACAAAACAGGTGCTGGCTTCTGGTCCTTCTCTCATCTTTGGTCCTTGCCCTGCCCTGCCCTGGAGGCAGAGCCCCTTCGGGGTCCAACAGAATTACCTCATGCCTCTTTCAAAACCATCTGCCACTTCTAGAGAAGATTCTGGCTGCCTTTTGTGTCTCCAGTGATGCCATATACCTGCCATTCTTGCATCTGAGCTGAGAGGGCCAGAACAATAACCAAAGAAGAACCTGCTCCACTTCACCTCCCTGTCCTCAAACACCTGTAATAAGCAGGAGAGAGGCCACAATTGTTCTGGAGCCAGCTGTTGTTTCTGGAGATTTCTGATCTAAGAGCATATCAAACAATGTTCCAGATCATTGGGGTTCTCCCCCCTCCCCCCAACTTCTAAATATTGGAATGAGCTGTGTCAGGGCTGGAACCTGCTGCTTACTAATGCTGCCCAAATAATAACAATCTCCTGCTCTAATTCTACAACCATAATTTTATTTCCAAACTGGAGGCATATAACTTTCCCTTGGAGGTTTTCACTATGCTTACACAAAACATCTGGTTCTTGAGAAAGCAGAAGATATGTGAGAGGCAGAGGAATAAGCCAACCAGGGGATTTCTGAAGAGAAAGGAGTCTTTGGTAGTAGTCAAGACAGTTCAGCATCTTTGTGTCTCAGAGATGGAAGAACAGAGGTTTCCTGTCTTTTTAAAGGCCCTGGTTGAACCACCAAATCCAAAATAATCTTCGCAGCATAGCTAGATCAACGGAGACTCTAGAATTGCTTTAAGGAGACTCTCCTATATCTATTGGTTATGTAATTGTAAGGGAAGAATGGAGAATCTTCAGCCTGTTATCTTAAATCAGGGGTGCCCAAACATTTTGGGCTAGTCACATGGTTCAGCAGGCCGGCCATGTGGTTCTTCCTACCGGAAGCGGAAGTAAAATGCGCCTTGCAATCTGTTTTGCAACAAGATGAGATAGTTTTTAAGATGCCATTTTCTCAGCTTAAAGCAGGGGTGCCCAAACTATGGCCCATGGGGTGGATCTGGCCCGTGCCACCCTTATCACTCCCGGAAGCGGAAGTAAAACACCGTAGTTTGGGCACCCTTGTCTTAAATCTTGGACCTCTGGTTCTAGAAATGAATCCCATCCTGAGCTTCTGGAATGCCAGAACAGGACACTACATCTCTGGTCTCGACAATATCTCAGCTGTCATTCCCCACAAACCAGCTTCCACCATACCAGAAGCAGGTCCCCTGGCCATTCTGCAATATCTCCAGCTATCTGGAAGAAGCCAAAGGGGAAATGGCTGTGCCTAGTTGGGGCAGACTGACATCGGGTGGGGGGGTGGGGGTAAAGAATGTGCTCAGTTACTGCACAGAAATGGAGAAAAACAGAGAGGAACTCTGTGTATGTACATGTACAACTTCTAAATGTGCCTGTGTGTGTGTGCCTTAACATCTGCATGTGAACAACCAAAGCTCTGTATGTGTGTATGAAGCAGCATCTGTCTGTATAGTACCTGGATGCAAAGGCTTAATTTGTGTGCCCAGGTTTCCACTCACAACAAAGAAGATGGCATTTCTGAGCATGTGTAGAGAAAAAGAAAGAAAGGGGGAAATACTCTGACGATCTGCTTCCCACCAAGACATCGCAGTATACTCTTCCCTCATCCCACATTTGCAATTTCCTATGCAGAATTTTTTGGTTAAATTAGGTGACCGGTCAGCAAATGTGAAGCCTCGGCATAGCTTTACAGTTGTACCTCGCTTAAAGAGCATAATATGTTCCACGGGATTGCTCTTTAAGCGAAACACCATTGTAAATGACCAATGGGGGGGGGGGGATTGCAAAACCCGGTTTATTTGTTAAGCAAGTTTTTGGTTGGTTTTATTTGTTAAGCGAAGCGAACATTCAGAGAAAATTCTGCTCTTTAAGTGAATTACTCTTTAAGCGAGGAGTTCTTTATGCGAAGTTTGACTCTTATTTGTATTCCTTTTAAAATGAATGCTGCATTCTTACACACACTTAATCTGGGGATATATTCTACTGAAGTCAGTAATGTTTACCTCTGAGCAGACATGTAGAGGATTGTCTCGTAGATTAGCCACTGCCTGTTGGGGAGAATAATTGGGGGGGGGGGTTGTTTAAAATATGTTCTACACCAGGGGTTCTCAATGTTTTCCAGCTGTGGACCAGACCACCCCCTCCCCCTCCCCCTCAGACAGCTGAGCAGGCCAGACTGGTGCTGTGAAACATGTCTGCGGCTGTTATAAATACATTTACGATGGCCGTGGATGCATTTACGGCTGTAGTAAACGCGTTTACAATGGCCGCGGACTCATTTACAGCTACATAAATGTGTTTACGTGACCATAAATGAGTCTGCAGCTTGTTCTGGTGGCAGTGGTGGGGGCAGTTGGAGTGGGGCCAGATTATTTGACACCACAGGCTGAATCTGGCCCAAGGATCGTAGGTTGTGAACCCCTGTTCTACGGCATTCTGTGGCTCTCCTTTCAAGTGTCTTACCCTTATTCTGTTCTCTGTGGATCTGCTGGGCTGCGTATATGCTCCTTTTGCCACAGGAAAGGGTGCAGAATGTGGGGTTGCTTGGAGAACTCTGCCTCCTGAGAATTCAGGTTGGTTTCTTCCTTTTTAAAGAAAAACAACCCTCAACTTTTGTCTACTAAAAATGTGTCCCTGTTGGCCCTGCTTGCTGATATCATCTGAAGGAGTTGGTAAGATTTCAAGGGGGACGCCATCCTTGCCTTGCATAGCTTCTGGTCTCTTCCTCCCCAAAACCAGAATAAATTATGCAAAACAATCACCATTGCAAACATATTCATGCGGGTTGCATCAGCTTTATTTTTTGAGGGGGTGGGATTTGATTTGCCTGGTCACGGAACTTTATTTTGGGAAGGCTATGCACATTCCTGTGTACCTATATGCACAAACACAGGTGGCGTGGGTGAGTCTGGAGCGATGTTTTTCTCTTTCTTCATGTTGTGGCGACAGAGTTTTATCTGAAAAAGGAGGGGGGTGCCTTTTTAAAAAAATAAAAATGGTTGGCATTTCTGGTTCTCTTCTTTGTTTTTCATATGAATGTAAATGGCTCCTGAGCTGGCAGGGAAATGGGTAAAAGCTGCCATTGCCATAGGCAACGGTCACTTCAATAAAGCAGGACGTTAAACAACACACACAGATTGCGGAAAGTATTGTCTGTGTTTGAGAAGGGGAAGGGTTACCCAGATGAGAACTACATCATTGGAGAACCAGATGACGTTGGTTTCTGGAAGTTGCAAAAGTTAGTGTATCAGATTTGGGAAGGTACCAAGGGTCAAGTCTAGTTGCTACTTGAGTGAGAGATTATCAGTGATCTCCAGGTAAGGCTCAGAAAGAAGCCGTGGACAATTCCATTGGCTAGTCAGCATTGACCATACTGGGCTAGTTGGACCAGTGGTTCTGACTCACTAGAACAGGGGTGCCCAAACTTTTCGGGCTGCAAGCTGGTCATATGGTTCAGCGGGTTGGTCACATGGTTCTTCCCACCGGAAGCAGAAGTAAAACGTGCCTTGCAATCTGTTTTGCAACAGCATGAGATAGATTTTTAGCTGCCGTTTTCTCTGTTTAAGTCAGGGGTGCCCAAACTATAGCCTCTGGGCCAGATCCCAACACCAGCCTGCGCCACCCTTGCTGCTTCTGGGCGCATTTTACTTCCACTTCCAGGAGCTGCAAGGGCAGTGTGGGCCGGATGAATTGGTGTGGGTGTGGGCCGTAGCTTGAGCACCCCTGCAGTAGAAGGTGGTTTCCTATGTTTCTGCCCTAAATATGAGGGTGCTTCTAAAGAGCTCTTCTTTTGCGGCTGTGCTACTTTTTATATGATGGATTATTGCCTTGGTTTTATATTGTAACCCTTCTTTGTTTCCCACAACTAGTTCTGTCTCCTGACCCCCTTTGAACCCACTATTCTCTCCCAGTAAAGAAAGAAGAGATGTGCACTGTTTTGTAACTGGTAGCACTGGAAGATGAATGGTTACAGGTATTTCTGATGATTAGATCAGAATAAACAAGCATCAGCATAAACAAGGGCAGATACATTTCTATCCCGAGTGGTTTTCAGCAGAACCATGCAGATATTTCTTATTATTTTAACTTTGAGGATTTCCAGGTAACTGCCAAAAAGCATAACTAGTCCCCTCCCTGGGGGAAAAAGAAGAAACCTGCTCCAATTCACAGTCTTGTCTAAATTTCTATTTCATTTTCCACCAGCAGATGTTTTCTTGGTCTGGTTTTTTAAAAAAACTAAAATCAAATCAGGCAATACTTTTGGAGCGGCAACTAAAAATGCACATTATGAGCAAACATTCACTGTTGCATGATCTCTTTGTCAAGATATTGCATTAAAAAATGGATGGGAGTCATGGGAAAAAAAGGAGACATTGGGTGGAAAGACAGAGTGTCTATGTCAGTGGTTCTCAACCTACAGTCTGGGGCCGGGTGTTGCTTGTGACACCATTTTATGTGGCCCGCCTCTGCCACACTCGGATGTGCCATGTGTGGCAGGCAGGGGGAAATGGCCATCTGGCGCCCAAAGCTGTATGAGGGAGCGTGACCAGTGGTGGGCATCAGCAGGTTCTCACAAGTTCGCCAGAAACAGTAGCAGAAATTCTGGCTGGCCCCGCCCATCCAAGTTTTGAAATACAGTAAAACACCAGATAATGATTGGATCGGATAACACTAAAATCGCATAACAAGTAGTCTGGGGAGGAGAATTGGATCAAATAACATTAAGGTCCTATGGGATGAATCAGATAACAATTGCTAAAGCCTGTGCGGTTACAGTGTATCTCTATGGAGCTTTAACGTTATCCAATCCATCCCATAGGATTTTAACATGGATCAGATAACACTAAAAATCGGGTAACACCAAGACTTGTCGAACCAAGTTTTAGCGTTATCCGGTGTTTTACTGTAAAGTAGTCCTAATTCGGGTGCAACACAGGGCTTTCCCCCTGGCCATGCCCACCATACCACACCCACAGTGTGGTAGTAAAATTTTTTGGAGCCCACCAAATGACCTGGCCCTCATCTTAAAAAGGTTGAGAACTCCTGGTCTACATGATCAGAGTTAAGCTGGAGAAGAGGAGATGGCCCATTTTTGGACACCCATCTTAACGGGGGTGGGGGTGTGGAGTTGAGTGTATCAGGGACTCTTGGAGCTATGTTGTCAGACTAGAATCTGTTATGCTTCTTAGTAAGGTCACCCAAACCAGGATAGTCAAAGCTGAGACACCGAAGATGCATGCTCCCTCTTCAAGAACTGATGGTCACAATCTCAGTCCAGTTGAAGGGTAGCTACTGGGCAGCAGCAAGTAGTGGAACATAATGCTGGCGGAAGTGGTTGACAGGCACCAGCAAGCCACTCCAGTTAATTCTTCTCAATACCTCACAGAAGAAGGGAATGGTAAACCAATTCTGAACTGTGATGAAGCAGTCCAGAAGGAAACTAAAGGAGATTCTCAGGACAGAAGGCGCTCATCAGTTAAGGGGGAAGTGCAGAAAGTATGCTGTGGCTAATGAGGCAAATTGAGTCAAAACTAAAAGGACATCTGGCTACTGATGCCCACACTGCCAAAAGGAAAATCCGGTGCAACATAATGCATATGAGCAGAACATGAAGCATGAGGAGTAAAGGTCTAAGTAAACTTGAAATAAAATGAGAAATACAACATAGAACCATTACTGTACTTGAGGTGGCAGTGTATTGGAATAGCATAATTAAAAAGTTATGTTGTCTCTGGAAATAACAAACTGGTGCTAATTGTGAGCCCATTCATAGCTTAAACATACAGAGGCTATAAGACAAAGCATGACTAAATAATGTTAATGAGACTTTATGAAAAGTTAACATAATATTTATTTGTATGCATTGTTATCATAAGTACTTTTACCATAAGTGCTGAGTAATGATACTGGAAAATGTTATGCGTATGTTCAGGAGAAAACTGATTCTAAAACACAACATGATGTCATGATAATCGTGGGCAAGTGGCATCCCTCACCCTGGTCGTAGGCCTTATGTGGTTCAATGTCATCTGACATTTGTACCTGCACCAGCAACTCATTTGGAATGAGCCTTCCATCTAGGCACAAAAATCAGCCGTAGACCTCATAGTCACAAAAACACCAGGCCGAACATTCATCCTCCTCTAATTTTTTTGTACAACCCAGCCTGTCAAAGTGTTCTGCAGAACTTTAAGGCTTCCCACCCCTTTGTGGAATTTTAATTGGTCCTAATAAATATATTTCCATTCTGTGGAGTTTTATTTTGCTTTCATGGACCAATATAATTATCTTTATGCTTACTAACTTCAAAGGTAATCAGATGCTTATTTAAATTATTGTAAACTTGCACTGTAGTGAATTAGGGTGGAATCCTGGACTGTGGTTAGCTGGTTCAGTCCACAAATTTGCATCCATTAAAAATACAGAAGATACCTGGTATTAATGATTAATGGAAGCTGAGATTTATCGGAGGTATCCAAGCAGTGGTGGGATGTCAAAAATTTTACTACCCCACCGTGATGTCATCACAGTGTGGGCGGAGCTAACATCATGACATCATGATGTGGGCAGAGCCAAAGAAAAAATAACATAAGCATACACACACACACCTCAACCCACCCACCCACAACACAAACCCATTAAATAAATAAATAAATTAAAATTACATTAAATACACCCACCCACTCACCCCAAACATAAATCAACCCACACGCACACACACCAAACACAAACCTGTCACCTGTTAGTATAAGTGCCTGGGCAGCACCATGTTGCAAGATGGATATGGTCATCGTACCAGTTCTCTAGGATAATATGCCTTAATGTAAATGTAAAACAGCTGTACCTCCTTAAGAGTTCTCCAATTGGAACAGCACAGGTGTAGCTTATTGATGAGGTAACTCCAAGACTTTGCTTAAAAACCCCAAGCCAGGCTGCCAGGCCTTTTTAGGAACTGTGGTAGTACATCAATATAGGTAAAGGTATTAAATACACATTAAAATACACACAGACACACCACATCCAAAGGTGAGTCACTTACCCTGGGGAGCAGGCTTTGGGGAGCTTCAGGCTAGCAGCTTCTCTTCCTCCTCCTCACTTGGGAGGATAGCAAGGAGGTTGTGCATATGCACCAAGCACTGTAGGTGTGACTGCACACCAAATGTTTGTTGTGCATGTGCAGTGGGAGAACCAGTGAAAAGGTAAGCCCCGAAGGTGGTTCCCCAAAAAAAGCTGTTGCCGGTTCTCCGGGACACTGGGAAAAGTTACTACCAGTTCTGGCGACCTGGTGTGAACCTGTTACATCCCATCACTGTATCCGAGATGTAGAACAAGAGTTCTCAACCTTTTTAAGCCGGGGGCCGGGTCTTGCTCCCTCAGACAGCTTTGGGGGCTTTTGCCCTTCCTCCACCACATGGCACTTCCTAGTGTGGTGTAGGCAGTGGGGGGGGGCACATGAAATGGTGCTGTGGGCCACATCTGGCCCACGGGCCACAGGTTGAGAATCTCTGATGTAGAGCCTATTTTGGCGGCAGCATTTGTCATCTCAGACAATTCTTTGAAGTTCAGAACAAAAACCCAGAATAGATTCAGCAACTCCACACACAAAATACTGGTGGAATACAGTGGAATACTTTATTCAGTGGAATACTTTATTCCACTGTCAGGGGCATCACTTTGTACATTCTGCGGCAGAAAATATGACACCTCCTATTATTCTGCACCCAAAAGGCTGACTTCTGTACTTCCAACAGAGACTAGTCCTGATGCTGAAGTCTCCATTGTTCATCTCACCCACTTGTTCTTCCTCACTGCACCTGAAACACCTTAACACAGTCAAGGGGGAAAGACTTAACCAGTCCAGCATGAAGCTAATGAACTGCACACATTCCTCTGTGGAGAACCAACATTAAAATGTCACTTGACAGAAGGAAAAGAACCGCCGAGAGCGCAGAAATGTGACAAAAGAGTGCCAGGAGACTCAGAAGATGGGGAGCAGAGTTGACCCGACACATTTTGTTGCCTGAGGTGGATCAACAAATGAGCCTGTCACTCGCCTGCATCGAAGTAGATAGTAGATAAGTCAGCCATATGAGAAACAGAAAAGTTCACTCCCCGGAAAGAAAGTACAATAGCAACAAAGGAAATAACTGGCAGCCTGCTGCTGCTTAATATCCCATATCTGGTATCTGAGGTAGCAACCTCACATTGTCTAATGGTAGGGCCAACCGTGAGGCAGACATGGAGGCTACCATTTGATACTGTTCCTCATAAGTAGGTGAGTACTTCTAGTTGCAAGTAGGTTCTATACGTCAACCTTTAGACCAAGACTTTGTAAATTGTGGGGATTCTGATTTGAAAATGGCAAACCGAATCCCATCGTTTAAGAGACAAATTCCATCAACTTGTTATCCATCTTCCTCTTCCTTTGTTCCGTGGCCTCCTCACTCTGTAACCTTCTCTGGTTTCCAGGGAACTGCATTGAAAATGGCACTGGTATCTAAAAATGGCCAATTTCTCTAAGGAGGTATCTTTCTGAAACAGTAATGATGCTTTTTTTGTTGTTGCTAAAATGAGGGAGAGGGAGAAAGTGTGGATCAATAACACTTTCCCAGCTGCGAAAGTGGGAGAAAAGGTCAGTGGGGCGGTGTCCCAAAGGGTGCAGTTAAGAAGGTAACTTACAGGGGCATCCCAAGTCATTTTGCTGCCTGAGCCCAATAATCCTGGTCAAGGAATGCCTTTGGGCTGTGGGCCGATCACGTGGTTCAGCAGACCAGCCACATGGTTCCCTGGAAGGGGAAGTAAAACGTGCCTTGCAATTAGTTTTCCAGCAGGATGAGATAGATTTTAGGCTGCCATTTTCTCTGCTTAAACCATGGGCAACCAAACTACGGCCCATGGGCCGGCTCTGGCTCCTGATGCCAATTCATCCATCCCACGCTGACCTCATCACTCCCAGAAGCGGAAGTAAAACACCTGTATGGGGCATGATTTACTTCCACTTCTGGGAGTGACGAGGGCAACATGGACCACATGAATTGGCATCAGGGGGCGGATCTGGACCATGGGCCATAGTTTGGGCACCCTTGCTGTAGCACATGAGGCAGTTTTTCTTTCTTGTCTCATCTCCGGTGGTAGAATTATGATAACAATTAACTGAATAACATAGAATATGTTGTGTTAATAGACCAAAGGAAGCTGCCCCACTCTCTCTAATAGTAGGGACACCTCTCACAGATGGAGATTTCTGTGCTTCAGGCTGATTGCAGAGGCATCTAAGAGTGCTTTTAGGCCACTTGCTGGCATCTCGGCTGAGCCTTGAAAGAGCATCCTTTCGGCCTGGGATGTATGTTCTTCTTTCAAGCAGCAAAGAGGACTTACAGTTCTCCCTTTTGAACATGGTTTTTGGTTCAGCTTTGATGCATGCTTTCTGCCATGGCAGCATCCCCATTCTCTCCATCTGTGCCTGTTTTCTGCCTCTGGTTTTTCTTTTAAATATTAAATTGCTCTCAGTTGCCTGGTAACCAGTCTCTCTTCTATTCGGAAAAGAGGATAGAGTGGGAAAGGAAAGTGCAGTAGCTGTCATTATGGGGGACGCCCCATACTGGACTACTCTCCTGATTTGACCTCCCCCCTTTATTATATGGAAGAAAGATGGGGTACACACTGAAATATAGGTACAACTTATCCTTTCTCAGAACCAACACTCTACAGTAGGGGTGTCCAAACTACAGCCTGTGGGCCAGATCTGGCCCCGATGCCAAATCATCCAGCCTGCGCCGCCCTCGTCGCTCCTAGGAGTGGAAGTAAAACACCTGTATGGGCACATTTTACTTCCACTTCCAGGAGTGACAAGGGTGGCATGGGCTGGATGAATTAGCATCAGGGACGGATCTGGCCCACGGGCCGTAGTTTGAGCACCCCTGCTCTACAGAAATGCTCTGGCTTCTGGCCACAGTGTTAACATTTATTCCTCAGGTGGCAGAGGAAGAAAGCTCATTTTTTTAAAAAAAAAAAATTCTAACAGTGACTTTTAGAAAAGGTTATATGTGACACCACATCTGTGCCTAGTATGAAGCAGGTACCACAATGCGCAGCAGGCTCAGAAAAAGAGCACACGCAAATAGCTGACATTTGTTTAAAACTTGTTACGTAGGCAGACATTCAACTAGTGAAGTTTCACCAAACAGAGAGTCCTAGCATGTCGGTATGAATGAATGAGATCTACCCTTAAGTTAACTGTGCTTTGATTTGAGTGGGTGGGATGGAGAGAGGAATCATTTGTCTCTGAACATGGAACACTCATTTTTTTTACCTTCTCCATTCATGTGGGGAAGGGGGAAACACAAGGGGATGGGAAACCCAAAGAGATGTAGTAACTGAATGAGGTTCTTTTCTCCATCAAAGTGCTAGCTGGGGTATCTTTTAGGAGACTGGAGCCGATGAGGAAAAGGAGGCTGCAGGCCTCACAGAGAGAACTGGCTGACCCAGGGTGTGTTTGGCCAGCTTCACTTCATCCATAGGCCACCTCCTGTTTCTCCAGCCTTCAGTTACCGTTCCCATCACCGCCCTTCCCCTCTTGGCAGCCATTTCCTGCAAGCTGTTTCCGAAGGATTATTTTCACCCAGTTTTCTTCCTCTCAGAGGACAGGAAGGGCAGCTTCCTATCCCAAGGAGATGTTGGTTGCCTGAAGAGTCATAATCCTCATCTTCGTCATTGTTGTTGTTGTCGTCGTCGTCTTCTTGTTCCTGACTTGTACTTGTCTTGTTCTTCTTCTTGTCTTGTTCTTGTTGTTTTTCGTTTTTCTTGTTATTGTTCTTGTCTTGTTCTTGTTTTGTTTTTTTGTTCTTGTCTTGTTTTTGTTTTTGTCTTGTTCTTGTTTTTCTTGCTCTTGTTCTTCTTCATGTTCTTGTTCTTCTTCATGTTCTTGTTCATGTTCTTCTTCTATATGCTTGTACAGTCCTAATCAACAATCTCATCACGAATCAAAAATTACCACCACCACACCAGGCAGGGCTGGAAAGTTTTTGCAAGAGGGAACCAACCAAAACAGAAGAAGTTTGATTTCACTACATGTAAAAGAAAGGAATGAAAAAAAAAAAAACCTTGCTGAATGCTTTATACTTAGGAAATGCTTTCAAGAGCTGTCATAAGTCAGAATCAACATGGGGGCATGTAGTTAATTAGTGGGTTTAAAACAAAGGTTAGCCGATATGCCAGCAGTAAGAGGATCACAACTGCCCACATTAAACCTTAATACCAAGGGCACCCATCTTTTCTCCTTTTCCCAACTAGTACCAGGGCTTATCAGCTGCTCAGTGCAGAGGTGTTTGTATGTGTGTTGTGCGTATAGCCCAGAATCCTTGTACAGTTGTACCTCGCTTAAAGAGCATAATGCGTTCCACAGGATTGCTCTTTAAGCGAGTTTGCTCTTTAAGAGAAACACCATTGTAAATGACCAATTGTGGGGAGGATTGTGGACCCCGATTTATTTGTTAAGCGTGTTTTTGATTGGTTTTATTTGTTAAGCAAAGCGAACATTCAGAGAAAATTCTGCTCTTTAAGCGAGTTGCTCTTTAAGCAAAACACTCTTTATGCGAGGTTTGACTGTATTCTTAACCTTACATAAAATAGCCCAGAATCCTTGTATTCTTAACCTTACATAAAACAGCCAGCTGCACGAACAGTTCTTCTTTTCATGCTGCTTACAGAGAGAGAAGTTCACTAACCCCTTGTGCTAGTGGAAAACCTGGTGGCTTTGAATGGAGCTATCTCTGGCTCAACTCCACACAACTGATGCTGCCATTGACTCTCCGCAATTGCCAAGAGGACACTGGCCTTAATATTGATTTAAGAAGCACTGCAGGAAATCCACATGGCTTGTCCCATTCTCTCCCAGATGTCAACATTTAGAGGATGCTGAAACCGAGACATGAAGCTACTTGTGGATAGAACACAGACACCAGCCCTTCCCAACATACATTCACTTGAAAGTATGGCCTTTCTTTTAAAAATTCTGGAGGAGTCACCAGAGGGGAGGGAGACTTGCACCCAGGTCTTATGCCAGAGTGGGTAGGAGACACTGCTGGTTGCCTTGTTTGCCAAAAGGGCTATTTAAAGTGCTGCATGTTTTGCATTCACACATATTATTTTGCAGTGGTTACTTCCTGTGACATTACCTTTTGAACACCTTTTGTCTGAGGTTGTGAGAATCCTCACAATTGCAAGGGAGAGGAGACAGCTGCTGGGCTAACAAGCAAGACAACAAGGCCACCCCTAAAACTGGCTCCTAATATGCTCTTTTTCTTGAGGATAACGTATAACATACTGTTATAGATTAAAGGAGCTGCCACATATACTTTTTAAAAAGGGTAATGCTTACCCAGGTAATCACCTGTCTAGGGCGGAAGGACAAGCATTCTTTCCAGTGCTGGGTAGTAGGGCCAGAAAAATCAAAAGCTGAAACATGATACTTCTTATGCATGAAGTGCCATCTTCAAATCTTTCCTTGTATTTCCATCACTTGCTTTTTTAAAATAAATACATAAATGTAAGATGGAAATTTTAAGAAGAGAGATACTGTATTGGAATTTTCCCGAGAGGACCAGCCTATGCTAGAAGCCCCTGTTTCTGTTTATCAACTTGCGTGTAACTTTGTTGGATGATGGGCATACAAAGCAAATACAGAAGTGATTTTTTTAAAAGCACCATTTGTAGCATTCTTCCTTACATGTAAAAAACACACAAATCAGGATAGAACAAGTAACAGGAACTCCTGGCCCTGAGCAGAGTAACATTTAACTATTATAGTACTTTGTTTTTAACCCGGTAAAGCTTTCTCATTCTTTCCTTAAAGGACTATGTGAGAAGGATAAAAGCAGACATGATACAGTCCAGTGTAAAGGTCTTAGACCACCACCAGCTAATTTGGGGAAAATTCAATGAGTGATTTAGGAAGGGCATAACTCAACCCCATGAGCCACCTAGTAAAGATAAAGGTAAAGATCAGCCTTGCTCGGAAGCCAGTCGTATCCGACTCTAGGGTTCACTGCTCATCTCTGTTTCATAGCTGAAGAGCCAGCGCTGTCTGCTTCTGCAGACATTTCCGTGGTCATATGGCAGGCATGGCTAGACACCAGAACGCACGGAACACTGTTTACCAAAATTGGGGAGAATCTTCTGCTGATCCTCTTCTCAATGCTATCCATGCTTGGTGATGTTGGTAGTTAGGGTGTCTGAGTTATGGGGTCACCATCACTCACTGAATTCCCCCCAAACCAGCTGGTGGTGGCTTAAGACTTTTTGCACAGAACTATAGCTCACAACAGGCCCCTCAGGTACAAACCAGCCACAGTGTCAAATATATTTTTAATGGGCACTGTATTGACAGAGCTTTCTAAACATCACTTGTTTATTCATTGCTTTATCATCAAAGGTTAGAAAAACTAGTTTTGCAGGGGGGGGGGTATAATTCTTGGAATGCCTCTCCCTTTTGCCCCTGGTGACCAAAAGGGCAAGGGGTGTCTGAGAATTAAAGGTGGGCAAAAGTATTTCTCCCCAAGCTCCAGTTATTATTTAAAAAAAATATTACCAGGGCTTTTGGTCTCATCATTCTAGTCCTGGGGTGCCCAAACTTTTCAGGCAGGAGGCCGGTCATATGGTTCAATGGGATTGTCAAGTGGTTCCTCCCACCAGAAACGGAAGCAAAACATGCCTTGCAATCTGTTTTGCACCAAGATGAGATAGATTTTAAGCTGCCATTTTCTCTGCTTAAATCAGGGGTGTCCAAAACTTCAGCTCATGGGGCGGATATGGCCCCCGATGCCAATTCATCCACCCTGCGCCGCCCCCGTTGGGCGCATTTTACTTCCGCTTCCAGGAGAGATGAGGGCGGCGTGGGGCAGATGAATTGACATTGGGGGCTGCATCTGGCCCACGGGCCATAGTTTGGGCACCCCTGCTCTGGTCCTTAATTGGGACAGGGGACAACTTTGTAATGCTATGCAGGAAGGAGCAAACCAATCAAGACCACGTGCAGTCATTTTTTACTTCATGCTGACAGAACCATTTCCCCTGCATAGCTCAGGTTTGAGAAGCAAAAGCGCTCTTGGAGTCAGTGCAGTACGATGATCCTTCCTGAACAGACCCACTGCTCTAAAAATATTATCTCTGCTGTCACGTTGTGTTTTTTGTTTCCAGATTAACATTCCTTCCTTCCTGACGATGTGGCCTTTGGAGTTTGGCTTCCTTCTGTGAGACCAGGGGAAATGTCGCTTCCGCTTGCTCTTCCTATTATGAGAATTTTTTTTCCCCTTTCAGCTCTTTCTGTGGGAACAGAAATTGAGATGAAGGAGGAAAGTCTTGCCAGCCCACAACTTTGTACAAACAAGTGTTTGCCAGTATTTAGAAGCATTAACGTACATAATCCTAAATTTTTGATATCTAAACAAACCATATGAAGCAAAGATCCAAAATGGAAAATACAGACATTTATTATTATTATTATTATTATTATTATTATTATTATTATTATTATTATTATTATTATTATTATTATTATTATTATTATTATTATTATTATTATTATTATTATTATTATTATTATTATTATTATTATTATTATTATTGCTTCATGTTTTATTAGATGATTTATCAGGCATGTGAAGTAATCAGTCCTGAAAAGTTTTCGTGTTCTGTTGTTGTTGTTCATTCGCACAGTCGATTCCAACCCTATGGACCACTGTCCGCCAGGCATGTCTGTCCTCCACCATCCTCCTCAACTCGCTCAGTTCTGTACCCATAGTCTCTACAATACCATCTATCCATCTCATCTTTGGCCGCCCCCTTTTTCTTTTGCCCACCTTTCCCAGCATTAAGGCTTTCTCAAGTGAATCCTCTCTTCTCATTTGATGTCCAAAGTATTTTAGCTTCATCTTTACTATTTGACCTTCAAGGGAGCAGTCAGGGTTCATTTCTTCTAAGATTGACCTATTTGTTCTCCTCGCTGTCCAGGGGACTCTCAAAACTCTCCTCCAGCACTACATCTCAAAGGCATCTATTCTTCTGCGCTCAGCTTTCCTTATTGTCCAGCTCTCACAACCATACATTGCCACCGGAAATACCATTGCTTTGACTATACGAATTTTTGTTTGTGATGTGATGTCTCTACTTTTCACTCTGTTCCCCAGGTTTCTCATTGCTTGCCTCCCAAGAATCAGTCGCCTTTTTATTTCATGGCTGCAATCCCCATCTGCAGTGAGCTTTGATCCTAGGAAAGTAAAATCTGTCACTGCTTCTACTTCTTCCCCATCTATTTTCCAGGGACTGATAGGGCCTGTTGCCATTATCTTGGTTTTCTTGATATTAAGTCTCAAGCCAGCTTTTGCACTTTCATCTTTCAACCTAAGCAAGAGCTTCTTTAGGTGTTCTTCACTTTCTGCCATTAGGATGGTATCATCTGCATATCTCAAATTGTTGATGTTTCTCCCAGCAATTTTGATCCCAAATTGTGATTCCTCCATCCCTGCATTGCGCATTATGTTCTGTAGGCTGGACATATAAGTAATCTACTTCTAAGACTGCTGAAGAGCTTTACTTCTTCGGATGTTTCTGGACTTTAAACTCCAGACAAGCCCATCCAGCAGTGAACAATCAGAAGGGATTATGACAGGGCAAAAGTTCTGGAAGACCATTGATTTCCTGTTTTTATAACAAGTCCTTCACATGTGTGCCTTTAGCAACAGCCAGAACTATGGACATTATATTATGCCTTATATTATGGGAGCAGCTAAAAATGCATTTATCCCATTGTTTGTGCCACATTCCCCACTGTTCAGTTCAATATTTATCTCTCTTAGCTACATAAATTTCGCACTAATGGTAACTCTATCTGATCTTTTGGCATGATAATGTGGTATGTTTTGTTCAGCTGGCAGAGCTTGAGCATGTCTGTTTTGCTTTGGTTTTTTGCAGCATTTCCATTCACATCACAATTTTTATTTTATTTTTGCACATGTGATCATTTACAATCCTTTAGGACAGTTGCTCCACATGTCCAGGCAACATCTCTGCTGATGTGTGGAATATCTTGTGTGACGGAACCTTATTCTGGTTGGTGGTAAGAGACTGTGACAGGAGAACTCTAGAAAGAGACAGTCTTGAGATAATTAAATATTTCTGGATGAATGGCAACAATAATATAAACTCAGAGGGCAGCACAGTCATGTTAACCTGGAGCAAACATCTGTATGATCCCAATGCTCAAGCTCAAGGCATTTGTCCATCTCGCCCAGTATTATTGCCCATGTCTCCTTAGACAGGAGGCTCCCCTTACCCCACCTGGAGGTCCCTAGAATTCCCTGGGGGTCTCCCATTCAGACACTAAACAAACCCAACCTGGCTTAGTTTCCAGAATCAGACAAGACTGGTGGACTCAGACTGGTATAGTGATGACAGCTGGAGCAGATATGGTCACCAGTTTGAAATTAGGGTAAGCCCCATGTGCTTTTTATTTTTAAGTTGAATGGAGAAGGGAGTGTTTGATTCATTGTCTTATTTACCACCCTGAGAAACATCCATAATTAAAACCAACAGAGGCTCAAATGGCTAAGATGCTGACTGGAAGGCGGGAGGTCAGCTGTTCGATTCCCAAGTACTGCAGGATGGAATTAGTTCCTGTCTTTGTCCTAGCTCCTGCCAACCTAGAAGTTCGAAAGCAAGAAACTGCAAGTAGAGAAATAGGGACCACTTCATTGGGAAGGTAAACAGCATTCTATGCACTCCAGTGTCTAGTCATGCCTGCCACATGACCACGGAAACATCTGCAGAAGCAGACAGCGCTGGCTCTTCGGCTATGAAACAGAGATGAGCACTGAACCCTAGAGTCAGATACGACTGGCTTTCAAGCAAGGGTGAGCTTTCCCTTTGCCTATAAAAATATAATCATAAACCCAGTTAAAATAAATAATAAAAATGCTCCAAGTTGATACCAGATGGGCCAGTTTTAAAAAAAAGCCAAACTGAAATAATAAATCAAGAGCGTCACATTAGAAGATAGGCAGAATATTATCAAATGCCTCTTTATGCAGTTTGGCTTTCAAGAATTTACAGAAATCCTGGAGGGAGGGAGGGAGCCAGTCATAAATAGACTGACAGAGCCTTCTACGTTGTTGGGGCCACCGCCAAAAAAAAAACCCTGGCTCCTCACCAAAATTTTAGGACCTCCCTCAAAGTGGAAAGCCAAAGCCTCAAAAGCTGAGAAGACAAAGGGAGGCTGCTTGTCAACCAAAGGATGCTTCCTCTCTCCATGGCCCTCCAGTCACACAATCTTTGAGGGCTATGGTGCCTTAGAGGCTAAGATTCTGAACTTGGCAACTGGAAGGTCTGCCGTTCAAAACCCAAGCACTGTGTGACAGAGTGAGCGCCCGTCGTCTGCCCCAGCTCCTGCCAACCTAGCAGTTCGAAAGCAAGAAATTGCAAGTAGATATATAGGTACCGCTTCGGTGGAAAAGTAACAGTGTTCCATGGTGCCTTGGCATCTAGTCATGCCTGCCACATGACCATGGAAATGTCTGCAGACGGCGCTGGTTCTTTGGTTGTAAACAGAGATGAAGACTGCACCCAACAGTTAGACACGACTGGCTTTCAAGCAAGAGAGAGCCCTTACCCTTTACACAACCTTTGCAGTGTTTCTCTGCAGAACCCGAAAGCTTTGTGCCAGGGGTGCTCAAACTTTTCAGGCAGGGAGCCAGTCATGTGGTTCAGTGGGCCAGCCACGTGGTTCAGCAGGCCAGTCGCATGGTTCTTCCATCTAGAAGTGGAAGTAAAACGCGCCTTGCAATCTGTTTAGTTTGTTGTTCAACTAATATGCAGCCCCACTCGCAAAGCGACTCTAGGTGGCTAACAAAGAAACAATATATCACAATTACAAAATATCACATCACAAAATATCACATCTCAAAAAAACATTTCACAAACATTTCAAGAAATCCCCAATCACAATTACAAAATATCAAGTCATCGTCATCATAAAAACACTTCAAAAATACTCCAAAACAGTACACAAAAATCTCGCAAACTCAACTCCACCCACTAAGTCCATTTCCCTCCGGGCCGAGCTGGCCAAAGGAGCGTCCAGTGATGCTGCTTTCAAAGCTGGCCGGGCCACACAGCTGCTGCTCCCCTCCTCCCCAGCTGGGCCAGTTGAGGAAGCGTCCAGTGGTGGTGGCATTGTCATGGCCAGCCGGGCCGCACAGCTGCTGCTCTTTCTCCTCAGCCAGAGGAAAGAAGACCCCCACAGAGTTTAAGCTGCTACTTTATCTGCTTAAACCAGGGGTGCCCAAACTACGGCCCATGGGCCAGATCCGGCTCCCAACACCAATGCATCCAGCCCACACTGCCTTCATCGCTCCTGGAAGCGGAAGTAAAACGTGCCCATACGGGCATGTTTTACTTCCACTTCCGGGAGCAATGAGGGAGGCGTGGACTTGAGAAATTGGCACCAGGAGCCGGATCCGGCCCACATGCTATAGATTGGGCACCACCTGATTTATGCCCTGAGGAATGTGCAGTGTTGCTCTTAAAATGAGCCAACAGCCAATCCACCTGTTTGTTTATTTGTTTTTCCTGTATCAGTTGGAAACCCCGGGTCCGAAGCGCTTGACAAGTGCCTCCCCTTCTCTGCTCCCCTTTCCATCCTGCAAAGGTTGCAGTGGAGGAGGAGGAAGGATCGGGCTCCTTCCCCCACGCCCTGCTTGTTCTCTCCCCATCTCAGGTTGCGGCAGCCTTTTCTGAACATGCACCCCCCCCAAAAAAAAAAGGGGGGGGGGAGTACCGAGCCAAGCACGCTCCAGGTTTCCTACTATGTGCATGTGTGCGTGCTTATACATATGCAGAATGCAGGGTCATTCCGATCAGCTGCGCCCTGGGCTGAGGAAGAGGAAGGGGGCTTGGTGGAGAGGTTGCGGGGGATGATGATGATCATGTGTGGGGAGGTGTGATTTAGCCAGGAGGGCTTCGTCATCATCCGCGGTTGCATAACCCTCCCCGCCTTATGATGATAACACCCACCCCACTTTAGGGCAGCACGCCAGGCTGCCATCCACCCACTCTGAGGCGGGCCGCGCCTGCCATCTAGTGGGGCGCAGTGGGGTGGCAAGGCCAAAAAAAAAAAAGTCCCTCGCCGTTGAATGTTTGGTCCTTATTTGCCTCCACCGACATTTTTCCCTGCGCGATGCAGAGAAAAGGAAATGTTTCCAGGGTCGTTTAGCAATAGCAATTGCACTTATTAACTGTCCCATAGCGCTTAGCGCACTTCTCTGGGCTGTTCACAAGGTAATTGGCATTTTTGCCCCCAGCATGCTGGATGGTCCTCCTTTTACTGACCTCTGAAGGATGAAAGGATGAGGCGACGTCGACCTTGTTCTCTGTCAGGGTCGAACTCACAACCATTCTGTTGCAATACACAGTTTAACCACTGCACCACCAGGTAAGGGCATGCTGGCTACGGTAAAAGGACACTGGGCAGGGAGTGATGAGAGCATCTAACCAGAACAAAATACATACATTCCTTCTATAATTCGAACTCCCCTCTGGGGATTTGAACCAACTACCTCTTGCTTACAAGGCAGAATTGTACCCTCTAAGCCATAGCAACTCTGTTGTCAATGGAACTGCTTTTGTAATCTTATCTTTGGAAGTAAATGAGGAGGAAGGCAGGCAGAGGAACTGGAGCCCTGCTCCTTTGCTCAATCGTTCCAGGCATCATAGCTCAGCTCGGCTCTTTAGACTGGCAACCAAGGGTGGCCCCCTAGTATTGGGGGGCACCCCAACCTGAGTCTCAGTAGCCCGATAGGCCAGCCCACCACTGCCACAAGGGTTTGTTGTGACATCAAAAGGCTCAACTATCTGTGCTAACCTACCCCCGCCAGCACAGTCAACACACAGCAGCACTACACAGAGAGTCTATGCAAAAAGAGTCCAAAGGGCAAAGTCCAAAGAGCAAGCCAAGGTCTGGATGCTGGTGGGTCAAGCAAGCATCTAGTCCAAAGAATGTCCTGGTGAGTCGCAAGGGTTGGCAGAGAAGTCAGGGTCTAGGCAGGCAATCAAGTCAAGCAGGGTGTCCATCTTTGCACTGAAGAATTGTCGAAATGCTACAACAAGCTTGCGCATAAGCCTTCCAGCTTATCGCTATCAGCTGGGAGCCTTCTTTGGTACTTAGTTCTAGCTTGTTTGTGTCACAGGTGTAGCTCCTTTCTGGCTCTTTCCCTGACTGAGGGCTGATCACTGTCAGAGTCAGACTTTTGATCTGACAGGTCGTCTGAAACAGAGTTGAGCCAGAAGCAAACTGTGATTCCTGGTTCAGGACATTCTCAGGTTCCGGTGCAGGCAGAACTGGGCTGGGCATAGAAAGTGCCTCCTGATCCAGGTCATCTTCGGAGGAGGGCTGGACCACAACACAGTCAGGTTTCCACCCCATCAGCCAATACATATAGGCAAGTAACACGGGCTTCTCATTCTAGACTTCTCAGCCTGTCCCTCCATGTGTGTGTGTGAAGATCTTATACTATAGTATAGATGTTGGTACAGTACTTACAAAGGCAAAGAAAGGGAATGAACCCCAGCTTGTCCTTCCAAACAGAAGAAAGCTACATTTGCTTTTTTAAAAATCCTCCTATATCACTTATTGTCTGTCCAAGTGGATTATTTTAATGTATATTTGTATTGTATATTAGGTGAATTATTTGACTGAATTTATTGCTGTAAACCGTCAAGAGTGCTATGCACTAGCAAGATTGGATATGGGTTTAAATAAATACAGAGTATGGCTGAATTAATATCCCAATCAATGATAGTAAGACTTCTACCAAAAAGGAGAAGTCACCTCTTCCTTTAGTTCCCATTAAATTTCTGCAGGAATTGAATTTCCTGGATGCTATCTTGCTTCAGACCTTTTAGAAAGAGTTTTTTAGGGCTGCCAATTTTACTTTATGTGATTTTAACAGGACAAATTTAGCATCTCAGTACTTTTCCTAGCATAAAGATAAAAAAATGATAGGTAAAATATTCCTCACCTAATTCTTGCATAGCTGCTGAGAAAGACATATTTGGGCAGCCACACCATAGGTCTAAATTATGAACATTGCTTCACAATCCAAGGCAAATGTCCATGGAAGGATGCCCATTCACAACCTGGTAATTAATTGCTTTCATCTAAAATTGCCATTAACATGGGTGATGGGCAGCCGGTTCAATTTTTGTTCATTTTGATTCATTTTTTTCTGTCCTTCCCATCCTCCACCTTTCCCCTCTCCCCAATATAGCTAACAAGACAGCAGGTGCCCTGCACAGCAGGTGAGAGAAACAGATGTGGATGGAAAGACTGGTGTAAAAGTACAGAGAGAGCCTTGGAGCCTGGCAACTGTACGAAAATGCAGAAGACCAGGCAGAATGAAGGGCATTTATAATAAGGGAGAGAGACACCTATAGCTGCCAGCTAGCACAAGCTTATATAACCAGAAGTCCCAAAGTAGGGGGTAAATTGTTTTGTTTTTAGCCAGCATAACTGAAAGCATTTTGGTTTTCAAGGGGAAGAACTGACAAGACTGGCCTGAATGGTCACATAGATTAGAAATGGCATCATTTCCCTTTCAAGTCTTACTTTATTATTATGTGGTTACAGTCATGTATGGTTGTGAGAGCTGGACAATAAGGAAGGCTGAGCGCAGAAGAATAGACACCTTTGAGATGTGGTGCTGGAGGAGAATTTTGAGAGTGTCCTGGAGAGCAAAGAGAACAAATAGGTTGATCTTAAAAGAAATAAACCCCGACTGCTCCTTGGAAGGTCAAATATTGAAGATGAAGTTAAAATACTTTGGGCATCAAATGAGAAGAGAGGATTCACTTGAGAAAGCCTTGATGCTGGGAAAGGTGGAGAGCAAATGAAGAAGAGGGCAGCCAAAAATGAGATGGCTAGATGGTATTGTAGACACAATGGGCACAGAGCTGAGCGAGTTGAGGAGGAGGATGGAAGATGGGGTGCCTGGCGTGCAATGGTCCATGGGGTCGTGAAAGGTCGGAATTGACTTTGCGACTGAACAACAACAAAAAGTCACAGACATAAGACCTTTCCATATGAGCAATTGGATGTTCTCACTTATAATAATTGTGACCAAACTAGAGAGTGTTTAGATCTCTAGTGTTTAGGGCTGGTCTATATCAGAGCGCAGATGGGCTTCATGTCCCTGAATGCTCTTTCATACAAAGGAAGAAACCTGTACATGGAAAACTGGATGCCAGGGAGAAAGTTCTTTCCTTAAACTCTTGAGTTTATTTACTGGTTTTCTACTTGATGGTCAGGGACTGCGGTGGTTCAAATGGTTATGCAAGCTGAACTTGATGCCTGGAAGCTCAGAGTTTGATTTCCGAGTATTGCATGACAGAGTGAGCTCCTGCCTCTGTCCCAGCTCCTGCCAACCTGGCAGTTCGAAAGCAAGAAATTGCAAGTAGATAAATAGGTACCATTTCAATGGGAAGGTAAACAGCGTTCCGTGCGCTCCAGTGTCTAGGTGTGCCTGCCACATGTCCATGGAAACGTCTGGAAATGCAGACAGCGCTGGCTCTTTGGTTGTAAACAGAGATGAGCACTGAACCATAGAGTCGGATACGACTGGCTTTCAAGCAAGAGTGACCTTTACCTTACTTGATGGTTTTCAAGGGTGACAAACCTTTGGCACTCGACATGTTTTGGACTTCAACTCCTTCTGTCCTTTATCATGGGCAATACAGTGCCAAAGGTTCACTGTTGCTTTCTGGGGAGATATAAAGGAGGATTCAATAATCTTATTTTCTTCTTATATCATGGTCCAACTAGGTAAAGGTCTCCCTTGCTCAAAAGCCAGTTGAATTCAACTCTAGAGTGTTATGCTCCTCTCCACTTACAGCCAAAGAGTCAGCACTGTGTGTTTCTGCCAAGGCTTCTATGGTCATGTGGCAGGCATGACTAGACGCCAGAGCACACAGAATGCTGTTATCTTTCCCACCAAAGTGATACCTATTTATCTACTTGCAATTTCTTTCAAACTGCTAGGTTGGCAGGAGCTGGGACAGAGACAGGAGCTCACTCTATCACACAACACTTGGGTCTCGAAATGCTGACCTGCCGACCTTCCAGTCATTGAGTTCGGTGTCTTAACCACTAAGCCACTGCAGTCACTCTAATTCAGGGGTCCCCAAACTTTTTAAGTCGGGGACTGGTTCACGCCCCCTCAGATTGTTGAGGGCCTGGACTGGTGGTCCTGCCCAAGCCCCCCCCCACTTCCCCCACTGCCACCATCACCAGCAGGACCACCCCGAGCCACCCACCAATGCCCCCACTGCTCCCCTGCTTACCGGCATGGAGAAGCTGCATGGTGTTGGTAAAGGAGGGATCCAGGCTGTCCTTCTCACCCGTGTCCACCCAGAAAAACACACTCAGCCACAGCGGCCCCCAGGAAAGACATGGGCATCCATGTGCATCTGCCAGGAAAGACACCCTTGTCGAGAGCAGCCTCCAGGTAAGATGCATGCAGCTGCATGCAACCGCACATGGCTGCTGCTTTCACCGCCACCACTTCAATCCTTGTCCCCTCCACTTGGCTTGGCATGTCCCTAACAGCGCTCCATAGCAGAGCAGATGCTGTAAGGCTTATAACATCCGCCCTGCTATGGAGCACCATTAGAAACACACCAAGTCAAGTGGAGGGGACAAGGATTGAGGCAGTGGTGGCAGTGGTAGTAGCGGCAGCTGGAGTGATGATTTGATGCCACGGGCCAGATGCAGCCCACAGGCCATAGTTTGGGGACCCCTGTTCTAAATGGTACATTAAATGTCATATGTGTAGTTTGATGCCAAATTAACACCTGTCAGAGAACTCATTTCTAATTTATGTAATTGGGACTATTGATGTTTCTCAGGTCCCAGGGTTACAACTGGTAGGCAGCTTGAGTTAAACAACTCTGACAGAACATGCCGTGGACGACAGCAATGGTGGCCTCTTTGCTTTTCTTCATGACGGTGCTTGTCTTGGTTGCCAAGAGCTATGTAGATGGCACAGCACATACTGGGCATCTAGATTACCCTGTCAGCTCAGCCCTGGTGCAGGATGCTACCACATCACCAACCTTGAAATAGGAGTCATTCACCAGTCCTACCAGATTCTGTCTATTAACTTCACAGGAGGTACCCTGTTCGTCCCCTCAGGCAAGCTTTCTGAAATGAGCCAATAGCTCTCCAGTGCCTCACATAAAGCTGAAATTCAAATGCCCTACTTTGAAGAGAGGAGGACTTGCTTTGGAAGAAATATGCATAAGATGACGCTATGAATCATCCTTCCACTGGGTAACCAATAACATCCTCCTCCTCCTCCTCTTCCTGGGGATGTAGGAGGGAACTGTTGTGTTAAGAAAGATTACTCACTGCTGACAATTTCCAACTATGCTTTTAGACCAGGGATTCTCAACCTGCGGCCCACAGGCAGCCAGATGCACCCCATGGCACCATTTCATTTGGCCCACCACCACTTCCACCACACCAGGAAGTGCCATGTGGTGGAGGAAAGGCAAAATGGCTCTCCAGCCCCCAAAGCTGTCTGAGGGAGCGTGACCTGACTCCCGGCATTAAAAGGTTGAGAACTCCTGTTTTAGACTCTTCCCAGCCAGACCATTTCTTCATTGGTTGATGTTAAGAAAATGCTGAAAGACCATGAGATGTGTCCAAATAAATAAGCTCAATCCAAATTGTACTTCCATTGGGGGGAAAGCTGGGTATATATAGCTGGTATGTCCCCTCTATGTGGACCATGGGGTGAGCAAAAAAACCTGGTGCTTGCCTGACAGAAGCATTGTGTGGCTTACTTAGTAAATGGTTGAGTGTCTATTGTACTCACTAGGTTGATGTGGCTAACAGTGGTTGGAGTATATGTCAATTGTTTAATCAGGTGCATGACAACATATACCCTGGCACCTCATCAATTAGCTCTGACAATGGGCACAAATCTCATAAGGACACTAGTAGGAATCTGGACAATATATGTAAATACTAGATTTTACCCTCTTCTACGAAAACTGCATTATGGAGCGAGTACCTGTCATCAGTCCCAGTTCCTGCCAACCTAGCAGTTCAAAAGCAAGACATTGCAAGTAGATAAATAGGTACTTCTTAGAGGGAAAGGTAACAGCATTCCATGCACTCCAATATCTAAGTCATGCCTGCCACATGATAATGGAAACACCTGCAGGTGCAGATATCATTGGCTTTTTGGCTATAATTGGAGATGAGAACTGCACCCTAAAGTCAGATACAGCTGGTTTTTGAGCAAGGGACACCTTTACCTTTACTGAAAGTTCATGATCGTGTAGCAGAATAAAGGTGAGCCACCCAGAGTGGAATACAAGCCAGATAGATAGATAGATAGATAGATAGATAGATAGATAGATAGATAGATAGATAGATAGATAGATAGATAGATAGATAGATAGTAAAAATTACTTTTTTGGACAAAAGTTACTAGAATCTGCTACCCACATCGGCACTGCAACTCTCTCCAAGTTCCGTTACTCCTTGTACTCACTTGACAGGCTGAGAATACCAGATGGCACCTGCTCTTTGGCTATAAACAGAGATGAGCACTGAACCGTAGAATCGGATACGACTGGCTTTTGAGCATGAGCAACCTTTACCATTACTTAATTATTCCTAGCTAGTTATTTTCAAGCTCTGGAGCAAGGATATGATTCCTTGCAAATTTTCTTGTCTCAAATGGAAAAAAGGTATCTCAACACATCAGAACATCCTATTGAAAACATGCTCTGTGAAATGAGCAGCTGCTGTGATAACTTTGGAAATAAATTGTCAGTAAAATCATCAATTAAAAAACCCTGTAGTTATGTGTGAACAAGGTGTAATTTGTGTACTAAAAACACATTTTGCGAAAAATAGATGGCTTTCTGTGCAGTACACAAGGTTTTCCATGAATATTTCACAAGAAAGTGTCAAACTGCCATAGATGTGCAAACACTCTCATAGTCTTGCCAAGCAGAGAGAAAAGAGATGAAATGTAAGATTTGTATATCAACTCTAGATGCACTTGGAATAAGCAGGGTTTCTTAACACCTGCTGATCGAGGCTTCTGAGAATTGGAATCCAAGACCATCTGGGGGTGCCATGGTTGAGAAACCCTGGAGCAAGGCTTGGGAGAACCGATCTTCCTGGGGGTACAAACTGTATCGGCAAATGGGAAACCTGTGGTAGGTTGCAAAAACTGGAACCAAGAGCTGTAGAAAACAATACAATAAAACGGTCCCTTGAAAGCAGTAGCATGTACTGGTGCCATTGAATCTGTGGAAAATACAAATGTCTGCTTCGTCCTCTAGACCAGGGGTGCCCAAACTATGGCCCATGGGCCAGATCCAGCCCCCAATGCCCACTTTACTTCCGCTTCCAGGAGTGACGTGGGTGGCATGGGCCGGATGAATTGGCGTCAGGGGCTGGCTCTGGCCTGTGGGCCGTAGTTTGGGCACCCCTGGTTTAAGCAGAGAAAATGGCAGCTTAAAATCTATCTCATCCTGTTGCAAAACAGATTGCAAGGCACGTTTTACTTCCGCTTCAGGTGGGAGGAACCACGTGACCGGGCCACTGAACCACATGACTGGCCCATGGCCCATAAAGGTTTGGGCACCCCTGCTCTAGACTTCTAAATTGAGGACAGGATGGGGTGGCAATAGATGGACAGAATAAAAGTCACACTTTTCCCCAGGAGGATGAAATCCACACCAACACGGTTTTAACTGTTTTCACTTGTTTATTGACCACAGATGGGGACAGAGAGGAAGAAGGGAATCAATGAAGGAAACAATCCCCATCAGTTCCCACAAGGACCACAATAACGTCTCCAGCTCAGAGCAACACAGCAAAGCAAATGTTCAGTCTGACAAGGGCAGGGAGGGGGAAAGGACAGGTGGTGGAGGGGATGGGACAGGGTCTAGAGTCTAGACCCATGATGGTGAACCTTGGCACTTGAGATGTTCTTGGACTTCAATTCCCAGAAGCCCAAGCCTCGTGAATTCAAACGAATGGGTTTACTGCGATTCATCCGGCCCGCGCCACCTTCGTCACTCCCAGAAGTGGAAGTAAAACGCACCTGTACAGATGAATCGCAGTAAACCCATTTGTGTGGATTCACGGGGGCTTGGGCTTCTGGGAATTGAAGTCCAAGAACATCTGGAGTGCCAAGGTTCACCATCATGGGTCTAGAGGGAGGTCATTGATCCAGCTGACCTCTTACTTCCTCACCAAGATATTTTTCAAAAGGGTGTGTGTGTGTATAGAAGCCAGTCCACCCTTTTAGAGGGCACTTCTGGGCTCTGCTCAGAGAAGTGAATCCCCTCATGGCTGAACGGTAGCGCCAAACTTTTAGAGGTCAATTCTTATCTGCGACTAAAGAGGGGCGCGAAAGGGACGGTTCTGACAATAATCGTCAGTAGAATAGGCTGTCACCCATCCAAAAGCCCAGGTCGTCGTCTTGTGCAATCTGTTTGGCTTTCTCTCTCTCTCTCTCTCTCTCTCTCTCTCTCTCTTTTCCATGGACTAGAAAAGCTAGCTTCTGGGACTACAACTCCCAGAATCCCTCAGTTAATGTGGCCATATTGGCTGAGAGATTTTGGGAACTAGTTCTTCCCCAAGTTCTGATCCTTCTATAGAACTCTGACAAAGCCTTGTCTAATTTACCTGAGCTTTTTGACATAAAACAAACACCTTTAGAAACCAATCACAGGCGAAGTCAGATGTAGCATCCTAAAAGGACCCAGCTTCCCAATTTTCATCACATACATACAGGCAAGCCAGTCCTGGAATTTGCTAATTGTTTCTTTCATCGTGTATCAGTCTACACCAGGGATGCCCAAACTACAGCCTGTGGGCCAGATCCAGCCCCTGAAAGCAATTCATCTGGCCCACACCAACCTCGTCACTCCAGGAAGTGGAAGTTAAACGTCCCCATACGGGCGCGTTTTACTTCTGCTCCCGTGAGTGATGAGGGTGGTGTGGGCCAAATGAATTGGTGTCGGGGGCTGGATCTGACCCATGGGCTTTAGTTTGGGCACCCCTGGTTTAAGCAGAGAAAATGGCAGCCTAAAATCTATCTCATCCTGTTGCAAAACAGATTGCAAGGCGCATTTTAGAAGAACTAGGTGACCAGCCCACTGAACCACGTGACAGGCCCACGCCCTGAAATGTTTGGGCATCCCTGGTCTACACAGTCATGTTTGTGAAACAGACTGGTCTGGCTTTTTTTTAAATTGCCTTTTTTTGTCAGCACTGCATACATGTTTATGGTTAGACACCACCTTTTTTAAAATCTTAACCATATAAAGAAGAAACGAATACCGAAACTTCATGCACATTTAAAAACATGCTTGCAAAACTACTCAAGGATTTAGGAAGTGAAGGATGGGTGTGAGACTTTATGGCATTTGTCAATCCATGCTTATCATGGGTGACATCTTCCTGGTTCAAACTGAACTGTACTGAGAAACCTACAGCATCCTTTCACAACTTCAAAGTGCACCCCAGTGCAGAAAAATATAAATTCATTTGGAGGGCAGTTAAGGTGCAATTAAACATCTTCCACAGTTCTTGAAATGCTGCATCTGCCTTCACGTTGACAGTTTGGCAACAAAGCTATATCCTTTCTGAAGCCCAAATCAGAAGCCCTTCCAAACATACAGCCAACTGGATCTTGACCCTGAGCTTCATAATTTTAGATTGGGACTCCAGAAGATCTACTCCTAATGACTGCTAATCCCTTCCTTTGCCAATGTTCCCACATAGCTCTTTTTATACTCCAGGCTCTTTAAGCTCCATAGGCAAATTCCAGACTATGGTTACAATTTCTTACCTCTCAAGGAGAGGAGAAAGGGAGCCTCTCAAATTTGTTTCAGAAATGAGGAGCATATTTACCTCCCACCACCACCACTAGATTGGGACCCCACCCCTCCAAAACGCTGCTGTCATTCTGTGGCTGGCATGGATGGAAGTGAGGTGAGAAATGCAGAAGGATGATGACAGGCCCACCAACCAAGTCCATGGGATGGGGTGGGGTTGGGCTTTGGATTTTGGTCCCAGGCAGGGTAGCATTGACCCCTGCTCATGAGCAGTCTGGACAGCGGTTGACTCAACTGAACTCCTGGGCCCCTCAGGGCAAAGTTATCCCCAGACAGAGGGAGCAGGTAATGAAGAGAGACCCCCTCACCCCTTGGGTGAAGGTGCTTGGCGCAGCGTCGTGGCTGTGAAGCCGCATGCAGGAGGGAAGCTCATGCAAAGGGCAGCGGCCCAGGCTCTTCGGGCACCTGTGGAGGACAACAGAAGGGTTAACGGCTTGAGGTTGCTAAGGAAAGAAGCATTATCCCAGCCTGACACAATTCCCATAACCAGCCCCCTTCCTATAGTCTAGTGATGGTGAACATTGGCACTCCAGCTGTTCTGGAACTTCAATTCCCAGAAGCTCTGATCAGCAGGAGTGCTGATTTGGGCTTCTGGGAATTGAAGTCCAAGAACACCTGGAGTGCCAAGGTTCACCATCACTTCTACAGTCTCAATCCAGGCTCCATCAAATTCACTGGGTTTCTAAATCTTCCTCTCTTAGAAGCAACGGACATCTAAGGCAGGTGAATTGCCTTCCTTTGAATAGATTCTATCAATTTTAACAGCAGTGTGTATAATATGCACAATCACAAAAAGTATGAACTAGCATTATTATTATTAGACTACAAATCCCATTGGCCCTAGGTCAACATAGCCAATGCTGAGGGATCATGGGATCTACAGTCCGACAACATCTGGAAAAGTCTGTACGTTTCACACCCTTGGTGTAAGGCTGGGATGGTCAACCTTGGTGCTCCAGGGGTTCTTGGACTTCAGTTCCCAGAAGCCTAAGTCAGACAGGGCTTCTGGTAATTGAAGTTCAAGAACCCCTGGAGTGCCAAGGTTGGCTACCCCTCATGTAAGGGATTTCTTCTAAAGCATGTCACTCCACCCACACCATCATCCCCATGGCCTCATGTTGCTCCTTTAGCCTTGAGTGCTTTGCAAGAGAAAACTAATGAAAAGCAAAAGTCACTGAATCTTTGAGAAAACTGTTGACTAGAACAACTTGATAGAGAACACGGGCCAGACACCCACCAGTTGCAGACTAGTCGAGTCATGCTCAGCTATACTGTACATGGATGTACCGTATATACTTGAGTATAAGCCAACCCAAATATAAGCCAAGGTACCTAATTTTGACCTGAGAAACCAGGAAAATAGATTGATCGGAATATAAGCCGAGGGTGGCAAATGCAGCAGCTGTCAGTGAGTTTCAATAATCAAAATACGGTACATGAAAATAAGATGCAGCAGAAAAGAGTTTTCTCCATACCAATTGAGATGCACCAACAACAGGACGGGAGAAGTAGGTGGTGAAGGCTATTAGCCACCGTCGCCTTTTTCCAGGATTCTAGATGTGGGTGGGTGAATATTTTTCGGGGTGGGCAATAAAACCTTTCCCCCCTACCCAATGCATTCCTATGGGAAACCACACCTTGCCAGGGTGGGCAAACTGCTAACTCAGGGTGGGCCACCCTGGTCCCCCTCTGGCTATAGCCCTGTCCTACCCTGTTGCACAGTTTGTGGTTCTGTATTTTAGCAGTACCCTGACAGGCAGAAATTAAGAAGCCCATTTCCCTCTTTATCTTCACCACGAGGATGTCAAGGGGGAAACTACTGCTGCTGCTTCATCTCGATATAGTCAGGTGCCGCGACAGGTTCAAGCAACAGGTACTCTCACAGCCTAGTAGAACCCTCTGGTGGGCAAAATTCTTCTTTATCACACCCACCTCTTCAGTCACCATTTCCCATGCTGTCCTCCAGACGTGGCCTCTCCAATTTCCTCTCCCTCCGCACCAGGGCCCAGCTTGGTGATATGCCGCAAGAAAGATGTGGCATTGATTGCTCTCTGCAAAGAACAGAGATGAAAGGAATACTAACAGAGGAATCCATACAGGGATGATGATGATGATGATGACGATGACGATGACAACGGCAACAGCAATGATGATGATGATGATGATGATGATGATGATGATGATGATGATGATCATCATCATCATCATCATCATCATCATCATCATCATCATCATCATGTTAAATTTTGACTTGTCCTTCCAATGGCTTTCTACCCAGACAGTGCTCAGAAGTGGCTTCCCATTCCCTTTCTTTGGGAGGTCCAGGGAATGGGCAGCTAGACCAGGGGTGCCCAAACTATGGCCTGTTGGGCCGCAATATGGGCACCCCTGGTTTAAGCAGAGAAAATGGCAAGCCTAAAAAAAAAATCTATCTCATCCTGTTGCAAAACATATCTGTTCCAAAACAAATCACAAGGTGCATTTTACTTCCACTTCTGGTGGGAGGAACCACGTGAACGGCCCACTAAACCATATGACCGGCCCACCAAACTACATGACCAGCCCATGGCCCAAAAAGTTTGGGCACCCCTGAGCTAGACAGTTTGTATCAACTGCTAGGAGACACAGCGGGGAAGTTGAGCGTGAGTTGGAGTCATTTTTTGTTATTGGCATATATTGACTATTACAGTTTTGACACAGTTTTTTTCCTTTCTTAAAATGTGTATACATTTTAGAATTCTCTGGAAAAGGGAAGCGGAAAGAAAAGGTAGCGAAGAGCCGGGAGAAAATCCCTCTTGGTAAGAAGGTGATACAAATGCAATGTTTTATCTTAGGTCACAAATTGACTTTAGTCAGGATTGTAACATAGAGGTTTCAGAGAGATTGGACTTCCAGAATACACTCTTTAAAAATGGAGTTTTTGTTTTGTTTCTGATTTTTGGCACAAAATTGAATATGAAATAGTTAAAATTTTGGATACTAATTTAAAATTGAACAGGAAAATTGTATTGTTAACTGATCTAGAGGATTTGAATTTAGATGAAAATAAACAGGACTTATTAGCTATTTTATTAACATTAGCAAGGCAACAGGTTGCCAAAAATTGGAAAAGTGGCTTAAATTTAGAGTTGAGTAAGTGGTATACAGTACTGATATTTGCAATATGGCACTCAATGAAAAATTTGCATTGGATTTAAATATTTAAAAAAGGATTATAAAACAGAACAGATTTTGGGACATTTGGAAACCATTTCTGCAATACACATTGGAAAAAAATAAAGCAGACAAACCTGTACCAGAGATAATGAGTTTTTGGCAGAACAATTAAGTTAACAGAAGACAACTGGTAGATTCAAGGACATAGTGTTAGTACACTAGGGTGGTTTTTTTTTGTATATGGGTTATGAGAAAATTGATATACCATTTTTATGTGAACAATTTGAACAATATTTATTTATTCATTCATTCATTCAAACTTGTACATTGCCCTACTCGTAGAATAGTTAACATAATATCAGGGCAGTTAACATAATATCACAGAACATCACACAGTCACAATAATAAGTTCAATAATAAAACCAAACAATCCAATGCAAATTTAAAAGAAGATAATTTAATAATTATTATATATAAATATATAACTAGAATGGTTAAGAGAATTGAATGGAAAGGATTGAGGTGTATTTTTTCTTCTCTCTTATATGTGTTATTGTTATTCATTTTATTATTATGTTTATGTAATTTTTTTCCTTTTAAAATTTAATTAAAAAAAAAAAATTTAAACAGAGCCTGGAAAAGTAAGCTTTCTTTATATGTTGTAGAATCCAAAAATTTTTTAAAAAACTATTTTTTTCCAAGCAGTTTAAAAGTAAGCACTGCCAAAAAAAAGAGGGGGTGGGAAGGGAGGGATGTACAGAACCTTCTTTGGCTCAGGTTAAAAGTGAACTCCTCACCTTCCATTGGCTGCGAGCAAAGTTCTTCTGGATCTGCTCACATACAGAGCCATGAATATCCTTGTCCAGAGCAGTGTCTCCAGAAATCCTGAAATATATGACACAGAGAGGGAACTATTATCAGCTGATGGCTACATGATTCCTACTCTTGTATTAGGAGCTACCTACACAATATAGGTAAACTGTTGTGTTCTTTTAAAGAAAGAAAAAAATATTGGTGGGATAGGAAATTCAGAATGGGAAAAATGCAGAGGGATAGGTACTGTTTCTCCGCTCTGAGTTGCCTCCCCAAAAATGGAATTGGGAGAAAAGTCATGGGAAGGACATGAATACAGAGAGAAGTACCAGGTGGAGGCAAAATAATAAACAGGAAATGACTTGTGAATTTTCCCCACTGCTTTTCCCTGTACCATGCTGCTCTTTTTCCAAACTGTTCTTCCATTCAATACATAAACATATTAGAAATAATGGTACAGTACTGAGCTTTTGTTACATTTGATATAGTGCAGTAACTATGAAACATTGGGCCGTCGCGGCTTAGTGGTTAAGAAGGTGGGCCTGACAACTGGAAAGTTGGCAGATCAGCAGTTTGAGGCCCGGAGTGCTGCCCATCATTTGTCCCAGCTCCTGCCAAACTAGCATTTCGAAAACAAGAAATTGCAAGTAGATAAACAGGTACTGCTTTGGCGGGAAAGGTAACAATGTTCTGGCATCTTGTCATGCCTGCCACATGACCATAGAAATGTCTACAGACATAGACAGTGCTGGCTTTTGGGCTGTAAACAGAGACGAGCATTGACCCCTAGAGTCAGACACAATTGGCTTTCAAGCAAGGAGACCTCTACCTTTACTAACTCTGAAGCCTAAATCTACAGAAACATAATAGGTAATGTGGAAAGTTTATATTCCAAATGGAGACAATTTTAATCATGAAATACAATTTTAATCATGAAATACAATAATCATGAAACACAATAAAATGTATTTCTGCATCTTTTCTGCAAGCAGTTAAAAGTTTTTCCTAATTACTCTGAACCCTTCTTCGCCATGCGCTGTGAGCTATGACACTTCCATACAGAAATCCTGCTGAAGGGACTTTTTTTATTTTACTCTCCCAACAAAGCCCAGCCTGCCCTCTGATGAGACTTACCAGGGATGCTGTAGGGCTTGTTCACAAGTAAATCGTTTTTCAGGGTCACGTTCTAGTAGGTGTCGGATAAAATCCTTTGCTGTGTGAAAACACAGACATTATATATATGAGAGAAAGGCTTCTTATCTTTCTTGGCTTCTATTCTTTAGGAAACGATATACTGTACAGTGGTACCTCACTTAAAGAGCATAATGCATTCCACAGGATTGCTCTTTAAGCGTGTTTGCTCTTTAAGCGTAACACCATTGAAAGTGACCAATTGTGACTTCTGGTGGGGGGGGGATTGCAAACCCCGATTTAGTTCTTATGCGAGTTTTTGGTTGTTTTTAGTTGTTAAGTGAGGCGAACATTCAGAGAAAAATCTGCTCTTTAAGCGAGTTACTCTCTAAGCGAGGTGCTCTTTATGTGAGGTTTGACTGTACAGTACTGTATATTGAATTTGTTATGCTGAGTGCACCTCACAGGTGAGGGACTGGGGTTATAGTGTACCTGTCTCTCTCTACTCGTGTGCATCATCCTCACTCGTTACCTAGCTTTATTCTACCAAATCAGACTATCATATCAATTGCAGGTTAGGAACGTACATTAAGACACTTCTGGGCTGACTAGCTAGTAGTATCAAATAGGAGTGATGCTGGTAGATAAATTAAAAGAGATCATAACTAGCTCTGAACCTGACCTAATTGATTCAGCAGAATTAAACAGCATTACGTTTTGTGTGTTAAGCAGAAAGAGAGGCGTAAGCCAAAAAAGTGAACTCAACGCAGATTCCTCAGCTGTCAGATGTACTCAGCATAACAAATCAAATTAACATTTGCCTGCCAGCTAATCAGAAACTGGCCTGGCTATTGTGTGCTTATTCATTTGTCACCTTAATTATTATGAAAGAGGTGGATTTGCCATTCTGGTGGTTGGGGGAGAATTATTTGGGTGTGGGTGTGTGGAGAGATTGGCCCCATAGTCAGCTGACAGCTGCTTCATACTTGAAGAATCAGCACCTGGCCATAGAGAGACAAATTGTGCTTATATTTAACAAAAGGACAAGGTATGCAAAACCATCCTTAAAATGTTGTACACGTTTCTGCACCTGGATCACCAGTCCTCAAACAACACTCCAAGCTCCAACATTGTTTCTTTGACTACGGGATGGAGGAAAATTTGGTCCTCTAAATGTTTTGGACCACAGTTCCCATAATCCCCGGCCAGCATGGCCATTAGCAAGGAGTTTCCTGTGATTTGAAGCCCAAAGTCTTGGATGGAGGTGCAGGCCCTTGGGATACCAGAAGGGACAGGCTCAGCATCATCAACTGCACATGCCAGGATGTTTGTGTCCATGTGAAACAGACAAGCAAAGCTGAGATTTATTCATGGATCAAAAGACCAGCATTGCGGTGCAGTAATGGGGGCAACTCAAGTTCTTTTTATCCGGCCAATGTCTCCCCATCGCAGACTAGCAACCGGCAGCCTCTGGGGGGCAAACTGGATGTATGCTGAAGTTACCATCGCATCCCATGCTTTACGCTCTATAATAAGTGCTCCCCAAACCTAGGGTTAAAAATATTCTGGGGATACATCTCCCAGAATGCCTAAGCTCCAGACTCTTTTTCTCACTTCTTTTTAAAGCTATATCTGTTTTAATGCATTTTTATAAATAGCCCTGGGTCCCATGATAGGGAAAAGGTGGGCTGTTAAACAAAAAATAATAATTGAGAGGCTAATGCAGTAGTGCCCAAACTTTTTGGGCCAGGGACCGGTGATGTGGTTCAGTGCACTGGTCACGTGGTTCCTCCCGCCAGAATCGGAAGTAAAACGCATCTTGCAATCTGTTTTGCAACAGGAGGAGATAGATTTTTAGGCTGTCATTTTCTCTGCTTAAACCAGGGGTTCCCAAACTACAGCCCGTGGGCCAGATCCAGGCCCATTTTGCTTCTGGGGTTGATGAGGGCAGCGCAGGCTGGATGAATTGGCATCAGGGGCCAGATCTGGTCCACAGGCCATAGTTTGGGAACCCCTGGGCTAAAGGAGTATACAGAAAAGTGGGTGGTTGAGGCAACGCTTATAAGCAGGCCGATAGTTTATATAAACCCAATGTTGCTCCCACTGAGTAGTAGCAGCAGCTCCTTGATGTTTAAGGCAGGCATCACCATATCACTTTCCTAAACTCTTGTAACTGTCCAGGAACAACCTGGGTTTAACTGTAGTAGCCTTTCTTAGTCCTCATCCAAGCTGGCACTTACCAGACTCGGAGATATCATCCCAGTACGGGGAGTCAAACTCATATTCAGCTTTCAGGATCTGGTTGAAAAGCTCGGAATCGTTCTCATCATAAAAGGGTGGGTAGCCACAAAGCCTGCAGTACAAAGAGCAAAGGCATTTAAAAAGCCTGTAATCTCTGCCTAAGCACAGATATACACAATGCCCTCTAGAACTCATTCCCAGACATAGATTGGATGGAGGGATACGCACAAGATATACGAAATGACACCCAGGGCCCAGGAGTCCACAGCTTTTCCATACGGCTTCTGCTCCAGGATTTCAGGGGCTGCAAAGGATAGAAAGGCCAAGAATGAGAAGACGTTGGCTACTTTGCCGCCAGACCTAACTCCAGTTCCATCTCTAGGAGCACAACACACTAAGAGCTGGGCAAAGTTGCATGTTTTGGACTACAGTTCCCAGAATCCCCCAAGCGTTTGCCCTTTCCCAAGCTTTGAGCATACCACCCCATAAGGAAGCCACTGCCCATATCTCCTAACAAGATACTGCTGGTTTCCTTTTCCTTCACCTCTTCCCCCCACACTTGCTTGTGTATCTATTATTAACCCTCTTGTTCTTCTTCCAACAAGTTCAAGAGATGCATGTGGCTCTTTTGTCAGTTTATTAGACTGAAAGAGACATTGACTAGCCTATAATCACCCAACTGAGAACTGGCTCTCCCAAGTCCTCAACTCACCACAACTCATCACAACCAAGTGTGTCCATGCTCCTTCAGTTACTGTATATACCTAAGTATAAGTCTAGTTTTTAGCCCCCAAAATGAGGTCCAAAAAGTGGACTTGACTTAAACTCGGGTCAACAACCCCAAGGGTCCCAAAACTGTGGTGGTTCAAATTAAAACATACAGTAAAAAAATACACTAGCACTACTGTAAAAACTCAAAAACATACCCACACAAATGTCTAGATCAGTGATGGTGAACCTATGGCAAGCATGCCAGAGGTAGCACTTGGAGCCCTTTCTGTGGGCACCCGTGCAGTAACCCAGCACAGATTTTACCCCAGCTCTCTGCCCAGCAGCCCAATGGGAACACTTCCTCCCTCCCCCAGCACAGAGTTCACCCCACCCCTCTGCCCAGTAGCCCAATGGAAGCACTTCCTCCCTCCCCCAGCACAGAGTTCGTTTTGCCCAGCAGCCCAATGAGATTGTTTCCTTCCTCCCCTGTTGCTGTGCTGGCACTTTGCAATAAATAAATAAGTGTCTTTTGGGTTGCAGTTTGGGCACTCGGTCTCTAAAAGGTTCGCCATCACTGGTCTAGATTAATTAATTTTACCATATTTTCATGTATTTTAATTATTAAAACTCACTAGCAGGTGCTGTATTTTCCATTCCCAATTTATACTCAGGTCAATCTATTTTCTTAGTCTTAGAGGTCTATATTAGGACTTATATTCGGGATGACTTATAGTCGAGTATATACGGTATCCAAAATATAAGTACTGTATATTTTGAGTATTTAATTTAATTTAATGTTTGCACTTGTATGCTGCTCACTCAGGAAACCCAACTCAGGGTATAATTTTGAGGGCCATTTCCCTTCTAAGGAACAATTGCAGCCATGTGATAAACAATGATAGATAAAATACGAAGCTTCCTTCCAGGTCTGGCTCAGTTTCTGGTCCCCGTCCTCTCTAGATTTAATCCAGCACAACTCTAGCCTCCATTTGCAGCATTTGAGAACGCAGCCGATTACTGAGATTTGTGCTGGCAGAACTTTGCTTTTGAGTCTAACAGTACGTCCTCATTGTGGGGGCTCCTGGGAGATAGTAATTGCTCTGCCGGCAGGCCTAGCTGAAGAAAGGCAAGCCAAGTGGAGCTCAAATCGGTACATTTCTCCCAGCTCAGTTATTATGCATGCCTTGACTTTTCTTGCATGGTTGCCTCAGGCCAAAATATTAAACTGAGGGAAATTTGGTGGATTACAGAAAATAATTCTGTGTATACCACATATCTGGAGAATCAGAAAAATGTCCCCAAATTCCTTTTCTGGAAAAGTTTGGCAACTGTCTCAAAAAAAACAACAACCAAAAGTAGATGTGAAAAATACACCTCAAAGCAGTCCAGTAGTCTGGAAAAAAACATGGGAAAATAGATTTTAATGGCTGGGGGACCATGGCAACATCTTATTTATTCTTAGTCTCCTTCTCATAAGTAGAATGAGAAGAATGAATGTCTCAGAAGACTGAGTATCTGCTGTCACCATTCTTGTCTCTTCCCTCATGCCCTGTGTCCATACTTCTAGCATCTGAAGGAACTCCTTCAGACTACATCGGGGTGTCCAAACTACGGCCCATGGACCGGATCTGGCCCTGATGCCAATTCATCCAGTCTGCACCGCACTTGCCTCTTCTAGAAGCAGAAGTAAAATACGCCCGTATGGATTCGACCCGCTGGCCGTAGTTTGGGCATCCTTGGTTTAAGCAGAGAAAATGGCAGCCTAAAAATCTATCTTATCCTGTTGCAAAACAGCTTGCATGGCACGTTTTACTTCCGCTTCTGGTGGGAGGAACCACATGACAAGCCCATAGCCCTAAAAGTTTGGGCACCCCTGGACTATATTGTTCTTGGCACTGGATGTGTAAAAGAGATAGACTAAGCCATTGTTCTTGATTTGCCTACTTTCTCTGCTATTCCAACCTACAGAGCTAGCAACTTTTCCCAGGGTTACACTTACCCACATAGCCTGGGGTTCCACAAGCAGTAGCCATGATCCCATCTGCTTCTATCTTGGACAGCCCAAAGTCTGTAATCATAATTTTGGCATCCTCAAATGGAGTGGCGTAGAGGAGATTTTCAGGCTGCCCAGGGAACAAAACAAAATGGAATTTATGCACCAAATACAGTAAAACACCGGTTAATGCTAAAATTTGGTTCCACAAGCCTTGGTGTTATCCGATTTTTAGTGTTATCCGATCCATGTCAAATCCTATGGGATAGATCGGATAACGTTAAAGCTCCATAGAGATACATTGTAACCGCACAGGCTTTAGCGGTTGTTATCCGATCCATCCCATAGGACCTTAACGTTATTCGATCCAATTCTCCTCCCCAGATTACTTAACATTATGCAATTTTATCGTTATCCGATCCAAACGTTATCCAGTGTTTTACTGTAGTTACATTTCTCATTTTTACAGACTTGAGGACAGAGTAATGTGAAGAAGTAATGTCCCATGTTATTGCCACAACAGTCTCTCTAAGTTAGACTAGGTTAAAAAGTAGCAAGTACCATATATACTCAAGTATAAGCTGAGTTTTTAGCCCAAAAAAATGAGCCCCCCCAAAATGGGACTCGGCTTATATTTGGGTCAGTGATCACGAGGGTCCCAGAACCATGCTGGATTGAGATGTGCCAATAATTTAATTAATTTTACCATATTTTCGTGTATTTTGACTATTGAAACTCACTAGCAGCTGCTGCATTTTCCACCCTCAGCTTATACTTGGGTCAATATATTTTCCTGGGTTTTCAGGTCAAAATTAGGTTCCTCAGCTTATATTCAGGTCGGCTTATATTCAAGTATATACAATATTCAGCCAGTGAGCAGCAAAGGTTAATGGAAATGTGAACCTGCCAGACACTCTATCTACACAAATGTTCTATTGTATAATGTAGGGCAGACCTATTAGCGAACCAAAACCAATCTCCATTCACTTTTCATTGTCTTAAAAGACCTAGGAACACAGCTTGGAAAAACTAACTTGTTGACTATAACTCAGGTTGTACAGATAGTTTTTTAAAAAAAATCCCAAAGCTTTCCAAGAGAGACTTGTCTGTAAATCTAGTGTGTGCAACCTGAGCAGTCTATCAAGCTCAAGTTATTCTTCTTGTGCTGTATCCGATTCCAAATATTGGCAATCATAATGGCGATCAGCCATGATGACCGTCCTCAGGCGCGTGCTGGTATATCAGGCAATCAAGCTTTGTCTCAACCCACCCTTCCCTCTGGTGCCCTGGGGCACCATTATTATTATTATTATTATTATTATTATTATTATTATTATTATTATTATTATTATTATTATTATTATTATTATTATTATTATTATTATTATTATTATTATTATTATTATTATTATGTTTGACTTATATCCACCCGGCGCACTGCACTTTAGATTAAAACATTGCTCCAAGCTCCCTCCTTCAGCTTGGAGCAATGGTTTATTCTAAAGTGCTGGACACCGGGCGAAGGTAGCGAGGGTCGGTGACCAAGCAGTTCCTGGGGGCAGCCTTCTCCCTTGTCCCCTTGGTTGCCACCCCTCGCCTGCTCCACCTACACTGCACTTTAGATTAAAACATTGCTTCAAGCTGAAGGAGGGAGCTTGGAGCAATGGTTTATTCTAAAGTGCTGGATGCTGGGCGGAGCTAGCAAGGGGTGGCAAACAAGTGGTTCCTGCATCCTTCTCCCCTGTCCCCTTGGCCACTGCCCCTCACTTGGTCTGCCTGGCATGGCGCGCAGCAATGTATGGGATCCCCCCCCCCCAATCCCAAATAGGCTACTCCCTCTCCAGCACCTTCCTATGCTGCCCAGCACATCCCTGACCCTCCTGCGAATAGCATGTTGTGGCCTTTTCATCTGCCTTCCGCATTGCAGTGTGACACCCGTACCACTGATCCAGCTCTACGAGTCACTTTCTGGTCCTGAGCCCTTCTGGTCCTCAGCCCCAGGCCAGTATTGATGAAGCTGGTGCCCTTTGGCAAGATAGAGTCAAGTGGAATTTAACCCACTTGGGGACCTTCACCCTTCCCTGTGGACTTTGCCAAGGCCACTAGTCCTCAGGGTTGTCAGGTTAGTTAACCTCCACCTGATGCTCAACGTTGAGTCGCTGGCAGTATGGTCTATGCTATTACCATAGCAGGATCACCTGGGCCAGACTTAGCCTATCTAAATGAATCTCCTGCTTGGGTTGCTGGCCTAGAAATCCAAGCAGAGGAGAGCGATAGATTATTGTCAGACATCTAGTAGGCTACACTTTCTGGCTAATAGTCTGCTTCTGGGTGGAAAATCAACAAGTTGTGGTGGCTCATCAGGGGAAGAACAGCCCCCTGTGGAATTGTAAGCAAAGGCTACTGTGTTTTCTCCTACATGCATGTAAGAATCTCCTCTGGCTTGATTAATGCTTGGTTAAAGCCACCTTGATTAAAGCTTGAGCTGCAGGGCAAAATCAGGGCATGTCCCAGGGCATTTTGCTCCCTTAGTTGGAGGATAACTAACCTGACCACCCTGAAGGTTAACAGCCTTGGGTGCCAAAGTCCAAAGAGAAGGGCAAGGGTCCCCAAATTGATTAAATCCCACTTGAATCCATCTTGATGGAGGGCAGCAGCTTCATTAATCCTGGCCTGGGGCTGAGGAGGACTTTATGCCAAAAGGGCTCAGGACCAGAAAGTGACTCACAGAACTGGATCAGTGGTACGGATGTCATGCTGTGATGGAAAAAGTAGATAAAAGGCCACTGCATTATATTCTCAGGACAGTCTTCATGGCTGATGATCATGATGGCCGCCTATATTCAGATTCGGAAACAGCAGAAGAAGATGTTGTTCCACATACAAAAGCCTTCTGGACTAGCCATGAAACCTTTACTGGACCCAGAGCGACAGACGTGCAGGGCCCACACAACTCTGTTCACCAAGCTCTTGCCAGAGCGTTCCAACTACCCACCACATATTCACCATATCTGCTCAACTGGCCCCAGTTCCTGCCCACATTTTGCAGGAATCCTAACTTCTTGAAAAGAGTAGCCTTTTCCTCATCCTTCCTGCTCTCACAGTTCTGCTACTTATTTATATCCTATAGCAAAAAGCAGGAGCTATGACAACCAGAATGAGACTCGACAGTAGGTGCTAAACCTGTCATTTTTCTCATCATACAAACGCAGGAGCATTTGCTGGCTTGAATCTTCCAGAAAGATGGTGCTTATCTTAACCATTCTCCTTCTCACCAACATCCACCTATAAATGATATTTTAAATTGCAGCTGGCAAAGGGAGGGGAAAAACCAGTGGGAAGAATAGAATTTGGAAATATTACTTATCTGTCCTACAAAATTCAGTGACCCTGTTAATTGGAGGGATCTGGAAGGTTATGTACCAAAAAGAGTAATGTTTCCAACCTCCCATTGTGGGTTATGTGTCCTAATTCTTTCCTTAAAATTCTGCCACTCCCAGTCCTAAATTCAATTAATCTCTGTAAGCACATATTTGAAATATCGTACTCAGACGTTTGAAAAATTATACATACGTAAAACAGCTGTCTCATTCCTATGGCCCCACCCTTCATTTCGTATCTTGGCCATGTTAATATGCGATAAAGAGACAAGCTTTTTGTTTTGACGTAGTCTTTTCAAAGCAATTGCGGCTGTTGCTGAGAATGACAGTAGTCTGCCCTATTTCCTTTATCATCTTAAATTCATCCAGACAACCATTAATCTGGATACATTATAAGACCTACTTTCTTGTTAGCATCTTAAAAACAGGCGTTGCCAAGCAAAATTCTTCCTCAAGACTTCTGGCGCCCTTATGATGATAAGCATGATGGATACTTACCAGAGCATCTCAGTGCCTTTTGTGCTCTCACCTTAAGATCCCGATGGACAACACCCAGGCTATGCAAGTAATTCACAGCCTCCAACACTTGCCGGATGAGCTGGCTGGCATCCTTTTCCGTGTAGTAACCCCGCTCAATGATGCGGTCAAACAGCTCTCCTCCCGTCACGCTGCAAAAGCAAGCAGGGACATAGCCAGTTGCTTCAGAAGCAGGACTAACGAAATGTTACCAAGTTGATCCTTCTTCTCAAACTGGGAAAACAAACCTGGAGATCATCACCACCCAGGATAGGGGGACAGTTTACTTCTGCTGTTGAGTCAGTTAGATAACACTATTGCTTCTGGATTCCATCCATTCTACTGTTTTGTCTTCTGTCTTTGTTTGAGGGAAACAATCAACTTATCTTCCTTCCTGAGTAATAAGCCTCTAAGGCAAGGAAGGTGAGCCTTTGGCCCTCCAGACATTTTGACCATAATTCCTGTCTGCCTTATCCAGCAAACATGGCCAATAGTAAGGAGCTGTGAGAGATAATGGCCTAAAACATCTGGAAGGTCAACAGTTCCTGCACCTGATCTAAGCCTAGCTTCCAAAATGATCTTTCTTGTGATGAGATGCCCAAATTTACCCAACACTAGGAACAAAGGCTAGTTTAATATAATGCTGATCTTGACAGGCTGGGATCCTTGACGAGACTGTGATGTCATCGCCATCACTTCAGAAGCCGCTCTAAATAATGCAAGAAGCTTTTGACTTAAAACCTCAGCCGTTGAGCACAACCAATAAGAAGATATAAGTACAGTATCTGTAGCTTCCACTACTCCTTCATCACTTGCATCTCAAATGCTTCCTATCCTTCTGTTGCTAACCCTACTGTCAGTGTCCAGAAGCCATTAGAAACAAAGAACCATCATTGGCACAGAACACTGTGTGTATGTATGCTCAGGGAGGTGGGGGCAGTGGTGGGCAGTAACAGGTTCGCACACACCCGGGCAGGGGGGTAGCAAAATTGGGGGGCCTTCAAGCAGGGAAGTGGTGAAATTGGGTGGCCATGCCCACCCCCCTCCCCTGCCCGCCTACCCACCCCGCCCTGCCCACCTCCTCCTCCAGCCTCCTCCTCCTCCAAGTCCAGGTGGCCTTGTGCAGCAGAGTCGATTAGTATTCAAATTTGACATCAGGTTTTGTCTCTACAAGTGGTTCAAGGTCTCCCTTGCTCAAAAGCCAGTCATATCCAACTCTAGGGTGCAGTGTTCATCTCAATTTACAGCCAAAGAGCCAATGCTGCCTGTGTTTGCAGATGTATACACATGGCCATATGGCAGGCATGACTAGATTGCCCAAAAAGTAGGCTCCGCCCATAAAGTAGGCTCCGCCCACAGTGTGGTAGCACCTTTTTTTTTTTTTTTTTTTTTTGCTGTCCACCACTGGGTGGGGGTACATACTGGGGCAATGGCATTTATATTGCATTCTGCCCACCCTTGTAAGCTTACTGCATGCAGGGACTTGTCCTTGTCTTGTTGTTAATATTACCATATTTGCTGGCATATTAGACCCCCATCCCCACCCCCGGTCAAAATACACTGGCAAAATGGAGTGCATCTTGTACTGTATATAGTAGCAGATAGTGGGCTATTTTGGTAATAATGGGGTGCATCTTATACTCTGGTGTGTCTTATACACCGGCAAATACGGTACTTTGTGAAGCATACATCCTCCTGCCAACCTAGTAGTTTGAAAGCAAGAAATTGCAAATAGATAAAAAGGTGCCATTTTGGCAGGAAAGGCAGCAGTGTTCTGTGCACTCTGTTGTCTAGTCATGCCATGACCAAAGAAACGTCTGCAGATGGCTCTTTGGTTGTAAATAGAGATGAGCACTGCTCCCTAGAGTTGTGCATGATGGGCTTTTGAGCAAGAGGAACCGTTACCTTTACTAAAGCACATATAGACATGCTATGCAAAACCCCAATTGTAATACAGTCAAACCTCGCATAAAGAGCGCCTCGCTTAAAGAGTAACTTGCTTAAAGAGCAGAATTTTCTCTGAATGTTCGCTTCGCTTAACAAATAAAACCAACCAAAAACTTGCTTAACAAATAAACCGGGGTTCGCAATCCTCCCCACAATTGGTCACTTACAATGGTGTTTCGCTTAAATAGCAAACTCGCTTAAAGAGCAATCCTGTGGAACCCATTATGCTCTTTAAGTGAGGTACAACTGTATGTACCATTTCCACCTTCCCAGGGAAGAGCTCCAGGAATATCAGGAGTGATACCCACTCTGGACTGGACAACAGGGTGGAATTCAAAGCGCAAGGAGCTCCTACTCACAGTTGCATGACCAGGTACAAGTGCGTGGGGCTCTCGTAAATGTCCTCCAGAGCCACAATATTCGCATGTTGAATCCTACAACACCAAGGAGATTAACAGACTTGAAGAGAGGAAGGAGCAGGTGGCAACCCACCATCCTGGATTCTGAGAACTAATGACATTACAGCAACCGAGGACATGTATGTCAGATTGAAAACAAGCACATCACATCTGAGGTATTAAAAGTACAAGACCCAAGTTCAAACACTCCACTCAGCCATGAAACTCCCTAGAGAACCCGGGGTTAGTCCAGGGATTATCAACCTGTGGCCTGTGAGCCGGATTCAGCCCACGTCACCATTTCATGTGGGGGCCCCACTGCACCAGGAAGTGCCACATGGTGGAGGAAGGGCAAAATGGCCACCTGGCTCCTGAAGCTGTCTGAGGCAGCGTGACCTGGGCCCCGGCTTTAAAAGGTTGAGAACTCCTGGGTTAGTCACAGTTTCACAGCCTAACTAAGAGGCAAATAAGTTGAATGTGAGTACTGTATTCTCTTTCTTTTTTTAAGTAAAGAGGGCCGGTGGTGCTACACATTTCCCAGTTTTTATTTTCTTGTTGACTTGTTATTTCAAAACATCACTGTTGAGGAATTTGCAAGGCTGTCTTTTTTCCTAAATTAAAAAAGCTATTATCAATGCTCCAATGTACTCATTACTCACCTTGTCTAAAACAAAATGGATGAGTAACATGTTTCTTTGTGAGTAATGTTTTCAAATTCTGTCCTGACATCAACACTGGCATTGCATGATACTAAATCCACTACTGTCTGCACTAAAGGAGGAATGATAGACTTCCTTATCAACTCCAGAGAATCCATCTATTTGCTCAGATGTTATGAGTCTGTCACATGGGAAAGGCAGGAGGGTCTCATGGCTACATGACAACATCTTCTGTCTTGAAAGAAACTGGAGCTGGAAGGATGCTTGATTTATCACCCCATATCTCCGGTTAGATTCTAAAGAGCCTTTTAAGTCATGCTGTACCTGGAAAAAATGCCCTATTGCCCTTATTATTCTGAATTAAGCCACTCTAATTAAATTAGCAGGGACCTTGTGTTCCACTATGATGGGAAACAGAAAGACCACTTTTGTCCAAGAAGACCATTGATATGTTTAAAGGCATTATGTGATTATATTTATCATCTACAGTTCAGATGGTGGGCAGAGGGGGAAACAGGAGATTAGAAGAAACACAGGAGAATCAAAAGGCATTAAGTAGCATGTCAAAATGGATAGCTCTTCTGTAGCAGGTGAGTTGATAGGAATTGGCAAAACCACACCTGGAGAAAAACAGTATGAACTGAGGAAGAACAACTTCTTAGTCATTATTACGGAAGCCCTGTATCCCACCTATATGATTTCTCCATCCTACCAGTGGTGCATATATATTATGGGTTCCCAAACTACAGCCCGTGGGCCAGATCCAGCCCGGGGGCTGTAGTTTGGGCACCCCTGGTTTAAGCAGAGAAAATAGATTCCTCTTCTGTAAATCTAAAATCTATCTCATCCTGTTGCAAAACATGTCTATTGAAAAACGGATTGCAAGGTGCGTTTTACTTCCACTTCCTTTGGAATGAACCACATTTCTGGCCCTGCTGAACCACGTGACTGGCCCACAGCCCAAACAGTTTGGGCACCCCTATATATACCCTTGGCTGTGAACCACGCTGCTACCTAAAACAAACGGCGTCTCCTTTTGTATTTGACCATCTGAAGACTGTTTGGAAGAGGCTACTCACTTGGGTCAGTAACGTTGTATGGGAGGGCGGGGGTGAGTCGCCCCGCCAGGCAGCACATTTTGGGTGTATGGGAGTTCTTGGACTACAGTTGCCAGAAGCCCTAGTGGAAGCAGGCGTTGACGTCCACCAGGGGGTGGCAAATTTGGCTTATGCCCCAGGCGACTGAAATCCATACTACTCTACTGACTTGGGTGAAAGTTCCTTAGCAGTGATCATTATATTCTTACCATTAGAAGAGAGGGGTACACAGAAAGACCCTCCTCAAAGATTGTGGCATTTTTGAACCACAATTGGGTATACCCAGGTAATGGCAACCTTGTGTTGCTGGCTAATCTTTCTCACACTAGGTGAAAGGAAACTGCAGAATAAACTCATCAAAAAGTGCCTTCATTTTGGCAAGCAAATAAAGACAGCCAATGTGATCCATAACCAAAACAAATGTACGAAGAAGGTGATCACAAAAAAATTCAATTGTTGTGCAAGCTTTCGTGATTCAAGAGCACTTCTTCAGGCAGCCAGGCAGCGGTTTCATGTGGATAGGACAGGAAAATTATCAATGAAAGTCCCAAACGTTCATGGCATGATGCTTCTGCCAGGCTTCCTTCTTAGAAATGGATATGAAAAAGCAGCAGGCTGTTTGATAACCCTCCCCCATCAAACACAGGAAACCCAGGTTTGTTCATTTTGGCAGTTCCACATCTGGCCCAATCATGGAAGAAGAAGAATTAGAAGACAGCTGAGCCCTGGTATTTAAAACCAGTTCTGGGACATAGCCCACCCCCACTCATTTTAGTGTTTGGAAAGAAACAAACACAGAAACACAAAGGAAGCAAGGATAAACTTACTTCTTGAGCACCGCAATCTCATTCTCCACAGCTGCTTCCTTGCCCCGCAGGGCTTTCTTAGGAATACATTTGAGGGCTACAAGGCGCTGGGATCCCCGTTCCTGAGCCAGGACCACCTCTGAAAAAGCCCCTCTATCAGTGAAAGGCAACAAAAGAGAAAGAAGATAAACACACAAATGCACACAATGTTAATTTGACTTTCACTGAAGATGTAGGCAGTTCTTAGGGCTCTTTAGAAAAGTTCTCACAAGCAGCTGAACTAGCAGCTTACAACATTCAGTGAATGTTTACTTAAGAAGTCTGTCCTAAATGAATTCAGTGGAGCTGACTCCCAGGAAAATTGTATCAGAAAGTAAACAAAACAAGTTTTAGTTTTGTTTATTCTTCTATATCAGGGGTGCCCAAACTATGGCCTGTGGGCCACATCTGGCCCTATATGTCAAATCATCCAACCCACACACCCTCATCGCTCCCGGAAGCAGAAGTAAAACACACCCGTACTGGCACATTTTACTTCCACTTCCGGGAGTGACGAGGGCAGCATGGGCCAGATGATTTAGCACTGGGGGCTGGATCTGGCCTGCAGGCCATAGTTTGGGCACCCCTGGCTTAAGCAGAGAAAATGGCAGCCTAAAATCTATCTCATACTGTTGCGAAACATTATCTGTTGCAAAACAGATTGCAAGGCGCATGTATTTTACTGCTGCTTCTGCTCGGAGGAACCACGTGAATGGCCCGCTAAACCATGTGACTGACTGACCTGCAGGACCACATGACCAGCCCATGGCCCAAAAAGTTTGGGCACCCCTGTCCTATATGCTTGGAACACATGCTGCTAACACGACTACCATTTCAAAGATTTCAAGGAGAAAGTGTGCATAGAATTACGACCAAAAAGCCACAGGATAACTTTTGAGCATGACTGAACTCATGCACAAGTTGAATGTTGAAAGATAGAAGAGGAGAAAATAGAAGAAAATAAAAGGATGTTGCTAAGAGTAAAACACTTTCCAAAAAAAACCTGCTCTGGAAGGTCTTGACCAGGGGTTTCCAACTTTTTCAAGCCAGGGGCCATGTCATGCTCTCGCAGTCAGCTTTGAGGGTCAAATGGCCATTTTGCCCAGCTTGCAGAATGGGGGTGGCCATTTTCTCCCAAGAGCTTCAAATGGGCAGCCATTTGTTTCTCGAATGCCCTTGAAATGGTGAGAGGCCACATGAAATGATGCCGTGGGCCAGATCCAGCCCACAGTTGGAACCCCTGGTCTTGACTGATGGTTAGCACAAATGAGATCTTTAAAACTCACCAAAGTCAATCAGGACAAAAACTAAACTAAACTACATCCATTGTCTGCTGGAAAAATATACAGATGCCAACAGATTTTCACTAATACGTAAAATCAAAGATAATGTTTGTCTGGTTTTGGTTGCTTTTGATAAATGGTGTGAAGAATGATCCACCTGCTACGAAAATGTCAAAAGTGGGAGAGCTTTTTAAGGTAGGAGATCCCCTAAATCCAGCCCTTGTTCTGCCTGCGCCCTGTGTTAGAGCTGATTCGCACAGTTGGATGCTTTTTGACACAACACCCTCTGGATGGGATGGCCTCACTAGGGGCTCTTGTGTCTGAAAGATGCTTCCTTCTGGCTGTGATGATTCAGCTGCCTCAAACAAAAAGTACATAAAGAGCCACCAGGTGAAGTGAAAAAGTAAGCAGTATCTGTAAGCTATTTAATGCCAGGTGACACTTTCACATCTGCAAAGCATCGGCACATAGTGTTCCAGAGAAAACAAGTGTCAAGAACACACTGAGCCTGCAGCTAGTTTGTTTTAGTGGGAAGGGGTTTATAAGCATCCGCCAGGATGCCAAAGAACACCAGAACAACCTTTCTGAAATGGTGCTCCTCCTCTGATTCTCTTCTATCCACCTCCCTGAGCAGAAGAGTCAAGAGTTGGTTAGGAAAGGGTTAACCCATCTTCCCATCAATTCCCTGGCCTCCCAGGTCTATTATTGTCCTCTGCATCAGATATGTCTGAAAGGTTCCCTCAGCCAATAGGCTGGCAACATGCAAATGACGTGAGTCAGGCTGCACAAGTCCTGGGGTCTCCCCTCTCCCCTTCACTGCTGAAGCTTTCTCGGGAACAGGTTCAGCTGCTGAAGTCTGAGATGGATCACATGATGCTACTGTTGGGGCATAGGGAGCCATTATCCAGGGTGCTGCCCCTGTCATCCTTCCTTACCTTTCTGCCTTGAGACAAAACATATATATATATATATATATATATTGCATAACTTGCTGTGTCTACAGTGCATGCTGCTTTTAACATCTGCCTGCTGTTTCATACTGAAGTAGTTGGGGAGGACAGACAGGAAAGATAGGAAGAGGATTTATAGTTTGTCCTCACAGTGGAACCTCTGTCAATTTAAGTTGCAGCCAAAAAGCCAAAAAACACAGATTTGCAAGAAGCCCCATGGCACCATAGAGCAGGAGTACCCAAACTTTTTGGCACATGGGCCAGTCACATGGTTCAGCGGGCCGGTCATGTGGTTCCTCCCACTGGAAGTAAAGCGCGCCTTGCAATCTGTTTTGTAACAGGATGAGATAGATTTGAGGCTGCCACTTTCTCTGCTTAAACCACAGGTGCCCAAACTACGGACTGTGGGACAGATCCGGCCCCTGATGCCAATTCATCTGGCCCACGGTGCCCTCATTGCTCCTGGAAGCGAAAATAAAACCTGCCTGGGCGTGTTTTACTTCTGCTCCTGAGAGCGATGAGGGTGGTGTGAGCCAGATGAATTGGTGTTGGGGACCGGATCCAGCCCATGGGCCACAGTTTGGTCACCTCTCCTCTAGAGGTTAAACATCTGGTAATCTTAATGGGTGCTACAAGACACAGGTTTAAGCTAATGAAGGAAGGAAGGCAGTGGTGTGCTCCAAAAAAATTACTACCATACTGTCGGTGTGGTATGGTCAGGGGGAAAGCCCTGCATTGCACCCGAATTAGGACTACAGTAATACCTCATATAACATTAGTATCGAATAACACTAAAATCGCATAACATTAAGGAATCTGGGGGGAAGAATTGCATCAGATAACATTAAGATCCTATGGGATGCTTCAGATAACAACCGCTAAAGCCTGTGTGGTTACAATGTATCTCTATGGATCCCATAGGATTTTAACATGCATCAGATAACACTAAAAATCATATAACACCAAGACTTGTGGAACCAGGTTTTAGTGTTATATGAGGTTTTACTGTACTTTATTTCAAAACTTGGATGGTTGGGGGCAGCCAGAATTTCTGCTGCCGGTTCTGGCGAACTGGTGTGAACCTGCTGGTGCCCACCTCTGGTTGGGTGGTTTAGGCTGGAAACAGAGGGGAAACAGATCCACCTGTTTGAAGGCACATCAACAGAGACGGAGCAGCAAAGAAATTAAACCAGGCTTTACACTGAGGATTGCTCGGTACAAGCAAACTCCAGATGAAAGCAAGAACGGTCCCTGCTGGTATGAGCCACACACAGCAAATAATTTGTCTCCCACCCCATGTCTCTGGCCAGCCTCCGACCCCCAGACCCCCCTTCACTCACGCGCCCAGCTTCTCTTTGATGTCATAGACGCTGGCAATGTCTTCAACCTTTTTCTTCCAGCCTTTCCCAAGCGGCATCGTGGATTGCTGTGATCAAACAGTGCAGAAAAGGCTGTGGGGAAAGATGTCGGGAAGAAGGGAACAAGAATGTAATACATACACACCCAAGTGGGCAGAGGGGGGGAGTCAGTGAAACAGGGTCAGTCTATTCTCACGGCTTCTTGAGCCGAAAATGGCTTGGCTACTCCTCTGTGTCATGAGATGACCAATAGCTATCAAATGTGGAACATCACACAGGATGAATGGAAACACTTGGTGTCTAGAATGGAAAATCTTAACAGCCCCAGCTCACTCGCTTGCTTGCTTGCTTGCTCGCTTTCTCTCTCTCACACACAAGCAAACACAAACTGACATGTACAATTGCTTAGGCCAGGGATTCTCAACCCACAGCCTGTGGGCCGTATATGGCCCATGGACCATTTCATGTGCCCCCACCACCACCTCCACCACATCAGGAAGTGCCATGTGGTGGAGGAAGGGCAAAATGGCCATCCGGCCCCTGGAAGCTGTCTGAGGGAGCATGACTCGGCCCCTGGCTTTAAAAAGTTGAGAACTCCTGGTTTAGACAGTGTTTCCCAACCTTTGGTTTTTAGACTTCAATTCCCAGAAGCCTAAATTACTGTATATACTCGAGTATAAGCTGATTTTTTTAGCCCCAAAAAGGGGACCCAGCTTATACTCAGGTCAATGAGCCCAATGGTCCAAAGAACAAGTTGGATCGAGATGTGCCAACAATTTAATTAATTTTACCATATTTTCAGATGTTTTGGTTATTGAAACTCACTAGCAGCAGCTGCATTTCCCACCCTCAGCTTATACTCGGGTCAATCTATTTTCCTGGGTTTTCAAGGCAAAATTAGGTACCTTGGCTTATATTTGGGTCAGTTTATACTCGAGTATATACGGTGATTCCCCAAAATTCTGATCAGCCAATGTACTGACATAGACTTCTGGGAATTCAAGTCCCACTGTAGGGCGTGCACCCCACATTGGGAAACACTGGTCTAGAAGTTTCTTGTTGGCTCCAACATTCTTGAAACAACAGACACAGAAATGCTCAGCTGGCAGCTGTGGTTTCCTTATCTATCAAACATCTCTTGATCCACTGACTTCAATGGTACCCCCTGAGCCTTCTGCCTCAAGTGGCTGCACTCCTTGGCATTTAGTGGGACTGCTGGGGCCACAACAATGGCAGCCAGCCTTTGCCATTCCGCACTGCCTGCTGTGGTTGCTGGAGACTGTCTTCAATGTGTGACACCACAATTTTAGCCAAAACTGGCTGGACTTGAAAAATAAATGTCTATAAGATAGTCGAAACTCAAAGAAGAGATCACTACTAAGATAAGATGCAATACTTAAGATGTTGAGCAATAAAACATTGCTTGAACCTAATTCTAATGCCAGGTCTTAACTTTGGAATATGTAAATGACTCAGCTTCTCTCTGAGCCTGTGGAATTTGTTCATCATGAACCAAAGCCTACCCCTTGATGACCATTATTAGAGCTTTCAGGTCAGAAAGTGTGGCTTCCACATGCCCTTCATGCCACAGCAGACTCACGTGTCTTTTGGAATGGCATGTGATTATCCATTCCTCTCTTTCAGTTACCTGAACAGCTCAAGAGAAAGGAATATTACCGATTTTCACGTCAGGTTTGCTTAACTTAGCAAATGGATGCCAGGACACATTTCAGTTATACAATTGAGTACATGAGAGGCATGTCAGAGAAATGCTCTCCAGCACATCATCTACTAACCACAACAAGCTATGCTAAATTTATACAGAGACCAGTAGGATTCCAGCCAATGGCTCTATACCCCCTGGTGGGTGGCTAACCTTGGCACTCCAGCTGTTCTAGGACTTCAATTCCCAGAAGCCCAAGTCAGCACTCCTGCTAGTCAGGGCTTCTGGGAATTGAAGTTCCAGAACAGCTAGAGTGTCTAGGTTAGCCATCACTGGGATGAACAACTAGAACTATGGTGAAGGATCCCTGGACTGATCTAGTGGGAGCTCTGGGCTACAACATCTGGCTGTTCCAAAGGAGATCCCTGGCCCCAAACCAGCTTCTGTAGGGATCATACCTGGCTTTTCAGTTGCCAATCAACCAAGAGGTGAAAGACGATTGGTATGGAGATGAATAAAAGCTGTAGCAATGGCATTTAACTGCAGGCTGCTTTGGAAGAGCTAGGGCCCTGGCTTTGTATCTCACTGTCCATCTCAACAGTCATCTTGAAAGCCCAGACCACTGCTCATGGTAGGATTCTGTTCTAAGCTATTTGCACTGCAACCCTGCCCATGCTTTATAGTCCTACTGATCTGTGCAGCATAATTGGAATGCATGCTAAAGTCCCCAATCCCCTATGGTTAGATCAGGGGTACCCAAATTACAGCCCAGGGGCCGGATCTGGCCCACAGCACCAATTAATCCAGTCCATGCTGCCCTCACTGCCCCCGGAAGTGGCATTAAAATGTGCATCTGTAGGCACCAAATGTGCCCACGCATGCACAGAACACTGCCGTAAATTACCAGTGGCTGTCGTAAATGTGTTAACAACAGCTGCAGGTCATTTACGGCAGCATTCTGCGCATGCGTGGGCTTCCAGGTAGGAGGAACCATGTGACTGGCACGGTTGACCATGTGACCAGCCCACAGACTGAAAAGTTTGGGTACCGCTGGGTTAGTTAAATAACAAGATTACAGTAATTGCTTGCTTGTTTGCTTGCTTGGTAACAAAGCATCACAAGTAGTGGAAAGGAAAAAAAACAACACAAGGTTGAGGTGTTTCAAAACCCCTCCTGATATAATTCAGCCTTGACCAACTTGCAAAACATCTGGAGGGAGGAAGCCCTGACGAACATAAGATGGAAGAGCACTCCATAGTGAAGGAGGTACTACTGAGAAGGCCTGCTTCTTAGTTGAAGCCTTCCTAGCCTCTTTCAGGGTAGAGAACTGGAGCCCCCAGGCTTGGGTGGAGCAAGTTGTCCAGGCCCAATTCATTAGAGAAAGGTGCTCCCTCAGGTACTGAGGTTCTAACCCATTTAGAGCTTTATATGTTGAATCAAGCATGGATGCCTACAGGTAACCAATGCAGGAGAGTCAGAATGGGGGAAAGCTGGTCAAATCTCTGTGACCCTAACAGTAGCTCTACAGTCACATTCTGTATCTGCTAAAGCAGGGGTGCCCAAACTTTTTGGTTTGTGGGCCAGTCACGTGGTTCAGGGGGCTGGTCACTATGGTCCAGGGGCTGGATCCAGCCCCCGATGTCAATTCATCCGCCACACAAAGCCTTCATCACTCCCAGAAGCAGAAGTAAAACATGCCTGTACTGGCTCATTTTACTTCCGCTTCTTGCAGCGATGAGGGCTTTGTGGGCTGGATGAACTGGCATTGGGGGCAGGATCTGGCCCCTGGGCCATAGTTTGGGCACCCCAGTGTTAAAGCTTCCATACTGTCTTCATAGACAGCTCATGCAGAGTGCCTTATAGCAATCAATTCTTGAGATTACCAATGCATGAATCAGTGTCATGAGGGACTTAATTTCAAAGAATGGGCAAAGCTAGGCTTATCTGTCTCAGATGAAAAAAGGCATGCCTGGCCATGGCAGATATTTGCTTCTTCATAGAGAAAGCTGCGTCCAGGATCTCAAACCTGGTCTTTCAGGGGAAGAGTAATCCCATCCATGTCACGGTTGGTTAATACCCAACTGGTCAGGCCAGAAGCGTAGCATGCCTTAACGGGGCCCCGTATAAAAATTTGTTTGGGGGGCCCTTGTGAAATAAAAAAAAATGGGAAGTTTTTATTAATTTTTGCTGTAGGGGGCCCCCGTGGCCCGGGGGCCCCGTATAATTGATACGGCAGATACGGCGGTAGCTACGCCCCTGGGTCAGGCCAACCTCCTAAAAGCAGGAGCTGCATCTCCTCTAAATTCAGTCTCAACCTGTTAGCCCTTGTCCATTATTGCAGTCAGGCAATGATTTAGGATTTGAACATTATCAACTGTTGACGACAGTGTTGGGTGTCATCAAGGTATTGATGATAACACACTTCAGATCTCTGAATGACCTCACCTAAGGGTTTCATACAGATGTTTAGAAGCATTGAGGAGAAGATCGATTTCTGCAGCATACCACATTGTTGCACTCATGGGGTCCAAAACCACCTTCCCAAGCTGAACTCTCTGAATATGGTGATCATCAAAGGAATGGAGCCTAAGCACTGAGTCCCTAATTCCCAACCCCAGCAACCTTTTGAGGAGGATACTGTGGTTGAGCTGTTAAGAGATCTAGGAGGACTAACGAGAACATCTTCCTCAGTCACTTCCTAGGACAGGTCACCCACGCCAAGGCCTAAATCTGATGACTACACCATATTCACTATAATTATTATTGAATACCAAATCAAAGGAAGCTACAACATTTTCTATTTTAAAAATCCAGATCAAATCCCATGCCCCTGATCTTTACAGGGTTGCCCAAAATGTGATTTCTCAAGATGTTGCTGCACAAGGACTCTCAACAGTCTTTATCACATAAGGAGAGATCAGCATTGCAGTCTGTCAACATCTGGAATGATGCACTTTGTCCACCCCTGCTTTAGACATCTGTAATGAAGCTGTACGCTCGCTCTTGTCTTTTAATGCATTAAGTATGGGCAATTGTATGGCACTGCTTCAAAAACATTCAGTTATAGAGGCACAGCAGGAGCATTCTACTCTTGGCAATTATTTTCTGACTCTTTAAGACAGGGATTATCAACCTATGGCCCGTGGGCCAGATGTGGCCCGTGGCGCCATTTCATGTGGGACCCCACAGCCTCCACCACACCAGGGAGTGCCATGTGGTGGAGAAAGGGGGAAATGGCCATCTGGTCCCCGAAGCTGTCTGAGGGAGTGTGACCCAATGGCCCCCGGCTTTAAAAGGTTGAGAACTCCTGTGCTTTAAGTAGTTGTTCCGTTGATTAGGACCTTGACCCCAAGAGCTTTTCATTGTGACAACTCCATTTCTCCAACTCCTTCGCTACGTACCATAGGCAGCCGCTGTTGCAAGGCTTTTTGTGGTGTGTGTTTTTTTACTGGGCCCTGTTGCTGCATCATTAGTTCTTGCTAACAGCAATCAGAGATAGCGTTAATTCCTATACAGTCAAACCTCGCATAAAGAGCGCCTCGTTTAAAGAGTAACTCGCTTAAAGAGCAGAATTTTCTCTGAATGTTCGCTTCACTTAACAAATAAAACCAACCAAAAAGTCACTTAACAAATAAACTGGGGTTCACAATCCCCTCCCCCACCAGAAATCACAATTGTTCACTTACAATGGTGTTTTGCTTAAAGAGCAAACTCTCTTAAAGAGCAAACCTGTGGAACGTATTATGCTCTTTAAGTGAGGTACAACTGTACTGTACTATATGAACAACTTTGCTTGCTGATTTCTCAGGGCTGTAGCCCGGAGGGGGGGGGGTGCCTGAGCTAACAGCCCGTCCCAACCAACCCACCGTGATGCCAATGTTATATATGTGAGTGTGACATTGTTGCCCCTCCTGAAAAAAGATCCCACCCACCAACCCCAAAAAATCGAGAATCCTGGCTACAGACCTGTGATTTCTGCAGATACAGCTCCTATTAGAGACATCATAACAGGTCAGGTTGACATCCAGCTTGTTGGTTGATGAGCTGGTTTGTATTTCTAGCCAAATGACAACCCAGACTAAAATCCTGACCAGCAAGCTCAGGATGGGAGGAATCATGTAAACACATTGGGGTTTTTTATTTCTCCCTTCTCTCCCTCTCTCCCTCCCTCCTTCTCTCTCTCTCTCTCTCACACACACACACACACACAGTGGGATATGCATTAAAATGAGGAATTGATGTTATACATGCTCAAAATGGTGCATATTACCTACTAGCAGCAGCAAAAGATAATTGGTGATTAAAGAAAATGCTGGCGGGAAGAAAAAGAGTAGGCATTAATGTCAAAACTGATTTGCTCTGTATGCACAAGTGATGATTGCCTTAAAGTAAATAATGATAAGGTCTCCTTTTATTCATTTCCTGAGTAAGGGAAGATAGGTCAAAAATCAAATCTTGCTGCCCAGTTTGGAGGGATGTTATCCTGAATGCTCCCAATCGAAATGGATAGGTGTTACGTAAGAGCTAAAAATGCCAACTGAGCAAAAGAATTATACAGTCAAACCTCACATAAAGAGTGCCTCGCTTAAAGAGTAACTCACTTAAAGAGCAGAATTTTCTCTGAATGTTCGCATTGCTTAACAAATAAAACCAACCAAAAACTCGCTTAACAAATAAATCGGGTTTTGCAATCCCCCCCACCAGAAATCACAATTGGTAATTTACAATGGTGTTTCACTTAAAGAGCAAACTCACTTAAAGAGCAATCCTGTGGAACACATTATGCTCTTTAAGCGAGGTACAACTGTACATGAGTGGGGAGTGTGTACCAAACTTTTTGTGGTAATTTTTAATTGGGGGGGGGGGATGTTTTCAAGCAAAAAAGACGAGTCATATTCTACAGTTCCACATTACTTCTGTCATGTGGAATTCTGTATGCAATGTGTATGTAATGTGTCAATGTAGATGAATGAATACAATGCCATGCCTGAGTTTGCATGTCTAACATCCATGAAACCTTCTATTAAATGGTGCCACATTTATTATGGAGCCTGACTGCTTGTTGGGGGACAGGTGTAATTGTTAGTTCTAACAAAAACAAGCCTAAGAAATCAATGGGATATACGTAATTGTTAACTAAGTTTCAGTTGATTCAATGGATTACTCTAGTTAGGATTAGCAGTTTCTTAGTGAATAAATTTAGCCTATTGTCTGGGAGAATCATATTTTTAGTCCCTAAACCACTGTCTGAACTTGAAGAAGAAGTCTTCCAAAGCTTTGTCTCAAAAGCAGTGGTGTGCTGCTCTCGGTGCGCCCCGGTACAGGCGTACTGGTAGCAAAAATCCCCCTAGGCCATGCCCACTTAACCAGCCATGCCCACTTCAGGGGTGGCGGCTCTTCCTCCTCCTCCAGCAGCTGCTGCTGCTGCCTCCTTAAGAGACAGCGGGTGCTGCTCGGGCAGTGGTGGAGGCGACGGCGTGTGCAACTGGGGGAAAGGAATGGGGAGCTCACTCCGTGCCATCCAGACCAGATTGCGCACTGCCGCTCCTTCTAGCAGCAGCAGGAATAGAACTTTCGCGATGCCCAGACATCCTGTGGGCATCATGAGTTGCGCTGCTCACACTGCACTGCCTGGACATCCTGCCGCCAGGGGAAGGGAAGAGCTTGCGCCGCCTGGACCAGGCCACATGCTGTCACCACTTTTTCTAGCAGCAGCAGCAGTAGCAGCAGCACCACCACCACAACTCTTGCAATGCCTGGACATCCTGCAGGAAGAGAACTTCCTGAAGGATGTCCAGGCATCGCAAGAGTTGTGCTGCTACTGCTACTGCTGCTAGAAAAAGCGGCGACAGCATGTGGGCTGGTCCAGGCAGCATAGTGCAAGCTCTTCCCTTCCCCCGGCGGCAGGATGTCCAGGTGGCATGGTCCAGCAGCTCACAATTATTGTCCAGCAGCTCACAATTATTAGTTACTAAATTTGACAGTACTGCATTTTTTATTGCTAGAGGTAGGAGCATTTTCTATTCAGTTCCAGAAAATCTTGGCTGGCTCTAGGTACTACACATGAGTGTTTGAGGGAGTGGCGACATTACTCTGGTTTAGGTAGCAAAAGGCCTCTGTGACCCAATACAGTACTTTGAAAAGTATCATCCTTATCTAATCAAAAGAAGAGTGGGGGCATGGAGAAAAGTGACCCTTTGTGACAAAGAAAATATCTTCTTGATAGGCCAGTAGAAGAACCAAGGTGAGAGCCACTTTTTGGCAAAGTGGCCCTCTAAAGTACTTTGGGCATCAAATGAGAAGAGAGGATTCACTTGAGAAAGCCTTGATGCTAGAAAGGTTGAGGGCAAAAGAAGAAGGAGGTAGCAGAGGATGAGATGGCTAGATGGTATTGTTGATGCAATGGGCACAGATCTGGGTGGGTTGAGGAGGATGGTGGAGGATAGGGGTGCCTGGTGTGCAATGGTCCATGGGGTCACAAAGGGTCAGACTCAACTATGCAACTGAACAACAACAAATGGAAAACTGCTGGATAACCCAAATGTACAAAAACGTAGTTTTCAAACACTGTAGATGGCACCTTAAAGACTAATTTGATTCCTCAATTGACCAGACTGTACTCACTTTCCATTCTTTTCTCTGCCGTGCTCTTCTTCTCCAGGTTCAACCAAAACTTTTCATGTTGGGTCTTACCATCTTGGGGGAGGGGGCTGCCAATGGGTCTTTTTACTCCTCTGGGATATTACTCAGTGACTGCTGCTATCTAATGCCTGTCTGTCATTCAGAGACATGTCCAGCCCAGCACAATTTCCGTTTACAATACTGTATTCAGCAACAGCTTCATTGATTCCACTTTGTTTTCTTATTTGGGTGTTAGGTATGTGGTTGTATTTTAATGTGAGGTTTCATGAATGAAGTCCACTTCCTCAATCATAAGAGTTAGAATACATGACAATCATTTATCCATGACCTCAAGATAAAGAGACAATAATTAGTTGGACATGGGTTGCAAAGTGTGTAAGAGAATGTGGATTTTCCCGCTTTGTGATGACTTAACATTCCTCTTACGTCAATTGTTGACATAACTTCCAGACTAACCACTGCTTCTCCTTCTGAACAAGCTGCCAAGAAAAAAAGCCTTATTGGAGAAGGACTGGATCCCAAACAAAGATCTTAAGATATCACTATGTGAGAAATGCCACACTGACTCAAACAATTTGCACATGTGTTGTTGTCTATAACCTACCATTGTTATTGAACTATTGGAAAAGGACTGGATATCAAAGAGGGGTCTTGAGTCATCACAAGTACAGCTAGTCCACTTCTCATGTCTGATGAAGTGGACTTTTTTTCCAAAAGTTCACATTAAAATACAGTGTATAGCAGTTTTCAAGGTGCCACCACATTTTTGTCTTCTTTATTTATTTTTGTTGTTATCTTTGCTTGTTTTGTTTCTTGTTTCATGTGTAAAGAGTTATTCACCATTCACAGTTTTATCTCCCTCTCAACAATCCTGTGGGGAATGACTTCATTTGTTCAGAGCGATCTGATGAGAGTAATAACCCTAAATCTAAATATTATTAGGCAGGAGATTCTGGAAGCCATTAAAGGACTTTTAGAGTGTGTTTCATGTGTCATTATCATAAATTTTATAAAGTATATGGTGAGGGGATTCTGGAACTTTCTGCTTCATGTATCAGGATAATTTTGTTGGCTTTGACTTCTTGTTGTGCCTTAGACAGCAACATTTCTTGGAGTGCTGCTGCTCATGCACCATCCAGTACGCCACATTATATTGGTGTTGTGGTTGTCATAATCTAGAAGTGGGCAACCAACATGTGGTCTCCACCACCACCCCTTAGGCTACGTTGACTAAGGGAACGGAAGCTGCAGTCTAACAACATCTCTATTCAGTTACCTGTTAGAGGTACAGGCAGCCCACCAAGAGAGAACATGTACTATGTGTGGGTGACCATGTGGCAGAATACGATAGTTCTTGCTGGATATTGAGAAAGTGTGTATAAATGCTTACCATCTGCAGAGCACATGACATTGCAAGCAGTGCTACAGTGGAGCCAGGGAAGGGGTAATTGTGTAACGGGGGGGGGGGGGACAGCATTTATGTGCCACGCTCTGTTCTGAGTTGAACTGCAAGCTGGGAGTGGAACAGAATTCCTCAGGAACAGTATAAAATAGATGAGCATGGTTTGATCCCGAATGGACCACTCATAACCATTAGCCCTACTAAATACCTGCTCTTCATTTGTGGATGCGGTTTGACTCCACTACCTGCCTTATCAGATCCTCTGTATGGAAACAGAGGCTGGCTATCATAATGAGCGTCTGCATTTCGACATTTACCATTATGATGGAGGTTGTACATCATGTTGTGATGCATAAAATACGATTGTTTGTTCCAATGAAGTTGAAAATGTTGTGAAACAGGGGGCACACATGAACATTTATAAAGCAACAGTGCTAGCTAAGCATTATTACACACTGCAGGAATATGACTATGGTATTTATGTGTCAATTCATGTCATTTTGAAAATGTGCATATATGCAAACCATAAGCTAGGTTCTTCCCCCTCCAAAAAAATAAAAATAAAATTGTGCATATTGTAAATACAGTCAAACCTCGCACAAAGAGTGCCTCACTTAAAGAGTAACTCGCTTAAAGAGCAGAATTTTCTCTGAATGTTTGCTTCGCTTAACAAATAAAACCAACCAAAAGCTCACTTAACAAATAAATCGGGGTTTGCAATCCCCCACACAATTGGTCATTTACAATGGTGTTTCGCTTAAAGAGCAAACTCGCTTAAAGAGCAATCCTGTGGAATGCATTGTGCTCTTTCAGCGAGGTACCACTGGATTATTTTAAACTGTGGTATATACAGTACGTATAGCAAATTTTTGCCTAGAAGCCAAATGTGGGCACAGGTTTGCCTGTGTGCACAAGCCTTATTTTGTGGCCATAAGAGCTGGTTCTGCATGTAGACAGATACAGAGATACAGTATATCTCTAGCATGGACTGGGAAGGAGGGAAGGATAAATGTGTGCAAAGAGGTGTGTGGAGATAGAATTTGGAGATTGAGAGGGGGAAGAATTATGGGGCACAGAGTACCAGATTAAAGGCAAGGCAATAGCTGAAGGAGAGGGTGTTTTTACAAAGGAGGCAGGTGAGCGAAAAAGAAGAAAAAAGGGGAGAGGGGATGTGTGGGGGTGGATGGAGTCAAGAAAATGGCCGGACAAGCTGTTGGAGAGATAGGATTCAGAGTAATTTAAGGAATGGGGTTGGAAAAGGGATGGATGGAGGGATGGATGGAGCGATGGACGGATGTATGGAGTGATGGACGGATGGATGGAGCGATGGACGGACGGATGGAGCGTTGAAGGGAATAAAGGGATGGATCGGTGGTTGGTTGGGTGGATGGATGGAAGGGATAAATGGAGGGAAGGATGGGGAACTCAAATGAACAGACTGAAGAAAGAAGCTGATGAAAGTATAGCAAAGCAGAAACATAACAACGGTTTCACATTAATTTGGCAGCAACAACAACAAACGATTTGTCAAACCTGTTCGAGTCCGTGCACCCTCTTCAACCAGTGAGGGGCGCACATACCCCCCCCACACACACACACCTGTTTGGATGCCAAGCAAGGAGCGGTTCCGAGAGCCCACGGCACACTCGCAGAGGACCCAAACCAAATCCGCAGAGATGCCCGCGGCTCCGTCCACAGCAAAACGAGCCGCCTATTCTTTGCCTGCGGAGCGGCAAACTTCTCTACCGCCCAAGTCTATGGGGAGGGTGAGCCGTAGGTAGTGTGCCCAAGGAAAACTTCGCCTTCCTCCCCGGAGACTGACACGACGAGTGGCTCCTTTTCCCTTTGAGCAACCGGGCAGCCCTCCTGGGGGCATTTTGCTCCGAAGGCCCCCCTTCCCGAAGCCCGATGATGCTCCGGACTCCTGAGGAGAAGGTGTTCAGCACACTGTCTCTAGGGAAGGGGGTACACCTCTGGACACCATGGCTCTGCCTTGCCATCCGAGAGCGCCAAGAGAGTTCCCTCTTCGGATCCTACAAGCCGCGCTTTTCCAGTTTGATTCTAAACCGGGGTGCTCAAACTACGGCCGTGGGCCAGATCCGGCCCCAACACCCATTCATCTAGCCCGCACTGCCCTCGTCACTCGTGGAAGCCGTATGAGCACATTTAGTTCCGTTTTCAGTAGTGACAAGGATGGTCTGCACTAAATGAATTGACATGGGGCCAGATCCGGCCCATGGGCCATAGTTTCGGCACCCTGTCTTAGACCTTGGTAACCAGAAATGTCTCCTTTCTCTTTGGGTCAGGGGCCAGATCTGGCCCACGGGCCATAGTGTGGGCACCCCTGGTTTAAGCAGAGAGAAAATGGCAGCCTAAAATCTATCTCATCCTGTTGCAAAACAGATGGCGAGTCGCGTTTGAGAAGAACCAGGTGACCGGCCCGCTGAACCACGTGCCCGGCCCACAGGCCGAAAAGTTTGGGCACCCCTTTAATCTAAACACTTCCCAGGCGAAGGGGGGGGGGGTGTAGCAGAAAACCATAGCCGCGCCAGGCAACCCACCCAAGGCGGTGTGTATGTGTGCGCCCCTTTCAAAGACCGATCCCTAGTCCCAATCACACACACCTATCCAAACACACGCACGCACAAGCACACCCCTCCTGCCCTTCCCAGCCCGGGCGCTCTTCTTCTTACCTCCCTCCTCCGAGTGATCAGACCCTCCTCCGTCCCTCCGCCGCCCCCCTGCGCGCTGCCACTGCAATCCGGGTTCGTTTACATTCCTTGGGCGTCCGCATCCTGCGCGCTTCGCAGGCGAGAGGCGGTGCGCGCCACTCTCACGGTCGGAGGGAGGGAGAGGGTTGTGCGCGTGTCTGAGCCCGCCTGCGTGGCTCTTGCGTGGGAATACGCAGGCAAGAAGAGATTGGGGGTAAAGCGATCACACATCTCTACCACCCCATAGAAGCGCTTAGTTAGTGCACTCAGGGATGGCTAGCCTCGACACTCCAGCTGTTCTGGAACTTCAATTCCCAGAAGCCCTGATCAGCAGGAGTGCTGGCTTGGGCTTCTGGGAATTGGAGTCCAAGAACAGCTGGGGTGCCAAGGTTCGCCATCAGGGCTAGGCAGGTCACCAGGTAATTTGCATTTTGCCCCCCTCCCCGCAACATGATGGGTCCTCATTTTACCGACCTGGGCAGGATGGAAGGCTGAGTCCACCCCCTGGAATTACCCGCCAGGAACGGACTCACAACGTTTGGGTTGCAGCTCGGCAGTTCAACCACTGCGCCACCAGGGGCTCTTACGGCGGCGGGGGCTCAGTGGTTAAGGAGCTCGCCTTGTCAACGGGAAGGCTGGCAAGTCGGCAGGTCGAGACCCGGGTAGTGTATGACGGATTGAGCGCCCGTCTCTGTCCCAGATCTTGGGGACATGAAAGGAGCCTCATTTAGGCGTTCCCTGAGCGGAGTTTCTTCCGCAAAAATCCTTTCACCTCAAAATAATTTCTGACACGAAATTATTATTAGTGAAATCCCACAGTTCTCCCCCCCAGCCCAGTTTCACCCCAGCCCTTCCTCCTCCTCTTCCTCACATTCTCTTTCCCTTCCTACCTTCTGATCTAGCTGGTCCTACACCGTCTTCAACGCCCCCTCCCTTTTAGCCCATCCTCAAAGAAGACAGGCACCCCACCCCCCACCCTGCCAATGCCAGCTAGCCAGCCCAACCCACCTCCCTTCTCGACTCCTCTCTTCTTCCCACCCGCCTTCTCCACCCTCCTCCTCTTCCTCCGCCTCCCTAGTTTAAAGCATCTCTCCGCCCTGCCTTGTAAGGCAATATTGTCCAGACGCGGTTTCTCTCCGGAGCAGGCTGATACACTATACAATGGGCCACTTCGGAGCTGCTGGCTGCGAAGAAGGTCTGGGTAGGAGAAGATCGGGCTCCCCAAGCAAATAGAGCCTCCAAGTCCTGTGGCAGTGTATCTAGGCATGGTGAGACACCCGAATGAGGCGCTTTTCATGTCCCCAAGATCTTTCTCCCACCGACGACTGGTCCCTATTTATCTAGTTGCAATGTCTTGCTTTCGAACTGCTAGGTAGGCAGTAGCTGGAACAGAGGCAGGCCCTCAAACTGTCATGCAGTACCTGGGTCTCAAATGGCTGATTGGGTGGCCTTCCAGCTAACAAGGCGAGTTTCTTAACCACTGAGCCACCGCAAGAGCCTGTGAAGGTCTACGCCCAATAAAGACTTAGAACGGGGGTGCCCAAACTTTTCGGGCCGTGGGACGGTCACGTGATTCAGGGAGCTGGTCACTATGGCCCAGGGGCCAGATGCAGCCCCCAACGCCAATTCATCTGGCCTCTGAAGCCCTTGCCGCTCCTGGAAGTGGAAGTAAAACACCCCCATAGGGCTTTGTGGGCAAGATGAATTGGTGTTGGGGGCCGCATCCAGCCTCTGGGCTGTAGTCTGGGCATCCCTGTCTTAGAATTTGGAAGGACATAGAAATCTTGACTCTTTCTGCTGCTGTCCGCTTGGGAATTTCTGCTGTGGTTTAGAGAGGTTTGGTGCTCAAAAACATCAGACAAGAAAATAATTAAATAAATGCTATGGATCAAGTATAAGAGTGAGACCGCATTGGCAACGATTTATGCAGGTGGTGATGCAGAAGGGCAATGGTTGGTTAATACAGATCAAGCATTCACAACCTATGTCCTATGGGCCAGGCCCAAACCTTATGCCAATTCATCCGGCCCATGCCACTAGTGCCGCTCCCAGAAGTGGAAGTAAAACACACCCACACATGCGCAGAATGCTGGTGTAAACACATTTTGCGCTTGCACCTGTTGTTTCACTTCCACCTCTGGTGAGAGGAACCATATGACTGGCCCGATCAGGGTGTCTTTTCACTTTTGGTAAAAAGCTGATTGATGATAATAATAATTTCATGTCAGAAATTATTCTGGGTTGAATGGATTTTTGAGGGAGAAACTCCACTCAGGGAATGCCCAAATGAGGCTCCTTTCATGTCCCCAAGAGATGGGACAGAGACGGGCTTCCGAAGCTGCCTCTGTGTCTAGGCCAGATGTGAAACTGCCAAAATGAAGGCACCTTTTGGTGAGTTCATTCTGCAGTTCCTTTCAACTGGCCTAGTGTGAGAAAGATTAGCCAGCAACACAAGGTTGCCTTTACCAGGGTACACCTGATTGTGGTTCAAAAATAACACAATCTTCGAGAAGGCTCTTTCTGTGTGCTGCTAAAGGTAAAGGTTCCCTTGCTCGAAAGCCAGTCGTATCAGACTCTAGGGTCAGTCCTCATCTCTGTTTCTAAGCCGAAGAGCCAGCGCTGTCTGCTTCTGCAGACGTTTCCATGGTCATGTGGCAGGCATGACTAGACACCAGAGCGCATGGAACACTATTACCTTCCCACCGAAGTGGCCCTATTTATCTACTTGCAATTTCTTGCTTTCAAACTGCTAGGTTGTCAGGAGCTGGGACAGAGACGGGAGCTCATTCCATCCTACATTACTCAGGAATTGAACTGCTGACCTTCCGCCTCCCAGTCAGCATCTTAGTGACTTGAGCCACTGCAGTCCTTAACAAATGACAAATCATCGCAAAACCCCATCACTAAAGGTTTGGAGTTGCTTTTTAACTTGCAAATGGAGAAGCCTTTCCTTTGAATGCTCATTTTACAAAATCAGGCAAACAGACAGTGTTTTCTTTGCAGTGCTGCTAAAACATTACAAGATAATAAGGGCTAAATTTACATTGCCCTTTAAAAAAAGAGTAAGAATATTTTTATGATACCTGCTACACAGCCTCTTACCTCTGGTGATGTGGTACACAGAAAGAGCCTCCTTGAAAATTGTAGTATTTTTGAGCTACAAACAGGCGTACACTGGGCAATGGCCGCTTTGTGCCAGCTAATCTTTCTCACACTAGATCAGACAAAAGGAACTGCAGAATGAACTCACCAAAAGGTGCCTTCATTTTGGCAGTTTCACGTCTGGCCTTAGACACGGGAGAAGAACAACTCTGGTGACACAATTTTGCCCATGTGCCCAAACACTGGCCAACAGTATGCATGAAATAATATCTTGTGACTTTATGAAATAAGAAATGAGATTTATAAACTGAAAATAAGTTTTATTTAAAAATAATAATATTACAAGCTGCTAAGTTGTCATCATATAACTGAAATCTGTTTCACATTACTTTTTTCCTTCCCTAATTTTTAAATTGACATCTCCCCTAATTCTCTCAGATTTTTTTTTACCACAGGTTCCATAAAATATACTCTATTATATTCTATTTCCACCGAAACAAACAAAGAAAAGCAAAACAAACAAACAAACAAGCATCAGTCTACACTACTTTAAACTATTCAACTATCTCACATCTTTAACTGTTAGGATGTGAACATCTGGACCTATAGCTCACATTTTGGACTATTTGCAGCACAATCCAGTGAGAACTATTTCCTGGCAATCACACAAAATACTGGCAATAGGACTCAAGCTCAAACCTTTTCTCTGTCTCTGTCCATCCTGGACCTTTTAGTCCAACAGTACAGCTACTTCTTTTTCTTTCTTTCTTTCTTTCTTCTTCTTTTTTTTTGGGGGGGGAAGGTTTCACCAAGACCTTTAAGGGAGGTCACTCTTAGTAAAGCCACACATTCAAGCATGCTCAGACATGCACCTTTCTGGCCATCTGATCACACCCTTAGACTCAGACATCACTCTAAGCCAACACAAAAGTCTCCCTCATCAAACTGACCGCATTGAAAATTAACTAAATAGGTGTCCCTCCACAATTTAGGATGGAATTCTTTTATAAACTGACAACCTTCTAAAGCAAAGATAACATTTTAGCCAGTTCCCCTCTCTGGGTCAATCTGAATTTATGGTCCTGCCAGATGACCAAATTAGCTTTGTTAACTCCTTCCTAGCCAAATCTCCCTCTGTGTGTATTTTATATTAGTACCTATACAGCCAAAGAGAAATCAGTTCCATCCAAACACTTTCCAACCTGCTGCCAAATGGTTTACCAGGCTTCCAAGCATGCATCCGATTTATCACTGCAGGCCACACCCCCTCTATTCACTATGGACAGCTGTTTGTGCAAGATATACGAAGCGTGGAACAGCCACACCCCACGATAAGGACAGAGATACAACAAGGTTTGGGACACCTCCAGGATATGTCTTCTTTTGCTGTTGTTGTTCAGTCGCACAGTCGATTCCGACCCTCTGCGACCCCATAGACCACTGTCCGCCAGGCACTCCTGTCCTCCACCATCCCCCTCAACTCGCTCAGCTGTGTGCCCATTGTCTCTACAATACCATCCAGCCATCTCATTTTGGGCCGTCCCCTTCCTCTTTTGCCCTCGACCTTTCCAAGCATCAAGGCTTTCTCAAGTGAATCCTCTCTTCTCATCTGATGTCCAAAGTACTTTAGCTTCATCTTTATTATTTGACCTTCTAAGGAGCAGTCAGGTTTTATTTCTTCTAAGATTGACCTATTTGTTCTCCTCGCTGTCCAGGGGACTCTCAAAACCCTTCTCCAACACCACATCTCAAAGGCGTCTATTCTTCTGCGCTCAGCTTTCCTAATGGTCCAGCTCTCTCAACCATACATTGCCACCGGGAATACCACTGCTTTGACTATGCGAATTTTTGTTTGCAATGTGATGTCTCTACTTTTCACTATGCTCCCCAGGTTTCTCATCGCTTGCCTCCCAAGAATCAGTCGCCTTTTTATTTCATGGCTGCAATCACCATCTGCAGTGAGCTTTGATCCTAGGAAAGTAAAATCTGTCACTGCTTCTACTTCTTCCCCATCTATTTTCCAGGGACTGATAGGGCCTGTTGCCATTATCTTGGTTTTCTTGATATTGAGTCTCAAGCCAGCTTTTTCACTTTCTTCTTTCAACCTAATCAGGAGCTTCTTTAGGTCCTCCTCACTTTCTGCCATGAGGGTGGTATCATCTGCATATCTCAAATTGTTGATGTTTCTTCCAGCAATTTTGATCCCAAACTGTGATTCCTCCATCCCTGCATTGCGCCTTATGTGTTCTGTGTATAAGTTGAATAAGCAGGGTGACAAAATGCATCCTTGTCTTACTCCTTTTCCTATTCCAAACCACTCCGTCATTCCATTTTCTGTCCTAACTGTTGCTTCTTGATTCATGTACAGATTTCTCATGAGGCCTATAAGGTGTTGCGGTATTACCATCTCTTTAATTACTTGCCACATTTTGTTGTGGTCGACACAGTCAAAAGCCTTAGTGTAATCAATGAAACAGAAGTAGACTTGTTTCTGATATTCCTTTGTTTTTTTCCATGATTCATCTTATGTTGGCGATGTGGTCTCTAGTCCCCCTGCCTCTTCTGAAACCCGCCTGCACTTCTGGTAATTCTCTCTCCACATACTGTTGCAGTCTATCCTGTATTATCTTGAGCATCACCTTGCTAGCGTGAGGGATGAGCGCAATTGTTCAATAATTTGAACATTCTTTGGCATTACCCTTTTTGGGTAGTGGGACATATACAGATCTTTTCCACTCCTGTGGCCATTGTTGTGTTTTCCAAATCTGCTGGCATATAGAATGCAATAATTTGATTCCATCATCTTGTAGGGCTTTGAAAAGTTCAACTTGGATACCATCAACTCCACTGGCTTTGTTGTTTGCAGTGTTTTTTATGGTCTTTCTGACTTCACTCTCTAGAATGTCTTCTACATTAAGCCAACTAGAGTAAGTAGCATTGGGGTTCAGTATTCCCATTAACTGGTACTGTACGTTTATTTTCAAAATATGTATGGCACTCAACAGTGTTTATAATGTTTGCAGTGCTTGCAATGCTGCTACCTCAAAGTAAAGACACCTTTTCCTGGTTTCTTTCTAGAAACTGAGTTAGGAGTAGAGAAAGAATCTAAAGCTAGTTGATTGGAGTTAAATTATTTTAACTCTAGGAGTCAAATGATTTTTGGACCTTAAGTGAAGGGAAGATGAAAGACATCTCACTGGGCAAAGTCCACGGTTTGGTTTGGTTTTTGTTTTTTTGGGGGGGAGGAATCAAAAATCTCATTGTCCCACCCTTGCTTCTACTAGACAGGACAGACTTGTACCTGATGTAACTCATTGTTTTTGCTCAGAGCATTAGCAAGTGTGGGTTTTCTGTGGAAATAACAGAATGCAATTGTGGAGGTCTTTTATTCCTTTTGGTTGCACACAATGAGCCACTCAAACAATCTCATGAAGGAGAGACTGCAGGAAGTGTGAGAATGTAGCACTGGTATCTTTTGAACTTATGGATTTTCTCAAGAGGGGGAATAAACAATGGAAGTTGTGTGCTCCACAGTGAGTTGTAAGGTACCTCGAATCATATGAAGCAGTGATGCTGGTGCCTCTCGGATACTATATAGAACAGGGATGCCCAAACTTTTCAGGCTGCGGTCCAGTCACATGGTTCAGAGAGCCAGTCACTATGGCCTGGAGCCCAGATCTGGCCCCTGATGCCAATTCATCCAGCCCACAAAACCCTAATCGCTCCTGGGAGCGGAAGTAAAATGCACCCATACCTAGCCCCTCATGCAATTCCTCTTACACCGGCTGTTACTGGGATGATAGTGTGTCATGCCCTGACAGGATCATTCATATAGATACAGTAATACCTCATATAACATTAGTATCGAATAACACGAAAATCGCATAACATCAAGGAATCTGGGGGGAAGAATTGAATCAGATAACATTAAGATCCTATGGGATGCTTCAGATAACAACCGCGAAAGCCTGTGTGGTTACAATGTATCTCTATGGATCCCATAGAGGATCAGATAACACGAAAAATCATATAACACGAAGACTTGTGGAACCAGGTTTTAGTGTTATATGAGGTTTTACTGTACAATCATTCAGATAGATACAAGATTGTGTTTCCAACCTAGGGAAGAACTTGGAAAAGTTACTCTTGGACTACACTTCCCAAAATAGGCAGCCAGAATTGCCAGTATCCAACCTAGCTGAGTAATTCTGGAAATTATACATTTAACAGTTACCATTTTCAAACTCTAGTTTAGCCCAGTGTAGAAGAGGTCAGCCCCAGGGACTCACACATTTTCAGTAATTATGTAGAAAAGAGAATTTCAGCAGGTTAATCTGCCACAGAATCTATTCCTGTAGAAATTCTCTCTTTGGCACAATCACTAAAGACGCAAGATCACTGATCTCTTTTGCATCTAGCCTTCCTTCACTGGTTGTTCAAGGTCTACAGGTGTTGAGGATGATACACAAATTAGATTTAGAAGTACAGTATTGTTAGTTGTTATATTTATGGCAATCCCATGAATTAGTGACTCCCAGACGTCATGTTGTTAACAACCTTTCTCAGCTCTTTTAAACTCAAGGCCTGTGGCTTTGTTTCTTCAAGTCAATCTACCTGTCTTCTTTTTTTCCTTCCTCATTTCCACTTGCCTTCAACTTTTTCTAGCATTATTCTTTTCCAGTGAGTCTTGTCTTATAATGTGTCCAAAACACAATAGCTTCACTTCTGCTGATTTTGTTTCCATGGAGAGCTAAGGTTCACCTTGATCAAGGGCCCTTTCATTTGTCTTGCTGAAGGTGCAAGATGTCTGTAAAATTTGCCTCCAATTCTATATTTCAGATGAATTTATTTTGTCTCATTGGCTTTTTTTCTCTGTCTATTTTTCACAACCATAGTACAGGTAATTGGAAATATCATACATAGTAATATCATACATAGTAATGCCTTTGAGATGTGGTGTTGGAGGAGAGTTTTGAGAGTCCCCTGGACAGCGAGGAGAACAAACAGGTCAAATTTAGAAGAAATTAATCCTGACTGCTCCTTAGAAGGTCAAATAGTAAAGATGGAGCTAAAGTACTTTGGACATCAAATGAGAAGAGAGGATTCGCTTGAGAAAGCATTGATGCTGGGAAGGGTGGAGGGCAAAAGAAGAAGGAGACGGCCCAAAGTGAGGCGGCCCTCCCTAGCATTATCATATTCTGTTGCTGAATACTGTTGTTCATCTTGGCGTAATAGTGCACACACAGGACTAATAGGCATACAGCTGAATCAGGCAATGCATATCATCACAGGCTGTATTCGACCAACAAACACCCACTGGCTTCCCATCTAGAGCCATATTCCGTCACAACTACTAAGAAGATCACTGGCATTATTACACCTCTGGATAAAATTAGTAAACAATCCTCTGCTCCCAATCCATGCTGATATAACTGCCCCCTCAGCCCAACAATTAAAATCTAGGCACCCTGCTTGGCTCACTGCAATCAACCTACAGAATAACCAATTCAGTATCTGAGATGCCTGGATGGAACTCTGGCAACATCTATCTCCGATTCCCCATCATCACGTAATCAAGGATTCCTGCAAATGGCCAGCTGGATTTTCCCTTCCAGGGCGGCAGTGGAGGATGCTGAACAGAGTGAGGACGGGCTGTGGTAGATGTGGAGCCACTCTGTTCACATGGGGATGGAAGTCCTCTCCCCAATGTGACTGTGAAGAAGGAGGAGGAGGACTTGCATAGTGCCACAGATGAAGCCCTTCAATGGCTTTCAAACCTAGTCGTGCAACTCTAGCTAGGAACTTGAGATGGACAATTTGTGCTTACTTTATATATCAACATTAATGTAGACAACTGAAGTTCATCATACAATAAATACAAAAAGAGCCTCCTGGAAGATTGTATTATTTTTAACCACAATTGGGCATACTCTGGTAACAGCAACCTTGTGTTGCAAGCTGATCTTTCTCACACTAGGTCAGGGGAAAGGAACTGCAAAATGAAGTCACCAAAAGGTGCCTAGACATGGAAGAAGTAGTAGAAAGAGTGTAGTTCCCATCGTTCTCTACCATGGACTTCATCAATTTGAAGCCAGTGGGAGCTTCAGTCTGTCAACATCCTGATGTTTTGTAAAATATGCATGTGGTGACATTATTGCATTTATCGAGGATGAACTACTTGTGCAGATGAACCTTATCCTTCTTCCAGAACACAGGAGAGACAAGTGGCATGGATACCACTTTATTATCAGCTGCCTGAGGCAGCTGCCTTACTTTGCCTAAAGATATGCTTGGTCTGGTTCAATTTTGACGTGAATTCTATGAACGTCTTACGTTTCAGTTGGGTGGTCTGACAGCTTTTGCAGTGTAACGAAAATCATGTACTTTTGAGAAGCTGCAACACCAAAACTAAGGCACCCACGAAAATAAGGGTTATGTCATTTGAAAGATTGTCTTGGTGACTTTAAGAATTGGTAGAACACAAAAGCTGAAAATGCAAAGCGATGACATCATCACTTTCGGAAGTAGCATCAGAAACGTGACAGTTTTGTTGGGGGGGTCGGTTGTCATGGGGGCAGTGAAAAAAACTACCCAACCAATTCAGATGATACAAAGTGTGTTTGAAAGAGGAAAGATTAACCTTTGTGGGGACACTTTCAGATTTGGAATTGGACTTTGGAAAAATAACATATGAAGAATTTTACAAAAAACCACTCAAATGAGGTCACAAAAACCCAATAAAAGGAGGGAAAATCAGTTTAAAAATTGAATATGACAACTTCCTCAGATGGATACAGATCACATACAACATGTGGAGAAAAATGACGCTGTAGCAGGAATCCACAAAAAAGGTTTTGGGGAAATACATGACTTGTAAAAATGACATTTCCGCGGTGTGTTTGTGTTTGGCAGTGATCCATCCAAAAAAATGATCGACCGATTGAAGTGATCCAAAGTGTACTTTGAAAGAGGACAAAATAACCTTTCTTTTGACACTGATATAATTTGGATTGGATTTCAGAAACATTTTCTATGAAGGTATAAAACAAAAAAATACACGTTCTTTCTAACCTTCTTTCCTTAAAAAAAAAAGTATCTCTCCACACCAGAATAGATAAATTGGTGTGAGAATGGATACACTGTAGGAAGTTTCTCCTTTGAAGTCATAACCAGTTTCCTTTTTGGCTTTCCCTCTTATTGAAGAACTGCTTTCAAGGAATCGTGAAGGGGGAAACTCTTTTTCTTTGCGGTTTGACTATTGAAATATTTATTAAAAGTAGATCCTTTGCAGTTATTCACCTGTGGTGAATTGTTGTTTGTACAGTGGGCTGCTTATGGACACATGTACATAGTGGGTAGAGTTGGGGAGAATGGAAAATAAAGGTTAAAAGCATCTTTATTGAAAAATAAAATATAAAAAAAATAATAAACACAAATAAAATTGGGATTCATGGTTTTGGGTTAACACAACGTAGCAGTTCCAAAGGAAGAAATTGCAAGAAGATAAATAGGGACCACTTTGGTGGGAAGGTAAACAGCATTTCATGCCTGTCACATGTCTACGGAAATGTCTGCAGATACAGACAGCGCTGGCTCTTTGGCTATAAACAGAGATGAGCACTGAAACCTAGAGTCGGATATGACTGGCTTTCGAACAAGGGTGACCTTTACCTTAGCTCAGAAAACCTTAGATTTTATGAACATTTCATTCCATGTCAGACATCGGCTGTCTCATCGTAAGGGCTCCTCCCCACAAGTTCCTGAGACACCCTGTCCCATTCCTGGGACTCTCACCCTTACCTTCCACCTTTGAGAGAGCCAAGCTGTGTAGAAAGGAAATCTTACTATGCTCAGGCAATAGAGCAAAACAAGGGAGGAATCTGGTAGCGTAGCGTAGGTGTGTGTGTGCCAATAAAAGAACAATAATCTTCAGAGAGAAACAGCTGCTTTATTCTTCAGGTTCATGTAAGATAGTCCATGGAAAAAACATAGTTATTAAAAGGTCAGTAACAGATATCAGCCCAGGCAACAGTCCACGGGTTAGGTAATCATATTGGAAACAAAAGAATAGTCCCACATCATAGCCAGGGTCTTATGCCATTGAGATCCAGAATCGAACTAACTAACTTCCCTGCAAAGTTGAGATTCTACAGTCAGGTGGGTAACCCTTGGCCAATCAGGGAACATAAGAAAACTGTCTCAAAACAACAATTTGTTTACACACGTGCACAGTCAGTGTTTTAGCATGTAGACAAAACATGAAACTCAGCTAGCTAGAAAGATAAGGAATACTGGAAAACAGGCAGTCTTGTGACATGTAGTCTATGAGGCGGAGAGAGAGCAAAGGATTTCTATGAGGCCTAGCTAAAAAATCTACAACCTCAAGCCTTGGGAAACATGAGGAAATGTCATTTCCTGACACGCCTCCCCTTTTGAAAAGTCGAACTGGGTTTGACTTTACCAAAAGACACTATTTTCTAATGTGAGCAAGTGGTTGAGCAAACAAGCTATCGTTTGTATATGTAGGATATCAAGCCTTAAGCTTCTTCCAGTTTCCTGGAGGTACACTTTAGATACGGTGACATTCTGCATAGCAAACTAGCTCAGGTGTAAATCCTAGCTGGAACAAAAGACTTGGGCATTTTTGGGTACCAAGGGGTTCCCCCCTCCCTTCCAGAACACATTGTGCCCAAACAGAACAACTTTCAAGTCAGAAAACAGTTCAGTAACACCACACATGTCACAGAAGCTTCCACGTGTCCATGGAAACATCTGCAGATGCAGACAGCACTAAACTCTAGAGTTAGATACAACTGGCTTTTGAGCAAGGTCAACCTTTACCTAAGTGGCTCACAAAATTAAAAAGTACATAACCAGATCAGATAGGTTCAAAATTCATCTCCTTCACAAAGTGCATCAACCAAATAAAACCATTTTAAAAAGAAGTTCCAGATTAACGAAATTAGGAGCAGAAGGCTTGTTGAAACAGGGATGTTTTTACCAGTTTTTGAAATGCCAGCAGAGTTAGTGCAGATCTAATTTCTGTTGGAAATTCATTACACTGTTTAGAAACAATGACTGAGAATTCTCTAGATCTAGTCACCATCCTTCTAACTTCTTTTGGGGTGACTACACAAAGTCTGAGCACCTTTTCCCAGGCAGCTTTTACCAATCAGGGCAAAGGGCAAAGATCAAGGTTGGTGGTAGTGGCCTCACAGCCAGTGAGTGTCCTGGAGATTTCCTGAGCTGTTACATCTGCATCAGTCTCATGTATAAATATAAGAGGGGTGTAACAACAGCCTGACATGTATAAAGGATCCAAGAGTCTTAGTAGACCACCAGCCAAACGTAAGTCAACAGGAAATGAGGAAAAAGCTAATGCAGTACTAGAGGGCTTCAGAGGGAGGTAACTGACACTCCATTCTACTTTGATAGGACCTCACCCGGAATATTGTGCTCAGTTCTGGGCGTCATAGTTTCCAAAGAGTAGCAGTCAAATGGAATACAGTAATACCTCATATAACATTAGTATCGAATAACACGAAAATCGCATAACATTAAGGAATCTGGGGGGAAGAATTGCATCAGATAACATTAAGATCCTATGGGATGCTTCAAATAACAACCGCTAAAGCCTGTGTGGTTACAATGTATCTCTATGGATCCCATAGAGGATCAGATAACACTAAAAATCATATAACACCAAGACTTGTGGAACCAGGTTTTAGTGTTATATGAGGTTTTACTTGTACTGTATTTCTAGATGAGACCAACCAGGATGGTAAAGAAAGGAAGCCAAATGTGAGGAAGAATAGTCATTTAGCAAACAAAAGAGAAGACTAAAAGGCGATATAATAGTCATCTTCAAATATTTGAAGGACTGTTTTCCTGTAACTATAGGGCCAATGCTTTAATTTTCCATGCAAGTTAAGTGATACTCAAAGTGTTACAATAAAACCTTTTACCTTATATGGAGTGAGAAATATTCAAACTGGATTCTGAAAAGGAAGAAAAAGGTGATATCAAATTGCAAATATCTGCTAGCAATTGCAGCACATCAAAGAATTTCAGAAGACACTCAGTTTATGCTTTATAGACTACACCAAAACCTTTGCCCCTGTGGATCTTGGGCTATTCTGAAAGGAATGAGGACTTGGTTGTCATGATGCATAACCTCTATTGTAGACAAGAAGTTACTGTTAGGACAGAATACAGGGAGAGACAGAATGGTTTCCTATAGGGAAAGGAGTAAGACATGGATACATTTATCCTCTTATTTGTTCAATTTGTATGCAGAACATATCATATGGAAAGCCCGACTAGATTCATATGAATGAGGGTTGAAAACTGGTAGAAGAATCACCAGCAATTTAAGATATGCAGACGATACCATCTTATAGGCAGAAATAATCAATGACTTCAAAATTAAAAACAAAAATGCCAAAGAAGGTCTTCAGGTGAACATTTAGAACAGTGGTGCCCAAACTATGACCCATGGGATAGATCCAGCCCATGGTGCCAAATCATCTGGCCCATGCCACCCTCACAGCTCCAGGAAGTGGAAGAAAACGCATGCACAAAACACTGCCATAAATTACCCATGGCTATTGCATTTACAACAGCCACATGTGCATTTACAGCAGCATTTTGTGCATGTGCGGGCGCGTTTTACTTCTGCTTCTGGTGGGAGGAACCATGTGACAGCCCGCTCAACCACGTGACTGGCCTGCAGCCCAAAAAGTTTGGGCACCCCGATTTAGAAAGTGAATAAAGAAATGCCAAAGTAGGAGCAGTCAGACATTAAGAAGACAAAAATTGTAACTACAGAAGAACTACACAACTTTAATTGACAATGAAGAAATTGAAATAGTTAAAGTTTTTGTATATCATTTGGATTTTTGATTGCCACAAGTGTGGATGGTATAGATCCATGATGGCGAACCTTGGCACTCCAGATGTTCTTGGACTTCAATTCCCAGAAGCCCCCGTGAATCCACACAAATGGGTTTACTGCGATTCATCCGGCCCACGCCACCCTTGTTGCTCCTGGAAGTGGAAGTAAAACACGTCCATACGGATGAATCGCAGCAAACCCATTCGTGTGGATTCACAGGGGGTTGGGCTTCTGGGAATTGAAGTCCAAGAACATCTGGAGTGCCAAGGTTCGCCATCACCGGTCTAGAGGGAAGTCATTGATCCAGCTGACCTCTTACTTCCTCACCGAGATATTTTTCAAAAGGGTGTGTGTGTATAGAAGCCAGTCCACCCTGACTACAATGCAACATCAGAAGGTCAAATAAATGGGTTCTAGATCAAATCAAACTTAAAGTCTACTGGAAGCAAAAATGAGTACAGTAATACCCCGGATAATGATTGTACCAGATAGCGCTAGAATTGGATAACGATGCAAGATTTTTGGAAAAATCTTGAGTCAGATAACGATTGTTTTAGCGTTATCCGATACAATCGTGGGGGGGAGGGTTGGATTGGGTAGAACATCTACCCAATCCACCACCACCACCCCCAGCGATGAATCACTGCTACTGAACTAGGGTCGGGTAAAAGGCAGGCAGGTGCCTGCCTTTCCCCCCGACCCTAGTTCAGTAACAGCGATTGCTGGACGAAGCCTTGTCTCGCCACCCGACACGAGCCTTAGCAAGCGCTAAGGCTCTTGTCAGGTGGCGAGAAGTGTAACCAAGGAGCGGCTTGTCCGAAACTCCCCCGTGGGGGGATTTCGGACAAGCCGCTCCTTGCTTAGGCACGCAATCGCGCACTGAAACTCCCCCGTGGGGGAGTTTCGGACAAGCCGAAGCAAGGGTCGCGCCTTCGCGCGCCTGGGCAAGGGTCGGCTTGTCCGAAACTCCTCCGCAGGGGAGTTTCGGACAAGCCAAAGCAAGGGGCGGCTTTTCCGAAATCCCCCCCCCCCCGTCGGGGGGATAAATTTCGGACTAGCCGACCCTTGCTTTGGTGCGTGGTTTGTCCCTGACGTCAGGGCTTTTTTTTAGCGTTCTATGTATGCATCAGACAACGCTAAAAACCGGATAACGTCATGACTTGTGGAACCAAGTCATAACGTTATCCGGGGTATTACTGTAAACTGAAATTAACACACAGTACTGTACTTTGACGTACTACGAGGAGTCACAAAAAATGCAACAATGTAAAAGCATGTTGAAAGCAGTAAGAAAGAACGGAAGCATAGCATGAATTTGAGTCAGTAGAGGGCAGCACAACCTTTCATTTGCAAGACCTGAGCAAGGAATACTTCTGAGATGTCACTACTTTATAGTATTGCAGTGGCTTAGTGGTAAAGAGGCTGAAATTCACGACCGGGAAGATCAAGATCTGAGTGCTGCATGATGGGGTGAGCTTCCATCTCTGTCCCAGCTCCTGCCAGCCTAGCAGTTCAAAAGCAAGAAATTGCAAATAAATAAATAGGTACCACTTCAGTGGTAAGGTAAACAGAGTTTCATGCACTCATGTTGAGGCATGACTGCCACATGTCCATTGAAATGTTTGCAGATGCAGATAGTGCTGGCTCTTTTGCTACAAAAAGAAATGAGCACTGAACCCTAGAGTCAGATATGACTGACTTTTCGGGCAAGGGCAACCTTTAACTTTACCTAAGTAAAAAAATAACTTGGTAGTGCAGAATAATGTAACAAATCCCTATCCTATCATTGTTTCAGTAGGATGTCCAGGAACCTTTATGCAGCAGAGGTAGGGTTGCCATAATTCTCTCCCACCAAATCGGGACAGCCATGTGACATCATTGCATTCTTCAAACTGTGCATGTGTCATGGAGACTTCAGCTCTAAGACCCCACAGAATCCCCGTCCAGGGCGGGCAGCCACCATCAGTTAAAAAAAAAGCTGTAGTCAAAAGGTTGTTTCCCATATGATTCTTCTGGCAAAAGATTATTCTTGATGATTATATTTTTATTTCTTTTCCCATCTCTGCCCCAACTCCTGCCAACCTAACAGTTTGAAAGCAAGAAATTGCAAGTACTGTTCTGTACAGTACTGTAGATAAATAGGAACCATGCACTCCAGTGTCTAGTCATGCCTACCACTTGACCATGGAAACATCTGCAGATGCAGACAGCACCAGCTGTTCAGCTATGAAGCAAAGATGAGCACTGAACCCTAGAGTTGGATACCATTGGCTTTCGAGCAAGGGAAACCTTTACCTTTTTACAATTTATTGGGCTACTCTTTAAACTACCCTTCCTCCCCCTAAGGTCACCCTCTCCCCTTCACACACACACATCCATTGAAGTAGATTTCCAGTGGTGGGATGTCAAAAAATTTACTACCCCACCGTGATGTCATTACAGTGTTGGCGGAGCTAACGTTATGACATTGTCGGCGGAGCCAAAGAAAAAATAAAAATAAGCACACACACACCTCAACCCACCCACCCACCCACCCACAACACAAGGACAGCAAGGAGGACAGCAAGGAGGCTGTGCATACATGCCAAGCACTGTAGGCATGCATGCACACCAAGTGCTTGGTGTGCATGCGCAGTGGGGGAACCAGTGAAAAGGTAAACCCCGAAGGTGGTTCCCCCCAAAAGCTGCTACTGGTTCTCCGGGACACTGGGAAAAGTTACTACCGGTTCTGCTGAACTGGTGAGAACCTGTTACATCCCATCGCTGAGATTAACCCTCAGACCCCACATGAGGAGCCCTTGGAAGACAATTCTAAGGAGGGGCCTGGAATGGCAATGCAGCTCATGGAGCCTCCGTTTTCCTCCAGAAGGAGAAAAGCAGGAGACAGGAAGGGACTTATTTTGCAACGGACAACTCTTCACTTTCTGTCCATCCCTCTCTAGAAATAGCAACTCTATGAAATTAACCCTTTGTTTCTGAGATTTTTACATGTTTTTTTCTTGAATGGGTCAGAACTGCTTCAACCCAGGAAAATCCCAGGAAACCGGGACATATGGCAACTCTAATCAGAGGACTTGAGGGACAGATGTGGCTCATTGACCATTCTTTACCTACTCCTGCCATAACTAATTATGGGGAGAGAGTGACTCAGTCCAGTCTCCCCCTTTCACACGATTTCTTCTTTGTCCAGGGAGTTTTTTATTTGGGACAGGACAGGAGTGGACAATTCAAGTAAATCTCCGCCCACTGGCCCCCTGAAGTGAAGGCACAAGGAAAAGCTTTTCCAGTCACTAATTCTGCTGCCAAAATGCACAGACAAACCCTAGGGCAGCCCAGTTCAATGCACAGCAGAATGCTAGAGGAACAGTCAGCTTTGTGTTCTCACTTCTTCCCATTGGTACACTGTGTGAACTTGACTGTGCGTTTGGATTTTCCACGCTGTGGGTGGGTGGGAATTGGTTAGGGTGGACTTGGAAATCACCAAAGCTCACACAAAATAGTTGGGTTTCCCCAATAAATCCATAAAGGACACCAACCCTAAGGTAGGGACGCCAGCTTTTCAACTGGAACAATATTATCAGAGAGGAAATGTTCAAACTGTTGAGTATTCTAATACAATCCCAGCATGCAGTGATCAAAGAGACAGGAAAGACTAGCCTGACCTCAAGTTAGTTGTTTTGCATTGTTTGCTTGTAATCACAACTAGAAAAGGTTCTTCCCTGCCTCAGAGATCACCTGAACCAATTTGCATGTGTTAAGGCCTTTGTTTTGCTCTGATCTTCTCTCTCTTGCTCTCTGCTTTGGAAGAAGAAAGCATGTCCCTTTAAGCTCCTCCATCTTCCAGGCCACATGGCTGGAAGAAAGACTTTACTGTATGCCTTTCTAAACCAACATCACAAAGACTCCTGAGCACATGTATCTTCTGACCTCATTTTGTGAGTAAATGGACTTTTTTCTTTCTCAAGTATCTAGTCCAAGTGTGTTTATTAGCTGAGTTAAAAAGAGGTGAACTGGGAGATTGCATTCAAACAAAAAGTTGCCCTTGCGCCTTGCTACATTCTTCTCCTTCTCCTTCTTCTGCACACTTAGTCCTATTAGCAAACTGTTAGTAACTAACTAACATTTGTAATAAACAGAGAATACAATTCTTGGATGTGAACCCCAGCTAGTGATGATGATACAGTCATTCACTTTGACCTAGACCTGTGCAAAATATCTGCTGGCATAGCTGAAAGGAGATGCTATAGTACATGGTGATCTCTGGGTGTGACTAGAGGGCCCAGTCATCCCAGCTTAATTGATCATGCTAATTAGGGTTGCTTTAAAGATAGTATGTCATTTAGGGGATTCCCTGCATCCCCATTCAAGGACTGGTGACGCTGCACATGTGACCCTGGTTAGAATGATCCAGACCAATCTTCTCTCCCTTTAAAGGGAAAGAAAAACAAAACCCATTCCTTCCTGTGCTGTCTCAGCTGCTTAATGATATTGAGAAATTGAAAGCTTCTCTACCATTTGCCTGTGGAGGGGAAGAGAGAGGAAGTTTCCCATTTCTTTTTAATAGTTGCTAACTAACACAGTACACCAGTGATGCTTTGAAAGAGCCATCATTGGTGCACTGTGTCAGCTTCCATTTTTCAAGATCATTAAGTAGCTTAAGCAAAAAGACAGCTGCTTTGGTTTACTTACTTACTTACTTACTTACTTACTTACTTACTTACTTACTTACTTACTTACTTACTTACTCACTCACTCACTCACTCACTCACTCACTCACTCACTCACTTACTTACTTACTTACTTACTGAAATTTGTATACCGCCCTCCTTGCCAGGGCAACTCAGGGTGGTTTAGCCCCAACAATCAGAACCCAATAAAATGATTGTCCTCATCCTTCTTGTGCTGCATCTGATTCCGAATATTGGCAGTCATCATGGTGATCAGCCATGAAGACGGTCCTGAGAATATAATGTGGGTCACTTTCTGGTCCTGAGCCCTTTTGGTATACAAAGTCCTCATTGACCCCTGGCCAGTATTGATGAAGCTACTGCCCTCCATCAAGATGGATTCAAGTGGGGTTTAATTCCCTTGGGGACCATCACCCAGCCCTGTGGACTTTGCCACCCAAGACTCAAGTTACTTAACTGCCACCAGATGATCTGTGTTGAATCACAGGCTGTATGGTCTACTCTATTACCATAGCAGGATAACTTGGCCAGACTGGCAGCTGCTACATACAAATAACTTAGGATTGGAGTGTTTTATGGATTTATTGTGAAAATTCTACCATTTCATTGTTATGTTAGCTGCTACATACAAATAACTTAACAATGAAATGGTTGGATTTCCCCAATAAATCTATAAAGCACACCAACCCTAAGGCAGTCACCAGCTTTTCAACTGGAACAATATTATTGGAAAGGAAATGTTTAAACTACCCTCCTGATCTGATTTCAGTTCTGTGAAGCTGCTAAATAAAGAGACCATTTAAGAGATACAAGATTTGAGCCTGCATCTCTAGCACCTCATTTGGCTTGAGTCAGACAAGGAGGCAGAGCAATGGATACTAACTATGTTCTCTGCATATATCAACCATTTCAGGGATGTCTTGAAGGGAAAGGCTTAAGCCAGTTAAGGCTCAGATGGAGGGTTTCTCTATGTGATTGTCACACAGCCGGTCCTGCACTCACAAAGCTAGCCTGCTGCCCTCAGGAATACCGTAAGCCACGGTCATGTTGCCAGTGTTGAAATGCAATTCATCCATCAGTCCAGAACTATCAGATCCATGTGCAGAAGTGGGGGAAGATCTTGACCATTGCCCCAGGCAACAAAATGCTTCAGAACATCCCTAAAATATCACATACTGGACATAAAATGTATTCAAACATACACCTCTCTGCAGCAGAACTTGGGGAAAGTTACTGTATATACTCGAGTACAAGCCGACCTGAATATAAGCGGAGATACCTAATTTTGACCTGGAAACCCAGAAAAATAGATTGACCTGAGTATAAGCTGAGAGTGGGAAATGCAGCAGCTGCTAGTGAGTTTCAGTAATTAAAATACATGAAAGTACAGTAAAATTAATTTTTTAGTGATTATTAAAAAAAACTGTATTTGCATCACACACCAGTGGTGGCGCTGCAGGTAAAGTGAGTGGGCAGGTCAATTGCAATGAGGCAGGAAGTGTTGCTCTAGCCTAGCCTCTTGCTCCCCCTGCAAGGGAGGAGAATGGCTTCCTCCCTCCATCTTGGCCACATGGAGCAGGTACAAAAAATCCTTTCTTTTTCCACACCAGTTTGGAAGGAGGATATGGTTGCATTGTAGAGCTTCTTTCTTCATCTGCGGTTTTCCATAGGAATTAATTGAAAACAAACTTCAGAATATGAGAACTGGATTTTTCAATGTATTCTAATGGAAATCGCGATTTGTGCCCTCTTGTGGCCAGTTGTGTAATTGCGCCTCAACTTCTTTTGCCGGAAGTCCCGAAACGTATTTTAAAAATACTGTATCTGAATCACTCAAAAAAACATATTTTAGACCCTAATGCTTGTTGACCCCTGTATAAGCCAAGTCCCCTTTTTGGAACTCATTTTTGGGGTTTTAAAACTCAGCTTATACTCGAGTATATATATACAGTACTTTTTAAGAACTATTTCTCCCAGTTCCCCAATGTCGCTGGTGAGTAATTCTAAACAATTTTAAAAACTTTTTTAAAAATTATTTGTTTATGTTATACAGTGGAACTTTGGTTAACAAAATGCTTGGTTAACATAAAAATCACATAGCGAAAGGAAATCCATAGAAAATAGTGGCTCTGTTTAAGGATTCCCCCCCCCACACACACACACAGAATGAATTAATTGGTTTTCAATGCATTCCTATGAGAAACCGTGTTTCAGTTAAAATGTTTTGGTTTTCAATGCATTCCTATGGGAAATTGCATGTAATGCATTCCTATAAGGAAATTTGGTTTAAATAATTTTTGCTTTAAGAAACGTCCTGGGGACCGCACTGATTATGTTTACCAAGGTTTTACTGTAATTGGAATAAAATAAAATAGTAAAAAAATTGTTTTATTGGCTATTACTAAAAAATAAAACCACACTCTTACTTAAACTTAGACTTTGATCCTCCCATGCTATGTAGCATATTCGGCAGCAAGTTATCCCCAGCAACTTCAGTCTTCCAGAACACATTACAAAAATGAGGCTGCATTAACAGACGCAGACTTTCTACGTACTTAACAAAAAAGTACATATAAAAACCGGTGAAAATTTAAGAGGCAGAGGGAACACATTTACCTGGCTGGCACTAATATAGCATGCACTGTATAAAGAAATTCTTTCTGTTCCCTTAATTGGATCTTCTGACCATTAGTATTCTCAGGTGATTTCAGAGACCTAATACAATTTTAAGAGGGAAAAAATACCTATGACTTCCTCCACATCATTCATGATGTATCACAGAATAATCAGAGCTGGCTTAGGACTTGTGGCTGCCTGAGGCAGGGCAGAAAATGACACACTCTCACATATTCTCTCTCTCTCTCTCTCTCTCTCTCTCTCTCTCTCTCTCACTTACTCACTTTGTCTCTAAGGTGTGTAATACTGGAGGCCTGCCAAATTATTTTGGCCCTTAAGGCAACAAATGCCACAAGGTGCCCTCAGCAGCTGTAAAAACACAACAGTAATAAATTCAATTACCAGCAATTTGCTGCTCTCTTGTGACACAGGCTCACATGGTATAATGGCTGGGCCAGTCCACGAATTGCATTGTGCTAAGTTCTGCTTATTGGGACTGCGGTGGCTTAGTGGTTAAGATGCAGAACTTGATCAATGGAAGGTTGGTAGGTTGAGACCCGAGTGCTTCATGATGGAGTGAGCTCCCGTCTCTGTCCCAGCTCCTGCCAACCTAGCAGTTCGAAAGCAAGAAATTGCAAGTAGATAAAGAGGTACCACTTCGGTGGGAAAGTAAACAGCATTTCGTGCACTCTGGTGTTGAGGCATGCCTGCCACATGTCCACGGAAATGTCTGCAGACACAGAGAGCGCTGGCTCTTTGGCTGTAAATGGGGATAAGCAACACACCCTAGAGCAGTGTTCCCCAACCTTTGGTTTTTGGACTTCAGTTCCCAGAAACCTAAGTCAATTCCCCAAAGCACTGATCAGCCAATGTAAACAGAGATGAGCACTGAACCCTAGAGTCAGATATGATTGGCTTTCAAGCAAGGGTGACCTTTTCCTAAGTTCTGCCTGTGACCACAGAGGTATATGCACCTTTAAAAAATCAGAAGGGTGGGTGTTCGTAGGCATAATTGTGGAGGGAACTCTGGCAGACTGAGGGACTTGGTAAACATGGAGGCCTATGGATGAAGCGGAGCTCATGGAAAGCATGGTTATCAATGGAGGAGGAAGTGGCAGTGATAAACAAGGGGTGTGGGCAAGAGAAAAATAATCCTATAACTTACTGACAGATGTACTTAAGAGGAGTGGCCAGGACTGGGGGAAATAAGGCAGTCGTGTTAATGAAGCGTAAAAGAAGAGAATGCTCACAATCACAAATATCATGCCATGCAGTTGCTGGTGGTTGGCAGAAGAAACAAGACGCAACCAGAACCTTTGAAAATGCAAATATATGTGGGATGTGGCTGGGTGTGAAAAGAGAGGATGTTTTCAGATCTGATATCATGAGAGTTCATGGAATTACACACCCTGCAAAACAGCCTTGTTTATTCCTCTAAAGAGGTGCATAGTGATTAAAAAACAACATGGAATTTAATGGTGTACATGCGCAAGCACACACACACATGCACACACACACATACAGTTTAATATCATGCAGAACAGAAAAGCCCACACTGGATTTCAAGGTATGAAGTGAGGCAACAAAATGGGAAGGCAGCCAGAAATTCAAAGCAAACCCTGACTTAAACCAACACCAAGAGTACATCTGGAAGGGCCCCAGTGGGAAGGAAAACACAATTCAGGATCAAAGTGATAAATAGTCCTGAAATACAACATTTTCCCATCCAGCCAGCCTACTTCCACCCATGAAAATTCTCTTTTTCCATTTGACTAAAGTGCTATCAGTATCTGTTAAAGACAGATAGGAAGAACAACAACAGTAATGACGATATGTTAGATCAGGGGCCCCAAACTATGGCCCACAGGCCAGATCTGGCCCCCAACACCAATTCATCCAGCCCATGCCGCCCTTGCCACTCCTGGAAGCAGAAGTAAAACGCTTCCGAGGGTGGTGTGGGCTGGATGAATTGGTGTCAGGGGCCAGATCTGTCCCACAGGCTGTAGTTTGGGCACCCTTGATTTAAGCTGAGAAAATGGCAGTCTAAAAATCTATCTCATCCTGTTGCAAAGGAGATTGCAAGGCGCGTTTTACTTCCACTTCCGGTGGGAGGAACAACGTGACCGGCGCACTGAACCACATGACCGGCCCATGGTCCGAAAAGTTTAGGCACCCCTGCGTTAGATGGAGTGGCCTGGTCTCTCCTACTTAAGTGATAGTGGCACTTCATGACATCTCTCTGCCTGATATTAATGGTAAGCTAGTGCCCCATTCCCAGAAACATACCAGGCTTATAATTGATCTTTACTTAAACATGAACTATGGGGAGAACATCTTCCACACTCATTTGCAGCAACAAGTTGGATTCAATTCTTCTCACCCAATATTGGGAAAATAGCTAAAGAGTTCAGGATAAAGTGATGACCTTACTCTGACTTTTCCATGTGATAATAATCTGTACTTTCCCCTTTTACTTAGTACAGTACCAATAAAGTAACTGGCTGTCTCAAACTTTGAGCATCAAGGAAATGAACAAGGAATCATAATGCCGTGTTTTTGTGTGTGCTAAGATGGAATTCCAAGTGGTTACAGCAGTGGGCTCCAAGATCATTCTGTATCTCACAACAGAAACTATTTTTAATTTTAAGACCACCGTAATAAAAAGATTGTCCTTCCAAAAAGAATTACCATTGTACATCTTTTATACCAAATGTTTTGGAAATATTAAGGTAAAGGTCATCCTTGTTCAAAAGCCAGTTGTATCCAACTGTAGGGTTCAGCGCTCATCTCTGTTTCATAGCCGAAGAGCCAGCGCTGTCTACTTCTGCAGACGTTTCCATGGTCATGTGGCAGGCATGACTAGACACTGGAACACACAGAATGCCATTGACCTTCCCACCAAAGTGGTCCCTATTTATTTACTTGCCATTTCTTGCTTTCAAACTGCTATGTTGGCAGGAGCTGGGACAAAGACGGGAGCTCATTCTGTCCTGCAGTATTTGGGTATCGAACTACTAACCTGCCGCCTTCCAGTCAGCGTCTCAACCACTTGAGCCACTGCAGTCTAGGAAGGCATTATTTGTATACCTACAGAAAAACAAGAAGTAGAGTAGTAGAAAGCGGGTGTCATCAGAGATCAGTTCAGTAGAAGAATCTGCAGGACCATCGGGAGCACAGAACTCTTAAATCCTAGTTATTTTTCTTTGGAAAAAACAGCAGCTGCAATGTCTGTTAATTTGGTTTTGGGACTTCAAATCCCAGACGCCTAAGTCAGGACATTGAGCTGATCAGTGCTTTGGGGAATTAACTTAGACTTCTGGGAATTGAAGTTCAAAAAACAAAGTTTGGGGAGACCTGTGTTAATGTCCCAAAAATGTGTGGCAGAATTCTGCTAGTAGCTTCACTTCACTTCCTCCACCCCAGTTTTGGAGTATGTCGCTGTTCATGCCACCAGCGGCAAATCTAACAAAGCTTTGTAAGAGAAAGGAAGTGATAATGTTTCGTCCTCTAAAATGCAAGACATATTATCATTTCTAAAAACTTTGGCACCCACAAAAAAGTGCCAATTCTTCTCTAACAAGATTTCCTCCTTTCTTCCTTTCCTTTTCTATTTTGGGTTCTCGGCACTAGAGTTTAGTTCTAAATTGCGGAGGGCAGGGCTCTGTCTATTTTGTTTATGCTGCTTTGTGAAAATGCTATGTTAACAGTAACAATGCTTACTGCACCTTCGGCTTCAGCGTGTGTAACTTGTAAACAACACGCCCAAGAGTGACTGTTCCCCCTTGCAAGATTGGTACTGGATACTTGTGTATAATGCAATATAATAGTCCTTTTCTCTCTGGGAATGATGACAAGTATGCACAAATAGTTGCTAACAGTCCTGTGATCTCTCTGTGGTCATCTTTTGGCAATTTGTTAATAAGGCACCATACATAAAAGAATCTTTCTGTGATTTGCTGAGTTCCTAGTGACGGTACCCTGGTGGTGCAGTTGTTAACCTGCTGTACTGCAGCCAAAAACTGCTGACATTGTGAATTCAATCCTGACAGGGCTCAAGCTCAACCTCCCATTCTTCTGAGGTTGGTAAAATGAGGATCTAGCATGTTGGGGCAAAATGCTAAAACACCTTGTGAACCGCCCAGAGAGTGCAGTAAGTGCTATGGGGTAATTTATAAGTGCTATTGTTATTGCCAGGGGTGCCCAAACTTTTCAGGCTGCGAGCCAGTCATGTGGTTCAGGGGTCCGGTCACTATGGCTTGGTGGCCAGATCTGGCTCCTTGATGCCAATTCATCCAGCCCACACAGCCCACATCACTCCCGGAAGCAGAAGTACAAGTGCATTTTACTTCCACTTCCGGGAGCGATGAGGGCTTCATGGGATGGATGAATTAGCATCGAGCCAGATCCGGACCCCAGGCCGTAGTTTGGGAACCCCTGCTATTGCTATTGCTAAACAATGTTTCCTTTTATATGTGAGAGTAAACAAAAAAGAACAGCAAAAAAAGACAGAAAATGTTGTGGAACCTTAAAGACTAACTCCTGTATTTAACTGTGAGCTTTGGTGGATCAAATCCACTTCATCAGACATAGTTGTAACTGCACTCTATAGAGAAACTGCAGAGTATGAAAAAAGAGGGATCGAGACACTAGGTCACCAGGGACTCTACTACATGTCTTTTTTTCTGGCTGTGAGGCAGAATGTGGAAAGACATCAGAATACTGTACTTTATAATTTTATGAAGCACTATCTTGGTCAATCAAAACAGATTAGAGTCATCAGAGAGGAGTTTGTGTCTTTTTAGCCACCATCTTTCATTCATTAGGTAAGGTCGCCCTTGCACAAAACCCAGTCGTATCCAACTCTAGGGTTCAGTGCTCCTCTTTTTTATAGCCAAAGAGCCAGCGCTGTCTGCATTTGCAGACATTTCCATGGACACATGGCAGGCATGCCTCAACACTTAGCAAAGCTCTATTTATCTGTGGTACAGCTTTAGTGATCCATTGTACAGACAGGTTCTGTAACAGGCTGGCTGCCATTGAGGAAGTGGACTTGATCCACAAAAGTTCACGGTTACAGTAAATACACTAGTACCTCGGATAACGATGAGACTGCATTGATCGCACAATGTTAAAAAAAGCCTTGTTCCCTTTTGGAAGAGGAAAGGGAACAGGGGGTGCGATCCGCCTGCCTCTTTGAGTGGAATCCCCACTGCCCTTTCCAAAGAGGAAAGTGGATCGTAGCGTGGGATCAGCACTTGGGTTGGGGGTTGAACCAGGCGCACGCCCATTCAAACCCCCCCCCCAACCCAAGCACTGATCATGTACTGCAATTGCAGCGCCTGGGGAGGTCGGGAACAGCAGGATCGGGTTCCCCGACCTCCCCACAGGCAGCTGGGGCTCCGGGGAGCCGGACCAGATCCGTGCTGTTCCTGACGTCCCCCAACCTACCAGGGCATTGCTGCAAGGCAGGGGCAGCAGGGAGCCTGAAATGGGTGAAAACAATCACATGTTTTTTCTCACCCATTTTGGGCTCTCCGGCCCCCCTGCTACCACTGGGGAGGTCGGGGGACTTGATCCACACTGTTCCCTTCCTCTCCAGACCTCCCTGGGTGGTGCTGCAAGGCAAAACACCAGGGAAAGAACACCGGCATTTTGCCTTACAGCACCACCCAGGTAGGTCTGCGGACCACATTCCCTTTGCAAGCAAAGGGCTATCCAATGGTTGGATACTCCTTTGCTTGCAAATGGAAGCCCTGCGGGCGTGGGGTGGCTTAGGAAGCTGAACAGGGAGACCCTGTTCAGCTTCCCAGCCACCCTGTCGCTATGAATGATTATCTCAGATAACACTAACAGATCATTATCCAATACAATTTTTTTAAAACAAAATTTTGTGTTATCCGATGCAATCGTTATCCAAGGTATTACTGTACAGGAGTTAGTCTTTAAGATGCCACAACATTTATTTATTTATTTATTTATTTATTTATTTATTTATTTATTTATTTATTTATTTGTGCTGTTCTGTCTTATTTACTCTCAGATATCCTTGTATATGATGTTTCTCCTACTAAATAATACCCTGAGTATCTTTTGCTGCTTTGGACCACATCCTGTGATGTAATAAATTGTCACATAGGAAGGTGGTGGTGGTGCAAGCCTTGTTAGGCCTCTGCTTTGGTCTGCCTCTTTGGGGGAGGAACTTCACACACTCTCTCTTCTCCTCAGAAAGTGTTACCAGCAGCATGGATACATTTGTCTGTTGCTACTCTCTTGGCCTACTACAATAAAACCTGTTTTGTTGTTTAAATATTGCTTCTGGCCTTTTGCACGATTATTAGTCGGTCCAAGGTCTTAACACCTTGTCAAAAATATCCTTCCTTATAAGAACTGGCAGTCCTCCTTCCAAAGGGGGGAATGGATGATAAATTCCAGGCTCCAGTCCCCTTTTCTAATATACTCTGTTCCAAAGAATCCAAGGATGCTGGTTGAATTTCCACTGACCTCATCCTAGTTTTTGGGAAGTACTGTATGGTCATTGGGCGAAGAGAAAAAAAGAAGAGAGAAATAATCAAAATGCTATCAGATGTTGCAAAATGAATTGCATTTTATAAATAACAAGAGAAAAAAAGAATGGAGAGACTGTATTAAATTATGCCATCACCTGAAACTTGCTTAGAAATGCATTGAGCCATACAGAAAAACCACAGGATTTAAACTCCACGGAGTGTGGTAAAGCCCTGAGAGATCAAATAGCTCATCAAAGGTCATGCATGAAAAATATGGCGGAGCTAGCAATGCCTTCCCCTTCCTTCCTAGCTTCATGCTCCCTTCTATTCATTGCCTTTCCTTTAAAAAATGCAGGCATATTTTGTTACTCAGAGATCGGTCGCTGCCAATTCTCTATGCAAACCCAGATGGTTCATGGGCCACACCAACCCTTCCACCCATTTGTGTGAACTGCAGTGGATATTATTTTTACCTTCTTCTGGAATGGAATGGAAATCCCCATGTCACACAAAAGCTCATTCATCTTCTGCAACTGAATTGCTCACCCCATTTGTTTGCTAGCAGAGGAAACACAACTCACCATCTGGTGACTCTTTCTCCATCTGAAATAGGTGGTGAGTAATGCATCAGCTGAAAAACCTTTTTTCTTCAAACACATATTGTATATACTCGAGAAAAAGTCTATTTTTTTAGCCCCCAAAATGAGATCCAAAAAGGGGACTCTGCTTATACTCGGGTCAATGATCCTGTGTGTCCCAAAACCGTGGCGGTGCAAATTCAAACATACAATAATTTAAAAAGTACTAACTGCTACCATAAAAACTCAAAAACATACCCACACAAAGGTCTAAATTAATTATTTTTACTGTATTTTCATGTATTTTAATTATTGAAACTCACTAGCAGCTGCTGCATTTTCCACCCAGACTTATAGTCGGGTCAGTCTATTTCCCCCGTTTTAGAGGTCCAAGTTAGGTACCTCAACTTATATTCAGGATGACTTATAGTCGAGTATATACAGTATACTATTCCACAGAAGCTATATCTTTCACCTTTTTTTGTTGTTGTTCAGTTGCACAGTCGATTCCGACCCTCTGCGACCCCATGGACCACTGTCCGCCAGGCACTCCTGTCCTCCACCATCCCCCTCAACTCACTCAACTCTGCGCCCACTGTCTCCACAATACCATCCAGCCATCTCATTTTGGGCCGCCCCCTTCTTCTTTTGCCCTCCACCTTTCCAAGCATCAAGGCTTTCTCAAGTGAATCCTCTCTTCTCATTTGATGTCCAAAGTACCTTAGCTTCATCTTTATTATTTGACCTTCTAAGGAGCAGTCAGGTTTTATTTCTTCTTAGATTGACCTATTTGTTCTCCTCACTGTCCAGGGGACTCTCAAAACTCTCCTCCAACACCACATCTCAAAGGCGTCTATTCTTCTGCGCTCAGCTTTCCTAATGGTCCAGCTCTCACAACCATACATTGCCACCGGGAATACCATTGCTTTGACTAGACAAATCTTTGTTTGTAATTTGATGTCTCTACTTTTCACTATGCTCCCCAGGTTTCTCATCGCTTGCCTCCCAAGAATAAGTCACCTTTTTATTTCATGGCTGCAATCACCATCTGCAGTGAGCTTTGATCCCAGGAAAGTAAAATCTGTCACTGCCTCTACTTCTTCCCCATCTATTTTCCAGGGACTGATAGGGCCTGTTGCCATTATCTTGGTTTTCTTTATATTGAGTCTCAAGCCAGCTTTTGCACTTTCTTCTTTCAACCTAATCAGGAGCTTCTTTAGGTCCTCCTCACTTTCTGCCATTAGGGTGGTATCATCTGCATATCTCAAATTGTTGATGTTTCTCCCAGCAATTTTGATCCCAAATTGTGATTCCTCCATCCCTGCATTTCGCATTATGTGTTCTGGGTATAAGTTGAATAAGCACCTTTATGTAACAAGAAGTGAACAGGTGCAATGGAATATGGAGCTGAAAGAGGCAGCGAGAGACTTCCAACTCAGGTATTTCCAGGTTGGTGGAAGGGTTACCTGTAAAGGCCAGAGTGAGTCCAACAAACGGATTCAGCCTGGTGTTCGCTCTCCTGAGGAAGAAGAGGGGCTGGGATTCCACCATGCCTGGAAAAAGAAGGAGAAATGTGTTGTCTCAGAAGACAGGCCTGGGATTGCACCATGGCCTTGCAGGGAGGAAAACGTGTTTCTCTGGAGAATGGGACTCAAGCTGTTATCAGTTCAGGTGGCCCAGTCTCTGTACCAGGCTGGGCTTCTGTACTCTCAGCGCAAATCTGAGGAGAGGGGAGAATTTAGGCATATGAGAAAATGGGTTGGAGTGAACATCGTAGAGGAACATACCCCTAATTTCCATATGGGAGTCCTGATTGGTTTCCATCACGTGAGTGACAGCCTGACACAGCCTGATGGGTTCCTGAGTGAAGGACAAGATATATACACTGGAAGTGCTTTGCTAGTCATCACGTAGTCATGGGCTAGCACGAGCCTGGGGAAGCCCTTCTTGGCTTCCTAGTTAGATAGGTTTCCTTAATTTTAATTGAAGCTCTGATTGAAGCTGTTCTAATTTGCCTTTGGGACTGTGGTGGCTCAAGTGGTTAAGATGCTGAAACGACAATTGGAAGATCAGAGTTCGCTTCCTCAGTGCTGCACAGTGGACTGAGCTCCCGCCTCTGTCCCAGCTCCTGCCAACCTAACAGTTCGAAAGCAAGAAATTGCAAGTAGAAAAATAGGGACCACTTCGGTGGGAAGGTAAAGAGCTTTCCATGCGCTCTGGTTTTGAGGCATGCCTGCCACATGTCCACTGAAGCATCTGCAGACACAGACAGTGCTGGCTCTTTGTCTATAAACAGAGATGAGTACTGAACCCTAGAGTCAAATACGACTGGCTTTTGAGCAAGGGTGACCTTTACCTTTGCCTGTCTATTTTTGCCTTTCCTAAGTAAGGTAACTGCTTTGACATCCTGCAAGTAAAACTATGAAAATGAAGTGACTGGAGCTGTTTCTTTTCTTTTTGCTACCTTTTCTAACAGTCAGGCTCAGACTCCGAACTGTGGGAAGCTAGCTAAAACCATGGGAGGTGAATTCCATCTCCCCTTTTGGCAGTGCGCAATTGGTGAGCAAAGGAATTTTCACATCACCTATCTCAGCATTTCAAAGAATCTTGTAGCAACTCAAAAATTAACAGGTTTTATTTGGCATAAGTGTTCATGGGCTGGGCTGCTGTGTAACTCTTTGTCTCAACTTAGAAAACATCGCAAGAGGGGGCATCCTTCCTTTTCCATTCATAGACATGTCACATTAATAGGAATAAACAGCATGCTAAAATGAGCATAAAAGTATGACAAAATGAGGGGAAAGGATAATTAGAGATGCAAACTAGTGAAACCATAAATTATAGAAGCTGTGTAAGACAGGATGGAGGAATGAGCCTAGACTAGTTAGTTTCTCTTGAAGATGAGTTGGTACAACTCAGCTTACACAGAAGAAAATACATGCCTTTGCACAGGGAAGAGTAGACACAGAGAAAATGGCTGCCTAGAAAAACTTGGCACTCCATGTGTTCTTGGACTTCAATTACAAGAACCCATGTCAGCACACCTGCTGATCAGGGCTTCTGGGAATTGAAGTCCAAGAACTTTTGGAGAGCCAACTTTGCAGACCACTGTTCTAGACAGTCCTTTACCTGCTCTGACCTATGATGGCCTTCCTTCCATTGAGACAGATATTCTTTGAGCTACAAAGCTCCTTCTCACACTTTCTGGAAGACCAAAAAAAAGATGACCTCTTACCGTTGCTGTAAGAGGTAAATGGATAGCCATGGATGGCCACCAAGATCTCTGCTAGTTACTTACCGTAGCTAGAATGAGAGTTGCTATTGTCTTTTCTATTCAAGTGTAATTTTCTAATAAACACTTTTTTAAAAAAAATTCCCTGTAAAAGAAATCAGGATGTGATTGCTTTCCAAATAAAACAGTGTGCTTGATTCATCATCACCATCATCATCATGTGCCATCAAGTCAATTCCAACTTATGACAACCTTTCCAGAGTTTTCTTCTAGGTAGAGAATATACAGAAGGAGTTTACCATTCCCTTCTCCTATCTAGAGCAGGCATTCGCAACCGACAGCCTGCGGGCAAGACCCAGACTTCGATGCCAATTCATCCGGCCCCCAACACCCTTGAGCCACTCACGGAAGTAAAACGCATTTTGCGCATGTGCAGAACATTCTACACATGCATGGGACGTGTTTTACTTCCACTTCCAGGTGGGAGGAACCACGTGACCAGCCCGATCAGCTGCCCAGGAGGTGTGATCAGGTCCACAACCTGAAATCATTGAGAATCACTGATCTCATCCTAGGACTGTGCAGCTTATCCATGGCTACATCGGCTGGTTCTTCTCCCAGAAGGCACAGCAGGGAAATAAATTCCCAGTCTCTGGCTCCACAGCCAGATAACTAAAGGACTGAGCTATCCAGCCAGCTACCATGCTTTGCTCTTTGTTGTTCAGTCGCACAGTCGATTCTGACCCCATGGACCACTGTCCGCCAGGCACTTCTGTCCTCCACCATCCTCCTCAACTTGCTCAGCTCTATGCCCATTGTCTCTCCAATACCATCTAGCCATCTCATTTTTGGCCGCCCCCTTTTTCTTTTGCCCTCCACCTTTCCCAGCATCAAGGCTTTCTCAAGTGAATCCTCTCTTCTCATTTGATGTCCAAAGTACTTTAGCTTCATTTTTGCTAACTATTCCAATATTTATTATCTGACTCCACAAGTTAACTCAACTGCTGCTTACTGCAGTTTTCTCTGCTAACAGAATATAGGCCCAGGTGCCAAGAACTAAAGGTGTGCCTTGATTAGCAAAAAGTCCTATACAGTATCTGCATAAGTTTTGCCATGTTATGAACTGATTCAAATACATAAGAATACATGACACACAGCTGGGACATGAATTATCTTCCAAAACACGGTTTATTTTAAATCTGCTAGAAATAGCAGGGTCAATTATTTTGTACGAATTCCTAATCTGTGTTTCTCTGTGTGCATGCATGTGCCAGAGCAAATTATATATTTAGCCTCTTGCCCTGTAAAGTTTTCAGGATTCCCCAAGGCCTGAAACCTCCCCTTACCCCGCCCCTTGCTGTTATATCACTACAATAGTTCAGTGGTCAGTTGTCATAGCAAAGAACTTTGTGACAGCAGTAGTAAAATCTAATTTAAAAAATAATTGGTACCAAATCAGCAGTGGCAACAGGGGTTGAACCTGAACAGCTGTGCAGCAAATATGGTGGCAGAGATGGTGACTAGGGTGGTGGCAACTTCTCCCCCTCTTTGAAATCGAGGCTGACTGTGGCAAGTATAAGAAATAAGAAAAAACCCTATGAAGAACCAGAAAAGAAGGGAATCAGGAGGCTGTTTTGTGGCTGCAACTGCAGGCAAGATTTCTCAAATGATGCAGTAACTGAGACAAGCACAAATAACTAAAAGTAGGAATGAATTGACAAAGTAATTTTGACCTGTGAAACTCCAGACAATCCCAGTATATGATGATTGATAATGCACACACCAGATATTACAAATCATGTTATATCACTGTTAATTAAGCCATGTGTATAGTGACAAGATGCCTCAAACCTACACCAGTTGAGAAAATAGACCAGTGATGGCGAACCTTTTAGAGAACGAGTGCCCAAACTGCAATCCCAAACCCACTTATTTTTCTCAGAGTGCTGACACAGCAATAGAGGAGGAAGGAAACACTCCCATTGGGCTGCTGGGTAGAGGGGTGAGTGAACTCTGTGCTTGGGGGAGGGAGGAAGCGCTCCCATTGGGCTGCTGGACAGAGGGACGGGGTGAACTCTGTGCTTGAGTGACTGCATGGGTGCCAACAGAGAGAGCTTTGAGTGCCACTTCTGGCAGATGTGCCATAGGTTCGCCATCACTGAAATAGACCCTCTTGTTGATATTGTTCCACCTAAGATAAGGAGAGAAGTAGCAGCAGACACCATGAGAACTAAGCAAGAGAATGACCCTTGACACCTTCTGAATATCCATGAGCCTCAAGTCCACCACCTCAGATTGTTGTTGTTGTTGTTGTTGTTGTTGTTGTTGTTGTTGTTGTTGTTGTTTGATTTATTTGCCGCCCCCTTACCTATGGTGACTCTGGGCAGCTCACAATGAAAAAATAAAAAACAGTTACAGCATCAAATAGCAGAGTATCAAATAACAAGAACAATTCAGGGAATCCCCAGTCAAAGTTACAAAATACAGTAATACTTCAGATAATGTTTGCATCAGATAACACTAAAATCGCATAACGTTAAGAAATCTGGGGGGGGGGAATTGCATCGCATAACGTTAAAATCCTATGGGATGCATTGAATAACATTTGCTAAAGCCTGTGCCGGTTACAATGTACCGGTATCTCTATGGAGTTTTAACGTTATCTGATGCATCCTATAGGATTTTAACATTATCTGATGCATACATCGGATAACATTAAAAATCAGATAACACTAAGACTTGTGGTACCAAGTTTTAGCGTTACCCAGGTTTTTCCTGTACAAAACATTCCAAAAATACATAAAGAGAACATCAGAACATCACCACAGCAATATCCCAGCCTCTCCATCCCATGGCGAAGTCCTGTTGCACACAACTGCAGGGGCCTTCCGAGCCCTGATTCTGGGGCGGGCCAATGAGACCGCAGCAGGTGGGAGTCTTGGTGTCCAGCGGCGCAGTGGCCTCCCTGCCCCGTCCACAGGGAAGACCCAGGGCAGATGAAAGAGTCCTGCCACCACCGTGGCTTTTGAGTGCTGGTCCTATCTATGCTGATATTCAGGGATTGAATCTGCAAGTTAAACTGGTAGTGGCGGCTCCCTTTTGAAGGAGGTTTGGCCAAAGCCGTGGATGGTTTCTCCTTATTCTGATCCTCTCCCCAAAACTTATCTGGAAAGATCAAGAGTGGCATTTATCTGGGAGCATCTATTTCAATTTTCCACACTTCCTTGAATATCTGATGATACCATCACTCCATGTATTCAAGACATCAGAATGGAGGTTGCCCTACAGACTTACCTGGCTTGTATGGAGAGCCTAGGGCAGTGGTTCCCAACAAGGGGTACACAGCCCAAAGGGGGACTTCAATTCCCAGAAGCCTAAGTCAGTACATTGGCTGAGCAGTGCTTTGGGGAAATGACTTAGGCTTCTGGGAATTGAAGTCCAAACACCAGCATTTGGGAAACACTGGCCTAGGGAAATTGTATGCGGATCATACTGGTGCACTCTGTTGCAATGCTTATGCTCCAAGCAGGGCCCTAAGAAACCAGTTGTGGGGGCTGCACTTTGATAGAGCCTGCTGGGTGAAGAAGCATCGAGCCATAGAATCACTGAGTTGGAAGGGGACTTTTAGGCCACAGGTGCCCAAACTTTTTGGGCCGTGGGCTGGTCATGAGGTTCAGTAGGCTGGCCACATGGTTCAGCGGGCCAGTCACGTGGTTCCTCCCTCCGGAAGCAGAAGTAAAACATGCCTTGCAATCTGTTTTGCAACAGGATGAGTTAGATTTTAAGCTGCCATTTTCTCTGCTTAAACCAGGGCTGCCCAAACTATGATCTGGCCCCCCACGCCAATTCATCCAGCCCACACAACCCTTGTCTCTCCCAGAAGTGGAAGTAAAATGCCACCATACAGGTGCCTTTTACTTCCGTGAGTGACGAAAGCAGCATGGGCTGAATGAATTGGTATCGGGCCGGATCTGGCCCATGGGCCAAAGTTTGGGCACCCCTCTTTTGGAAATTGGGTCCAACCCCCTGCTCACAGCAGGTATCCAAATCAAAGCACATCTCACAGGGTTGCCCAATTATCTCTTGAATGCTTCCAGTGTTGGAGCACTATGTTCCGGAATGGGACCAGAAGTGGACCTCAAGGAAAACCCTAAAGGTTTTTTTAAAAATAGATTTTGAAATGGAGCCATGAGATTTACCAGGCCAAAACATCAAGATAGCACCTAGTTGCTGGAAAGAGGACAGTTGGAGATGGCCTGAAGCCACAGCCTGACACAAAAACGCATCTTGTTCAGTCAAGAAGTATAGCTCTAAGCAAACAGATGGAGGGAGGGAGCATTCCCCCTACTTCTCTGGCAAGCAAAAGCAAAACAAATAAAACACCCAGGCTATTTTTGTTTCCTGGTCAGTTGGCAGCCCACACTATCTGAACAGGAGTCTGTCCTGTTCTCCCAGTGGATAGGAGGAGGGAGAATGGGCCTCTACAAGGAAAGATTGACACAGATATACACTTCTCATGAAGGAGATACTTCGGTGCCCCAGGACAGAGAGGGGCAGAACCTGCCCAAGCGGCTGGCATTTCCCCCTGGAATCATGTACCCGAGCTTGGATTCCTTTTTTAAAAAGCAATATCTTTTTTAAAAAGCTGGACTAAGGCAAATCCTGTTTATTTCAGGAAGTTGGTGACTTATGCAGCCTGCTGGGAAAACAAAGTGATTAGAGACATAAATTATTACCGTATATGCCGGCATATAAGACGACTGGGCGTATAAGACGACCCCCCAACATTTCCACTCAAAATATAGAGTTTGTTATATACTCGCCGTATAAGACTACCCCCTCTTCCGCACACCTTCCACACACCAAATAAAACATAAAAGAACATCAGATTTGATTTCAACATCTCCCTGTGGCCGGCACTAGTGCGCAAGTGTGCATGTGCGAGCTCTGCATAGACAAGGGGCGGGGTGGAGCACCGCTGCTCCCTACCAAGCAGAACGGGCCGGTCACCCCTGTCTCGCTGCTGATGCTCACCGCAGCCACGCTGGATACCGTGCGATACTGGATGATATGTAGAATGAGATGGGTGGGCATCGGGAGGCCACTATGGGCAGCTACGTCTATCCCAACTGAAGTGCACCCGGCATATAAGACGACCCCCCCCACACACTTGGAGGCATGTTTTTCAGCGGGGGGGGGGGAAAGTAGTCTTATACGCCAGCACATATATATATTATATGTGCTGGCGTATAAGACTACTTTTCCCCCCACTGAAAAAAATATATATATAAGGCCTGCAGTTCTGGATAAGGGAACAGAGGAACCAACAGACACCTGTCTCTCTGCTACTCATGACACAGAGAGAGACCATTATTCCTAAGAAAAGGTAAAGGTCGCCCTTGCTCGAAAATCTGTCATATCTGACTATAGGGCTCAGTGCTCATCTCTGTTTAAAGCCAAAGAGCCAGCGCTGTCTGCGTCTGCAGACATTTTCATCGACATGTGGCAGGCATGCATCAACACTGGAGGGCACAGATTGCTGTTTACCTTCCCACCAAAGTGGTCCCTATTTATCTACTTGCAGTTTCTTGCTTTTGAACTGCTAGGTTGGCAGGAACTGGGACAGAGATTGGAGTTCACTCCATCGCACAGAACCTGGGTCTTGACCTGCTGGCCTTCCAGTCATCAAGTTCAGCATCTTAACCACTAAGCCACCACAATTATTATTATTATTATTATTATTATTATTATTATTATTATTATTATTATTATTATTATTATTATTATTATTATTATTATTATTATTATTATTATTATTATTATTATTATCATCAGCAAAAAGCAAACTTGTCAAGGAACAAGAATTCAGCAAAGTGGTTTAGAAGTCTCATATAGTTATACAATCTGTCTAATATCCTTCCTCAGAAGCCTGATGTGGCGTCAATCAAGTGTCTGGTATGGATTTCAGAGAATTTGTCCTGCTTGTGTGGAACAAATTTAATTCAAATACCTCATGCTCAAATTATATTGTGCTATATACAATTTTGCTGGCTCTCTTAAAACTAGGTAAAAGGCCAAGCTAGTAAGAACCTTGGAGCGTGAGAAGAAAAATTACAAGGGAATTGGCAATTATCTTTAAAAACCCTCTTTTCAAAAAGCCCCACCCAAAAATAATCCTAAAACTTTTCTTTGTTTAAAATCATTATAGGGTTTACATAATAGAGTTTTACCCAAAACTGGTTTGAAAAGTGATGCTCAAAACTGGCAAGTCTTTATGAATGGCAGCATTGTTTTTCATATGATTCTTTAATTTAAAAAAAATCATACTCTATTCAACGTTGTTAAACCCAGTACCATGGTCATACATATAATTGAATAAAATTGATTAAAACATATTATTGTGTATTGAGTGAAATTTGGAGTAAATTAGACCCTGTTACATAAAAGCAAAAGGTAATGTGAGATTGGGTGACTAAAAGGGATATCAGAAAACAAAATATAAAACACTGTAGCACTTTAAAGAATAACTGCTTTTTATTTTGTTTTCTGATATGCCTGAACCACTGACTAACACGGGATATTGCAGAGATGGAAAAAGTGTAGAATAAGGCAACCAAAACGACCAAATGACTGGATCAACTCCACAGTGATTAAAGGTTGCATAGTCAGGGAAGGGCAAGCTGCCTTTTGTTCTCATTTAATGAGCCTTGCTTATGATGATTCAGCAATACATATCTAGGAGCCCTCTCCAGGTTTTCAAATTAAACTTGTCTGGGATGAATTGCACATAGACTTTGTAGTGTCCAGGAGGGCTTAATGTAGAATCAGTCTTATGGGTTTAATATATTTTTGATTGATACTTCCCTGGGACTGGGGGAATGGGAGAGCTCAACTATGTATGAATCTTGGTTCAATTTTGCCTGATCCTCTTAAGTGGCCTCAGTCCCTAGCGTAGAATTGGGGCCTCTTAAATCCATCCTACTCTCTCCTGTTTCAGAATTGATAAAGAAAGAGAGAGAGAGAGATTTTATCTCCCTCTGTGATAACTCTAGAACACAGACTCCCCAAATGAAATTGATGGCCACATAGATTTAGAACAGATTAAAGCTAAGTACTTCGTTATGCACCACATAATTTATTCATGCAGTTCACTTCCCTGAAATGTAGAGATGTCCCTTTATTTAGACAGGTTCTTTAAAAGAAGGAAAGAAAGATGTGCCACATTCAAGAGGTACAGATCTATCAGTATTCATAATTATGTATAGATGCAAGAAATGCACATGCGCACGCACAATGCGCGCGCACACGCGCACACACAGGCACACGCACGCACACATGAGAACCTTAATAAAACTAAGCTGTAGAAAAGGCAACAAGGAAAATCATGAATCTTGATTCCTGGTTTCTTTTCTTCTTCCCAAAGATGAAAGCAGTTGAACCTACCGGTAGAAAGGCTAAGGGTTTCAGCTATGCAGAAGATGCTGGAGAACTCGGAGAGTGGAGTCTGGCAAAGCTAACAATTAAAGTGTTTGAGTGCTTCCTGTGTCTGGTGTTGGCAGGTACACTGGTTGGACTCCAATACTGTATATGAATGAAGAGGATGTGAAGGGAACACAAGAGTAGTTCCCCAAAGCTGCCTCTGCCAATTCATCAATGTACAGTAAAACCCCAGTTTACAACGTTGGTCCGTTCCGACAGTCTTTGCCGTAAACCCAAAAAATCGTAAACCGAAGTACGTTTTCCCATATGAATGCTTTGAAAAATAAAAAATGGTCCCAGCCAGACGAAAAATAATACCAATAATAATAAAAATACAAAAAAAAATCCAAATATGTCAGACATGATCATCCCCCACACCCACAAAAGAGATGAAGCGATCTACCTTCCTTTTCAACGCCGCTGCTCCTTACCTCTGCATTGGCAAGTAAAGAATTGTGACTTCCGGCTGTGGGGGACAGGCACTGACTCTAAAATGGCACTGGAGATCTAATTCTGGGTAATAAACCAGAAAAAAAAAACCCTGTAAACCGGGACATCATTTTAGTAGGATTTGCTGTTGTAAACTGTGGCAATTGTTAACTGAGGCATTTGTAAACCGAGGTTTTACTGTACTTTAAAGCAAAGACCTTTTGCTGCCAGAAGGGAAGGGCGAGATTCCTTATCTTGGAAAATGGACCAAGTCCATATGAAGAAGTTGACTCGGCTAGCATTCAGTTTTGCTTCAACATTGCCCCTGCAATTATCCCTCAAGATCCTAGGCTAATTATGGATCCCAAGACAAGTTGTACAGCAGAAAGGAACAGCTGAGAAACCCAAGGGGTTGTCATTGGTTTTGTTGAAGGGCTTTTAACTGTTTTTCTATTGTTTTTAAGTTTTGCTGAGCAGCCAGTGAATTGTTCACTGGACTGTGTACACCACCCAGAGTCTATTGATTGGGACAGTATATAAATCTAAATTTATAAATAATAAAAGCTATTCCTATTGCCTCCCACCATCTGCCACTTGAGGCAAGAGTGGAACATGAGATGTTGTGTTTTAAAAGGAACTTGTTACACTACTCTTTGACTCAGGGGTGCCCAAACTTTTTGGGTCACAGGCTCGTCACGTGGTTGATCAGGCCAGAAGCGGAAGTTAAACATGCCCACACATGTGCAAAATACTGCCATAAACGCAACCATGCCTGTTGTAAACACACAAGGTTTTTCCCTTGGGCTTTTCAGCTGTTTACAACAGCTGCAGGTGCTTTACGGCAGTGTTTTGCGCATGCGTGGACACATTTAACTTCTGATTCCGGGAGCAGCAAAGGTGGGGTGGGTTGGCCCGCTGGCCATAGTTTGAGCACCCCTGCTTTAACTTCTTGATGAACAAGTTATTTGTTACAGTTTGTAAAATTTCCACACCATTTGTTGCATTCTGGATTATTAATTCCTTGCATTATCTTTAAGGAAATGCAAGAAAAATACAGGAGGGAAATCTCTGATTACAACTAGAGGCCAACCCTGATACCAGCTGTGGAAACGATTGTGAAAATACAAAGGCAAAAACCAAAGAAAACTTGCTTAGAACTTGGGATTGATAAAAGAATGGCATAAAACCTTTTTTTTAAAATCTGCCAAAATGGCTTTTTTCAAATATATGTTTAAAGTTTTTTAAAGTAATGTCTGGCCGGATAACCCGCTATGGTAATGGAGTTGAGTTGCTGGCTGTACAGCCAGCAACTCAATACCAAGTGTTGGATGCTGATAAATAACCTGACTCCCCAAAGGGGCCAATGGCTGTGGGCAGATGAGCCCCTTTGGGTGGGGTGATGGTCCCCCTCAGTGGAGGAAATGCCACTAGAAACCATCGTATTGGGCCCAATGGCAAAGTGAGCAGAGGAGGAACCACTTCACTATTCTGATTCCCAACAGTCATGGAGGTGGAAGAGGCCATGCCAGATGGACTGGCTGTGAAGACTCACCTAGTGAATATCCTCAAGGCTGTGGCAGTCCATTGCAGTCCCAGTGTTAAATCCTGCATGGTTTATGCAGAATGACAAGCTGGGATCTACCTTAAACAAGTTCACACCAGTGGCACTTTTCCTGAAAAAGACTTCAAGGGAAAATGTATACTGTACTTGGATATGATTAGCAGCTGCCATTGACAATTTTTAAAGCAACATTTTAAAGCAACTATGCATTACTCATAACATCTAACAAACTTGGATGCTGTGGTTGTTCAGTCACACTGTCAAGTTTGACCCTTCGCAGTCCCATGGACCACAGGACACCAGGCTCCTCCACCATCCTCCTGAGTCCACCTCAATCCATACCCACCTTGCAAGCGATACTGTCTAACCATCTTCTACTCCCACCTCCTTCTCCTTTTATTATTCATGGTTTTATTTATCCAGTGCATTCTGTTTTGTATCTGCAAGAACTGAAATCAAATTTCTCCTAGCTTTCATTGTATGCTCACTAAAAAGAGTTGTTCAAAGTGTGAAATGTAACCTAAGTATTGGGTGTGTGTTTCCAGAGTCAAACCTGGTAAATAGTTTGCTCAACACCGTCTTGGAATGGAAGCAATGATCATAGTTTATTTATTTTTTATTTATTTATTTTACTTATATCCCACCCAATTAGTACAAGCACCACTCTGGGCGACTCATAACATTAAATAAACATAAATAGAAACAAATTACATAATTCGACCAAATACCAACAAACTAAAATTAATTCAACCAAAAGAGCCAACAAACTAAAATTAAATAAGAAGAACAAAATACCTTCCTGGATGACATTCAAGCAAAATAATAATCATTTCTAGTCTATCATAAACCAGGAGACCAATATTCCAGACCAATATTCTAAAATCACAGCTTGTTAGGAAGGCAAAAGCTGAGAATGTGCTGAAGTTAGCAAGAGATGCTAATAAAAAATCATTTTCCAGGTATATATGTAAGCAAAAGATAAAATAAATACTGCTTGGGGAGTCACAAGTAATGACAAAATGGTAACAGATGACAAAGGCACAAGTTTATCTCAGGCTTTCCTTAAAAGGCAGTCTGTGACCCTTCTGACAAATATAAAGTACAGAAGATGGAACTTGATATTGATAAACAATGAGGCAAGAGTTACCTCATTTAGTTTGAATGAGTTCAAATTTCCAGGCCAGATGAAGTATTGAAGGAGCTGGCTGAAAAACCCTTACAACCACTGTCTTCTCTGGTTGAGGGGCAATCTGAAGAACGTCTGTGTCTAATATTGCTGTAAACTTTTTCCAGCTGGCTTTTTAACAATTATACCTCCTACAAAATTGTATAGATTGAGGTAGGCTGGCTGAGAAGCTTAGAAATAGAATAGGTTGGTGCTGAGTGTTTGGGATTGGATCAGCCAGGCACGTGCTGGTGTATCGGGCAATCGAGCTTTGTTCCGCCCCGCCCTCGCCTTTGGCACCCTGGGGCGCCAATAGCAATGTATGGGATTCCCCTCAAACCCCAAATAGGCACCCCCACCACTCCCTGTCCAGTGCCTTTCCCATGGTGCTCTGCACACCCCTGGGATCAACCATGCTCTTCATGCACTGTTGAGCTATAAGCTAACTAACAAAAATTAGAACTGGATTGTAGCTGTTCTGCCGCCCGCCACCGTGAAATGAACTGGATAGTTTAGGATCGTGTATTAGACATATGATTCTAAACATGTCACAGTCCACCCGGCCAGTAGGTGACATGATCTAAATGGGTAGAAAACCACAAGTTCTGCAGTGTGTCACTGCAGAGATGTCTGCTCATTCAGGCACTCCTTCCTGAATAAGAACATCAAAGCATAAGACACGCTTGAATGGGATCTTCCTCATTTTATAATGGCTTCATCATTTTTGTCACTGTGATTTTAGCTCCAAATGTTACTATGATTGTTGAAGTCTCTAACTAGAAAGTGAGTGTTTTTGGTTTTCCATATTAGATGGCTTTTTAAAGCAGAATGATATAAGAAATGGTTAATAAAATGATATTACTGTACTATACAAGCTGCCAGTTCATCAATTAAGGTTTTTGTATTGTCCTCTTCAGTATGTCTTTTGAAAGGACTATAATGCCTGGGCTTAGAAAAATGGCACTTCTGTATCGTTTGTGAGGCCTTTCAACCAGTGATGGGCAGCAACTGGTTCACACCAGTTGGCCAGAACCGGTAGTAACTTTCCCCAGTGTCCCGGAGAACTGCTAGCAGCTTTTGGGGAGAACCACCTCGGGGCCCTACCTTTTCACCGGTTCCCCCACTGCACATGCACACCAAGAGCTTGGTGTGCATGCGCGCCTACAGCGCTTGGCATGCATGCACAACCTCCTTGCTGTCCTCCCAAGCAGGAAGGAGGAAGAGAAGCTGCTAGCCTGAAGCTCCCTATAGCCTGCTCCCCAGGGTAAGTGACTCACCTTTGGGTGTGGGGTGTCAGTGTGTATTTTAATGTGTATTTAATATGTATTTGTTTTTAATGTGTATTTTTATGTGTTTTGTGTGTATATAATTTGTATTTTTATGTATTTTATGTCTATTTAATGTGTATTTATTTTTAATGTGTATTTTTGTGTGTTTTATGTCTATTTAATGTGTATTTATTTTTAATGTGTATTTTTGTGTGTTTTATGTCTATTTAATTTGTGTTTTTATGTCTATTTAATGTGTATTTATTTTAATGTGTATTTTATGTGTTTTATGTGTATTTTTATGTCTATTTAATTTGTATTTTTATGTGTACTTATTATTATGGGTTTTTTATGTTGACTCTGCCCACATCATTGGCTCTGCCCATGACCTCAGGATGTTGGCTCTGCCCACAATGTTGGCTCCGCCCACAGTGTGGTAGTAAAATTTTTGGCTACCCACCAGTGCTTTCAACTACTAGACACATCTCAGGAACCTTTGGTCAATGCTGATCAGTTTCTTTGTGAGTTTCTTGGACACATAGGATGTCACAGTTCTATTCACAGCAAAGTGAAACCTAGAGTTCTTTGGATGAAGAGGTGCCCTCTATATTAATAGAAATTATTATTATTTGTGTTCCTTAAAAAGACCATTGGGTCATTTTGCTCCCATCACGTTTGGTCAATGCTTTCTGCTCTTCAAGGAGGTGCTTTCTATGTCCCCCAGCAAATGGCACTCACACTGTTAAAATTTAAACCTGGGGCATAGAAATCAGAGCACCACTGAGAATGCACAAAGTACTGTACTTGCACTACTGCAGGAAAAACTCTATTTATGATCTGGGAGCGTTAGTGGCCCTAGGTGAGATTTTTTTATATAAAGGCTCCAGATCCTTGAGGGATCTAATCACTCTCAAAATGAGAGCAGGCCAAGAGGCCAGGTTGTTCTTGCAATGCAAGGAAGCTACCGGTAAGCTTGGCCTCAAGGAAGTTAATAGAGGAATGCTTCGTGGGTTTGGAACAGGCAGGGAAGTTGAGTAGTCACATAAAGACTTGGGCAAAAGGAATTGAGGGGTTGGTGTAAGAAAATGGGTGCAATGTTAGGAAGAAATAACTGAAGAATGGACTGGCAATGAGGGAGAGAAGTGTTATATGTTTGATAGGAGGAAATGATACTTTAAGTCGGGGCATGGACTTGATGAAATACAGCAGTTTGTCTTTAAAGGGTCACAACATTTTTTGTCTTTTTGTTTTGTTTACTCTCTGATATGCTTGAAACACAGACTAACACGGCTAGTAAAGGTAAAGGTCATCCTTGCTCAAAAGCCAGTCATATCCGACTCTAGAGTTCAGTGCTCATCTCTGTTTCAAAGCCGAAGAGCCAGCGCTGTCTTCTTCTGCAGTCATTTCCGTGGTCATGTGGTAGGCATGACTAGACACCTGAGTGCACTGAACGCTGTTACCTTCCCATCGAAGTGGTCCCTATTTATCTACGGTACTTGCAATTTCTTGCTTTCAAACTGCTAGGTTGGCAGAAGCTGGGACAAAGATGGGAGCTCATTCCATCCTTCGAGCAAGGGAAACCTTTACCTTTAGTACATCACAAATACGAGTAAAAATAAAGACAGGTATGTAGCTGTAGAGCCTGAGGGTTGGGACTTTGAAAGCTGTGTCCTTGATAAGGGCTAGCTAGAGTCTAGACTCTAGACTCAATAATTCATATGTCCCTTCCAACTCTGCAGTTCTAAGACTATTATTACGCACATCAATTTAATACATGGCAGTCATTACACCACAGTGAAAAAGATCTATACAAATTACCACCCAAATTATAGTTATTATTCATGCAATCAAGAAGGGGAAACTATGCTTGCCATTCAGATCACTGTGCTGCTTTGCCTTGTTTCCTTAGTTTGACTAACTAGTGTTTTAAAGAGTGGAGATATAGCCAGCCAATGGTGCAAAGTGTGGAGATGGAAATGGTTCACTTTTAAATCTGAGGCCACAGAACACCCCAACTAGAGATTTAAAATGATTACCTTTTCCTAGCAGCAATGCACCAAAACATGTCCCTGTCTGTTTCCTACTGCAATTGTTTGTCGACTTACAGTTGCTCTAGGATACAGACTGCAGATCCAGTGAGGTACATGGGCTTGGTGGTCTGATCTGGGCCTAGAATATGTCGAAAGTGAAGGAAAAGAATGTGCTTAACCATGTACAAAGTCCAAAGGCCAAGCTCCGTTGGTTAGCTGCAATGAAAACAACAAAAGAGCCTCGACTCATCTTGAGGACTATGAGATTTATTGTGTCATAAGTCTTCATCGGTTCATAAATCACAGCCCATGAAGAAGCTCATGACGATGTGAGCTTTGCCCTGCTTATTTGCATACATGGGATTTCTCTTTCTCCACACTACAACAACCCATGAGACCAGTCACTCAGCAGGGCCAGCTTGGCCACTAGCCAGACTAAAGCAGTTGCCTTAGTCGGTCACCGCAGACTGAGGCAGTTGGCTCTCCTACTTCCTCCTGTCTGAACTAGCTACCTACCTGGGCATCTCCTGGGGACTCCTTGGCAGGCTATGTCAGCTGTGCCTTAGCTGCATGTAGCTAGCCAAGAAGCACTTGAAGTATTTGGGGAAATGGCACTGGCAGGAAGAAAATCACCACAACACCCACTGGTGCACCTTCTCCCACCTCAAGTGGCAGGAGAACTTGTGCTGATGCTGGACTTTAGCTCAGCCACTTTGAGAGAGTGACCAGCCCAAGGACACCCAATGAGTTTCACAGCTTCACGTGTTACCTACAAATTGTTATCCCTTTTTTAATGTGGAGATGCGTTTTAAAATTAAAAAGTTCGTCTGCTGCCGGAGCCCCCCAAGAACGACAGAGATTTTAATTTCAGACAAAAACAAGCCTGGTTTATTGACAAAAATAGCATCTAAGCAACAGAGGGCCTCACTGCTGGATAAACAGCTATATCTCACCCAGTTTTGTCTGCTAGAAAAATCTACATGATGAGCTTCCCTAAGAAAATTTGATGGGGGAGCTGACTTGGCCCCCCCAAATGCAGGACCTGTTATACTTTTCTGCTAATCTTTAACATCTATCCAATTATCTATTGCTACAATATAGTTTATACAATAAAACAAAAGACCAGCAGTGGGGTTTTCTTTCCTAGGTAAATAATTCAATCTTTAGCTACAATGGTTTGTTAGCACCTCAAATTCAAGATACAATAACAAATTTGTGAAGAAATAGTGTGGTGTTTGTGGACATGTAAGCCTAACCTTGAAGTGGATGGCAAATTAAAATAATGAGAAAAGCACATTTTATTGAAAATAAAAGTATATATAATAAAAATAATAATAATGTTAATTTCAAAATTGGGGTTACACGCGGACACTTGAGTCACGATCATCCATGTGTCAGTCTAATGCAGTGGTGCCCAAACTAAGGGCCGGGGGCCGGGTGCAGCCCCCGACGCCAATTCATCCGGCCCACGAAGCCCTCATCGCTCCTGGAAGCGGAAGTAAAACGCGCCTGTATGGCTCCCTGAACCACATGATCGGCCCACGGCCCAAAAAGTTTGGGCACCCCTGATCTAATGCCTTAGCCACTACCCCACACTGGCTGTGAAGAACCTTGGGTTACAAGACACAGTCCTTTGATTATGTTGTAATCTGCATGTGCTGTCATAAATTTATCTCACTGTGCTTGTTGGGCCTAATTTCAAGAAAGGCTGCCATCCTAAAGATGCTTACCTGGGCATAATATCTGGAGAGCACACTACAACCACTGTGTGCGTAAAGATCCATAAGATTACATCTTACACCTTTAAAATTCCAAGTGTCTGTGTTATCTTTCTTCTGCAAGAAGGGCCAGTCTTCACATTAGGTAGAGCATGGCAGTCCCCTCAGAGGGTTAAAACTGGGTTGGGGGTGAGGAGGAGAAGCAAGTTATTGCTGCACAAGGACTTGGCTATAGGACTTGCCCAGTGCCCCCCAACCTTGTCTGCTTCCCTCAGGAGAATATCAGACCACGGCCAGTGTTAAAATAAGATTTAGTGTATAGCAAGTTTGTATACACAGCATGCCATCTTACTGTTCACCCGAGGAAGTGAAAATGTTCTGTCTGTCCAAATTTACTTTGGAATACAGTATCTGGATTTTAAAAAAAATCTTGACAGATATGTTGCAATTACATTGGACAACAATGATTTTGCTACTGGGAATAACCCATGTGATTTACATGATATTGAGTGTGCTGATTCCAAATCAGAATTCAGAAATGTTCTATCATGTACAGATTTTAAGGCGTACTATAGCTGTTCAAATGCTTGGTAACTGGGTAATGTATTTTTACATGGGAACATTATAACAGTTGCAGCTACCACTATGCCTGTGCCACCTCAGCTGAATCACATCCCCTGGTGGCATGCATGTTCCAGCAGCAGTTGGGCATGTCTGGGCAAGTCAGTAAGCTGGCATCAGAAATAGGTCTAAAAGGCGAGATGGATCAAGGGCTTGTCTCTACTGCGAAACCATCTTATTGGTTAGTACAACTAGGCCATAGTAAGTCTGTTTTGAGCTAAAGATGAGTAGGTACAGCTGTGTTAATAAACCAGGCAAATTTTGCTGCATTTATGGCAAATATACCCTGCATGATCAACAGAAGAACCTAACCAAGAGGGTGAGATTTGCTAGCTTAAGATCCTGACATCCTAGGCAGAATCGGACTTCAGATTTGGATTTAGCACACTTGATTTAGTATAGGACATGTGGATTAGACCAAGTAGCAGACAATGTTTATTTATTTTTATTTTATTTTTTGTGATGCAGTGTTATATTTGTGATCAAGGCACTGTTTGTTTAGTCTAGAGCAGTAGCCCCAACCTTCTGGGGCATGGAGGGCCCACATTAGAGTAACCAATGCCTAAAGAAAGCCAAAGCCACGTTTTAAATCAAAATGTAAAAAAAGTATTGACCTAACGATGTAAATAAAAAGAGAAACATTCAGAAGTCAATGAGGAAATATTAATGTTATGGCTAGCAAAGCACCCAGAATGACCCAAAGGCTAATATGGAAGATAAGGCCAAGAGGCAGAAGGAATGATGGGGACCAGAAGAAACCATTTTGCTCTTGTGGGTTGAAATTGAGGGATTGAGGGAAGAAGAACAGTGTTGAGAGGTCTGAGGGGAAATGGCTTGAAGGTAAACAAATAGGTTGAAGGGCTCCAAAAAGCCCTCACAGGCCATAGATTCAAATCCCCTGTTCCAGACATTTGGGAAGCACTTGGAAGAAATACTCTTTGTGTAAATTTGGTATTTTATTTTTGAAATTGCTTTTTATAATTTCATTACCAAAGTAACCTTTGTGAAGGAGTTGGGAGACATAGAAAAAGATGCGCTGCTGACAGCATGAGGTGTGTGGGTGGTATATAAACAAGCCCCTGATGTAATAACAGAGAAGGAAGAGACTTAGAACAAGGGCTAGCAGTTTTCTCTACACATCACTTACTTTAAACAGCAGTTACTTCTGTAATTATGGCTGCAATCTCAGACTTAGCTATCTGGGAGGAAGGCCTGTTGAACTCCATGGGAAACATTTCAGACTATGTATTAAACTTCAGAGCAAGATTGCACAATACTGAACCAGAATAATGTACAGTTGTATCTCGCTTAAAGAGCATAATGTGTTCCACAGGATTGCTCTTTAAGTGAGTTTGCTCTTTAAGCAAAAGACCGTTGTAAGTGACCAATTGTGACTTCTGGTGAGGGGGATTGTGAACCCTGATTTATTTGTTAAGTGAGTTTTTGGTTGGTTTTATTTGTTAAGTGAAGCGAACATTGAGAGAAAATTCTGCTCTTTAAGCGAGTTACTCTTTAAGCGAGGTGCTCTTTATACGAGGTTTTACTGTAATATAAAATTTGGTCAATCTTGGTATATTGCAGTAACAAAACAATGGGAGCAAGTTGTTGCAGCAAGAGGACACAGATATATGGCTTGCCCTCTGGTGACTGTCGCAAAGAAAAGATGTCCAGTTTAACTGAAGTATGTTGGGGACAAATTAGTAGAAAAAGAAAGAACTTCTCTGTTTATTTTTTATCTTTAAAATGTGCATCCGCCCTTTTTCTACAAGGTGAACTCAAAGCAACTTCCATTATAAAACACTTAAAAAGCATAATCAACAATGTAATTAAAAACATGTTGTAAAAAGTGTAAAGAGCCAGTGTGTAGTGGATAGAGTGATGGACTAGAAATCAAGAGAGTTGGGTTAAATCCCAACCCTGCCTTGGAAACTCATAGGAGGAGTGGTGAAAGTAAAACTACTCCTTACATATTCAATGTACAGTACCTTGAAAACCTTCTTAAATTCATCCTAAGTCAGATACGACTTGCTGGCATATAACAAACAAAACATACAGCAAACAGTTTAAGAGAGCCATGTCGTTAGGGTTGCCATATGTCCTGATTTTCCAGGATTCTCCAAGATTCAAGTTGTCCTGGCCAGTTCACGAAAAAACATGTAAAAGTCCCGGATGTTTAAATTTGAACAAAGGAAGCAAGATCACCCCTCACCAAGGGGTTTTTGCAAAGAGTTAATTCACTGCCTCCCTGCCTTTCTTTCAGTTATCCTGCTTCAAAGTGGCGAAGGCAAAACAGCACCCTGAGAAGCCCGCTGGAGGGGGGAGGAGACACTTGCAAGCGAGATAATTGAAAGAACGGTATGGAAGCAGTGAAATAACTTTTTGCAAAAATCCCTTGGCTCACTTTGAAGTTTGGGGGACAAGGAGTCGTCCTCAGCCCTTTTCCTTGAAAGCCAGGCGGGAGCAAGAAATACCGATATCTAAGAAGCCAAACCTCCACCATATTCTGGGGTGGAGGATTCCTTCTTCAAGTGACCGCAAAGGGTTAATTGCATAGGGTCAGTATTCCTAGAGAGGAAGGGAACAGGGTGGACAGAAAGTGAAGAGTCCTTCATTGCAAAGTTCCTCCTCCAAAATAAGTCCCTTCCTGTCTCTTGCTTTTCTCCTTTCGGAGAGAAACGGTGGTGCCATCAACTGCACTGCCATTCCGCGGCCCTCTTTAGAATTTTCTTTCAAAGGAGCTTCGTGTGGGATTTGAAGGTGAGTTTACTTCAGTGAGGGATGTGTGAAGGGGAAGGGAGGGTGGGGTGACCGAGGGAGGAAGGGTGGTTTCAAGAGTGGCCCAAGAAATTTTATTAAAATAAAAATAAAACCATCAAGAATAGTATTTTGCGAGAAGAATTGCACGTGAAATAATCTCTTGACTAATGTTTATTTTAAACTGATGAAGATTGTCTGTACCGGACGGGGATTGTGCGGGGTCATAGAGCCGTGGTCTCCCTGACAGCCCCATCCGATGCATGTGTAGTTTGAAAAAAGCAATGATATCACATTGCTGTCCCGGTTTGGCAGGAGAGAATTATGGCAACCCTACATGTGGTGGAAGATGGTTGATCAGTTATCAGACAGAAGACATTCAAGGAAAGTCTTTTGTGCAAAGGAACCCTTTAAATAGGCATATGCAAGAAATATCTTGGTAAATTAGGTGCCTTGTGGAGCCAGGGACTGGAAGTTCTATTCCCTTCTTTTCCTAGAAGAAACAGTTTGTGTAGCCTTGGGCAAATTGCACAATCCCAAAAGAATGGATTCACAAAGCACTTCTCAGTACTCTATACTTAGAAGACCTTGGAAGGAGTTGTTGTTTATTTGACTTATACCCCACCCATCTGAAATACACTCCCACTTTGGGCAGCTCATAATGTTAAAAAGACCAAAACAAACACCATAAAATCATAGAAAAACACCCACCCACCTCAGTCCAATCAGAAACGAGGACCCTTTGCCCAATGGGAGGGTCTCCTATTTGGACTCCAACAAGCTGCCAAAGGCCTCCATGAAAAGAAAGCTTTTCAGTTGTTTCTTGAAGGTTCCTAAAGAGTCAATCAAATGCAGCTCCCCAGGTAGGAGTGTTCCAGTTAGATAGAGTTGTCATCATCATCCTCAAAGGTGTACATGGTCTTCCAGATGTTTAGACCAGAGCTTTGAAACCCCACTGCTCCGGTCCTAGTCCTGGACTTATGAGTCAATAAGGTATCAGTTGATAATGTAGCTAGTACCTAGTGGTACTACTCTCTGCAATTGCTCTATCGTGATCTTATCAATGCCATTCACACTCTGGTGTTTTTCAACACTTTTAGGATTGTTCCCTGCACTTTTATCACTACTGCTGCTCTTTTCTCTTAGAGAAGCTGTACTTCAGTTCTCAAATCCTGATATCTCATGAACTTTTCAATCTCTTTTTCTTCCACACAACTGTCACCTGGGATTGCAACATCAATCAGCTTAACCAATTTTTCTTTTACCAAAATAATGTCTGGAATGATGGTTTTTTTTGCTTTTTATGGGTTTATATCTTAAAGACCCACAAATTCTTAATCTCAGGAATGAGATTATAAGGGAAAGATTTTGAATAGAACCAATCTTAAACTATATGCAGGGACAACAAATAAAGTGGTTTGCCCATTTGGAGAGAATGTTTTGGAATTCCGTACCATACAAGTCTTGTGTGGAAAGAGGAGAGGGACAAAGAGCATGAGGTAGACACAAGGGAAGGTAGAGAGGTAACATCAAAGACATATTATAACAACACCAAATAACACAGGTGGAGGCTGCTAGAAGTGCCAGAACCAGAACCTTGTATCTCCCTCAACACCTAAAGGGGTAAAATAGAAAGTAAGGAGAAGTCTTGATGATACCTTCTCTAGAAATGTTATTCAACATTCTCTTGCTACTACTCATTACTGCTATGAATGCATTCACCTAAGAACTTTTTATCCTATTCCACGTTTCACTTGCAGCAATCTTTGTCCTCCATCCTCCCATGTAGATATAATTTTTCCACATCACTTAATGGATAAAGAGCATAATTTGCAGGCATCAACTTCTTTGCTCTCCAGTCCAAAGCATCCAATTCAGTCATCGTCTATTCTGCAATACCAGTACAGTACTATATCTTATCACTGGTACCACCCAGGTATTTATTGCTTTTATGATATTAGGTGGATGGATGGAATCGTTGATGCAACAGGTGTAGTTCTGGCCAGGCTGTGGAGGATGGCAGAGGACAGAGGAGCCTGGTGTGCAGTGGCCCATTGGGTTGCAAAGGGCCAGACTTGACTGCAACTGAACAACAAATGATATTTCCATCATTCAGTCTCGGTTTCAGGATTTTTCTTACTCTTAAATACTCTGTGTGTGTCTTCCTTTTCGTTATTGCATTGTTTACGTCATTTTGTTGTAAAATTCCCAATTACTTATAATTTTCATCTCATCCAAGATTCTGTATGGTTCTTCCCTCTGCCAGCTGTATTCTTTATGATTCAACAAAATTTCATTTTCTTATTGATCAAATGGTACACTTTTCTATTCCAAAACCAGTCACAAGATCATTGCTGAATGGTTTGACTGTGTGTACAAGTTATTTGATTTCCTACAATTTTTCTCATATAGTTTAAGGTCATCCATATACAACAGGTGTGAAATCCTTCCAGATGTCCTTGATGTTTGATATCCATATTATCCAATAGTATTGTCAATGGTATCATGGCTGTTACAAATAGCAAAGGTAATAATGAATCACCTTGAAATATACCTATCCTGATTTTAATGTTTCCTAACTGGGTACCATTTGCCATTAGGGTGGTATTCCGTTGTTTCATCATTCTTGTCAAGCCTCTCCTAAAGTTGTTGATTTCAAAAATCTATATTGCTTCATTATCCAAGTATCCATAAAACACCTACAGTATTTGTAATCAACCCAAACAATATGCAAACTGGTTTTCCTTTTTTTGTGACTGCAGTGGCTCAAGTTGCTAAGACGCTGACTGGGAGGCGGAAGGTCAGCAGTTCGATTCCCGAGTACTGCAGGACAGAATGAGCTCCCATCTTTGTCCCAGCTCCTGCCAACCTATCAGTTCAAAAACAAGAAATTGCAAGTAGATAAATAGGGACCACTTCGGTAGGAAGGTAACAGCGTTCTGTGCAGTGGTGGGATGTCAAAAATTTTACTACCCCACCGTGATGTCATCACAGTGTGGGCGGAGCAACATCATGATGTCATGGGCAGGACGGGGCCAAAGGAAAAAAAATACAAAATAATAAAAATAGGGAGCTTCATGCTATAGGGAGCTTCAGGCTAGCAGCTTCTCTTCCTCCTCCCCGTTTGGGAGGACAGCAAGGAGGCCGTGCATATGCGGCAAGCACTAGGCGTGCATGCACACCAAGTGCTTGGCACGCATGTGCAGTGGGGGAACCAGTGAAAAGGTAAGCCCCTAAGGTGGTTCCCCCCAAAAGCTGCTACAGGTTCTCTGGGATACTGGGTAAAGTCACTACCGGTTCTGGAGAACTGGTGAGAACCTGTTACATCCCATCACTGGTTCTGTGCGCTCCAGTGTCTAGTCATGCCTGCCACATGACCATGGAAACGTCTGCAGAATCAGACAGCACCTTTTAAACAGAGATTAGCACTGACCCCTAGAGTCGGATACGCCTGGCTTTCAAGCAAGGGAAACCTTTACTTTTCCTTCTTTTATAGTTCCTCAATATCATCTTATCAATAAGTAATTAGTCCTTTGTGCCACATGAATTTCAACAATTCGCTTTTTTGTTCTTCTGGTGTAGCATTCATGTAATTAGATGTTGATAAAGAGAATCTGCAATGCACTCATCAACACTTCCAACATTTCGGCAAGCAAATTAAGGGTCTATAATTGCTGGATACAACTAGTTTATCATTCATATTCACAAAGCTTTGACAACATTTAATCCAATTATCCACACCACCTGTGTGCAGTATGATATTATACTCTTTTGCAACCCCAGGGTGTAGTGGAGTTAAATTTTTGAGCCAAAATATGTGTCCATCTTTATCAGGAGCTGTCCAGTTTTTTGTTACCTTAACTTGCCTTGTTATCATCTTCGTGGCGATTAGCATGTCCATCGCATTTATATACTGTACCTCCAACTATTGCCAATCCAAGATGCACCCACATAGTGACGCATTTGAATTTTCCTAAATATCCTTCTAAAATGCTATCATTTCTTCCTTGTTGGGGTGAGGTAGGGAAATGTTGCTATTTATTGAGAAAATATTGAGCATTTTACAAACCACCTTTTAAAGCTGGGGGCTGGGTCACGCTCCCTCAGGAAGCTTCCAGGGCTGGGTGGCCATTTTGCCCTTCCTACACCACATAGCACTTTCTGGTGTGGTGGAGGCGGTGGGCCCCCCACATGAAATGGTGTCATGGGCCACATCCGGACCACAGGCTGCAGGTTGAGAATCCCTGCCCTAATGCACATGCTGGAAAAAGCAGTACAGTATCCAGATCCCAGACCATTTTATTTAGTGCTCTGCAGCCTGAAAGCAGCGCCTTGAATCGGATCCAGAAACACACACTTGTGTTCAATGGAGCTCAAAGAAACGAGGCACAATATGTTCAAAAGACCTCCTGCCAGTCCACCGTCTGGTTGCCGATGTCGAACCAGTTGGCTTGTTTTTTTGGATCCTTTTCAAGAGCACTCCCATATATAATTCCACTCCTTTGAGGGAAGGAAGGAGGGACGGTGAATACAACGGAATCGTTGGTTTCTGTCCATGCCTTTTCCCTCAGAGATACGTCCATGACAGCAAGTGCCCCTGAACTCAGGCTTTGCAGAGCAATTACACTTCTACACCACACCATAGCACTAGTGCGCTCTCTGGGCGGTTCAGAAGTTAATTAGCATTTCTGCACCCCTAACATGCTGAGTCCTCATTTCCCAACCTTGGAAGGATGGGAGGCTGAGTCCATTTCGAGCCCCCCCCCATCGAACTTGCAACGTCAGCGATTTTGGCTGCACTGTACAGCAGTTTAGTGGTTAAGACGCTGAACTTGATGACTGCCCCAGCTCCTGCCAATTTAGCAGATCCGAAAGCAAGAGATTACAAGTAGGCACATAGGTACTGCTTTTCCGGGAAAGGTAACAGCATTCCGTGTCACTCCAGCATCTAGTCTTGCCTGCCACACAACCACAGAAACATCTGCAGATGCAGACAGCGCTGGCTCTTTGGATGAAATTGGAGATGAGCACTGCCCCTAGAGTCGGATACGCCTGGCTTGAAAAAGCAGGGGCAAACTTACTGTAAATTAACCACTGCACCACCCAAGCATGAGGAGGCGATTAGCCTGCGCTGGACCGGGTCTGGCTTCTTTAGGACAGGGGTTCCCAAACTACAGCGTGTGGGCCAGATCCGGCCAGATGCCAATTCATCCGGCCCGACCCCACCCCCAGGCGTGGGATGAATTGTCACTGGGGTGGATCTGGCCCACGGGCCGTAGTTTGAGTACCCTTGGTTTAGGAGGAACTGCAGCCGAATCTGGCAAAACCCCCTAATGCAGATTCTATGTCACAAAGCGAGCGGAAAAGAGAGCGCATACACTCCGCATCCAATCAATGCGAACCGCATCAGGCGGGGAGGAACAGGTGCAAGAAGGAGCGAGCGGTGGGGTGGGGAAGTGCCCGGCTGGGACCGCTTCCCTCCTCGATCCCGGTCTCGCTCCTCCTTCCCTCCCTCCTTGCGGCTGGCGGTGCGGGAGGAGGAGGAGGAGGAGGAGGTGGGGAGGAGCGGCGACGGCGCGGGCAGGGAAGGAGGGGGGGGCCCTGACGTCACGCGGACTCCCTCCTGGGCAGCCGTGAAGGGCGGCGATTGAGCGACGGCAGAAGCAGCAGCCCGGAGCGCACGAAGGACGCTGCGCAGGGAGAGAGAGAGCCAGCCAGCCCGCGGGCAGGCGATCTCGCTGCGTGGATCGGAAGGGATCGGGACCGGCCGCCCTCCTCCTCCTCCTCCTCTCGCACCGCGGAGCCCCCGGGCCCGAGTATTGTGGGGGTGACCCCCCCCCCTTACTCGGCGGCCTTCGCCGACCTTCGCTCTCCGGCAGCCCCCTTTCCCCCCCGCGCCCATTGACCCCATGAGGTTTTTCAGGTTGACCTTTAAGTGCTTCGTGGATTGCTTCTGAGTCCCGGGCGAGCCTTTCCGACGCGAGCCCTCCCCGTTCCAGCGAAAAACCCCTTTCTTTCTCTCTCCCCTCCCCTCCCCGGGCAGACCCCCTCCCCATTTTCCCCTTTTCCCCCTCTCTCTCCACCTCCTCCCGCTTGCCCTTTCCGAGGGAAGGGGGGAATCGAACCCTTGGGCGTCCTTCTTCGCTCCCTCCCGATCCGCCTGGAGGGGGTCGGCCGGGACTCGGGGGTTCCCCCCGGCGCCATGGCCAAGGGGGCTTCGTCCGACAGCAGCGGCGGCGGCGGCGGCATCTACAGCGTCTCGGTGGCACCGCAAGGCAAAAAGACGGCGCGCCCCCCTGCTATGTGCCAGGGAGCCCCCTCCGCCGCGGGCAAAGGCGAATCCGTGGGCCACCCGGGCCCGGCCTTGGCCTTGCCGCCCCCCGAGAGGGAGACCTGGACCCGGCAGATGGATTTTATCATGTCCTGCGTGGGCTTCGCCGTGGGACTCGGCAACGTGTGGCGCTTCCCCTACCTCTGCTACAAGAACGGGGGAGGTGAGCATGCAGCGGGCACGTGGTGGGGCTGGGAAAGAGGGAGGGTCCCTGTGGGGTCGAGGAAGGGGTGTTTGGCAGGATAGAACAGGGGTGCCCAAACTATGGCCCGTGGGCCGGATCTGGCCCCAACACCAATTCATCCGGCCCACGATGCCCTCAACGCTCCCCGAAGCGGAAGTAAAACGCGCCCATAGGGAGTGCATTTTACTTCCGCTTCCGGGAGCGTGTAGGCGTCATGGGCCAGATGAATTGGTGTTGGGGGCTGGATCCGGCCCATGGGCGATAGCGACCAGCGCCCTGAGTCACATGACCGGTCCACGGCCTGAAAAACTGGTCACCCATGGGATAGATCCCCCAGGTAGGAAGGTAGGGGTGATTAGGAGGGGTAGGGCGCATGCCAGTAGAACCAAGGGTGGACTGTCTGGGATGAGTGAGTGGCAGGTGGAATGTGTAAGAAACTCAGGGCAGGGAACTGGGGTGGGGTGGGGTGGGGGTGGAGATGGATGAGGGGCTTGGGAAAGCTTTCCATTGCAGTAGGTGAGATCCAAGGTCCAGCCTCACTGCCAAAGCATTCAGCCTTGAAGAGGAGACAGGGACTCTCTCAGTTATCATGCCTTACTTTGGCCTGTGGACGAGCGTCCCAAACGAAAGAGCTGTCCTCTTCTGCTGCTGCTGTCCTTGCTTACAGCAGTGAGAAAAAGGGAACTTCCCACGGATTGAGAGGAAAGAACAATAGGACCTGTTTTCTATGAGAAATAAGGGCATGTCAGCATTTAGCCACAGAATGTGTTACAAAATTTGGGTCAGAAGCTTGGGAATGCATGGAGAGAACTTGCTTCTGAACAGATATGGAATGTAGCAATTGTTACAGCTAGTCCCGTTCACATGCCAGATGAAATGAACCACCTAGATCAGTGATGGCGAACCTTGACACTCCAGGTGTTCTTGAACTTTAATTCTCAGAAGCCCAAGTCAGCACTTCTGGAAGTTTAAGAACATCTGGAGTGCCAAGGTTCACCATCACTGACCTAGATGAGTGATGGCAAACTTTGGCACTCCAGCTGTTCTTGGATTTCAGTTCCCAGAAGCCCAAGTCCCCGTGAATCCACACAAATGGATTTACTGCACGGACGCACAGTAAACCCATTTGTGTGGATTCACAGGGACGTGAGCTTCTGGGAATTGAAATCCAAGAACAACTAGAGTGCCAGTAAACCCATTTGTGTGGATTCACAAGAGATTTGGGCTTCTGGGAATTGAAGCCCAAGAACAGCTGGAGTGTCAAGGTTCGCCATCACGGACCTAGATTTTATGCTGTGTGTGGTTTTCCTGGGCAGTATTAGTCACAGGACCTCACTGTTGCAGAGGCGGAAACTGAAAATCGAGTGATAACATCACTGAAGGAATTACGCTAGGTGGCAATCCCAAAAGCAACAGATGAAACCCAGAGGCGAGTTGCTGGAAAGGAGAAGGGTGTTTTAAATTAGCTTGTGAAAAAGCAGGGTGTGGGTAGGATGTGTTACAGAAGCCCGAGTTAACATCTTCCTGCAAAAGGGATTAAGGAAGTGATCCCTGTATGAAGCTCCACAGAAGATGACACTGAATGAGATCTCTGTCTATCTGGACTGAAATCTGAGTGTGGAAGGTGGTGAGATCCAGGAGGCAGAATCCTGCATCAGCGGGAAAGGTTCAGGGCCAGAGAAGAATTCTTCAAGGCACTATGCTGTCCTAATTCTGTCTATACCCAACACTTCCATTTGCTTGGCCAAGTGCAAAGTGCAACTTCCGCCTTGCAGAAAGGAGTATCAATTGTGTCTCTACCCCTCCTCACAAATGGCACCAATAATTGCGGACTAAGCCAGAGGTGATGGTTCAAAGAGGTGAGGCCTGTGGCCCAGCTGGCTTCGCATGGCTTGTTGCTGGTACTACTACCACAAGGTGGAAGCATAGTGAGAGGACAACAAAAATCCAGTTCATTCATGCTTGGTACCCGGGTTGGTTCATGCCTCCCATCTCTGTGGTTTTGCCCTCCTTACACTAGCCTGTGCCATCCAAGCACCATCTTGCCAGGAGCAGCTCATAACAGATCCAGAATTTGTTCTCCCATCCTCTGCACCCTCAACAGTTTCACTGAAATGAGGGCCTCGGGTTTTGAAGGCCTCTTGTGTCCTGAGTTCACCTGAGGCATTTATGTACCTGGAGATGAAAATCCCAAAAGTTGCACCTTATAAGACACTTGAATAAAGAGACAGACACATGACTTGTACATTAATAGACATAAGGCAGGGAAGTTCTGTGGTATGACCAGGGCCATCGCCAGGGGTGGGCATCATCCACATTGAGTTAGCAGTTTGCTCGCCCTCAAATTCCCGGCTGCTTATCGATATATGACATGTATATATGACATCGTTGCCCATCCTGAAAAAATATTCTCCCACCCACATCTAGAATCCTGGCTACAGTCCTGGGTGTGAGTGAATAGAAGGGCAGAGCTGCCCTTTGAATCTCCTGCTGGCTTTTGCAGCTTGAGAAAACCTCTAGGCTGGCCTGACTCTTCCTTTTAAGAGTGTCTCAAATCTCATGTCCCACCGTGCCAACTTTGGTCTGTGCCTGTGAAGGTGAGATGCAAATGTTAGAGAAAAATATAGAGAGAGTGGTTCTTATATAAGACGGACATCAGAGCTATAGAGGACATTTGTAAGGGGCACTGGCTGGCAGGAGGAGGCATTTTGCAGTTCGTTGCCTGCTGATTTTCTGTTTCAAACCGTGCCTGCCCTCATTATTTCTTAAAGTCAGGGTTCTCATCCTATATGCGAGGAGTTCTCAACCTTTTTAAGCTGGGGGCCAGGTCACACTCCCTCGGACAGCTTCGGGGAGGGGGCAGATGACCATGTTGACCTTCCTCCACCACATGGCACTTCCTGGTGTGGTGGAGGCGGTGGGGGGACACTTGAAATGGGGCCGCAGGTTGAGAATCCCTGCTCTATGCTTTGACTGGAAAATTGGCTTGACTAGAGTGAGAAGAAGAGCAGTTAAGGAGAGGTTAAGCACCCCTTTGTCCCATCCGGCTGTTCTCCTCAATTTCCCATTAAATTGGTAAATATAATTAAGAATACCTGTTTTGTGAGCTAATTTCTAGCAATGGCTTATATATGGGCAGAGTATGTAGGAGGGAGAGACTTAGAGTCCTCTGCAGGGGCATGCATAATGAGGGCTCTTGTGGAGGAGGTGATGTTGTCCAATGATATGTACACATTGATTGGATCAGTCTGCCCCAGTCCAAACCCAACCCATTTAAGACTTCGTCTGGGATTTCAACAAACTGTCCCGCTGTATTTTACCCCCTTTCTCCAGAATATGTGCACAATGGGGACAGGACAGAATTCTGGGTGTCCCAAAAGTCTCCATGCATTCGCAAAATTGCATAACACCTCTTTCTACACCCACATGAAGTCTACTCATAGGAGAGAAGACTTTACGTGGGTGTAGAAAGAGGTGGCCAACAGGTAGAGAAGATTTTGTAAATATGTTGTAAAATTTGTACATAAAGGCACATTGAGCTACGCCTTCTCATTTCCTCTATGTATGGTGACTTTTGAGACCCCCTGTAAAGCATGGTGGTAACTGTCCCCGATCAGTGGCAGTAGCACAGCAAGAGCAGCTGCTTTTTGGCTGGGGAGACGGGACAACGGCGATGTTTGGAATCCAGGAGCCTGTCTGGATGTGGGGGTTGTGCCAAAGAGCATTTTGCTCCTCACCCAACCTCAAGCAGCTTCCCCAAATAATCCACTGTATACATGAAACAAATATGCCTTGACGTGAGTCAAGGGTGTACTTGACGCAGTGACGGCTGCCTGGATCTGCAGAGAGCCTGAAGGGAGCGCACTCTCTCTCTTTCTCTCTCTCTCCAACAGACTGACTTCCACTCATTAAAAGTCAGGGAAGCACCCAACTGTCGTTCCACTGACCATAGTTGGTGACATCTGCTTTGCGGTCGCTCCGCTTTTAATCAATGGAATGGAGAGGGAAGGATACCAAAACAAAAAAAGTCACTGGGAAGTGTTGGTTGTGTTGGCAAAGAACAAACCCTCTGCAGGGTTGTAGGAAGAAACGGAGTCAATACTGAAACATAAAAAGAAGCAGCAATGGCTGAAACAGGCTGCTTGGTGCAAACAACCTTTGCATCTCTTGCTTTTGTGTGTGCATGTGTGTGCAGTATGTGCCTCTCTGTCTGGGTCCTGCTCGGCCCGCATACTCTTACTGTCACTTTGTTCTTGATTCTGCGCCAACAGACTCCAAACCCCTGATGCCAAGTTTGCCGTCTCATTCTCCCCTAGGATCACATGGTTTTTCTTCTTATATCCTTGCATTTTGAAGGATAGAAAAGGAGAACAGCCAGAACTCACCCTGTGAGTGAGGGAAGGGCAACCTTGTGGTCATGACTGTCCCAGTCATCCAGATGTGACTCGCATTGGGTCACTCACTCATTCACTCTCTCTTTGTCTCTCTCTCTCTCACACACACACACACACAGTGGCTGACTTCCTGGCAAAATGACAGGTCTCAGCTGCCATTTCTGTGTACATTTCCCCCTGCCAAATATGCTCTCTGTGATAGTTGAAGAAAGCCAAATGAGAGGCTGGGGTCTTGAAGGGAGAACCCATTCCCTGCTCAAAAAAGGTTAAATGTTCTTAGTGACCTTGGGCTAGTCATAACCTGCATAAATCCAACCCGGCAGGGCTGTTGTGAACATTTCATTGGTTAACCAAGGGTAGCTATATAAGAAATATAAAAACAAATACGGATTTCTTGGAGGTTCAGGGTCAATGTTTTGCCCAGGAAACAGGACCACACAGGCTAGAGAACCGTATTATCAATTCATCCTCCCACCAGGGATGACATCCTTTGATTTGTCTCTCAGATTTTAAATAAAATCTGCAGTGTTTATTAAGGACATTGCCTACATAGATAAGGAGGTATAATTTATGGTTAGGTAGATTTCTGCAGAAAGTCCTGACTTCTTCCTGTGTTCCTGGGACCTGCCCCCACCCTCATTTGGTATTTGCTGGCAGGGGTGATGGTGGTGGATTTAGGTACTACCAACAGATTCCAGCCCCAGTTAGAGAGAGAGAAAGAGAAGAAATAAACTTATTCAGTATCAGACAAGAAAAGGCATATTCATGAAAGTGTACAGCTCCCTACTGTTTTACAAATGCACCTTCTGGTTGGATTAAACCAGGGGTTCCCATTCTTTCCAAGCTGAGGGCCGGGTCACGCTCTCTCAACCAGCTTTAAGGGCCGGACATCCATTTTGTACAGTCTGCATGAAGGGAGGGGGTGGCCATTTTGTCCCAACAGCTTCAAAGAGGTGGCCATTTTGTTTCTCAAATGCCCTTGGAGGGGTGGGGCACATGAAATGGTGCCATGGACCAGATCCTGCCTACAGGCCTTAGGTTGGGAGTCCCTGGATTAAACGTTCCCTTTTTCCAATGGAAAGATCTGGGATTTGTCCTTTGTGAATGTTTTGACATAACTTGTATATCTTGTTATGCTAATAAAGTCCCATTAAATGGACTAAAGTTGAGCTAACACCCAAAGGATTGCCAAAGCCTTGAATTTGTCTAAAGGCTGTGCGGATTTCTCCATGTGTATGGAGATCAACCCTGACTGCTCCTTGGAAGGTCAAATAGTGAAGAGAAAGTACTTCGGACAGCAAATGAGAAGAGAGGAAGACTTGATGCTGGGAAAGGTCGAGGGCAAGAGAAGAAGGGGGTGGCAGAAAATGAGATGGTTAGACGGTATTGTGGATACAATAGGCACAGAGTTGGGTGGGTTGAGGAGGAAGGTGGAGGATAGGGGCATCTGGTGTGTAATGGTCCATGGGGTCTCAGGGGGTCAGACTCGACTGTACGACTGAACAACAATGAAGATGGCATACGGTATGTCTTGGGGATATTTTGATCTTCTCCCATTACTGTGCTAAGTCCTGGAGAAATAATTTATTTTGTTGGGTGAGCAAAGGAGGAAGAAGGAGATACACAGCGCACACCCTTTGGCTCTCACCCTTGACAATTGTAGTGTTCAAACTACTCCAATAATGTTTTGAGGGTTATGGGAACTTGGAAAGGCAGGGGAGGGGTTGGACATGATCCAGACAGTCAATGGAGCTGGATGGCAGCAGGGTTTAGAAAGGAAACTCTGATGAAGGGAGCAGATAGTTAAAAGTAGGGGCAAGTCTGGTACTGAACTAGATAGTGTGTATTTTTGTGTCAGAGATTACTCTGGTTTGAAAGGATTTTTGCAAGGGAGGCCTGAATGAGGCTCCTTTTATGTCCCCTATCATGCAGCTCTCGGGGGATCAAACCCTGTCCTTTTGGTCTCCAAGCCCAGTGCTTTTACCCACTGAGCCATGGGGAGCTGCAAATAGATAGATAGTGAATTAAAAGGGATTAGAAGAGGCATTCCTTGGGCAACCTCATCTGCAGTCAGGCATGGGCTGGGCCACTGGTACAGTGGGATGCATCCCGGTGCGCCCTTCCCTCTGGCGCTCTGGGGCACAAATAATAATTTTATTACAATATTAGTTTATCCACCCAGCGGCGGCACCTTAGATTAAACCATTGCTCCAAGCTCCTGCCTTCAGCTTGGAGTAATGGTTTATTGTAAAGTGCCACGTGCCGGGCGGAGCAAGCGAAGAGCAGTCACCAAGAGGTTCCCAGAGGCAGCCTTCTCCCCTGTCCCTTGGTTGCTGCCCCTGCCCAGCCCCCCCCCCCCCCCAATTGTGCCCAGCGCACCTCTGACTGCAGCGATCCTTGTACTTTCTAGGGAAGTGGGAGTTCTTAGATTGTGTTGAGGCTGGGATAATCCATTGCCACCCCTTGGAGCGAGAGTGACGGGGGGGGGTACTTTTTCTTAATCTGCAGCTGGCTGGCAAACACTTTGTCTCTCTAAAAGCCACGGGAGAGCCATAGGCCCGTGCCAGAGCTTCTGGAGGCGGATTCCACGGTCCCAATACCTTGCTGGATAGTCCTGTCGGTCTGTAGTTTATATAGGTGATGATGTGACACAAGTGTTCTAGCTGCAGCACTCCAGTGGCTCTTTCACATGCGCACAGAAGATAATTAATATATCCTTTTCTCCGTGAGATCTGCGCATCTGAGCTCGCAGTGAATGCTAGAAATAGGAGAGGGGAAACTATGTCACAAGGGTTTGAAGACAGGGTGACTAAGCCTTTTTACTGCACCAAAGGGAAAAAAACGTTACCGGTTTTTCTCTCTTATGTGTGAGTGCAGTCTCTTCAGAATGGAGGCCTCTTCTGAAGCATGCTCTTCTTCTTCTCACTCGCCATATTTCTCCCTCCCTCTTACTCTTCAGGATGAATTCCCTATAACTTATAGAGAGGTCCAAGGAATCTCTTAGTGGAGTAAAAACAACAATAGCAACAATAACATCCATCCTGTGGCACCTTTAATGCTAACAAATACAGTACAGTCAAACCTCGCATATAGAGCGTTTCGCTTAAAGAGCGCCTTGCTGAAAGAGCAGGATTTTCTCTGAATGTTTGCTTCGCTTAACAAATAAAACCAACCAAAAATTTGCTTAACAAATAAATTGGGGTTCGCAATCCCCCCCACAATTGGTCATTTACAATGGTGTTTTGCTTAAAGAGCAAACTCGCTTAAAGAGCAATCCTGTGGAACGCATTATGCTCTTTAAGTGAGGTACCACTGTATATTATTTCATAAGTCGGGGAGCAGGGGAACCTTTGGTAGTCCATTTATTTATTTATCTATTTATTTATTTATTTGACAACAGCTTCCTGCCATTCCTGACCATTGATCATGCTAGTTGTGGATCTGTGACTTGAATACTCAGTTCCTGGCGGGTCAAAGATAGAGAACTGTCATCCACTCTTACCAGATACTGTATATCAGGAGTTCTCAACCTTTTTTAAGCCAGGGGCCGAATCACGCTCCCTCAAACAGCTTCGAAGGCCGGACGGCCATTTTGCCTTTCCTCCACCACATTGCACTTTCTGGTGTAGTGGAGGCGGTGAGGGGCCACGTGAAATGGTGCCATGGGCCGCATCCGGCTCACAGGATGCAGGTTGAGAATCCCTGCTGTCTATGAAGTACTATCCAGAATGACAGCAGACGTGGTGGTCAATTTGGGGGGGGGGGGGGAGACTGTAGATCGGAGGGAAATTTAATTTAACTGCTTCACAGTGACAATTAAAATGTTAACACTGGCCATTCACAAAATCATTCTTGTGGATAATATAAATATCCTAGCACTAGGCAACCAGCGATCTCGGGTTGCCTCCGTGCAAACTGTTTGTTTGTTTGGTGACAAGTCCAATGAGTTCAGAACTAGATTTCCACTTTTTAATATAATCCCTGTCTTTAATGGATGAATTAGAAATAATCATCACACAATCCAACATCTAAAGGCCAGACTTAACACTTTAAACTTGTAGTAGTTTTGTAATTCTTTAATTGTCATGGCATTCTTCAGAGAATCTGTTGAACTGTAGTTTGAGGAGGAAGCCGGGAATTAAATTAGAGAGCATTAAGTCTGCTGCAGATAAATACTGTTTGTTCTTTCGGAGAGAGGGAAAGAGAACAGCTCCTTAAGTAGTTGACACTACTGCTTTTAGAACAAGCATGCAAATTATAGAAATGATCATTTAAATAAAGAACAAAATGGAGCCTTTGGGGATTAAAAGCCCCACTTTCTGTTTTAGAAGTGCTTCTCCATAATCCCAGATTTGTGGTGTGCATTACACTTACTCTGTGCAGTGATTAATACTTTCTGAATGTTGTCAGAAACACCTTTCTCCTTCCTATATTTCAGTTCGCTTCCTTCTGACTTTGAATCTGAGCTGGGATTTTAACGTGAGATAATGAATCACAGTCACAACCAGGCATGGGTTGAGCCACCGGGACAGGAGGTTTCATTCCAGTGCGCCCTCGCCTCTGGGGTGCAAATAATAAATTTATTATTATTTTATCTGCCCGGTGCGTGGCACTTTAGATTAAGCCATTGCCCCAAGCTCCCTCCTTCAGTTTGCAGCAATGGTTTATTCCAAGGCTGCCCAAACTTTTTGGTCCATGGGCTGATCATGTGGTTCAGGCAGCCGGTCACTAAGGCCCGGGGGCCCGCCGGGTGCGGCCCCCAATGCCAATTCATCCGGCCCACGAAGCCCTCGTTGCTCCTGGAAGCAGAAGTAAAAGGCGCCCGTCTGGGCGCCTTTTACTTCCGCTTCCAGGAGCGATGAGGGCTTTGTGGGCTGGATGAATTGGCGTTGGGGGCCGCACCCGGCCGGCCCCCGGGCCTTAGTTTGGGCACCACTGGTTTATTCTAAAGTGCCTAGCGCCTAGCCTTCTCCCCAGTCCTTTGGTCGCCGCCCATGGTGGCCCAGCACACTTCAGATCACAACATGAAAGACAGCCAGGCAAGAGAACAACTCAATCCCATCCATGGGGCACAATCTTGCTCTTATGCAGCCCATATTTGTTTAATATAAATTTTCAGTTTCGCGACCAAAATGATCTGGCCCTTTGAAAACTGATCCAAGGAAGTTTAAGCTTTGATATAGGCTTAATTTTTGAGGAGTAAGGAAACACGGGTCTGGGCTATACTACTTTGTATTACAGGAAGATTTTTAAAATTGAAAATGTATTCATTTCAAAAATAAAAATAACCCCGTCCTATATAAATAGAACATGTAGGAAAGACAACTAGGCTAGAACTGATCCTCTGCTTGTTTTCTGTGTGGGAACATTAAAGAAGAAGATACATGATAGCCTACACCTACCCTTAGAAAATGGTACAGCTCAGATACAGGTTTATCACCTTTGAGCATTAGACCTTAAGATAAAACCCTGCACACATGTGGATACACGCACTGGCACACTCATACACACACACACACATACAAAGAGATCCCCTCCCTTCGTGTCAATTCCAAGTACACCCCACCCCAAGGCCATCTCTCCGCCTCCAATGGCACAAGTGTTTATGCTTTTAACCCTTTAATTTCCAGGGCCACAAAAACTGGTACCTAAAGATGAATGAGTTCCCCAATCATTGCCCTGTTAATCCCCATGGGAAAGCTCTTACATCCCAAGATTATCCTCTTAGCCAGGGATTTGTAAGAAAAAGAGCAGAGCTGGGGCCTTCCCATAGCCCAGGGATATGTGATATATATAGCATCCCCTGAGGTGATTCATACTGAGGCTCACGTGGGCTGCAGAGACTCACCAGTTTGTCAGTCATAATCAAAAGACTGGCGTTAGTATTTTGAAGGTGGCATTTGTTTTTGTTATTCCTTTTACTTAGCAGAGTATGAGGTAGAAAATAACAATAATATAGAAACATGGAGAGATTTGCACAGTTTTATCAATCCCTCCCCTTTTGGCTTTTTGCACAAAAACTGGTACAAGTAAAACCTCATATAACACTAAAACCTGGTTCCACAAGTCTTGGTGTTATATGATTTTTAGTGTTATCTGATGCATGTTAAAATCCTATGGGATCCATAGAGATACATTGTAGCCACACAGGCTTTAGCGGTTGTTATCCGATGCATCCCATAGGATCTTAATGTTATCTGATGCAATTCTTCCCCCCAGATTCCTTAATGTTATGCGATTTTAGTGTTATTCGATACTAATGTTATATGAGGTATTACTTGTACTTTCATTATTGTATCACTCTAGAAGCATTTAAAGTAGGAAAAAAGGTTGCCATCTGTAGTTACTGTCAGAAGCAGGGGAGGGGGGGATGAAGTCTCCAGCATGCAGAGGAGACCCTACATGCTTGTTGCTCAGAGGAAGAAGAGGACTATCAACAAAAATAATGGAACAGAAAGCAAGAAGAAAGTACAAGGGGCTCACATCAAATGTTAGAGGTGGGGTGGGGACATTACCAATCATGTTACTGGCAGAGGGCAGACATATGAGGTTGTAAAGCCCCCTCCCATTCATACCTAGTATTAGCATGCAAGATGTTAATAGCTAGTACAGTACCAAAGTGATGATACAACTGGTGAGAGCTGTTTGGACAAGTGACGGAATAAGAGCAGGACTAAGTAGCAGAAGCAGGTACCAGCAGAATTTCAATTTCCCTATCCAATGTGGATAATGCCAAGAGATGTCTGGGAACTATAAGATGTAAGATTAGGTAAGATTCACAGACGGCAGAAATGAATGTTGTATCTTCTGTTTTCTGTCCATCTTCTTCCCAGGTTTATAGCAGCTATTTCAAGAACTTTTCCTGTGTTTATATTGCAGTCCTTTGTTGCTGTTACATGCTGTCAAGTTGCCCCCAATTTATGGTGATCCTAAGAATGAGGGATCTCCAAAATGTTCTGTTTTCAAGAGTCTTGCCCAGCTTTTGCACACTCAAGGCTGCATCTCAGGAATGCCCAAACTATGGCCCGCAGGCTAGATCCAGCCCCTGACACCAATTCATCTGGCCTGCGCCAACCGCACTGCCCTCGTTGCTCCCGGAAGCGGAAGTAAAATGCACCCATACAGGCACATTCTGCTTCTGCTTCCAGGAGCGACGAGGGCAGTGTGGGCCGGATGAATTGGCATCAGGGCCCGGATCTGGTCTGTGGGCCATAGTTTGGGCACCCTTGGTTTAAGCAGAGAAAATGGCAGCTTAAAATCTATCTCATCCTGTTGCAAAACAGATTGTGAGACACGTTTTACTTTCACTTCTGGTGGGAGGAACCACGTGACCGGCCTGCTGAACCATGCGATCAACCCATGGGCTGAAAAGTTTGGGCACCTCTGCCGTATCTTCTTTTAGGGAGATCAATTCATCTCATATTGGGTCTTTTTCTTTTCTTTCTGCATTCCACCTTTCCCATCATTATTGTCTTTTCAGAGAATGTTGCTTTCTCGTGATGTGACTGAAATAGAACATCCTCGGTTTCATTATTTTTGCCTCCAGAGACATTTCACACTTGATTTGCTCTAAGGCCCATTTGTTTGTCTGCCTGGTAGTCTAGTGGACCTGCAAAGCTCTCTTCTAGTGCTGTTTTTCACACAAATCTTTTCCCCCTCTCAGCTTTCTTTACTGTCCAGTTTTCACACCTGCACATGGTGGTCAGGAATAGACAAATGTGGATAATCTTGGTCTCCAATGAAACATTCTTACACTTGAAAATATTTTCTAATACTGTACCTTCATTCTTGTCTTTCTGAGGTTCAGTTTTCTTCCTATTTGAATTGATGATTGAACCAAGCTATGCAAAATATTTCACTTTTTGGATTTCCTCATTGTCAACATTAAAGTTGTGTAGTTTTTCTGTAGTCATGTCTTAATTTCTTTCACTTTGACTTATACTCATAGTTGTTTCAAGTCATTGCTTTTCTCTCTTTTTTGCCAGTAAGATGATACTATCTGAACATCTTAAATTACTGGTGTTTCTTTCACTAATTTTCATTCCTCCTTCATCTCAATCTAGTCCAGATTTCCATGTGGTACATTCAGCATACAAATTGAACAGATAATGCACCCTTCTCTAATACCTTTGCCTTTAGGAAACCATTCTGTCTCTCCATATTCTGTCCTATCAGTAACTTCTTATCCACAATACAGGTTACACATCAAGATAATCACACGTTGAAGCATACCCATTTCTTTCAGTACAACCCATAGTCTCTTATGATCCTGCTAGGTGATAAAATAAGAGTAACATCACTCCCTCTTTTAATCCTTTTTCTCTAATTCTCGGTCTTTTTATTTTTGTAGTATTTTTAAATTGGTTTTTTATGGGTGTGGTTTTAATGTTTTTTTGTATTGTTGTGTTGTTTTTTAATGCTGTGCCACCCTGAGTCATTTTGAGTTGGGTGGCTATACAAATTGGAAATTAAAATTAAAAATATACTCTATAAAACAGGAGTTATCAACCTTTTCAAGGTGGGGGCTGGGTCACTCTTCTCAGTTAGCCATTTTGCCCTGCCTGCACAATGGGGGTGGCCATTTTGTCCTGACACCTTCAAAGGGGCAGCCATTTTGTTTCTCGGATGCCCTTGGAGGGGGAGCACATGAAATGGTGTCATGAGTTGGATCTGGCCCACAGGCCTTCGGTTGGGAACCCCTGCTATAAAACATAGAAAGATCTTCTGAAATTCTTTGGTGAACGCCAGTAGCCAGTGGATATTTGCAATATGATATTTTGTGCATCTTCAGTCACTTTTTAACATAGCTCCTTTTGCCTTGCCAACAAAATCTCTCCAGGTAGAGCTACAAGGAGGTGTTTCAGTTAGTGATTTGGAGTGGGTTGTTAATGAGAGACATTCTTTTTTTCTATATTTCAATTGCATGAAATCACGGAAAACCACAGGGATTTATATTTGCTACAAAGATAGATCTCAGATTTCTGTATATTGAACTATAGAGAGATTCTAGCCCCATGATAGCAAAGAATATATAGTACTTCTTAGCCTCCTCCCAATTCCTGGGGATTTATCACAAGAATTCCACAGATGTCCCCCCCCCCCCTTCTTGCAAGCTCTTATGTCAAAACAAGCAGAATTAAGGGTATGTTAAGATAAATTGTGCAATTTCCCTTCAGTTATATGTGATACAGCTTGGCTTAATGCAGAATTAGGGTTGTCTTGGCATTGATTTTTTAAAAACCATGCATGTACTTAAACACTACCTGGAACTATAGGGAGAGGTATGGAGGGCTTGGATTAAAGTCTGATGGTACTGTTGCTTACTTTGTGCTGCTCACCTGGCCACAGGTGTGTTCCTCATCCCTTACCTTCTTATTGCTGTCGTTGGCGGGATTCCCATCTTCTTCCTGGAAATTTCCTTGGGGCAGTTTATGAAGGCTGGGAGCATCAATGTATGGAACATCGCACCACTTTTCAAAGGTAAGTGATTCTACCTCTTTAAGACAGACCTTTATTTCTAATACAAATGATAGGTTCCCAGTTACAGGGATAGCATGAGTCTCTCTTCTAACCCTACTAACACAAGCACCACCAAGGTAGCCTGGGGATAGCAAATAGCAATCTTCTGAACTGGGCTGCAAAATACTGCCATTTTGAATTTCTGCCATGCTCTGTATGAAACTAATTTTGCACTGAGATCCGGATGCCCAGCACCACTCAGAGCACAATGCTGAGATTTATTAAAATGTGGAGCCTAAGAGCAGGTTTCAATACATGGTCCTGCTGGGGCATTCAAAAAAATAGGGCCAAACGGTGCAGATGCAAATGAGAGAAAGAAAGCGTTAGAGGCAGAAGTATTTTTCAAGTATCTTTTACTGCAAGAATGCAAAGGAGTGAAGAAATAACATATGTATCATCAAAACTGTTCCAGTATTGCCAATTTTTCAAAAGAATTTTTCTTCATCAGGATATAATTTTAAGTATTTTTCTGTAGACAATAGAATGAAAACAAAATCATACACTCTGACAACACATTATAGTTTGGCTGTGAGCCTTAAACCAAGATATCTAAACAAAATACATACCAAGAGTTTTTATATGCACCTACTAGCTTCAGGGAGGAGTACATCCTATCATGATGAGCTTAAAGACGTCAAAACATATAGTACAATGTTTGCAGTATATATTGTGTGTCAAATGATGTATTCATGAGAAATAATTTTCTTTTAAAGATACTGTATAGTAAGTAGGCAGAAATGGCTTGATTTTTAAAGTGACAATATGCTCAGAATTATAAAACCATGCAAATGATTGCCGTATATACTCAAATATAAGCCGAGTTTTTTTAGCCCCCAAAATTTTACCATATTTTCATGTATTTTTATTATTGAAACTCACTAGCAGCTGCTGCATTTTCCACCCTTGGTTTATACTCGGGTCAATCTATTTTTCTGGGTTTTCAGGTCAAAATTAGGTACCTTGGCTTGTATTTGAGTCGGCTTATACTCGAGCATATACGATATAAAAAACAAGTAAGGTCCAACTCATTATTCAAGCATGTCAGGTGGAGATTCTGGCTCTGGTGGAGATTCTTGTTCATGTTGTCCTATATAAAAATAGGTGGATCAGAGTGAATAGCGATACTAAAATGATTTTGGCACTAATCCCTCACACGTACATACCTGTTGGCCTTTAGTGTCCAGTAGAACATTCCATAGACACCAGCCTGAAAGACTGAAGAGCTGCTTCCATCAGCTGCTGTTTGCAGGGCTTCATCCAGACATTTTTGGACTGTAGTTCACATTGTCTCCCACCATTAGCTAGGGCTGAAGGGAGTTGCAGTCCAGCAAAATCATGAAGGCCATGTATTCCCCAACCCTGGTGCCAAAAGGCAAAGAGAGAATGACACACAAATGCTGCTGTTCTTGTCCACCAGTGGAGCTTCAGTCTGAAAATCTTCTCTCACAACTTAACCTCCCCCATGTGAAGGACTTGGTCCAGTTTTAACACACCACACTGTAGACCAGGAGTGGCTAACCTTGAATAATAGCAAACGCAGCGCTCCGAAAAGTTATTGATTTGCACTACAGTATCCAAAATTTCTCAGCCTTTCAGTGAAGAATGAGTGTTGTGAAGTACAAAGAGAAAGAGGCTAAATATACACACTATGTGGTAGCAGTTACAGAATTCATCTTCCTGAATACGTCTGCTTTGAATTAAAAAGAGTTTCATCGAAGGACAGTCATGGTAATCAGTTGCAGCCAGGAAAGTTAAGAGTCTTGTGCCAGCTTAAAAACTATTTTTTCTAAGCTTCCTTGTTTGCCTCTGATAAGGGGAGATAGTCCATGCCAAGTAAAACTTGTTAGCTCTTCAGAAGCTACAAGATTCTTTGCTGTTTTGCATATAAAAGAAAAGAAAATATATAGCTTTTGTATTGGTGAAAATCTACCTGAGTGGACAAAGGTCAGTGAAATCTCAGTGTTAGGGATATGGCAGAATAAAAAGTTCAATGGATGATGGTGGACTTCAGTCCTTGGATTATTCTTAATTCATTCCCATATATAATGGAAGCAGAATAGATTATGCACATTTTATCCATTTCATATAGGTTACAGAGTCCATATTTGTTTAGTACAGAATGTCAGTTTAATTATTATTTTTTGCATTAAGTACAAACATGATATCCCACTCAGTGGAATCACATGGAACAAAGCCAGTGTCTGTGCTTCTTATTTATTTATTTTTATTTATTGCTCACATTTGGTATCCCGCCCCAATCGGGTAGACCCGACTCTTGGGGAGGGGTTGCCTCTGATTTATTTCCTCTCATACAATTTAATTTTTTTGAACAGGACTGGGGTTTGCCTCCATGGTGATTGTCTTCTACTGCAACACCTACTACATCATGGTGCTTGCTTGGGGTTTTTACTACCTGGTGAAGTCTTTCACAGCCACCCTACCCTGGGCAACCTGTGGGAACCCTTGGAATTCCCCAGAATGCGTGGAGATCTTCCGCCATGAAGACTGCGCCAATGGGACTGCCGCGGGCAACCTGACCTGTGATGAACTATCGGACAAGAGATCACCTGTCATTGAATTCTGGGAGTGAGTCTTGGCATATTATGACCCTCTTCCCTTCTAGCCCTTTGACCTTCCTTAGGTGGGCAGTGGCTGAAGTGGCTAAGATGCTGACTGGAAGGCAGGAGGTCAGCAGTTCGATTCCCAAGCATTGCAGGACGGAATGAGCTCCCATCTTTGTCCCAGGTCCTGCCAACCTAGCAGTTCAAAAATAAGAAATTGCAAGTAGATAAATAGGGACCACTTCAGTGAGAAGGTAAACAGCGTTCTGTGCACTAGTCATGCCTGCCACATGACCACATAAATGTTTGCAGAAGCAGACAATGCTGGCTCTTCTGCTTTGAAACAGAGATGAGCACTGAATCCTAGAGTCAGATATGACTGGCTGGCTTTTGAGCTAGGGCAGTGGTCAGCAAACTTGGCTCTCAAGCTGTTCTTGGACTTCAGTTCCCAGAAGCCTTGATCAGCAGGAGTGCTGACTTGGGCTTCTGGGAATTGAAGTCCAAGAACATCTGGAGAGCCAAGTTTGCAGACCCCTGACGCTAGGGAAACCTTTACCTTTTGGTGGGCTGGGTGCCATCTAAGCCAGCCTAAGCAAATCCACTGATCCTCCACCTTTTCCTTCCCAACTCCTACCACTGCTCATTCTCATCCTGTCTCTGCTTTTAGGAACAAGGTTCTGCATCTGTCAGGAGGCCTGGAGCTTCCTGGCGCCATCAACTGGGAAGTGACTCTTTGCCTCATCACCTGCTGGGTCCTAGTCTACTTCTGCGTTTGGAAGGGTGTCAAGTCCACAGGAAAGGTAGGAGGTTTGGGGAGGCAACCTGCCATAGGTGGGAGAGGGGCTGTCAGGATTTGAGGCAGAAATTATGAGTGGAGTTTGGCCAAGGCCATTAGAGAAGGCTATTAGAGTTTGACCATGGCCATTCTTTCTCTCAGAGTATTCCTTTCATTTCCGTGACTCACTGTAAAGCAGTAATGGCCAACCTTGGCACTCCAGGTGTTCTTGGACTTCAATTCCCAGAAGCCCAAGTCAGCACTTCTGCTGATCAGGGCTTCTGGAATTTTAAGTTCAAGAACAGCTGGAGTGCCAAGGTTCACCATCACTGCTCTAAAGTCTCTCATATCTGCATTTTATTTCCACTTCTGGGAGCGATGAGGGTGGTGTGGGCCTGATGAATTGTTGTTGGGCCAGATCTAGCCCAGGGGCCGTTGTTTGGGCACCCCGGTTTAAGCAGAGAAAATGGCATCTTAAAATCTATCTCAATCTGTTGCAAAACAGATTGTTTACTTCTGCTTCTGGTGGGAGGAACCACACAACCGGCCCGCTGAACCACATGACCGGCACACTGATCCACGTGACTGGCCCACGGCCCAAAAAGTTTGGGCACCCCTGGTGTAGAGATTCAAATCAGGCAATGGTTAACTAACATGACAACCCTGAGGACTAATGGCTTTGGGTGCCAAAAGGACTCAGGACCAAAAAGTGACTCACAGAACTGGATCAGTGGTACGGGCGGGGGTCATGCTGCGATGCAGAAAGGAAATAGAAGATCACTGCATTATATTCTCAGGACTATCTTCATGGCCGATCACCATGCTGATAGTCAATATTTAGAATTGAATATGGCCCTTGAAAAAGAAAGAAGGTACTGTATATACTCGAGTACTGTATAAGTCTAGTTTTTTAGCCCCGAAAATGAGGCCCCAAAATGGGACTCAACTTATATTCGGGTCAACATAAATATTCAAAAGATAACCACACAAATGTCTAAATTAATTAATTTTACCATATTTTCATGTATTTTAATTACTGAAACTCACTAGCAGCTGCTGCATTTTCCACCCCGACTTATACTCAGGTCAATCTATTTTCCTAGTTTTAGAGGTCCAAATTAGGTACCTCGATTTATATTCTGGACGACTTATAGTCAAGTATATATGCTATGTAATGTTTCTGTGGATTCGTTGTTCATACGTGTTTAAGGATGGGCATGTGTGAGCACAAGAGAGGCACCATCGCTCAGCTGAAATTGGTGGAGCTGGCATTGTCAATATGCAGTCTTTCATCCTCCCGCTGTGTGCACATACTAAGGGCTTGAGCTGGCGACCCTAGTGGTTGCAGCCACAGGGCTGAAACTTTAAAGCACTCCTGCTAGCCTTGGCCTTTGGAGAAAGGCAGAACTGATGGGTAGGTTGTGCAAGAGCCCTCAAATCCTTCAGCTGGGACTGTGACTGTGTGAGAGAGAAGCCCATTTGTTTGTGGGGTGTCAAGATCACAAAGCCGTTTAAGGCTCCAACGATGTAACATCCCTACTTTAAATGGTTGAAAAGCAAATAGGAAGCAAGTAGCATCAGTAGCTTTCCAGTCTTGCTTGAGTGGTTTTTTGTAAGCAGGCTAGTCAGTTCAAAAAACAGTAGGCTGGTTAAGGTGTGCTGATGTTGTACAGAATGCATGGGGAAAACAGGAGCTTAAAAGCAGCAGCAAAAAAGTGAACAAAAATTTAGCGCAGACCCCATGTTTAAGGGTGCCTGAGGCGGAAAATTAAAAAATGGGTCTGATCAGGTAAAAACAAGAAGTCAGAACTTTTCCTGCCCACAATTTTTGACCCTTAAGCTGTTGCAAATCCATCTGTCAATTTTTCTCCCAGATGGTTTAAGGGCAAAAGGTGAGAGTGCTCAGTGCCCTTTGCCTTCTTGCCCACTCCTTGGTCCAGCTATGTCTTTGGCTACCCTCTCTTTTACACAGATGTGGAAGGAAATATGTTTCGTCTCCTGCTGCCACCTCCCATTTCAAATTATGAATCCTCCCTATGTCCCACATCAATGGGGACAATGCAGTAGAGATCATTCCCCAGGTGAACATCAGTGTGGGGTGCCAAACTTCACACTGCCCCCATTATCCACTGTTATTCACCTCTGTATTGCTAGAGCAGAAGGGTTTAACACACACATTTTCCCCTACCAGTTTACCACCCAGTAGGGACTACAGTGGCTCCAGCGGTTAAGACGCTGAATGGGAGGCGGAAGGTCAGCAGTTCAAAACCCGATTACTGCATGACAGAATGAGCACCTATCTCTGTCCCATCTCCTGCCAACCTAGCAGTTTGAAAGTGAGAAATTGCAAGTAGACAAATAAGGACAACTTCGGTGGGAAGGTAAACAGTGTTCCGTGCACTTTGGTGTCTAGGCATGCCTGCCATATGTCCACGGAAACGTCTGCAAATGCAGACATCGCTGGCTCTTCGGCTATAAACAGAGATGAGCACTGAACCCTAGAGTTGGATGGGACTGGCTTTCAAGCAAGGGTGACCTAGATTGTATCCTGTCTCCGAGGCCATCATAGCTAGGGGTCTGCCTTCTGAGATGGACATCTAGTGTCTCTTAATGGTTGCCTCATCCTTCACCCACAAAGAAAATCCCCAAGCTGTCTGGGACAGGCTACAGGCTGAGGGACACAAAATTTGTGTCAGTGGCAGCCCTTCTGACTTTTTCTCAATCCACAGAGCTGTTCCTTTCTAGCTGAGATGAAGCATCCAAAGAATGTTTATATTTATAATTACAGTGATGGGATGTTACCGGTTCGGACTGGTTCGCCTGAACCGGTAGCACCCCATCAGGAGGGGTCACGGGGAGGGGGGTAAACCCCCGGGCAACTGGTTCGGTCGCCTCTCCGGCCCCCTCCAAAAATGTACTGCGCATGCGTCAAACTGCTCATGCGTCAAATGGAGGTTTGACGCATGTGCAGACATTTTTTTTTTGCTCTGCCCACGACATCATGATGTCATGATGTTGGCTACGCCCATGACGTCGATGACATCACGGTGGGGTAGCGAAGATTTTGACAACCCACCACTGTATTTATACCACCCATTTAGGATATCTTGGTCAGAATCCTCTGGAGAGAAGCAGGGTAGCAACTTTCCTCCTATTCTGACCTAAGTCCCACAGTATTATTGCTGTTACTGTTAAGTGTTGGTGTTAGTAAGTCCCACAGGAAGCATTAAGGCAGCTTGTTAGTCAAGCTATGCCATGTGGGACACCTGCCCCCCCTCTTGATGGCTTGTTTGGATTCTGTGCATAGCTTCCCACATAGCCAAGAGAGTAGGAGGCACTGCCTCTATTCCATCCCAAAGTGTCATTTTTGAGGCAGATGTAAGGATTCTCACCTGTGAAGAACGCGGGACATTTCCACAAGGCTACTAACTTAGGGCTGCATGTAGCCTTGAGCCTGGTTTGCATCACTGAAGAGCGGTGGAGTTGAGGAGGTGTGAAAATGTCTTACAGAATAACTAGGCTGTCTAGTTTAGTACTGAGTCTTCAGACTGACACCAGATCACCTTTTTAAAAATAATAATAATTACATTGCTCTGGGCCAATAAGGAAGTAAAGTGATTTCACTTCCTAGACCACTGTCCAAGAACCCACATCCTTGTCCAAGAAGCCAAATCTTCTTCTTCCATGTCTAGGCCACATGTGAGAATTCCAAGATGAGGCCACCTTTTTGGCGATTTCAATCTGTAGTCCCTTTCGCCTGGCCTAGTGTGAGAAAGATTAGCTGGCACAAGGTGGCCGTTGCCTGGGGTATGCCCGATTGTGGTTGATTATGGTTAAAAAATACCACAGTCTTTGAGGAGGCTCTTTCTGTGTACCCCAAGAAGTTGAATTATACAAAAGGATTGCGCATACACACACACACATGAGCCAGAGTTTTTGGCAGCTGGAAGCGGGGAGTAATAACCTTGGAGGAGTGGCACTCAAGCACACACATGGCTTGGCCACCCACACTAGGTCAGTTGTGTCCACGTGGCCTGGATGAGGAGAAGTTGCCAAAAGCTGGTGACAGGGCTGAGTCGTGATGTCTCTGCAGTTGCAGGCGTCCAGAAAACCCCAGGGTTTGAGGTGGAGTTCAAAAGGAAAACAATTAGAGTAAGCCTTGACACCTTTAAGTGCTTCTTTCAGTACTAGAAGGTTCTTATAAGATACAGTGCCTAAGCACTTTGTCAGGGAGAAAATATTGATCCATGTGCGAGTTAATCCATCGGAAGGAAGCAAGATGAAAGCCAGCTCTCGGGGTTTTTTATATGTATATTGATAGCAAATCTATAGCATTTTCTTCTGAAGTAGTGGGAGCATTACAATCTTGGCCTCATCCAGGCACACCTCTGTGATTGGAAATGTTTAGGGCTGCCAGAAAAAGCATTGTGGTAGTGACAGCTTCATGCAAAGTCCTGGGGAAACTTTGCATTTCCTCCATTGCTGCAGGTTCTCCTTTCCAGAATTTTGATTGTCACCAAGTTGCTGAACCAAAGGGAAGAACTGCATATATTTATTCATTCATATATTATATTATATACTGCCCATCTGGGATATTTCCCACTCTGGGTGGTATACAGACAATCTTGAATAGCACTCTGTGAAATGGTTTGAAGGGGTAGCCGTGTTAGTCTGTGCAAGCATATCAGAGAGCAAACAAAACAAAACCTGGACCATGAAAGCTCCCGTTTAAATACAGGAATTAGTCTTTAAGGTGCCACAACATTTTCTGCCTTTTTTTCTCGTTTTGTGTAACACTCTGGGACTGCGGTAACTCAAGTGGTTAAGACACTGAACTTGACGACTGGAAAGTCGGAGTTTGATTCCCGAGTACTGCATGACGGAGTGAGTTCCCGTCTCTGTCCCAGCTCCTGCCAGCCTAGCAGTTCGAAAGCAAGAAATTGCAAATAGATAAATAGGTACCACTTTGGTGGAAGGGTAAACAGCCTTCTGTGCACTCTGCTGTTGAGGCATGCCTGCCACATGTCCACGGAAAGACACAGACAGTGCTGGCTCTTTGGCTATAAACCGAGATGAGCACTGAACCCTAGGGTTGGATATGACTGGCTTTTGAGCAAGGGCGACCTTTACTTTAGCACTCTGTGAGTTAATGTAGGGGAGGTGTTCAAACTTTCACATGGTTGGAACCACTTTCCACATTCATTTTCTGTGCAAATGACATGCATGATGGAATCCAGAACATTGCAGAAGATTCTGGTCTGTTTTCTAAGCAGAGTTCACTCCGATCACTGGCCAGGAACCTTGTCCTCTTTGAAAAGAGAAAGAATATACTGTATCCCCAAATGTTTAAGCAGAGAAAATGCAGCTTAAAATCTTATCTTATGCTGTTGCAAAACAGAATGCAAGGTGCATTTTACTTCCACTTCCGGTGGGAGGAACCACATGACCGGCCCGCCGAACCACATGACTGGCCCACTGAACCATGTGACCGGCCCACGGCCCAAACTATTTGGGCACCCCTGTCCTAGAGCAAGATTGGCTGACTTCCTGTTGTTCAGTTATGCAAAAGACATAATTTGATCCAGAAATCTCCATAGAAACTGTTCGTCACATGCCGAATCGCACAACTCAGTATGCAGCAGATAATGTCCTTGGAGATTTCTTAAATTCGACACAATTCATCCCCAAATGGTGTACCACCTGCATAGAATTTCAGCCACTGTGAACCTTGCTATTTTTGTCTGGCTTTCCAGGGTGGGCAACATGCAGATTGCACATGCTCTTTCAAGATATTTGTGTGATTCCTGTTGCATTACATAACTGGGGCGCCGGGGGGGGGGGCGCGGGGGCGGCGGCACTTAAAAAACCATACCAAAAATTAACAGTGAGGACACTTTTCCCTTCTAGAAGCAACAGAGATGCCATGTGGTGAACTCCTGTCTGGCAATCTCTGTGGCACAGGAGGTTTTTCTGATACTTTCTGCACCATAGAGTGTGGCTATTGTTGCCAGTTGCGTCAAACTCTGGGGTATGGTGCTCATCTCTGTTTACAGGCAAAGAGCCAGCTGTCTGCATCTGCAGACGTTTCCATGGTCATGTGTCAGGCTTGACTAGGGACCAGAGTACATGTAATGCTGTTACCTTTCCTGGCAAAGTAGTACCTATTTATCTACTTATATTTTTTTGCTTTTTAACTGCTAGGTTGGCAGGAGCTGAGGAGCTCACTCTGTCATGCAGCACTCAAGTCTAAAACTGCTAACCTGCTGATCTTCCAGTCATCAAGTTCAGCATCTTAACCACCAGGCCCTTTAAGAAATTAATAGGCTCCCCCAATAGGTTTAAGTCTCCAGTAATGAATTTAAAAGTCATTCTCTTCATTGTTAAATACCAGCATCTTCAATATGTTGAATAATGATTAGTGATTTGGAATACAGTACTTCTCTTTGTTACTTTGGGGGAATAATGTGAAGGTTGATCATTTGGGGCTGTTTTTAGTTGTTTTAAATTATTTTCAAAATGTTCATAAATAACAAGGCTTTTATTCATCATCCAGACAACAAATTAACTTCACAGTGGTCTCTTAGAATTCTAATAGTCACAAATTGATTTCATCTAACAATGGACCTTTAAAGTGTGACTGCTAATGTACATATTCCAAATATTAGTCAAAATCATTGCCAGCTGAAATGCAGAGGAACAAACACACTTGCCTCTGGGTTTTAGAGAGTTTAAATGCCAACTTCTAGAGATGTTGCCCACTGCTCCATATATCTGCTCTCTGCTCCCAGCACTGAAAAATCCCACATAGTGCAGGGGTGCTCAAATATTTTGAGCCATGGGTCGGTCACGTGGTTCAGTGGGCCAGTCAGGTGATTCCACCCACTAGAAGCAGAAGTAAAGCGCGCCTTGCAATCTGTTTTGCAACAGGATGAGATAGATTTTAAGCTGCCATTTTCTCTGCTTAAACCAGGGGTGCCCAAACTATGGCCCATGGGCCACATCTGGCCCCCGCCACACTTTACTTCCGGGAGTGACAAGGGTGGTGTGAGCCAGATGAATTGGCATTTGGGCCAGATATGGCCCACAGACCACAATTTGGGCACCCCTGACCTAGTGTCAGCATATACAGTATTTTCTTCCTTTTAGCTAGTATGGAGGTTTTGTTAGGAAAATAACAATCTTGCACTAAGCTTTGCAACCTAATGCGATTGTCCTTTGCAATTGTCCTGAATGGTGAGGTTCTTTTCCCTATCTCTGGCTTTAGACTCAAGAGTCTGTTCCCTCCTCCTGTTCATTTGCTTGCTTACACTGTTTTGTTGATAAGTCCTTTCTCCTTCCTCTGATTTTCCACCAAACAACATGGAGGATCTCCTCTGCATGCTGCAGTCTCCCTTTCCCCTATTTTTCTATTGACTTTAACTATAGATAGCAACTGTAAGTAAAAATACTTTTTTTCTACTCTAAATGCTTTTAGAGTACTTTTATCATACAAAGTATTAGACCAGTGTTTCCCAACCTTTGGTTTTTGGACTTTAATTCCCAGAAGACAAAGTCCAAGTACATTGGCTGATCAGTGCTTTTGGGAATTGACTTAGGCTTCTGGGAATTGAAATCCAAAATAACAAAGGTTTGAAAACCCAGTGCTAGACTGTGGGGAGGGGGCTGCTGATTCTGAGCCTGTCTTTCCACATTTCTTTGTGCTGCTGTTATTTTTCTGCCCCACACTAGGGGGAATAACCAAATTTTCAAAGAGGTTCTCCCTTTGTTATCACTTCCTTTTTAAAAAACTGGCTATGATCCTAGTTCTATCACAACATGGCTATTTAGAAGGTGATGTTTTTCTTGGCATACTAGGCAGGGAAACTTCAACTTGTTGTGTTTTGGCAAGTCACATTGCTATTAAATTTTTAATGGTGTGGGTAGTGTTAGTGTAATTCCATCACTGGGGCAAACCTTCTGCTTTTGTTTCTGTTTTGTTTTTTGGAGAATATTCTGAATAAAATTTTATTCCTGTCTGCATTTGCTTAATGATGCACTGTGTGGGGGGGAAGAAATTTTAGCTGGTAGTGGTTTTAAATTGATGTTTTAAAGTGACAACTCAATTTATTGTAATGTGTTTCAAAATTTTATATAAACTATCTTATAGAGAGCAAGATGTCTAAAAAGACATGTTAGTAAATATTTAGATGAATAAATAACTTGTAAAGAACAAGATACACACAATAATTTTATGCATCTTTGGTTTTCCTAAATATTTTTCAAGGTTTGGAGGCATTTTTGCCCTCCACTTTGCCTTTCCAAAGCTGAACAGATGGCAAAGGAATCTTGACACCTCTTTCTTCCTTCAATCCTTCCATCAACACAGATTGTCTACTTCACTGCTACATTCCCTTACGTGGTGCTTGTCATTCTGCTGATTCGAGGGGTGATGCTTCCTGGAGCTCAGGATGGAATAATCTACTATCTCAAACCTGACTGGTCCAAACTGGCAACCCCTCAGGTAAGTGGAAGTCATGGTGGGTGATTCCTGAAGGAGGATGGCTAACTTAGTAACTGTTGTCTGTGGCTTTCAATATGGCTTGCCATGCAGGAGTGACCAGTGTCCATTGAAAAGCATAATGCAGGAGTTTTTGAACTTTTTAAGCTGGGGGCCGGGTCACGTTCCCTCAGACAGCTTTGGGGTCTGGATGGCCATTTTGCCCTTCCTCCACTGCCTGGTATGGTGGAGGCGGTGGGGGCCCACATGAAGTGAGAATTCCTGGCGTAATGCAACAAAATAAAATGAAAAAGCAAAAGTCCAAAAACAGAATCTGTTGATACCAAGTTTGTGTTGACACACACATTAGATAGATAGGTAGGTAGGTAGCTAGGTAGGTAGGTAGGTAGATAGATTTCTGCAGTAGTGGAATCTCTTAAAATTGGTTCAGCTGGATTGTTCAAAAAGACAACCAAAAGTGCAGTCAGGTGGTGGTAAGGTGCACATCTGGTCACAGCAAGAAGAGACATTTCACAGGGAGTAGTCTCCCTTCAAGCAAGCTTTCTGTCTTTTGGGGAATTGCTCCAACCCTGCCCAAAAGGTAGGCACAGATCAAGGTAATGTTGGAACTCAATTCCCTGTACCTTTGTGCACTTGCCAGGATACAGATTGCACCGGGTCACTCCAAAAGTGGTCCAAAATGCGATCAGTTTCCCTGTATGCTCACATCCTAAGGTGTCATAAGTAGCAATCCTTTTGTTGATTTCTGTCCTGAGGATACTTTTCTGTTGCTTTCTGCTGTCAAACTGCTTCCTGCGTACAGCATCCCCGCAAATTTAAGGGCACATGCCTCCAAAAGTTCTGTTATTATCAGTCTTACTCAAGTCTATCAAACTCAAGGCTGTGTTTCCCTCTTAATGTTGATCATTTTTGAGGGCTTTGTGGATCTCTTTCAAGAAGGATGAGCCTATGTTTTACATAAAGATGCTATTGGGTTCTTATTTATTTATTTATTTATTTATTTATTTGCATGAGATCCATGTCTTAAAAGGCAGTTTGGAAACCTGTCAAGAAATAACAGTGAATAGATAAATTCACCTACTGACTCAGTAGTGTAGCATGGATTTCAGCCGCTCGGGGCGTAAGCCAAACTTGCCGCCCCCTGGGCGGGGCCTAGGACATCTGCGCCCACTCCCGCTAGGGCTCCTGGAAATTGTAGTCCAAGAACACCCATACGCCCAAAAAGTGCCGCCCGGGGTGCCCACACACAGATACACTACGCTGCTGTACTTACTTTTATCATCTATTCCTGATGTTTGGGGCAATGTGAGCATAAGTTGTACTGCCTGCTAATGAGGGTTGTGGAGATCAAACTTATGATGAAGGCATAACCAAAGAAGCCAGTTGAAAAGTTGACAGCTCTGTTCAAAAGGGGCTTGGAGACAAGTCTCATGGTTTTCTCCCTGTTGTACCTCAATCTCTTTCTCTCTCTCTCTCTTTCTTTTTCCCTCCCAGGTGTGGATCGATGCTGGGACCCAAATATTTTTCTCATATGCCATAGGACTGGGGGCACTCACTGCCCTGGGCAGCTATAACCGGTTCAACAACAATTGCTATAAGTGAGAGCCCTTGTCCTCTTCAACTATCAGAGCACAAGCCAGCAGGGTGTAGGGAAAAAGCGCTAGGCCCTGTCAGATTGCCGTCATTCCTCAACCGCTAGCTGGGCTCCTGTCCACTTAACAGCTGCACATCACATGGAAATTCAACAGGCAAAAGCATAGTCTCAGGAGTAAGGAGAGCTAGACCTGTTTAGCTGGAGTTGTCATGAAGATGCTCCTTTCAAATGCTAGGAAGTACCTTGGTGCCACGAAATGTGTCACCTGCTACTTTGTGCACATAAGAAAGCTGCCCAATGTGGAAGAACCCAATATTGTTGATAGTTCACCTGTTTACTGTCCAACTGGCAACCTGGGTTGTCCGTTGTATAGAACGACTTCCCTCAGGAGCATATAAATCAGGGCAGGGCAGAAGAAGGAAAAACAATTACTCCTCATTTCTCTTCTCTGCTGGCCTCCTTTTTGCTGTGCCTTGGGTTTTGGCTTAAAAGAGTAGGTTTCCAAGAAGAGTTAAAAGTAGAGGGCAAGTTGCTGGGTCATTTGCAGTAGGCCAGCCATGATTTCTGTCTCCCACTAATTTTTAATGGTGGCAGCAAGAATGACTCCACTCGCCATAGCATTTGTAGTTGTGTAGAAGAGGCAATTCGAGCAGGTGTACACATCTGAAATGTGACCTTCTGCAAAACGGTCAAAGGTCCAGAAGCCTTGTCCTCATGTGGCTATTCTAGTTGAAGGAAGGCCACATGTTCAACTATGTACTTCCAGTGGAAGTGTGACAAATTCACTTATTCATACTGTTCCTAATTTTCCTATGCCTCCTCACTGTATCTAAGTTGACACTGAGGAAGTTCAAGGTTTCTTTCTCAAAATTCCAGGGTGTTTGAGAACAGCTGCCTGAAAATTGACTAAAAACCAAGATGGGAATAATTGTTTCCTGTTAGCAGTGTTTCCAAATCTGATGCCATTAAATGGCCAACTGTATTTTCTACTAGTAAAGGTAAAGGTTTCCCTTGCTCGGAAGCCAGTCGTATCCGACTCTAGGGTTCAGTGCTCATCTCTGTTTCAAAGCCAAAGAGCCAGCGCTGTCTGCTTCTGCAAATGATTCCATGGTCATGTGGCAGGCATGACTAGACACCGGAGTACACAGAATGCTGTTACCTTCCCACCGAAGTGGTCCCTATTTATCTACTTGCAATTTCTTGCTTTCAAACTGCTAGGTTGGCAGGAGCTGGGATAAAGATGGGAGCTTATTCCGTCCTGCAGTACTCGGGAATCGAACTGCTGACCTTCCACCTCCCAGTCAGCATCTTAGCCACTTGAGCCACTGCAGTCCTAGCCAGGTAGAAAGTCCTGTCGCAGGACAATAGCCTAATACACATCCAGCCCAGATGAGCCAGGTTCAGTCATTTATAGTGGAGCCATCTTTGGCCACTCCAACCTGCCTGAGGCCACACCGTGGTCTCCACCTTGTGGAGCGACTGCTATCCTTTGGTAATGACTGCTACATTTGCCATTTCTGCAGATTTCGCTCAATTCAGCCGCAACGGTGGTGGCTGTCATTGTGTAATGCAAGAGGGGCTGCAATACTGTGGGCCAGAAAGCCCCACTTCCCTTGCTGAAGCAACAAAAAAAGGCCAACAGGAGCGATGCTGTTCCAGTACAGAGGGGGTAAATGACAAGGGATTAAGCCAGTAGGGATGGAGAAGAAGTGGGGGAAGAGGCTTCCGAGCCTTTGCTTTATTGTGGAGGGAAATTATAGAGGCACCAGGAAGTGCTTGAATTCCAAAGAAATCACAACTGAGAGCCATCCTCTGTTTTGTGTTGGGGACAGAAGAGGGCCTTTAGCCCTCAAGATGTATGAGTTATACTTTCCATCACCCTCTAATACTGCCCATTTTGGGTTGGATTTTTGGGAGTTCGAGTACCAAACTACCAAAAGGCCAAAGTTTTGCCAACCCTGTTCTGCCTCACTTTGCCCACCCAAGCTGAAGTGGTCCAGGAAGTTTACAGTAGAGTACGATCCTACTCGAATCATCCACTGCTACTTCAGGTGATGGAAGATTTCAGCTGCCTCCGGTCCCAATTATAGGAAAAAGGAGATAGGGAGAGGGGAAAGGCATCTCAGTGAATGAATAAAAAACTATTTCTATTATATATCTGGATTCTTTCTATTATATACCTGGATTGAATCATCCCCTCACTTGTTCATATGCAAGGCTAACCTGATGTATTAAGGAGAGTCAAGGACCGTCCACAATCTTCTGGGTGCTACCGACCCTCCAACACAGCTTGATTCATTGGAGGAAGAACTTGGAAAAGTTACCTTTTTTGGAGTATAGCTTCCCAAATCCTCCAAATAGCATAACCTATGGTGGTCGTGTTGGTCCTGGGAGAGGGTAGTGAATGCCCGTCAAAAAAAAATTTTCCTCCTCAAGATGTGAAAGAACTTGTGAAATTTAAAAGATGGACGAACCAGCCATTCCATTTTCAAGGTTTCCTCTGCTTCCAGGACTTATTTTTCATTTTGGCACTATTGGGCAAATCAGTGCAAGCCACTAGGGGCTGTGATGGCCCAGTGGTTAAGAAGCTCGCCTTGTTAGCTGGAAGGCTGGCAAGTCGGCAGTTTGAGACCGGGTACTGCATGACGGAATGAGCACCTGTCTCTGTCCCAGTGGTTAAGAAGTTCGCCTTGTTAGCTGAACGGCTGGCAAGTCAGCAGTTTGAAACCTGAGTACTGCCCGTCTCTGTCCCAGCTCTTGGGGGACATGAAAAGGAGCCTCTTTCGGGCGTCCCCTGAGCAGAGTTTCTCCAGCAAAAATCCTTTCAACCCTGAATAATTTCTGACATGAATTATTATTATTATTATTATTATTATTATTATTATTATTATTATTATTATTATTATTATTATTATTATTATTATTATTATTATTATTATTATTATTATTATTAAATTCAAGCCAGCTCCCTGGTACATTGATACACCAAATGGTATCAGTAGGCAAATTCTTTCTCACGCAAGGTGGACATTGCATGGCCTTGCAGTTAGGCTGGATTGCAGCTCCCATCAGGTACCTGGTGGCAAGGGAGGATGGTAGCTGCTGCCCAAAGACTCTTTGAGGGCCCCATGTGGCCTCACCGTTCTAACCTGACTCCCCATCTTATGCATACATGCTTCCACTTGTGAAATGTTTTAGGTGTTTCAGCTGCCTTCCCGGCTGTTGCTGCTTGTGCTAGGCTCAGGGCCAGCCCAACACCCAACTTCCCAAAACCAACACACAGGTTGCCACCACCTCCCTGCTTTCCTCCGGCTGCCCGTTTTAGGCTAAGCAGCACAGACGCCTTCCCACCATCATACGCTACAGATGTATGCCTGCACACAGGCCCAAAATCTCCACATTCTGTGGCTTCCAACTTACTAGCAGCCCAATCCTGTGTAGGGTTCGCTCTGGCAAAATCTGGTTCAGCTCAAAGAGACCTGTTGTTGCGCAACATTGAGCTGCAAGGATTGTAACAGACGGTCATCAGGGAATGGAAGCAAAGTGGGTGCTCACGGCTGCAAAATGGCAATGTGTGTTAGTTGATGGCTGCTCATGGTGCTGTTCATGGATTTTCCAGTTCTTGCCAATTTTGTACTGAAGCGGAGGAAGGTGCCTTTAACTGAATCTTACCAACAGTCCAGCTTCAGAGCTTGGAAAATTTGGTTTTTTAAATAATAATAATAATAAAGAAATAAGTCGCATTTATAGGTGTAACAATTCCCCCAAAGTAATTTTTATCATGGTTGCAATTATTATTATTTTTAAAGTAATGCTTTGCCCTTTCTTGGAGTTAACTAAAGTAGATATTGGTTGGTTGGTTAGTAAATAAACAGCCTCCCGCCCTATGTAAAGGACAAGATTCCAATTACAGTAAAACACAGGATAACGCTAAAACTTGGTTCCACAAGTCTTGGTGTTATCCGATTTTTAGTGTTATCCGATGCATGTTAAAATCCTATGGGATGGATTGGATAACGTTAAAGCTCCATAGAGATACATTGTAACCGCACAGGCTTTAGCGTTTGTTATCCGATCCATCCCATAGGACCTTAACGTTATTTGATCCAATTCTCCTCCCCAGATTACTTAACGCTATGCAATTTTAGTGTTATCCAATCCAATCGTTATCCGGTGTTTTACTGTATAGTAAAACCCCAGGTTATAACGGAGGTCCATTCCAACAGCCTACGTTGTAACCCCCAAAAAATTGTAAACTGAAACATCCATAGGGATGCATTGAAAAATAAATGTTCCTGAATTGATTGTTGTAAACTGAAAAGAATATTGTACATTAAAAAATTATAAACTGGGACAGCATTTCCATAGGATTTGCCATTGTAAACTGCAGCAAACTTAAACCCGAGGTTTTACTGTAATTACTTTTTCAAAAACCTCTGAATATCAGCAGAAAACACACTTTGGTCCCATACACCTCATTATTAGTTGAACATCCACAATAGAGTATAAGCCAAGGTTTGAACCATGCAGTATACTTTCTGCACCCACTGAATGAACCCATACCCTGCAACGAAAAAAACCCCAGTGCCTTTGAGCAGTTACACTGCCAAAGGAGTGAAGTTATCTCTCATCAAATTACAATGGTGCCTCGAGTTACAAATGGTTTGAGTTACAAAATTTTCACAATACGAATCAAAAACAGGTGAAAATAATGGCTCAAGTTACACATTTTTCCAGAACAGATTAATTAGTTTTCAGTGCATTCCTATGGAAAACCATGTTTCAAGTTATGAATTGTGATTTTCGATGCATTCCTACGGGAAATTTGAGTTACAAATTTTTCATAACATGAAAAGTGCCTTGGAACGCATTACATTTGTAACCCAAGGTACCACTGTACAACTGTACTGTAAGTTAGTTAATAAGTGTGCAGCCAAGTCAAGTCCAACCTAATGGTTGGGAAATCCTTCCCAGGGTTTTCTAGATGGAGAGTACTGTACTTGGAAGTACTTTTCCAATTCCCACCTTCTGGGGGTGCCCTGAGATAGAGCAGCTTGCTCAAGGCTACATAGACTGGCTTCTCTGGGATGCACAGCAGGAACCTGCACTCTGGCTCCAGAGCAAGAGATCTTATCCAGCTAGCTAGCTAGTCAACTGCATTTTTACAGAAGCAGAGGAAGAGTTAGTTATTAGTATATAATGACTTCCAAACTGTGGTCCAGCTGGATCGGTACTGTCTTCGCTGACTGGCAGGGAGTCTCCAGAGTTTCTTGGAGCTCCATCCAGCATAGGCCACTCCCTCCCTGTCAAATTTGGGACCTTGCCTGATAGCTGTCCCTCTTTGCCTTTCCCATTCCAGAGATGCCATCATCCTGGCATTGATCAATAGTGGGACCAGTTTCTTCTCCGGCTTTGTGGTCTTCTCCATCCTGGGCTTCATGGCAGCAGAGCAGGGAATTGACATCTCCAAGGTGGCTGAATCTGGTGAGTTGCCAGGGCCTTTTGTCAAGTGGTCGCCTGGAAGTTGTGAAAGGCGTGGCTGAATCTCCAGTTCTTCAACGGAGATGGTGCTAGGGAAAGAAAACCCATCAGGAGCGATTTTGGCTGGGTCTCCAGGGGTGCCTAAACTACGGCCCGTGGGCTGGATCCGGTCCCCAATGCCAATGCATCCGGCCCACAATGCCCTCGTTGCTCCCATAAGCAAAAGTAAAACACACACATCCATTTTACTTCTGCTTCCAGGAGCGACAAGGGCAGTGTGGGCTGGATGAATTGGTGTCAGTGACCAGATCCAGCCCACAGGCCACAGTTTGGGCACCCCTGCTCTAAAGGTCCCAGTTGTTTTATCACAAGAGTAATGGCATAGGAGATTTACTTTTCCTATGCTATGAATGGTATAAGCACCAATAACGATTGTGTCGCCTTGTGTTGGTCCTCCCCATTTTTTCTGAGCATTGAACAGCTGAGGAGGAAACGTGTGACTATCTATATCCACGTGATTTTAGTAGTCTTAATATCATGGCAGCAGAGTGTCTTACCATGGGCATGCCTATTACAGTTCAGGTTGGAAAGATGTCTGTGGGCCATAAATAGAGTCTATTTTATCCCATAAGCAGAATCCACCTTTTGCTGGTGGAGCATAATATCAAGAGTACAGTCATACCTCGCTTAAAGAGCATAATGCGTTCCACAGGATTGCTCTTTAAGCGAGTTTGCTCTTTAAGCGAAACACAATTGTAAATGACCAACGGGGGGGGGGGGATTGCAAACCCCGATTTATTTGTTAAGCGAGTTTTTGATTGGTTTTATTTGTTAAGTGAGGCGAACATTCAGAGAAAACTGCTCTTTAAGCGAGTTGCTCTTTATGCTAGGTTTGACTGTATTTCTGCTTTCCTATGGAGAGAGAAAAAGAATGACACATACTGTACATAGATAAACACAAACTGAGGTCCTGGTCATCATGGTTTTGAATAAATGAAGAATTGTCTTTGCTTTGGCACAATATGAAAGTCCACATGACTTATCCAGCCTTTGCTTCTAGTCTCATTGTCCATTAGGTGTCTTCAGATACCTCTTGTGACTTGGAACTGGCATAGTAGGCTGATTTTGGCCCTTATGGAGACTCAACTTGTAAATGTCTTCATATCTAGGAATTGGTCACTGTTCTCAAATCAGTCAGCAAGAAAATGGCTACTATAGTCTGAGTAGCATGGTCTTTTCTAAGGGGTCTGTGTGAAAGTGCAGAAAAGCACGTTTACAGCCTGTCCAACTGCAACTGCCACCACCCTTGACCATTTTGGAGGGGATGATGTTGGACAAGCTTGTATAGATCGTGGTGCCCAAGCTTTTCAGGCTGTGGACCAGTCATATGGTTCAGCGGGCCGATCACTTGATTCCTCCCACCAGAAGCAGAAGTAAAACGCACCTTGCAATCTATTTTGCAACAGGATGAGATAGATTTTAACTTGCCATTTCCTCTGCTTAAACCAGGGGTGCCCAAACTACGGTCTACGGGCTAGATCCGGCCCTTGATGCTAATTCATCTGGCCCACGCCACCCTTGTCGCTCCTGGAAGCAGAAGTAAAATGCACCCATGGGACGGATGAATTAGCATTGGGGGCCGGATGCGGCTCATGGGCCATAGTTTGGGCACCCCTGGTGTAGATGGTCAAATCTGTGCAAACCTAAAAACAAAAGCCTCAAAAGTCAAACTGATTAAATCTAATCAATATTCTGTGCTATCTTTTTATGGAAATCAAATCTTTTCTATTTTTTTCTACATGGAGTTTAGAAATCTTCAACCCTTGATACTTTCAGAGTTCTTATACTGTACTAAAAAAAGCCACAACCTTGATTATTCCTTGACAGAGCTACAGGATGCTAATCAAAGGGAACTTTTTATATCCCTGAAGTTGAAGACTTAATTATATAAGATCAAGTCAGCTAAGACTCTGTGATAACAGAGGAAATGAGATGTAGATTTTCCTCATTACCTCTTTAGATGTCCAATTAATGATCAGATACGAAAAGAATATCTGAAATACTTGTTGCATAAGACTTATAATTGGCCCAAATACATTTGCATTTCTTTTATGCCCTGAGGGGGAGTCACATTTTGTCCTCACTCCAAGCAGTGATGGGATGTTACTGGTTCGGACCGGTTCGCCCAAACCAGTAGCATCCCATCAGGAGGGGTCACCAGGAGGGTGGTAAAATCCCGGGTGACCGGTTCGGTCGCCTTTCCAGCCCCCTCCAAAAATGTATTTCCAGGCAGCCAAAATGGCTGCCCGGAACTGCACATACATCAAGCCTCTATTTGAAGCATGTGCAGTTCTATTTTTTAGTGCACATGCATCAAATAGGGGTTTGACGCATGCACACTAAAAAAGAACTGCATGCATCAAACGGAGGTTTGACACATGTGCAGACATTTTTAATTTATTATTATTATTATTATTGCTCTGCCCATGACGTCATGACGTTGGCTACGCCCATGACATCCATGACGTCACGGTGGGCTAGCGGGAATTTTGACAACCCACCACTGACTCCAAGTCTGGAGGTGGCCAGGGTGGGGTGGGGTCACTGGTAGTGGTAAAGCCCTTTCTGAACTTATGCTATTTTATGGTGTGTGTCTGGGAGGGGGGACCTGTGATCCACCATATGTTGTGATGTCGTGACTGCCAACAGTTCTATCCACTGAGGCAGATGCGGAAGAAAGTTGAGAGCTAAAGCCCAAACAGCATTTCATTTATTGCTAATCACTAGGGACATGGCTAATCAGGATTTTTTAAAATTACTCTAAGACAGGGGTGCTCAAACTACGGCCCATGGGCTGGATCCGGCCCCTGATGCCAATTCATTTGGCCCACGAAGCCCTCGTTGCTCCCGGAAGTGGAAGTAAAACACGTTTTACTTCCGCTTCCGGGAGCAACAAAGGCGGCGTGGGCCAGATGAATTTGCATTAGGGGCCAGATCCAGCCCATGGGCCGTAGTCTGGGCATCCCTGGTTTATACAGAGGTGGACAGAATGACGAAATCACAGGGGTGGATTTCAGTCACACAGGTTTTCAGTCCCTAGGGTTGCAGAAATATGTATCTCATTCCATTTGTCAAAAGATAATAGATATGGGCACGTTTTCCTTCTGCTTCTAGGAGCGACGAGGGCTTCACGAGCTGGACGAATTGGCGTCAGGGGCCCAGATCCGGCCCATGGGCCAAAGTGACTGGCCCCCTGAACCAGCCCACAGCCCAAAAAGTTTGGGGACCCCAGCTCTAAGAAGATGTGGTTTTAGTTTGACTGTTCTTTATAATCCAGTTTGCTTTATCTTCAAAGATGGTTGTTTATGCAGCTTAGGTTTTGTTTGATCAGTAACAAATTAGCAATAGGAATGAGTGCCCAGCGTGTTACAGGCAAAAAAAATGATAATTACCTTGTGATCAGTGGTGGGATTCATCAGATTTGTCCCAATTTGTCAGAACCAGTAGCAGAAATTCTGGCTGGCCCCGCCCATCCAAGTTTTGAAATAAAGTAGTCCTAATTTAGGTGCAACACAGGGCTTTCCCCCTGGCCATGCCCACCATACCACGGCCACAGAGTAGTAAATTTTTTTGAATCCCACCACTGCTTGTGAACCACCCAGAGAGAGCACTTAAGCGCTATGGGGCGGCATTTAAGTGTAATTGCACACTCTATAGCACACTCTGGGTCGTTCACAAGGTAATTAGCATTTTTGCTTACACAAGTATACGCTGGACAGATTTTTATTTCTTAAATATATGGAGTCTGAATTTTGAGTGATGCTTTGCTTAATTAGCATGATTGACTGTAAAAACCCACACCATTTATATAGCACACTGAACAAGCAATGCTGATCCCCATCTTCCTAGCTGCCTCCATTACGCACCTGTTTTACCCCTATTTATTTATTACATTTATTACGCACATGTACAATTGGATTATATTTCTGTCACGTCCATGTGCTGTTTGGAACCATAAGGGTGAGAAATCGCTTTATTCTGAGGGGAGCAGTGAATGTTGACATTCTCTGCATGTTGAACTTCAAAACTATCAATTTGAGTAACTGCATAGCATAATACTGGACCTCTGAGAATAGCCAGAACAGTGTGAAACCCTCAGTAACATAATCCAATATAGGCCCAGTTGCTGCAACAACAACAAAAAGGGAAGTCAACTCTGTATAATTTGTTTCATTTCCCTGTAGGCTAAAGAGTTGAGCAGAAAGCAGAGCTATTATCTTTTGACAAGTGGAACGAGATACATCTTTCTGCAACCCTGGGGACCAAAAACCTATGTGGCTGAATTCCACCCCTGCGATTTTGTCATTCTGTCCACCTCTGCTTAAACCAGGGGTGCCCAGACTACAGCCCATGGGCCGGATCCGCCCCTGACACCAATTCATCCAGCTTATGATGCCTTCGTTGCTCCCGGAAGTGGAAGCAAGATGCACTCAGACGTTTTACTTACCGCTTCCAGGACTGACGAGTGTAGCGTGGACCAGATGAATTGACATCAGGGGGTGGATCCGGCCCATGGGCCGTAGTCTGGGCACGCCTAGTTTAAGCAGAGAAAATATCAGCCTGAAAATCTAGGCTTCTTGATTTTTACTTCCTTTCTCCCGCAGGGCCTGGGCTGGCATTTATTGCCTATCCACGTGCTGTCACTCTGATGCCGGTAGCTCCACTCTGGGCTGCCCTGTTTTTCTTCATGCTGCTACTCCTGGGCTTGGATAGCCAGGTAAGAGTTATGGGGTAGGAGAGGGGTCGGGGGCAGGGCAGAGAAATGGGTTGTTGTCATGCCGCAGGAGAAGGGCAGCAGGTGGGGGGGGGTCCTTTAATCTCAAAATCTCCTTTCCCGATTTCTCCTGACACTGAACCTCCTCCTCCTCCTCCTCCCCTGCAGTTTGTGGGTGTGGAGGGCTTTATCACTGGGATCCTGGATTTCTTCCCAGCAGCCTATGCCTTCCGATACCAGAGAGAGATCATCGTGGCACTTTCCTGTATGGTCTGCTTTTTCATTGAGTTGTCTATGGTGACTGAGGTAGGTAAAAACAGCTGCTGAACAAAGCTGGGGGGTTGGGTATGGGGTGGTAACAATAGCAATTACATTTCTATACTGTCCCCATAGTGCTTACTGCACACTCTGGGCAGTTCACAAGGTAAATTAGCATTTTGCTCCCAACATGAAAGGAATTGCCGGTGGTTCAAGGGGTTAAGATGCTGAACATGACGACTGGAAGGTCGGAGTTCGATACCCGAGTGCTGCATGACGGAGTGAGCTCCCGTCTCTGTCCCAGCTCCTGCCAACCTAGCAGTTTGAAAGCAAGAAATTGCAAGTAGATAAATAGATACTGCTTTGGTGGGAATATAAACAGCGTTCCGTGCACTCCGGTGTCTAGGCAATGTCTGCCACATGTCCACAGAAACATCTGCAAAATGCAGACAGCTATAAATAGAAATGAGCACTGAACCCTAAAATCGGATACGACTGGTTTTCAAGCAAGGGCGACCTTTACCCCATCTTGATGGGTCCTCCTTGTACTGACCTTGGAAGGCTGAGTCAACCTTGATTCCTGGCGAGGATCGAACTCACAATGTTTTGGCTGCAGTACAGCAGTTTAACCCCTGTACCACCCCTGTACCACCAGGGTTCTTAGGTAAAGTGAGTGAATGGGGAGGAGGGCAAACGTCACTTGGACACCTATGGCATTTTGGACTTCTCCAAGAACCTCCAGGTAACATAGCCTGTGCTATGGAATTGTGGGAGATGTAGTCTCTAGAGGATCAAAGCTTCCCAGCCGTAGTTTACATGGAGCAAAATCAAGATACAGTATGTTGAGATGGAATGAGAGAGGAAACCCAAGTACCCTACAGGGGTTAATTAGCACAAGGAAGTTCTCCTGAATATGACACAGATTTTTCTTAGTGGATTGCTTTAAAACAGGGGTGCCCAAACTTTTTGGGCCATGGGCTGATCATGTGGTTTAGGGAGCCGGTCACTAAGGCCCATATGGGCGCGTTTTACTTCCGCTTCCAGGAGCGACAAGGGCTTTGTGGGCCGGATGAATTGACTTTGTGGGCCACACCTGGCCCCCGAGCCTTAGTTTGGGCACCACTGCTTTAAAACAACAGTCAAATTAAAACATTTTCATAGGTGAGGATTTTGTCCTCTATTCTCCCACCCTTCTAGTATCCCAGAAACTACCCAGAGGAGTTACTTTTTTGCCCAGGGGGAAGATTATAACATTGTGCCCCCTGCTCTCTGTTCTCCAGTGCAGTCTTGGGACCCTCATTCTGGCTGACAAAACTCAGCTTACCCCGGAAGGTGGGTAGCAAAATTGGGTGGCCTCTGGGCAGGGAGGTGGCGAAATTGGGTGGCTATGCCCACCTCCCTGCCCCGCCCCATCAGGTTTTGTCCCTGCAAGTGGTTCAATGTCTCCCTTGCTCAAAAGCCAGTCATATCCAACTCTAGGGTGCAGTGCTCATCTCCATTTACAGCCAAAGAGCAAGTGCTGTGCCTGTGTTTGCAGATGTATACATGGCCATATGGCAGGCATGACTAGATCACCCACCATGTAGGCTCTGCCCATGACATAGGCTCTGCCCATGACATAGGCTCTTCTCACAGTGTAGGCTCCGCCCACAGTGTGGTAGCAATTTTTTTTTTTTGCTTCCCACCACTGTCTAGGATGAATCTGTTTTTCTGACTGGCCAACTTTTCCACCACCCAAACAGTAGAGTGTACAATAAGTAAGTAAAGTAAGCAAGTGAGTAAATAAGTAAATAAAATCTTGAAATGGGTTGGGATTTATAAGATAAGAAGTGGTCTTGGCAGAGACGTGAAAGTATTTAGTATTTCACACATCCCACAACTGAACTTGAGTAAACCTCGGCTGTTATCAGCCCTTAGGTGTTGTTCAAGGCTTATTTAGATTTCACATACAAAGCAGTAGAGATATAGTACAAACTACCTTGCTTATAATCAAGCTTGAAGTGTGTACTATCCTTTAAAAAAAAAGGCCACCAAAAATTAAAATTGCTTAGGAGACCTAGGGAGGAGGTGAAAATGAGTTGGATAAAGAAATCCAGCTGCAAAGCCAGAAAGCAGTTGGCTTTGAAATGAGGAAACATAGGCAGACCTGGGAGTGAACAGCTATTAGCCAAGGTCATGAAAGATCTTATGCATTTAGAGCAGGAGTGCCCAAACTTTTTGAGCCACAGGCTAGTCACGTGGTTCAGCGGGCCGCTCACACGGAAGTGAAAGTAAAACCTGCCTTGCAATCTGTTTTATAACAGATCTGTGTTGCAACAGGATGAGATAGATTTTAGGCTGCCATTTTCTCTGCTTAAATCAGGGGTGCCCAAACTACAGCCAGTGGGGCAGATCCAGCCACCAACACCAATTCATCCAGCCCATGCCACCCTCGTCGCTCCTGGAAGCAGAAGTAAAACATGCTGGATGAATTGGCGTCAGGGCCGGATCTGGCCCACAGGCCATAGTTTAGTGCCCCCTGATTTAGATGTTCCAGCTAAGATACTCAAAATCTTGCACAAACTCCCATCCATGTTTCTGTAGCTTCTGGAGACCTACGGTAACAGTTCCTCCCCACTCTCCCATCCCCCTTCCCAGCCGCTCTCTAGGATCTTTTTCCACTCTTGTTGCCATGAATCCATCAGCCAACAGAATTCATGTCCAGATTCAGCCTCAGCAAGGGCTATACACGGAGTTGGGATCAAGAGGTGGCTATTTGTGGCACTTATTGGCTTTCACATCAGGCATCTCTGTTGGCCTTTCTTGAATCAGTTTTGCAGCTTTAAAAATACAGTAGCAAAGATTATTCCAGGTGTTCCTCAACTCACAACTCTGTAAATCAGGGGCGCCTAAACTTTTTTGTGCCATGGGCCGGTCACGTGGTTCAACGGGCCAGTCATGTGGTTCCTCCCACCGGAAGCAAAAATGCACCTTACAATCTGTTTTGCAACAGGATGAGATAGATTTTAAGCTGCCGTTTTCTCTGCTTAAACCAGGGGTGCCGTACTTTGGGCACCCCTGCCATAAATCATGGTTGTGCAGCTCGTGGTCCTTTGGATGGTGTTAGACTGCAGTTCCAATTAGCCTTAGCCGGCATGGCCAATGGTGAAGGATGATGAGAGATGCAGTCCAGCAAAAAGTGAAAGATTGCAAGTTGGCCATCCTAGCGGTCAATCAATTGATCACCCAGTCAATTGGGTGCAGTATGAGCGTTCGATTGAATGATTTCACAGGGAGTGCTTAATTAAGCAAACCATGAAAAACCTAGACTGCAGGCCGGAAGCAGAAGTAAAACATGCCTTGCAATCTGTTTTGCTACAGGAGGAGATAAGTTTTAAGCTGCTACTTTCTCTGCTTAAACCAGGGGTGGCTAAACTATGGCCCGTGGGCCAGATTTGGCCCCCGATACCAAGTCATCCAGCCCACGCCGCTCTCATTGCTCCTGGAAGCGGAAGTAAAACATGCCCATCATTTGGTCACCCCTGACCTAGGCCACTTTCCTGAAGATGATGATTTTAAAACTGACAACAAATTCAAAGTTTGACTCTAAAGAAGCAGTTATGTCCGCAGGGTGTAGCAAGAAGGTGGGGAATTCCTAGTCCTCAGTACGTGGTCCTACTGTGCTGTTTCCAAGCTGTGCGTTGTCAGGGCATGTTAATTATCGTCAGAGCCAAAGCATGGGGAAAGTACATTCCTGGAATTACGGCTCCCAAAATCATGCAGCCAGAACGGGTTGTGGCCTCACGTGTCTAGGCCGAGGATTTTGACAGCTGGGATCCAAAAATGAGGCTTCTGTGGACATAATCAGGTGTGAAATGTGGTTTGAAAAATGAAGCCATAGGGAACAGTCCTTATGTGCCCCGAAGGCATCTCCTGTGATTGGCATTGCCTTTCGCTCTACCAGTTATTTGAGCTGTGGCATCTTCCTTATTCCCAGAAATTCCAAGCTGCAGCTTGCCTTAGCAGTGATAAACAACTGCAGGGAAATCCCCAATGTGTCCCTATTTCCCAGAAAACATTTCGTACTTCCCAATCTGCTTGAGTGACTTGCTGAATAAAGGGGTGTCTGTTCTGGTCTTTGACTGTAATAATAAATTGGTTGATTGAATAAAGGGGTGAGCGGACTGGGACATGAAGAAGCAGCCATATTAACTGGACTGTTCTTCTTCAGTTGCTAGGAAACATTGTTAATTATAGAAGGTACTAGTGCAGTGGTGCCCAAACCACAGCCTAAGGGCCCAATTAGGCCTGCACATCTCATTAATCCGGCCCAGGCTGAGAACCCTGGCCCTCTCTGGACTGCCCCCTCTGCCTGACGTCACTTATGGTGACTCCTTTCACCCCCTCTCCCTGTTTATCTTGTTTAAAAGCCTTTTGAAAAAACTGAAAAAGCCTCCAGAGAATACAAGGGGTGCTTTGAACAAAACTTTACTTGAGTTGAGTATGGGGAATCCAGGGGTTTTTGGAGTCTACAGACAGACTACATTTTCTCCACACCTGCCCTAGGCACACCCCAGTGGGAAGGAACCCAATTGTGTCTTCTCTGTGGCAGATCCCCTATTGTGAAGTGATCTCCCTCAGATGGTTAGGTTGGCCCCCTCAACTAAGTCACTGTGCACTGGTATTTAGCAGAGTTGAATCTATATTAAAGGTTATTTTTAAAGTGTTTTTAAACATTTTCAACCATTCAATGCATTTTAATTATTGCTTTAGTTTATTTGTTTTTAATGCTTAATTGATTGCATTTTAATTTGATTTTTTTAATACCGTGAGACATCCCTTGAGTCCTCCATCAGTTGAAAAGCGGTCTCCACGTGTAGGAAATAAATATGACAGCTTCAAGATTTGCATAGTTTTCCCCCTTCCTCCTCCTCCCCCATAATGGGAAAGGGGGGTAGGAAGAAGGCGATAAAATGTCTTGCAGTCTAGCCTTTACATGCCGCCCCCTTACAATATATCCCCTTTTTTGCCACCTGGATTTACTGACTCCCCCTCCCCCTTTGGCATTAGGCTTCGTCTTGTCTTGCTTTCACTTCTTGCTGTTCCTGACGGGAAGAAGTGGATTCACAACAGCAGTTCTCAGAAAGGAATGCTGCTCCCGCTGGGATTTTTGTGGGTAAATGTGCTGGCCTTTAGCAGCTGCTTAGCGGGAAGACTCACCCTGCTTAGAGGAATTGATGTGTGTTAAGAAAGCTGAGAGGGAGAGGTGAGTGTGAGAGAACATGGAAGCAGGAAGCTATTTTGGGGGGGAAATGCACACCTATGTCATACCCGCCTCACAGTCATTCTCCCCCATCCAGGGGGGCATGTATGTCTTCCAGTTGTTTGACTACTACTCGGCCAGTGGCACGACACTTCTGTGGCAGGCCTTCTGGGAGTGCGTGGCGGTTGCCTGGGTTTACGGTAAGCTCAAGTGATGTACCTGTTGCAATACATAGAGAAGGAGATGGGAAATGAGTTGACAAAATAAGAGAAGGCTGATACAGTGTATGGATCCACCAGAATGTCAGGGATCTGACCCAAGTGTCTACAGCAGGGGTTCTCAACCTTTTCAAGTTGAGGGCCGGGTCATGCTCCCTCAGTCAGCTTTGAGGGTCAGACGGCCATTTTGCCCAGCCTGCACGATGGGGGTGGCCATTTTGTCCCAGCAGGCCTTAGGTTGGGAAACCCTGGTCTACAGAATGTGCTGTGGATAAAAATGAAGAAGATGTTTCTAGTCATCATGGGTGCAAAGAAAGAAAAATCCTGCATTTAGGTGCCACCTTTGGAGAGTTGATTTATCATCGTTATAGCTCCCAACACACGGGTGCTTGTGCACACACGTATAGCAATAGCAATTACACTTGTATACCACCCCTTAGTGCTTAGTGATGCCGTAGCCAGGATTCTAGATGGGAGAGGTGAAAATTTTTCAGGAGGAGCAAAAATTCACAGAAGGGACAACAATGTCACACTTGCATATATAACATTGGCACCACGGGGCGGGTTGGGGGGGGGCTGTTAGCTGATGAGGGGTTTTTTTTGGGGGGGGGCAAGCTATGACCCTGCACTTAGTGAGGTAATTAGCATTTTGCCCCAAACATGCTGGGTACTCATTTTACCATCCTTGGAAGGATGGAAGGCTGAGTCCACTTGGATCCGCATCAGGATCGAACTCACAACATCAGCAGTTTTGGCTGCAATACAGCAGTTTAACCACTGCACCACCAGGGCTCTTCACCCATGCACAAAGTCGGGCGTAGACGGCTGTCATCATAGTCCAATTTTTTTTAAATCATAGTCCTAGTTGTCCACCAAAGTCTACAACTAAAAAGAGCAGACGTGTGAACCAATTGTGGATTTATAATTTCAGATTACTACTGGAGCAGAATTTTGTGGGTAACCACCTTCCCACATAGAGAAAATGTGAAAGGAAAACTATTCTACCAGGCTAGACTACAACTCCTCTGCTTCTTAATTAGGGAGAGCATTTCATTTCATTGTAATACATAAACTGTAATACATAAACCGTAATACATAAACTGTCTGAAGTTATAAGATCCAGTGTTCTCCTGTTGGCACACGCTGAACTTCCCGAGTAGCTGGAGAGTAATAAAACAGTAACTGTTACTCTTCCACCTTTCAACTACATGCTCCAGGGTAGAGGCAAGCCTTAACTAGAAGTGCACTACATCTGCAAGGCCTCATTATTTAACTAGCACCTTGTGATTCTGAGCTCACGATTGGGAATCCAGATTAAAATCTGCTCATAAACATTCACTGAATGGGGTGGAGAGGAAAACCCTCCCATTTTGCTACTGTGTAGTCAGTTTAAATGGGATTAAGAGGGGGTGTATGAGTGCTGGAATGGAAAGCAATTAGCCAGGATGAATATCCCCAAAGCGTAATAGTGTGTGCATAACCAGAGTAAGGGGCTTACTTCATCAAAATCTGCAAATGGCCAAGATAATACTATTAAAGTAACCTGCTTCTAGTCAAAGATAGCCTACTTTTAAGATTTAGTTGATTTCAAATTGTACCTATACTGTACACTGTATTTCATTTACATCAATGATTACCTGCATTTCACACATATCCATAATTTTAAACCAGGGGTGGTCAAACTTGTTGGGCCATGGGCCGATCACATGGTTGAGTGGCCCAGTCATGTGGTTCCTTCCAACGGAAGCGGAAGTAAAACACACTGCACATGTATAAAACACTGCCATAAATGCACTCGCAGCTGTCGTAAACACATTTATTACAGCCACGGGTGCTTCACAGCAGTGTTTTACACATGTGGAGGCATGTTTAATTTCTGCTTCCGGAAGTGGCGAGGGTGGTGTGGGCCGGAATTTTAGGTCCCGCAGGCCGAATCCAGCCTGCAGGGAGTAGTTTGGCCACCCCTGTTTTAAATCATGCGATGATCTGGTACAAATAAATAACTGAAATTGTTGGGAGTTGAAAAAAGGTATGATTGTGAGCATGCAGCAAATATGGACAGAGGGTGAATTCAGTGCGTTCCATTCTACACCACATTCCCCAGTCAAGGGTATCTTTGTTTTCCTGTTCTGTCTAGGCTGTGAAAGTAGAAATGTGTCCTTGAAAGGTCCCTGATATCACTGCAGCAATCAGGAGAGGGAAAAGAGGCTAGCTGGTCTGCTTGGGTTTGAACCTGGGCTTTCCAGGTTGCATGTAGAATCACATAAGAGAGCAACGGAACAGCATAGATGGCAAAAGTTATGTTTTAAAACTACAGCTCCCAGAATCCTACAGTGGAATAGCTGGCTGGGAGATCCTGCAGATTCTAGTCCAGGAAAGTGACTTTTCCAAGGTTTGGGAAGGAGGAAACACATTTTTCTTGCTGAAATATAGTATCAACAGATATGAGCCTAGGGAACAACCAGTAGCGTAGCGCAGGGGGCCCCAGCCCCAGGTTGCAGTTTTTGGGCATATGGGTGTTCTTGGACTACAATTCCCAGAAGCCCTAGTGGAAGTGGGCATCAGCGTCCTAGACCCCGTCCAGGGAGCGGCAAATTTGGCTTACACCCCAAGTGGCTGAATCCCATGCTATGCTACTGGGAACAACAGTAGCAAAGGGCTGTTAGCCCTCCTGGTTCCTCTATGGCAGTGGTGGTGAACCTATGGCACATGTGCCAGAGAGAGCACTTGGAGCTCTCTTTCTAGGCACATATGCCATTGCCCCAGCACAGAGTTCACCCTGCCCTTCTGCCCAGCAACCCAATGGGAGTGCTTCCTCCCTCCCCCCAGCAGAGAATTCACCCCACCCCCCTACCCAGCAGCCCAATAGGAACACTTCCTCCCTCCCCTGTCTGGGGTAAGGCGGGCAGCTCTCATGCGGTGTGAGAGTGCGGTGTGGAGCCTGTTGAGTCTGTGTCGAAGGTAAGTTTGGGTACTTGGTCTCTAAAAGGTTCACCATCACTGCTCTGTGGGTTAGTCACTATGGGAGACAGGACAATACACTAGATACAATGGTAAATACTAAAAAGTAATTGCTGTCACAACAGTTTGAATAGCCAGCCCTCCCACCCATCCCCAAAGACAGTCCAGTTATGCAGATGGATGCATATCAACAATGCAGCCCTAATCATTTTCACCAGGATAAGGATCCTAGTTGCCTAATTGAGGCCAAGGCAGCGGAAAAAATATTTTGCATTATAACTGGTGTTAACTGTCAGCAATATATTGTCCCCTCCCACCACCATTAATGCATGGTTTGCTGGTAAATTCAGAGAGAACAGGAATTGTGGGGGAGGGAGGGCAGCAGATGACATGATTATCCCCATTGACCAAAAGGTTCAAGCGCTTTGACTCTGCGGGCCTTACTCTGCTATGACTCTGAGTCAACAGGGTCTTGGGCTTCAGTTGCCAGGGCCTCTTCCTCAGTTCTTAACGTTTGTCCCTCCAGGTGCTGACCGTTTCATGGACGACATCGCTTGCATGATTGGCTACCGGCCCTTCCCATGGATGAAGTGGTGCTGGATGTTTCTGACTCCCCTTGTCTGCCTGGTAATTACACAGAATGGGACGATAGGAAGGGTGGGGTTTTAAAAAGACCTTTTTGTGAAGAGAATTTATGAAGATGAAACTAGTTTTGGAGGTGGATTCAGCAGACTTAAGTGGATTACGTCCATTGCCCCACCACCAAAACCCAGAACCGCCACTTCCTCTAGAGCGGGTCTGAACTATTGAGCTGCCTCAGGGGTGGAATCCCAAAATGACACATCCTTCCTTTCTCAATATCTGTCACGAGTCACTTGAGGAAATCCCCCACTGATATGGACAGGGATTTAACATGGTCTTGCACAGTTCCTGTTCAATGTGAAGAAACCTGTGTGGCAACCTCGGAGCCATCTAGGAGCAAAACATTACGACTTCCTGAACTGGAATGATATTGTTGGCGGCATAGGGCGTGTGAATGTAGAGTTGCAGCCAAATGATGTTCTGAGCTTTTTTTGCACGGATTGTTATGCTCCCCAGACCCACCACATACTATTATTGGTGATTATGGTTCTTAGGCCTCTAAATGGTTCAAGGTTGACTCTTCCTTCCTGAGGTCTGTAACATGTTGGGGGCAAAGTGCTAATTAATTTGTGAGCCGCCCAGAGAGTGCACTAAGCGCTATGGGGCGGTATATAAGTGTGATTGCTTTGCTTTAAAGGTGTTGCTTCCTTGTGAGGGTGTGTGATAAAACCGGTGGGATGAGGGGTAGTATTTGATTGTACCCACTTGACCATAGGGGCAACCTTGAACATAGGGCTAATGCTCGTAGCAAAAGCTTTCGTCAAGCCAAAGACAATTTCCTTTCATCTTTATCCTATCTTTATTCTGATCTCTGAGATTTTTGCCTTTTCCTTGCAGTCTTTTGAGTCTAACTCTTGAGATTTGGTAAAAAGAGAATGTAGGATTTTGTAACCTTAAGCGGATAGTTTTCCTGGATTGACTACACTAACAATCCACAGCCAGCAGATTTCCCACAACTATTTTGTAGACAGCCAAAGTTTAGCTTGGCTAGTTTACTGATCTAGCAGTGATTGCAAGCAGCTTTTGAAAAGATCCCTTGGAATTGGCAATAATTGAATTTAGCCTCCAGCTCATCTGGAGCTTTAAGCAAAAGGCCTTCTTTAGTTTGGCCATTGGCCTTCTTTAGTTTCCTGGCAAAATAAGAATTTTTCACCCATAAGTGGGTGTCATGGGTCTTCATTCCTAGAAGTGGTGACATTTCAAGATGGTAGCACTCTTAGTATGGAATATCTAGGAGATAATGGTAATGTTCTCCGGGCTTTTGATCATATAGATGTAGTGGTGGCAGCAGGAAGAAATTACATCAGGTGTCAGCAAACTTAGCTCTCCAGGTGTTCTTAGACTTCAATTCCCAGAAGCCCAAGTAAGCACACCTGCTGATCAGGGCTTCTGGGAATTGAAGTCCAAGAACACCTGGGACACCAACGTTAGCCACCCCTGAGTTACATAGTCCACAGACTAGAGACACGTGGGCCTTACAAGCTCTCCCTAGAAAGCCTTTACTGTACAGGGAGTCCTGCCATTTTGGATGCTCATGTATCTTGTTGGGATTGACAACCCACGTGATCTATGATGGCTGCGCTTGTAGTGTGGACTCTCTGGCAATCAATTTGGGGGTTCCCTAGAGACAGGAACATTCATCACTGTGTTGTCAAAATGTTAAAGAAGGTACATAGGGAGCTCCCTCTCCTATTTTTTTCTATGTCTAGTATCCCCAAAAGAACACAGAAGATGATAACACTGCATCACAAAAAAATAAATATTGTCTGCTACTTGGTCTAATCCATATGTCCTATACTAAATCAAGTGTGTTGAATCCAAATCTGAAGTCTGATTCTGCCTAGGTCCTAGGACATCGGGTCTTAAGTTAGCAAATTTCACCCCCATGTTAAGTTCTTGCATTGATCACGTGCAGTGGTGGGCATCAGCAGGTTTGCACCAGTTCACCAGAACCAGTAGCAGAAATTCTGGCTGGCCCCTCCCATCCAAGTTTTGAAATAAAGTAGTCCTAATTCGGGTGCAACACAGGACTTTCCCCCTGGCCACTCTCACCATACTATGCCCACAGTGTTGTAGTAAAAATTTTTGGAGCCCACCACTGATCACGTGGGGAATATTTGCCACAAATGTAGCAAAAATGGTATGGTTTATTAACACAGCTGCGTCTACTCATCTTTCGCTCAAAAAAGACTCGCTATGGCCTAGCTGTACTAGCCAATAAGATGGTTTCGCACTAGAGACAAGCCCTTGGTCCATCTCGCCTTGTATATCTATTTCTGACGTCAGCTCACTGACTTGCCCAGACATGCCCGGCCTCTGCTGGAACATGCATGCCACCAGGGGATGTGATTCAGCATAGTGGTAGCTGCAACTGTTATAATTTTATAATGTTCCCATGTAAAAATACATTACCCAATTACCAACCATTTGAACAGCTATAGGATGTCTTACAATCTGTACGTGATGGGCAAATTCTGAGTTCAGATTTGGAATCCGCACGCTCGATATCATGTAAATCACATGTGTTATTCCTAGTAGCAAAATGGTTGTTGTGCAGTGAATTAGCCTATGTCTTGGAGGATACTTGCATGGGCAATGGGTAATCTGTTCTCACACATAAGGGTGTGATCTTGTATATCTGATGGACAGAGGTATAGAGATTTGGAGCTAGAAAGCCTGACTGCCCCTGTGGGTGGAAGATGGAAAGAGAGAGTGTCTCTCTGGCAAGAGTTTTAAAGTTCACAACCTATCTGTAACCCATTTCCAGGGCATCTTTCTTTTCAATGTTACCTACTACAAGCCATTGATCTACAACAATACTTACATCTACCCCTGGTGGGGAGAAGCCATCGGCTGGGCCTTTGCACTATCCTCCATGCTGTGTGTTCCTCTGACTGCTCTCTACAAACTCATCCGTGCCAAGGGATCGCTGGCTGAGGTGAGGCTGGTTTCCCAAATCAACAAAATATAAAATACTTGCAATCAAGGACTCCGAAAATCAGATTTTTATGAATCTGGAGACGCACCTGGGATGACGTCCCATGTCATCTCCAGAATAAGACTAGAAGAAGCAACTTTTGCATTTGCAGTAGCCTACTGTAGCAGCTGGCAGCTTTATTCCCTTCCAGATGTTTTGGACTTCCGTTCCCAAAAGCATTAATTGATGGTCAGGATTCTGGGAATTGCAGTCCAAAAACATCTGGAGGAAGAAAACATCTAGAAAGCCAAATCCTGAGAATGATTTCTCTAATACTTGCCCATACACATAGATGGGCTGAGTCAATGTATGTGCTGGGATGACCCTACCCATCAGAATTGCAAACATGTGCTGAAATGATACACATAATGTTAAATCTTAACATGCCTGCTGACCACAGATGAGTGGCAGCTAAGGGTGGTGCTGGTGGTAACCTATGTAATGACCAATCACTTGCTAATGTTAAGTGAGGACTTAGAAGGATCTGGTTTCTTTGAGATATCAGTCATCCCACTAGCCATATGTAAGTGGGAATAACAGCTTGTCACAGCCAATGGCGTTATTACTGCTCACAGTCCTCTGAGAGCTCAGGAAAGTTACTTTGTGACTTACTGCCCACCCAACTCCTTATCAGAAGGTATATTTGGGGCACTGTAGTCTTGATGCACAGCGTGATGTAGTCAAGAGATATATAACTTACTTGAAAGCCTCTTAGGGTTGCTATAAGTTCTTCCTTGATGGTCCATAACAACATCTGCCAGATCTGCTTTGGTTTGGATTCCTGCACTGTGCAGTGGTTAGACTTCAGTCTTGGTAATCCGGATTCTGTAACAGTACAAAACTAAAGAAGTAACTTTCCCAAGAGCATTTTAGGCATAGTCTACCGCAGTCTCGGCCTCTCCTTCTTTTGCCTCTCTTCAACCCCAGGTGACTGTCTGTAGCAGCAGCTGTGAACTAGAATGTGCTTCAGCAACAGATCAAATCCTGTCATTCAGTGGCTTGGAGATGTGCTTAAGATTCTTTTACGTAGGGAATTGGAGGCAACTGTTCATTGCTTCTCCATCCAAGCCAAGTAGATCAGTTTTCTTTAAATGCTTCTGCCAGCCTTTGGAATCTAACATGAATGTGTGATGAAAAAGAGGTGAACATACAGAGGCATTAAACTTGGGACACACCCTTCCACCACCCTCTTATTATCTGTGTAGTTAATTGCAGATGTTGACTTTAATTTTTTTAAAGGATACATAAACAGATTGAGCATGAAATTAAAACATGGAAGATTTAGACTTCGTGGTGTGCCAAAGAATGCACCAAGTCATAAATTTTATGTGTGTGTATGTGTAGGGGATCATCCCCGTTCCAGGTAAACACAAGCTGCAGTGTTTATAAGTTCTAAAGCTATTTACTGTGACTGCTTGGGTAGTTTAAGTTCACTGAAATCAATATTCTTCAGCTATTGACTCCACCTCCGTACATGCTGTGGAGTGTTTGTTAATATTCCAACAGCTTCAAAGTTGTTGATCGGGTTTGCTGTTGTTATGATTTTGGGGGTGTTGTGTGTGGGAAGGGGTTAGGTGCAGTGTGTACAGACAACACAAAGGAAGGGTCATTCATCTGTTGTGTGCACAAATGTTGTGTCTGTACACGAGTGGCATGCAAACAGCCTGTTTGCATGCCATATCAGCACACTGTTAGTGTGCTGATATGGAGGGCCGCAAAAATAAAATAATGAACAAAGGAATGGATACACAGAACCTATTACACACAAATATGTGCATAGGTATATATGTTAAGTTTAAGTAGGTCTATACTTCTAAAATGTTTCTATCTGTCTCTTCCACAGCGCTGGCGTCACCTCACCCAGCCAATCTGGGGCTTGCACCATCTGGAGTACAAGGTGCCTGAATCGGACGCCGGGGTCTTGACCACCTTGACCCCAGTCTCAGATGGGAGCGCCAAAATTGTCATCTTGGAGAGTGTCATGTGACCGGCGCTCAACCGCCCTGCCCCAGCCAATCAGAGGCACCATTTCTCTGTGCCACTCAACCCCTGGCTGCCCAATTGGGATGAAGGGAAAGGATACCCTTCACCTGCATCTGTTGAATTTGCAGGGGGGGGGAGAGAGAGAATTGGGGAGGGCTGGTTTCCTTGTATGTCAAGGGAAAGGTATTATCAGTTCTTTATATCCATTTCCCACCTTTACCTCTTAGGAGCCAGAATTAAGCCTGGCTGAGGGAAAGGATGTCCACCTCTTCAGACCTTTATGGGGCGGGTGGTGTTCTCAAGGCCATAGGGTTGGTGGGAGGGAAAGTAGGGCAAAAGAGAGCCTTAGATTTACATTTTTTTAAAAGAAAAGTTATTTTTTGAATATAAAGTATTTTAAATTTCTCTCTATACATACACATTATAAATAAATATATATATATTTAGCCAAACACATGGGAGGACAAGTTTCCATGGGTTATCATTTTGGGATCCAAAAGTCCTAAAATGCTAACCTCTGAGAGCTGAATGGGCAAGAAATGGGACACAGGCTTTCCAGTTCTCGCTGTGTGAGGGCAGGCAACAAGGCCAGAAGATGGCAAAAGCAAGGAGGGCTGAAAAGAAAGCTGAGGACACCTGGGTGCCGTCCGCCATGTTGAATGGGGAGCTCTACACGGCCATTTGAGAGGCTTTTCTCAGCTGCTTCTCTGTAGTGGCAAACGAAGTCCTCTCGCCATTTTCTCTCCCTTTTAGCTCTTAGGAGCCAGAAAAAAAAGCCCGGAGAGGAAAGAGTAACTGCCTTCTCAGATCTCTGAGAAGAAGATGGAAGTTTTAGAAGCTGTGGTAAAAGGGGGATAGAAGACTGTTTCATTTATTGGTGCCACCGAATCAGTTGGAAGCCCTTTTCCAGGGCATCAAAATGTTTTCTTTTCACTACAACTCCCAGATTGCCTCATGAACCTGTGATAAATCTAGAGAGACCCAAATCCAGTTTGTTCAATGGTTGGATTATACCTATGCCAGTGATGGCGAACCTTGGCACTCCATGTGTTCTTGGATTTCAATTCCCAGAAGCCCAAGTCAGCACTCCTGCTGATCAGGGCTTCTGGGAATTGAAGTCCAAGAACACCTGGAGTGCCAAGGTTCTCACCGTCACTAACCTGTACTGTCTCCCTGTTACCTGCTGTTTCTGGGTGTTTTCAGGAGTGGGTTGTTAGAGAAAAAAGAACATGGAATTAATGTAACTAGCTTGCTTCTAAAAAGAGGGTTCCTAGCAGGTACAAGCAGAGAGTATTGTATAATTTTTCCTGCCCCCTCTTAAAAAAACATATTTTTTTTTGTCAGGAAAAAAAGATAGAAAACATGGTGGGAAAAAGACAGGAAGATTTTAAGTAGACAGTGATATCATCAGAACTCTATGTAACGATCGAACGAGGCAGGGAGATTTCACAATAAAAATCTTGCCTGGATGCACCCATGAAAAAGAACTTGGGTGTCCGACTTGTCCCCACCCAAAGTTAATATCTCAAATAAACATGTAAGAAATAGTTGGCCATTTCTTGCTTTTGCATCAGGGCTGGAGAGCCTGTGGCCCTTCAGATGTTGGACCACAACTTCCATCGTCCCAGCTGTGACCGATCACGGTTGGAATCCAAGGGCCTAGGTCCTCCCATCTGAGTTGGTGTCCCTCTGTATTTAACTGCCCCTTGTAGAGAATACTTGCCAGGCATTTAATTTGCACATTTTCTAAGCGAGAGTGTGTACGTGTATATGTGTGCGTATTTACGAACTCACGCATTTGCAAGCAAACAGAATGTTAAGTGTGTGGACAGCTTCCTGCTTCTCTATTTTTTTAAAGGAAGCCCAAGCAGGAGAGAAAAATGACTGATTTTCTTAGTATTTCTGTAATCTATTCAAAGAAACTTATTGGTGGTGGAAAGGGAGGGTGGGTGGGGGAAATCAGAGAATTTTATTTTGCGGCAAATGTTATAAATATTCTATATTTGTTTTGTAAAGATAGATAAGATATATAGATAGATATATTGATGCACACATTTGAGATTAAATAACATAACAAGTCAACCTCATGATACAAAAGATTGGGAGATGTATAACTGTGGGGTGGGGGGAGGGATTGGGACTTGTACCTGTACAGCCAGGAACAGTGGCGGGAGGGGAGTTCATCTAAACCAGGTGTGCCCAAATATTTAGGGCTGTGGGCCGGTCACGTGGTTCAGCGGGCCGGTCATGTGGTTCCTCCCACCGGAAGTGGAAGTAAACAGACATGTTTTGCAACAGGATGAGATAGATTTTAGGCTACCATTTTCTCTGCTTAAACCAAGGGTGGCCAAACTATGGCCTGTGGGCTGGATCCAGCTCCTGATGCTAATTCATCTGGCCCGTGCTACCCTCATTGCTCCTGGAAGTGGAAGTAAAATGCGCCCAGGTGTGTTTTACTTCCGCTTCCAGGAGCGACAAGGGTGGCGTGGGCCAGATGAATTGGTATCGGGGCCTGATCCGGTCCACAGGCTGTAGTTTGGGCACCCCCTGATCTAAACTGTGTGTCCACACTTGTCAGTTGTGTGGTTTGCTCCGTCCCCTGCTGTGTGTAGCTGGCTCTGTCTGTGCTTTCAGTGTGGCTTTCAATGTGTTACTTGCTGCTTCACAAAATAGGCACCTATCAGAGCCTCTATAGCAGGAGTGCCCACACTTTTCGGGCCATGGGCTGATCACATGATTCAGGGAGCCAGTCAGTAAGGCCTGGGGGCCGGATGCGGCTCCTGAGGCCAATTCATCCCACCCGTGAAGCCCTCGTCGCTCCTGGAAGCGGAAGTAAAACGTGCCCACGGGCGCGTTTTACTTCCGCTTCCAGGAGCAACGAGGGCATCACAGGCGGGATGAATTGGCCTCAGGAGCCGCATCCACGCCCCCGGCCGTAGTTTGGGCACCCTTGCTCTACAGGCATGACAGAACTTTATTTACAGAAAACTAAATGGAGCCTCTCTGCTCAGACAGAGTTTATTTCCAAACAGGCTACTGGAAGCTAACAGGGAGGGCTGTGTCCTTTATAAACCAGCTTGTGAGTCTATCAGTGGCAGAGCCTGGGGGGAAACAGAGCCCGTTTTTGTTTTTTGCTTTACAACTCTTGGAATTCTTTCAACCTGCCATGGTTTCCTGGCTGAAAGATTGTGGACCTTGTAGTAAAAAAAAAAGCACCTTCTCTTTCCCAGGCTTGGCTCAGACAGGGGTACTTGGATGGCCTTCTGTTACAAACCTGGCATGGGGTCAGGGCCAACTCTGAGGGGGTTCTGCTTAGGCTTCCCATTAACACTTACTTCGGAGTAGGACGCAGCATGTGACATGGCGGTACCACCCTAGATCTGACAGCCATATGTGAGTTCATTTTGGTGTGTTCCCATGCAGATATTGAGCAAGGTATGTCCATAAGCCAGTAGTACGCTATTTCTTGCCCTAAACATGTAATGTCATGTCTTTTAGCATCAGTGTTGGGGAGTTGCTTTGGTACATTTTCCATTCTGATTCCTCTTCCTCCTCCATGAACTCCAGGAGATTACGGAACTCTCCATTGATCAATCATCTGCCTTTTGACTGATTCAGTATAAATATATTTGCAAGATGGGTGCCTTTTTGAGATACTTATTACATTATAAGTACAGGTTCCATGACTCAAAAACAGAGTGAAAGGCCATATATTAACATTTTTCATTGCTCTGTCCCATTATGGCAGAAAATAAAAGCAAAAAGAGTCTCAAAAGGTGTCTGCCCTATTTTTAGATCCCAGAATTCACAATTTGTCACAGCAACAAAACATTAAATTTGCAGCCTTACTTCTCGTGCTCGTGGCAGTTCAAGTTCCAGACTTCTCACAAACACTGGCCTCCTTTGAACATTTTGCGCACACACGTTTTTGTATATAATTGTTATTGAGGAATTTTGGTTATTCCTTTTAGTTAGCAAAGTATGAGGTAGAAAAACCACAGCCACACAGAGAAAATGTGAAGAGATAGATCAGCTCAGTCTCAGCCCTCACCTGCCCCTTTGATTTATTTTCTGCACAAATTAAAACTATGATGAAATCACTCTAGAAACACTTAAGGTAAGAAAATGTATCTTTACTTACAGTTACTATTTGTAGTCACAGTCAGAAGTAAAATGGAGTCTCCAGCACATAGAACCTCCACACTTATTGCTTGTTCAACAATGGACCCAAGCAAAAAACAAAAGAGAAGGCCTTTGCCTCAAATGCCAGAGGTGGGGAAAGAATTTTAATGATCAAATTAGTGGCAAAGGACATTAGGCTGCAAAGCCCCCTCCCACTAATCCCCAGTGTTAGCACATGCAAGATTGCTATTCCAACAGTTTCCATTTTTTAAAGGGTTTTTCATACAAAAATTTGAGCAATGTTGAACTGGTTTAAAGAGATGACTAATTATTAGGCTAGTGCAGTTTTGTTTCTGAACCTAATCCTGCTTACTCCCAGAATGGAAAGAACCACTTCAGCTTCTCCTCCTCCTCTGCTAATTAGGGAAAGAAGACACCCCTCCCCAACACTGTGCCGACAACATTTTGATCAGTTCTTTTTCCAATCTGTTGCTTGACCTGTAAGATCTGGCCTACTCTCCTTGTATATGTCAAAGCATCTTGCAATGGATTGTTTTGGCATCTGGACATTATTTTAATTATCACTTGCTATAACTCCACAAAGCCTTGCCCTTTTGAAACCATTCTTTTGTTTCTGTAGGAGGCGGCATTCGTTCTTGATCAGATGGGCAGGGTCTGCCTGCACCAGTAGCTAAGAGTGATTACAGCTTTTTGCTGTAGTAACAACTTCCTAGTCAACCTTCTCCCTGTTTCTGTTGCCTTTATTTAAAAAGGGTATGTGTATACCAGGGGTGCCCAAACCTATGGTCCACCAGGCCAGATCCGGCCCCGATGCCAATTTAATGGGCCCATGCCGCCCTCGTTGCTCCCGGAAGCGGAAGTAAAACGTGCCCATACACGCATGTTTTACTTCCACTTCTGGGCGTGACGAGGGCAGCGTGGGCCTAATGAATTGCTATTGGAAGCCAGATCTGGCCCACAGGTCATAGTTTGGGCACCCCTTGTATATACACTAACCACTTTCCCAGATGGGCAAAAAATTGTGTTGTAGGCTTGTCCTGATTTTTCCTAGGACCGAACGTTTCACATAGCTTAAACACAATATATTCTTTGCCAGACACGCACTTCTGTAATGGCTCTTGGCCTTCCTCATCCCTGACCAATTTCTGCTCCTTTATGTAGCCTTGCCCATTCTGCTGGCTTTCAGAGCCTCAGCTTCAGAGTGATCAATACAACAACAGCCCCTTTGATCAAGCAGATTTAAGCCTGTTAGACTTCAGGCTGATGGACAGCTAAAATCCGGCCAGCTTTTGCTTCATTTTCCAAGGCCATTAGCCCTTGGCATAAGTTGTTAAGGGGGGGGGGGTCATCAATTTCCCCATTCTCCTAGAATACCAAACAAACCCCAAAGAGATTATCAATTTAGCTGCCTTGCTCATATGATGACTGGAGAGGAATTTGAAGACCTTTGCCAAGGCTCCCTGCCACCTTCCAGTGGGAAGACTACAGTCCGTTATCCTTGCATTCTCAACTTATGTACCAGATGGTTTTGTACCTCTCCATTCTAGGTTTTGCTCATACCCATTTGCAGGATCGAGGCGATGCAATATGGTAAAGGAGCCTGTATTTTCACCCCTTGGTGATACAAGTCAAAGTCGTGGAGACGGGCAGGTGATGTTTTGTTAGCAAAGGTAGCCTCTCCAGAAGAGGTGGTGGTATCTTACCACAACGTTGGTCAAGCCATCCTAAACATTAGCTCAGAGTATAAGATAACCGCGCTCTGTAAACTGAATAATTCCAGCATGTTCCACTTCTTACGAGAAACAAGATACATTATTTTCCCCTCAATAATCAAATTTGGAAGTTGGGGAGGGGGGGTACAGTTACCACATATCTGCTGTTGCTTTCCTTAAGGAGCCTGCGGGCCTAAGAAAGTGCCAACTCTCTGCCCCCCCCTTTCCCCACCCTGCAGAACAGTAGAGTAAGAAGTGGCTAGCAGATGTTTCACCTCCTCAGGACCAGGTTTCCATTTGGAGTTAAAATTCATCATCTTCTCATGCGCACGCACACTCACGCCTGCATTGTCAGGGCCGTGGGAGAATCTAAATGTAGTCTTCCAAGGTTTCAGCTTTAAATGCACCAGTGTTGTCTCTGTGCCGAAGTGTTGTTGTCTCAGAACCTTACTGTTCATGGACCTTACACCCTCAAATCCTGCCTCCTGCAGGTTACTTACTGTCTGAATCCTATTTTATTTTTATGTGTGTGTGTTTTTGTGCTAACTTTTATCATGGAACATAGCAATAAAAGGAGCCACCCTGACCTTCCATTCAGCTGAATGTGTCTTTGTTTATTGGAGATTTCTGGGGCTAAAAGGGGAGGGAGAGAAATTCTGTTCCTAACCCACCACCAGATGCTTTGCGGATTATGAGCAGCATTTTTGCAAGCGCACACATGGATACATAACACAAAACGGGTCAGAATTCTTCAAGGAAGAAATTCAGAAAGTGACTAAAAATAAAATGTAAAAATCAATACATACAACGTCTGCAACTGTGAAGCATCTGAGTTTCAATATTCAGTATCTCAGGTTCTATATCGGGGACTCTCAACCTGTCGCTCATTGGCCGGATGCGGCCCATGGCACCATTTCATGTAGCCCGCCTCCACTACACCAGGAAGTGCCATGTGGTGGAGGAAGGGCAAAATGGCCATCCAGCCCCTGAAGCTATCTGAGGGAGCGTGACCTGGCCCCTAGCTTTAAAAGGTTGAAAACTCCTGTTCTAGATAGTTATAAGCATTGTATTGATTTTTATATCAGACGAGTAGCAAAAGAAAAGAAAAAAAGACAGGAATGTTATGGTACCTTTACAATTAAGTGGTATAAGTGTGAGTTTTGTGGATCGAGTCCATAAAATATACATCCTCCATGAATATATAGCTGGCTTGAGACTCAATATAAAGAAAACCAAGATCATGGCAACAGGCCTTATCAGTCCCTGGAAAATAGATGGGGAAGAAGTAGAAGCACTGACAGATTTTACTTTCTTAGGATCAAAGCTCGCTGCAGATGGTGATTGCAGCCATGAAATAAAAAGGCGTCTGATTCTTGGGAGGCAAGCGATGAGAAACCTGGGGAACATAGTGAAAAATAGAGACATCAAATTGCAAACAAAAATTCGTATAGTCAAAGCAATGGTATTCCCTGTGCCAATGTATGGTTGTGAGAGCTGGACCATTAGGAAAGCTGAGCACAGAAGAATAGATGCCTTTGAGATGTGGTGTTGGAGGAGAGTTTTGAGAGTCCCCTGGACAGCAAGGAGAACAAATAGGTCAATCTTAGAAGAAATCAACCCTGACTGCTCCTTAGGTGGTCAAATTGTAAAGATGAAGATAAAGTACTTTGGACATCAAATAAGAGAGGATTCACTTGAGAAAGCCTTGATGCTGGGAAAGGTGGAGGGCAAAAGAAAAAGGGGGCGGCCAAAAATGAGATGGCTAGATGGTGTTGTGGATGCAATGGGCACAGAGCTGAGCGAGTTGAGGGGGATGGTGGAGGACAGGAGTGCCTGGAGGACAGTGGTCCATGGGGTCACAGAGGGTTGGAATCGACTGTGCGACTGAACAAAAAAAAAATGAATATATATCCTCCAAAATTCAAAACTAAATTCATGTGAGGGAGATTAGACTCCAAAGAGAGTGGCCAGTTCAAGCGAATCAATAACCTCCCTGGCATTCAAGAGATTTGAACCCAGCATTTTCAACTCTCAATCTACTGTGCACTGGCATTTAGAGTTTCCAACATGGGAAGCTAGACTTGCTCTCAAACTGAGAAACTGGCTGGTTTGCCTAAGAATTGTGTCCAGCTTTTTCCACTGTGGAAATTTTAAACTGTTCCCCAGCTCAAGGTTGACCAAGGAATGTTGGACCATGTTTCTCATCATCTTTGGCCATGCTGACATTAGATTATGGGACTTCTTCAGGTTGGGGAAAGCTGGTTTAAATATATTTGCACCCATCCTAGCCTCTTCATGAAGGAAAGGAGAGACTTAAGCTGCCAAGAAGTCTATGCATAGAGGAGGGACAAATAAACTAAGGCTTAGTTACTATGCAGTTGACTGACGGGGAAGACGGCAATTTGCTGCACTGCCCTGACTCAGCAAATAAATAAATTGGGCTAGTCTTGTCTTTTTTTTTTGGGGGGGGGGGCAATACAAACAGACAGGTCAAAGCATAAAGCCAGGCAGAATGATGTGGCAGAGTAGAATCCAAACAGGGGTGGCCAAAACAGGCACGTTTTACTTCCGCTTCCAGGAGCGACAAGGTTTTTGCGGGCTGGATGAATTGGCATCAGGGGATGGATCTGGTCCCTGGGCCATAGTGACCGGCTCCCTGAACCATGTGACCGGCCTGCGGCCCAAAAGGTTTGGGCACCCCTGGTCCAGAGGTACACTTATTGTCCAACCAAACACTTTCAGTGGGCTGTGCATTATAGAAAGCTACTGGACTTTTGAAGACACTTCCACCACCAAGTTGCAAGGCCCACCAAATAAAAGAATAATAATAGAAAGGTGGGGCTTTGTGGTTGCTCAGAAGCCCTGGAAGTGACCTATCTGGGATGAGAAATCTTGGGAAATCCGAGACATTTTAAACCACAATGCCTGCGCTCCCTCAACCTCAGCCATTCGGGATGGGGCTCACGAGAAGTGTGCCTTGTCAGATATTTGGACTGTAAACGTTTCCCAATGTGTTTTTACTCTCTGTTCCCCACCTAAAGCCACTTTGGTCTCTGACTTGATTCCCCAGAGCCGGGAGTCTTACATTAGGTTTGGGAAACTTCCCATGTTTGCTCTGTGAAGTCAGGGGTAGGTTTCAAACCTGGAATACTGCAAGCGACAAGAGCCAACCTTCTGTCCCTGCTGGCGGCTCAGATCCCCAACAACAACAATAACAACAAATAATAAAATAAAGATTGGCAGCTCACATTGAAACAGATCCAAGAAATCTGTGTAAAGAAGGGAAAGATCAGACTTGCCTTAAGCATAATACTGTATATACTCAAGTACTGTATAAGTCTAGTTGTTTTAGCCCCCCAAATGAGGTCCAGAAAATAGGACTCGACTTATTCTTGGGCCAATGTAAACATTAAAAAAAATCACAAATATGTCTAAATTAATTAATTTTACCATATTTCCATGTATTTTGATTGATTGATTGATTGATTCAATTTATATGCTGCCCTACTTGGTGAAACCAACTCAGGGCGGCTCACAACATACAATCGAATGCCATTTATCTCATTTGCTTTCACTGCAATTTCATGCCATATGTGTAAGTAACCACAAACAAGTTTTCAAAGTTATACTGTGTGTCACATAGAAATACTATTTAACATGGGAAACATGCAGGGCTGGTCAAGTCAGAGAGGCATGTGTGATAAGGGAGCAGGAACAAGGTATGGGAAAGCAGACTGATGTACCCATAGCCACCCCTGTGCAAGCTAGTCTGCCATCTTGGGTTTCAGGGAGGCAGTTTCCTTTTTGCCGTGCTGAAGAGTTTTGTATGTGGAAGAGGGCCACCCTTTTCTTTGCCCTCTGCAAGCAAAATGTATTGGGCAAGTTCTAGTTTGAAGTTGTTTAGTGTGCAAGGGAAATTACCTCCATGTAACAGCACAACAAGCCTCTGTAAAAACTGGGACATAAAATTAGACGAAGAAAAACCATGCAGGCATTACTAGAACCTGATTAATACTCAATGAAATTTATTGCACAAGAATCAGGGCAGACAAAGAATAATACCTACTTATGCTTTGTTAATGTGTTAATAACCCATAATGTGTGGTAAGGAAGTGGCCAGGAATTCTGTTTGAATAAAAGGGTTTAGAAAAATGCCTCTGTATGCATTGGGCTTGCCTTTGTGTGGTGGGTGGATGGGAGAGTCTGTCTTATTCAACCAGGCAATTTCATCATCATTATTCCTGACACACAACAGGAAAGGGAGGCAAAATAATTATGTTAGGGAATGATAGATTTGTGAGCTTTACATTGGCTGCATTTTGGAAATTTCACAGGGTGAATAGCACAAAACGAATGAGAGAGAGATTGGAGTGTGAGAGAGGTGGTCACACTTTATGAAAGAGAAAATAAATCTGAAGGCATTCCAAACTAGCAGATCCTTCCACTAGATGAACTTTGCCCTTGCCCTCCTCTGCGGGCCAAATGCATTACATGACCACTTACCAAATTGAACAGATAAATAAAATGGACTTAGACCAGTGGTTCCCAACCTTTTTAGGGCCATGCCTCACCTAAGCATCTCTAAAATCCTGATGCCCACCCCGTCATGACATATAATTTTTATTATTCAAAAAATGAACTCCTATTCATGTGGAGGAAGCCTAAAAAGCCCCCCCCCCAATAAAAATCAACCGTGAAGTGACCCACACACTATGATCTCAGAGCTATCTCCTGTGGCACACATGAAATGAGACATGCAGGATTTAACACCGGGACTGCAATGGACTGCCGCAGCCTTGAAGATATTAACAAGGTGCACCTTCACAGTCAGTCCATCTGGCATGGCCTCTTCTGCCTCCACGACTGTTGGGAATCAGAGTTCTTCTTCCACTTATTTTGCCATTCAACCCAACAGGATGGTTTCCAGTGGCATTTCCTCCACTGAGGGGGGCCGTCACCCTCCTAAAGGGGCTCATCCGCTTGTAGCCATTGGCCCCTTTGGGGAGTCAGGTTATTTACCACTGTCCAACACTCGGTGTTGAGTCACTGGCTGTACGGTCTACTCTATTATTGCAGCAGGATGTCTGGCCAGACAGAAACAAAAGGGAAAATAAATGACAAATAATGCCAGAACATGATCTGTCACTACCTGAGGCTGTGGAACAGCCAATCACACACGTCCCTCTACAGCACTCAGTGTACAGTATCTGAAGCCTGCCAAGCAATGTTGGCACATGAGAAAGAAACGTTTTACAGCTCATCACAATAGATAGATCATCTCTCATCACCCTTGAGAGTAAAACTATACCATCTTCTTCTTTGCTTCCTCTTTTACCCCATCTGGTGTCGAGGGAATAACACCATCAAGGAAGTAAGTAAGTAAGAGGGTCAAAACACACTGGACATTTGGATTAGCAGGGCCATTGATATTAGCTGTCACCCACCTATTCCCTTCAAAGCTAATTGTGATCCTGACAGTCACTTGGGGCAGGGTGGGGGTGTTTAGCTTCGTCTTGAGTGGTCAACTAAGACCCATTAGATTTACAAAAGACTCGTTCCTGGAAAAATAAAGATGGCTAGAACTGTTTGGTTGATATGGATCAACTCAACTGTCTACATTTGTAGACTCTCCTTCACACAGTTGCTGTGACAGCTGTCGCAACAAACACTGATGCATCGACATTTACCACTTCAACCATCATACCTAACCAAGAAGCTCCTTCCAATCTGTTTTGCAACAGGATGAGAGAGATTTTAAACTGCCATTTTCTCTGCTTAAACCAAGGGTGCCCAAACTACAGCCCATGGGCAGAACCCGGCCCCCAACGCCAAATCATCTGGCCCATGCCACCCTCGTCACTCCTGGAAGTGGGAGTAAAATGCACCCATACGCATTTTTACTTCTGCTTCTGGGAGTAACGAAGGCGGCGTAGGCCAGATGAATTGGTGTCAGGGCATGGATCCAGCCCACAGGTCATAGTTTGGGGACCCCTGAATTGCAGACGTACATTGAATGGGACAAGGGGATTCTGGCTCTAGGATGAGAAGTAGAAATATCCTGCCTTCTTTTGACACTATTTCCTCCCCCTTAATGGCCTCAGGGTACAGAATAAAACAGAGAAACCCAGGCAGTGGTGGGCATCAGCAGGTTTGCACCAGTTTGCCAGAACTGGTAGCACAAATTCTGGCTTGCCCCACCCATCCATATTTTGAAATAAAGTAGTCCTAACTCGGATTCAATGCAGAGCTTTTCCCCTGGCCACATACACCATACCATGCCCACAGTGTGGTAGTAAAAAATTTTTGGAGCCCACCACTGAACCCAGGACTATAGGAATAATAATTTCACGCCAGAAATTATTCTGGGTCGAAAGGATTTTTGCTGGAGAAACTGCCCGAATGAGGATCCTTTCACAATGTGAAATAGTAACAATAATGTGACTAAATGGTGATTCCCTCCCACAAGCAGAATACAGTTGTACCTTGCTTAAAGAGCATAATGCGTTCCACAGGACTGCTCTTTAAGTGAGTTTGCTCTTTAAGCGAAACACCATTGTAAATGAACAATGGGGGGAGGAATTGTGAACCCCGATTTATTTGTTAAGCAAGTTTTTGGTTGGTAATATTTGTTAAGCGAAGCAACCATTCAGAGAAAATCCTGCACTTTAAGCGAATTACTCTTTAAGCGAGACGCTCTTTATGCGAGGTTTGACTGTATAGTATTACTGCTCAGAAGTCTTACTTCTTGTGTCAGTTTTGATTTTTATTGTCAAGTAGTGTTAAAGTTATCCTACCAAGGCAGTTTTTCAACATACTATAAAGATCATCCTCACTCAAAAGCCAGTTGTATCTGACTCTAGGGTTCAGTGCTCATCTTTGTTAACAGTCAAAGAGCCAGCGCTGTCTGCGTCTACAGATGTTTCCATGGACATGTGGCAAGCATGCCTAGACACAAGAGTGCATGGAACACTGCTTACCTTCCCAATGAAGTGGTTCCTATTTATCTACTTGCAATTTCTTGCTTTTGAACTGCTAGGTTGGCAAGAGCTGGGACACAGATGGGAGCTCATTACATTGTGCATTGTTTGGGTCTCGAACTGCTGAACTGTCGGCCTTCCAGTCAGCGTCTTAACCACTTGAGCTACCGCAGTCCCTTAACAGACAGTAGCCAGGGACTTATAGCCGCCCTGCAACACAGTCAGTATTATATAGCAGTCTACAATGTTTGACTACGTTGATAGAATGCACCTCTTTCCTTTGTTCACAGGAAAGAAATCATAGCAGTTACAGAATGACAACTAAAAGGTTATACATTCTGCTGCTATAGGTGGCTCTGGATGCGTTTGGGTTCCACATCTACCACAACCTTCAAGGTTAGAGGCCAGCCATACCTTCTTCAACTGCCCCAGACTGAAACTTAAGCTCCACTCACTGACTGACATGCAGCTGTGTTCAATTAAAAAGAAATTAGGTGCCTTTTTTTTACAGAAAGAAAAATCTGAGTTACAAAGCACATGTAGTACTTCCAAATGCAATAAAATCTTGTACTTCTCCATTGTTTTGTATGTGGAAAGCTATTGTTTTGGGCACACACAAGAGGACACTTTGGGCCACCTCTACCATTAGGTAGAACGGGGCGACTGCCTCACTGGCACCTTTTCTCAGTCACGCAAGAAGACTGTGATATTGGTTATTTCACTTTTTAAAAATGTATGGTTTCACTGCCAGGAAAGAGGCAATGTATTTCTGATGTTTTAATACAGGGGTTTGCAACCGACGGCCCTCAGGGACGACCCCAGAAGCAGACATGTTTACAACAGCTGTAAACACACCTGCACATGTGTAAACACACCCGCACACATGCAAATGCACCCCATTGTAGCATTTGCAGCAGGGGGGACCACGTGTCTGGCCCACTCAGCGGTCAGAGCGGGCATGATCCGGCCCATGGTGCAAAAGGGTTGACAACCCGTTTTAACACATAGTGTGCCAAAGTGACTTGGCTGGCTTTGGGTACTGACAATCCTTCATTTCAAAAGGGAACATTTCCTGTTGCACCTCAGTCAGCAAAAATACTTGGGGCAGGACAAGTTTAACAGCTAAATGATTTCATCAAGTCCAATCCACGCAAGCCTATGTTTATGGGGATGCCTCTCTAAAATTAGCGATAACGCCAGACTTTCCTCTGTAGCATTGAAAGCTGGTGCTCGGCTCCTGGTTGTTAAGCCAGTTATTCTGAACCAGTTGCTCCCGTCTGGTCCAGATATGAGGTGACAAGAGATTTTGGTTTTGTATTCCACTCTAATACACCGAGTTTGAAGCCTCTCTTGACTCAAATGCAGGAACAAGGGGATACCTTTCTTGGGTCACTAGAAAAATCCACCAATTATATCAGCTTTCATTATTCACCATCAGTTCTTCAGGCATGCACCGATTTCTTACGGAAAGTGCAAGAAAATTATCTGCGAGCTTCTGAAAAGTTCATGGCATGATGTTAGGCCAGGCTTTGTTTCTTAGAGGTGAGTTGGGGGAAAAACAGGGTGCATTTATTTATTTGTATTTATTGCATTTATATCTCACCCTAACAACACATCTTAAAAATCTATGCAATAATTAAACAAAAAGAATAAACTGAATAAATTATAAATAACAAAACAAAAATAACACACACACACCCCAATTAAGAATAACCGTCAGCAAAGAACACATCTTGGTGACGGAAAATGTTAATAAAAGCTGATTGCTTGGCCTTTGCCACGTGTATTCTTAAACACCTCTTTATAGAGGAATTATTTTAGTTGCTTTTAAAATATAGGTAGAAATGAATCCTGTCGCAGCTCAACCAGAAGATAAATTCACAAAGTTGGTGCCACCACCAAGGCGGCCCTTCTCCAAGTCACAGCCTTTCTTGCTAATCTCAGGGTTAGCTAACTAACACCTTGTACCTGATATGGAAAGGAACGGGTAGCCAATGCAGCCCTGCTAACGTTGGGGAGATATGATCAAATTTTCTCACTCTAGTAATCAGCCAGGCTGCTGTATTTTGCACCCATTGAAGCCTCTGTATCAGGAACAAGGGAAGCTCCTCTTAGAGAGCATTACAGTAATCAATATGTGAGACTACCAGTGAAATAAGTAATGTTATGAGGGACCGACTGTCCAAGCAGACACGCAACTGAGCAATTTAACAGTTGGAAGAAAGCGGTTTTACTCACTGCTGCAATTTGCGCTTCAAGGGTCAAATGCGGATCTAATATGACTCCTAAGTTGTGAACTTGGTCCCTAGGGGGGAGAACAATCCCATCCATCCTAGGGGCCAGATCACCTAGTCAGAGTTGGGTGTCATGAGCAGTTTAACATAGATGTTGAATAATAATGGGGAGATAATTGACCCCTGAGGAGTCCATGGAGGGTAAATGGAGCTGACATATGCTTCTCAAGCTGGACTACCTAAATCTAGGTAGTGAACAAAGGGTGCACGTGAAACTAGTGTAGATTCAGGTAGCATGTCAAGTAATCACTCCAAGTCTCTTCAGGTATTTTAGAAGTATATTGATAGCAAAGCAAGAAAGAGGATGCAGTCCATCAAAAGATCAGGAAGCATTTCAAAGCAAGGAAATAAAGCAAACTGGTTCTCTAAGGGATAGCCCATGGGCCCCCCTTTCTCTCAAGCTTCTACGTTTTGGCAGCTTAAAAGCACAGCATTCCAGAGTGTGTGTGCGCTTGCGTCTCTGGGATATATCTCCTCCTATAGGGTCCATCTTTGGCGCTCCCCCTTTGGGATTCCAACCAATGATCTTACAGCAAGACATGTCAATCACACAATAAATTTCATTTCTTCTATGAGGCTCATATTGTTTACATCCCATTCCTTGTGTGAAGGGGCTCCTACACAAGAAATTCCCCATCTTGGATTTAGATAAACAAAGGGTATGCCTCATTCTGTCACACTTTGGTTCTTGGACTTCAATTCCCAGAAGCCTAAGCTGATCATTGGCTGATCAGTGCTTTGGAGAACTGACTTAGTGGTTCCCAAACTTTGGTTCTTGGACTTCAATTCCCAGAAGCTTAAGCCAGTACATTGGCCGATCAGTGCTTTGGGAAATGCTGTTACCTTTCCTGCCAAAGTGGTACCTATTTGTCAATTTGCAATTTCTTGCTTTCAAATTGCTAGGTTGGCAGGAGCTGGGACAGACAACGGGAGCTAATTCCATTGCACATTACTCAGGTCTCAAACGGCTGACCTGCCAACCTTCCAGTCGTCAGGTTCAGCGTCTTAACCACTAAGCCACCAGACTCTCCCTTCTCTACACTTCGCCAAACCTGCTTAAAAATGCAGGCGTTTTCGGAAAGAGGGAGAACACATCCTGCCATTGAAAAGACAAAGAACGCCTCTTTCTCGCTCCTTCCAGGGCTGTGGACCAGAATCACCTTCAACAGGGAGAGAAAGAACAGGCCTTCAGTTGAGAAGGATTCTGACCGCCTTGCCAGGAATGGCTGCGTGAAAAGTTTTTCTAAGGTTTGTTTCTTCCTGGCTTCAGACCTGCTTTATCGCCATGATAAATCGCCTGGCAGTCCCTGGGATAACAGATCCACCACTGGACAAACACAAGGCTGGAACAGGAAAGGACTGAAAAATTTCCACTTCAACTGTGGTGTCTGGAAGCCCTGGGCACCTATCCTGCAGGGCTCAGGTCCACAGAGACTTTGAGCTACTTCATTTTTACAAAATATAAAAGAACGCACACTTTTGCAATCTCTTTGCCATTAACATCCACAGGAGATCAATGATTACTGCACTGAGCAAAGGGGGATGCCTGAAAAGGCCCCTTCCTCCCACTCAGTGATTCTATGATCACTCCCATGGTTTTCAATGGGGCTCGTCCAAGTAGCTACTGGAAACCCCTTTGTGCAGCCTCTGAAAAAACCCTGCTGCTAATGCAAGTGTGTTACATTGTGGAACAGGGCAATGGGATAGTGCTTTTTTAATTAGTTTGTTTCTCAAATTAGGATATAACTACACTGCAGGCCGAACTGAACAAGGCACTGTGTAAGTTTTGTTTTTTCAGCATAACAAACTTTTTGGATGCTCGTATAGTTGTGAGAGTATGACCTAAGTCAGGAGTTCTCAGCCTTTTAAAGTCGGGGGCCGGGTCACGCTCTCAGACAGCTTTGAGGGCCGGCCATTTTGCCCTTCCTCCACCACATGGCACTTCCTGGTGTGGCGGGGGATGACATGAAATGGTGCCATGGGCTGCATTCAGCCCACAGGCAGCAGTTTGAGGACCCCTGACCTAAGTGAGGCGCACCTTGGCACTCCAGGTGTTCTTGGACTTCAATTCCCAGAAGCCCTAGTCAACACTCCTGCTCATCATGGCTTCTGGGAATTGAAGTTCATGAACACCTGGAGTGCCAAGGCTCGCCATCCCTGCCACACTGTTCCAGTGCTGGCTTGTGCTGCTGCAACTTGCTCTGTGACAGATGCCGAGATGGTGGCAAGAGGGAGCACCTGAGAGTTTATCTCAGGGGTTCCCTAACTTTTCAAGCCAGGGGCCGGGTCACTCTCTCTCGGTCAGCTTCGATGGCTGGACAACCATTTTGCCCTGCCTGCACGATGGGGCATGTTGCCCCAACTGCTTCAAAAAGTGGCCATTTTTTTTCTCAAATGCCCTTGGAGGGGGCCATATGAAATGGCACCGTGGGTCAGATCTGGCCCATGAGCCTTCGGTTGGGAACCCCTGGTTTATTTTGTACCACAAGCCATTGGCTTGTAGCAATAGCAATTACACTTAAATGCCACCCCACAACGCAGTTCTCAACCTTTTAAAGCCAGGGACTGGGTCACACTCTGTCAAATAGCTTCACGGGCCGGACGGCCATTTTGCCCTTCCTCCATCACACGGCACTTCCTGGTGTGGTGGAGGAAGTGGGGGCCCCACATGAGATGGTGCTGCAGGCCAAATCTGGCCCACGGGCCCCAGGTTGAGAGTCCATGCCATAGCGCTTCATGCATGCTCTGGACGGTTCACAAGGTAATTATCCTTTTAGCCCCAAACATGTTGGTTGTTCATTTTACTGACCTTGGAAGGAAGGATGGAAGACTGAGTCCACCCGGAGCCCCATTAGAATGGACTTGGTATCATTAAGGTGCTTGTTTTTAAAACTCATGATTCATTACTTCTGAGAAATCAGAAAAGAAAATGATACTTATTCAAACCCAAGATTTGAACACGGATCAACTATTTCTGAGGCTCTCTAAGCTCTCCGCTTACACTTAGGACACTAAATCAATTCCCTGCATACAACAAACTGCCACCCTACAGAGTGCTATTTAAAGAGGGCAGAGAAATAAACAATATTCCTGCCATCTCTGCCTTTACCCACAACTATTTCAGACCCTCTGGGTTCCTCAGCAATTAAAGCAGGTAATTTATGTCAGAAGGACACAACCCGTGGTTGGGAGAAGAAATCACAGCAATTCCTTGACCTCTACTGATAGCAGTCTAATGCTCCCCTGCAATTATCTTTAATGCACCACCATTTTTGCAACACGATATCCCACATAACTGGCAAGGGTGTTTGCCACTCCTGCCAATATCTCAATGTACCACAAAGCTCTAACGTTTTGGGACAGAGAAACCGAAGAACAAGCTCCATTCCAAAGCAGGGGATTGAAAGTTCACACATCATTAAAAGGAAACTAAATTATTTTAGGCAAGAGTTTGGAGCAACTTCCCTTTTCAAACTCTGTTCCCAGAATCCCTCTGTCAGCATCGTCAGCAGTAGTGCTGGTTCAGAGTCTCTGAAGAACTGATGCCTCAACAAGTACATTTCCCCAAGTTTTGGTTTTTAAAGTTCTAGCTTTTATTCTAAAGCAGAAGTGCCCAAATTGCAGCCCCAGGCCAGATCCAGCCATCAATGCCAATGCATCCAGCCTGCGCAGTCCTTGCTGCTCCCGGAAGCAGAAGTAAAACATACCCATACAGTTGCATTTTATTTCCACTTCCGGGAGTGGCAAAGGTGGCACGGACCAAATGAATTAGCATCAGGGGCCAGATCCATCACACATGTCATAGTTTGGGCATCCTTGGTTTAAGCAGAGAAAATGGCAACCCTAAAATCTATCTCATCCTGTTTCAAAACAGATTGCAAGGCACGTTTTACTTCCACTTCCAGTGGGAGGAACGTGGCTGGCCCGCTGGACCACGTGTCCGGCCCATGGCCCGAAAAGTTTGTGCACTCCTGTTCTAAAGAGAGGCTGTCACAACGAGCTCCTGTAAAAGGACAGGATTCAAGCAAACAAGGGCAGTGATGGCAAACCTTTTAGAGACCAAGCGCCCAAACTCAACAGGCTGCCACCTGCACCGCATCCCTGACGCCGCATATGAGTGGCGGGAGGAAGCGCTCCCATTGGGTTGCTGGGCAGAGCAAATTCTGTGCTGGGGCGACAGTGCCCCCTCTGGCACACGTGCCATAGGTTTGCCACCACTGGACTGGGGCTTCCACAAATGGTACCAAAAACAAAACAAAACACCCAGATCTGTATTTTTCTGTGCAAGGAGAACAGAAAGGCAACTATGATCCCAGACTCCTGCCACATCTTAGTCAGAGGCACCACAGGGGGACATTTGTACATGCTTCTTCATCACTTTTAGAGACTGTGACCTGTGTGGGCAGACTGGGCAAGTGTGGATGAAGCAGCCTCAAGGAGCAGCTTTCATTCATTTCCTGCAGCATAAATAGTTCTCATCACAGCTAAGTCATCATCAGAACAATCCCACGAAAGGGCATACAAGAGGGTGTGAAGCACAGACCACGAGGCTGCCCACTCAGAATTACCGGTAATCTACTCTACAGCATCACACACCCATGTATGGAGACGTACAGAATGAGCTCTTGTCCTGTGTACTCCTGCTTTTAACCCACAAGCCTCAGAACCACAAGTGAAAAGGCTTCTTTTGACAAGCCTGTTTCAGGATCTCCCAAACATCCCCTTCTCAACTGTATGATCTACCACATGTAAGGGAAATACTGTAAGCTGGCCTGATTCTATGGCCTTCTAGATATTGATGGACTACAATCCTCATCAATCCTAGCTAGAACTGCCAATGGTAAGGGATCTTGGGAGCTGCAGTTCAGTTTGTGGAGGGTTGTTAGCCCTGCTAATCCATTTCAATACAGCAAAATTCTGATTATTTTTCAGGCTTATTTGGGGAAATGCTTCTCCAAGATGACCTGAACTTTTAACACAGGAGTTCTCAACCTTTTAAAGCCAGGGGCCGGGTCACGCTCCCTCAGACAGCTTCGGGGTCCGGACATCCATTTTGCCTTTCCTCCACCACATGGCACTTCCTAGTATGGTGGAGGCAGTGGGGGGCCACATGAAATAGTGCTGTGGGCTGCATCCGGCCCACAGGCTGCAGGTTGGGAATCCCTGTTTTAACAGTTGTTGCCCCACCCCAGTGGCTCCCTGCTCATCAAGTGTCTGTGCTAAAGACATGCCTGTTAAGTTTCACTCTTTGTCTGAAGAAGTGGACTTGATCCACTAAAGCTAACAATAAAAATAAAGCAGTTAGTCTTTAAAGTGCTACAGTATTTTTTATTTTATGTTGTTTTCTGATGTGCTAACGCACAGACATAAACATTAGGACAAAACCCTTAACTTCTATACAAATCAGGCTGGGGTGAGAAGACTCAGGGCTTTCTAGATGCTGTGGGTATCATCTTCTTGCAATTCCGTATCATCCTGGGTAGTGCAGACGGGACATCTATATCAAGACAGACCAGCAGTTCCCCACCTGCTGATCTAAGTGGCTGATTTGGTTGTGAAATCCTAAGCGAGAGCTTGGTAGACACCTCACCCAACTCATCAACAGTGACGAAAAAAGGGGGAAAGTGAATTCGCTACTGCAAATGTTCAGCGGTGGCCAGGCCGTAGCCCAGTTGGTCTACCCTGGTACGAGACAGAAGGCAACCCAATGCAATACTGATAGATGGGAAAGAACGAAGGTCGTTCCCTCCCCAACTCAGTGCTTGGCAGGAAGATCTCATCTGCAATCCCCTTGCCCTGTTACACAGGACAGCACTAAAGCAGACATCAGGCAGCCTTCAACTTATTTCTCCCTCTTTGGTTGTGTTTGAAATCCAACCTGCCACCCTGCTGCCCAGGTCACTGTGGTACCAGGCAACCGCGGTTCTTGTGTACTTGGCTACACAACCGGTAAGGCCTTTGCACATTATCTTGATAAGGCCCCAATTCTCTTGAGTGTGTTTGTGTTATTTCACACTCCCAGAAATGGGCCTTGCCAGGTTTGTCAAATGAACTTAGGAGGCAGACACATCAATTCATTGGGCATCTCTTTAGCACAGGTGGACTGCAGTGGCTCAAGTGGCTTAAGAAGCTGACTGAAAGGCAGCAGGTCAGCAGTTCGAATCCCGAGTACTGCAGGATGGAATGAGCTCCCGTCTTTGTCCCAGCTCCTGCCAACCTAGCCGTTCAAAAGCAAGAAATTGCAAGTAGATAAATAGGGACTTCAGTGGGAAGGCAAACAGCGTTCCATGTGCTCTCGTGTCCAGTCATGCCTGCCACATGACCACGGAAACGTCTGCAGAAGTAGACAGTGCTGGCTCTTCGGCTTTGAAACAGAGATGAGCACTGAACCCTAGAGTTGGAATCGATTGGTTTTTGAGCAAGGGTGACTTTTACCTTTGGCACAGAGTGAGATACTATACACAACAGAAGCTTTTGGCCCTGTCCTTAGTAGGCCTATGGGCCAGATCCAGCCCACAGCACCACTTCATGTGGCCCTCAACCCCACCGAGGGCATTCAAGAAACAAAATGGCCATCCCTTTGAAGCTGTTGGGACAAAATGGCCACCCCCATTGTGAAGGCAGGGCAAAATGGCCGCCTGGCCCTAAAAGCTGATTGAAAGAGCATGACCCGGACCCTGGCTTGAAAAGGTTTGGAACCCCTGCTCTAGAGGGTGAGGTAAAGAACCAAAGGACTGAGCTCAGCACCTAAAGCCAAGCTGTATCATGGATACAAAGACAACATGTCCAACCTACGGTTGCAGGGCTGAAGGTGAGCACAGAAACCTTTGGCCTCAGAGAGAGCCGACAGGGATAGCTTTGAGTCTGGTCCCACTTTTCATTCACCCAAACAGAGAACACGGAGCGCTATGAGACAGAAAGCCCAAGGGAATCAGAAGGTGGACTCCATCATCCAATTTTTTCACCCCAGCCCAGCATAACCATGGAAGTAGCTACCACCAAGATAGAGCAATGGTTGTCAATTTGGGTGGCTTGAAATGTCTACCAGTCAGGGCACATCTGGGTTACCTCCAAAGGCTGTGAGACGGCTGCTGGATTACCAGTTGCTGGGGGGTATAAACTGGGAGAGGGAAGCGGGTACCTGTGGACTTCCCAGAGACCCATGTCTCGTCACAATACGAAGGCTGGCCAGGCATTTGGTCTGATCCAACAGGACACATCTCCTGTTCTAGTTCCAGTCAGAGAACACACACCAAGAAAGTTGTTCCAGAGATTTTAATGTGAAGCTTCTTACAGTCATCTTGTCTATAATATAAAAAAACCAAACCAAACAGAGGAGTAAAGACACAGGACAGCCCTTTCCCTTATCGTCACTCCAGCAATAACCAAGTGGAGCCTGTAAATTCACTGGGACATGGCCCATTCATGATCCCTCAAAAGCTAGATGGCGCAAAGAGAGACACCCAGATTTTGAGGGAGAAAACGTCCCTGAAAGATGAGGGACGGATCTAAGAACACTTACTGAAACAGTCTCACCACGACAACAAAAACCTGTTCTGGCCCTTAGTTACATCCAGCGCCAATTGCCTCTCCAGAAAAGACTTTTCTCCATTTCCTCCTCATCTTACTGGTGAGGGGGAAAAAATTATCTGGGATGCAAAATGAAAGGCAGCGGTATCATTGCAGAAAGCTCACAGCCAGCCTCGTATCCAGAAAAGAATAGCAGACGAGAAGAGAGAGAAAACAGAGACATGGGCGAGACAGAGAGAGAAAGAGTTAAAAGTCGGCCCCAAAGCATCGAGGCTGTTGTGCAGAGTGGTGAGAGCAGAGTCTAGGGACGGGAGCTCCCAACAAGGGCCACTGGCCACGTTGGCTTGGGGATGCTGAGCCTTTTCAGTCCAAAACGAATCACTTGGACAAATTTAGAGGGGGCAAAATGGTGGGAGGGATGTACCATCCAATCCTCTGCCCAGAATGAGGGGGTTCAACTGGGTCCCACCCCCATCTCCAAAATGTAAGTGTACAGCAACCAGGAAGTGAGGCAGAGGCCGGCCGGAAGTGCAGATCCGGGAATCACTCTTCCTTCTTGTCCTTCGGGCCCTCACACGATGCCTGGTAATAAAAAAAAATGGGGGGAAAGGAGAGTTGGCGTAAGTACAAGAGCAGATCTCTATTTCACTACCTTAAGAACAGGGTGTTTCCCAACCTTTTGTTTTTGGACTTCAATTCCCAGAAGCCTAAGTCTTCCCCATTGGACTGATCAGCCAAGGCACTGTGGACTAGAAACTTAAGTAAAACAGGCTGTGAACTAAAACAGGGGTGGCAAACCTATGGCGTGCAGGCCAGAGGTGGCACTCGGAGCCCTCTCTGTGGGCACCCATGCGGTTGTCCCAGCACAGAATTTGCTCTGCCCAGCAGCCCAATGGGAGCGCTTCCTCCCTCCCCCCAGCACAGAGTTTGCCCCACCTCTCTGCCCAGCAGGAGAGTTTCCTCCCTCCCCGTTGCCGTGTTGGCACTTTGTGATAAATAAGTGGGTTTTAGGTTGCAGTTTGGCAACTTGGGTCTCTAAAAGGTTCGCCATCACTGAACTAAAACATAGATCTCACAGCCTATGCTCCATTCTGAGCTGCTGTTACCCCTACTCAGAATTAAGGGTCGGATATACTGCCCTGCTTAAAATGCCCACAGATAGTGGGCTAAACTACAAACTAAATACGAACCCATTGTCAAAGACAGGCAAGGAGCCGAGGCTAGTCACAGGACTCTCCAGGCTGAAATATCTACAAGAGTTTGGCTCCCTGTTGGTTAATGACATGTAATGTCCATTCATGCCATTGTCCTTTGTGTTCTACAAGGTCATGAGCTATTCATTCTTAGGCACACAGTCAAAAGTGTCACATTTGTTTGCCTCCATCAAATATATGCCTAATGCAGGTTTGTGTGTACCTGCCCCACACAAGAAGTCTTTGTAGAGCACTTCCCATCAGTATTCTTGTGGGAACATCATGCGCTTCAACCCGTTAAGAATGTTTAACATTTAGCTGGAGCCATGACCATACTAAAGTTCTGCTGGAGCTCAGGACATGGTACAAGTATAAATGGGCAAGAATGTAGCTTCCCTAGCAGGCAGCTTCTTTTCAAGACCAATATATAATCCTTATGGCTCCAAAGTGTACAGTAAAACCCTGGTTTACGAATGCCCTGGTTTACATCTGCCATGGTTTACGACGGCAAATTCTATTAAATTATTGTCCTGGCTTACAATTTTTTCCAGTTTACTACCGGGAATTGTGCTATTTTAAACTCTAAAATGGCGGGCGGCGCCATTTTAGAGTTTAAAATGGCACCCACCTCCTCCTCTGGAAGTTGCCATTCATCACTTACCACTGTGGAGGTGCAGCTGCCGTTGTTATTGTTGTTTCTGCCGCTATCTCCGCACTGTCTCCTACCTCTACCGGCAGCAGGAGTGTCTGGGTACCTTATCCTCTTGGTTCCAACCTTCGTCCAAGCTCCCTGGGCAGCGCTACAGCTGGGGACGTGTGCCTCCCTCCCTGGGGGAGGTGCGCATCTTCAGCTATAGCACTGCTCAAGCAGCTCAGAACCGAGCAGATAATGTCCCCAGACCCTTCTGCTGCTGGTAGGGGTGGAAAATGGACTCCCCCAGTGGCTGGACTAACCACTCAGAAAGAAGCAGTGGCATGGAAAAGGTAGGGAGATCACTTTGTCGCTTTTGTGGGGGAAGGGGACGAGCGCATCTGGCATTTTTTAGGCAATTTTTGAATTTTTTAAAAAATATATTTTTGGTCCCGTTGGGACTGTTTCCTCTTTGTGGGAAGGAGACTCTTGCATTGATTAGAGGGGGTCATTATTTCAGAAGTTACATTTCAAGCCATAAACATGGAAATAGAAAGCCCTGTGTATATTATGGGATGGAGACAGGACAACAGCTGAGGTCTGCTTACCTAAGGCTCCCTAGCCAACAGAACCACAAATTCAAACTGGGGACTACACAAGTTGTACCTGAGTCACCACCACTACTAGCTGTTGTTCATGAGGACCCCACTCTCAACAACCAACAAGGCAGTATGAAATACACTCCGGTTCAGATTGCACCAAATTAAGTCATATTGCAAAAGGGTTAAGCACTCTGGGGTCTCTTCTAAACACAGGAACTACAACAGCGCAGGAGTGCCGTGGTTTGATAGGTAAACAGGAACCAGGAGCTCTCCCTTATGAAAAGATAATAGTTTGGACTAATTCTCTTTGGGCTACAACTCTCAGGATCTGGCAGGAAACCCTACCGCTGGGCATGCTAGGCAGGGGATTCTGGAGGCTGTAGTCCCAAATACCAACCCTTTCCAAGCTCTGGGTGTTAGAGAAGAGGTAACTTTTCAAATGAAATCATATTCCATGTGAAGTGTCAGACTCAAATGAGCAGAAGCGAGCTCTACGGCTCAGCAGTTGTCCAGGAGAGGAAAACCAGCCGAGGAATTCTGCCTCACTGCCAACTCTTTTGCTAGCCAAGCCCTCCAGAGACCGGCAGGGTGCATGTGCTTGTGGAGGGGCTAATTTATTTATACAACCCAAGTGGGGAATTTTACTATGCAATCTGAAGATAGTAAACTGACCAGAACTTCCACAGAGGGAGAGAAAACAGTCCTTAAGCCAAAAAGGCCACAACTGTTGTGCCTTGTGATATTCCTACTGAGCTCACAGAAAAGTGTCAAGAATATCTGGCTTCTCGCCACAATCCCTGGGGCACATGCAGAGAGGCTCTGTGGCCCAGCCGGAACCTGAACCCTGTTCCCTCCAAAGGTCAACATTTATTTTGGGGGTCTTTCTCTGGACTCGTTCCTGCACCCTTGCTGAAGGACTGTAGTATGTCTATGCTAAAACAGAAGAGACATTTGGACCTTCCGCGAAGACTGTGGTACTGTAATCTGTTCCAAAACAAATTTGTTAACCAAGCCACTATTTTCTACGGATTTTCTTTTGTTATGCGTGTTATGAGTTTTATGTTAACCGAGCTGTTTGTTAAGCGAGGTTCCACTGTATTTCTGTACCACGATCAGACGTACCGTGGTAATGGCAACCTTGTGTTGCCAGCTAATCTTTCTCACACTAGGTCAGGCGAAAGGGTCTGCAGAATGAACTCACCCAAAAGTGCCTTCATTTTGGCATTTTCATGTCTGGCCCAGACATGGAAGAAGAAGGAGAGAGCACCTCCTTCCCAACAGTCTCTCTATCCACAGCCCGTGTTTATAAAAGGCTGACCAGCCAAACAGTTACTCATTTCTTAGAAGCCAGACCAAACTGGATCTGGACCAAAAGGGAAAGGTGAGGAGGAAAGGGAAAGAAGGAGGCGAAATCTGATTCTGCCAAGGCAGAGCCTAGTAAAGACTTCAGCAGGGACAATGTTGAAGGACAGGAGAGTAGATTTCCCTAGCGAGGAACAGAAGAACCAAGGTTCCCCAAGATGATGTGTTGAGGGGGCATTGGGGGGCAACTTTACTGTGAAAGTCTAAGTCTCGATTAGTACCTGTTCCCTCTGGATGCAACATGGCATCCTCCTATGACCAACAATTCAACGATGCTTACTAGCCTAATCCTCCTATGTATAAAGCAAAAGCCTTGATCAGGAGCTCTCAACCTTTTAAAGGAGTGGTGCCCAAACTAAAGCTCGGGGGCTGGGTGCGGCCCCTGACACCAATTCATTTGGCCCACGAAGCTCTCATCGCTCCTGGAAGCAGAAGTAAAACACGCCCATACGGGCACGTTTTACTTCCGCTTCCAGGAGTGACGAGGGCTTTGTGGGCCGGATGAATTGGCATCAAGGGCCACACCCAGCCCCCGGGCCTTAGTGAACGGCTCCCTGAACCACATGATTGGCCCACGACCCAAAAAGTTTGGGCACCCCTGTTTTAAAGCCAGGGGCCAGATCATGCTCCCTCAGACAGCTTTGGTGGCCGGATGGCCGTTTTGCTCTTCCTACACCCCATGGCACTTCCTGGTGTGGTGGAGGTGGGCCACATGAAATGGTGCTGTGGGCCACATCTAGCCCATGGGCCTCAGGTTGAGAATCCCTGGACTAGGTTCTCCATATAACAGCTTCTTCTTACAGGGACTCAAACAAGCTCAAATCTCCACGTGCCTCCAAGGAGCACAATATCCTACTTGAGGGATCCTAGCAAACCACATAACACCAAACATCTCACAATTCCCTCAAACCTAGTTAATCTCATGCGTCCTAAGGCAAGGATGGGGAAACCAAGGCCAGGGACCTTCAGTCGCTAATGGAAACCCACCCAACTCACAGGGAGGATAATAAACACGGGGGGCAACCTCAGAGAATGAAGGGCAGGAGAAAACTTACAGGAACTCCAAATACTATGGGAGTGTTTGTGCAAATGTACACACACCCACACCCTCCTTTCCTTTTAAAAATGTATTCAGCTAGGCCTGAAGCCAGAAAATATTACAATGGAACCTCGTATAACAAATGCATCATACAATGAAAAAATCGTACAACAAAGAGGATTTTGGGGGGGAAAGCTGCATCGTACAACGAAAATCTCTATGGATGCATCGTACAGTGAATATTTTTCTTTGTACAATTTTTCCCTTAGGGATTATTTATTTATTTTATTTGTTCAGATTTATATTGCTGCCCACTCGCTTTCATTGTACAGTAAAACCCCAACTTACAGATGCCTCAAGTTACATAAAATTCGACTTACATGATGATTTTGTGCTAAAACCATGTCCTGATTTACACAATTTCTGATGGGTTTGCTTTGAGTTACATAAAGATTCTGTTTCCTATGGGTTTGCTTCGAGTTACATAAAAATTCATTTCCCTATGGGTTTGCTTTGATTTACATAAAAAAGTTCATTTTCCCCTTGGGTTTGCTTTGAGTTACATAAAAAAATAATTTTTTCCTATGGGTTTGCTTTGAGTTACATAAAAAACTGATTTAAGCAAAAGCCTACGGAATGGACGGTTTTTTTTTTCATAAGTAGGAGTTTTACTGTATGATTCATGCACTGTACAATGAAAAAAATCGTTTAAGGAAGTGCCTTGTGGAACCAATTATTTTCGTTATACGAGGTTCCACTGTATTTGGATCAAAAAAAAAAAAGCATGGAGGCTACTTCAGAAGGCTTTATACATCTGAAAAGCCACACACCACTGTTCTGCTCCCAGGCTGAGTTTACAGCTAAGTTTATAGCCTAAAGGAAGCCTTTGACCTCCCTATGGTTCATAGTCTGGTCAAAGCAAAGCTCCTCTTGCCTGCCAGTCTGCCCAGCTCCCCCTTCTGCAGAGCCCTTCCTTTGTCAGACACTTCCTCCTTTTGTGGTGAGTCAAGCCTCACCTGAGTGCCTCCAGCACACACCACACAGACTTCTCCATAATCAGCTGCTCCCAGGTGAGACACCGTCTTGTGACCTGCTGCTTACGTGCCGCCTCAAACGTAGAGGGATGTTTGCCAGGAAGGATCCAAGGTGCTGCCCTCTCTCCCTGGCTTTTCCTCCTCCTCCTCTTTGCTGGAACCCAGCAAAGAGAAGGATTGTGGGGCGGGGGTGGGAAACCCACAGTCAAGGCTGTAGTGGAGCTGCATCAGATGCTGTGTGAGGATTAGGTTGCCCTGGTAACGGAGGCCAGATTATTTTGGGGAGAGAAAGTGGGGGCACTCATGCATGCTGGGTTTGTTTTGAGTTTGCAATTTAATTCAAATCAGCCAGCCAGTCTTAACTGGCATAGGGCTGAACAGAAAGGTTCATGGCAGCTCACACCTAAGTGCCAAAGCACTCTCCAGGTGTAGCCAGGAAAAATCTTTGTTGTGAGTGCAGCCAAGCCTCCTTCTATCTCCATGATGGTGAACCTTGGCACTCCAGATGTTCTTGTACTTCAATTCCCAGAAGCCCAAGCATCCTGCGAATCCACACGAATGGGTTTACTGCGATTCGTCCGGCCCGCGCTGCCCTTGAAGCAGAAGTAAAACACGCCCATACTCATTCCACACACTGAAGACTTTGTCTTCCTTGATTCTCTGGGTGGCTGCTTAAGAAGCAGCTGAAAAGTGGCAGTGAGGGTCTGGAAACCATGCTTGCATCATGATGGTTTCCCCCAAGCAAACCTTTAGAATCTACATATTCTAGCATAACGATTGAAAAACAAGATAAAATAGAACAGCTGAAAAGGGACTTTGCTATCGTTATATTTCTGAAGCAGAAGCAAGCCTGGGTAAGACAGGATTCTACAATGCCAGGAAGGCTCCCATTAGCCCTGAAGAGACAGGAGAATTGGTGTGTGGGTGTGTGGGTGAGAGAGCATAGAATGAGGTGCATGGGCTGACCTAATTTCCAGGATTGCAAGTTTTGTAACTTCTGATATCTGTCTAATACAGTGGCTCCCAACTTTGGGGACCCAGATGTTCTTGGACCAAAAATCCCAGAAGCCGTTGGCTGTGCTCACCACGATTTCTGGGAGCTGTAGTCCTAGAAGGGTGGTGGCAAACCTTGGCTCTCCAGGTGTTCTTGAACTTCAATTCCCAGAAGCCCTGATCAGCAGGAGTGCTGACTTGGGCTTATGGTATTTGAAGTCCAAGAACACCTGGAGTGCCAAGGTTCGGCATCACCACCCTAGAACATCTGGGGGAAGAGGTTGAGAACCACTGGTCTAAGTGAGTGGGAGCACTCTGAATTTGCTGACTCAAATGCTACTGAAACCTATGGCAGAAGACATTCCATTTGGGATATCTAACTTAGCCTCACTTTATAGCAGCAACTATCATAAACAGCAGTGCTCTAGAATCAACCCATTCTTGCTTGGTTACTGCATGCCGGTAGAGCTTAGACATTTGACTTTTCCAAGTTCCACATACTAGTTAGTGGGAAGCAGCTTGTTTATTTGGGGATGAAGCTCCGTGCTAAGAGTGACGCCACTAGGAAGCTTTGCCCACTGGAACCTGGAGGTGCAAAGTACAAATGTGAACAACCACACAATCAGGTACAGTAATACCTCAGATAACATTAATATCGAATAACACTAAAATCGCATAACATTAAGCAATCTGGGGGGAAGAATTGCATCGGATAACATTAAGATCCTATGGGATGCATCGGATAACAACCGCTAAAGCCTGTGTGGTTACAATGTATCTCTATGGATCCCATAGGATTTTAACATGCATCGGATAACACTAAAAATCGGATAACACCAAGACTTGTGGAACCAGGTTTAAGTGTTATCTGAGGTTTTACTGTACTCTCTACAAATGGGCTTCAGAGACCAAAAACTCACAGGCCACTGCTGGCTTCATCTACAATCCAAGCACCACTTCTCCTGCAGCAACTTTTGACAACAATCAAAAAGGTGGGCCCATGGGACGGGAGCTCTGAGTGGCTTTAATGCAGATACCAACAAGTTTCCCCTCTTAATTCACTCCCACCCCAGGACAGATTTTGCCCAGACCCATCCTCCACCCCACTCCCAAGCCCAGCACCTGGAGCTTGGTGTGTTCATCCATCAGCCTGTCGTACTCCTTGGTGAGTCCTTCAGCCTGTTTGCGCATCGCCAGTGCCTCATTTTCTGCTTTGTCCAAGGCTGGGTGGAAAGAGAGAAGATCAAGACACATTAGGACAAGCTCTTCCTCCTTCATTCATTCAGATAGAGGGCAACCTGTATGCCATTTCGCCCTCGTGGGACTGTTCTGTGTGCGTATGTAACTGTGAGCCTTGATAGATCTTTAAACACAGCAATGGTCATTTTTTACGAAGGGTACCCAAACTTTTCAGGCCATGGGTCGGTCACGTGGTTCTTCCCATCGGAAGTGGAAGTAACACACACCTTGCAATCTGTTTTGCAACAGGATGAGATAGATGTTAGGCTGCCATATTCTCTGCTTAAACCAGGGGTGCCCAAACTATGGCCCGTGAGCTGGATCCAGGTCCCCAATGCCAATTCATCTGGCCCACTCCACCCCTGTCGCTCCTGAAAGCATTTTACTTCCGTTTCCGGGAGCGATTAGGGCCAGATGAATTGGTGTCAGGGGCCAGATAGAGCCTGTGGGTCATAGTTTGGGCACCCCTGTTTTAGATTAACAGGGATATAACCAGTGTGAGACAGAGCCCAGCTCCTCCTGTCCCACCAGGATTAGAAGAGTTCCAGTCTTTCCAATTAGAGATGGAGCCATAAGCTTACACCCAGGGCCTCCCTGATCATTGCTTACATGTAAAGAAGGGCTGCAGGTGAACAGTTATTTCCAACAGACAAGCTAGCTGCCACGGCGTCTGCAGCAATTCTCCATCCAAGAGGACTGGTGCATAAACAAACCAATCATTTTTGTCCAGGAAGGCATGAAAATGAGGTTCATAAAGTCTCAGGCACTCTAATCTCTTTTCCTGTTGATTTGGTGCTGGATCACAGACAGCATCAGAAAACAGCCTGCTTAAGATCTGAATAGTCCTTGGAGTAGGGTTTTCTTTTCTTTTTTTACTGCACAAATCAGGAGCAACCAAGCACAAAGTAACTGGCTAGAATGTACTCCCTTTTCCAGGCAGAGTATAACCATTACTTTAATTATTTTCTTGTGATTTATTTGATTCATGAGTTGATTCCTCCCTCCTTTTCAAAGGTAGACTTGGGAGGAGAAGAAAACTTCAATTGGCAATTGTGAGTGCCAATATGAAACTAAGGGGCGACAGTTCTAATGAAGAAAAACAATTATGGTGCAGAAAACAAGAGCTTGGAAGCTCCCTTATTTGAAATGCAGCTACCAGAATCTGCCACCTAGATGCTGGTAATAGATTCTGGGAGTTACAGTCCAAAAGTGTAGCATTTCCAAACTCTGGCTGGTTGTCAGTGTGTTGGACTTGACATTGTGAATGTGTCTCCTTTATCCTCACACCACTTTGAAATGTTAGGCTGTTTAATAATGGGATTCATCCTTTTTGCCTTTGTACATCCCTTCAAGGAAAGTTAGACCAAGCAACCCAACAATTCTAAATGGAAAGCGTACAGCCTTTGTAAGCTTGCACAACAGAAAAAGAGCCCAACTATTGCAGGTTTCCTGCCAAGATGTTCAGAGAATCCTTCAACAGTAACTAACATAGATTTTATGAAAGGAGGTAGACAATGGCTGGAAAACTGCAAATCCTAAAGCGGCTGTCCCATGACAGCAGCAGCAAGTTAAGAAGAAGCTCACACCCATTATTGGACAGTGTCAAAAGCTGTCCAGGAAGGATTTATGTCTCCTCAGGAAAAGACTATGGCAGAAGTTCCCAACCTTTTCAAGCCGGGGGCCGGGTCATGCTCTCTGTCACCTTCAAGGGCCGGATGACCATTTTTGCCCTGCCTGATGAGGGTGGCCATTTTGTCCCAACAGCTTCAAAGAGGTGGACATTTTGTTTCTCAAACACCCTTGGAAGGGTGGGGGCACATGAAATGGTGCCATGGGCCAGATCTGGCCTGCCAGCCTTAGGTCGGGAACCCCTGGACTATGGGGAATATATAGCTTCCTCGACATGTCTTTTCTTAATTCTCAGCTCACGATGTTTATGACGCTCTTTTCCTTACTTTCACTAACGTGGAGAAAGGACATACTGTCACTTGGGAGGAAAACAGAAACTGGGACTTTGTGGTTAGCAGTCCAATCTGTAAACCACTGTGTCACATCACCTCAACTTAAAAGATATCTGCAGACAAAAACAAACAAACTTGACAACTTAGTTGCCACTCTAAAGTTAAAACCCCAATTGTACAGCTCCTTGCATCACACAGTGACAAAAGAGCATTATGATAATCTTTTCTACAAAGCTGGGGCTTCTGTAAGTTGTCTTCCTTTCAAAATTTTGGCAGAAAATGCACAAAACTCAGATTACATAGTTCGTCCAGCTGAGAAGTTTCTACCATGAGTCTCCAAAACCTAGTAATGCACACGGCCACCTCCCTGCCTTGGTGTAAGCCAGACTCCTTGCCACTTCCTGCTAGGGTTGTGTTTTTTAATTTAAAGGTGGAAAGATTAAAACAGGAGACTGGCACTCTACTAGCCTCTAGGAAAATCTCGATCTCCAAAAACCTTCTTCTGCCTGCCTCGAGGCCAGTTGACATTTCTTGAAATGAAGCTTTTGACATGGTGATTTGTTCCATTACTTGGTTCTGAAACGTGCCCTACCATCCAGAAAAAAAGAATCAAGATGAAAATAACATGTGATGCATGGAGAAGTCTAGAGGAGGTGGCAATGGATTAAAGGAAATGTTTTGCCTCCCCCTCTGTACATGTGTGCATGTTTTTTCTTGTCCTAGTCCAGGGGTGCCCAAAGTTTCCAGGCTGTGGGCCGGTCACGTGATTCAGCGGCTCAGTCACCTGGTTCTTCTCAAACACGCCTTGCAATCTGTTTTGCAACAGGATGAGATAAATTTTAGACTGCCATTTTCTCTGCTTAAACAAGGAGTGCCCAAACTACAGCCCTGATGCCAATTTATCTGGCCCCCAACGCTAATTCACCTGGCCCATGCCGCCCTTGTCACACGCCCATCTGGACATGTTTTACTTCTGCTTCCAGGAGTGACAAGGGCGGTGTGGGCTGGATGAATTGGTGTTGGGGCCGGATCTGGCCCCCAGACCGTAGTCTGGACACCTCCGTCCTAGTGTTACCTTGCTTCTTTGCTATAGTATGTATTTATCTTAGAAGAGGAAGGGGTTGCTTGTGTTCAGTAGGTGATTGTTTGCTTTTTTGCGGTCTCTACTTTACCTGAGGTGCAGTTCTTGCTTTGTCTGCTTGTGAGTGGATGTTCCTGCCTATAGAAGAGTTTGTGTTTCCTTGAATACCACAAGTCCTTTCCTATAAATTTGTTCTATAATAGGCAAGACCCTCCATGGCAGCAATTTCTGTGCATGGGAAAGATTCCACCATAATACCATTTTGTGAGTTTACTCATGGCAGTCTCTCCAAAACCCAAAATAATGCCACAAACCCCAATGATTGGGACACCCCTGGCCTAGCCACCTGCTGCAGTTCATGGTAGCAAACCATGGCATTCAAGAGACCAGGAGATCTCTCTTCCACAGCAAGAGCCCTGTCAAATTTAGCCATTTCAGTGCCTCTTCGCAGCATTAGCCGAGTGCTAGGTGTAAAAAAGGCACTATAAGTAGCGCATGCTACAACGGCTATAAAAAGAGCGTGCTGGAGGAAGACACATACCTCTTTACCCAGGCATGCAACAACAGCTGCTCCGTGTCTCACTGCTCAATTCTCCTCCACTAACCTGACCTCCAAAAATAATGCAACCACTACATCTTGACCACTGCTGCCGTCTAGAGCGTTTAGAGTCCGGTTCATGCAGCTACCATGCCATTTGATCTGGTGGGGCAGGAGGACCAGAGTGTCACCCCTGTTGCGGTGACCAGTCTGAAGCGGTTGCACAAGCCCAGTCGGTCCCAAGAAGGTCACAAGACCCAGCTGCCATCCAGAACTTCTTAGCAGCCGGATTCCATCGGGGCTGATGTCAACGCCTCTTGTGCCAGCTCTGGAAATGGGATCCAGGGAAGCTGGATCAAACTAGTTGATACTGCAATTTAAAACAGCAGTCCCTAGCATGAGTGGCTTTTTAAAACACATACTACAAGAGAAAGAATGTCTCTTACTCCAACACGACAAAGTTCAGTATTCACCAAGAACATGCGGGTTGCCAATAGTCTGGGGCGGTACCAACAGTTCTACCTCCAGCCAGTGTTTTCTACCCCCAGCCAGTTTCCTCCACCCAATGCCTGTCTAGTATTTGGGACTCTCATTGCCACCGAGCAAGGTGTGGTAAGCACTTTACTTTAACAGGTGGCCCACTTGTCTCTGATCTCTTTTACAGTCAGCACTTGCACTTTAATTACCCTCAACATGGACAGTTGTACAAATGCTCAAAGCAATCCTAAGGTCCACAGAGGAGCCCTGGTCGCTCATGTAGACGACAGCAGGGGTGGATAACTTTGGCAAGTCCGAAATTGCAGGAATTTTTCACAAAACTTACAAACAAAAAAGGAGAAGGTGCTCAGAGGACTGGGAGCCAAGCCATGTGAAGAAAGACTGAAGGAACAGGGCATGTTTAGCCTTGAGAAAAGGAAACTGAGAGGTGATATGATAGCCCTCTTCAAATTGTAATGAATTAAAATAGGGTATTTTGCTTTTAATGAGTAAAGTAGTTTCTTTGAGTTCTTAATCCCCTGGGCAGAGCTAGAGAAGCCTGGGAGACAACCTTCAAGGCAGGTGCTGTGTAGTTTACCTTGAATGTAGTCATAACAGGCTGAAAACTGTGAGAACAGAACTAAGATGATGGACATTGTATGTTAAAACCCTGGAAGATATGGGATGGGTGGGAAAAGATGGGACTTGTTTTATTGGAATGGGGGACAGAAACGCCATGATTTTGCCACGACATTGGATTGCTTGACATGATGTGTGCTTGTAAGTAAACAATAGTAAAATGTAGTTGAATCTGTTAGCACGCTAGCTTAAAGAAATATAGCTAGATATACTTTTCTTTTTATTCCAGGAAAGGGGTGAGTAAAAATGTTTCTTTTTGCTATTTTGTGCCTAATCTTGAACCTTTATATTTGTCCTTCTAAACCAGGGGCACCCAAACTACAGCACGTGGCACCAATTAATCTGGCCCACACTGCCCCCAGTGTGGAAGTAAAACACGCATGCATGTGCACGTAACGTGCCCATGCATGCACATAACGTTGCCATAAATGACCAGCAGCTGTCGTAAACATGTTTACAACTGCCGCTGGTTATTTACAGCAGTGTTATGTGCACACACATGCGCATTTTGCTTGTTTCCAGGTGGGTGGAACCACATGACCAGCCCATGGCCTGAACAGTTTGAGCACCCCTGTTCTAAATAAACTTGATTGTAACTAGAAGAAGTTGTATTTTTTTCTTATGGGGCTTAAGCTGGTGGGAGAAAATCCAGTTCCTTTATTTCATTATTGGTAATGTTGCCATTAAGTTAATTCACAGTGCATACACTACCTGATCTGGCTGGTTTGTAAGGATAAAAAGACAGTGATTGAAACCCATCATAGATTTCTCTAGGCTGGAGCAGGACCACAGGTAGTCTGAAGCAGCACAAACTTAGCATGGGCTTCTGGAAAGGGTATTGGTCTCTGGAAGGTGGAATGATTTCTATGACAGTGGGATAAGTGTTGAGTCTTATCCTTACACAAATACCTGAAAGAGGGTCATAAAGAGGAAGGGAAGGACCTGTTCTCCATCAACCCAGAGTTCAGGACACATAATAACAGGCTCAAACTAAAGGAAGTTAGATATAGGCTGAATATCAGAGAAAACGTCTTAACAGTTAGAGCAGTATGACAGTAGAATCAACTGTCTTGAGATGTGGTGAGAGATCCAACATTGGTAGCATTAGAGAGATAATTGGGCATTCCTCCGTCAGATCTGCTTTGATTCGGATTCCTGCATTGAACAGGAGGATGGACTCAATGGCCTAAAAGGATCCTATGATTTTAAGTCTACTTCCACTTGTAAAAATGGATATTCATGGTGAACTACAGTTGCTGGAGGCTTCCAGGAACATCAGTACAGTACTGTACATAGATTTTTATCTTTATTGCTAGGGGATTGGTCTGTGGGTTACAATACCAGCAATGAGAGGCTGCCTGCAACCCACAGGCTACATTTTCCCCACTGAAGACCTTACAATCTAACCACCAGCTGGGAATTAAAAGGGAAGGAGGAGCCCAGGAAACAGGAAAGCCAAACAGAATCTAGCCTAGAGATGTGGAAACTGTGATCTTCCCCCGGTACTGATGAACAGTAACTCCCAGTATGCCTCATGACCAACCATGCTGGCAGGGGCTAATGGAAACTAGAATCCAAACACTGTTAAGAGGACCACAATGCTCCTCTCCGCTGCTCTAGAGCAGGGGCGCCCAAACTTTTTTTGGCCATGGGCTGGTCACGTGATTCAGGAGGCTGGTCACTCCGGTCTGGGGGGCGGATCCGCCCCTGGGCAAAAGTTTGGGCACCCCTGCTCTAGAGGTTACAGAAGTGCTATGACTCCCATCATTTCTGACAGAGAGTCATTCTGTAAGGGAGAGACTGAAGAAAGAGGAATTGCTTCCCACTAAGTTACTATGTTCTGGCACACCAGCCATGTGATTGAACAGAAGAATTTTCTCCTCAATTATGCTGCCCGGCTGAAGAACATCATCCCCCAACCTTCACAGCAGGAGGGCTTCTGGGATCGATGTGAGGCAGAAAAGTTACACCCACCCAGAATTGATTTCAGCATATGAAATAGGATAAGGAGATTTTGCAAGCTGAGTTTTAAAAAAATAGACTGAGAGGTACAGAATAATATTGTTTCAAGAGTTAAACCAAAGAGCATCCCCAGTGTTTTTGAATCTCCAGTTCCCACATGCCTAGTCTTAAAACAGGAGTGCCCAAACATTTTGAGCCGCGGGCCGGTCACCTGGTTCCTCCAAACAAGAGGCAGAAGTAAAACATCCCTTGCAAACTGTTTTGCAACAGGATGAGATAGATTTTAAGCTGCCATTTTCTCTGCTTAAACCAGGGGTGCCCAAACTACGGCCTATAGGTCGGATCTGGGCCTGACACCAATTCATCCAGCCCACACCACTCCTGGAAGCAGAAGTAAAATGTGCCTACATGGGCGCATTTTACTTTCACTTCTGGGAGCTATGAGGGTGATGTGGGACAGAGTGGGCTGAATGAATTGGCATCAGGGGCTGGATCTGGCCTGTAGGCCATAGTTTGGGCACCCCATCTTAAAAGTTCAAGAGCCTCTCCATTCACTGCAAGAGAATATACCAAGAAATAAGACTCATTGTCATGGCCCTCCTCAATAACCAGGGTGATTAATTTCACAAGAGACGCACCAACCTCGTGACTAGAGAGAGAGAAAGCCAAGTGTTTACAAAACAGACGATGCAAGGCTGGTCCTTTCATTCCCAAAGCCGCATGCCTAGTATAATTATTTTAAGCAGAAAGGAGGGGATGGTGACATTTAGAGATAGTACACGAGGAAGGCGCATGGATGTACAGCTCTTAGAGATATAAATAGAGCCCACATCACCCTTTTGCCAGCTTTATGCCACACCAAGCCAGCTGTGTACAATCTGATGGCACAGCATGGGAGCTGCACTCGAGTCATCTGCTCCACATTTCTGCACAGTTTCTTCTGGGAAATGATACCTTACAGACAATCACATGAATGGGCTCCCTCCCCGATCCACATTCTCACCTTTCTTTGTGGAGGTCAATTCTTCCTTCAGTTTTCTGACTTCAGCCTGCAGAGTTTTGTTCTCTTCCTCAGCCCCAAGGCCTTTGCTGTCCAAATCAGCTACCTCCACGCCTGCCAACTTCAGCTCCTATAATACAGGGACGGGGGGGGGGGCAGGACGGGGGGGGTGTTATTAAGGAGAGCGGGGAAAGATAAAATACAAGTTAACTGAGCAAAGGGATACAGCCGTGATACCCTCCAAAGCTAGAACCATTCCCTTCTTCAGAGGAATGATTACGGTTCTTCAAACATGCAACTATAGCAGATCCTAGACCAGGAGTTCTCAACCTTTTAAAGCCAGGGGCCGGGTCATGCTCCCTCGGACAGCTTTGGGAGCTGGACAGCCATTTTGTCTTTCATCCACCACATGGCACTTCTTGGTGTGGTGGAGGCTGTGGGGGCCCCACATGAAAGGGTGTTGCAGGCCTCATTCGGCCCATGGGCCACAGGTTGAGAATCCCTGTTCCAGACCAGGGTTGAGGAACCTTTTCCTGTTGGAAGGCCACGTGTACTTAGGTAATTTTTTAAAAAAAGGCCTTAATTTTAAAGTTACTAAAATAAAAGTATAAAAGACTAACAAAATGTACTCAAATAAAAAGTTTATTGAACCTTTAAGCTACCGCAAATAGTCACACCATGAAACAGGGATTTTGAAGACCAACACAGCAAAAGGAACTGCCCTCACTAGGTAATATTCACAATTGACTTTAATTTGGACTGATCTTGGCTAATCTGACATGCCTAGTGGGTAAATTTGTTGCATCATCCTGGAGGACTGGCTTTTGTGTTGCACCATCCCCTTTGGCAGTACAGTCAAACCTCATATAACACTAAAACCTGGTTCCACAAGTCTTGATATTATATGATTTTTAGTGTTATCCGATGCATGTTAAAATCCTATGGGAGCCATAGAGATACATTGTAACCACACAGGCTTTAGTGGTTGTTATCTGAAGCATTCCATAGGATCTTAATGTTATCTGATGCAATTCTTCCCCCCAGATTCCATAATGTTATGCGATTTTCGTGTTATTCGATACTAATGTTATATGAGGTATTACTGTATAGAGAGCTCCAAGCTCCAAATAGAAGCATTTTGGGGGAGGGAAATATGCAAATACAAGTTTTCTGCTTCTAAATTGCAAGAAGATGTAATGTATGGTTGTGAGAGTTGGACCATAAGGAAAGCTGAGCGCAGAAGAATAGATGCCTTTGAGATGTGGTGTTGGAGGAAAGTTTTGAGAGTCCCCTGGACAGCGAGGAGAACAAATAGGTCAATTTTAGAAGAAATCAACCCTGACTGCTCCTTAGAAGGTCAAATAGTAAAGATGAAGCTAAAATACTTTGGACAACAAATGAGAAGAGAGGGTTCACTTGAGAAAGCCTTGATGCTGGGAAAGTTGGAGGGCAAAAGAAGAAAGGGGAGGCCAAAAATGAGGTGCCTGGATGGTATTGTAGATGCAATGGGCACAGAGCTGGGCGGGTTGAAGAGGATGGTGGAGGACAGAGGTGCCTGGTGGGCAGTGGTCCATGGTGTTGCAAAGGGTTGACTGTGCGACTGAACAACAACAACATAAGCTGTTTGTTCTTGCTGTTTCCCCATTTTCCATCTAAGAACAATGAGCCTGGCTGGACTACATACTCCATGCTACGCTAGCCTGAAGTAGTAGTCATGAACTATGAAAGCTTGCTAAGTTTTGAATTTTAAAGTGACCTGAAAAGGGTATCGCTTCTTTCCTGCATCTAATTAAAAGAATTTGCTCTGTAAAATGTGGATTCAGGCAAACGGCCACACTTAAAAGGCCACAGGTTCCTACCCCTGCTCTAGACTCTAGGACAATTTTACCCAGCAGGCACTCGTTCAGCCCTATGATGGAACAGGCAATGGGAATTGTAGCCGAAAGCACCAGGTTGCTTGCAGACCAAGAATGGAAACCATATGTTCTGCACAAGACCCTAACTCATTGGTCTTAACCCTACCCTTCCCCTCATCAGTGTGGGGGGAACGGGGCGACAGTTCCCTCAGAAAATACTCCTCGGACCCAGAGTTCCCAGAGCTTGTCCATTCTTCCGTTGAGAGTTTTTGAAGTATTTTGGATGTAGAAATTCAGAAGTCATTCTAAACCCACCCCCACCTGACCCCCATAAGAGGAAAGCTGAACATGATCGTCGGGGTCTTATTCCCTTCGACATGCTTGCCCTGGCAAATATGCCACCACCTCTGAGATGAGCACAACATGTCCAATGCTTTCCTTCCATCTTCGGAGTTAGTAAAAGGGCATGATTCACAGTCAAGCTACACCAGGTTTCAGAAGAGTAGTACAACTACAGATACTACCTCTATGCAGACACACAGTCTGAAACATGGGACTACACTTAAGATGTACTTTGGAACTCAAATCCAAGGTCAAGGGCTACACAACGGCCTCCTAGCTAGTTATCTGCCAAACGTTCTGGACTTCAATGGGATCTGCAGTTCAAACCATCTGAGGAACTCCAATCTTGGTGCATCTGGGCTTAGCCCTACCTTTTGGCGATGTTTTGCCTGGATAACTGGATAACAAGTGTGAAGACATCAATGACTGTCAGAGTTGGAGCCCCAAGAGAATTCCCCAACGCCAAACTAGAAACATACAGATAGGGAGAGATCTGAACTGGAGACTTTCTGCTTAAGAACTCGGGACAGAATTAAGTTTTACACATCTGGAATTCTTCTCTGCCCTGAAAAGTCTTCACCTCACCATCTCACAGGTAGAGAAAATACGCCCTTCCAGATGCTGCATGGCCTGGAGTAAGAAATGCTGAAAGTCACTGCTCAACAACCTTTGCTCTCCCTACCCCAGCTCCATCCTTTCACACTGCATACAATATGAAGAATTGTAAGCTTTCAAGCTGCTGCTGTTCCAACTTTTTATTGAGAAAATTTCAATCCAAACCAAGCTACTTTACTCTACCACCCATAAAAACATCTTTGTCTGTGAGAAAGAGATGCATTCACCTCACTTTAGTGGTGCTGCCAACTGCACACTTAGTTCATAAAACTGGATAATAACTTCCAGATAACCAGCAAGATAAACCTGGGGACAGAAGTGGAAAGCCTTCAAACGTGAAGTAAAGAATGCTTACTATGGAAAGAAAGGGGGAAACGCCCCATGTGGCATGGGTAAGAACAGACTTTGTACTGAGCCTGCATCCAGAAAGCAGAGAGAGTTTGCTGATTATACTTAATCTTATCTAAGGGTCAGCCAAGACTCGGGAGCGCTATTAGAACAGGTACAAAAAGAACAATTTAACATTAGCAATGTTATGTATAGAAATATGTGGCACAAGCTCTTCAAAGATGAGAATACCCACGCCTATGACACATTGTGCTAGTGAGGGGGTTTAGATCCTTTTCTTATTCAGTTCTAAGAGCTTTTTAGTTCTCCTTCTTTGTGACTGCAAGAATGCAAGCTGCAAACGTTAGATGACGATATATATTTCATCCAAATGCTAGTCCAATACCTCCGCCCACCGCCCCCAAATTGGGCGGTTTAGAAATCATCTTTTCACAGAAGTCACAAAGAACATTGATTTTATATTTTAAAAAACTACTTTCAAATGGTAGTCTTCAAAGCACAGGTGCCCAAACTTTTCAGACTGTGGGTCAGCCACAGGGTTCAGCAGGACGGGCCACGTGGTTTCTCTCACCAGAAGCAGAAGTAAAATGTGTCTTGCAATCTGGCCCGTGGGCCAGATCTGTCATCCGACACCAAATCATTTGGCCCATGCCACCCGTCGTTCCTGGAAGCAGGAGTAAAACACACCCGTACTTCTGCTTCCAGGAACGGTGGTGTGGGCAAAATGAATTGGTGTCAGGGGCTGCATCTGGCCTGCAGGTCATAGTCTGGGCACCCCTGCTTTAAAGAACAGCCCTCACTTGAGGGTTCTGCAGTCTGATAAGGAGATGCAGAAAGGTAGTTGCCAGAGGGGTGGGGTTGATACATTTTTGGGGCCACAGGAAAGTGTACCGCTGTTCCTGCAGGAACAGATCAAAGGACTTTTTTTTGCGCAGAATCCTGTTTCCCGCAGCAGTCTAGTAGATGTCTACAGAAAATCTATAGCACTCTCCTACTTGTTTTCCCAAGCTACTACTAGCCAGAAGCATTCTATCTCAGACTCTGGATGCAGTACTTGGCTATCACAACTTGCGGGCATCAATCGCCCTATCCTTCACAAACTAGCTTGAGTAAAGATAAAGGTCACCCTAGCTCAAAAGCCAATCATATCCAACTATATGATGTAGTGCTCATCTTCGTTTGCAGCTGAAGAGCCAGAGCTGTCTAAATCTGCAGACATTTCAATGGTCATGTAGAAGGCATGACTACACACCAGAACGCACAGAAACACTGTTACATTTCCTGCCAAAGTATTACCTATTTATCTACAGTACAGTAATACCTCGGATAACGTTAAGACTTGGTTCCACAAATCTTGGTGTTATCCGATTTTTAGTGTTATCCGATCCATGTTAAAATCCTATGGGATGGATCAGATAACGTTAAAGCTCCATAGAGATACATTGTAACAGCACAGGCTTTAGCGGTTGTTATCCGATCCATCCCATAGGACCTTAACGTTATTCGATCCAGGCACATTTTACTTCCACTCCTGGAGCGATGAGGGCATTGAGGGCCAGATATGGCTCACGGGCCATAGTTTGGCCACCCCTGGTATAGGGCCAAGAGCAAGAGCTGCATTCTGGGTAGCTCTGCTTACTCAATGATGAGCTCCACGGTTGAGAGGAAGTGTTTAGGGAACTCTGTGCTCTCGACCCATCCTTTCTAATCAGTGATCTGGCATGAAGCCAGTGATCTGGAGTGCAATCACATCAAGGAAATCATCAGCCCTTCCTACCCAGCATATAAAATGTCATTATAGGGTGATTGAGAAAACAGTGAAATGGCTCCCAATGACTCCAAGTCACATCATACCTAGGAGGCTGCTGTAGGCTCATAATCCTACCCGTGTGTAACCTGGAAAGGCAAGCAGAGGAGAAAGGTGCTTGTCTCATCCCTAAATGGGATGGTCTTATATCATCTCCACCATGGAAAGCCTACCTGGCAAGTCTCATAAATAGGGAGATGATTATTATTTTTGTTGGGATGGAGCAGGAAAAGATCATTTCTTCTACTTCTCCAGTCAAAGTGATTTACCGGTTAAATCAGTGTTTCCCAACGTGGGGCCCACGGCCCACAGGGGGACTTTAATTCTCAGAAGCCTAAATCAGTACAGTAAAACCTTGGATAACGCTAAAACTTGGTTCCACAAGTCTTGGTGTTATCCGATTTTTAGTGTTATCTGATGCATGTTAAAATCCTATGGGATGCATCGGATAACGTTAAAGCTCCATAGAGATACATTGTAACCGCACAGGCTTTAGCGGTTGTTATCCGATCCATCCCATAGGATTGTAACGTTATTCGGTGCAATTCTCCTCCCCAGATTACTTAACGTTATGCAATTTTAGCGTTATCCTAAGTAAACGTTATCCGAGGTATTACTGTACATTGCCTGATCAGCGCCTTGGGGAATTGACTTAAGCTTCTAGGAATTGAAGTCCAAAAAACAAAGGATGGGAAACACTGGGTTAAATGGTTAGAGGCCCAGATCTCAGGAGACTTGGGTTCAACTCTTCCCATGGACCACTGAATAGCCCTCCATCCCTCAACACAAAACAGCTCACAGAATTGCTGTTAGGACAAAAACAGGGGAAAGGACCATGTATCCTGCCTTGAGCTTCTTGGAGGGAAGGCAGAACATAAATACAGTATAACAAATAATATTCATCTGCAGTGCTCCAGCAGGACACCCATGATCTTTGAGAAGTTGTTTCTGGAATAAACTGAAGCATTATCGAAAATATGGGTAATAACCATCAATCCCTGAGCAATCTTCACCTTTTTAGCATCACAATTATGGCCACTGTTCCAAAGCTATCAAAGCTGATGTTCAAGCACTTCTGCAACTCAGCAGGTCAAGGCTACCTTAGCTATCACGACAGGTTTGATTACCTTGGTTCCATAACACATTCCTCAGCATGTGTTCTTTCAGGAACCAGGGCTGTGGGGCTAGGCTGCCTCCTTGAGGCTAAGCCATGTAAAGGTTTTTTAAAACATGCTGGTCTAAAGGCAGCTCTCTGAATACAGAGACTGATCTACCGGTAGTTTATATGCACATTCCCTTCTTCTGTTAAAAGAAATCATTCAACAACAATATGACTTCTATGGTCTTTCTGGTATCAGGAATGTCCAAGCCCAACTGTGTATGTTTTTGCTATGAAAAAGGATGGTTGACAAGAATACAGTGTAAAACTGAAAGTACAGTCTGTACCAGACTGTACCACAGAGCCCTACCTAAACTCTGACTTCAAAGCCTCGACCCTAACATTTGGCCAATTCTTTTCAATGCTGCCTTTTTAAAGCAAAGAAACTCAGCAGGTCCGGGTGCTGCAACTGCTACTGGGGTGCCTAATCTCAGCCACCCTGAGTCGTTCGCGAGGAGGGCGACATATAAATATGACCATAAAATAAATAAATAAAATCTATGGCCCATGGGCCAGATTGTCAGCAACCCCAGACATGCTCCGATGTCACCGGAAGTGCTGTAATTGGCACATTTTTGCACCAAAACGTGCTGAAAACAATTTAAAATGGGTGCAAAAATGGTCCTCCCCAATGCTCCCTCCTTCAAGGGAAGTGTTGGAGAGAAAAACATCCAGAAAACACAGCATGATTTCACGCGCCGCCGGGAGAAACCACATGATCGGTTTGCACAGCTGACTGAGGAGGCAAGGTCAGGCCCCTGGCAGGAAAAGTTTGGGCACCCCTGCTTTAGAGATCTCTTGTACAAGTTCCCAGAAATTCCTATGGACATCAGAAGGCCAACGTAATTGATACTGGCAAAACAAAGTACGCTCCATTATTGTCCTGTTGTTATGATGAAAAAAGGATGACTCATTCAGAATTCTGAGAATTTCTCATTTTGAACAAGACTAGGTTTCATCCTTGCTTCTAACTGGTTGCGAAGGATCCTGCTTACAGCAATAAGACCTCGAAGAGACAAGGCTACAACACCTTTTCAAGATAGGATATGAGTAGGCTTAAGCTTCCATGCTCCATTTGTATAACAATTATCCAAAATAGATCAGCAGAGGCAAATCCTTCATTTCATGCAATCCCATTTCTTAATAAAGGATACCAAAAAACTCAATACAGAAGTTCTAACTTCTATGAGAGAGAAAAAGATTACAGAGCTTCCTTCTGGGGGCATCCTAGGAGTGTACAATTTGCCCATGATTAAACGAGCTGGCTCTTTCTGCCTGGGAATCGAACTCTCACCTCCTAAACCACTAAGCTATCCAGCCAGCTTCGGAATACAGCACAGTATTAGCTTTTTAAACCATTCGCCATCCTAAGTCAGGGCTTCTGGGAGTGGAAGTTGAGATTTTAAGAGTCATCCATTCCTCTGTTTTACACTAAAGTGTCAACTTTTACTTATAAAGAGCTGCTTCTTCAGAAGGAACACGTTTTCAGCCTGGACAAATGGCTGGAAAGGATACCTCGGATAAATCCTTGAGATGCCCCCTCTTTAGTGCCTAACTCGCATCAAGACTACCAGTCCCACAAACCATTGCAACTAGCCACCTCCGGGACCACTTTCATTTTCTTCACACACCAATAAAATGTGACCCACATATAGGTAACAGAGGTCACTCTGTGAACATCTATTTTTGGACGCCTCTACCAGAATAGTGCTGGAGGTGGAATTATGCAAGTTGCCGTCCCAAACATCCAGAAGTCCCATCCTTAGTGATCCAGGGATGAAGTGCAACATGGGGGGGGGGGGGGGGGGAGAGATAGCGTCCATCACTGGAGTAAAAAATATCAGCACTCCATAACTTAGAATCCTGGTGGTGCAGTTTTTAAAGTGCTGCACTGCAACAGAGAGGTTGTGAGCTCATTCCTGATGGGGATCAAGGTTGACTCAACCTTTCATCCTTCCCAGGTCGGTAAAATGAGTTCCCAGCATGTTAGAGGCAAAATGCTAACTGCCTGTAAATTGCCCAGAGTGCTCTAAGTGCTATATAAGTGTACAGTAATTGCTATTGGAACTCTCCAGATATTTCTAATTACAACTTCCCAACAGCAGTCAATTGAGCTCAGATCACTGCAAACCAAAACACTCATAAAACTTATGCATATTTTAACTGAACATATTTTAACTTAAATTTTAATATTTACTTAACTGTAGTTGCAATTTTTAACGGATGAAGTGAATTTTAATATGTATGAGGCACGTTGGAGTGTCATAATGGCCATGTATTTACTATGTACTGTTGTTTTAAACCATGTCTTTTCTGGTTTGTGTTGTAAGCCGCCCAGAGTTGGGTTTACCTAATTGGGGTGGGATAACAAATTGGCCAAATAAATAAATAAATAAATAAATAAAAACACCAGCAAGGGTTGGTGTAAGGCAACAATCAATGTTCAGCATATAAGTCTTTTTCATCTCAAAAGAATTCTGAAAAACGTTTGTGTAAGAAAGAGCCGCAGTGTCAATTTCAATTAAAAGTACAGTATGTGCCTCAAACACCAAGTGTTTGGGGAAAGACTGTTTCCTGCTACTGTATTTTGGAGGAAACCTTGACTTTTGTTTACATCAGAGGAGCCCAAACTATGGCCCATGGGCTGGACCTGCCCCTGACGCCAATTCATCTGGCCCACACTGCCCTCGTCGCTCCCAGAAGCGGAAATAAAATGGAATGGGTGAATTTTACTTCCGCTTCCGGGAGCGACGAGGGTGGCGCAGGCCAGATGAATTGGCATCAGGGGCTGGATCCAGCCCATGGGCCTTAGTTTGGGCACCCCTGGTTTAAGCAGAGAAAATGGCAGCCTAAAAATCTATATCACTCTGTTGCAAAACAGATTGCAAGGTGTGTTGTACTTCCACTTCTGGCGGGAGGAACCACATAACTATGTGACTGGCCCGCGCCCGAAGGTTTGGGCACCCCTGTTTTACAATGCTAGCAAATATCTTACCAACAGAAGACTAATGAGAGCACAGGCCTGTGGTGCTAGTCTCAACCCACCCACCACACATGCCTGAAATTGCTAGCATCGCAATCTAGGTGGGTCAAATCGCCCGCTGAGTATTCCCAGAAAATGCAGAGCCTTAGCGGATGATTAACCTGCTAGCAAGGTTATTACTATAAAAGGGAACTTGAGTGTATAGAATGATGGAAAAGCTTTCATCCATACAGGATTACAACACCAACCAATAAAAAAGGCAACCATAAATCAAGTCTCAAAAGTCTCAAAACAGGAAGCCAATTCTTATCCATAGGGGTAATCATATCTACCAGTTCCTCAACAGCAAAGGGCCTCCCTTCTAGAATGTTGCCAGCCAATCCTAAAACCCAGGAAGTCTCAGCGTCAGATCCAAGTCAAAAATGCCAAGGATGCTGGTGCACGTAAGCCCCTCTGGTTCACCTCGGATAGCTCTCGGGGACTTGTCGTGACTTTCCAAATGCATGAAACCACAGATGGACGTAAGAATCTGCAGCTGAAACCAGCAATGAAGATGCTCAGCAATTCTCTGTACTTTAAAGAAAAACCACATTAAAAAGACTGGTTCTTCAACAGCACATTTCCTCTACAAGCGACTGGATGTCATCAAGAGCGAGCCGCCTGTACCCGACAATGACTCCCAAGCATGATGTTGGCATACACAGAATTTACTTTTATACAAACACCAAATGAATGTCATTTGTTTATCTTATAATTCACATGATTCATGTGACTGGACATTTATTTGTTTTCTGCAGCTATTAACTCAAGAACAACTCTGTCTGCTTCCCTCTCTTCCTGGTTCCTCTGTTCTCACTGTGACTCTGATCATAGCTTTAAATCCCACTTAAAAACAGCAAAAGTACAGCACCAATTTCCAGTCATCTTGAGACAAATTGTCCACATAAACAGTGTGAGTGCCTGATGTAACTAATGACAGAGGAGACTTGCTTGGCCCAGCATCCACTGCTTGCAAATTAATTAATCTTCTCAAGAAGGGCTTCCTTTCTAGCACCCTTTGTCTTTAGTTATTGTAATTTGTTTCCTTTTGCCAGTTTTACCCTCACACTGTTAAGCTGACATGCCCTTCCTATTGGTACTGGATTTCAGTATCTAAGGTATGTTTGATACAGAGCCTTGTGAATACTATGTGTTGTACATTATAAGCCATCAAGTCAAAACTGAAATTAGGTGACTCTAATGGGGTTTTCAAGGTAAGCGAGGAAATTTAAGAAGTAGTTTTACCACTTCCACACCCACAACAAGTTTCCATGGTCAAGTTGACATTCAATTCCTGATCTCCAAAGTCCTAGTCTGCTACTTTCTCTAGTACTGTACAGTAAAACCACACTTTACGGACGCGTCACCAAATGAAAAACTCGCCACACCGAAAGAAATCCATTGAAAATGATGCTCCTGGCTCATGGATTTTTTTTTCCAAACTGGCTTTCAATGCAGTCCTATAGAAAACCATGCTTTGCTTTACAGAATTTTGGTTTTCAATGCATTGCTATGGGAAACCACACATTGCTATGGGCGCTTTGCGATATGGAATTTTTGTGGTCAGGAAAACACTGTGGAACAAATTAATTCCGTAAAGCAGGGTTTTACTGTACACCACACTGAGTAACTCTGCCAGCATGTTATTTGGGTTTTATTTGTGCCATATACTTTAGCACAAGGCCTCTTCTCTACATCCCATCCTGGCTTACCTAAAAATCCATTTCAGCACTGGAAATTATATTGTAATGGTTTTTTAACTCTCTGAAGCTAGGCCAGAAAAGACCAAGGTGGGAAAGAAGTTGCGGCCCACCAAAAGGAAGCCCCCAGCTCCCACCTACAGTCCAACATCTAGAGGACCCCTGGGTTTCCACACCCTGAGAATTTGAAATGCAAGCTATCCCCACATGGAACCACTCTTCATGTCAGAAACACGTATACACCAAGAGTGAGGCAATTTGGATCAGAAACAGCCCTGGTGGTGCAGTGGTTAAACTGCTATACTGCAGTCAAATCTTTGTTAATTCAATCCTGGTGGGGCTCAAGGTGGATTCAGCCTTCCACACATCCAAGATAGGTAAAATGAATACCCAGCATGTTTGGGACAAAATGTAATTACTGTATGTACTCGAGTATAAGTCGATCTGAATATAAGCCGAGGTATCTAATTTTACCTGAGAAACCAGGAAAACTGATTGCCTTGAGTATAAGTTGAGGGTGGGAAATGCAGCAGCTACTACTGTGCAGAAGGAAGGAAATATACTGCACAGAAGGGAGGGAAAGAATGAAGTCGCCGCAAGCCCTGCCGTACCAGGAGGCAATGGGAGAAGGAACCAGGAGGCAATGGGAGAGCCCGTTTTTTTGGGTGGTGGTGGAATGGGATGGAAAGAGGGCTCTTTTGAAGTCTGTTTCCCCTGATCCCACAGCTGTTGGCTGCCAGCAGCTGGGGGGAAATGGACTTTAAATGAGCGTTCTTCCCATCCCATTTCCCCCACTCCGTCTGCCGGTGACCACTAGCTGTGGTGTGAGGGGGCACATTTTTGAGTGGTGGTGGAAAGAGGGCTCCTTTGAAGTCCATCCCCCCCCCAATCCCTAAGCTGTTGGCTGCCAGGAAGTGATGGGGGAAAGATCGGGTGAGGAAAATTGCTCCAAAGGGAATAATTTTCCACTCCATCCTGGCTGCCAGGAGGTGATGGGGGAACGGATGGGTGAGGAAGATTGCTCCAGAAAGAGCTCTCGCCCGGCCCCAGCGTTGCTGCCCATCAGGAAATGATTCGAGTATAAGCCAAGTCTGCTTTTTTAAGCACATTTTTTGTGCTAAAAAAAAAAGTTGAGTATATACAGTAACCTTGTATATATCCTCAAGGCTGCGGCAGTCCATTGCAGTCCCGGTGTTAAATCCTGCATGTCTCATTTCAGATGGCTCCGTGACCATAGTGTGTGGGTCACTTCATGGCAAGCTGGGATCCACCTTAAACACATTCATGCCCATGACATTTTTCCTGTTTCAGGGGGGAAATGCATTATCAGATAGGAGTTGCAGTTGACAAACAGTTACTTGTGAACTGCCCAGAGAGTGCACTAAGTGCTACGGGGCAGTATATAAGTATAATGGCTATTGCTAGAAGTCACAAAACCCAAGTTTATATATAGTCTGAATGTAGCTAAATTGGAGAAAGGAAAGGTTACCTGCATGTGCCCATTTAGAGCGGAATGTTACCCATCTTTCTACAAGAAGAATGGAAGGTGTCAAAATGTAGACTTGAAGGCCAAAATGTTTGGACGGTAACAGGTGGGAAAGGCTGTCTCAGAGGTTCACAAAGACCACGCAACTGCCAAGTCAACAGCAAGCATCACCAGAAGAGAGCCCAGAACTCTCTTCCTGTTGGTCCACACCCTCCATCCATCAGTATCATACCTTCTTCAGTTTGTCATTCTCCTCCATGTACTTCCTGGCAGCATCGCTGGCTCCTTCTGCCTGTTTCTTAAAGGCTTCGTTAGAGGCCAGGGTGGTAGCGTGCTGGGAGATTAGAGTGATTAGGCGTCTGAGCAGGCTACAAGAAAAGATACAGAGACTGGTTATGACAGGGGCTTTCAATTATTTAAAACAGTGAGGAATCAACACACACACACAAGCTTCTGGTCAGCAGGAAGAAATTAAAGTCTTCACCGATGCCTGCGAATGGCCAGCCGGATTTTCCCTTCCAAGACGGCAGTGGAAGATCTTGAACAGAGTGAGGACTGGCTGTGGTAGATGCGGAGCCACTCTGTTTACATGGGGATGGAAGTCCTCTCCTCAATGTGACTAGAGCAGACCAATCCATGGACCACATTATATTTAGGTGTCCTTTATGCATATTTGGAGGCACACTGGAGGACTTGCATAGTGTCACAGATGAAGCCTTTCAATGGCTTTCAAACATGGATGTGGAACTCTAGCCAAGGAACTTGAGATGGTCAATTTGTGCTTGTTGTGATATCAACATCAATGTAGACAATTATCATACGATAAATAAATAAACCGATGTCTGATCTTTCTGGAAGGTGTAAATGGGATCCTCTCTCCTGGTCTAGCAACCAGAGTTGGACTGAGACTTGAACCATCTAAGACTGGTTAAACCAGGGGTGCCCAAACTATGGCCCGTACAGGGACATTTTACTTCCGCTTATGGGAGCAACAAGGGTGGTGTGGGCCGGATGAATTGGTGTCAAGGGCCAGATATGGCCCACTGGCTGTAGTTTGGGCAACCCTGGTTTAAGCAGAGAAAATGGCAGGTTAAAATCTATCTCATCCTGATGCAAAACAGATTGCAAGGCACAATTTGCTTCGGGTGGGAGGAATCATGTGACCAGCCCACTGAACCACAAAACCGGTCCATGGACCAAAACGTTTGGGCACCCCTAGGTTAAAGTAACTCACTCGGTCATGGAACTTAATCAGACATACAGCATGGCAAACTCGTTTCAAATCATTTCAGTCTACTTGCACACTTCCCACAGGATTTGAAAACTGCTGTTGTGAAACAGAAAAATCACAGGACAAAGATCTAGAGAGAGAATAAGCTGAAATCAAATATATACACATTACACACCTACTTCAATGGTTTGGATATTAGCCAAGGGATTAGGAGTCATTACCAAATTTGAAATGCCACAATTACTACCGTAGGTTATTTTCTGCTGTGATGTTGAATAGGCAGATTCCTTCAGAACCACTTCTGATGTATGACCAGTGATTCTTAAGCATTAGCACATGTTATCCATAACCTAAAATCCTTTCAGTTACTATCATTGTTCTGTTTATTGAACAATGAATTGAAGTTAAATTTAAATAATTACAACATGATCTGCTGTCTGTTTACCATTCACCAACCTACCATTGTCACTTTTCACAAAACACAGTATGTAACTGCACAGTCTGAAAGATGAACTCATTACCAATTGCGCAATGCCACAATTACATTGCACCTATCAGACTAAACATTTGCCACTTTTACAGAACAAAGCTTCACAGGAATAAATCTGAGTATCGATCAGAGATCTTCTGTCACTACCAAACCTTAAAAGCCACATTGACTCATATCATTTGTAATTTGTATCTCCTGCACTAAGCAGACATTGCCCTTCTGTATCCCTACCTCAGGGGTGCCCAAACTTTTCAGGCCATGGGCCAGTCACATGGTTCAGGGAGCCAGTCACTATGGCCCGCAGGCTGGATGTGGCCCCCGATGCCAATTCATCCGGCCCACAAAGGTCGATGCCAATTCATCCGGCCCACAAAGGTATGGAGCAATGAGGGCTTTGAGGAAGGTATGGGCATTTTTTACTTCCACTTCCAGGAGCAATGAGGACTTTGAGGAAGTGGACGTGATCCATGAAAGCTCCAATTAAAATATAGCAGCTAGTCTTTAAGGTGCCATGGCATTTTTATTTTTTGCTGTAGTTGTTGCTTTGTTATTTATCTGATATGCCTTGCACTGTCCCAGTAGCAATGTATGGCTGTGAGAGCTGGACCCTAAGGAAGGCTGAGCGCAGAAGAATAAATGCTTTCAAACTGTGGTGCTGGAGAAGACACTTGAGAGTCCCATGAACTGCAAGGAGATCAAATCAGTCAATCCTAAAGGAAATCAACCCTGACTGCTCCTTGGAATGACAGATACTAAAGCTCAAGTACTTTAGCCACCAAATAAAAAGAGAGGACTCTGGAGAAGGCCAAAGGAAAAGGGAGAGGCAGAGGGATGAGATGGTTAGACAATATCATTGACATGTTGGGTATGGATCTGGGAAGACTCCAGAGGATAGCAAATGACAGAGGAGCCTGATGTGATGTGGTCCATGGGGCCATGAAAGGTCAAATTCAACTGTGTGACTGAACAATGCTTGCACAGACTAACATGGCTACCACTTCAAATACTGGATCAGTCACTCTATCTCTACCTGACCTACCTCACAAAGTTGTATAAAATGGAGAAGAGGAGAGCAATGTAAAGTGATGGATTTTTCATTTTTTCCAGATTACAACTCTAGAATTTGGAGTTCTGGAAGAATTCTGGGAGTAATAAAGGTAAAGGTTTCCCTTGCTCGAAAGCCAGTCGTATCCGATGCTAGGATTCAGTGCTCATCTGTTTCAAAGTCGAAGAACCAGCACTGTCTGCTTCTGCAATGTTTTCGTGGTCATGTGGCAGGCATGACTAGATGCCGAAGTGCATGGAATGATGTTTTACCTTCCCACCGAAATGGTCCCTATTTATCTACTTGCAATTTATTGCTTTCGAACTGCTAGGTTGGCAGGAGCTGGGACAAAGACAGGAGCTTGTTCCGTCCTGCAGTACTCGGGAATCGAACTGCTGACCTCCCGCCTCCCAGTCAGCATCTTAGTCACTAGAAGTGAGGCTTCAGAGGTGACCTTCCTACTTTTTTGCTCTGAAATCCCAGCCCACTGAGGGAGGCTCTGAAATATCTGGGACTTGCAAGTTTACTAAGGGGATATTTTATTTGGTGCCTCCCCACCAATAATCTTCACTGGAAGCTGAGATTGGCCTCCTCCTCCTTGTTCTCTCAGAGACAGGGGAATATCAGCATCACCTACTTACCCAATTTCTGAGAAACCTGAGAGACAATGACAAAGCAGCTTCTTTATCTCCTTTTTGTTGTTCAGTCCCACAGTCGATTCCGACCCTTTGCAACCCCATGAACCATTGCCCGCCAGGCACCTCTGACCTCGACCATCCCCCTCAACTCACTCAGCTCTGTGTCCATTGTGTCCACAATACCATCTAGCCATCTCATTTTTGACCGACCCCGTCTTCTTTTGCCCTCCACTCTTCCCAGCATCGAGGCTTTCTCAAGAGAGTCTTCTCTTCTCATTTGATGTCCAGAGTACTTTAGCTTCATCTTTATTATTTGACCTTCTAAGGAGCAGTCAGGGTTGATTTCTTCCAAGATCGACCTATTTGTTCTCCTTGCTGTCCAGGGGACTCTCAAAACTCTCCTCCAACACCACACCTCAAAGGCATCTATTCTTCTGCGCTCAGCTTTACCCCATCCCAAAGTGTGGGAGCAGTGTTGTTTTTTGGACTATCACTTCCAAAATCTACCCACTGGCTAGAGCAGGGGTACCCAAACTGTGGCCCATGGGCCAGATCCAGCCCCCAATACCAACTCATCCAGCCCATGCCACCCTCATCGCTCTTAGAAGCGGAAGTAAAATGCAACTGGGTGAGTACGTTTTACTTCCTCTTCTAGGAGCGATGAGGGCAGCGTGGGCCAGATGAGTTGGCATCCGGGACTGGGTCCGGTCCATGGGCCACAGGTTGGGCACCCCTGGTTTAAGCAGAGAAAATGGCAGCTTAAAATCTATCTCATCCTGTTGCAAAATAAATTGCAACTGAACCACGTGACCACCCTGCGGTCCAAAAAGTTTGAGCACCCCTAAGCTAGAGGATTCTGGGAGCTGTAGTATACAGAGCTAACTTCTCTAATCTCTGCCTATTCTTTTCTAAGCTCTGCCTATTCTTTCATCTCATTATTACACTGGGTTTTTTTTGTCCACACAGATAACCCAACATTTTTACACTATGTACACAAGTGTGATCAAACAAACAAATAATAAATAAATAAATAAATGTAGAATCTATTCAACTTCTAATAAACTCATTCTTTCAGTGCTTGGCATCACTCAGGGATATGAACAACTAAACAATATGGCTTTGAGGGGGGAGCTATTGTATGGATACATACACACAGTTGAAATTGGTAGCATCCACCCCTCTCTGATCAAGAGAGAGCAACTGTTTCTAGCTGCAAAAAGTTAAATACAGTAATACTTTGGATAACGCTAAGACTTGGTTCCACAAGTCTTGGTGTTATCCGATTTTTAGTGTTATCCGATGCATGTTAAAATCCTATGGGATGGATCGTTTAACGTTAAAGATCCATAGAGATACATTGTAACTGCACAGGCTTTAGCGGTTGTTATCCGATCCATCCCATAGGACCTTAACGTTATTTGATCCAATTCTCCTCCCCAGATTACTTAACGTTATGCGATTTTAGCGTTATCCGAGGTAAACGTTATCCAAGGTATTACTGTACTGAACTGCAAAATAAAGAGTAAAATGGGCCACATCCCCATAGACCAGGGGTGCCGAAACTTTTCCAGCCACGGACCGGTCACTATGGCAAGTGGGCTGGATCTGGCCACCGACACCAATTCATCCAGCCCACGAAGCCTTCGTCGCTCCTGAATTGGCATTGGGGCCGGATCCTGCCCAAAGGCCATAGTTTGAACACCCCTGCCATAGACCTTTATATTACTGTGATACAGTCGGCCTTACACAATCCTTTCCCCCAGTCGGCTTCTTGATTCTTACAGGAAAAAATTAACACATCATCTAACAGCCCCCAAGTAGACATATTTGTGACAAGGTAGCAGGAGGAGACAAGCAAGATCACGCCCCCTCAAGCTCTGATTCAATGGGGCTTCCAGCATATGTGGGCTACCAGCTGACCACTATCCACCCTGACTTCCAGATTGGGGCCAAAGTGCTGGTGGATGGAGGGAGTGACCAGTGCAGCTGTCTCTGATGTTCTTGCAGTTATGGCTGATGGTAAAGCCAGTCGTATCTGACTCTAGAGTTCAGTGCTCATCTGTTTACAGCTCAAGAGCCAGTGCTGTATGCATCTGCAGACATTTCCATGAACATGTGGCAGGCATGACTAGACACTGGAGTGCACGAAACACTGTTTACCTTCCCACCGAAGTTGTCCCTGTTTATCTACAATAAAACTTTACATAAAGAGCGCCTCGCTTAGAGACTAACTTGCTGAAAGAGCAGAATTTTCTCTGAATGGTCGCCTCGCTTAACAACTAAAACCAACCAAAAACTCACTTAGCAACTAAATCAGGCTTCATAATCCCTCCCAGCTTGAAGTCACGATTGGTCACTTACAATGGTGTTTCGCTTAAAGGGCAAACTCGCTTGAAGAACAATCATGTGGAACGCATTATGCTCTGTAAAGCGAGGCACCACTACACTTGCAATTTCTTGCTTTTGAACTGCAAAGTTTGTAGGAGCTGGGACAGATGACAGGAGCTCACTCCATCTTGCAGCACTCAGGTCTCGAACTGCTGATCTGAGCCCCCACCACTGCCAAAGGCGGCAGCACCTATCAGGCCCGCCAACAGTCTGAGGGAGTGTGATCCAGCCACCAGCTTAAATAGGTTAAGAACCCTTAACATGGTCCAAACAATGTAACTGACAATAGCCACTGGAGAACTCTTGGAGTTTTAGTTCCTTTTACTCCTTGGGCCTTTCCATTAAAAAAAGATACAACTACAGTGCCACCTTGTGGCCAGCAGCAGTATACTTCCCTAGGCCAGTCTGCACCTACAGCCAACTCATTTAAAGATTTTGTATTTCAAAAAAATAAAGAGAACCAAACTTTTCTGTTTCTCTTGCTCCTAGCAATCCTACAGGTAAATGAGTCTGCAGCTGTCGTAAACACATTTACTACAGCTGTAAATGAGTCTGCGGCCGCTGTAAATGAGTCTGCTTCCATAGCACCAGCCCGGCCTGCTCGGCTGTCTGAGAGGGCATGGTCTGGCCTGCGGCTGGAAAACATTGAGAACCCTTGCTTTAACTACCGTATATATTAGAGTATAAACTGAGGTTTTTAGCCCCCAAAAAAGAACACCAAAAAGGGGACTCAGCTTATACTTGGATCAATGACCACTAGGGTCCCAGAACTGTGTCAGATTGAGATGTGCCAACAATTTAATTAATTTTACCATATTTTCATGTATTTTTATTATAAAAACTCACTAGCAGCTGCTGAATTTCCCACCCTCAGCTTATACTCTGGTCAATCTGTTTTCCTGGGTTTTCAGGTCAAAATTAGGTACCTCAGCTTATATTCGGGTTGGCTTATACTCGAGTATATAGGGTACTTGCCTTAGGAAGTACACCAGAGCTCACTAAAATTTACACACCCCTTTGTGCTCTTTCAGTCAGTATAACAGCATGAATAAAAATGTCAAAAATGTTCTTATGGACCACAGGGCTATTTTTGTTTCTCATGCAAAGTGCATGCAGGAACATGAGCCAGTGGAGAACAGAAAGACATGCCGTCTCTCTCTCTCTCTCCACCCCCTGGAAACAAAAGGGAATGACATAGTCTGTATATATGGCTATAGAACTATCTGTTCCTCTCTCAGTGGCCTTCTGATACAGCTATCGTACTGACAATGAGGAGCCAGATAATCTGTTGTTGAAACCAAAAGCCTTGCCTTAAAAGATCTAGAATTTTCTTGCAGCATAAGCTTTAAATGGGATGAAATTAACATGTCCCCCCTCTCTCTCATACACACAAACACAGCCTGAAGACAATCCAAATAGAATACACAAAGCTTATCATGTTAGTAAGCCAAAGTAGCCATAAAAATTGAGAGCAAATGAGATAGCAATAGTTCTGAATTTTCAATCATTGGGGAAAGGTTTCTACACTGACATGGCTGGTACAGACCTTCTTGCAAAGAATCCAGAAGCATGTTCTTCCTACAGCAGATGCTAAATTCGTGCCATACACTGGCCAAGCCTCCTGCACATCTTCTTCACATTAAACAAACTAAAGGCATGGCCTGGATCATGTCTGGCAGTCTTCTAAATGTGGGATTGGGCAGAAACTCCCACTGCATTTTGAACTTTAAATAAACAAATATGAATATAGACATTTATGAAAATTTTATGATGTTTTATGATGTGGTAATTTATCTTGTGATTTATTTGCTGTTATGTGATTTATTTGTCGTTATGATTTGCATCTTTGTTAGCCGCCCTGAGTTGCATAGAAGTGTGAACATCATTATTATTATCATCATCATCATCACTTCAGCTCCACTTCAAAGGAACAGAGCTGACCCTTTTGGTTGAAAAATATATGCTTGGAATCATGTAGGACAGGGGTGCCCAAACTTTCCCACACCCACTCAAAGAGCTGAGCTATTCTTCCTGGTGACGGTGTATGAATCCGGGCTGCATTTCTGGCCGTTTTTCCCACCTCCACCACTTCCTATGGAGGAGGAAGTGAGGTAAAAGCATTTTGCACTGGGGGTTTTTTCTCACGTTGATTTTGGCACTTCTGGTGTCGGCAGCAATCCGGCCCGTGGGCTGGATGATGACATCCAGTGGGCTGTAGTTTGGGCACCCCTGATGTAGGGTATTATGGCAGGTGAGATCTCAGGAACGGGAAGGGTTGCTGAATAAAACTCAGAAATACTGGAAGAATAACGTCACATCCCTCTACGGTTTCTGGTCAGTTTACCAGATCAGCCGAGGCAATCTGGCAAACCTGTTTTGTTGCACTGTGTACGTGTTTTCCATTTCAATTATGTTTTCTATTCTCCTTGCACAACAGAGCAATTACACTTCATATGCTGCCCCATAGCGCTTTAGTGCACTCCCTGGGTGGATCACAAGGTAATTAGCATTAATGCTCCCAACAATTTAGGTACTCATTTTACCAACCTCAGAAGGATAGAAGGCTATGTCAACCTTGAGTCCATTAGGATCAAATTCACATCGTGAATCAGATGGAACTTTTCCATGGGGGATTTACAATGTAAACAGAACTCCCCGTTTCTCAGCAGAATGATGCCTACTGGTTGCAGTTGAGACTATCCCTCTTAGAAGTGTTTCACTCCAGGCACATCTCCAGAAGAGCTAAATGGTAGCAGACTGCAGTGGCTGAAGAGGTTAAGATGCTGACTGGGAGGCAGAAGGTCAGCAGTTCAAAACCTGAGTACTGCATGACAGAATGAGCGCCTGTCTCTGTCCCAGCTCCTGCCAACCTAGCAGTTCGACAGCAAGAAATTTCAGGTAGATAAATAGGGACCACTTCAGTGGGAAGGTAAAGAGCATTAAGTGCACTTCGGTGTGTAGTCATGCCTGCCACATGACCACAGAAACTTCTGCAAACGCAGACAGCACTGGCTCTTCGGCTATAAACAGAGATCAGCACTGGACTCTAGAGTCAGATACGACTGGCTTTCGAGCAAGGGTGACCTTTACCTTTAGCAGACATCTTCCAAGCATCTAAAACCAAGAACCGCCCCCAGCACATGGTACTCACAAGGCCATCAGTAGCGAGAAGCCAGCAATGTAGAGGTTCCGCTGGGCTCGGAAAAGCTTCATGTGAAAATGCTCCACAGCTCCAGGGTTGTTCTGAAGGTTCACTTTCTCAGTCACGTCATCGTACTTCCGGATCTCACGAATCGCATCTACAAGATAGTGAGAACGAGTCAATTTGTTGCACCCTGGATTACTCTGCAGGGCCCTGCTTAGGAGGATGAACCCATGCCAAACATTAAAGCAAGAAATTGTAAGTTGATTAATAGATAAACAGAATTCCGTGTACTCTGATGTCTAGTCATGCCTGCCACATGTCCACAGAAATGTCTGTAAATGCAGATAGTGCTGGCTCTCTGGCTATAAACGGAGATGAGCACTGAACCCTAGAGTTGGATATGCCTGGCTTTTGAGCAAGGGCAATCTTTACCTAACCTGATATTGTCATATGACTAATCAGTTAAGGAAGGATAATAGAGGTAGACTGTGAACTGGTCAGGCCCCTCTACCTGATCACCTAGCAGCAAAAGCAGAGAGAAACCACATGCTTCAGTTTCAAAGACATGAGGTTTGTGAAGATGTAGAACAGGGGTGTCCAAACTACACCCCGGGGGCTGGATGCGGCCCCCAATGCCAATTCATCTGGCCTGTGAAGGCCTTGTCACTCCTGGAAGCAGAAGTAAAACACGCCCATACAGGTGCTTTTTACTTCTGCTTCCAGGAGCGACTAGAGCTTTGTGGGCCGGATGAATTGGTGTGAGGGGCTGGATGTGGCCTACAGGCCATAGTGACCAGCTCCCTGAATCACATGACCGGCCCATGGCCTGAAAAGTTTGGGCACCCCGATGTAAAGAGTTGTGGCAGCCAACATAGTTCCTGCGTACTGTGGAGTAGCTGGATATGCAGGAGACCTGAAGACGGAACATCTGCTTGGATCACACTTCTCATTATCCCTCACCACTGGCTAAGGCAGATGGAACACGTTGGGCAAAACCATGTAGAAAGGACACAGGTCCCAGCCATGTATGTAAAGGGAAGTAGAGCAGACAAGGGTGACTAGTATCATTCCGACACTGTACAATATACTAAGGATACCCAAACTTTTTGTGCCAGGAGTCTGACCATGCCCCCAGAACAACTGAGTGGGCCTGACCATGCCCCTGGAAGCAGGTGTGCATTGGCATCTGGAACTGCTTCCAAGAGTGGTGTGAGCATGTTTGTGCATGCACAAACGTGCTCACACCACTCCTGGAAGCAGTTCCAGATGCCTCCACACATGCACAAATGCATCCGTGCCATTCCCGGAAGTGGCACGAGCGCATGTGCAGGAAGTCCCCATCCACTTCCGGGAGTGATGCAGATGCATTTGCCCAGGGGCATCCAGAACCACTCCTGGGAGTGGTTCTGGATGTGCTTGCATACTGGCGGGTGCAGTCCCCATCCACTTCCAGGAGCAAGGGTGCCGTGGGCCTAATGAAATGGTGTCACAGGCCATAGTCTGGGCATCCCTGCTATATACACAGGGGAAAGTGAGGCATATCAATGACTCAAAGAACCGTTGTTGCTCCTTAGGAAAGGTAAAGGTTTCCCTTGCTCAAAAGCCAGTCGTATCCGACTCTAGGGGTCAGTGCTCATCTCTGATTCAAAGCCGAAGAGCCAGCATTGTCTGCTTCTGCAGACATTTCTGTGGTCATGTGGCAGGCATGACTAGACACCGAAGCATACGGAACGCTGTTACCTTCCCACCAAAGTGGTCCCTATTTATCTACTTGCAATTTCTTGCTTTCAAACTGCTAGGTTGGCAGGAGCTGGGACAAAGACGGGAGCTCATTCCGTCCTGCAGTACTTGGGAATCAAACTGCTAACCTTCCGCCTCCCAGTCAGCGTCTTAGCCACTTGAGCCACTGGAATGAGCAAATGTGAGGCCATCTGCAGAAACCAAGCAAAATGGTGGACAGCAAAGGGGAAGCAGCTGAAATGTGTGTGTGTGTAAGCAAATGTTTGCGACTCAGAAACTGACCAAAACAGGTCATGTGAAACCTGAGAGGCGGATGGGAAAGAAGGAAGTTTTCCAGCCACAGCTTGTGTACTTTGTCAATGATTTAAGCTCCTTAAACCACTGGCTGAAGGAGGCAGAACCATACGCACAATCGTTCGCTAGATCAAGAGCTAGACCTTACTGCAAAGCTTCACCAGGCCCAGTCGGCGGCACAGGACTTTTAATCTTTAAAGCCTTTAGTGACCTAGATCTAGGAGGCATAAGAGGGCTTTCCCTCCTATACTCAACACTCAGCTCACGGGCCAAGACTGGCATTTCCTATAAAATTACAGGCAAATAATGTTTTTACTATAAGAGAGTAAGGCCACAATTCAGAGGTTAGCGCCTTTGTGAACACAGCTTTTTAAAATCCTCTGGGGATCACTGAACTTGGGCTCTCTACTGAACTTTGAATTCAGAAAAAGTTGGAGGGGGAACAGATTCTTTTGCAAAGTTTTCTGCCTTCTGTGGTTTGGGATAGAAAAAGGGAGTAAGACAAGGCTACATTTTGTCACCCTGCTTATTCAACTTATACACAGAGCACATAATGCGCAACGCAGGGTTGGATGAATCACAAGTCGGGATCAAAATTGCTGGGAGAAACATCAACAACTTGAGATACGCAGATGATACCACCAATGGCAGAAAATGAGGAAGACCAAAAGAAGATGCTGATTAGGTTGAAAGAAGAGAGTGCAAAAGCTGGTTTGAGACTCAATATCAAGAAAACCATGATAATGGAAACAAGCCCTATCCGTCCCTGGAGAATAGATACAGAAAAAATAAAAGCAGTGACAGATTTTACTTTCTTAGGATCAAAGATCACTGCAGATGGGGATTGCAGCCATGAAATAAAAAGGTAACTGATGCTTGGGAGACATGCTATGAGTAACATAGGGAACATAGTGAAAAGGAGAGACATCGCCTCGCAAACAAAAATTTGTATAGTTGAAGCAGTGGCATTCCCAGTGGTAATGTCCCAGGTCCCAGCCATGTACCTGCCATGTCCTGCGATATCTCAGGAGTTGCCATCTTTGGTTCTGGATGGGGCAGCTTTGCCCCAAACAGACCCGGTGTGTAATCTGGGGGTCATCTTGGACTCACGACTACTGCTCGAAGAGCAGGTGGCAGTAGTGGCAAGGAGGGCTTTTGCACAACTTCGTGTAATACGCCAGTTACGCCCACTCCTAGATCGGGACTACTTGCTCATGATCACACATGCTTTGGTCACCTCCAGACTTGATTACTGTAATGCACTCTACATGGGGCTGCCCTTGGTGACCATTCGGAGGCTGCAGCTGGTCCAGAATGCAGCTGCTCGGGTGGTGATGGGGTGCGGGCGTTATGCTCGTGCCTCACCACTACTTTAGGAGCTTCACTGGTTGCCAGTATGTCTCCGGGTACAATTCAAGGGGCTGGTAATTACCTTTAAAGCCCTACATGGTAGTGGGCCAGGATACTTAAGAGACCACGTCACCCCAAGAACATCTGTCCGTCCCACCAGGGCGGATCAGAGAGGCTCTCTTATCATTCCATCAGCTAGAGAGGTGCATCTCTCCAGCACCAGAAGGAGGGCCTTCTCCGTGTCCGCTCGGCCCTTTGAAACCTCCTGCCAACTGAGTTACGTCTACAGACAGAGCTCCTGCCCTTTCGGAAGGGCCTAAAAACCTGGCTGGCAGGGCAGGTGTGGGGCTCCAGTAATATGGGGTCCCATGTTGGGTGGCTGATCTGATGGGACAGCCACCCCTCTCTCGCTCTTTTAAACTTTTTAAACCTTTTAAACTTTTAAATCTTTTTTAGTATTTTGTAAATGTATAGTTTAATTTTTTTTTTAAATAAATTTTGAACCTTAAGGTTTTAATGTCCGAATTTGTAGGGGTATAGTGGGATTGTTTAGTTTGTTTTGCACTCATGTGTGATCTTTTTCTTTTTGTAAGCCGCCTAGAGTCAGGTTTGCCTGATTGGGGTGGGATAATAAATCTAAATAAAAATAAAATAAAATAATAATGTAGGAAAGCTGAGCACAGAAGAATAGACGCCTTTGAAATGTGGTGTTGGAGGAGAGTTTTGAGAGTCCCCTGGAGAGCGAGGAGAACAAATAGGTCGATTCTAGAAGAAATCAACCCTGACTGCGCCTTAGAAGGTCAAATAGTAAAGATGAAGCTAAAGTACTTTGGACATCAAATAAAAAGAGAGGAATTACTTGAAAAAGCCTTGATGCTAGGAAAGGTGGAGGGCAAAATAAGAAGGCGGCGACCAAAGATGAGATGGCTAGATGGTATTGCAGACACAATGGGCACAGAGCTGAGTGAGTTGAGGAAGATGGTGGAGGACAGAAGTGCCTGGCAAGCAATGGTCCATAGGGTCGCAAAGAGTCAGAATCGACTGTGCGAATGAACATCAACAACAAAAAGGCCCTGTTCATTTAAACAATACCTCCTGGCATGGAAACATGTGATCACAAGGCATTTTAAGGGGATCTGGTTTCCGAGTTTGGCTTCTGGTGCAAGGCCATGCTGCCTGCTCATCAGTCCCCACGTACGCTAACACAAAAACAAACCACATGATGCTCACGATGCAAACAATGCCCTTTGTAAGGGATGTGTGGGATAAAGATCCATTCCCTCCTGTCCCATCGCTGACTCTCATTTCCTCCATCGCCATCTTTATTCCTGAGTCTTCTAGCATTTTCCACAACAGACTATGTAAGGATCCTCTTACTCACAAGTAGCACTTCGGCCTCCTCACAATGGGATCCTGCCTGATACTGCCTGCTCTCTGGCCCAACAGTCCAGGCTTTTTCCTAAAGCTTGCCTTCTCACTTCTTGACCTGGGTCTAGGTGGTGAGCAAGGTAGCTCATGAGATTAATGTAGATGTTATAGCGCAGCCAAGTAAACACTCCAGTCTTCAGGTATTTTAAAAATACAGTACAGAATATTGAAATTAAATAAGTTACAGAATAACCTTCAGCAAAAGTTCAGTAAGCATATCAAAATTTTAAAAAGCTGCTTTTGGGGGAAAGCTGGGGGGGGGGGGGTTCCTGCTTAAGCATCTACATCTGGGTGCCCAAACATTTCAGGCCACGGACTAATAATGTGGTTCAGGGACCCAGTCGCTTTGGCCCGGGGGGCAAATCTGGCCCACAACACCAATTCATCTAGCCAACGAAGCCCTCATCGCTCCTGGAAGGAGAAGTAAAACATACAGGTGTGTTTTACTTCCGCTTCCAGGAGCGATGAGGGTTTCACGGGCTGGATGAATTAGCATTGCGAGGCCGGATCCTGCCCCAAGGCTGTAGTTTGGGCACCCCTGATCTACATGACTGGAGTTCCATCTTGACTCCAAGCATTTAGTCCAAGAGAGTGACTCCTGGCCTCCACCTTCTGGGTTTTATCTCCTCCCCCAGGGTCCACCTTCTTGCCCCTCCCCTAAAGGATTCCAGTCAATGATCTTACAGCATAACTTGTCCACCACACATTAGGCTCCAGCTCTTCCAACCCATGAGGCCAGTATGTTTACACATTCCAACCGCTGATACAAAGGGTCTCTCACACATTGAAATCTCCATCTTGGATGGGCTAAATCAGAGCACAAAATCTACTCTGATAGACTATGCTCGAGAACACATTTCAAATCTTCACAGTCACCCCATATAGAAGTCTGGAGACGATGAGTTGGCCTGCCCAGCTGGGAAGATTTACAAAGGCACTGCATTTGAATCTGGTTTCTTCACATCCCCAGCTGAGCACAATGGCCCAGCAATACACATGAGCCAGACACTTTTGAAGATTCAGAACTTGGCAAGTCAAAGCTGGATAAATCCTGAACCAGACTCCTACTCCTGACTTCCCAAATCATACTATGGGGCTTTCGATAGCAGGGTGGTGTTGGTGCAGGGGAAGAAAAGCTATGAAACAAGAAGGCCACATCCTTGACACCTAAACAAAATCAATTCAATTAAACGAGAGGATCATGAGTAGTTATTAGGACCACACTCCTTCAATAATGAACTAGGGTTTACTCACCAAGGAATAAGAGGACCAAGATGACGATGAGCACAACAAAGAAGGTGTTCCCGTAAGCCACCACCAACTGAACAACACGAGACTTGAAGATCTTCTGCCATCTATAAAAGAAAAGTCAGGATTTAGGACCTAAGCCTAGCCCAGGGGTGCCAAAACTACAGCCCGGGGCCCGGATCTGGCCCCTGATGCCAATTCATCTGGCCCACAAAGTCCTTGTGGCCCAGATGAATTCACGTCAGGGCCAGATCCAGCCTACAGGCCATAGTGATCAATCCCCTAAACCACATGACCAGCTTGTAGCCCAAAAAGTTTGGGGACCCCTGCTCTAGCCCACTGATCTGACCACAGCCCATTAGAATCCAGGTGTTCAGTTGGGGTAGAAAACAGGAAATGAGACCAGGTTCTTCCTCCAAAGAGATAGTCTCCTTTAAGAAGCCATGAAGGCAAAAGTAGGGCAAGCGAAAAGCTCCAGCTGGACTACAACTCCCAATATTTCTCTCCATTGGCTGTGCTGTCTAGGACTGATGGGAGCTGCAGTCTATCAGAGGCGGCACCCTCTTCATCCTCACTTGTCACAGCACCTGCTGTCTAACAGGATTTAGGTAAGGCAAGAGGTTAGAAACCATTTCCTGTCCAAGTATGATCAATTACATCCATCATGTCTCATTACTGTACTGGCAAAGCTTAAAGGGCTTAATGGGAAGTGTAATTCAAACACCTCTATGGAGGCTACACATTCCTTAGCCTTGAAACATGTTAAGCTCTCCATCCTCCCGAAAGTCTCTTCTTCTATGCTTCCTCCTTTACCTTCAGGTGTTGTGGGAGATCCAAGGTTTTTGTTCTAGCACTTCTAGTGGCCTCCACCGGTATTATTTAGTGTTCTTGTAATATGTCTTTGATGTTATCTCTCCACCTTCCTTTGGGTCTGCCTCATGGTCTTTGTCCTTCTCCTCTTTTCACATAAGCCTTGAATGGTATGGAATTCCAAGACATTCTCTCCAAATGAGCAAACCACTTCATTTGTTGTCTTTGTATATAGTTCAAAAATGGTTCTATTCGAATTCTTTCCTTTATACAGTTGTACCTTACTTAAAGAGCATAATGTGTTTCACAGGATTGCTTTTTAAGCGAAACACCATTGTAAGTGACCAATTGTGACTTCTGCTGTGGGGGGGGGGGGATTGCGAAACCCAATTTATTTGTTAAGCAAGTTTTTGGTTAATTTTATTTGTTAAGCGAAGCGAACATTCAGAGAAAATTCTGCTCTTTAAGCAAGTTAGTCTTTAAGCAAGGTGCTCTTTATGCGAGGTTTGACTGTAATCTCATTCGTGATTTTATCCTTTCTAGTCACTCCAGCTGCCTTCCTCAGACATCTCATTTCCGTGGTGACCAACCTTCATTTATGTTTTGTTGTAAGTGTCCATATTTGGCACTAAGGAGGAGGCAACTTCGGACCTGCCACATGTTTTGGAGCACTTTGCACCAGTCCCAGTCAACGGTCCATAACAAGGGAAGGGTTAGTTCAAAACTAACGGAGGGAAACCAGGTTGCCTAGCGGAGGGAAACCAGGTTGCCTATGCATATGTTAACATTCCCATATCCCACCAGAACCTAGTACCATGCAGGTGCTTTCAGCTGGATGGGAATATAGGCCAGTGGTACCGAACCTATGGCACGTGTGTCAGAGGTGGCACTCAGAGCCTTCTCTGTGGGCATCCATACAGTCATCCCAGCACAGAATATGCCCTGCCCCTCAGCCCAGCAGCCCAATGGGAGCACTTCCTCCCTAACCCAGCACAGAGTTCACCCCACCCCTCTTCCTAGCAGCCCAATAGGAGTGCTTCCTCCCTCCCCCCAGCACAGGGTTTGGCCCATCCCTCTGCCCAGAAACCCAATGGGAGCGTTTCCTTCCTCCCCTGTTGCTGTGGTGGCACTTTGAGATAAATAAGTGTGCAGTTTGGGCACTCAGTCTCGGAAAGGTTCACCATCACTGATAACGATTCTGGATAATGATTCTTAGTGTTATCTGATGCAATGGTCTGCGGGTGTGGGGTGGTTTGGGTAGAACTACCCAATCCACCCCCCACCCGCAGCGGTCTCTGTGACTGCAGTAGGGTTGGGGGAAAGCACCCGCCTTTCCCCCGACCCTACTGCAGTCGCAGAGACTCCTTGTCTCTTTCCCTCTCTGTATTTAAACTACAGGGAAGGGGGAAAGAGAGAGACGTGATTGGTTCTCTAGAGTTTACATACAGGGAGGGAAAGAAAGACACAAGCAGTTCTCTCTTTCCCTGTAGTTTAAATACAGGGAGGAAAGATAACGTCATGACTTGTGGAACCAAGTCATAACGTTATCTGGTGTATTACTGTATTCTAAATAATCCGCCATTGGGGAGTTTAGTTTAACTGTTTAAAGATTTTTTTATATAAGGTGTATTTTGACTGTTTAAGTTTATTGACTTTAGTCATAGTATTGTGATTCGATTTTATACTGTGACTGTTGTTTTGCTGACTGTAAGCCGCCCTGAGTCACTACGGCGAGCAGGCGGCAATATAAGTCTAAACAAACAAACAAACAAACAATAAAAAAGTGAAAGTCAAAATATTGCAAGCACTGGGAAAAGGAACAGAGATTTAAAAGTAACTGACTCACAAGCACCTGATGACTCCTTAGGTTTCTTTCCTGCAAAGGGTTACCTTGGTGACAGGTTATCCAAAAGAATGGATTAATGGCCAAAAGGTTCCCAGGTGAGAGATAAAACAACTGGCAACAAGCAAAGAAGGGCTAATTCTGCCCTTCATCAAATGACATTTGGCATAAAATTAGCTTCCTTAGATTCTTAGCTTTCACTTTAAAAATCAATGGTTCTGGACCATATGGATTTGAAGATATGCTTACAAGCATAAGGAGTGGTTACCAAATGTTCAAGAAACAGTGCAATAGCCAATTAAGACTTCTGGTGGCTAGGAAGAGGGATTGAGGTTCCTGAATAGCTAATTATATTCCTAATTAAAACAAGACCAATGCAAAAAATATAACATGATGAGAATGACATACTGTATATACTCGAGTATAAGTCTAGTTTTTTAGCCCCCAAAATGAGGTCCAAAAAAGGACTCGACTTATACTCGAGTCAACGACCCTAAGGGTCCCAAAATGAGGTGGTGTAAATTCAAACATACATTTTTTAAAAAGCACTAACACTACCATAAAAACTCAAAAACAAACCCACACAAATGTCTAAATTAATTAATTTTACCATATTTTCATGTATTTTAATTACTGAAACTCACTAGCAGCTGCTGCATTTTCCACCCCTGACTTATACTTGGGTCAATCTACTTCCCTAGTTTTAGAGGTCCAAATATAGGTAGCTCGACTTATATTTGGGACGGTTTATAGTCGAGTATATACGGTAAATCAGGCACTCCCTACCTGCAGCACCATTTCATGTGCCCTCCCACCCCTCCAAGGGCATTCGAGAAACAAAATGGCTGCCCTTTTGAATCTGTGGGGACAAAATGGCCACACACACACCCATTGTGCAGGCAGGGCAAAATGACTGTCCGGCCCTCGAAGCTGACTGAGAGAGCACAACCCGGCCTGAAAATGATGGGAACCCCTGACATAAACGAAGGATCATTTATTTCAAAATATTTACATCCTACCTATCTATCATCTTCCAAGACCCTTTCAATCAAGACTTTTATCTGAAGTTGTGACATTGGAGCAGCAGCTGCGACACTTCCCAATTCCTTAACAAGCTCAGTCATGCATCAGGTATTGACCAATAACCAATCAACCAACTCTGCAAGCCAAAGAAGGGAAGGAGGCCCAAGACCTTTCACCCACTTCCACCCAATCTACTGTACCTAATTACTCCCGCCTTCCCATAGATTCCAAGAAGTAGCCAAACATCAAATGATGATCTCCCATCAATGTTTCGTCATGCTTGGGTAATATGTGGAGCACATTGGGCACCAAGTGTCCTCCAGCAATTCTCATTCCCAACAGCTTTGTCCTTGTTCCAAAAGACATTAAGATATTCCTTAAGCGTTTGGTTCCATGTTGTCCGAGGCCAGCTTTGTTTTCTCTATCCTGCAGCAGGTATCAATCATTGTGCAACTTTGGGTGTTCAGAAGATGTGGACGACAAGCTGCACATGACTTACATTCTCAGTTCTTGACAAGTGTTTTGAATCTGATCTTTGTAGTATCTCTTAATTACTAATATGATCACGCTATGAGACATGGGGGATTCTTCTCAGGCAAAACATTTAATCATTTTGGTTGGCTACTTCTACGTTTCACGGGCATATATAGCAGTTGGTATGTCAGTGCTCTTAAAGAGATTTATCTTTGTGGCAATGCTTAATGACTGGAGACCAGACTGGGCCCATGTGTTGAAACAGTCAACACCAATCCAATTCAGCAACTGATGTCTTTGTCTGTGCCTCCATCAGTAGACATAATACTGCCAAGATAAACTGTTGGACTTGCTATATACCAGTGATGGAGAACCTCAGCACCCCTACTAATCAGGGCTTCTGGGAATTGAAGTTCCACAACACCTGGAGTGCCAAGGTTCACCATCACTGCTCTATACCTTGGCCACAAGCTTCATAAATGTACTATTCAGGATGCTTCCAACCTGCAAAAACTTCAGTCTTCTCAATAGTTATATGTAAGCCAATCTTGCTGGCTTCAATATCTAAACCTGGTGGTCATTTCATGCAGCCATGTCTTTGTCCATCAATGTTTAAGTGGCATTAAGCCTCACTAAAAGTAAAGGTTTCCCTTGCTCAAAACTCAGTTGTATCCGACTCTAGGGTTCAGTGCTCATCTCAGTTTCAAAGCTGAAGAGCCAGCACTGTCTGCCTCTGCAGTCATTTCCGTGGTCATGTGGCAGGCATGACTAGACATCAGAGAGCACGGAATGCTGTTTACCTTCCCACCGAAGTGGTCCCTATTTATCTACTTGCAATTTCTTGCTTTTAAAATGCTAGGCTGGTAGGAGCTGGGACAAAGACGGGAGCTCATTCCGTCTTGCAGTACTCGGGAATCGAACTGCTGACCTCCCACCTTCCAGTCAACATCTTAGCCACTTGAGCTACTGCCTCACTAATTCTCCCAAATTCCATGTTATGAAGCTTCCTCAGGCTACAACCTCAACAGGTGAAAGTGGTCAACCATCTAGTGCGGGAAGGACCAGGTGTCGTGAACTACAAATCCCATCCTATATCCAACCATGCTGATTGAGGGTAATGAGGTTTGTAACCCACCCCTGGCTTAGGAACACAGGAAGCTGCTTCATCATGACTATACTTAGTACGCAAAACATGTGTTTTATCACTTGGCCACAGAACATTCTGCACAGACACACAACCCCATTCCTTCCAACTCCTCACCTTGTTGCAGAGATGAAGGGGATGCACAAGAGAAAGACAAGGAGAACTTCTGCATAGAGGAACGTGGCCACAGCCGCCCACTGGAGACTCATCATGAAAGCTTTGGATGATGTCTGGCTGCAGAAGAGGTTGAGAATTCACCACTTGGAAGCAACTTTTCCCTGAGAAGAAGGGGGGAGACATTTTAATAGAGAACTTGCAATGCAAAATCCAGAACCTTTGGAGCAGCTACTGGTGGTCTCAAAAGCAATGTGACTGTCAATGTAAATAGTAAACGAACAAATGTCAAATATGGGTGACAATGATTTGTCTTCATGAATCTGGGGTAGCCATTTTTACTTGCTTTATTTAAGCTAGCCAGACTATCATTTAGTTGTCTGCTTTCTGTCCTTGTTGTTTATACTTATTTCAGATTCTCCATGCTATAGATCCTAGTGAGACAGTTAGTAACTGTGGTGACTGCATTCCTTTCCTCCTTATCTAAGATTTTAGTCAGATTAAGTGGACAGTGAATTGTCTTTTTGTGAGGTCATTAAACACCTACAGACCTGGAAACTCCCAGTAGCTACTAGAAGTTATCTGAATTTACCAGATGTTTCTTTAACTTTCTATAACCCTTGAGAAGGTTCCAAATGATGTAATTAATATGAGGTCACTGAACTCTTGTGGGAGAGGGACATCCCTCTTTACAGTATTTAAGAAAGGCCATTTCAGCCATCAAATGGGGTTCCTAACTTGAGGCTAAAATGCTTCGTAGACGAACTCAAAAAGATCTTTCAATGGCTTACATATACGTCCAGGAATGCTGCCAGAGGAAGCTGATGGATTATCAGAGAGGCTATGGACTATGCTAGATTTTCCTGAAGATGATTACATTCCTTTGCCATCCTATGAAACTGGACAGTGCTGGTAAGAAGCCAGTTGGCCCCTTCAAGGACTAATGGACTTGGGGGGGGGGGAGTTCTTTTACTCTACAGACTTATGGACTTAGGGATTTGGGGAATTGATTCTCTAGCTTTGCTTCACTATCCTATGGAATACAAAATAAAGGTCTGTTTTGGAACTTTACCTTGTTGAGTTCTGCTTGGGCATAGCACTGGCAGAGTTCTCTGCTACAACCACACACTGCTACTGTGATTTCCACTCTACTATGAGAAAAGCCTCACTCCCTTGGACTTGGTAAGATCCGAGGTGGTTTTGGGGTCATTTTAAGGGGGCTGGCAGAGGCTGGAAGAAGGCAGTTGGGGTAGACTGCATCACACTCAGCACTCTGTCACACTGAAAGCCTCTAGGGCCCCAGGGGAACCCTTTGACATGTCTTTCTTCAAAGGGTGACTAGGTTTATATGTTATGGTGATGGTTCACCACTACATTGAAGGACCGCCTCAAGACTTGGCTAGTAAACGTCTCCATATACCAGCTTCCTTAACTTCAATATTGGAAATTGACTGTGTGTCCCCTCCAGATGTTACCAGACTGCAACTTTCATCAGTTCTGCTCAGTTTCGGCAACAGCCCGGTATTATAAGAGCTACAGTCCAGCAAAAAATCTGCCTCACCACACATTTCCTTCCTCTTCTACAAGATGCTTTTACTCCTTCTCTTTTTTTCAAAAGCAGGAAATTTCAAGTAAATAAATAGGCACCACTTCCATGGGACAGTAACAGCGTTCTGTGCACTTCACTGTCTAGTCATGCCCGACGCAGACCTAGTTCTTTGGCTGTAAACAGAGACGAGCACTGGCCCCTAGAGTCAGATACGACTGGCTTTCAAGCCAAGGAGACCTTTACCCAAGTAAGATCAGATGAAGAGTGCTGTGGAATATCAAAGCATGGGGGACTAAATCCCTTCAATCTAAGTGGTTTCTTTGGGCCTGCAAGTGCAAAAACAGAGCTGGAAAAGTACCAAATGGGCATTTAGGTCAACCTGCCCCTCCACACGCATCCCCCTAAGCTGCAGAAGAAAATGCTTGCAGACGTTCTACTTCTCATGAATGCACCCAAACAAGCAAAGGTGAAGTCTAAAAATCAGTGTTGCTAGCAAGTCTAATACAGTACAGAAGTATTTTGCCTATAGACCTTCATAGGCTGGCTACTAAGGTCACAGTACTGTACTGTATATGCTAGACAAGTATTGTCTAGCATATACAGTCTCAGATGACTCTCTTCTTATATTCTTAAGCAAAGATCTAACTATAAACTTCCAATGAGATTTTGTTTGGCTCATCAAGTCGTCACCAACATTAAGTCAGTTTCTAAGAGATTTGAATGCTCCAGAACAAGAAGCAATAGGAGAATCTTTCCTAATCTCAGTGAAACAAACAGAGTAACATTTCATGAATGTACCCCTTTCTCTATGTTAAAAACTCCCCAACCCATCATCAGACTACCCTGTAGCTCAAAGGGCATTAAGCTTCCCTTCCAAGTCTGGATAACAAAAACTGATGAGAGACACTCGATGAGAGAATGGCAGATAGTTAAGGATGAAAACTGACTAACTGCTACTCTCCTGGTGCAATGAAACAATCAGGCAAAAATTGGACTGCAGCTTAAAATGTACAGACTTTGTAAGGTTTAAAAACTAAACAAGTTAAGAAATTGACTAAGGGGAAGGGACGGTTAATAGAATCAAAACCTAGTATCGTGTATGTGGTTAGAGCTTTTGGAAAGCCAGATTCAAATCCCATCAGCCATGGAGCACACTTTAGAGTGAACCATTCCCCTACATTTCTCCTACATGAAATAAATGCAGATCAAAGATGGGGAACCTCTGTCACTCTAGTAGAGATGCTTTCTTTCTGGGCTGAAAGGATTTTTGCTGGAGAAACTCTGCTCAGGGGATGCCTGAATGAGGCTCCTTTCATGTCCCCATGATATTTTTCCCACCAATGTGGTCCCTCTTTATCCACTTGCTTTTGAACTGCTAGATTGGCAGGAGCTGGGACAGAGACAGGCGCTCATTCCGTCTCGCAGTACTCCAGTCTAGAACTGCTGACTTGCCGACCTTCCAGCTAACAAGGTGAGCTTCTTAACCACAGTCCCTTAGTCTAGATGTTAATAAACTATTCTTAGTATACCTTAACATTTACCTGGCTGACGCAGGCCCATTGAAATCAGAGACTGAGAGATTAAATTGATTTAAATCACCAGCCAGTAAGTATAGATTTAAATCAGATTTGCTACATACACTTACGGTAAATCCTTCAAAGGTTTCACTCATTTTTATTGCCTGCTCCTCCTTCCCGATACTTAGCTACTTGTTCTATCTAATCCTCTATTGCAGGGGTTGGCAACCTACAGCCCAAATCTGTCCTGCAGCACCAAAAAATCCGGCCAACACACTCGCTTCAACCACCACTGGAAACAGCTGTGGATGCGTTTAAAGCGGCTGCGGACATGTTTACGGCAGTTGCAGATGTGTTTATGGCAAGGGAACCACCAGTCCGCCCCCACAACTATCTGAGGGGGTGTGACCAGGCACCCAACTTTAAAAGGTTGTCAACCCTTGCTCAATTGGTTGGATTTTTAAAAAGCACTTAAGAGGTAAAGAGTTGATTCTATGGACATATATTTGTAAAGGAACAATGGGATTAAGGGTTTTTTCTCAGCTGTATTTTTATAACATTTTGCTGTGAAGAAGAGACCTGTGCTCTCTCGGGACACAAATTCTGTTTTGAGAACTGCAAAACCAAGTAATGATAATATTTTCTAGATAAAAATAAACTCCCCAATCCTCTTACAAAAACTTCTAAAAGAACATGACATTGTGAATGGATTAATAGAAATTGTTTACCAAAAATATGTAAACATTGCATGGATATACAGCCTCAAGCTACATACAGTACCATAATTAAAAACTTATCCATATTTCATGATGAATAATCTTTAGACTATTATGTACCTTGAATAGAAAATTGTATTTATATTATTACACAAAAAGCATTTTTTTAAAAGCCCCAATTTAATTTTTTTAAATCTGTATTTTAATTTCTTTAATCATTGATTTATATCCACTGTGCTCCTCAACCCTTTCGCAAAAAGCAAGTCTTCCTATTCTTGGACTCAACAAAAGAATTGTCTGCATGTCTTAGGTATCTTCTTTTACCACCCAATCCAGCCAATATTCAAATGTTATTAAAAAAAACAGCAACTATCAACAGGAGACTATATAATTTTCTGCCAGCTTTGCAGTAAAGTGATATGGTTTCGTGCTGTTGCAACCTTACTTAATTCTTACGCACTTCTACTATTGTATTTCCAAACACCCTGTCCAAAATAAATGATTGGTATATGGAAGACATACAGTACTTGCCACAGGCTTTCTTGGACACAAGGGAGAGCGCAAAACAGGCACATAAACACTGTGGAGGCGTGGCAAGTTTTGCAACATCTTTTACTCAACACTTCATGAAAACAGGCAATCAGAGTTTTGGAGCATTAATCACAAGCTGAGAGGCATATTTATTTATCCCTCTCTGTCTTCTGTACCGTTTTCTAAGAAACCCACTAGAAAAATTCTAAGAGGCTTTAGGATCTTATACCACCATTTTCAGAAAAGTCATGCCTTAGCAAGAAGACATGGACAATGATGCAAAAAGACCTAATCCCCCAAACTTCAAGCATAACAATTGATAGATTTTGTTATTTTGCTGTGTGCTTATTATACATTTTCATCTATCTGTCTCTTTGCAAAAGTTTTGCAATCCTTTTGTTAACTGTTTGGGTTGTGTTTCTCTTTTAAATAAAACTTTCCAAATCCATTCTGGCTTTTAGGCAGTGGATTTGGTTAAGGGAAATTGAGGCTTATAGTCAAGGGTAGGGGGCCTTTCAAATACCACATGACCTAAAATTGGCCACTTTTTGACCCCCCCCCCCCCCGGTGACTTTCCGTAACCTTTGACCAACCCTCCCGAAATCACATGGTTTCTCTGTTTTCCCTGATTTGAAGAGAAACGGCAGAAGCATGGCTGACTCGGAGCCTAAGGACAGCTGCCACGGCGCTCCTGGACTGAGTGGCCACGGGTTTAAAAGCCACTCAGACTCCATGGGCAGAGGACAGTCCCACCCAGAGCCTGAGGACACCTGCTGCCCCACCCCCAGACTTCCACCTGGTGGGGGGGGGGTTTGTTAAAATTTTGGAGTCATGTGACTTCATGCCGAACTCCCCCTCCCCGTGACTTTCCGTGACTTTTGGTCAACCCCCTCCCCCCCTAAAATGGTCGCGTGGTATTTAAAGTCCTTTTTAGTGTAATGGTTACTGTCAGACTAGGATTATAGAGACCACATTAAAAATAACGGATATGAAACTGATCAGCTAATTACAGGCTAGTTACTTATCACCCAGCCTAAACTGTCTCACAAACATCATATTGTCTGAAATACCACCATAATAAAAGTAACTTTTGGAATGGTAGCCGTGTTAAACACTCTTATTTTCCCTGTTCCTTAAATAATAAATAAGTGAAGCAGCTGAACATGTATCACCAATGTAGCTTTTCAATGTGCTGTAAGTGCTCAAGCCTCTTCCTCACAACAGGGTTTTTTCTCTTCTATTCTAGGGTGTCAGAACCACCCAACCAATGAGTCAAAGTGTTTATGTATTCCGGTCCCTGATTGAGTGAACTGCAACTCACAGCCTCGCCCAACTGCCTGTGGATGATGGAAACTGCAGTCAAACACCTCCAGTTTCACCCCATGTTAAGGGATAGTTGCTAGAACAGCGGTCGGCAACCTTTTAAACAGTGGTGGGATGTCAAAAATTTTACTACCCCACTGTGATGTCATGATGTCATGGGCGGGGCCAAAGAAAAATAAAAAAAAACAAATAATAATAATAAATAAAATAAGTGCGTGCGCACACACACACACCTCAACCCACCCACCCACAACACCTTTTTAGGAACTGTGGTAGTACGTCAATATAGGTAAAGGTATTAAATACACATTAAAATGCACACAGACACACCACATCCAAAGGTGAGTCACTTACCCTGGGGTGCAGGCTATAGGGAGCTTCAGGCTAGCAGCTTCTCTTCCTCCTCCCCGCTTGGGAGGACAGCAAGGAGGCCGCGCATACGCGCCAAGCACTGTAGGCATGCATGCACGCCAAGTGCTTGGTGTGCATGCGCAGTGGGGGAACCAGTAAAAAGGTAAGCCTCGAAGGTGGTTCCCCCAAAAAAGCTGCTACCGGTTCTCCAGGACACTGGGAAAAGTTACTACCGGTTCTGGAGAACTGGTGAGAACCTGTTACATCCCATCACTGCTTAAAGTAAGGGGCTGGGTCACACTCCCTCAGGCAGTTGAGAGGGTTGGACTGGTGGCCGCCGCCCCCACGCTGAAAACGCTGCTGAAAACGATGCCGTAAATGCATTTATGGCTGTTGTAAATGCGTCTGTGTGGCCACTTCCACCGGCAGGGGCAGTGATTGGAGGACAGGGCCGAGATTAGTTGTCCTCCATGGGCCAAGGTTCAGCCCCAGGCCATAGGTTGCCAACCTCTGCTCTAGAATAAAGGCTGTACAAAAGTAAGTCTTGAAAGCCTGTGGGGCCCCACAGAGAACCCAAGGGACACGGCCACACACCATTGCGACACGTGTGCGCACACTCCCTCCACATTTTTTTGGGCACAGTTGCGCCACATCCTACGCCTCCCTAGTTACACCACCTCCACCCCGTGTTTACCACTTTTTATCTTTAAAACCTAAAATAACAAGGCAGGGCCCAGGGGAGGGAATGTCCCCACATAGGATTAGGGGCAACGAAGTGTCGGCGTTGAAGACTGCGCAGGAGGAGCCCTGACACTCGGGGGCCCCACCCCAGGGCCCCGCCCTTCAACCTAGATATATTTAAAGCAAAACAAAACAATGACACTTATATACCGCCCCACATCAGCACTCAGTGCACTCTCTGGGCGACTCACACAATAATTTAGCACTTTGCCACCCCACATGCTGGGCACTCATTTTACCAAGCTAGGAAGAATGGAAGGCTGAGTCGACCTTGTGCATGTCAGGATCGAATTCACAACGTTTTGGTTGGACTACAGCAAATTTAGTTGCTGCGCCACCAAGGCTCCTGCTGCCCCCACCCCAAGAAAAGCGCTGAGTCAGGATCCGACCCCGCAAGGCACAGAGGAGGTGGATGGAGGAGACCCTTCCTTACGAGTAGTGTTGGGGGGGGGGGTTTCCTCCTATATAGCTTCGCACGGAGGGTCTCCCACCCTACGAGGTGTGGCAGGCAGGAGACCCCCCCCTCACGCGCGCACTCCAAGCTGGCTCGCTCGCGCCCGGCCAAACCCACCTCCACAAGCGCGGCCGCTGCAACCCGGAGCAAATCCCTCCTAGGAGAGAAGGTAAAGGCCCCGCCCCGCCTCCCCGCGTGGGAGGGACTTTTGTTCCCGAGGCCAGCCAATCACAAGAGAGCTTCCCTGGACTGAGGCGGGAAGAAGCCCCAGACTAACAGCTCGGCGGGGGCGGGGCAGAGCGGGCAAAGGCGGAAGTGGCTGCGTCATCGCCGCGCTTATGGCGCATGGACTTCAACCGTGGGGATGGAGAGGAAGTGGGAAGGAGGGGCTTCTTCGCAGGCAGCGCCGTTTGAGGGGAAATCTCGCGGTAGTTCAGGATCTCTCACCATTTTAAAGCCGGGGGCCGGATCACGCTCCCTCAGACAGCTTCGGGGGCCGGACGGCCATTTTGCCATTGCTCCACCACATGGCACTTCCTGGGGTGCTGCTGCATGAAATCCAGCACTGAGCTGTCGGTTGAGAATCCCTGCTGTAGTTGCATCCACCCCCTCAGAGGGTTTTTTCCCCCATTGTCCCTGCCTTAATTCCTTCTTTAATCTGTTACCTGAAATCCTGGGGTTCCTCATCACCCTTTAGACCTCCAGAAATAAGACAACAAAACTATAGTAAAACTCCGACTTACATATGCCTCAAATTACATAAAATTTGACTTACATAATTTTTGAATGAAAACCATGTCCTGTTTGACATAAATGTCCCGATTTACATAACACAATTTCTTATGGGTTTGCTTCGAATTATGTAAAAAACTAGTTTTTTTCCTATGCAGTTGCTTCGATTTACATAATTATTATTTTCCGATGGGTTTGCTTTGAGTTAAATATTCATTTTTCCTTTGGGTTTGCTTTGAGTTAAATATTCATTTTTCCTTTGGGTTTGCTTTGAGTTATGTAAAAATTCATTTTCGCTATGGGTCTGCTTCAAGTTAAGTAAAAACCAATTTACATAAAAGCCTATGGAACAGACTTTTTACATAAATAGGGGTTTTACTGTAATTTGGGCATAATACTGTACGTCTGGTTTGCACATTAAGGTGGTTGTACTTTACTTCATATGGTCTTCCCTGGGAATGAAGCTCCCAAATCCAGTAGGGTTTATTTCTGATTAGACAAGTAGTATAAGGTTGCAGTGTGTGTTCGATAACCAGTTTCTCTTTCCTGAATTCTTATAGCATGAGATGCAAGGTTTTTATCCCTGTTTTGCTTTCAAATAGGAAAAGACATTTTTTCCTTCAAAAAGAGGCACTAGAAATCATATTGTAAACATTTTATGGATACTGGAACATATGGAATTAGAGAGTAAACAAAACAAAAAGACAAAAACATTAGCTAATTTGAAATTAGAGGAGAGCTGCAAATAGACTTGAAAATCAAACAAGTGGTTCCTAGAGCAAGTTGAGCCTCAACTGTCCCTGGAGGCGAAAATGATGAAGTTGAGACTGTCCTAATTTGGGCACATCATGAGAAGGCAAGACTCTGGAACCAAACCAAAGACAATAATGCTGGGAAAGATGGAAGGTAGCAGGAAACAAGGCCTTAATGAAAGATGGATTAATTACCCAAGGAAAGACACAGACTATAATTTGTAGGAGTTGAGTAGGGCTGTTTAGGACAGGATACAGTATTTTGGAGACCTCTCATTCATAGACTCATTCCTAAACTCATTAGCATAAATGCAATGCCACAGATTATTTTGCATACATCTAACCATTTGCAACTCATCAGGGTCAAACTTCACAGCAAACTTGAATACCAATGCTAGTCAAACATTGTGTGCCTCTGTATCTTATGCGTATATAAAGCGCCTCTGAGTCTGAGAGACTTGTGAAGGGTAGATGAATAATAAGTTATTTCTCATATGGCGTGCCAGTATGAAAAATTAACTTCTCTACAATGAAGTCTCACTCTTATGTCTGGCAAAGTGGACTTGATCCACGAAAGCTAACATTAAAATACAACAGTTAGTCTCTCAGGTGCCACGTGTTTTGTCTTTTTGTATGCTTGCACAGACTAACTCAGTTACCATTTCAAAAACTCAGTCATAGGATCACCATAAATCATAGACGACTTGATGACACCTGAGATCTGAAAAGCATTAGCTTTTAGTTTTGTTTCCACTTTTTTGCTGAGGAGGGCATAAAGTTAACATATTATGGGTATGCTAAAGCTGTAACAAAGCTAAGGGGGGTGTTCAATGATGGGATGTCCCCGGTTCCAGACGGTTCCCTGGAACCGGTAGGACCAATTCCGGAGGGTTCTCCGGGAGGGGAGTCCACTTTTGGGGCGTCCGGTTCTGGACGCCTCACCGAAAGAATTTTTTTTTTAATCGGAGCTAAAATGGCTCCAATTGACTGCGCATGCGCAGAAACTCAATCTGACACATTGCGCATGCGTCAGATTGAGTTTCTGCACATGCGCAGTCAATTGGAGCCATTTTAGCTCCAATTTTTTAAAAAAAATTGTTTAAAGCTTTCAGGACGACGGCGGCGGAGGCGGCACCAGCCCTCTGAGAAGGGCACCACCCATGCGGCACGTTGAGGGCTGCCTGGGCCGTCCGCTGCCGACAAGCCCCATGCCCTGGGGACGCCCGGCGCGGCGCACCGCTGACGCCTCCTCCTCCGCCGGGCGCCAGCCTGTGGGCTGGGTGCCTGCAACTGCCGCCGGAGCTGCCGTTGGCTGCATTCCTGTGGCCTCCTCCTTGGGCCGGTCCCTTTTTAGCCCGGTTGCGGCGCCTGGCGGAGGAGGAATGCAGGCAGCGGTGGTGCGGCATGGGGACGGCCCAGGGAGGCTCGGCAGCCGCGGCTGGAGCCGCGGCTGGAGCCACTGCTGCCCGCCGCCCCTGGTCATGGCTGGAGCCGGGCTAAAAAGGTACCGGCCCGAGGAGGAGGCCACAGGGGTACAGGCAGCTCCGGCGGTGGCGGCGGCTGTGGACGCAGTCGGGGTACCGGGTCCCAAGAAAGGTAAGCGAGGGGTAATTTATTTGTGTTTTGGGTGGGTGGTTGTTTTTATTTTATTTATTTATTTATTTATTTGTGTCTGGGTGGGTGGGCTGAGAGGGAGGGGTGTGTGTGTGTATGTTTATTTTATTTTATTTTTTTTGCCCCGCCCACAACGTCATGACGTCATGACGGCGGCTTCGGCCATGACGTCATGACATTGCCCACGCCCATGACGTCCGTGACATCATGGCGTGGTAGTAGAATTTTTGTCATCCCATCACTGGGGGTGTTCCACTTAAGTGGGAGAGGAAAACAACCGTAGGCAAGACACCAAAAACAAGCGCAAAGCTTCTTTCCGAACAAAGTGTACCGAGGCAAGCAAGAGAAAGATATCTTTGGATACAGCAGAAGCTGGGACCGGGCGTTGTTCCATATGATGCTTAGCTTTGGGGCCGTATAGGGTGAGTAGCTTTCGAAGGAAGGAAGCGGAACTAGAATTCCTCATCGCACTGCTCTTCTTTTTCTACGTCTATGGCGCATCGGATAGGCTGGAGGAGGAAACATGGCCATGTATAATGTCGCTACTATCAGGGTGTCAAAAAAGCCTAGTTCAATTAAGGGCTTATCAAGAGATTGATTTAAACCTATTATTCTGAATCTAGTACGTATAGACAAAATATGGTTTCATTGCGGATATGGCTGAAATTGTCACTGGTGAGAATATTTAAGAGGTTTTCCACTAATGCTCATGACTCCCGACCAAAGGCGTTGACAATTTAATTCCGGAAGTTGTTGCAGCTCTTTTATTTCTAATAGCTATGAATGGTTCCTTCCATGCGGAGCAGCTTGATTGGCGCGGCAAGGACGAAGGGCTGCACTTTTCAGAGTTCTTGACCGAGATTTCAGGTTCCCTTGCGCGGGCTCATCCACCCAGAGATCAAGGAAAATACAAATTAATTACCCACCTCTGCCTCTTACCTTCTGAAAAACCTCCAAAGCGCACGTCCAACTGTTAAAGAGGGGGCAGGTTTTAGTTTTTGTATTAGTGTGTTGTCAAGATGTGTAACAAACGCAAAAATAAGAGGACGCCTTGAAAGGCAACCTTATTTGTCAAGTGTTTTACAAAAAAGCTGGAGGGGGTTTGGGAAAATAATAGGGAAATGTTTTAAAAGCTTAATAGGTTTATTTAATTGCAAGCTTTCCTGGATCAAAACCCACATCCTCACGCTCAAGGTGGCTTCTTTGAAGTGGGCAAAATGGGAGGATGAAAAAGATGGCACCATTGTGTCAATAACACCCAGCAGCAAAAATAAGATTCTTATTTTATTCTATTTTATTTATTCCCCAGGGGGGAGACATCATAAGTCTGTGCAGTGCAAAACTCGGAAATCTTGTTTGATGTTAAGTTTTATTTGTCATAAGCTCAGTTAGTTGTGTTGCTGGTTGTGAAATGAGAGAAGGGGAGGTTAATTCATCAGCTGTTCAACTCCAAAAAGAGCCTGCCTATGTGTTCACCGGCAAAGCTGCACAGTTCAAAATTATCTTCAGAAGAAGGGAATGAAAATCCATTTCTGAATGCTGTCTACCAAGAAAACTCTGGAAAGAGTTGCCATAAATCAAAATGGACTTGATAGCATGTAATAAAGTCAATTTTTCATGGTTTACAGCCCATTGCTTCAGGTTCTTGAAAGTTTCTACTATTTGAGGTGCCAGAAGTTCTTTACTATTGTATGAGAACTATTCTCTTCTAGATTGGTGGGTAAGTTCCCAGCTGTTGCCCCACATGTGAAGGAGTCCAACAGGAACTAGCAGCATCTTCAGGGAAAAGCAGGTACACTGCATATGGAGTTAAGAATACGTAACTGGTTATATGAACTATAACTCTCAAAATCCCCCAATGCCCATACTGCCTGGTGAACTCTGGGAATGTATTGTAAAAATTAACTTTTATAAGTTAATGGTACCACATTCCTTGCCCAGTTTTCTCTTAGTGGGTCTATAATAGCCAGCCATTTCCCATGAGTTTGGGAACGGCAGGTGCCCATCACTGATCACTGACTCCAGCACCATCTGGATGTCCTTACAAACATTGGGTCATGAAAGGAGAAACTGCTACCCAGATTCTTGTGGCCTGGTTCTTAAAATAACAATATAACTTGAGTACAGACATTGTCTTCAATACAGTACCTCTATCATCCACTCAGTTCAGTTGCTCAGGAGCTACAGCAGGAGATAACAGGGGACCCAAAGGACAGTTGTGCTGTGACGCTGTGGCTGAAATCTTTTTGCTTAGCGTGGTGACTAGAATAAGCCCAGCAAATCAATGGGGATTTGGTAGATCAACACCTTTGTAAACTCAATTGATTTAAGTGGACTTACTGTAGTTGTGATTTTCTACACTGAGGAGTACCACTTGAGTCAGTGGAACTTATTTCAGCCAGCGCCAATGTGCTCTACATACTCCAAGATAAATGGTTATTACATCTTGACGGAACTGGGTCTTCTTGAGAAGCATGTCGTGTTGTACCTTTGATTGTATTGGAGAGAGCTTGACATAACAGCCTGCCTCACATCAAAGTACAGTACTCTGTGCTACGAACTATGGAGTCCGGCAATCCCACTTTTTTAAATGAACACATTAGACACTTAAGTTGTAAATAATGTCATGAAATACAGTACTCCCCTGGCTTAGTTTGTTCCTATGAAGATGGCTTTTGGCACCAACAGATTGAGAAAGCACAGCTAGTGGTAAAACCAGAGAACCTACTTGGATAATAACTGGGCAGAGTCAAATTTTAATCTCTGTAATACTAGTTCTGAATTTGACACACTTGTTTATTAAAAACAAACAAACAAAGCTGTGTGATGCCTACACAATACAAATGCAGGAGCATGGAGATACTTTTACTAGATCACTAAAAAGCCAAAACATTACAAGAGCTTTTGTGATTCAAGATCACTTCTTCAGGCTTGCACCAATTTCTTGTGGGTGGTGCAAGAAAAGTATCAATGAGAGTCCCAAACATTCATGATAAAATGTTATGCCAGACTTTGTTCCTTAGAGATGAGGTGGTTTGTGGAGTGTGAGATGATATCAGCTGCAGCCTGTATCTCCCCCACCCCAAACTCACCTCTAAGAAACAAAGTCTGGCAAAACACCTTGCCATGAACTTTTGGGACTCTCTTGCACTATCCACAAGAAATTGGTGCACAACTGAAGAAATGATGCTGAATCACAAAAACTGATGTAGTTTTTTATATATATATAAACTATTCAAATAAAGGTACCACCTTGCTCCTGCATTTGGATCATTTATTTTAGTTACCCTTAATGAGTATTTCACTGCCTATTTCTTGTAGATAATCAGTTTTACTAAAGATGGGCAGGACTGTCCTGATCTAGAAATGGATGCAAGGGTGAGACATGTATACCCATAGCATAGGTGCTTGACTCAAGCAAGCACTCACAAGTGCGTATCTATAGCTTTTTCACTCCCCTACCTTCAACATCCTCTGAATGGATATGAGGACTCATAGTCCAGGAAGAGTTCTATGGCAAGAGCAAGTACTCTTGAGGGTATGCAAGAACAACATCAAATTAGAAGATGAAGGAGGGAACTCATTTAATAACATTAAAAGGGGACATGGCTGAGGAATTCGACCTCTCCTATGTTACTTGGAGGCTGAGGGTTGGAGTCTCTAAATGCAAGACTAACATGCTCAAGTAGGAACTGCTGGCAGACAATGACATGTGCTGCAAATGAGAGATACACAATTCAGCTCACCTGCTGTGCTGCCGATTACAACCAGAAACATGTACTGATGAGGATTTAAGCTTGACCAACAACAAAGCCAAAAAGGTGGCTTCATTTTGGCAGTTTAAAGACTGTAAAGGTCAAGGTCTCCCTTGTTCTAAAGCCAGTTGTGTCTGACTCTAGAGAGTGGCGCTCATCTCCATTTACAGCCAAAGAGCCAGCTCTTGTCCGCCTCCGCAGATGTTTCCATGGTCATGTGGCAGACATGACTAGAAGCTGGAGTGCACGGAACACTGTTACTTTTCCCACTGAAGCAGTACCTATTTATCTACTTGCAATTTCATGCTTTTGAACTGCTAGGTTGGCACGAGCTTGGGCAAACAACGGGAGCTCAATCAGTCATCTATTGTGTTTAAAGTCTGACCTAGACTCACAAAAAGAACCACCCAACTATTGGTCACTATTGGAGTCTGAAAAATGTATTAAGAGAGCCCCACATTTCAAACCTCAGTGTAGAAAATGACCTTGCTAGGGCAACAGTAAGAAAAGCAATTCCACCATCCCACCTTCTGATAGTACACATACTCTAGAAACTTTCTTCCCCAAATGCACAACTTTCTAGATCAGTTCTCACCTTTTTTAAGCTGAGAGCTGGGTCATGCTTCCTCAGACAGCTTCGGGGACCGGATGGCCATTTTGCCCTTCCTCCACCACATGGCACTTCCTGGTGTGGTGGAGGCAGTGGGGGCCCCCCCACATGAAATGGTGCCGCAGGTTGAGAATCCCTGCTCTAGATATTAACTGAGAGTGCACAACTACAATTCTCTGGACACAGGGCGCCCTGCGGTGATGAGATGTCAAAAAAAATTCCTACCACACCGTGATGTCACGGATGTCATGGGTGTGACCAACGTCATGACATCATGACTTCATGGGCGGACCCGACATCATGATGTCATGACATTGTGGGCGGGCCCAAAAATAAAAAAATTAAACAGTAAATTAAATTAAACACACACACACCTCAACCCACCCACCCACCCAACCAAACAACCACAACACAAACCCGTACATAAATTAAATAAATAAAATAAAGAAAGAAATAAAATAAAAATTACATAAAAGTACACCCACCCACACCAAACACAAATAAAACCCCCAAACACAAACCCCTCACTTACCCTTCTTGGAAGCAGCAGAGAAGGCGGCGCGGCGGCAAACTGCGGCGGCGGCAAACTGCCGCAACGGCACAGTGTCCTGGTGAGGCAGTGGGACCAGGTGCGGAAAAGCTGCCGCCGCTTCTTCAGGCACTCCCTGCACCCTTCCTTTCCCGGAAGCAAAAATGGCTGCCAGGAACTGCGCATGCGTCAAACTTTCATTTTTTAAAACAAATAGAACTGTGCATGCGTCAAATGAAGGTTTGACGCATGTGCAATACCCGGGAGCCATTTTGGCTCCAAATTTAATTTTTTTCCCGGTGAGGCGTCTGAACCGGATGCCTAAAAAAAAGACAAAAACAATCCCGGGGGGTTGCTACAGGTTCAGCAAACCACCCAGGAATGTTGCTACCGGTTCAGGCGAACCGGTGCGAACTGGGAACATCCCATCGCTGGCCCCCTACCCTTCAGCTACAAAGAAATAGAATTAGAACTGGGTTTCTCAATCTTGGCCCTCCAGGTATTCTTGGACTTCAGTTCCCAAAAGCCCAAGTCATGAGGCTGTGGTGATGCAGCGATTAAGAAGCTCACCTTGTTAGCTGGAAGGCCAGCAAGTTGGCAGTTTGAGACCCAGGTACATGACAGATTGAGCGCCCATCTTTGTCCCAGCTCCTGCCAACCTACCAGTTCAAAAGCAATAAACTGCAAGTAAATAAATAGGGATGACTTCGGTGGGAAAAGATCTTGGGGCCATGAAATAAGCCTTTATTCGGGCATACCCTGAGCAAAGTTTCTCCAGCAAAAATCCTTTCAACCCAGAAAAATTTATGACATGAAATTATTATTGTTGTTGTTGTTGTTGTTGTTGTTGTTGTTGTTGTTGTTGTTGTTGTTGTTGTTGTTGTTGTTGTTGTTGTATGCCGCCCCACTCACAAAGTGACTCTGGGTGGCTAACAAAGATCCAAAACATTATTGTTAGCACTCCTGCTGATTGAGGCTTCTTAGTAATTGAAGTCCAAGAAGATCTGGAAGCCCAAGGTTGAGAAACCCTAATTTGGAATATCAGTCCCAGGAATGGTAATCCTAGGTGTGCCTGTTCCAGCCAAACAAGGAAAGTATTTATCGCTTTAAAACATCCTCCTAAACATAGGTACTAATTAGCAATCAAGCGGCCATGGACCTGTGGGGAGGGAAGGATTCTCTAAGCAGAAGGGAGGGGCAAGGCACTCTAAAGAGGGTTTTTTTAATCGTGTCAGAAACACAAGAAAGGTGCTTTTTTGGTTGAAAGGATTTTTGCTGGAGGAACTCCGCTCAGAGGACGCCCAAATGAGATTCCTTTCATGTCCCCAATAGCATTTTCCCCACCAAAGTGGTCCGTATTTATCTAGTTGCTAGGTTGGCAAGAGCTGGGACAGAGACAGGCACTCATTCTGTCATGCAGTACTCTGGTCTTGAACTGCCAACTGGCCAACATTCCAGCTAACAAGGTGAGCTTCTTAACCACTGAGCCATCGCAGCAGTCCCTCCAAGTTACATTAAAACACAATGAAAAGAGAAGGAATTGCATGCATAACCTTGGATGTAACCTATTTGATAACAGAGACACTGTTAAATATAAGTTGATGCTGTTGATTTCTAGGGCAAAAAGGCACTGTCCAGGAACTCAATTACTGCATCACAAGTAGTAAAGGTCGCCCTTGCTCGAAAGCCATTAGTATCTATGTTTGCTAGATATGTTTCCCTATGTTTGCTAGACTTTTTCTAGGCTGGGGTTTTGTGGCAGCACCTACATGTCAGATGGACACATTGCCTTTCTCCTTTCCCTTGGACAGAAGGAAGGGGAGTAGTCTGTTGGTGGCCACCAGCTTAATGGGTAGGATCCAGGGTGAGTGGGGTGGGGATGCCTTTTTGTAACTTTTTTCTTTGTAAGATTGTGTAATGTTCTTATAAGTTCTGTAATATTTTTGTAACTTATGACGTATATTGGGGTTTTATCTTACTGTACTGTATTTTATGATATTCTACTTTTTGAATTATTGATGTATGATATTTCATTGTGTTGTGACATTTTATTGTTTTATTGAATTGTTGCATTGTATTTGATTGTGTTGTGAGCCGCCCTGAGTCGGTCTTCGCTGAGTAGGGCGGCATATAAGTTTAATCATCATCATCATCATCATCATCATCTGTCTCTAGGGTTCAGTGCTCATCTCTGTTTTGTAGCCGAAAAGCAAGCACTGTCTGCATCGGCAGACGTTTTCCATGGACACATGGCAGGCATGACTAGACACCGGAGCGCACAGAACCCTGTTTACCTTCCCACCGAAGTGGTCCCTCTTTATCTACTTGCAATGGTCTTGCTTTCGAACTGCTAGGTTGGCAGGAGCTGGGGCAAAGACGGGCGCCCATTCTGTCCTGCAGTATTCGGGAATCGAACTGCAGACCTCCCGCCTTCCAGCCAGCGCCTTAGCCACTTGAGCCACTGCAGCTCCTTGCATATCTCAAGTAGACAGGAATTAAAAAACGGGCCCTTGTGGTCGCCTCTATTGTTTTCGCCTTCTAAAGTCTCTCCCTTTCAGCCACCTAGCGGCCACCTAGAGATGAACGGGCCGCTCTTTCCCCTCCTCCACTCCTCCCTCGGTCGGTCGCTCGCTTCCTCCCTCCCACTCTAGGGTGGCCCGAGGCGTTTCTCTATGATCGGAGGGATGTTTCGTTCCTGAGTCCCCGCCCCTTCTGTCAGTTAGAGGGCTGGGCGTTGTGGGGTTAAGAGCGGACTTTGGGAGGCCAGTCAGGGCTGTCCTCAGCCAGGCATAGGACGTGGTACTCTGAGCTGGGAAGTGAGGAATAAAGGAAGGGAAGGGAAGGAGGAAGGAGAGGAAAGAAAGAAGGGAAAAAGGAAGGAAAGGGGAAAAGGAAGGAAGGAAAGGGGAAAAGGAAGGAAGGAAAGGGGAAAAGGAAGCAGAGGAAGGAAAGGGAAAAAGGGAGGAAGGAAGGAGTGGGCACCCGCCCTGGTGGGCATCATGCCACTGGCCACTGCCAAAGTGGCATCCCGGCTGGCCCAAGGGGTGACTGCCAAAAGGGCAGCCATAGCACTCTTAGTGGCAGCCTATGGTGCCAAGAAGCTGTACCCCGTCCTGAGACGGCAGTGGGCAAGCTCAGACCTTCGGGTCGACGCCAACCCAACGGGGTCCCCGCCAGCCAAATGGGGGGGCCTTGGTGAGGGGTCAGCGTCGTCCCCCGGGGTGGACAAGGCGTTCTTCCTCCGCCTCCTCCGCCTCCTCCGGTTGCTGTTCCCCGGCCCCCTGTGCCGGGAGACGGGGCTCCTGGCCTTGCACTCAGCCGCCCTGGCCAGCCGCACTTTCCTCTCGGTCTACGTGGCCCAGCTGGATGGGCGTTTGGCCCGCTGCATCGTCCGCAAGAACCCACGCGAGTTTACGTGGCAGCTTCTGCAGTGGCTGCTCATTGCCCTCCCGGCCACCTTCGTCAACAGTGCCATCCGTTACCTGGAAGGGCAGCTGAGCCTGGCTTTCCGTGGACGTTTAGTGGAGCATGCCTACCAGCTCTACTTCAAGGGCCAGACCTATTACCGGGTCAGCAACATGGACGGACGCCTGCGCAACCCAGACCAATCTCTCACCGAAGATCTGGTGGCCTTTGCAAGCTCTGTGGCCCACCTCTATTCCAACCTGACCAAGCCCGTACTTGATCTCATTGTGACTTCCTACACCCTGGTCAGTTCAGCCAGATCCAAAGGGGCTGACACAGCCTGGCCTTCGGTTATTGCCGGCCTAGCAGTCGGCATCACGGCCAAGGTGTTACGTGCCTGTTCGCCAAAGTTTGGACAGCTGGTGGCCGAGGAAGCCCGTCGGAAAGGAGAGCTGCGTTACATGCATTCCCGAGTGGTGGCCAATTCTGAAGAGATTGCCTTCTATGGAGGGCACAAGGTAAATTGAGTGCGGGTAGGATGCCAAGGGGCTTGAGGACAAAGGTTGGTCGATGAAACAGTTGGTAGTTGCTGGGGCTTGTAAGAGTGGCGCTCCAGTGTGAAACTTTCAGGAAATCAAGAACGGCAGTTGTGTTTGTTCATTTTCCCAGTCCTTTTGTCTTACGTATTTCATTTTATTTTTGTTGTAACTAAATTGCGAATTGGGGAAAGCTGGCTTTTGCCAAGACACGCTCAGGTTGAAATGAAGTTAACCCCAAGGAGGTGACCTAAGCTGGCCCCTTGTTTGCTTCTGGCTTCTTTCTAGTCATTTTTCTCGGATATCCCCTGGGCAAAGCAAAGGCCCTTGACCTGCATTTATTTGGCTCAGAAGCTCTAATTGTTCAGTAAACAACTGCCAATTTGGTAGCTGCTTCCTGACTTCCTGCAGAAGCCCTCTTTTGGTTTCTGTTACCTCATGCCTGACCGTGGCCTGCACCGTCAAAACAGCCCCAGGGCCATCTAGGTTTGGCACTGAGGTGGCACTTAAAGATTCCTGCAATTCTTTACAGATGAATGTTTTGAAGGGCAGTAGAGGAGGGTGTGTTTCTGCCTACATGTATGTATGTATGTACATTTGCATCTTGGAAGTTCAGACCCCCAGTTGTGGAAAAGCACTGGGCTCTCACAGCAGATTCATACATCTGGATGTCTGAGTTCTTTCCATGCCTGTTTCAGAGGGCAGGAGAGGGAAAGGAAGAAAGGGGTAAAAAGTCTGTTCCGTAGCCTTTTATGTAAATCAGGTTTTATGTAAATCGAAGCAAACCCATAGGAAAAAATGAATTTTTATGTAAATTGAAGCAAACCCACAGGAAAATGAATATTTATGTAAATTAAAGCAAAACCATAGGAAATCGCATTACGTAGATCAGGACATCTACGTAAATCAGGACACCATTTCAGTGAAAAATCCTTACGTAAGTCAAATTTTACGTCCCTCGAGGCTTACGTAAGTCGGGGTTTTACTGTAACTCCCTTCCTTCCAGTCCAGCTGCATCAATTGCATTCTAGGGCCAAAACTCTCTCTCCACCTCTGGCAACCTGCCAAAGATAAGAGTAACTTTAGGTCACATTCAAGTGGCCTTCCCTCATTGTTTTTCCCTTCTGCTCTCTCCCTCTTTCTAATGGGAACAGCCTTTCCTCTCAGCATCTTTCTAGAAGCACAGCACACACACTGTTGAAGGGCCCCCCAAACATATATGTAAAAAAAAAATTATTTAGTGCGAAGTTGCTCTTTTTAAAAGACCTGGAAAACATCCCATGACCAGTATTAGTCATGAGAGCATTCACCATGTAGCAGCAGGCTGCATTTTGCTGAGAGCCTGGGGAAATGACTTTCTTCAGCTAGGTTCCCCAAATTTCCCACCATGCTCTCGGCAAAAAAGTAACTTTTCCAACTTCTGATTTTGTTGCCAGTTCTGCTCTCTTAATTTTATCTCTTTTATCCTAATTCTAATAATCTCAGTTTGAATAAATCTTAGTTTTAGACCTTTATTAATTTTAGCTCAGATTATCCTAATTTTCAGATTTTTGTTAGGGATGTTTGTGTATATAACACCGTATCTGATTCATCCCCCCCCCCAAGCCTCCCCATTGGTTGGCCTTCAATTTAAGGTGGTCCCACTCCAATCTCCCACATCAGAGAAAGAGGTTGACAACTCAGTAGCCAGGAATAAAGACAAGACTACTTCTTGTCCTCGCATGAAAGCCAGCCAGAGGACACAGTACCCCCTCCCCCATTCATAATTCTCTTTTGACTCTTGCCCTGTTGGTTGGCTGTGCTCCATGGGAAAGAGGAAATGCTGATACAACGAGCAGTCTTTGGCCTGTCTTAATCCACAGTGTGAGTTTATCACAGAGTTAAGTAAGGCCAGTTGAGTCTTATTGCCATATAAGATACTGTAGTTAGCAAACTGGTAACCTGTGCCAGTCCAACAGGGCTTGTAATGTAAATGTGGACGGACAGAATAGTTTCCTGATTTCACCTACAGAGCATTTGGAACAGTACTAGAAAGAGTGATAACACAGACTGAACTTGTAATACAGTATCAAATTAAAAGCTGCCTTTGATTATAACTTGATATGATGCAAATAGCATTGTTGCTTCATCCTGGACAGTGTGGCTGTTCAGTTTGTTGGCAAAAGGTAAGGCTACGGCACTTTTTCTTTCTTGATTCTAGACTAGAAAGTAGAGGCTGTTTTCTTGCAGCTGTGCCCTTGGAGATTCCAGCAAGAGGAACAATAACACCCACGTAGCTGGTTCCTTTGATGGATGAAAATACTAATTACCTGTAAACCACGTACAGAATTGTAATTGTTATGGCTATTTCTGTAATGTGGAAGGGAGCAAAGCAGGCTTCAGCAAACCTTCAGATCTGGTAGACGACCATACTCATCATTCCCATCTCACTGACAGAAGATGATGGGAGCTGTGGATCAAATCTAGAGACCACTGAGTTGGGTAATGCAGGATTAGGTTATTTTAGCTTTAGTCTGACCTAAAAGTGAAACAAACTGCACACTTTCCCCCTAAGAAGACTTCCATCAAATTGTACCGTAAAATCACAGTTCCTAATTCAAGGGGAAGCAGCTTCCCCTGCTGCTCCTTGAAGCTAACTAAATATGTCTGGGAAAGTTCCATTAGAAACAGAGCAATGGAAGTATGGAATTCTCCCTCTGCTTAATTTTCTCGAAAACGTCCCTCACTTGGTTCTGATATCCTTTTATTTTTTTACTGTCTCTCCACCTCTGAAAGGGGTTAGGATAATCTCCATGTTCATTGCTTGATATTTTCAGTGTATTTTTTAAATCAGCCCCTGTTCTTGTGTTGATAGTAGAAATCAGTTAAGTGAATTGCTTATTGGTATCTGTAGTGATGTTGTCTGAAGACCAAGCTGCAGTTAAAGGCCAAAAGAGCATCTTAAACACCTATCTACACTATATACAGACAAGTACAACATGGTCATTTTTATGCTGGAATAGCTGGATCTGTTATACTTGTACGGTGCAGATAGATGGAAGAGGATTTTGTTTTTGTTTGCTTTGGTAAATTTTAACAAAGCTGGGAGTCCTTCTTTTAAAGCAGGGGTGCCCAAACTATGGCCTGGGGGCTGGATCTGGCCCCTGATACCAATTTAACCGGCCCACGAAGCCCTCGTTGCTCCCGGAAGCGGAAGTAAAATGTGCCCGTATGGGCGCGTTTTACTTCCGGTTCCAGGAGCAATGAGGACTTTGTGGGCCAGATGAATTTGCATCAGGGGCTAGATCCGGCCCTTGGGCCATAGTGAGCAGCTCCCTGAACCACATGACCGGCCCACAGCCCAAAAAGTTTGGGTATCCCTTAAAGGTTTTGAGAATGACTAACAACTCTTCTTCTGATGTTCGAGAACTATCAGTGGGGGCCCTTCATACATGTCTGCCATCTCCAGAGCAGTGCTCTGTTTCAGCACTGGCCTTCTTATGTGAAATAGACCTCCTGCTGGATAGCTCACTGGTTTAGATAAGTGGTTGGGAGTTTGATTCCCTACTGTGGCTCCTTGACAGGGTCTGGACAGAGGATCCATAGGGTCCCTTCCAGCTCTGCACTTCTAAGACAGGGACCAGTAAGAACACGTGGAAGCTGCCCCTTTTTTGAAGGAGGAATAAAAGGTACCAGCCTTTCCTCTGTGCTTTTGAGAGCAACCACCTTATCTGTCAAAATTAAGCAAGTGGCGTGGAGTTAAAACAATGAGCAAATCTCTGCTTGATGCATCCCACCCTTGGAAGGACTAGAGCTAGCTCAGTGGCAGTAGAAGTTGGGTACATGAGAACTGCTAGACCGAAATCCCAGAAGTCCCAAGCTTGAGTGGCCAGTGAGGAAGCATTGTCAAAGGTGCAGTCAAAAAACATTTGGAATTCTAAAGGCTACCTGCCCTTGTTGTTCAATCTAGCACCATCCAGATGTTTCAAACTACAGTTCCTAGAATCCTTCATCACTTGTTAGGAATTTGAATTGCAAAGCAATCTCTAGGATGAAGAAGCTTGTTCAGTGGTGGGCTCCAAAAATGTTTGCTACCATACTGTGGGCGTAGTATGTTGTGCGTGGCCAGGGGGGAAAGCCCTCCATTGCACCTGAATTAGGACTACAGGTACTTTATTTCAAAATTTGGATGGGCGAGGCCAGCCAGAATTTCTGCTACTGGTTCTGGTGAACTGGTGTGAACCTGCTGATGCCCACCACTGAGGCTTGCCCTATTCTTTCAAACCAGGGGTGGCCAACCTTTGTTCTCGAGGTGTTCTTGAACTTCATTTCCCAGAAGCCTTGATAAGCAGGTTTGCTGACTTGGGCTTCTGATAATTGAAGTCCAAGAACACCTGGAGCACCACCTCTGCTTTAAACCATGCCCTTGTGACACAGTGATTAAAACGTCTGTACTGAGTTTGATCCTGACATGGCCACAGGTTGACTCAGCCCTCCAACCTTCCAAGGTGGGTAAAATGGGCTGCATATTGGGCTAAAATGCTAATTACTTTGTGAATACATAAGTGTTATGGGGCAGTATATAAGAGTAGTTGTTGTTGCTAAACAGTGAGGATGGAAAGGGAAGAAGTAGTTTTTTTGAGCTGTAGCTTCCCCAAAAAACAGCCTCTGCCCCTGCTCCTTAAAGATACCCTGAGACTCAGCCATCCTAAAGCTCTTCCCTGTGTTTTCCCACTGCCCCCTTGCAGGTGGAGTTGTCTCTCCTACGGCGCTGCTACCAGGATCTGGCCTCTCAGATCAACGTGTTGCTCCTGGAGAGGCTCTGGTATGTCATGCTCGAACAGTTCCTCATGAAGTACGTGTGGAGCGCAGCCGGGTTGGTCATGGTGGCTGTGCCCATTATCACTGCTACGGGCTACTCTGAGACAGGTGAGTAGATGTCGCCTTGTAAATTAGGACAGAGAAATAAAGGAAACCTCCCCTGGGCACCAGAACAAACTGAAAAAGCAGCTTGCAATACCTTAGGGCTGAACCTTGATGAAACGGGCAGCAGTCTGCAAAAGCTGATCCATGAAGTGGACAGCAGTCCCCATTCATGTCTGCTATCTTAGCCTTTTTGCTTTAGAACAGGGATGCCCAAACTACGGCCTGGGGCCGAATCTGGCCCCTGACACCAATTCATCCAGCTCACAAAGTGCACTTTACTTCTGCTTCTAGGAACAACAAGGGCTTTGTGGGCCAGATGAATTGGTGTCAGGGGCTGGATCCGGACACAGGCCATAGTGACCAGCTCCCTGAACCACATGACTGGCCTGTGGCCTGAAAAGTTTGGGCACCCCTGCTTTAGAAAGAGTCACAAGAATCTCTTTTGTTTTTGCTTGAACAGGCAAACATCCATTGCAAAAATGGACACAAAAGTGTTTTTCAAAAATCATATACAAATCTATGTAAAGGTAAATGTCACCCTTGCTCGAAAGCCAGTCGTACCCGACTCAAGGTTTCAGTGCTCATCTCTGTTTATAGCCGAACAGCCAGTGCTGTCTGCATCTGCAGATGTTTCCGTGGACACATGGCAGGCATGCCTCAACACCGGAGTGTACAGAAAACTGTTTACCTTCCCACCGAAGTGGTCCCTATTTATCTACTTGCATTTTCTTGCTTTTGAACTGCTAGGTGGGCAGGAACTGGGACAGAGACGGGAGCTCACTCACAATGGTGCAGTACTAGGGAATCAAACTCCGACCTTCCAGTCATTGAGATCAGCGTCTTAACCACTTGAGGCACTGCAGTCCCTTATACAAACCTACCTGGGTGTTTGTTTGTTTGTTTAATCAGATTTATTTGTTCAGATGAAAGAGGATTTTGTTTTTGTTTGCTTTGGTAAATTTAACAAAGTTGGGAGCCCTTCTTTTAAAGCAGGGGTGCCCAAGCCATGGCAGTGTTTATACTGTTGTTACGAAATTTGTGGTTTTGTGTGTCGTTTTTGGAATGTGAATAATAATTAAAAAACCAAAAATGACCCTACTGAAATAGCATCAAACCATGTCAAGGTTCCTCCAATGTGAAATCATAAAGAGCGTTTCCAGGCTAATGGTGAAAAATGCCAGGCATCGCCTTGCCTAGAGGCTTAGGCAAGGCAACAGACCCAGTTGAGTGAAACTGTGACGGGTTCTGTACAGCCCTCTGCCCCCAAGTCTTGGCAAACGGAGATGCATCTAAGCACAATCAGGTGCTATAGAGAAGGAGGAGAAAACTGGAATGAAGTTCTACAAAACAGCAGGTACCTCTAAAGAAGAACAGTCTCTCCGAACAATGTGATTACTAGTGCTCATTGAGTAGAAGGAAACATTTGTCAGAGTTTGGGACCCAAACTTGGGTTGTCATTAAGCTATTCAAAAGCATTAGGAAGAGAGTACCATGGGAAGGAGTGAGTTGAGGTTCTTATTCTTTCTCCTGCCTGTTGTAGTTTTCTTTTCTGCATTGCTCACAATCCAGCTGCTTTGCCAAGGTGCCCACTGGGGGGATGGTGGGCCACCCACCTGCTGCTGCTGCTCAAGTTGAAGCTGCACTTTTGAGACTTGTGGTCCCAACTGTGGATCTTCACCAAGTGTCTGCTTCTAGCTGGGAAGGTTTGCCATCAGCCAGCAATGCACACAAGGCAGAGTCCTTGTCTATGTAGGAGCATGTGCTTAAAACTGAACGCCTGCCTTAGCTCGTTTGACTTTGGGTACATTTGGTGAAAGGTTGGCATTGGGAAGAGGCAACGATGAGTTGTGGATTGGCTTCCTTGGTTCAGGCCAGTGTTTCCCAACCGAAGTCATTTCCCCAAAGCACTGTTCAGCCAGTGTATTGACTTAGGCTTCTGGGAACTGAAGTGCCCTTGCGGGGTGTGGGGCCCACGTTGGGGACCTCTGGTTAAGGCTGAGTCGGAGGCCTCCTTGCTTTGGCTTTACAGAGCTGTGGGCTGTCGTTACAGAGGATGAAAATTGTTGCAAGCTGTTTTACTACTTCCTTTTCCCTTCTCTCATACTATGGATTTCTGAGCTTTCTCTGTCCTGGTTCCTTCATTCTAAAACAGGGCTGCCCAACCTTTTTTGGGCTGGTGACATGGTTGAGTGGGCTGGTCACATGGTTCCACTGGAAGCGGAAGTGAAACACGCCTTGCAGTCTGTTTTGCAACAGGATGAGACAGATTTTTAGGCTCTGCTTTAAACCAGGGGTGCCCAAACTACAGCCCACAAGCCAGAGCCATCCCTGACACCAATTCTTCCGTCCCGCACTGCCCTCATCGCTCCCAGATGTGGAAGTAAAACACGCCCATACGGGTGCATTTTATTTCCGCTTCCAGGAGCGACGAGGGCAGTGTGGGGTGGATGAATTGGCATCGGGGCAGGATCTGGCCTGCAGGCTGTAGCTTGGGCACCTCTGGTCTAAAAAGTCTGAAGGCAGCCTTTGTTGTGCTGATCTCTGCAACGTGCCCAGCTAAAGGAGGTGGATAACTACAGATCCAGAGAGCAAGCACTTTCTTGCCTGGTCTCTGCCATGGAATTTGTTACTAAGAGACCGCAGCACCTCTTGTTACTTTTCCCTTAGGCCAAACTAAACATTATAATAACTAATGTTATATAACATAATAATTTATATTACATTAACATAATTCATAATGTTAAATATATTACATTAATGTTGTATAATAATTATCCTGTAATATAATACATTGCAATAAGGTTTCAGGCACAGGAATCGGACTTGCCAACAAAGCTGTACTTAACTCTTGAAGACCAGCTGAGGGGGGTGGAGGATGGCAAATCAATTGGCAAACTAGAGGGACAAGGTGAGAAATGCTGTTCTTATGAGAGTCACTTGGCAAGAATTAAGGGATTTCACCTTCTAAAGATGATTCCCCCCCCCCCTGTAATGTGTAGTTTGGCCTCTTTCTCCCTTAAGCAAGGAGAAAGTGGTCTTCAAATCCTCTTCTTCTCTCTAGTTCAGGAGTTCTCAAACTTTTTAAGCCAAGGGCTGGGTCACGATCCCTCAGACAGCTTTGGGGGCCAGGGGGCCATTTTGCTCTTTCTCCACCACATGGCACTTCCTGGTGTGGTGGAGGCGGTGGGGGAGTGACATGAAATGGTTCTGTGGGCTGCAGGATGAGAATCTTTGCTCTAGTAGGTCCTCTTTCCCAATGTCACAGTTTGTCCCTTGTTTATATCTCAGCTGAGAAGAATGGAGAAAATGAGATATGTGAAGAGGGGGAGGAATTTGAAGGCCTGCTAGTGATATTTTAAGTGGATACATGATGAAATCCGAGTGTCCTTGGATGGTGTTCCAAAGCATACTGTCCAGATGTGTTTGGGAAGAGAGGATCTGCCAATCCCTGTGTGGAAAATGTAGAGTGGAGGAGGTTTCAGATGTCTTTGCTCATGTTCTGGTTCCTCTTTCAGAGATTATTTCAGCAAGCAGAGTCAGTCTTGCTGGGCTTTGCTCTTACTCCAGTGTGAAGTTTGGCTCCTCTTAAACACGGGTTGCTGCTGCCTAGGGACTGGGCATTTTTCTCTGCAAAAACCTGGTTTCTTTTTTAATCGCATTAGTAGAGTTTCCCCCAGGCTGTGCCACTTGTCACAGAAGCATTTCCATCTTGGCATTATAAAAAGAGGTCATTGTCTGTAATAGGTGGATGTAGCCAGTGTAGCCAATGGCAAAGCATGGGAGTCTAAATGTTGTTGAACTGCAACTCCCATCAGCCCTAGCCAGCGTAGCCAATGGCAAGGCATCATGGGAGCCACAGTCCAACTATGTTCTCTACCCCTGTTTGGGGTCAAGACAAGATCTCACACATCAGGCACAGATAGAAGGGATTCCTTACAGCAGTGTAGGTGAACCTATGGCATTTATTTATTTGTTCATATTTATATTGCTGCCCACTGGCTGATGTGACTCACGGCGGCTTACAGTCAAAACAGTAACAATCATAAAATACAACCTCACAAAACAACCAAAACAGAACACAGACTAACTCCCCTCTGGCCATTGATGGGGTCCTGGAGGTGGGGGCGAAGTCCTCAGCCGCCTGCCAGGCCATGACCTCTTTTCCCTCAGGCCATTGGTGTGGGCCCAGAGGAGGGAGCAATGTTCTCAGCCACATGCCAGGCCATGGCGTCTTTTCCCTCAGGCCATTGGTGTGGGCCCAGAGGAGGGGGCGATGTTCTCAGCCACATGCCAGGCCATGGCGTCTTTTCCCTTAGGCCGTTGGTGTGGGCCCAAAGGAGGGGGTGATGTTCTCAGCCACATGCCAGGTCATGGTGTGTTCTCCCTCAAGCCGTTGGTGTGGACACAGAGGAGGGGGTGAAGTTCTCTGCCACATGCCTGGCCATGGCGTCTTTTCCCTCAAGCTGTTGGTGTGGGCCCAGGGGAGGGGGGGAGGTCCTCAGCCACCTGCCAGGCCATGGCATCTTCTCCTTCAAGCCATTGGTGTGGGCCCAGAGGAGGGGGCGAGGTCCTCAGAAATGGCATGCACAGCCTTTTCTGTCAGTACACATGCCATTGTGGGCAAGCACCAGTGGTGCCACTTCCCCATCAACCCCTCTCCCTCCACCAATGGGGAGGAGAGAGGGGAGGCTGAATGGGAGGAGGCAACCAGAATAGGTGAGGTGATGAGACACTCCCCCCCCCAGGAGGAGGTGGTGGTGCACCTGTGGAGGGGGTGGACCTGCAACTGGGGGCCTGCACACCCACATGGAGCATGGGGCCTGTGGGGCCCATGCTGCGCCGCCAGAGAACCACACTACTGGAGAGGCCCAAGCCGCAAGACCTGTGCTGCACCAAGCGGTGCTGGTGACATCATGTGGGTGCATGGGCACACACACTGCTTCTCCACACAGTGCCTCCTCCTCCTTGGGGACTCAGTCTCTAAAAGGTTCACCATCACTGCCTTACAGTTTCCACTCCAAAAATAGATATACAGTAATACCTCGGATAACGCTAAAACTTGGTTCCACAAGTCTTGGTGTTATCTGATTTTTAGTGTTATCCAATCCATGTTAAAATCCTATGGGATGGATCGGATAACGTTAAAGCTCCATAGAGATACACTGTAACTGCACAGGCTTTAGCGGTTGTTATCCGATCCATCCCATAGGACCTTAACGTTATTTGATCCAATTCTCCTCCCCAGATTACTTAACGTTATGCGATTTTAGCATTATCCGATCCAATCGTTATCCGGTGTTTTACTGTATAGGCATCAGTGTAGAGGGGAGCTGTTCTCTGCATGAACCCTAATCTGTCTTCTTCGTTCCACCCCAGACTCGGAGGCAGTAAAGCAAGCTGCACTGGAAATGGAAGAGCAGGAGCTGGTGAGCTTAAGGACGGAAGCCTTCACCACTGCCCGGAATCTGCTGACCGCAGCAGCGGATGCAACCGAAAGGGTCATGTCCTCCTACAAAGAGGTGAGGGTGTAGCTAGACCAGGCTTCTTCAGCATGGAGCCCTCCGCAGGTGATGGAAGATAGCTGCTAAGGTCACCAACTGCTGGCTAGTGCTGGCTAAGGATGATGGAATGTGTGGTCTGGCACTTCTGGAGGGCTCCAAGACTAAAGGACTGTGAGCAGGCCCTTGGGGTGAGTCGGAGCCTCTGATGCTTAAAGGAAGATGCCAAGCCACAATGTTAGGTTTCCACTCCGGTGTAATTGTGCGGCCCACACCCAGGGAAGTTCCCGTGAGATTGTGGGGAAACCTGGGATCAGAACATGCCGCAACACAAGGCCTCCAGCCTTTCCTGCCTTGTGTTTTCCAATTCCCACACATGTGATCTTTGACCTAGTTTCATTTTACCACTAATTAATGGGACAGGTATTGATCTTTCACATCTTCAGCACTTTAAAGCAACACATCCAACTCCTGTGTGCTCACATACTTGGAAGTAAAGCCCGTTAAGCTCAGTAGGACTTCAGAATAGTGTGTAGGGTCTGTTTTAAGAGAAATTGCTTCTGTGCTCAGCTGTAGCATCTGCAATGCTATTTTTGATCCTCATTTTAATCCAGTTCAGAACTGGTTTGTGGTTTCCTCAAAAAGAGAGAGTGAGGTATGTGTGTGCATGTGCGTTCACACTCGCACGCGTGCGTGTGTGTTTTGCAGCTGCCTGCAGGAGTTTTTGGATCTGAGCTGACAATTGCTGGTCTACAACTCCCAGCGTCTTACACCAACACTACTTCTGATATATCTAGGCTAGATGTGAAGTTGCCCAAATGGAGGCACCTTTTGATGAGTTCATTCTGCAGTTCCTTCTGTCTGACTTAGTGTGAGACAGATTAGCTGGCAACACAAGGTGGCCATTACCAGGGTAAGCCTGATTGTGGTTCAGAAATACCACAATCTTAGAGGAGGCTTTTTCTGTGTACTGCTACACCAACAATGCCCTGATCAGAGACGATGAGGTTTGTAGTCCTGCACAGAGAATAGCCCTTCTACTGTTGAAGTATCTGCCTTAGGAAAGCATTTCCTCTCTTGTAGGAAATGTTCTTCCTTTGGCTGCTTGCTGAAGCAGCATCTTTAGGGAGGGGGCAAAGACCAAAACAAGCACTCTGCAGATAAGAGGTCATGAGTCCAAGGTGGGGTTTCCCATTAAGAGTCAAGTTATCAGAAAGTTGGAGACCTGTAACTCGGGAGAGCCCTGCCATCCCCAGGTTATAGAGCTGAGCCAGAGGGACTGAATGTAGCTTCAAGTGTCCACATATCCATCTGTAGCAGACTTAGATAGCTTTCTAGGGCAGGGATGCCCAAACTTTTTGGGCCATGGGCTGGTCACATGCTTCAGTGGGCCAGTCACTTGGCTCCTCCCACTGGATGTGGAAGTAAAACATGCCTTGCGAATTGTTTTGCAACAGGATGAGATAGATTTTAGGCTGCCATTTTCTCTGCTGAAACCAGAAGTGCCGAAACTACAGCCCATGGGCTGGATCTGACCCCAACACCAATTCATCTGGCCCACACTGCCCTTGTTGCTTCCGGGCACAGTTTACTTCCACTTCTGGGAGTGAGAAAGATGGCATAGGCTGAATAAGTTTATATCAGGGCTGGATCTGTTCCACAGGCCGTAGTTTGGACACTCCTGTTCTAGGGCAAGGGTCCAATGGGACATCCTCTCCCTTCAAATCCCCTGCCCCGCTAAAAGCCACACTGCTCCTCCTCCTGCTGTATCTTGGTGCCAAGGTGAAAACAGCAAAAATACTCCCCCCCCCCTGAAAATGCTGAAGCCCCACAAATTGTCAATAATGCAAGATGTACATAAAAACAAGTGTACATGGGCAGAAGTACACCTTGTATTACAGTAAACTCCCATGCCTATAAGTGTTAATCTGCTTTAAACAAGGCGTATGTTCCTCCTGCGTAACTTTGCTTTTAAAGAGCAATGCAGCTGTTTTACTGATGATGATGTCATCCATTGTGCTCTCAAATTATGGTGGCAGGTCTTGGAGCTGCACAAGTTTTTGAATGCACTGGTGCAAATAATAATAAAATAATGCACTACGAAAAGCCAAATTCCATGGCTCATAAAGGTTGTCAAAGTTAAATATTGAGGTATGCTTTGGTGTCTAGTCATGCTGGCCAAATGTCCTCGGAAACGTCTTGAGATGCAGACAGCACTGGTTCTTGGGCTGTAAACAGAGATTAGCACCAATCCCTAGGCTTTTCCCCAGGACTTACTTCCGAGCAAGGGAGATGTTTATCTTTTACTCCTATCTTTTACTATCATGTATACTTGACTATAAGTCATCCTGAATATAAGTCAAGGTACCTAATTTGGACCTCCAAAACTAGTAAAATAGATTGACCTGTGTATAAATTGAGGGTAGAAAATGCAGCAGCTGCTAGTGAATTTCAGCAATTAAAATACCTGAAAATACGGTAAAATTAATTAATTTAGACTTTTGTGTGGGTATGTTTTTGAGTGTTTACGTTGACTCAAGTATAAGTCGTCCCATTTTTTGACCTCATTTTGGGAGCTCAAACCCAGACTTATACTCGAATATATATGGTTCTTCTGTTTCTACTAGCTACAGGGAAGAGCAAGGAGGATTTACAGGTATAAAATGACCTTTGCTGGAAGTTCTATAATGCCTACCTGGAGAGTTAATTTGACAGTGCCTATATAGTTTTAAAGTGTGTGTTTGCATCATAAAGAAGAGAAGATGATCTTCAAAGAAAGAAAGCTCAGCTGCTTAGGGGTGTGTATTTCAGTTTTATTGTTTCTGGATTAAAACAAAGCTGATTTTAAACTCGGCTGGGTGGAATGAATCTAGTGGAGATACTGCAGTTTTAACTAGTATTAGCAGTCAACACAAATGTAGGCACTAGTCAGGCATGATGGGATTTATAGATTTCAGCAATATTTGGCTGGCCACAAGTTCATGATCTCTTCTTTAAATATAAATAAAGAAGAGGATTGCTCCAGCTAATTATTATGGGATTCACTAATAGCTATTTGTCTGCAAAACTGCCACCCCCATATAGACACACCTGAGGATCAGAGGGATTCAGATTTCATCTTCTGTTCTAGTTAAATAGACTCCAATCATTATCAGATTCCCCACCAAATATGATCATTATTACATTTGATCAATATCCAACTTGATCAAACATTTTTATTGCTGTCATTTATGAGTTCGTCTTCAGAGCCTGTCCTGCTTGTTTCCTGGCACGTCTCTTGTGACAGGTAAGTTAAGAAACATACTTTTAAAGATGTTTGAAGTGGTAGCTTCTAAAGATGTTATTGGACTTTTGCTAGATTCTGTATTGTTTCTACACAAAGTGCCAGATTCCATGGGTGCAAACAGCACAGAATTCCAGTTTCCTGGGGGAAAGCCTAGATGAGTAGTGACTTGAGTTTACTTTCTGACAGCAAGAGGCTTCAATTTTTCCTTCCTGTGTCAGGTGACTGAGTTGGCTGGCTACACTTCTCGGGTATATGAGATGTTCCAAGTGTTTGAAGATGTGAAATCCTGCAACTTCCGGCGTCCTGGGGAGCTTGAAGAAAAGCAGGCTCAAACTGGGACAGTAATGCGGCATGGTGTGCGTGTAGAAGGCCCACTCCAAATACGAGGTAAGGCTCTCTACCTTTTGCAAAGTGTGTCTACTGCTATGGCACATTTACCTTCTATTGCTACTTGGCAACAGCTAGATACATCCTGCTATATAAGGAGGCCCCAGCTTGTTTGGTAGCTTCAAGTGGTGGCCCTAGCAAAGGTCAGTTTAAAGCTTCTGTTCACACTTACTGAAGAAGACACCCCAACTTGTGGCCCTCTGGATGTCATTGGGCTGCAATTCCTATCAGCCCTAATGATGATAGGCCATCGGAACTGCAGTCCACAAGTTGCCCACTGTCTGGAGACCACAAATTGTCCACTGTCAGAATCCAGGGCATGGGCAGCTGGCAAGTAACACAAGCACCAGGACAACCAGGCAACAGGCCAAACAATAACCATATCACAGTCCAGAATCTAAGTCCAAGATAGATGGGGATACAGGATTTTCTGGAGAGCAGAGCATAGTCCAAACAAGCCAGAAGCCAGGTGACTGAGAGAGCAGGTGAGGCAGAGTACCTTCAGAGGCTAAAAAAGGTCAAGGACTATTCAAGGTGTAAAGATCTAGAGGAGGCACAACAACAGTCTACAGCAGGGGTTCCCAACCTAAGGGCTGTGGGCCAGATCCTGCCTATGGCACCATTTCATGTCCCCCACCCCCACACCTCCAAGGGCATTCAAGAAACAAAATGGCCACCCCTTTGAAGCTGTTGGGACAACATGGCCACCCTATCGTGCAGGCAGGGCAAAATGGCCTTCCAGCCCTTGAAGCTGACTGAAAGAGCGTGGCCCAGCCCCTGGCTTGAAAAGGTTAGGAACCCCTAGTCCACAGGAACCAGGAACAGGATAGGAAGGCTTCGGAAGTGGGAACCAGGAACAAGGCAGGAGGTCTTTGAAGGCAGGAACAAGGAGCAAGGCGTATTCAGGAGCCAAGCACGTCCAGTTATTTTTGTTGCTCTGGGGTGGGGGGAGAGGGAAGAGCCAATTCTTGCATAGCCCAGCCACCCAGGGTATCCAGGTGGAGTCCATCATTGTCCAGAACCTTCCCTAGGGTTCTCAGGCAGGATGTAGCAGCTGCAACAGGGTGAGGGTCCAACTTTGCAGGCACTAGAGGTGCCCTTCAGACAGGGGGTCTAATCCTGCAAACATCAGAAAGTCTTCCTGGAAATATCAGAGCTCCCTCAGATCTTGACATCCACTCCTGGGTTATGTGGTAGAATCTTCTCAGCCTACCCCATTTGTTTAGCCTAGATTCTAGAACAATGGTTCCCAATGTGGGACCTGGGGCCCACAGTGGGACTTCAATTCCCAGAAGCCTTAGACAGTAATTGACTTTGGGGAATGGACTCAGGCTTCAGGGAATTGAAGTCCAAAACCCAAATGTTTGGAAACACTGGTCTAGAAGAACTAGGCTGATGTCTAGTCCATTTTGCCTGATAATCCTGATCATCCACTCCTGAATCCTGGATAGTCAACAGCTGACTAAGATCTCCTTCTCAAGAAAATGGTCTATTTTTGTCTACCTTGTAGCACTCCCAAAAGATGATTCAATTTTTTAAAAAACAAATCCCTGTGCTTAGAACTCTGGCCTCCATTCTGCTTAGCTGCTGCTCTCACTTTTCTCTGAACAACAAATAATTAAATTGGTTCCCAGTGCTTAATTTTTTATACTTTTTTGTACATATCAAAATGCACAATAAACATGAGCAAAAAGAAAAATAGCATTTTGGAGGGGGGGGGTAGCTAGAACATTTATTTTGCCATTTGTTTCTCTGTATAGAGATTGATTTTCTGCACATATTTCAATATTGGGGTGTTTGCAGGCAGTGGGCATTTGTAATCTATGCTGGCAATGCTATAGACTAAGTAGGCCACCTCAGTGACCACTAGGCACCTCTGCCAAAAAATTGGGACTGTAGTTTGTCCATATTCTAGGCCTGTTTGCTCTCACATATCTTTTCTAAACTTCTCTTTGCTGTGTGATATGTACTTACCTTAAGGGACTGCAGTGGCTCAAGTGGTTAAGACACTGAACTTGCTGACTGGAAGGTCGGAGTTCGATTCCTGGGTACTGCATGACGGAGTGAGCTCCTGTCTCTGTCCCAGCTCCTGCCAACCTAGCAGTTTGAAAGCAAGAAATTACAAGTAGATAAATAGGGACCACTTTGGTGGGAAGGTAAACAGCATTCCATACTTGCCGCATGTTAATGGAAACAGCTGCAGACACAGACAGTGCTGGCTCTTTGGGTATAAACAGAGATGAGCACTGAACCCTTGAGTCAGATATAACTGGCTTTCAGACAAGAGCGACCTTTACTATTACCTGTATACTTACCTTTGAGGCCAGGACTGCCAACTGTCCATAGTGGACATTTCAAGACGATTCCTTTATACTGTATATTAAAACAGTTGATAGTAACACAATTAGTTTACCATATAAACCAGTGGTTCCCAAACTTTTTTTTTTTTGGGGGGGGTCATGCCCCACCTAATCATCTCTAAAATCCTGATTGCCCTCTCCCGTGACATATAATTCTTATTATTCAAAAAATGAACTCCTATTCACCTGAAAAAAGCCTAAAAGGCCATTCACTGTTAATAACTCATTCTCAAATTGCCCCCCTTAAAATTAAAATCCCCCCTGTGGTGTGTGTGCCCCACATTGGGAACCATGGATAGAAACTATGGGTTAAACAAAATTCAGAAATAAGCCCAAATGGTTTTTGATCATTTGCTGATATCAGTTGCCTATCTCTGTTTGGGTATTAGAGTCTTTGTCACAGGAAATTCTTTGTCTTGATCTCTCTGAGCTTCATCCCTCTGAATGCACAGATGATCACCTGGAAGAACAACTTTTCCAGTTAAGCAACCTCTTTCAGCCTCTGCTCTTCTGCATTGGCTCTTATTGGTTTTTCTTCCACTGTTGTGTGTCTCCCATTTCTCTTTATCTCTTTCTCTCTCTGCAGTGCTGGCAACTGTTCTGTTTCTTCAATTTTCCCAAATCAACTTTCTCTCCTTTTGCCTTGTCCTGCTCATTCTGCACCTTCCCTTCCCCTCCGTAGAAGCAATTCATATGCTCCTTGCTCTCTGTTGGCAGCTGTGACCCTGACTGCTGGAGTCCATGGTTTTAAGCCCGGGGTGCCCAAAGTTTTTGGGCCATGGGCCGGTCACATGGTTCCTCCCACCGGAGGCGGAAGTAAAATGCACCTTACAATCTGTTTTGCAACAGGATAAGATAGATTTTTAAGCTGCCATTTTCTCTACTTAAACCAGGGATGCCCAAACTATGGCCCATGGGCCAGATCTAGCTCCTGATGCCAACTCATCTGGCCCACACAGTCCTCGTCACTCCCGGAAGCGGAAGTAAAACACACCTGTCTAGATACATTTTACTTCCGCTTCTGGGAGCAACGAGGGTGGCATGGGCTGAATGAATTTGTATCAGGGGCTGTGTCTGGCCCACGGGCCATAGTTTGAACACTCCTTGTTTAAGCCAAAGGCAGTTCCTGCAATTTCAATTTTCTGTGTGTTGTGTGAATTAGATTTATAGCCGAGTCTTTCAACCAAGGGTTTAAAAAGCCTCAGCTTAGAGGCTAGAAATTAATCAAGAATTGATAAAGTACAGTAAAGCCAGGATTGTGTGCAATCTGTCCATTATATATACGGTATATTTAAAAATGCTTTAAAAACAGCTCCGTTCAGACTTCACCACCACCATCACCAGCACATACTTAATACAGCTGTTAAATCCTGTCATGGTAGACTCGTTAGCTGTAAATTAGACACAGTTCAGACATCATGACATAGTTCAGACATCATGACATAGCCAAAGGAGTGCTGCCTCTTTGTGTGTGTGTGTGTGAGTGAGAGAGAGAGAGAGAGAGAAATTAGTCATTTGCAACAATTGAAGCATTGTCTTTCACTGTGGATTTGAAACACAGTCTCTTCCTCCCTACCTTTCATCTCACCCCCACCTCTAACCCTTCCTTGCTTGCAGGACATGTTGTTGATGTTGATAATGGAATTATCTGTGAAAACATCCCCATCATCACTCCTACAGGAGATGTGGTAGTCAGCAGCCTTAATATCCGTGTAAGTAGTCAAGACAAGTCAAACCACTCCATGGGGTAAGTGGCCCGCTCCCCCCCCCCCCCTGCGTGTTGGCTAGAAAGGGTGGCAGAGAAAGCCCTACTTTTTCATCCATCAGAGAAGGGAGTACCAACATAAGAGACTATTCTTTCAGTTCACTTAGATTTTAAATGGTAAGGAGTTGAAATGCAGTGTCATGCTGAGGAGGAGGAGAAAGGAAACAAAACCAGAATCAATTAGTTTCACACTCCCTTGAGTTGGCTTCATTTCCATTAGCCATAGTTGTCCTAGTCCCAGTCGGTACCAGTTGCCACTGGTTAAGGCATGGATAAATTCCAGTGGGTGAGAGTCAGGGAGTTGTTGACTGAGGTAGCAACATCTAAGGATACTCAATGTGTTGTACTAAATAGAGCAAGGGTGCCCAAACTACAGGCCAGATCCAGCCCTGTATGCCAATTCATCCACCTCGTGAAGCCCTCATTGCACCTGGGACCGATGAGGGCTTCCCAGGCTGGATGAATTAGCTTCGGGAGCCAGATCTGGCCCCCAGGCCATAGTGACCAGCCCCCTGAACCACGTGACTGACCCATAGATAGAGCAATGGTCTAGGACAGTGATGGCGAATCTTGGCACTCCAGGTGTTCTTAGATGTCAATAACCAGAAGTTCAAGAACATCTGGAGTGCCAAGATTCACCATCACTGGTCTAGGATTACAGGTTCAGAGAGCCACTCAGCCATGGAAATTAACTTGGGGGTGGATGTGACTCTTTTGGATGTGACTCTTTCAGATGTGACTCGTTCAAAACCACTGTTTTAAAAGCTCACGTATTTTGAAAGCCCTGTTGGGTTTGCTCTAATCAGGTTTGACTCAGTGGCACATAACACGCAGTAAGGCCTTCATAAACACACGGCCAGTTTTCTTTTTCCCTTTCCCAGTCCATTGGCGGCTCAGTAGGTACAATGTGTGTGTTCTGCCCTTGTTCTGTTCTTCGCATGTCCTTTGGAAGAGCCCCTAATATGGGGAAAGGGACTGCGGTAGCTCAAGTGGTTAAGATGCTGAACTTGACAACTGGAAGGTTGGCAGGTCAGCAGTTTGAGACTCAAGTGCTTCAGGACAGAATGAGCTCCCGCCTCTGTCCCAGCTCCTGCCAACCTGGCAGTTCGAAAGCAAGAAATTGCAAGTGGATAAATAGGGACCACTTTGATGGGACAGTAAACAGTGTTCCGTGCACTCCGGTGTCAAGGCATGCCTACCACATGTCCATGGAAATGTCTGTAGGCTATAAACTCTTTGGCTATAAACAGAGATGAGCACTGAACCCTAGAATCGGATGTGACTAGCTTTGGAAAAAGGGCAATCTTTACTTTTAATATGGGAACACATTTCCATTGCAGAATTCTTTTTTCTGTTTTTGTGGCCCAGTAGAAGGGAGATACGGGAAATGTCAACATTTGGTAGGCTGGGAGTCAGCGGGGAAAAGATATATAGAGCAGAGCTGGGGAATGGAGAGGGTGGGGGATGGTATCAAAGGTTACTCCATGTGCTGACTTTGCCGGTTACAAGGTCAGGTGATGCAACATGTGGCAAAGAAGTGGGAATAAGGCCTTGATTGCTGCCCTCTGAGAGAGCGTAGGAAAGGGTTGCAAATATGGCAAAAGGGCAGAACTGGAGAAGGGCAGAGAGATAGTGAACTGATCTGGCTCAGAGGTCGCTGATAGGGCCCCAGATGGGTACAGTCAGCTGGCTCGTTGCCGGAAAGCAGGTCATGGGGACAAACTCCTGCCCTATGTTCTTGGGATTGCCTGGTTTTTAGGATTCCTAGAATTGGAGAGAGTGAATTCAAGGGCACAGGGGAGCCAAGGGAATGAGTCCTTCATACATCTCTCTCTGTGCTGCCCCCTTGCAGGTAGAGGAAGGGATGCACCTGTTGATCACCGGTCCGAATGGCTGCGGGAAGAGCTCCTTGTTCCGGATCCTAGGAGGCCTCTGGCCAACCTACGAAGGTGTCCTCTACAAGCCTCCTCCGCATCGCATGTTCTACATCCCACAGAGGTGAGAGAGAGACTGGCTGAGAGAGTGGCAGAGCCACATTCTAACGGGGAAAGAAGTGCCCTGTAAGAGAAAGAACAAACTACAAGTCAAAGGGTTATCCATAGTGACTTGGGTCACATTCCAAGAGAGAGATGAATGAAGGTTTTTTTTGTTTTTTTTTGCTGATGTAGCAAATAAATTTTCCACTCACTTTTCAAGGTTTCACTTCAAAGGCCATTGAGAGCAAAGATTATGAAAGGCATTTTTGGCAGGAAATTACTGACGGTTTACACTGTTCTCTTCCTCCTTCTAAATTTTTTTTTTTTAAGTACAGTAATGGAAAATGAGGAAAAAGCAAAATATAACATAATGAATATTTTCTAAGCTCTGTCAACAAGTGACAACAGTTGATGACTTTGTAAAGGTTATTATGAGTAACAGGAACAAATTACTTCTTTGGAAAGTAGCCTCTACACACGTGTGTGTAAGCCTTTAAACACATGGAAAAATTTAGATCCAAATTGTAATTTAAGAAATTATAAGTATTATTTTGGTTGCATGTTCCATTGAGCAGATTCAACAGGCTATTACAATGATGGTGAACCTTGGCACTCCAGCTGTTCTTGGCCTGCTGTAGGATTTCAGGAAGTCGGGGGAGGGGGGCAATGGAAGGTTCCAATCCTTTCAAATATGCTGTGAATGCCAAGCAATATCATTGCTTGTCTGCTTGCTATTTCAACCATAGGCCGTACATGTCTGTTGGCACCTTGCGGGACCAGGTGATCTACCCAGACACAGTAGAGGACATGACGCGGAAAGGACAGAGGGACGCTGACCTTGAGCGCATACTGGCCATTGTTAACCTCAACTACATTGTGCAGCGTGAAGGAGGTAGGAACTATTGGTAGCTGTTCCTCATGTATGTGTTGAAAGAAGAAGGGAATGTCCTTGAACTTATGGGGGACAGCTGAGAAGGAAAATATTTGAGCACATTGCTCCCCTTCCCTCTGGTCATACCTGAAACAAGAGGTGAATGGGCATGTGAGAGGTCTTATTGAGGTTTGAGAAATCAACTCCTAGACCAGGGGTTCTCAACCTAAGGCCCGTGGGCCAGATACAGCCCACAGCACCATTTCATGTGGGCCCACCCCACCCCTCCAAGAGCATTTGAGAAACAAAATGGCTATCCTCTTTGAAGCTGTTGGGACAAGATGGCCACACACACCCATCATGCAAACAGGGCAAAATGGCCATCTGGCCCTCGAAGCTGACTGAGAGAGCGTGACCCGGGCCCCGTCTTGAAAAGGTTGGGAACCCTTGTTCTAGACTGTGTGGTCATTGACATTTCTCTCCCCTCCCCCACCCCCCACCCCCGTTTGTGGCTGTCCCCAGGTTGGGAAGCAGTCAGTGACTGGAAAGATGTGCTCTCAGGTGGGGAGAAGCAGCGCATGGGGATGGCCCGGATGTTCTACCACAGGTTGGTGTCCCGAAAGGCAATAAAGCCTCTGATCGTTATCTTTCTCTTTTGATCTTTTGCTCCTTCTTCCTGCCAGTTGAACCAACCATTTCCTTGTAAGGAGGCAGGATCTTTCTGAAGGCCAGAAGGGGGGAGGGAGTGGAAGCCAGATGTCTTAGCCAGATCTATTGCAATGATCTGTTGATTGAACAATAAACATTTTGGCCCAGAGGAAAGTCTGAGAGGACAATCTGAACAGAGGTGGTTAGGGCAAGTGTGCCCAAACTATGGCCTGTGGGCCAGATCCGGCCCCAACACCAATTCATCTGGCCTGCACCACCCTCATCACTCCCAGAAGCAGAAGCAAAGCGCACCCATTCATACTGAGGGCAGTGTGAGCCGGGTGAATTGGCATCAGGGGCCGGATCTGGCCCACGGGCTGTAGTTTGGGCACCCCTGGTCTAACACCCTGTGCATGTTTTGTTTCCAGTGGGAGGAACCACATGGCTGGCCCACGGCCTGAAAAGTTTGGGCACCCCTGGGTTATGGAGCTGCCCAAAAGTTAGAAGAGGAAAAGACTGGGTCAAATGTGACAAAGAAAAGGCAGTGAGGCAACACAGCAGCAAAACTGGATAGATGGAACTGGCAGAGATAGCCCAAATTGGGCCCCTAATGTGTGTTGTGCTTCCTCTTTCTAGGCCAAAATATGCCCTCCTGGATGAATGTACGAGTGCTGTCAGTATTGATGTGGAAGGCAAGATCTTCCAAGCAGCAAAGGATGCCGGGATAGCCCTGCTCTCAATCACCCATCGGCCTTCTCTGTGGTATGTGTTTCCCTGTCCCCCACAGGCTTTAGAGTGGCATATTGTGTTGCTTTTTAACCATCCTCCTGTAGGAATTTGTAGTGATGATCTTAGCCCAGAGCAGGCGAATAGGGTGAGGGCAGGCTTATGAATTAGGAGCAATCACTGAGCAAGCTTATGGTAAATCAAAAGTTAAAACTTGTTGTTCCTAAAATCCCATTAGGATTAATGGGAGGGGGGAGAGGGTGGGGCCAAGACTTGAGCACAGAAGCCCTTAGCCCTGGCTTCCATGTGTCTAACTAAGCTGGAGGCGGACAGGAAGGCACTTCGATGGCTGACCCATGTGCGTAAAGAAAGGAGCACAAAGGGCAAATTGTTTCTGTGACAAAGGGAGAGGGCGATCAGAGGGAGAAGCCACCCAAGAGCAACAATGCATTTGGTCACTTAAAGAAAATGAAGAGCGGTCATGATGCCCAGTAGTACCTGGCTATTTTTCTGTCCATCTCTTTCCCTGTCTGTTAATTGAAATACAACCTTGTTGTATATTATTGCAATACCTCACCAGTCCATTGGCCCTTCCTTCTTTTATCATTCTCCTTGTTACATACCTATCCCGCCCTTACTCAAGGCTCCCAGGAGTCTGAGATCTCACTTCCTGTTTCAGCCTTGCACTCTCTGAGCTCCAGTAACCATAGCCCAGTGATGGCAAACCTTGGCACTCCAGCTGTTTTTGAACTTCAATTCCCAGAAGCCCAAGTCCCTGTGAATCCACGCGAATGGGTGGATTATGTATGCCCAGTAAACTCATTCATGTGGATTCATGGGACTTGGGCTTCTGGGAACTGAAGTACAAGAACCGCTGGAGTCCCAAGGTTTGCCATCACTGCCGTAGCCTCTCAACACCATCTGCTACTGGATCCTCTTCAAGGACTCCCTTCTCCTGCCCAACTCCAGTGTCCCATTGGCTAATTGGAATCAGATGGCTGCCACAGGCATAGTCTTAGTCTGCCTTTTCCAACTCTGATTCAACATCCGTTTGAGAGTTCAGCCATCCACTCCCTTACAAGCATAGCCTTTGAAGGTCCAGGAAGAAAGCTGGGAGATTTCCTGCTGAAGGGTTCCTCAGGGATCCAGCGGTGTCTGGGTTCTTCCATGAGAATAAACCCTGCTACTAACATCTGTGGGTTTGTATTGGCTTGGCAGGCACTCCTGCAGGCTATACTCACTCTCTTCATTTATTCTTACTGTATAGTTTTTCAGTCCCAAAAATAAACCCCAAAAAGGGGAAATGGCTTATACTCGGGTCAATGACCATGGGGGTCCCAAGACCGCGTCGGATTGAGATGCACCAATTTTTAAAATTAATTTTACCATATTTTCATGTATTTTGATTATTGAAACTCTCTGGCAGCTGCTGCATTTCCCGTCCTCGGCTTATACTCAGGTGAATTTATTTTCCTAGGATTTCAGGTCAAAATTAGGTATCTTGGCTTATATTTGAGTCTGCTTATACTCAAGTATATACAGTATTTTTATTTTTGCCCTTGAAGGGGGCCTTTTTATCAAGTATGTCTCCCTCTTCCCCTCCAGCGTGTGTTTTCGTGTCAGAGAGTACTCTGGGTTGAAAGGATTTTTGCAAGTGATACTCAAACAAGGCTCCTTTCGTGTCCCCCATTGTGCAGCTTTTGGGGAATTGAACCCCGTCCTTTCGATCTCCAAGTTCAGCGCTTTTCCCCACTGAGCCACCGGGCTAGGAAACATGCACAAACCTCCTCCTTCCCCTTTTTACCTTCCTAACAGCCCTATGAGAAAGGACAGGCTGAGAGGGCAAGTGCCTCATCCAAGGTCACCATGTGGGTTTTGTGGTTGAAAGGGGACAGAATCTCTCCCAAATCCCCATCTAACATTCCAGCTACTGCTACACATTGTCTCTGCACTGGGAAGGGCCCTCTCCTTTTGGGCTCTCCTTGTAATATGCCAGACATCCCTTCCATGTTCCGGATTCAATGACTGAGACAAGTATCTCCTCCCTCCACTTCAAGGCTAGATAGACCAGGGCTGGCCAAACTTTTCAGGCTGCGGGCTGGTCATGTGGTTCAGGGAGCCAGTCACTATGGCCTGGGGGCCTAATATGGCCCCCGATGCTAATTCATCCGGCCCACGAAGCCCTCGTTGCTCCTGGAAGCGGAAGTAAAACATTCCCATATGGTGTTTTACTTCCGCTTCCAGGAACAATGAGGGCCTCATGAGCCGGGTAAATTAGCATCGGGGGCCGCATCTGGCCCCCGGGCTGTAGTTTGGACACCCCTGAGATAGGCCAACAGTCTGAATCAGCTAATCTGGCCCTTGCTCACCATTGTCTTGACTCCAGGCTGGGCCTCTTTCCTCCTGCCACCAAGTTGGCGGCCACTTTATTAAGCCCCTTTCCCCCAGTTTTCCTGCCCACCTCATTGTCCAGCCCCAGATCAGTCAGCGAGGGTAGGGCTTCCTTATCTTCTCCTTCTGTGTCTAGGCCCGATGTGAAACTGCCAAAATGAAGGCACCTTTTGGTGAGTTCGTTCTGCAGTTCCTTTCACTTGACCTAGCGTGAGAAAGGTTAGCCGTTGCTAGGGTAGTCCTGACTGTGGTTCAGAAATACCAAATTCTTCAAGGAGGCTTTTCCTGTGTATCCCCCGGGATTCCTTGTGAGACTGCAGAAGGGGGAAACCTACTGCCATTTGCCCTGGTGACCGGTAGAGGCCACTGTAGACTGCAGTCCCTCCCATCTGGTTTCCATTGTTGGAGTAGAGGCATTAACAGAGGAGTTTCTGGTAGGATCCTTCCTGACTCTAAACATCCTGAAGACCTCCTTTAACAAGCCATGCTTTATAACAGGGGAGGATGCACCTGCTGAATTCTTCCTTCCTGTTCACATTTGAAAAGGGACAGGGAAGCCAGTTCTGGGTTTGAATCTGGCAACCCTGCTGCTCACTGCCTTCCTTACCCTCCAAAGCAGGGGTGCCCAAACTACGACCCACAGGCCAGATCCAACCCATGATGCCAATTCAACCAGCCTCCGCCACCCTCATCGCTCCTGGAAGCGGAAGTAAAACGCACCCATACATTTTACTTCTGCTTCCAGGAGCGTTTTACTTTCTCCAGGAGCAATGAGGGCGGCATGGGCCGGATGAGTTGGTGTCAGGGGCCGGATCTGGCCCACAGGCCATAGTTTGGGCACCCCTGGTTTAAGCAGAGAAAATGGCAGCCTAAAAATCTATCTCATCCTGTTGCAAAACAGATTTCAATGCATGTTTTACTTCCGCTTCCGGTGGGAGAAACCACAGGACTGGCCCTTGGGCCAAAAAGTTTGGGTAATCCCTGCACCAAAGGCTTCCTCTCCTGCTATGATCACCCTCTTATTTCCACCGGCCCTCTTAATCCCTGGCTGCTCTCCCAAATAGGGAGTCACGTCCCCAGCAGGAAGCCATGTGGGCGGGAGGAGGGCATCGTGGGTCTCTAAGGACTAAGAGCTGCTTTGTTCCTGATTTCCCCACACACCCCCAACAGACATCTCTGTGGAAAAGTCCTCTCCCTGGGATGCCAACCCCACCCACACACAGGGACCTAAAGGGAGAGGGTGGCCACAGCAGAGCAGAGGTGGGAGCAGGGAGGCCAAAAGGGCCATTGTCTCAGGCCTGGAGTGGGCCGCATCCGGAAGGGAAGCTCAGTGGATATTTCCCCCATCACCACCACCAACTCACTCATTCTCTCCACCACCCACCCTCCCTCATTGTCTCTTCAGGAAGTACCATACCCATCTCCTCCAGTTTGATGGAGAAGGGGGTTGGCGTTTTGAAAAACTGGACTCCGCAGCCCGCCTGACCTTGCGGGAGGAGAAGCAGCGGCTGGAGCAACAGCTGGCTGGGGTGCCTCAAATGCAACACCGCCTCTGCGAACTCTGCCAGATCTTGGGCGAAGACACGGCCTCCGATGTGGTGGGACAGGTCTGAGGGGAAGGTGCCCGAAACACCCGCCGCAGGCAAGAGCTACGCCAGGGAGACCCGGCTGCCCTGTTTCTTCTCTCAGAGCGGCACAGAAGGGCCAGCGGTCCTCCCGGCTCATGAAGGAGTTGCCCTTTTATGGTCCCTGCTGGGGCACAACTTACTCGTGGCACCTGTGCAATGCGCACTTTCGTAGCCTCCTCTCTGTCACACTTGCCTCACGGCCGGCCGGGAGGGAGGGGGAAGGGAGGGGGGTCACCCTATACTGCCAAGTGTTCAAGTGTCTTTCCGTCCATTTTGGAAGATTACTTTCCAAACACACAGTGCCTGGGGAAAACCCCAAGATCATCACTCCAATCATCCTCACATTATGTGGCTTGTGTTGCTCTCACTGCTGGCCTCTGTGCCCCCTGTTGTTGTTTTTTTTTTGTTGTTTTTTTGCTGATGTGTCGGGGCCCTTAGAGGCCCAGGAGCATTGGCTGCCCCACTCGCCTGCACAAAACCAAAACCGCACAAGCGTCTGATATTGAACCAAAGCCATGAATGTAGCTCCTGCAACTTTCCCCCCTTCACCACCCCCTTTTGCCATGGCTGGGCTGCTGTACATGGTTGGGCTCTGTGATGCCCAAACCCCAAGAGTTTTGCAGGAAAGTGGGGGGAAGAGATAAAGAAATCCAGGTTGTTGTAGGCTGTGTTCTGTAAAACCCAGGTGCTCTTTGGAAGCTCCCAGAAAGATTTCCCCCTGTGAGGAGTTTGGTGATACAAAACCATCGGGATGGAAGGCAGCGTGTCTCCATTGATCGATCAAACGCCGCCTCTGCTGGACTTTGGACTTCCTTAGCTGTGGTGTTCTCTGGGGTGGCCATAATTCAGAGCTCTCTAGCGCATGGGTGCTGAAACTTTTTGGGCCGTGGGCTGGTCATGTGATTCCTCCCACCAGAAGCAGAAGTCAAATGCACAGAACGCTGCTGGATCCATCCCCCCCCCCCCGATGCCAATTCATCCACCCTGCCCCGCTCCCAGAAGTGGAAGTAAAACGTGCTTGTGCAGAATGCTGCCCATTCTGCACATGCGTGGGCACATTTTACTGCCACTTCCGGGAGTGGCGCAGGCTGGATGAAATGGCATCAGGGGTTGCATCTGGCCCACAGGCCGTAGTTTGGGCACCCCTGGTCTAACACCCTCTGCATACAGAGTGTGTGTTCAGGGAAGCCCAGGTTTCTTTGCCCCGCATGAGGATGCCATAACTGAACCCCAGGGCTCCCTCAGGCAATATGCTCAGACCCTCTGCATTAGGAAGCTTTGGAAAATGTAGTGCTAGATATCTGGGGACACACACCCCCTTGGACAGCTAAAATTATCTCTGAAGTATGAAGCCCCTCTGGAAGGTTTCTAATACTTGAGAAAAATCTAGCAAGGAGGGAGAAGAAGTAGGTTAGAAACACACAATGTTGTGGATCTGATCTCCTCAAGGAAGTCAGTGTATCTTGCCAGAGCAGCGATTTGAGGGGGTAGCCAAAAAGCAAGGCCTGCAGGAAGCTGCAGTAAGACAGCCTGTGGGGTGTTTCCCTAGACTTTCTTTTGAAGCTGATGGTATTAGCACATTGACCTTTTAGTGCTTGTTTTATCTCAACTAGGGGTGTCCAAACTTTTTGAGCCACAGGCCGGTCACTATGTCCCAGGGGCTGGTCACTATGTCCCAGGGACCGGACCCAGCCCCTGATGCTAATTCATCTGTTCCACGAAGCCCTCATCACTCCTGGAAGCAGAAGTGAAACATGCCCATGTGGGCGTGTTTTACTTCCACTTCTGGGAGTGACGAGGGCTTTGCAGGCTGGATGAATTGGCATCCATTAGGGGCCGGATCCAGGCCCTGGGCCATAATTTGGGCACCCCTATCTTAAACAATAGGGAAGAGTGGTCCTTGCATCATTCGCTCAAGTCATTTCAATCCCCTGTATAAAGTCAGTTGTAGGAGCACATGTTTATGTTCAAATGAAAGGGGGATGGTGGGTTCAGCATGCGGCAAGTTCAGCTCCAAAGAACTGCTTCCAAAGAAGAGACAGAGAATGTGGCTCTCAGTTACAGCAGAGGTCTCTTTGCTTCTTGGTGCTGTGACAGAGAGATTACCTTCAGGGGAAGGACTGGCCACGTTGTCTTTAATAAGGCAGAGGTGAAGCAATGGTTGCGCTCTGCAGCTGTTAATGGCAGCCTGGGTCATGTCTGCAGGTGCTTTTCCTTAATAGATGTGTATTAAAAAGTGGTGGTTGCTGCTGCTGTTTGAAGACTCCCTGCCACTTGTGCTTTTCATGAAGTAACAAACTAGCAAGCTCATCAAAAGTACTGTGTGCTTATTGCTTTCTCTGTCACATGTTTTTAAAATAATCCCAAATGAGCAGCTTTTGTGGTTGAGCTCTGGGTCTGATTCATACCCTGCGCTCTTGTACTTCTACAGCAGGGGTGCCCAAACTACAGCTTGTGTGGCAGATCCGGCCCCTGGCACCAATTCATCTGGCCCGCGCCACCCTTGTCGCTCCCGGAAGCGGAAGTAAAACATGCTTGTACAGACGTGTTTTACTTCCACTTCCAGGAGCGACAAGGGTGGCGCGGGCCAGATGAATTGGTGTTAGGGGGCGGTCCTGACCTCCAGGCTGTTGTTTGGACACCCTTGGTTTAAGCAGAGAAAATGACATCTTAAAATCTAATCCTGTTGCAAGGTGTGTTTTACTTTCACCTCCGGTGGGAGGAATCACGTGACCGGCCTGTGGCCCGAAAAGTTTGGGCACCCCTGTTCTACAGGGACATTTCCTTCCACTGCTTCCCCTCCCCACTGTTGCTGATCTTCTGAACACCTTTCATTCTGGTGCCACCAGTCTGGTTGCTTAGCAGCAATAAGCAAACTGCTCTCCCATTTCTCTTTTCTAGGGAAACACCCCTCAAGTCATAATGCTTTGACAATCCGACAGGAGTGATGCCTTTGCATCAGAGAGTATTGGGCTGGCACCTACTTTGCACTCCATGTTTATGGGTGTCCCTGGTAGCAGAAGCTTCACCATGTGTAACTTAGCACCAGCCCAGAACACTGGTGGGGGAGGGGGCTTTACATGACATGCATGGCTACAGCCACTGAAAATAAGCCACTCAATAGTTGGATGACCGACCAGTAGTGTCTTTGCTAAAGACCCTCTTCACACCAGGTGTATTTTGTGTCACCCAGTTTGGCCTGCCGGGTGCTTAGCAATACCTCTTGTTCTGCTGTCCAAATCAGATAAGACAAAGTCTAGAAGTGCCTCTCCATCTTCTAGCAGAACATCTCCTTATCCACACACATTCAGCTCAGTGGTTTTCAAACTTAGGGCCCCAGATGTTCAAGGTTTACAACTCCTGCTCTGTAGCCTAGAATTTCTGGGTATTATAGTCCAAGAACACCTGAGGTCCCACGTTTGGGAACTGCTGGAATGGGGTAACAATTTGTGATGGCCTGATCTAGCATCTTCCTGCCTTGAGGCCTCCTACAGCTGGCTCCTTGACACCTTTTCCCACAGTTGTGGCATCTGGCACCCTATTTCCTCCCCCTTTTTAGGTGACCAGTCCTGGTCTTGAAAAGAGTCATGGTCCCCAAATTGCATGTTACTTTTGGAGGACTGAAGCTGACCTCAAGGGAAATCAGATACAGATTATATATCGTACGGTCTCTAGAGTAGAAATGTGTATGTGTAGGCTTTGTAGCCTGCTCCTGTCATGTTCTTCTAGAGCTCATGCTGAGTAAAATATATTGAAAGCTTTTTTTTTTTTTTTTTTGGGGGGGGGGGAAGTACCGGAGAGCCAGTGGTTCCTGGCAGTATATGTCAACCAGCTTATCCAGTTTTGAAGAGGACCAAATGCCAAGCTCTCCAGTTGGCGCACAGTGGGCTGGGTGCACACTTTAAGGCCTTGCTTTTGAAGCCACCAACCATGAACTATTCTAGAACTGCCAAATCTATCCACAATTCCCAGAATTTTGCTCCTGTGAATAGATCACACTACTGTTTTTTTGTATCCAATCTATCCAAGCAAGCTCTGGCTGTTTCCCTTTCCTCTGTGTGGGCTTCTGTTCTGACATCTTTTGCTGTTGCTTGAGGTGACTGCTAACCTCTATACTTGTGACACACCTGCGTGCGTGTGTGCATAGACACATACATGAACATAGGCAGTGCCACATGGAGGAAAATATTAGCCTGAACTAGGTACCCTCACCTTGTAGAGTTGTGATTTTGCCTTGTGTTCACTCAGTGGACAATCAGTGGCTATTTATTAGAAACACAGGGGCCAGATCTCTAACCAATCGTGGCTTGGGAGTGGAGCCAGTCCGCTCCCATCCACTCCACCCTGCTCCACCATCACCGACTGCCACATGTGAGTAAGATGCCAAAGAATGAGATACTAGTATCTGGTTAGGTAGAAGTGCCAATTCTGTTTCAGATTGTAAGGAGATGCCATGGTTTTAAACCAGGGGTTCCCAAACTATGGCTCGTGTGTCGGATACAGCCCCCGATGTCAATTAATCTGGCTTGCGGCACCCTTGCCACTCCTGGAAGTGAATGGAGGAAACGAACTCACCATTACACCCTCCCGGAAGTGATTCTGGATTTCCCATGCATCTGCAAATGTGTTCTGGATGTCCCCGCGCTTGTGCAAATACATCTGCACCACTCCCAGAAGTGGTTCTGGATGCACATGCGCAAATACGCCCTATCCCAGGGGCGTGGTCAGGCCTACTCAGCTGTTCCGAGGCGTGATCAAGCCCCCCCCCCCCCGCGCGCAAAAAGGTTTGGGCACCCCTGCTTTAAACACTATTCCTCTAAAAAATTGTGCCAGGAAAAGAACTTTCCTGCAGTTTAAGGGACAGGAGCCTAGTACAGAAGAGAGCAATCTTGACCAAGAGTTTTCCTCCTAGTTTTCTACTTGGAAGGGAGTTTCTGTATGTATGAAATACATTAAACCTTGCCTCCCTCTTTCCAGTTTGAAGTAGCTTCTCACATTCAGATGCATTAAGGTTAACTACTGAAGCCAAACAAATTAAGTCAAGCCATTTATGGGGAATTGCAAACCTGCCCTGTGCTGTTAGGGGGGAAATAATCTTTACTTCACCTTTCTCTCTAAGATACTTTTATCTACCTAAATGTGAACAGAGAGGGGGTTTACAGTAAGTTCAAGTTGTGAATGGCAAAAAGGAAAAGAGTTTGACTTTTCTCCCTCTATTGTACAAGTTGCTAATTTATTTAATTGCTGTATGTGTGTCCTTGTCTGAGTGTTCTGTAACATGTTTTTTAAAATGCATTGTTGAATCCATTTGATTCCTCTTTCTAGCCTGCTATCCACTTCCTTGGGCTTAAAAAAAAGGAACAGCAGCAAAGAGTGCATTTTGATTTGCATTGTGGGTGGAGATGGAGGAAAGAGAGAAAAGTGAAGGAGCGAGCAATGGAATTTGAGCGCGAGTCAAAATTGAGATTACCAGAGTGGAGTGAGACTGTTCCCATCTGCCACCTCTGATGTCAGATTTTTGAAAACTATGCAACAAAGACTTTGTCATTTTGTACATGCAGAACTGCCACCCTTCCCCACCCCCCTCCTTTCTCACAGTGCCTTCGACACTGGCAAACGCCAGGTGTAGTCAGATGATGATAATAAAATGTTATAGATCACAAAGAGCTATCTGTTTGATTCTGAATTCAAGTGCTGGGTATGTTGTGGCTGCACACCCTCTGGTAAGCCCAGGAGCAGACGTGATAAAGGATGTTTTGTTGGCTCCAGACAGGGGACTTAACGTAAGAGCTATCATAGCTTAAACTGGGGTGCCCAAACTATGACCTGTGGGCCAGATCTAGCCCCCAATGCCAATTCATTTGGCCCACACAGCCCTCATTACTCCCAGAAGCAGAAGTAAAACACGCCCAGACAGGCAGGCACATTTTACTTCCGCTTCTGGAAGCAACGAGGATGGTACCAGATAAATTGGCATCAAGGCCCTGTTCTGGCCCACAGGCCATAGTTTGGGCACCCCTGGTTTAATCAGAGAAAATGGCAGCCTAAAATCTATCTCATCCTGTTGCAAAACATATCTGTTGCGAAACAGATGGCAAGGTGCGTTTTACTTCTGCTTCCATTAGGAGGAACCATGCCATTTCATCCTGCCCATGAAGCTCCCAAAGCTCTTGAAAGTGGAAGTAAAATGTGCCCGTACATGTTTTACTTCCACTTCCAGGAGCGACATGGGCTTTGTGGACCGGATGAATTGGCGTCAGGGGCTGGATACAGTCCCCCAGGCCATAGTGACCAGCCCTCTGAACCAAATGACCAACCTTTCGGCCCAAAAAGTTTAGGCACCCCTGCTCTAAAAAAGCATAGTGTTTGAAGTGCAGTGGGGTTTCCTCTGAGGTCAACCAGGCATAACCAGTGGACAGCAGGATGGCACCAGCATCTTTAACAGCCAGGGAGACGCTGACACCACCACTGCTCCCAATGCATTCCTCACTTGCCCTTGCCACCATCTTGCAACATGAAACACACACATTAAAACAGCATGTGCTTCACATGGCCATTTACAGAGAACCTGCAGTAAAAATCTCAAGTGACCTGCCAATGCGTCTCTCCTACCTCTAAATTTGTTCTGACATTTCCAAACGATATACAGATTCAAGATCAACAGAAAATTGTCAAAAATCTAAAAATTACACAAAAATATTCTCATTACGCCCAATCTTAGCCCCAAAATTAGTCCCAACTAGAGTAAAACAATTGAACTCAATAAGACCTCAGGTGACTAAAAGATCCCCTTCACTTCAATTGGTTTGTTCTTTTCTAAGAGTAACATGGCATTCAGTCTGTTGTTTAAGTAATGTTTACTGACATGCATTTTGTTTTAACAACCTTCAATTTCTTTTTAAAAAGTATCTTAAATTAGCTCAATAAATGATATCAAATTAAACCAGCACCCAAGGGCTTCTCAGCCTCTCCCAGCACTTCTGCATCCATTAGTGGCAAACAGAAGCAGGTTTATGTCTTGACAATCCAGTTTTGAAATACAGCTGGCTTATTTTTAAAAAAGACTTTACAAGCTTTTTATTTATTTAGCATAAATTGACAATTCAAGGAAGGGTTGCTGAGATTGCAAGCTTAAATGTGCTTCTTGAAGAGTAAGCCCCATCAAACTTAAATTAATTCCTGCTTTTTAATAAAGCCCAACATCTGACCTGAGGCAGCTCCCACAGTAAAGGTCAGTCCTACTAGAAAAGTGGAACAAATGTCCCTGAAATTCCTAAACACACTTAGATCTGCCCTCATTTAATCTGGATTTAGTGCAAGCCAATGCTCATCTAGTTTAGTGAGCTGGATAGTGGGCTGCCAAACCAAAGGCTGGGAGTTTGATTCCCCCGCTGTGTCTCTGAGGAGAAGTGTTGCCAGTGTAGCCTTAGGAAAGCTGCACAGTCTCAGAATCAACTACAATAGAACAAGTGATGGGTTGTTACCAGTTCGGACCGGATCGCCTGAAGTGGTAGCACCCATCAGGAGGGGGTCGCCGGGGTGGTGGTAAACCCCTGGGCGACCGGTTTGGTCACCTCTCCGCCCCCCCCTCCTGAAGTGTATTTCCAGGCAGCTAAAATGGCTGCCCGGAACTGCGCATGTGTCAAACCTCTATGTGACACATGCACAGTAAAAACTAGAACAGTGCATGCGTCAAATGGAGGTTTGACGCATGCACAGATCCGGGGAGCCATTTTGGCTGCCCAGAAAGGAAGGGCGCAGGGAGCGCCTCTAGAAGCTGCAGTGGCGGCAGTGGCCTTTCCTTGCCGTGCCGCCAGACCGCTACACCGCAGCGGCGGTTTGCCGCAGCGGCGCTGAGGTTCCTGCCTGCCTGCTGCTGCCTGCCTAGGTAAGTGACGGGTTTGTTGGTGGGTTGATTTGTGTTTGGGGTGGGTGGGTTGATTATTTTAATTTTAACATGTATTTTTATTTGATGTTTATTGATTGTTTTATTTTGCTCCACCCACAACGTCATGACATCATGATGTTGGCTCTGCCCATGACATCATGACATCATGACGTTGGCTCTGCTTACGACGTCCATGACGTCACAGTGGGGTAGTAAAAAATTTGACATCCCACCACTGAATAGAACCCTGTCTAATGAATGCATCATACAGCGAAAAAGAACGTACAACAAAGGAAATTTGGAGGGGGGGAGGTGCATTGTAGAACAAAAATTTCTGTTTTACGATGAAATACATTCCTATGGGAATCATACAATGAAAAACTTTTTGTTGTACGATGCATCCCATAGAGATTTTCATTGCATGGTTTTTCCCATAGGGATTTTCGTTGTACAATGCATGCATCATATAATGAAAAAATCATATAACGAAGTGCAGAGTGGAACCAATTCTTTTTGTTATTCAGGGTTCTACTGTACTTCCAAGTAGTCTAAATGCAGAAAATCCTGGAAAGGATTGCCATATCAGAATGGACTTAATGGCACTTTTCTTAGTGTAAGCTAGTTGTTGCGAGGAGTGTGCTGCCTTTAGGGGTAAGATTGCTTCTGTCATACCACCAGCAGCATATGCAAAACTGCAGAGTTTTATAGTGTAGAACACACATTTGTTTGTTTGTTTGTTTGTTTGTTTAGATTTATATCACCGCCCACTCGCCCTGGCGACTCAGGGTGGTTTACAATCAGGAATAAAAACAAAAACAGAACAACCCTTGAGCCACATGCTGTCTTTGTCTTGGTTTTGAAAGTCCTCTATGAATGAGTGGTTCAGATCTTCCACTTCAGAAAGAGTAATCCATCCTTCCCTGTCAAAAACCAAGGACTTACAAATTAAAACTTTCAACCCCATGCTTGCTGTGTAGGAGGAAAACTCACCCAAGTCGGTGGATTTATTAGAACCTTGAAAACTTACTTTGCTAGAGAACAACTTTTGATTTCAAAGTCAACATGCATAGAAGCTAGCCAGGTTGTTACTAAGTGCCTGGCTTGTACATATACTGTGGGCTCCATGCTTCTGGAGTAGAAATACCATGTCTCCCTGACAGCAGATTAAGTGTATTTTGCAACAAATGATGACATGGCGCAAGAAGCACAAAACCAATTCTTCAGGAGTGCTGAATTTATTTTTCAGTTCTTTTTTCCCATGGCAGCTACTTAATGTAAATGGAAGTGAGTATGATACTCATTATCTCTCCTGCCTGAAGCAATTATTAATGGATTTCTCTCAATTATTTCATATTTTCTTTAAATACATTTATTACATTTTAAATATGCAGTATGTGCAGGAGCCAGTGTGACACGATAGACAGAAAGAGACTCGATTCAGAACTTCTTGTTCTGTGCTATCAAGTCATTTTCCAATTATGGCAACCCGAAATAGGGTTTTTGTGGTGTGTGAAATGTTAAAAGGTTTGGCTTACCATAGTTACCTGTCAATGAGTTTCCATAGTTGAGCAGGGATTTGAACGCATGTCTCCCAAGTTCTAGTCTTTCATTTTGTCCAGTAAACCAGACAGGCTCTCAGGAGATCTGGGTTCAAATCCCTGTTCAGCCATTGGGAACTCAAGGGGAGTTGACCATGGTCATCTACAGTACTTCTTAAACATATCTCAAAACTTCTTAAACATCTGACATATCTCAAAGACCCTATCAGGGTCAATTCAATTCAGAAGCAGTTTGATAACACATAATAACTTTTTTTTTGAATAGTAACCGTGTTAGTCTGTGGTTCAGGCATATCAGAAAACTAAACAAAATAAAATAAAAAGCACTGTAGCACTTTAAAGACTAACTGCTATATTTTTATTGTTAGCTTTCGTAGATGAAATATAGCAGTCTTTAAAGTGTTACAGTGTTTTTTATTTTTATTTTGTTTTGTTTTCTGATACACATAATAACAAGATGCTCATCTGTTTTGCTTTTTAGAAAACATGATGCCTACTGTATCTAATGAATAATATTAATTTCATTTGATTTTAATGTTAAAACATTAAAATTTCTGACAGAATTAAAAGAGGATAAGGGAAAATATTGCAGGAGTTTAAAAACTAATCGATCAATTTCAGTGTGAGTTTTCATGGATGGAAAATGGAGTCTGATTCATGAAAGCTCATGCTGAGGTAAACCTGTTAGCCTTCAAAGTGACACATTATTTTGCCCATTCTTCCCTCCTTCTATCATAACTTTTTTCTTTTAATTTCACTAACATGTTGAGACAAACAAACATGTCTACTTTTTATGAAAATTAAAACCTCTGAGTTCAATCCATCGCATACTGAAAAAATGTTTCACAAGCTCACTCCAATACTGGGGTGTGGGCAGCGGTGGGCTGTCAAAAATTTTACTACCACACTGTGGGCGGAGCCGACATCATGGGCTGGGCGGCCAACCGTCCCGCATTCTGCGGGGCAATTCCATTTAGGGAGGGGGTATTTCAACTTACCTTCGGTTCGAAAATGGGGGAAGCCAACATCATGATGTCATGATGTGTGTGGAGCCAACGTCATGACATCATGATGTTGTGGGCAGAGCCAACGCCATGATGTCATGACATTGTGGGCAGCCAAAGTAAAAAATAAAAATAAATAAATAAAAATACAGTACACATAAAAATAGGCATAAAACACATTAAAATACAAATTAAAATAGATATTAAACACACTACATAAAACACACACACACCTCAACCCACCCACCCCAAACACAAACCCGTCACCTTGGGTCAGGGAGCAGCAGGAAGGCAGACAGGCAGGAACAGCGGCAGCAAAGCAGCGCAGCAGCAAAGCGATGTGTGCGGCAAAGCGGTGCAGCAAAGCAGCAGCTTGGCAGTGTGGCCTAGCCCGGGCTGGCCTTGCCTAGCCCAGCAGCGTGGCCTGGCCTGGCCTGGCCCGGCCCAGCGGTGCGCCAGGGTTGCCATTGCCGCTCCCCCAGCCTCTGTGCCCTTTGTGGGCAGCCCAAAATGGCTGCTCGGAAATGCGCATGCGTCAAAACTCCATTTGATGCATGCACACTTCTATTTTTCAGTGTGCATGCGTCAAATGAAGTTTTGACGCATGCACACTTCCGAGCAGCCATTTTAGGCTGCCTGGAAGAGATATACGGAGGGTGACTGGAGAGGTGACCAAACCGGTTGCCCTGGGGTTTACTACCCACCCACCCCCCGGGGCGATCCCCTCCAGATTGTGGCTACCGGTTCGGGCAAACTGGTCCAAACCGGGAGCAAGCCCACCACTGGGTGTGGGGTGTGGGAGACAGAGTGAATTCAGTTTTCAATAACACAGAAATTCTGCCTAGCATTAGCAGAGAGAAAAGTATGCAAATATTGCCAACCTCAAGGGAATAATCCCCTTGTTGACAACAGAAATAGATAAACATGTTGATATTCAGCTTGGCAGCTTTGATTTTTATATTCCCTGAGCTCTCCCACTGAATCAGTTTGAATTTATTTAACATTTAACCTACATCGTAATGGAGCTACTCTTCCATTTGACTAATTTGTGACAACTTTTCCTGTAAAAAGATCAAAGGAGCATGCATGGTCCGTCCCCCCCCCCCATTTTTTTTAAACAACACCTTGGAAAATAGATGGGGAAGAAATAAAAGCAGTGGCAGACTTTACCTTTCTTAGGTGATGCAGATGGGGATTGCAGCCATGAAATAAAAAGGTGACTGATTCTTGAGAGACAAGCTATGAGAAACCTGGGGAACATAATTAAAAGTAGAGACATCACCTTGCAAACAAAAATTCACATAATCAAAACAATGGTATTCCCGGTGGTAATGAAGGGTTGTGAGAGCTGGATCATAAGGATAGCTGAATGCAGAAGAATAGATGCCTTTGAAATGTGGTGTTGGAGGCGAGTTTTGAGAGTCCCCTGGACAGCAAGGAGAACAAATAGGTTGATCTTAGAAGAAATCAACCCTGACTGCTCCTTGGAAGGTCAAATAGTGAAGATGAAGCTAAAGTACTCTGGACATCAAATGAGAAGAGAGGAGTCACTTGAGAAAACCTTGATGCTGGGAAAGGTGGAGGACAAAAGAAGAAGGGGAAGCCAAAAATGAGATGGCTAGATGGTATTGTTGATGCAATGGGCACAGAGGTGGGTGGGCTGAGGAGGGTAGTGGAAGACAGAGGTGCCTGGCGGGCAATGGTCCATAGGGTCTCAAAGGGTCGGAATCGACTATGCGACTGAACAACAACAAAGGTAGGCTAGACTGAGAGTGAAACTTACCTGCCTGGTTTTCTCCAAGAACATTTCACTCAAGTGGCTGTTTTCATGTCCTTGGCTTGTTTTGGGGAAACATAAATCAGCATAAATTAGCTGTAATAACTTTACTTTTCTTTATTAGAGGTATGCCTGAGTATAGACTTGCACCTGGGTCTCCCCATCCCAATTCTGAAGTCAAATATAAGTGAGAAGATTTATTTATTTATTTTATTCCATTTGTATAGCCGTCCCAATCGACGTGCGACTGAGCACCATACATAAAATCCCCAACATTTAAACTCTAGAAACCCTTAAAATTCCTAAAAACTGCATTTCTGGTACATTTGTTTAACCCAATGGTTCCCAATGTGGGGCACGCCCCCCCCCCCGGGGGCAATTCGAGAATGAGTTAGTGGTCTTATAGGCTTCCTCCATGTGAATACAGTAGTTCACTTTTTGAATAATAAAAATTATATGTCATGAGGGAGGGGACATCAGGATGTTAGAGATGCTTAGGTGTGGCATGGGCAAAAAAAGGTTGGGAACCTCTGGTTAAACCTCATCTAGGGTAGTCATGTTTCTTTTGTCTGCACCAATATACAACATAATCAATCTGCCTATTTATAGACACCAAATTAGCATGGATTGGATGGTCTATAAACCACCTAATCTATAAACTAGTTAACCAAGGCACTTGGATGAAATCCAAGCTATTTTATAACAAAGAGTTACAGCTGAATTGGAGTGGGAATTTCAGCTATAGTCTTATTCTAAAAATCATAGTCTTGAGAATTGTGATTTCTGGTGGTGGTGGGGACTGCGAACCCATGTTTTTTGTTGATTTTAGTTGTTAAGCAAGGTGAACATTCAGATAAGATTCTGCTCTTTAAGCGAGTTAGTCTCTAAGCAAGGTGCTCTTTTATGCGAGGTTTTACTGTACTGTACTTTGAAAACTAGTCAACACCCTTTAGATCAGGGGTGCACAAACTACAGCCCACAGGCTGGATCCAGCCCACAGTGCCAAAATAGTCAGGCCCATGGCACCAAATATTCTGGCCCTTGCTGTCCTTGGAAATGGAAGTAAAACGTACTCAAACCCGTGCATGTGCAAAACGCTGCCATAAATGACCCGAGGGTGCATTTATGGCACATTTTACTTCTGTTTCTGGTAGGAGGAACCACATGACCAACCCACTCAATCACATGACTGGCCCACAGCCTGAAAAGTTTGCACACCCCTGCTTTAGATTATAATTACACATAAATACCTGTGTAACATATAGCATGACTGGCTTTTTCTGCCTGCAGGTCTCCTGCCTTGGCAAACCCTTGTCCTATTCCGGTGTCTGGAGACAAGTACGAAAATGAGATTATCAGTTCAGAAGCTTTCTAGGCAAATGCTTGACTCCAACCTGAACAGAACTGACAAAACTGGAGAGGAGTTGAAATTGATATATGGGAGCCCGTTTTTGCACCAGTAATGTTAGATACATTTTATTTCCTCAGGGAAGAAAATGATTTATCTTTGTGTCAAGCTGAAGGTCCCTTAAATTTCCATTAGGTTATTGTGCAAGCATTTATTAATTCTGAATGTAGGGGTCTTTTCCTTGAGGCTATAGTTGTGGGTGGTTTATCTTTCCTGCGAAGCACACATTTTCTGGTGTCTGTAGATTGGTTTAATGTAGAGCCTGTGGTTAGAGAACATGTACACTCCAGATCAGGGATTCTCAACTCGCGGCCCACAGGCCAGATGCATCCCGTGACACCATTTCATGTGTGTGTGTGTGTGTGTGTGTGTGTCCCCCGGTCTATACCACATCAGGAAGTGCCATGTGGTGGAGAAAAGGCAAAATGTCCATCTGGCTCCCGAAACTGTTTGAGGGAGCATGACCGGGCCCTGGCTTAAAAAGCTTGAGAACTCCAGGTCCAGATATTGCTGGATTACAGTTCACCTAACCAACAGAGGCCTTGTGGGCTGATATGAGTCACATCTCAATATCATGGGGATCATGTCTTTTCCAGGCATGGTTTGCTTGCCCCCATTCTTAGTTTAAAGTTTTGACTTTATATCCATGTTAAAAGCATACTTTCAGGCACTTTGGACTACACAGCACTTCAGCCTAAGTAGGGAGGCTGGACATTTCCTGCAAGGGGTGTTACCAGTGGTGGGTTGTCAAAAATTCCGCTACCCCACTTTGACGTCATGACGTCGTGGACGGAGCAACATAAAAATAAGGAATGTCTGCACATGCGTCAAGCCTCCATTTGACGCATGCACAGTTCTTTTTTTAGTGTGCATGTGTCAAACCTCTATCTGATACATGTGCACTAAAAAATAGAACTGTGCATGCATCAAACAGAGGTTTGACGCATGCGCAGTTCCAGGCAGCCATTTTGGCTGCCCAGAAATACATTTCTGGAGGGGGCCAGAGAGGTGACCAAACTGGTCACCCAGGGGTTTACCCCCCTGGCGACTCCTCCTGATGGGGTGCTACCGGTTCGGGCGAACCGGTCTGAACCGGTAACATCCCATCACTCGTTGTTAGCCTATTGTCTTTTCCAACTTACACCACTTTCTCACATTTGGTGCCTTTGGCAAACTCACTTCCCTTTGACTTCCTGAGTTTTACCTAATCACGAGGCAGGATGTCTTCATCCTGATTGTATAAGTAGCTGCTGTGATCTAACATAGTCAGCTTGATGTTCTTGATGATGCCTGCTTTATTTATTTTTGCTTTCACATGTCAATTCACATGTCAATTAGATTCTCAAGCAAACAACACCATCACCACCCCACAAAAAAGCTGTAGATGTTCCCTCTTTCTTATAATACTGGAGCATATACTCACTAGAAAATGTTTACTATATTCGCCCCTATATCAGTGGTGGGCATCAGCAGGTTCACACCAGTTTGCCAGAAATTAGCAGAAATTCTGGCTGGCCCCACCCATCCATGTTTTGAAATAAAATAGTCTTAATTCAGGTCCAATGGAGGGCTTTATCCCTGCCCACGCCTACCATATCATACCCACAGTGTGGTAGTAACATTTTCGGAGCCCACCACTATCCTATATACTACCACAACCTGACCTAGAAGGTCATTGCTACATAAAACATGGATATGCCTTTTTCTGTCAGTCTATTGCAGGTATAGGAGGTTCTGGGGGCTAATTTTTTTTTTCAGATTTGCTGACAGCCAAAGAGCTATGCTCCCGATTGAGAGGATGGATTGTCAGGTTTTGGCAGTGGTCAGGCGAGCACTTGTACAGTTAAAACTAACAATGTATTGTTCTACTGTCAGCCTTTCTCACAGCAGGCTTAGAATACAGTATAAACTTAAATTAAAGGAAGACATTAGGCTTGGATTAATTTCAGCTTTTTATGTTGTCTACTGACAGACCCTCAACAGAATTTCTCCCACGTATTGGAAAAGAGGAGCTCCATTCATCTTCAATAAATGAAGGAGGTGGAGGTGGTGGCAGCAATGATTAATTTAAGGCTTTTGGGTGCCAATTAAGTTCTTCCGTCAGCTTTTCACACAGCAGGTTTGGGATATAAGCTTTACAAGGAGCGGTGTTTTTACAGTAAAATGCTGACAAGGACCTCAAAACTCTATATTGTATCTGAGTGCCCAGTAAGCTACACTTTTTTATTTTTATACATTTCTAGGGGTGATGCACTGTCTCTTTGGTGGTGGAGATAGACAATTGGTCCACAGATTTTCTAAAGTTGTGTACCTCTGTTTTCGGGATCGGGTGGCTGAAATCCTGTTGCTTAGTATAGTAAGTTACACAAGAGAAAGGCCAGTAAATCAATAGACATTTGGTGAATGAAACCCTTTGTAAATTCTAGTATTTCAAATGGGCCTACTCTAATTGCTACTTAGTGTTTCAAATCCCCACTGATTTAGTGGGCCCACTCTACCACAACTTACTGTTGCTAAGGAACAGGACTTCAGCCACTATATCTTAGTCCAGGGGTACCCAAACTATGGGCCATGGGCCGAGTCTGGCCCCAACACCAAGTCATCCAGCCCACATATGGATTACTGATCTCCAAAAGGTCTTCTCATAAATAGCCATGCTCATGTCTTGCAAATTGTAGGCTGTGGCTTCCTTTACTGAATCAATCCATTCTATGTTGTTTTCCTCTTTTCCAGCCAATAACTAGTCCTAGCACTACTATTTTTAACTTAGGTCCTGGGAGGTTGTAACTTATATAATGGAAGCACCCCAAGGATGGACTAAAGTATTAAACACAACATCTCCTAGTGCTACTTCCTCCAGGATATTTGGAGTTCTCTGTGGCTGTCTGAAGTTTTCAAAAAAACCCAACAAAATATCCTGCCACAAATCTCCTACATTACATGTAGCCTTGCTATCAACTACCTCCACAGAAGAAAAAAGGGAAATTAAAAAAATATGGCTACGCAAAATCCTTAAATGGGACAAGGGTCTATTTGGAGAGTATGTTAAATAAAAATTGGGATCCTGAGGTAGAGATTAAAATATAAATAGAAAAAGTATGAAGTAGAGATCCAACTATCGCTACAAAGATCCGAATAGTGAGATGTTACGTATTCCTGGTGGTGCTATATGGAGTTGAACCTTGGACGTTGACTAAAGCAGTTCTCAACCTTTTTAAGCTGGGGGCCGAGTCACACTCCCTCAGACAGCTTCAGGGGCCAGATGGCCAATTTGCCCTTCCTCCACCACATGGCACTTCCTGGTGTGATGGAGGTGGTGGTGGGGGCACATGAAATGGTGCGACGGAATGCATCTGGCCCACGTTGAGAATCCCTGATCTGGAGTGTGCATGTTCTCCAACCACAGGCTCTACACCTCCTTCTGTGGTGGAGGCGGTGGGCCCCCCACATGAAATAACACTGTGGGCCGCATCTGGCCTGCAGCCCACAGGTTGAGAATCTCTGGACTAAAGCATCTGAAAAGAGAACTGAAGCTTTTGAAATGTGGATCTACAGACGGCTGCTAAGGATATCATAGGATGAAATTGTGACTAATGTAGAAGTATTGCACCAAATGGATAAAGAAAAAGAACTCTTTAAGACCATTAAGCAAAGACAGCTCCAATATTTGGCCATATCATGAGGAATAACATAAAGTACATAATACTCCAACTCGCTCCGCAAGGAAAGATCCCTGGAAAAGAGAGGCCCTGGATGTAGATGGATTTCATGCCTGAAGAACTTGAGAGAGTGGTGTGGCATGTCATTGGAAGAACTGTTCTGAGGAGTTAAGAACAGGAAGACTATTGCCATGATGATAGCCAATATCCAGAACAGATACAGCACTTGAAGAAGAAGATGAAGAAGAATGAGTGCCTTAACAATGGATACTGCATAATTATCCGTTTGTTTCAGTATACAGTACTGTATATTAGTTTCATTTTGAATGGCATGTGGGTTAAAATACCTGGTAAAGACTTACTGTGGAAGAGTTACATTATTTCTCATTTCCCCTTTTTATTTGTAAAATCATGATTTTTTCAGTTCTCCTTTAAGAGTGGAGCATCTTGCGGTTTCTGTTGTTTTACAGACAAACTCAGTATAACCATAAATCCATCCTTAAATCATTTGATAAAGACTGGTCATCTCGTGTTCTTTTCAATCCAGACTGTAACTACAACTTTCCCTCAGTCTCCAAACAATTTGAAAAAGCTTGAGAGGGAAAGTACTGTATTTCAGAAACTAAAGAATCTGGTTGAAAATATTTAAACCTGCACTCTTTTCTACTTTTGATTAGGGCCTTGGGACTATTTTTGGAAAGGAGAAGTGTTTGGAGGAGCTGGGAACCAGGGTCGAGATCTTTACTGTAATACTGTATTATTGAATCATTGCCCTTGAAGAAGTTCACAGATTGCTTGGACTGAAAGTGTCAGGCAATTTTAAAAATGTAATAATAAACCTGGTTTTGTTAGCATCCTGAGACTCTGTTCCTCCTTCGCACTTGATGTCAGTTAAATTAGAAAGCTTTGCCTCAGGTTCAGTTCACATAATTTGACGGTCAGTTACTAAAGGTAAAGATCTCCCTTGCAGTTGTATTGGAATCTAGGGCATAGGTGATCATCTCCATTTATAGCCAAAGAGCCAGTGCTTTCTGCATCTGCGGACATTTCCATGATCATGTGGCAGGCATGACTCTGGATCACACCGAACGCTATTACCAAAGCAGTACCTATTTGTCTACTCGCAATTTCTTGCTTTCAAACTGCTAGGTTGGCAGGAACTGGGACAGAGACGAGAGCTCACTCTGTCATGCAACATTCAGGCCTCAAACTGCTGACTTTCCAGTCTTCCAGTTGTTGAGTTCAGTGTCTCAACCACAAAGCCACCACAGTCCTTAAGTCAGTCACTAGGTTGCTACAAATCACGAGGGCTCTCTCAATTTGATGACTGTATCTCTAGGGTGCCCCTACATTCACACAGAGCTATAAAATAGTGTGTCTCCAGTTTACTTTCTGTCGTCCTGGGCTGCCCCAAGCTATTTTCCCATTCAAAGCCATGGAGGCAGCCTCTTCCATTCCAGAGACAGAAGCCATCTGGACCTTCAACACTAGTGCCAGGATGGTATCCTCCAGTGTTGCTAGGCCAGGGCCAACCTTACAATTCAATATGGTGGGGCGGTTGCCCCGAGCAACAGGGCAAGAGGACTCTAGAGGCAGAAGGTGGCACTTTCTTTCAGAAGGGACCCAGCCTCTGCTGCTGGACTTCCATCCTCTCTTCCACCCACCCAAATCCCTGCATTGTGGCCGCCTCTTCCCCCACAATTCCTCTTTACTCTTGGTGGTGAAAGGCATTTTTGGTATTGGTAGGGTCGCTCAGTTTTGGTTCATTTCCAGTACTGCATATGTGATCACTCAGATCAAATCAAAGTGAATTTCCTGCTTTAATTTTCTAGTTGGTTTTAAAATATACCCATATTATTTGTGGGTTAAACAAATAGGGGACTGCAGTGGCTCAAGTTGCTAAGACGTTGACTGGGAGGCGGAAAGTCAGCAGTTCGATTCCCGAGTACTGCAGGACGGAATGAGCTCCCGTCTTTGTCCCAGCTCCTGCCAACCTAGCAGTTCGAAAGCAAGGAATTGCAAGTAGATAAATAGGGACCACTTCGGTGGGAAAGTAACAGTGTTCTGTGTGCTCTGGTGTCTAATCATGCCTGCCACATGACCATGGAAACGTCTGCAGAAGCAGACAGCGCTGGCTCTTTGGCTTTGAAAGAGATGAGCACTGAACTTTAGAGTCGGATACGACTGGCTTTTGAACAAGGGAAACCTTTGCCTTTACCTAAACAAATATTTTAACCAATTAATGATATAAGGCAGTGTTGGCGAACCTTAGAGCCTGAGTGCCCAAACTGCAACCCAAAACCCACTTACAGTATTTATCACACTGATATAGGAAAACTGGGAAATTAAACAGGGAAATTGAAACTTCCTTCCTCTGCTCCTCTATAAGAGAGAAGAAGCAAAAAAATTGTAAAAACCATTTAAGACAACACTGATGTATTGCATCACTTTAGGGATTTTTTTGGTTAAAAATTGAAATCTTCCTTCTGGAAATAGGAGGAGACTAGAAGGGGCAAGAATGGAGTTTTTTCTTCCTTGCGTTTGCCTTCTTAAAAGAGTCGAATCCAATAGAGTCACTTGAAGTGTGTATGCTGTTGGATCGCATCAGCTTGCATAGCAGACTTCTACCCAACCTTAGTTAACCCTATTTAGCTCAATCCAGCCTTCTCCACTGGTGCCACATTGACAAACCTAAGCTTCATTTGTGAGAATATCACCATTTAGTGAAAACAGAGTCCAGCAGTTGCATGTGCCAGTGAAGAAAGGCAAACATAAATCAAGTATAAGAATGATTGGATATTGTGTGACCATTAAAAAAATTAATGTCCGCCAGGTACTCCTGTCCTCCACCATCCCCCTCAACTTGCTCAGTTCTGTGCCCATTGTCTCTACAATACCATCTAGCCATCTCATCTTGGGCCGTCCCCTTCTTCTTTTGCCCTCCGCCCTTCCAAGCATCAAGGCTTTCTCAAGTCTCTCATATATATATGACACACACACACGCACACAGTGCACAGCAGGGAGTTTGAGGGTGAGCAAACGGCTAGCTGGGGGGGGCAAACCCAACCCTGGCCACCCTCCTAGCTACGACCCTGCTCCCAAGACTTAGTTTAAATGAGTGCCAAACAATTATGAATGAACAGGTAGCAGCCCTAATTCTTAGCCGCCTGGGTTTTGGTTGCGGGGGGGGGGGGAGTCTGTCACAATGGTAAGGAGGCATCTCCACAATCTGTACATGAATCAAGAAGCAACAGTTAGGAGAGAAAATGGAATGATGGAGTGGTTTGGAATAGGAAAAGGATTAAGACAAGGCTGCATTTTGTCACCCTGCTTATTCAACTTATACACAGAACACATAATGCGCAATGAAGGGATGGAGGAATCACAGTTTGGGATCAAAATTGCTGGAAGAAACATCAACAATTTACGATATGCAGATGATACCACCCTAATGGCAGAAAGTGAGGAGGACCTAAAGAAGCTCCTGTTTAGGTTGAAAGAGGAAAGTGAAAGGGCTGGCTTGAGACTCAATATCAAGAAAACAAAGATAATGGCAACAGGCCCTATCAGTCCCTGGAAAATACATGGAGAAGAAATAGAAGCAGTGACAGATTTTACTTTCTTAGGATCTAAGCTCACTGCAGATGGGGATTGCAGCCATGAAATAAAAAGGTGACTGATTCTTGGGAGGCAAGCGATGAGAAACCTGGGGAGCATAGTGAAAAGTAGAGACATCACATTGAAAACAAAAATTCGCATAGTCAAAGCAGTGGTATTCCCTGTGGCGATGTATGGTTGTGAGAGCTGGACCATTAGGAAAGCTGAGCACAGAAGAGACGCCTTTGAGATGTGGTGTTGGAGGAGAGTTTTGAGAGTCCCATGGACAGCGAGGAGAACAAATAGGTCAATCTTAGAAGAAATCAACCCTGACTGCTCCTTGGAGGGTCAAATAGTAAAGATGAAGCTAAGGTACTTTGGACATCAAATGAGAAGAGGGGACTCACTTGAGAAAGCCTTGATGCTGGGGAAGGTGGAGGGCAAAAGAAGAAGGGGGGGCCAAAAATGAGATGGCTAGATGGTATTGTGGACACAATGGGCACAAAGCTGAGCGAGTTGAGGGGGATGGTGGTGGACAGGAGTGCCTGGAGGGCGGTGGTCCATGGGGTCGCAGAGGGTCGGAATCGACTGTGCGACTGAACAACAAAAACAGTGTATGGTTTGATTCGGTTTCTGAAGGGAAAAAGAAAGCGGACCCGCCGGGGAGTTTCTGTGCCTGGTGAAATTAGAGACCCCGCTCCGGGGCACCAGGGGGCGCTTGGGGGCCGCTCGTGCCGACGAGCCCCGGGGCTTTGGGGGAGAGGAGAGGGGGCGGGTTGGCTTGGCATCGCCTTGGTCCCGCTGCTGGGGAAGAGAAAGGAGACGCTCCCCCCTTGCCTTGGCGGCGGCAGTGCATTGTGGGGGGGGGGGGGAGGGGAGTGGCCGCGGGGGTACCTTCGGCGCCGCGGGCCGGGAGCGGCTCTCGTTAGTAGGGCTGCGCGCAGGAGCCGCGGCCGGGCGAAAGTTCCTCTTCACTTGCCTCGCCAGGTAATAAGGCGCATCCGTGGAGCACCGAAGGGGTGGTGGGGGTGGCAATTTGGGTGTCGGGGGAGTTAATTTTATTTTTGCCTTGTGTGTGAGTGTCGCACCCGTGGAGCACCGAGGAGGGGGGGTTAATTTTCTTTTGCCAGGGAGGGGTGTAGAGTGTGTGTGTGTGTGTGTGTGTGTGAATGAGATCGCCTCTCCCTGCCCCTCCCCGAGATCCCATCTTTTTCTGACACTCTTATTCCCCCCCCAAAAAAAACAAAAACACACCACCCCTTCCCCATTCCTCTTTTTGTGTCTGCGGCCACCCAGTTTGCTCAGTTCCTAATAACAATTAGCAGTTACACTTCTATGTAGTGCACTCACAAGGTAATTCGCATTTTGACCCCCAGCATACTAGGTATTCATTTACCCACCTCGGAAGGAACCGATCCTCATACCCTTGTAGGGGACTTTTTCCCCTTCTCCTTGCTCAGGAGGAGATTCCTTCTCTCCCCTGCCTTTCTGGCAAGCCCTCCTTCCCTTTGCAAAACTTCAGCCTTCTTGCCCCCTCTCCCCCAAAAAATCCTTTTCTGTGTTTGCTTCTTTCTCCCTTGGGGTCATTCCAACACTACACCTACCTTTTCCCCCTTTTATGCCTCTGTCGCGGTGTCTTTTCCCTCTGGCAACCCCTGCTGTTCCTTCAACCCAAACCCACTGTTTGTTTTTTATTCCTTCACCAATCTTATTCTTCCACCGATCCCTTTGATCTATCCCAAATCTCCCCGCCTCCTTTGCATTTTAGTCTTTTGTTGTCATCCTCGCTTTATGAAATATGCGTTGGAATGGTGGGTCTCCGCTGGGAGGTGGGAAAAGGGGAAGGAAGGTGAAATTGTTTGGACTTGGGTGGCCGAAAGGAGAGAGGTGGGAGAGAAAGCAGAGGCGATATTCTTGCGCTCTCCCAGGGTGCACTTTTTGCACTTCATCTTTCCCAAAACGATCCACCATCAATTTAAAACAAATAAAACTGAAACAGGCGGTTTGTTCTGTTGGTCTTGCAGTTGTGTAGGAGGCTTGGCTGGAAGATCTTTCCCAACAGATCCTGGGAAACAGGTGCAGGGTGTGGACTTCACAAGAGTTGTGATTCGGGAAGTATGAGGAGGGAAGAAGGCGTCTCAGCCCCGTCTCACCTAGCCTTTGTTGGACAGAACAAGGAGTGCCATTTCGGTCTAAGAACACCTTCCAGGTTCTGTCAACAAAGGCATCAGTTTGTGGGGCTATAAATGCTTCCTGCTGTAGTCTGAGGTTTGGCAAAGCTTCTGGACGCAAGGAAGCTTGGCTGCTATCATCCTAAAAGCGAGTGGTTTGGGGTTGGTGAACTGGGAGATTCCCAGCTTACTTCTGCTTAAACCATGTCTTGGCCTTTCGGGTAACTTCAGAGCAATGACTTGTAACGCTGTGAATTTGAGGAAAAGTCTCTTCTTGAACACTTGGCTGAGGTTGGTAGCGGTTATTTCTTTTGTAGAGGGTGGGGGCATGTCTGGTTCATTGATAGAAGGGCCTCTTCCCTGGGGTTTCAATAGTGCCAAAGCTCAGTATGCCGCTGCCTCTTTGCAGTGCCAGGGTTCAGGAAAATGGACACTAAAAGGAAACTGAGGTGCCCCTGAGAAAATGCACGGCGCCTTTACCTTACCATTGCAGAACTGCAGAGAAATAGCAGGGATTGGTGTTTCCAGAGGCACGCTTAACTTCCGCCATCACTTTAAAACAAATAAAACTGAAACACAAGCTAAGCACTGTGTCTCACTAGAAAGGATCTTTCTTCATTGAAAGTTCTAGGTGTGAAAAATGCAGGTGGCAATTCTTCCTTTCCCCATCACAGCATTAGGTTGGAGCAGTGGTTCTCAACCTTTTTTGGGCCATGCCCCACTTAAGCATCTCTAAAATCCTAATCCACCCCCATCCCCGTGACATATGTAATTCTTACTACCGTATACAAAAAGTGAACTCTGCCATCCTAGCAGTTTGAAATTGCAAGTAGATAAATAGGGGCCACTTTGGTGGGAAGGTCAATAGTGTTCTGTGTGCTCCGGTGTCTAGTCATGCCTGCCACATGACCACAGAAACATCTACAGAAGCAGACAGCGCTGGCTCTTTGGCTTTGAAACAGAGATGAGCACTGAACCCTAGAGTTGGATATGACTGGCTTTCAAGCAAGGGAAACCTTTATCTTTAACCTTTATTCTCATGGAGGAAGCTTAAAAGACCATTAACCTGGTCTTCTAACTCATTCTCAAATTGCTCCCTTAAAAATCAAATTGCCCCCTGTGATTCTTGTGCCCCATGTTGGGAACCACAGTCTTGGAGTGACAAGAGTTGTATTGAAGGCACTTGATTGAGGAAAAGTGGTGTAAAGTCCATAGATTATACTGTAGATCAGCGTTTCCCAAACTATGTTCTGCGGAACACTGGTGTTCCATAGAAGGTGAATAAGTGTTCATGTAAAAATGCAAAATTCTGGTAAATTAGTAGCCTCCTATGATTTTAAATACTGTACTAACTTGTGTTTTAAACGTGTGAATTGTAAATGTTTGTTTTGTTTTTAACGCTTCTACAGTACTGTACTTATTTATATTATTTGTTATTAAAACTGAAAAATCCAAACCTATCTTTGTATTACCAAAAACAAAGTGTTCCTTTAAAATTTTAGGATTTGTAAAGTGTCTCAGGATAGGATAAGTTTGGGAAACGCTGCTGTAGATACAGTAGTACTAATCTTGTGAAGCATTTGGCTTCCTCTCTTTTTAGCATGTTAATGTCAGAGGGAGGTCTTGGTTCTTCTTTTGATCTAGCAGGCAGCTTCATAAAATGTGTGTGCTTGGTAAAAAACAATGAAGTTTAAATATTTTGGGTGATTCTTTCATCTCAGATTGAATATGGGGTAAATTTTGCCTGTGCCTTCTATTCCAACAGAGATGGCACCAGGTTGTTTTGAAACCTGACTTGCATACACTTCTTCTATTTTTTAAAAACTTATCTTAAACTATTAAATTAAAATCATTTAATAAATAACACAGACAATTTCTGGCACTCTACACACATTACCAACCAATCAGAACTGAAATATAAAGAATGGTATGGAAAAAGGGAGGTTAAATTGTAGGATTTGAGCAAGGTGGTGGAAATGCTACAGCTACCCACTACTGTACAGTATTTGTAATTTCCTTCCAGTAGCCCTGTTAATACTCTTTCTGCCCAACCCTTCAGCATACATTCCCCTGAAACCCCATTCCTGTGTCTCATCCAATCTGAACAGATCCTGTCCAAATGGAGAGTGTTAAACACTATCCATAGGGATTATTTTATGATGCTGCATTTGCCAAAATCCACAAAACAGTGTTTTCAGAAATGTTCAGAAACTTGTTCTTCTTTACCACAATTCGCAGTATCCTTCAGATAACATAATTACTGGCTGTGCTGGCTGGGATTATTCTCTGGGAGCTTTTAAGAAAGTTATTTCAAGAACCAGAAGAGAGAGTCTGACGTAGTGGATAAGCATGGATGTAGTACCTTCATCCATACACTTAGGTACAGTGATGGCGAACCTTGGCACTCCAGGTGTTCTTGGACTTCAATTCCCAGAAGCCCATGTCAGCACTCCTGCTAATCAGGGCTTCTGGGAATTGAAGTTCAAGAACACCTGGAGTGCCAAGGTTTGCCATCACAGTCCTAAGATGTACTGATCAAGACATTTTATGTATGTTAAGTGTTGTATGAGATAGTTAGCAGGACAAGCTGCCTTGGATAGGTATGAGTGAGGTGGGAATCTTTCTCCTCTCACTTACACACCCCTCCATTTACTGTTTTGACTCTGGAACAAGACCCAACAGGCCTATTTGCAGCACAATCACACAGCTATTTGCTGGAAGTCAGTTTGCTGGTTGCTTCAACTAGGGAGGGGGCAAACTACAAGGAGGAGGCGTGAGAGAGTTGTCTTACATTAGCCTACTATGCATACAGTTAAGTAGCGAAAGAGGGATAGGTGGCACATGGGCGGAGGAAAAGCCATGGATTTACCAAGAACTCAGCATCACATGATTCTAATCCTGTAGCAATGTCAGTTCTCTCCTGACCCTCCCTCCCTCCAAACAGCGTGGGGGGGGGGGGAGGATTAGTGCCTGTCTCCCCTTAATGGGACTGTTTGCCATAGGCGAGCAAATAGTGTTTAGTCTCTGCCTGGATTATATAACAAACATAGTGATTATCTCTTCGATTCCCCTTTCTCCTATTCAATGGTGTTTTGGAATGTTAGGGACGTTACTAGAGATGGGGATGGTGGAGAATCAACCTGGGATCTATCCCTGTTTTGGGATCCCTCCAGGACCCCCCTCCCCTTTAATGCATACTTGCTGCATATAGACACTTCTAGGGCGTTAGCTCCCTTGTTGTAGGGCCCTCCTGCATTGTTGGCTCTCAGCCCTATTTTCCTGCTGTTACTGTGCATAAAGAATGACTAGAGACCACCCACACTTTTGCTTTGCTTTTGCTCTTATAGGCATAATCCAGGGGTGTCCAAACTTTTCGGGCCGCGGGCCAGTCACGTTGTTCCTCCCACCGGAAGCAGAAGTAAAGTGCACCTTGCAGTCTGTTTTGTAACAAGATGAGATAGGTTATAAGCTGCCATTTTATTATTTATTTATTTATTTAAATTTGTTTTTCGCCCTCCTCCCCAAAGGGACCCAAGGCGATTCCCAACACAATAACAAGACAACAATATAAAACCAGTTCAGAAATTAAAAGTTTTAAAAGAAGCTTAAAAACTTAGCATTAAAAACTAGGCATTATAGCTAGGCATTATAGCTAGGAGGCACTGGGTGTCAAACCATCCAGCCAGCTGGGGAAATTGATCAATCCATTCCCCAGACCTGACCTGCCAGCCAGGTTTTCAATCCTTTCCTGAAGGACAGCAGCTCCCTTTGCAGGCGTAGTTCTATTGGAAGGAGGTTCCACAGGGCCGGAGCGGACACAGAGAAGGCCCTCCTTCTAGTGCCAGAGAGGTGCGCCTCTCTGGCCGATGGCACAACCAGAAAGCCTCTCCAGTCACTTTTGGTGGGACGGGCAGATGTCCTGGGATGATGCGGTCTCTGAAGTATCCTGGTCCACTACCATGTAGGGCTTTAAAGATAATAACCAGCACCTTGAATTGCACCCAGAGGCAAACTAGAAGCCAGTGCAGCTCCCTCAGCAGTGGTGAGGCATGGGCATAACGCCCGCACCCCAACACCACTCGTGCAGCCGCGTTCTGGACCAGCTGAAGCCTCCAAATGGTCACCAAGGGCAGCCCCATGTAGAGCGCATTACAATTTTTTCTGCTTAAACCAGGGGTGCCCAAACTATGGCCTGTGGGCCAGATCCAGCTTCCAACATAAATTAATCTGGCCCATACGGCCCTCGTCGCTCCTGGAAGCCGAAGTAAAATGTGCCCATATGGGTGCGTTTTACTTCGGCTTCCAGGAGCGATGAGCGCTGTGTGGGCTGGTTGAATTGGCATTGGAGGCAAGATCCGGCCCATAGGTTATCATTTGGGCACCCCTGGCATAAACCAAGCTGGATTGGTTGTGTCGGTGTGTGTCAGCAGTAACCCAGCTCAGCAACCTGTGGAAAGACAGTGGTGGGTGGTGGTAGATTGAGAGGGCACTAGCGGCGGCTGTGTGAAAAAGTTGGGTAGGTTGTTGCTGGAACTGTAAGGTTTGTGTATATCTGTGCTGCTAGAAGGGAACCCAAACACATAGGCATGGTGCGTCTGTGTGTGGTGGTGGTGGTGAGTTATAGGCCAGAGGATTTTGTTGGGCACGGACAACGAGAGCACTGCTGTACGTTTGAAGCATACGGAGTTAGGAAAGCAGGCGGTTCATGGCAAGTTACCAGCCTTCCCCTGTTGGCTGTGTTCCCTTCACGTCTGCCCCACATTTTCTCCTATGGTTTACCCCCCTCTTCACGCTCTGACTTGCTCTGACACTCTCTTTCAGTCCCTGACACGCTTTCCTACCCAAAAAGTTGCTATCCTGGAATGAACCCAAAGCCCCTTTGATGACCATCTCCTTGCTTTGTGCAGCCTACCACCACCACCACCACCACTACCACTTTCTTGGCCCTTTTGGGTGGATAAGGCACAACGAGGAAGGTGCCTTTGTATTTTGAGGGCCCAGAGACAGGCTAGGTTTTACCCCCGCTTGGAAGTGTTTCCCTTTTCTCCAGAGGTTTTTGGCTTGTTTTGGTGCTTGTAGGGTTAAAGCATGCTAGCAAAGACCGCCCAGCGCAAGACTCTTGCACTATCCTCTGGACTCTTATCAGAGATGGCTCTGTCGCTGCCCCTCCATCCAGAGCCAGACAAAAGGGGCATTGAGCAGCCCCTGGACTGGCATAGCCCTCTCCATGCCTGCTTCCCACTGCGGGGGTGGCTGTGCTGGGCGATGGCCAAGGAACTACAGCTTCTTGCTGACCCTGACACCTTCTCAGCCTCTGCCTGGGCCAGCCGAGGAAGGCCACTGCAGAGTTCAGGCCCCTGGCAGGGAGCGTTATGGGGAGTGGTGGAAGAAATATGTGAAGGAGACTGGATTTTGTTCCGAACTGGGGTGTGGTGTTGCTCTATTCTAAACTTTGCTAGGCAGGGATGGAAAAGCTGTGGCCCAAAACATCATGGCTCAGATCCTTGAGGAGATCTACATGAAGTAGCATCGCAAACCAGATGTACCCAAACTACGGCTTGTGAGCCGGATCCGACCCCTGACACCAATTCATCCAGCCCTGGAAGCGGAAGTAAAACACTCCCATATTACTAGGATCTTTGTGCGTTTTTACTTCCACTTCCAGGAGCGGCAAGGGCAGTGTGGGCCAGATGAATTGGTGTTGGGGCCAGATCTGGCCCACAGGCCATAGTTTGGGCACTTCTGGTTTAAGCAGAGAAAAATGGCAGCCTAAAAAATCTATCTCATCCTGTTGCAAAACAGATTGCAAGGTGTGTTTTACTTCTGCTTCCGGTGGGAGTCACATTGTGACCGGCCCACTGAATCAGGTGACTGGCCCGCGGCCCAAAAAATGTTTGGGCACCCCAGCTGCAAACCCTTCCCCTGAACCTTTGGAAGAAGGCATTCTGCAAATATGTATGGTGCAAAAATATAAAATGCACCTGCATTTTGAACATGCAGATTATAAATTTAGTTCCCAAACACTCCCCTGCATCTCCCGCCACCCTCCGTGGTTGTAACCTTAATCTTACCTCCTCTCCCTTTCAGGGCATAGCCCATCCCTCGTTGCTCAAGCCAAATGCCCCAGATTCTGCATCCTCTTGGAGCCAGGAGAGAATGATCAATGGGGCTTTAATGGAATTGCTGGCGGGGCTTATGGGTACCATATGTGTGTGTTGTGGGGAGTGAGCATAGATATAATAATTGCCAGGGAGAATGAGTGAACTGCTTCCTGGGATTGAGGTTGGCAAGAGGGCACTAGGAGCAAGACAAGGATTACTGGGATCTTTGCTGGCTGGCACTGAGTCAGTGTAGAGTAGGGGTGCCCAAACCTTTTGGGTCGTGGGCCAGTCACATGGTTCAGCGGGCTGGCCATGTGGTTTCTCCCACCAGAAGCGGAAGTGAAACACGCCTTGCAATACTGCTTTGCAGCAGGTATCTTTTGCAGCAGGATGAGATAGATTTTAGGCTACTATTTTCTCTGCTTAAGCCGGGGTGCCCAAACTATGGCCCACAGGCCGGATCTGGGCCCTGACACCAATTCATCTGGCCCATGCCATCCTCATTGCTCCCGGAAGCAGAAGTAAAACGTGCCCGATTTACTTCCGCTTTCGGGAGCGCTGAGGGCGGCATGGGCCAGATGAATTGGTGTTGGGGGCGGGGGCGGTGGGTCTGGGCCACAGATCATAGTTTGGGCACCCCTGGTGTAGAGTGCTGATAGGATAGGCTCAGAATCCAGCCAGAGGTTTGCTCACCCAGGCTCCATCTGCTTCCCTGCTCCAGAAGTGACCTTACAGGAAGGTTTTACCTTGGATACCTTGGTGTTATTATTCAATGAGGAGTCCATGCTTTGGTAGATGGACCATTCAGAACTCCTGCCAGTGCTTCCAAGCCCCGCCCCATGCCAGGCTACAAAAGGGGCCTTGCAGCAGGACGCAGCCCTGCCGCCCTCGAACTTTGGCCTGGCCTGACTGGGTGAGGAGGTCTCTGGCCGGGAGCTCCTGGACCGTTCCACTTGCCGGTACTCCTGAGCCCCGGCCCACACTAGGCTACTAAAGGGCCTTGTGGTGAGCCGCTGTCACCGCTTTTTTTGGGAGCTTGTTTATAGCTAGGGTGAGAGGTCTGTAATTGTTGGATCATGTGTTGTTATATGATGGTATTATATTCTTATTATCTGCTGGCTGTATTTCTATGTTGTTTTTTTGTATTTCATATATTTGTATTACTTTGTATATTGTTTATTGTATACTGTAATTTATTGTTTACATTGTATTTACTTTGTATGCTGTACACTGTTCGTTACGTAAGCCGACCTGATTCGGGTTCCCGATTGGGCGGGATATAAATCTAAAAATTAAATTAAATTAGATGTCTCCATGACAGCATTCCACACATGCAAATATGGACTCGATAAATCAAGTCCATTTGCATGAGGGTTTTTTAGCCATTTGACTATCACGTCACCCACTGGCTAGGTGGACCATGACATGTGCCCTCCGCCTTCACCTGGCCCATGGGATCCGACGAAGGACGCTTTGGTGAAATTAAATCTGGAATTGGGATTGTAAATCCATCTTGCCTTGTTTCTGCCCCTCTTGGGCTGCTTCTGTTCTGCTCTGTGACCCATCCACCCATCCTTTAAAAACCAAATAGGAAAATGAAAAGTCTCTCTAGATTCCCAGTAAAAACCAGGCATGACCATGTCCACCTTTGTCTCTCTTTCTCCCCTCTCCAATTAATCAATAACTGTAGTGCAAACAAATTACAAGGGATGCCTCTGTTCCCCACCCAAGACTAGACACAAGTCCTGACCTGTCTGTCTTTTTGTTGCTGCTGCTGTTGGGTCTCTGTCCTATATCAGCTGATACTCTGGCCTGTAATAGTTGCCTCTTTTCTCTTTAGCAATGCTGTCCATTTTGTACGGCAGCCTCCCCTTCCCTCTACCCCATTTTCTTTTTTCTCTGGGGGGTGCCAGGGTCATGTGTCTAAAGTGCTGTGAGAGCTCTGTTGCAGCCGGATAAATGAGTCCCTTTAGCCCCGTGTGGCTCTGTGATGGCACAGCCGAGATTGAAACAGTGGGGGTTTTGATGGTGGGGGGAGCATATCACAGGAGCTATTGATGCAGCCTTGAATCACCCTCACCCTACATCCCCCTCCTCCTCCCTGTCAACTCACACGCTGTCTTATCGCCTTCTTCCACCCATAGGGATGTCTGTGGAGTCTGACTGCTGCCCTCGGCGTTGCTTGACACTACCATGTGGGAGCTGAGATGTCCCCAGCGCAGCCCATCGGTAAGCACCGGGAGTGTCAGGAGGGGGAATAGGTCTGGGTAAAGAATAGGGCTTAAATCAGGGAGAGAGACGGCTCCTAGGGTACGCCAGCTCTTGATGTGTCTTGGTACTAGGGGGTATGTCATGAGTTAACTCAGATCCTCTAGCACAGGGTTGCCCAAACTGTGGCCTGTGGGCCAGATCCAGCCCCTGACACCAGTTCATCTGGCTCACACCGCCCTCGTTGCTCCTGGAAGTGGAAGTAAAATACAGTAATACCTCATATAACATTAGTATCGAATAACACTAAAATCGCATAACATTAAGGAATCTGGGGGGAAGAATTGCATCAGATAACATTAAGATCCTATGGGATGCTTCAGATAACAACTGCTAAAGCCTGTGTGGTTACAATGTATCTCTATGGATCCCATAGAGGATCAGATAACACTAAAAATCATATAACACCAAGACTTGTGGAACCAGGTTTTAGTGTTATATGAGGTTTTACTGTATGCCCAGATGGGTGTGTTTTACTTCCGCTTCCAGGAGTGGAGAGGGCAGCGTGCTCTGGATGAATGGGTGTTGGAGGCCAGATCTGGCCCACAGGCCATGGTTTGGGCATCCCTGGTTTAAGCAGAGAAAATGGCAGCCTAAAATCAATCTCATCCTGTTGCAAAACAGATTGCAAGGCACACTTTACTTCCACTTCTGTTGCGAGGAACCATGTGACCGGCCTACTGAACCATATGACCAGCCCATGGCCTGAAAAGTTTGGGCAACTCTGACTGTGAGTTGGGTGGCCTCATTCCCTGGCACGTATCAGACATCGACAGGGCTTGGTGTTGGAGGAAAACTTTGAAAATACTTTTGTAACTTGGGGGGGGTGGGGTTGTCCATAGGTAAGCCAACTCTAGAGGGTGTCACTCATCTCTCTCTCCTGCCAAAGAGTCAGTGCTGTCTGTGTTTGCAGATGTTTCTGTGGTCATATGGCAGGCATGACTAGACACTACAGTGCATGGAACGCTGTTACCTTTCCTGTTAAAGCAGTACCTGTTCATCTACTTGCAATTTCTTGCTTTCGAACTGCTCGGTTGGCAGGAGCTGGGACAGATGACAGGAGCTCACTCTGTCATGCAGCACTCAGGTCTGACCAGCTGACCTGCCGACCTTCTAGTTGTCAAGTTCAGTGCCTTAACCACAAAGCCACAGCAGTCTGCGCAGGGTATATATTTATTGCTAATTTCTTGGTTGCTTCCTCCTCCATGAGGACTGTGGAACCATCATGATGCTGGGTTCAGCTCAGAGTTCACACCCACATTGCTTTTTGCTAATTTTTCTTTCCTTTTTTAAAAAAAGATGCTAATAAAAAAACTAACAATAACAACCACAATAACTACAATATATAATTAAAAAAAGACAATTACATGATCAAATATGTGTACCCACCGTGAATAATACATTATAAATGTTCTGCTTATTCTCAATACATAACATTATTTTTTAATACTTGTTCCCTCTTTCTAGAAAGTTACGTATTCTTGTCCTGCTCTTGTTCCTTTCACTTTAACTAGGGCATACCCAGTATATTTTCCCCAAATCTCTTTAAAATCATTTCTTTTTGTTAACCCCTTCTTTAATTTACATGTCAGTCTGTCATTTATTGCTACGTTCCACAGTTCTTTAAACCAGTTATCTAGCATTGCTTTTTGTCACACCTCTCACACCCAAGTTTTTTTTTTTAAACTGTGACATTTGGAAATGTTTTGGTCTAATCATTAACACCTCTAATCATTAACACCTCTAAGGATTTTGACATCTTTCTCATGGCTGAAACTCTTTGATTTGAAGAAATAAAAAACTCAAGCAACCAAATCCTAGCTTTCCCTGTCTTGCCAAGAAGGTATGTTTTGAACTGGGCAGTCAGGGTTCCTAGATTTGTTGATTTGTTGATTGAATTTTTTGGAATAGTAACCATGTTAGTCATTTTCTCTTTTCTTGGGAGTAAAAGCAGGGAATCTTTTGTTTCCCTACCACAGCTCCACCCTGTGCCTTTGTCTCTCACCTCGCCTAGGGATTTGTGTGCCTGCCTGCATGTGTAGATGATGGGGTGTGTTAGTATACTGCTGCCTCTGCGTCCTTCCAGCTGTTGCCAGGAAGGATAGAATGTGGTGTGTGTGTGTGTTAGGGAAGTCTGTAGTGATCCCTTGTTTTCTGCCTGACACCCCCACTCTTTTGAGAAAGGGGGTTGCATTTGGTTTCTGCCCAGGATGTGGCATATATGGGTTCTTCTCCATCCATCTTTCACCCCAATGGACACATGTTTATGTTTGTTGGACAGTGAGAGCCAAAAGGTTGGTGGTTGTGTATGCTGTTGCTGAGCAGGGAGCTCCACTAGCAGAGTGGAGGTGGGGAAATAATCACCTTCACATCTGTCTTTTTATCCAACAGCTGGGGCAGGGAAATTGGAGCAGAGGGGGTGGGTTGGGTGGGAGACTGTTTTCCCTTATCTTAAGTGCCCTCTTCCATTTGGCCTCTGCTTGTCTGGGTGGAAGTGAAAAGGGAAAGTCCTATAAACCAGGGTTGCTCAAACTATGGCCTGTGGGCCAGATCTGGCCCCTGACACCAATTCATCCACCCCACGCTGCCCTCGTTCCTGGAAGCAGAAGTAAAATGTGCCTGTATGGTATCCCTGGTTTAAGCAGAGAAAATAGCAGCCTAAAATCTATCTCATCCTGTTACAAAATACATTGCAAGGCGTGTTTTACTTCTGTTTCTGGTGGGAGGAACAACGTGACCGGCCAGCTGAACCACATGACTGGCCCGTGGGCCAAAATGTTTGGGCACCCCTGCTGTAGACTTTTGTTGGAAGCGCATGGATAGCCCCCACCTCAACCAGTGCTCAAGCAACCTCACAAAATTTATACTCTTTGTCAATATATGCTTTTATTTGCTTGCTATATTTTCTGCTATCTTTATACTGAAAAGATTGTGCCCAAACATGGCTATTCAAGCATCATTTTAAAAATGTCTCTTTGAATTCCTAAATTAAATTGGTAAAATGAATGAAATTGGGTGGGATATCAATTCTTTCTTTTTTTTACTTCTGCAGATGCATGATAAATTTCTTCTTTGTTTCTCACTCTTCCTTCTGAAAACAATAATGTAAGATTGACTCCTGTGGATTGCATCCCTTGTGCTTCCATTGTTCCTTGGGGATCCCGGATGTCTCTGTAGCTGTCATCTTTGCTGGTTGCTTGGGGTCGGGGGGGGGGGAAGCGAATTTGATAAGAAATAGAAATGTGTGTAGGGACTGCGGTGGCCCAAGCGGTTAAAACGCTGAACTTGATGACTGGAAGGTTGAAGTTCGATTCCCGAGTACTGCGACAGGACTTTCTACCTGGCTAGGACTGCAGTGGCTCAAGTGGCTAAGACACTGACTGGGAGGCGGAAGGTCAGCAGTTTGATTCCCGAGTACTGCAGGACGGAATGAGCTCCCATCTTTGTCCCTGCTCCTGCCCACCTAGCACTTTGAAAGCAAGAAATTGCAAGTAGATAAATAGGGACCATTTCAGTGGGAAGGTAAACAGCGTTCCGTACACCCCGGTATTGAGGCATGCCTGCCATGTGTCAATGGAAACGTCTGCAGATGTAGACAGCACTGGCTCTTTGGCTATAAAGAGGTGAACACTGAACCCTAGAGTTGATTACGACTGAGTGGGGCGAGCAAGGGTGTTCTTTACCTTCATCTTTACCTAGAAATGTGTCTGTGTGTGTGTGTCAGTCTAAAGAGTGGGCAGAGAAACTGAAATAATCTGTGTCTCATTCATGTGCCCACTGGTCTCTCTTTCCCTCCTCTCTCTCATGTCTGGTGTCTGAGCAGTGACCCTGCCAGCCAAGGGAGGGAGATTAATTCCAATGCGACCTGGTTTAATCCGTGTAAACTGGACTGCTAAATCCCAGTCAGTGTCAGAAAAGCAGGGGTGGGGGTGGGGGAAGGGGATAGAGATCATGTCCAAGGTGAAAGCTGCTAGAGAGGAGGCCACCCCTTAATCTAGTTCATCCTCTGGATAATTCTGTCATCTATCTTCTGTCCCCTCATTGAGGATAGCTGTAGACAAGGCTGTCGAACCCCACAGGGTGCCATGGAGCCCCACAGGGTGCCGTGACGCCAAGGCAGGATTGGGTGTCTGAATATTTTGCAAGACTTATTAAATAGAGGCTCTGTGGTGGTGACAGGGACTGCAGTGGCTCAAATCGCTAAGATGCTGACTGGGAGGCGGAAAGTCAGCAGTTCGATTCCTGAGTGCTGCAGGGCGGAATGAGCTCCCGTCTCTGTCCCAGCTCCTGCCAACCTAGCAGTTCGAAAGCAAGAAATTACAAGTAGATAAATAGGGACCGCTTTGGTGGGAAGGTAACAGTGTTCTGTGTGTTTCGGTGTCTAGTCATGCCTGCCACATGACCACGGAAACGTCAGCAGAAGCAGACAGCGCTGGCTATTCGGCTTTGAAACAGAGACGAGCACTGACCCCTAGAGTCAGATATGACTGGCTTTTGAGCAAGGGAAACCTTTACCTTTAACCTTTATGGTGGTGACATGCTTCAGGCATGAAAATGTCTAGGGTGTCACCATTAATGGAAGATGTAGACAGTAGATGCTCAGGCTTGTGGAAGGAAATTGTGGGAGAAGGGGAGCCCTACTTAGCATCTCTTGGGCTATTAAGGCAAAGAGCAGAGGGACCTGAGGCCAGGGAGGTGAAAGGTGTCACAGAAATCTGAGGTTCTGCACCCAAAAGCTTTCACCAATGATGCTACGTTTGAGATCTTGTGGCCTTCCAGATATTCTTGGATTGCAACTCCCACCATTCCTTAGGAACAATTAGGAAAGCTGAGCGCAGAAGAATAGAGGCCTTTGAAGTGTGGTGTTGGAGGAGAGTTTTGAGAGTACCCTGGACAGTGAGGAGAACAAATAGGTTGATCCTAGAAGAAATCAACCCTGACTGCTCCTTAGAAGGTCAAATAGTAAAGATGAAACTGAAATACTTTGGACATCAAATGAGAAGAGAGGATTCACTTGAGAAAGCCTTGATGCTGGGAAGGGTGGAGGGCAAAAGAAGAAGGAGCAGCCAAAAATGAGATGACTGGATGGTATTTTTGATGCAGTGGACACAGAGTTGTGCCGGTTTGAGGAGGATGGTGGAGGATAGGGGTGCCTGGAGAGCAATGGTCCATGGGGTCGCAAAGGGTCGAAATAGACTGTATGACTGAAGAACAGCAACAACAACAAAATTGTTCCTTACTGCAAACTTTCCTAACTAGGACTGACTCCGAGATCACTCTCCTTTCACTGCAGACATATCCAGACTTTTCATTCTCTGTTTCCCTATGCATATTCATTGATGGTAATTAAGATCCCCTCTGCAGTTGTAAGCGTAGGGCTGGTTGGGTGGAAAGAAATCTTCCTTTGTCTTCTTGAAATGTCATCGAATTGGCAGAATGGTCACTTATTTTTGTCCACAAGTTGGTCTGATTTTTACTAGTCTTCGTGAAGGCTGAAGAAGGGACGGAAGCCTTGCCAAGACTCCTCGTTGAACATTGTCATTTCCCTGGAATGAAAGCCAGATGTAGGACGCTGGTTGGCAGTGACCCCTGGAATGTGGTATCGACTCCACCCGGGGGGGGGGGAAGGATCTAGTACAGACATTATGGGACTGCAGTGGTTTAGTGGTTAAGACGCTAAGCTTGACGATTGGAAGGTCAACAGTTTAAGACCCAAGCGCTGCATGACGGAGTGAGCTCCCATTGTCGGTCCCAGCTCCTGCCAACCTAGCAGTTCAAAAGCAAGAAATTGCAAGTAGATAAGGTAACAGCATTCCGTATGCTCCTATGTCTAGTCATGCTTGCCAAGTGACCATGGAAACATTCTGCAGACGCAGATAGCAAACATATTTGAGGGGTGCAGATAGCCCATCCTTGCTATGGCAGCTGAAATGTGTGTTTGTATAACTGCCTTTGGGATGGATCAAAGTTGTAGATTTGGCTGCCCAAACTTTTCAGGCCGCGGGCCAGCCACATGGTTCAGTGGGCTGTTCACCTGGTTCCTCCCCCCAGAAACAGAAGTAAAATGCACCTTGCAATCTGTTTTGCAACAGGATGAGATAGATTTTAGGCTGCCATTTTCTCTGCTTAAACCAGATATGCCCAAACTATGGCCCGTGGGCCGGATCCAGCACCTGATGTCAATTCATCCGGCCCCTGATGCCCTCGCCGCTCCCGGAACGTACGAGCACATTTTACTTCCACTTCTGGGAGCGGCAAGGGAGGCATGGGCCGGATGAATTGGCATCGGGGGCTGGATCCTGCCCACAGGCTGTAATTTGGGCACCTCTGTTGTAGACCAACAATGCTGTAGGTGAATAGGAGCAGTAGGGCAGTGTGAGCATCATTTGTATTCTTATTTCCACCCAAGGGTGGAAAAAGTTATCCTCCTTTAGACTGTCGCTCCCAATATCTCATAGCCAGCATGACTTGTGTGTAAGTGGATTGTGGGATCCTGATCCCCTCAAAAGCAACCTGTCTCTGTCCTTGCTACATCCCCTCTTGGGATCTGCAGTCTATTGCTTAGGATTTTTGTGTTTTCATTTGGACCTTCTCCTTTCCTCCAGGACTGGACCATGTTCCTAGGATGCCTGTTGCTGGGCCTGATGGTCCTATTGACCCCCCTGCTGCCATTGTACTCAGCAGCACGGCCTCCCTCCTACTCAAACTTCTTGGTCCCCAATGCTACTTTCAACCACTTGGCCCAAGCTCAGAACACAGGGACGTTGTATGTGGGCGCTGTGAATACCCTGTACCAACTGAGCCCAGAAATGAGGTTGATGAAGAAAGCACATACTGGGCCAGCCCAGGACAGTCCAGAGTGCCTCCCCTTCCGTGATGTTGGGGAGTGCCCGCAAGCTCAGCTCACGGACAACTCGAACAAGCTGCTGTTACCCAACGAGCGGGCCGGGGAGCTCGTGGTCTGTGGGCAGCTCTTCCAGGGAGTGTGCGAGAAGCGGTCTCTCGTGGACATCACCAAAGTACTGTACCGCCCTGAGGACCCTGGTGACAACCAGTTTGTGGCAGCCAATGAACCTCGGGTGTCGACTGTGGGTTTGGTGGGGCGGGATAAAGGGCGTGACCTGCTCTTTGTGGGCCGAGGGCTGACCGCCAAGCTCTCAGGGGGGATCCCGCCATTCACCATCCGGCAGCTGGAAGGCTCTCAAGCTTTCTCCAATGAGGGAATGGGCAAGCTGGTCTTCTCCGACTACAACAATAGCTACGTTGGCGCATTTGCTTCCAACGGCAACGTCTACTTCCTCTTCACTCGGCGTGGAGCCAAGGCACAGATGGAGTACCGGGCCTACCTCTCTCGGAGCTGCATGGAGGACACCAACCTCTATTCCTATGTCGAGCTCCCTCTTGAGTGCAAAGATGCTCGAGGGACGGTTTACAACCTTGCTCAAGCCATGCACGTGGCACCTGGCTTTGGCGGGAAAGGCGAAACGCTCTTTGTGGTCTCAGCCGCCGGGCAGGGCTCTACTGCATCTCCCACGGCGCAGACGGCGCTGTGTTCCTACAGCCTGACTGAGGTGAACGCGGCCCTGGAGCGGAGCCGGCAGCTGTGCTACACCTCGGCAGGGATAGGCGAAACCAAGGAGGAGGAGGCCGCCATTGAGTATGGCGTGAACTCCCGCTGCAGCTCATTGCCCAAGGTGAGGAATGGAGGAAGGGAGAAGTGCAGCCTTGGTTTCTCAGGGAAACGGTCCAGTCCCCTCTCTTGCCCCAGGGACTGCATCCCAACCATCTGCTTTTTCGTTTCATTAATTTTCAGGAGTCCCCAGAGGTCTACCCTTGTGGGGATGAACACACCCCTAGTCCCATCGCTAGCCGGAAGCCAATGGTGGCTGAGGCACTTCTGACTACGGTGCCAAGGTTGACAGCAGTGGCGGCCATGGAAGAAGCAGGTCATACCATTGCCTTCCTGGGAGATGGTGCTGGGCAACTCCATAAGGTAATGTGAAACGGGGAGGTAGAGACTGTGGTAATTTATGTCTTGTCTGTGTTGCCTTTGCCAATCTAGAGCCCTTCAGGTATGGGGGAACGTGGGATCATGCCAGGCAGTTCTGTTGCTTCTGGCCAGGCTGATGAATATTGTAGTGTAGCACAGGGTCTCTCAACCTTGGCCCCCCAAATGTTTTTGCACTTCAGTTCCCAGAAGCCCTGATCAGCAGGTGTGCTGACTTGGGCTTCTGGTTATTGAAATCCAAGAATACCTGGGGCCCCAAGGTTGAGAAACCCTGGTGTAGCATGTGTGAAGGGCTCTAGGTGGACAAGGACTGTTGTCCAAATTTTCTTCTAGTCCAGCGGTTCTCAACCTTTTCAAGCCGAGGCCAGGGTCACACTCCCTCAGACGGGTTTAGGGGCCGGACAGCCATCTTGCCCTGCCTGCACAATTGGGGCGGGGGGTTGTACATTTCGAAAGGAACCACACATGGCATTTCTGGGTGTGGTGGAGTCGGTGTGAGGGCCACATGAAATGGTGCTGGATAGCTATATTAAAATAGGTAATGGTCTTATCTCAATTTCTGTATAAGTGTATTTCAGCCCCCCCCCCCCAATTTTTCCAACTTGGGGAATCGACCTGAAGGATGGGCATTCTACATGGAACTAGCTGTTGTTTCTGAAGGATACTTTGGTGGGTCTGTTTTCTTCAGGAAAATAAAAAGTAGAGATTGGGTATTGTGGTCTGGTTACACTTGCTTACACGAGACATGTTGCAAGGCCTCTGTATTACGTACGTTACTTTTGCTTTGATTTCCGTTGCTACAAGAGGACCCATACAGTGATGTATATAAGGCAAAGCTACAGAACTTTGGATCCTCAAAATGTTTTTATCTCCCATTAAGCATGGTCAAAGGTTGGAGACTAGGATAGACATTGTCTAGATTCTAGAATATGTAAAACGGGTTCTCAACGCTTTTGCATCGCGGGCCAGTTCAAGCCCCCTCTGACAGGTGAGCAGGCCAGACATGTGGTTCCCCCCTGCTGCAAACACTGCTGTAAACCATGGTGGGCACATTTGCACATGCGCAGGTGTGTTAGCGCATGTGCAGGCATGTTTGCTCAGGCACATTTACGGCTATTGTAAATGGATCCGCTTCCAGGGTTGCTGCCGCAGGCTGGATGGAATGGTGCTGTGGGCTGGATGCAGACCGCAGGCCATAGGTTGCGAACCCCTTCTCTAAAGGGCCAAAGTTTTCCTGCTTCAGGTAGAGGGGATATCTTTGTCCCAAAAGGAGCTGCGTTCCAGCACATTGGAGTTCCAGAACATTCAGATTATGGTTCTAGTATATTCTGAATACAATGTGTGGGTTTTGGGCTAATGTTCAAGCCTCACAGAATTCAGAGTAGAGGCTTGGTGTGGGTGTGTATGCGTTAATGCTTTGAGATCCTGACTGTGCATCTGAGGTGAAGGGTAGGATTGTTAGAGATGTTTGAAACCATAGACTCATAGAGTATGAATCGAATCACAGTTTAGCATCCCAAAACCTCCTTAAAGGCAAGTTAAATGTGTGCAATCTAAGAAAATACACATATAAATTCTTAATATTTAGATTGCTATAGTATGTGTTCTTAAAAGGCTCCCTACAGATTCCACTTGGTGCAGGATATTTTTGTGACTCCACTTTCCCTCAAATTAAGCTGCAATCATGCCTTCTACACAGAGGGCTAACTTGGCCCAGCCTGTTTGTGGGAAGGGTTGGACCTGTTTTTTGTTGATGTTGTTGCCATTTGTTTTGTTTAAATTGTACATCTCAGGCAATTTAAAATAGCAGCTTCCGTTTCTGCTGTGCTGGCACCTACTTGCGGGCAGGCAGCCTCTCCCTCCCTTGCAAGCCATGCCTCACAATAATGCTCCCAATAACACCATTTTGCTGCTAGTACTTGAAAGGAATTGCAGGCTTCTTTCTCTCTAGATGGCTTTCATAAACTTTGCACTTGTGCCATTTGATGGAGGAAGAACTAAGTCTAGAAAGATTTTTATCTCTCTCAACAATCTCTAGTCCAGTGTTTCCCAACCGTTGGTTTTTGGACTTCCCAGAAGCCTAAGTCAATTCCCCAAAGCACTGATCAGCCAATGTACTAACGTAGACTTCTGGGAATTGAAGTCCACCAGTGGGACGTGGGCCCCACGTTGGGAATCACTGCTCTAGAGGTATTTGTCAAAAGGCAGGGAGCTCCTTTCGAATGTTATCTCTTCAGAGAAGTAAGGTGAGGAGAGACCTTTCTGTGGCATAAGATATTGACTATCCTTTTTTTAGTTCTGGCAGAATTATTTCTGACACCCAGAATTAAATCAGAGGAATTGACTATGGAGAATTTGTAGCTCTGCCAGATTTGGCCAACAGTTTTCCCTTAGGGTTGTCCACTGATTAAATTGTATTTTGCTGATTGATCTGTCCTTTAACTGGATGTGCTGATTTTGTCCATTAAAGACTTCCACGTACCATAGCAATCCAAATATAAGATGCCTTTTTGCAAAGTAATGAATGAGTCATACGAAAAAATATTATAACTTTGCAATCAAAAGCTGCCAGTTATTATTTGGAGGAGGAAAAACCACACTGAATATTTCAGACTCTAGAATTAATTTGGCCTAAAGAATTTAAAAATATGGCTGGCGGGGCAGGTATGGGGTATAGGTTGTACAATGACCCTAGCCCATTGTTTGGTGTGAACTCCCTCTCTCTTTTAACTTCTTTTTTATTATCAAGAGTGAGTTTTAACTTTTAATCTGTTATTAATATGTCTATTTTAAATCTTTTTTTTAAATTTTGATTCAGATTTGTTATTGGTGTTTTTATATGATATGTTAAACTGCCCTGAGTTACCCTGGTAAGGAGGACAGTCTATAAATTTGAACCGACATAGCCTTAAAAAGGGGATGAAGAATGCTGTTTTGGTTTTAGTGCCACTGTTTGTCAAAAAAATGTCCTCACTAATTTTGAAAGTGGTGCCTGTTAATTTAGTGAACTCCTGAAATATTTTGCTTTGTCTTACTTGAAGCTTGTAACCCAACAGTCCCCATCTTTCCTGTCCACTTATTTCATCTTTTGTGTATTGGGACTTTCTTCCAAACACTATTAGCACAGAAGCAGTAGCACAGTACATCGCAATTGTTTCCTAACATGGTGTTTCCCAGACTACAAATTACCTTCTTACTGAGTTACAGCTGAACACCTCTAGTGAGCACCAGTTTGGGGGAGACTGTTGCATTAGCGGTGTTGTCCTGTCCAGTGGTGGGCATCAGCAGGTTCGCACCAGTTCACCAGAACCAGTAGCATAAATTCTGGCTGGCCCCGCCCATCTAAGTTTTGAAATAAAGTACTGTAGTCCTAATTCGGGTGCAACATTGGCCTTTCCTCTTGGCCACACCCACCATACCACACCAACAGTGTGGTAGTAAAATTTTTTGGAGCCCACCACTGGTCCTGTCTCATTCATCTGGGAAGCTATGTCAGCCATTTGGCTTGGCTTTCCTTGCATGTGACAATTCCTCTACAGCTAGGTCGTTGAGCTATGGGTTATTCCAAACCACATAACTCTTTAGGTTAACATATGTATGCTGCAGATCTACTCTTGCACTGCTTAAGTGCAATATGCCTTGAAATCTAAGATCCTGAATATTTTAATGTTTATTTGCTTAAGCCAGGTTCTACACAGAAACGTACCCTAACACTGTGGTACAATTTAGGATTTTCTCTTAGAAAAGAAATCTCCAGTTTGGGCCAACCCAGTGGAAATAATTGGTTCTAGCAAGTTCTAGGAAAGACCTCTCTTTGTCAGCCCCTGAAAATGGCTGGCAGTCACATGCGCCATTTTTGGGCTACATGGAACAATGCTCTGACAATGTATAGGGCTGTGATGGTGAACCTTGGCACTCGAGGTGTTCTTCGACTTCAATTGACAGAAGCCCAAGTCAGCACTCCTGCTGATCAGGGCTTCTGGGAATTGAAGTTCAAGAACACCTCAAGTACCAAGGTTTTCCATCACTGGTTCAGGGCAATATTATGAGTGTGAGTTCCTGTCTTGGAAATAAACTTTCGACTGTAGGGATGGCATCTGATAAAATCTTCAAACTAGCCTGGGGATACCTCAGTGGGATTACTAAAAGTCTGCCCATGGAGGTTAAGGGCCCCTGTGAGGTGCTTTCTGAGCATGGTGTTTCTGTTTCAGCTTAAATTCATAGAAATATGAAATGTAAACGCAAAACATACAGCGGTGCTTGCCTTGGCTACTTGTTGTGACGCACATACGTTGTCTCAAATATGAGAGGCGTTAGGCTTCCAGATGTCAGTAGTGAGGAAACACCTCTAGGAAGGTGCTGTTGTGGTTCTGCTTGTGCTTGTAGGCTTCTTGTTCACTGATGTGTGGACAAAAGGTTAGACCCATGATGGCAAATCTTGGAAATCCAGGTGTTCTTGGACTTCAATTACCAGAAGCTTAAGTCAGCACTCCTGCTGATCAGGGATTCTGGGAAGTGAAGTTCAAGAACAACTGGAGTGCCAAGGTTCACCATCACTGGCCTAGACCAGTGATGGTGTACCTATGGCACACATGCCAGAGGTGGCGCTCAGAGCCCTCTCTGTGGGCACTTGTACAGTCACCCCAGCACAGAGTTTGCCCCACCCCTCTGCCCAGCAGCTCAATGGGAGCATTTCCTTTCTCTCCTGTTGCTATGTTGGCACTTTGCGATAAATACGTGGATTTTGGGTTGCAGTTTGGGCACTTGGTCTCTAAAAGGTTTGCCATTGCCTAGACCTTCGGTCTAATCCAGTACAGCTGGTCTTATGTTTTAAAGCTAGGAGAACACAGTTGGCCATGAAGTTCACTCTTCTTCTGAGGTCACCCTCCGCCATTTTGCAGTGCGTTAGACCAGCGTGGGCAGAAAGCAGAACTTGTCTTGTTGGTCTCTAGATGATTTGCAGTGGATTGGCAAGGATTTCTGAATGTCTGCTGTTAAACAATCATACTACGGAGATGACAAAAGCTTACAGCAGGGGTGGCCAAACTATGCTCAGCTGTCCGGGGGAGCATGGTCAGGCCCGTGGTGTGAAAAGTTTGGGAACCCCTAGCTTGGAGGAACAAGGATTGAATGTTTGCATTATAAGGCCTGTGAATGTTATCTGTATATTCACAATTCTTGAACTCAGCACCCTTCCCCACATGGCACTTCCTGGTGTGGTAGAGGTAGTGGTAGGCTACATGAAATCGTGTCATGGTCCGCATGCAGGTTGAGAATCCTGTCTTTAATTCTTAATAAGAATTGGTGGATCTTCTTTCACTGGGCCCTGTTGGATGGATCTTAGAGGTCTCATGAAAGACAAAGTAGAAAAACACAAGTTGTTCCTCTTTAAGTGGCAAAACGGGGGTCTTCTTTGCCACCCAGTGGATCCTGGGCTTAATAGTGTGGCGTTCAAGGATTTTGATAAAGTTAGAATGAGGTATGTTCTCCCTCCCCAGCCATGTTTCACAAGGCACACCAAACTTTTCAGGCCATGTGCCCAAACTTTTCAGGCCATGGGCCAGTCACGTGGTTCAGTGAACGAGTTATGTGGTTCCTCCCACTGGAAGCAGAAGTAAAACACGCCTTACAGTCTGTTTTGCAACAGGATGAGATAGATTTTAAACTGCCATTTTCTCTGCTTGAACCAAGGGCACATTTTACTTCCGCTTCCAGGAGCGACGAGGGTGGTGCCAGCTGGATGAATTGGCATCAGGGGCCGGATCTGGCCTGCGGGCTGTTGTTTAGGCAGCCCTGCCAAAGAGGAATAAACAAGAGAGTAGGTCGTCTCCTTTGACAGAGTGAGTTCTCTGCCTCAAGCATTGGCATTTCAGGATCTGTACCTTGTCCTCTCCTCCCCACATTTCCCTGCAGAGCCAGATGGCTCTCCAGTGCTTGTGTCATCAACAGAACCAGACATTTGGGTTGATATCCTCCAACAGTACCTGACTTGTGGTTCGGCTATTCAAAGATAGGCATTTGGGACCTGGCTGGTTCTATGGGAGAAGCAACACTGGCCACTTGGTTCGGCTGTCTACCGACCTCCCTTCCTTGCCCTCTGTCTTATTCTGAAGCTATGACAATGGGTGGCAGCATGTTTTCTCCCACCTCAGCAGTCTGCCACTGTCTTGTTTCCGCACCCATGCCCTCATTTCCAGTCGGCTGACCTTTAGCCACCAGTGCAGTCCTCTCTGTTGTCCAGAAATAGGAGGATGCCACCTGTGTGCAACTTGTGACTCAGAGAGTTACCAGGCATACTCTCAAGATGTTTCTCATGGTCTCTTTCATTCCCCCAACTTTCAGTTGTAGTATACCTGTGATAGTGAACCTTTTAGAGACTGAGTGCCCAGAGTGCAACCCCAAACCCACATACTGTATTTATCACAAAGTGCCAACACAGCAACAGGGGAAGGAGGAGATGCTCCCATTGGGCTGCTGGGCAGGGAGGAGGGGCAAACTCTGTGCTGGGGGAGGGAGGAAGCTATCTCATTGGGCTGCTAGACACAGGGGCAGGACGAACTCTGTGCTGAGGGGAAGGAGGAAGCTATCTCATTGGGCTGCTAGACACAGGGGCAGGGCGAACTCTGTGCTGAGGGGAAGGAGGACATGTTCCCATTGGGCTGCTGGGCAGAAGGGTGGGACAAACTGTGCTGGAGTGACTGCACGGGTGCCCACAGAGAGGGCTCCAAGTGCCACCTCTGGCACGCATGCCATAGGTTCGCCATCACTACAGTATACAGTGGGACCTCCGTTAACATAATTAACGCGTTCTCCAGGAAGTTTCTTACAGCGAAAATTACTTTAACTGAATTTCCCATAGGAATGCATTGAATGCAATTTCCCATAGGAATGCATTGAAAACCAATTAATCCGTTCCGGAACAAAAATCTGTAAACAGAGTCACTATTTTATATGGATTTCCTTTTGTTATGTGATTTTTATGTCATCTGTTAACCAAGGTTCCACTGTATCCTCTATGCTACCAATGTCATCCTTGCTCTTCCAACCATTTGCTCCCCCCAAAACTAGTTTTAATAGTGTGCCTTGTGGTTCTGGGTACAATGAGCTTCATTTTGACCTGACAACATCAAGATCAAAGGCCTCCGCCTCTTGGTAGATAGATTCACTGTGCATTTCTCTCCGGAAGACACATCTGCGCAAAGACACCAGTTTCATTCAGATAACCAGGGGTGTCTGGCTTCTCTCTTCTTGTTTCCCTCTTTCAAGAAGAGTTCCACAAAGCTCTGGCTTGAGGCCCTCTTTATCTCATGCCCTTTGATCATATTAGTCATTCTTCCGCCATTCATTCTTATTTCAGTGCTAGAGCTTTTCATCTTGATGGTCTGTGTTTTGTTTTCAAAACATTTCTCCTTGCCTTTGTTGCCGCTTCTATCTAGATCAGTGTTTCCCAACCTTTGGGTTTTTCGATTTCAATTCCCAGATTGAGTCAATTCCCCAAAGCACTGATCAACCAATGTATTGACTTAGGGTTCTGGGAATTGAAGTCAAAAAACTAGGGGTTGGGAAACTGGTCTAGACCCCTCTAGAAGCTTTCCTACAGCCTTAAACTTATTTGTGTAAGAACTGATATGCTACTCTGTAGGGACTGCAGTGGCTCAAGTGGCTAAGACACTGACTGGGAGGCGGAAGGTCAGCAGCTCGATTCCCGAGTACTGCAGGACGGAATGAGCTCCCGTCTCTGTCCTGGCTCCTGCCAACCTAGCAGTTCGAAAGCAAGAAATTTCAAGTAGATAAATAGGGACCACTCCATTGGGAAGGTAACAGCGTTCCGTGCACTCCGGTGTCTAGTCATGCCTAGTCATGCCACATGACCACGGAAATGTCTGCAGAAGCAGACAGCACTGGCTCTTCGGCTTAGAAACAGAGATGAGCACTGAACCCTAGAGTCGGATACGACTGGCTTTCGAGCAAGGGAAACCTTTACCTTTACTAGTATTCTCTCCCTTCTTACTTTGTGTGATATTTGCATGCCTCTTTCTCCTCTGGTGTTGATTTCAGTTTTTTCATCTTTTTCTCAAAATGACATTATAATTGTACCTCGCTTAAAGAGCATAATGCGTTCCACAGGATTGCTCTTTAAGTGAGTTTGTTCTTTAAGCAAAACACTATTGTAAGTGACCAGTTGTGACTTCTGGTGGGGGGGGGGATTGCGAACCCCAATTTATTTGTTAAGCAAGCTTTTGTTTGGTTTTATTTGTTAAGTGAAGCGAACATTTAGAGAAAATTCTGCTCTTTAAGCGAGTTACTCTTTAAGCGAGGCGCTCTTTATGCAAGGTTTGATTGTATCATAGAATAACTGAGGTGGAAGGTGCCTTTTAGGCCACTGAGTCCAACACCTTGCTCAATGCAGGAATCCAGATCAAAGCAAATTCTTCTTAGGTGTTTAGGCCGGACGTGAAATTGCGAAAATGAAGGCTCCTTTTAGTGAATTCATTCTGCAGTTCTTTTCGCCTGACCTAGTGTGAGATAGATTAGCCAGCAACACAAGGTTGCTGTTATCAGGGTATGCCCGATTGTGATTAAAAAATACAGTACCACAATCTTCGAGGAGGCTCTTTCTCCAGATAAAACAGATGGTTGTCAAATTCTCTCACAAATGCTTCCAGTGTTGGAGCACTCACCACCTGTCAAGGCAGTTAGTTCCACTGTTGTACTGTTCTAACTGTTTAGAAGTTTCCCCTGATATTCAGCCTGTATATGGCTTCCTGTAGTCTCAGCCCATTATTATGTGTTCTGTACTCTGGGATGATGGAGAACAGATCTTGCCCTTCCTCTTTATGGTTATCTTTCAAGTACAGTAGAACTCCATATAGCGATCGCCCCATACAGCGATGAAATCGCATAGCGATGAGGCTCGGAGTGAGGAAAGCAAGCCATTCCGCATAGCGATCATTCCTATGGGGAAATCCATACAAGTAATACCTCGGATAACGCTAAGACTTGGTTCCACAAGTCTTGGTGTTATCCGATTTTTAGTGCTATCCGATGCATGTTAAAATCCTATGGGATGGATCGGATAACGTTAAAGCTCCATAGCGATACATTGTAACCGCACAGGCTTTAGCGGTTGTTATCCGATCCATCCCATAGGACCTTAACGTTATTCGATCCAATTCTCCACCCCAGATTGCTTAACGTTATGCGATTTTAGCGTTATCCGAGGTAAATGTTATCTGAGGTATTATTGTACAACGATTTTCCAATGGGAAAAACCGCTTAGTGCCAAACATTGTTGTACAGTTTTTCCCATAGGGAAAATCGTTGTACTGATTTTTCCATAGGGAATATCGTACAACAACGAAAACTACATAGCGATCAGCTCCGTGGAACGGATTAAAATCACTATATGGGGTTCTACTGTATTTGTATAATAAGGACTGTGAATGTCATCTGGGTACAGTATTCAAATTCAGATACAGTAAAACCTCAGGTTATGTAAAAAGTCACTTCTGTAGCTTCTTACGTAATATGGTTTTTTTAAATGTAAATAATGGCATTTCCATAGGGATGCATTGAAAAAATTATTTATTTATTTATTTATTCAAATTTATTATCCCGCCTCAATCGGGCGAACCCGACTCTAGGCTGCTTACAACAATACAAAATCTCACAAAAGAAACTAGGCAATCCCACTATACCTCCACAGATTTGGTTTAAATTAATCAACAAATTTGACTGTAATTAGCACAATATTTAAAAAGTTAAAAGATTAAAAGTTTAAAAGAGCGAGAGAGGGGTGGCTGTCCCATCAGATCAGCCACCCAGCATGGTACCCCACATTCCTGTAGCCCCACACCTGCCCTGCCAGTCAGGTTTTTAGGCCTTTCCGAAAGGGCAGGAGCTCTGTCTGTAAAATTAAAAAAACCAGTCCAGACCAATAATAATAATTTTTTAAAAAACAGCACAAAGGGAATGTAAACAGAGCAATCACCCTATCTTTTCCATGGTGGTGCTACTTCCTCCTGAGCGGTTTGTCTGGCCGTCAAGGGAGTGGGAACCATCATCACCCTTGCTGCAGCCCCTTCTGCAGCCTCTTCTGCTTCTATCGGGACTGGGAGAGTGCCGGGGGGGGGTCATATCTGCTCGATTGCGCTCTTCATCTGAGGTCCCCCTGAGGCGCACTTTAGCTGGGAATGCGCGTCGGATGAAGACCACTCCATTCCACTCTTCATCCGACGCGCATTCCCAGCTAAATCGCGCCACAGGGGGACCTCAGATGAAGAGCGCAATCAAGCAGATATGCCCGCCCCCCGCACTCTCCCAGTGCCAGTAGAAGCAGCAGGGACTCAGGAAAATGCAGCAAAACTTGCACAATTGTTGGCGCTGCCTCTGCCATGGTAAGTGATGTCTTGCGACTTCCGGTGGTGGGGGCTGGTGGCGCGGGGTTGAATTTTTAAGTCTAAAATTGTGCGGGGCCACCATTTTAGAGTGTAAAATGGTGGCAGTGCCATTTTAGACTTACAAGACGCAAGGAAACCCCATTAGGTAAAATGATTTATTTGCATAAAACGGGATGCGTTTTCCACGAAAAAAATGTTACATAAATCAATGCGTATGTACATTAGGGTTTTAATATATATCATCTTTAAGGCTTCTTGACTTTTCTCTCAGCTGTGACTCCTTCTTTGCTTGAATCACCAGTTAACTCTGGCTGCGGTTTAACTTTCACTTCAGAGGAGCCGTGATTAGAAGATGATTCCTTTTTAGAAAGGCTTGAAGGAACAGGCGGACTCTTTGAGGTCTTTCACAAACTTCCAAATGGTCTTCCCCTTCTCAGGCAATGATTCCTTTGCTCTTACACTCTCTCAACTGGAGGCTTCGGAAGCCTTAATTTGTAATACTGTTCTACACAATGGGGGCCAAAACATTTTACCACAGATTTGAACTTTCTAAGGCCTAAGTCCTAAGACAAGAGGAAGGGATATTGGGGTGGGGGTGGGAGAACACAGACCTCCCTTTTTGTTCCCCTTTACAACTTTCTCTCTGGTGGACATGAGGATGGCATCAGAGTTAGTCTGTGTTCTACTTTGGTTGTTTTGTGAGGCTGTATTTTATGATTGTTACTGGTCCTTTGAGTCATCAGTAGGGTGTGTCATGATCACACTGAAAGTGACAGGTTCAGAGGGTGGGATGTGACGGTTCAGCATTATTTCATTCAGGCTCATCATATCCATAGAGTTAACATCTATTTAAGAATCATTTTTATTTCACACACAAAATAAGTAATTAAATTAAATAAACAAATTATGCAAGCCAGAATATAATGCAGAAAATTTAACATCACCCTGGAATAAAATCCCATCTATAGTTACTCCCTGACTTGCAGTAGATTTCATACTTTTCTCTCTCTACACACGAGCCAGAGATGCGCTCCCAAACTTGAGCTAGAAGAGGGAATGGCAGGGATTGGTACCAGGGCAGTGTGTTTCTCACTCAGAAAATGTATTTGTTGTTGTTTTGTTCAGTCGCACAGTCAAGTGCGACCCCCATGAACCATCGCATGCCAGGGTACTCTGTCATCTACCATCATCCGTAGACTGCCCAGATCTACACCCATTGTGTCAATGATGTTATCTAGCCGTCTCATCCTTTGCCACCCCCTTCTCCTTTTGCCTTCGATCTTTCCTAGCATCAGGGGCTTCTCCTGTGAATCCTCTCTTCTCACTTGGTGGCCAAAGTACTTGAGCTTCAGCTTCAGTATTTGTCCCTCCAAGGAGCAGTCAGGGTTGATTTCCTTTACGATTTCCTTCTGACCTGAAAATGTATTACACTTTCTAAATTATGGTTTTATCCCACCTTTTGTCTGAGAAATTCCTGATGGCAGACTTTTCTTCCTGCACAGAAAGTTAAAAGGAACTCATTCATTACATCTTGGCAAGTTTTCTTTCTTTCTTTCTTTCTTTCTTTCTTTCTTTCTTTCTTTCTTTCTTTCTTTCTTTCTTTCTTTCTTTCTTTCTTTCTTTCTTTCTGCATCAGCATATTGCACAATTTAAATTTATGGCTGTATGTGAAATATAGGTGATTCAAAACAAATTAAAATGTTAAAAGAATTACTGTACATTTGTTTGACCAGAGGTAGGCTATTTCAATAATGTTATCTTAGCCATTTACTAGATCTCCTTTTGTATGCATGGTAGGGCATAAACAGCTTGCACATAAATGCTGCATTGATTGAATTTTTCACATTCTCAGAGAATTTGTCCTGTATCCAAGTAGCCTCATTTTACTGGATTGTTCTTTGATCTTCCTACTTCACTTCAAAGTCTATTTAAGTGACTTCCAGAATTCTGGTGTGAGACACTCATTAGCATTTATCCATTTAGAGAGGGCTATTCATTTTGCTCTCCGTGGGTTTAGAGCTTGAGAGGTACAGTATGCAGAAAACTTTCACTCAATTTTAGGCATCATAGGTGGTTGGTGTTCATGAAGCAGATGGGTTTGGTGCTATATTACCTTATTTTGTTTGTTATCTGCTAGCACCTCTTGGTATACTGTACTTCCAGAAAGGCAACGCAGGCCTGAAAAAAAATAGACTTTTTCAGTGAGGGTAGGTTTCAGACAGACAGCAATAACCCAGCATGAGTTGTTAAGATCTACATCAATGTATTTAGCATGTGATTTATACCTAGCATATTCTGCTATAGGGGAGTACAAGGACAAAGAAGTTGTCCTTATTGTTTGCGGGTGTGCACCCCTGTCTTAGCAGGCAGGTCACCAGTATCGTTATACAGTGATTAGAAAGTAGGTCTCCCAGACACTCTTTTAACCAGTAGCCACTATATCACTCAGCACTATACCACACACGTTTCAGGACAATCTTAGTCTCTTATCTCAGGAGAAGGCTTGGATTTTGTTCTCTGATCATCCCCCAAAGTGTCACAAAACGATAGGCAAAACTATGGTTAATTCCTCAAAATGTATGCTTTTAAATATTGCTGAAGCCATATCGTTCCAGTTTCTTTCTCTTTCCTCGTTTGACATTGGTACTTGTTTCCTCTTTTTGTTTTTGCCTCTTTCTCAGTGTTATCTTCTTTGTCCTCTTCTCAAATCTGCTGTTCTTTTTCTCCCCTGCCCCACTGCAATGTCTGTTACCTGAACCCCTCTACCCCCTTAATTACTGGAGTACAATTAAAATTTAATGTTCCTGAAAATAAAAATTTAAAAATACCCACATTTCCCAGGTCCCTAGGCATTCCTCTTGCTATTACACTCCCTTTCTTTGTTTCAGTCTCTGGGTTTCTTTATCTAAATTTGTTCCCTCCTTCCCTCTCCATTTTCTCATTTTGTCCTGTATATCATGGTTCTTCTCTCTCTTAGACATTTCTTCTGTTTTCCCCTGGAACTGACTAACTACCTTCCTTGCTTAGTTGTCAAACAGTGTTTGAAAATCTGTCTCTTTTGTTTAGTCTTCAATTTTTCAACCACAACATCATCTCCTTGATGTTCTTTTCGTGTCCTTTCTACTTTCCTTGTACTTTTGTGTTCAGGAGTTTTTGTTTTTAAAATAGTGTACACAAGGGCTGCATTTGTTTCAAAACGAACACTCTGTAGTCTGTAGGGCTTTGTATCTAAAGTACAGTACAGAAATACCCCGGATAACGACTGCATTGTATAATGCTAAAATCGGATAACAATGCAAAATTTTATAAGAAATTTTGCATTGGATAACGATCTATTAGTGTTATCCGATGCAGTCGTTCGTAGCAGCAGGGTGTCTGGAAAGCTGAATGGTGTTCTCCATTGGGCTTCCCAGGCACCCTGCAGCTCCGGAGGCAGGGACAGGGTGGCTGAAAAGCTGACGGGGTGGGGGCTCCCCCATTGACTTCTCCAGCCACCCCACAGCTGTGGAGGCAGGGGCGGGTGGCTAGGGAAGCCAACGGGGAGTCTCCTTCTGCTTCCCCAGCCACCCCGCAGCTGTGTATCGGGTTCCTCACCCCACCCCTGCCAGCAGGGGGGTAGAGAGCCCGAAATGGGTGAAAAAACCATCCAGTTGTTGGCAGTAGGGTCTACTCTATTACCATAGCAGGATAATCTGCCCAGTCTGCAGTTCATATTTATTTTGGACTACTGAAGGATTCACAGCTCTTCCTATGACAGAGGTAGGGAATATAAACTCTCTTCAGATCATGTTGAATTACATGTCCCATCAGGTCTAGCCAGAAGAGCTGTTCTGAAGGACGATGGGAATTTTAGATCAATAATAAACGAAGGATACACTTTCAAGCTGTATGATTTAATATGGAGTCTAACCTGGGCTGTAGCAAATGCTGCTACCATTTCCTCAGCTGTGTGTATTCAGTATAATTGTTTGATATATCCTTTTAGATTTAGATCCCATCCTTTCTCCAAGCTGCCCACTTGCCTTGATCGGTGTAGGTATGTTAGGCCAAGTCTAAGACATAATGATTAACCCAAAATAACCCAGTTATTTTTATATCAGAGAAATATTTGAACTTCTGTAGCAGCAACATTTGATGTGTGGGTGTTCAGCATGATAGGTCATACAGCCTAAACCCGTGATGGCGAACCTTGACACTCCAGATGTTCTTGGACTTCAATTCCCAGAAGCCCAAGCCCCCGTGAATCCACACGAATGGGTTTGCTGTGATTCATCCGGCCCACACACCCCTTGTCGCTCCCGGAAGCTGAAGTAAAACACGCCCCTATAGGAGCAATGAGGGCGGCGCGGGCCAGATGAATTGCAGCAAACCCATTCGTGTGGATTCACAGGGGCTTCAGCTTTTGGGAATTGAAGTCCAAGAACATCTGGAGTGCCAAGGTTCGCCATCACGGGCCTAAATTATCCTAAGCAGAGTAAAAATGCAGACAGCTGTGTTGATCTATAAACCAGCAGTTTTAATTTTTACCAGGAGCAGGTCATTTGTGAAGATAATAAATCTTAATTACCTATTAAAGAAGCTACCCCAATGTAGTTGGTTTATGACTGTTGAGCTTCATGCTAGCACACAATTCCTTGGAAAATCCATCTTTTGTCTAGCCATCATGGTGACTGGGGCTAAACTAGATGTAAAGGCTTCTGGTATTAGTCATTCACATAGCTGTGTATTTGTTTTAAAGCTGGCAATCCTAATCTTGTTTTAGCTGAGGGTATTTACTGTTTGTTTGCTTTTTGGCTTTTGTATATTTGCTAATATAAGCACATGACCTAACTCTACATGATGCCTCTGCCAAGAATTTGTTATGCATCCGACTTAGCAGCATGTACATTTCCACATTTCATGTCATTTTCAAGCAAATTAGTGTTTTTAAGGAGAATTTACTTTTAAGTGTGCTCTGAATTCCATCCTTGGAAATACATTTCCTTTCTTCCAGTTGACTAGAACTTGCTCCTAAGTAAGTGTATATGTCTCCAGCGTGGTATACTGGATAGAAGGCTAGATTAAGACTCAGGAGACTGGGATTCCAAAGCATGTTCAGCCTTGGAAAAACTGACAGTGTATACAGAACTGGTAAAACCACTCTTTAACTATCTCACTTACCTTGAAAGTTTTATTAGGCTCACTGCAGGTCGGGCAACACATACAAATTTGTATAGGATTGCTACCTGAAATTTTTTTGGTGACTTACAGGATGAAATGACTCAAGTCACTAAGACGCTGACTGGGAGGCGGAAGGTCAGCAGTTAGATTCCTGAGTACTGCAGGACGGAATGAGCTCCCGTCTCTGTCCCAGCTCCTGCCAACCTAGCAGTTCGAAAGGAAGAAATTGCAAGTAGATAAATAGGGACCACTTAGGTGGGAAGGTAACAGCGTTTCATGCGCTCCGAGTGTTTAGTCATGCCTGCCACATGATCATGGAAACGTCTGCAGAAGGAGACAGCGCTGGCTCTTCGGCTTAGAAAAAGAGATGAACACTGACCCCTAGAGTCGGATACGACTGGCTTTCGAGCAAGGGAAACCTTTACCTTTGCTAAAAGACTTAACTGAGTGAAATGTCTGTGAAGAGTGTGTGTGTCTTTGTGGGTTGAATGGATTTTTGCAGGGGACGACCGAATGAGGCTCCTTTCATGTCCCCCATCATGCAGCTCTCGGGGAATTGAACCCCATCATTTCAGTCTCCAAGCATAGTGGTTTTACCCACTGAGCCACTGGGGAGCTGTGAAGTGACACTGTGAAGTGACTGTTTCTGTGGAGTGACTTTCTAGCCCAGGAGTTCCCAACCTAAGGCCTGCGGGCCAGATCTGGCCCATAGTGCCATTTCATGGCCCCCACCCCTTCAAGGGCATTTGAGAAACAAAATGGCTACCCCCTTTAAAGCTGTTGGGACAAAATGGCCACCTCCATCATGCAGGCAGGGCAAAATGTCTGTCTATCCCTTCGAGCTGACGGAGAGCATGACCCAGCCCTTTGCTTGAAAAGGTTGGGAACCCCTCGTCTAGCCATCTTGTTAATTCTAGAAAATTCTAGGGCGGCTTTTAGGGCAAAGCTTTCTCAAGGCACTTATAAAAAGGATGATTTTTTTAAAATCCTATAAAATACAAAGTTAGAACCAGTGGTGGGCATCAACAGGCTCACACCAGTTCGCCAGAACCAGTAGCAGAAATTCTGGCTGGCCTCACCCATCCAATTTTTGAAATAAAGTACAGTAAAACACCGGATAATGATTGGATCGGATAACGCTAAAAATCGCATAACATTAAGTAATCTGGGGAGGAGAATTGCATCGAATAATGTTACGATCCTATGGGATGGATTGGATAACAACCGCTAAAGCCTATGCGGTTACATTGTATCTCTATGGAGCTTTAACGTTATCCGATCCATCCCATAGGATCGGATAACTAAAAATTGGATAACACCAAGACTTGTGGAACCAAGTTTTAACGTTATCCGGTGTTTTACTGTAGTTCTAATTCGGGTGCAACACAGGGCTTTCCCCCTGGCCACGCACACCATACCACACCCACAGTGTGGTAGAATTTTTTTTTGCAGCACACCACTGGTTAGAACAATGCCTGAAACACTTTAACAGTCAGCATCACAATTCATGTTAATTTTTAAAAGCTTACAAGAACAATTTGACACCAAAAGTTTAGCAGTGGGGAAAGTTGTGGCCTTTCAGATGTTGTTCTCCTGCCGCTCACACCATCCCTGGGTGAGTAACCAATGGTGAGTAAAGCTCGGAATTACCCTACAGTCTGTCAATATCTGAATGCCCTTCACTTTACCCATCCCTGAACGAGATTCTAACTTGTTCTTCTCCTTTAAAAAAAAAGGCTAGGGGCAAAGGCTGAAGCTGTCTGAAAGAAATATGCTTTTGAGGCCCTTGCTCGTGACCTCAATTCTTGATGTTTTTCCCACACTTCCAGAAGGGCTGGGTCTACCATTAGGATGGGGTGAGGCAGCTGCCCCAGGCATCAGGTGCTGGGGTGCCATTAAAAGGCTGCATATGGAAGGCTGAGTGCAGCACTGTGGTGGTAAAGGAAACTCTCGAGAGTCCCCTGGACGGGAAGGAGAACAAATCAGTCAAGCCTGAAGGAAGTCAACCCTGACTGCTCCTTGGAAGGACAAATACTGAAGCTGAAGCTCAAGTGCTTTGGCCACCAAATGAAAAGAGAGGACTCACTTGAAAAGGCCTTGATGCTGGGAAAGCTTGAAGGCTGAAGAAGAAAGGGGTGACAGAGGATGAGGTGGCTGGATGGCATTGTTGATGCAGTGGGTGTAGACCTGTGTGGGCTGCGGAGAATGGCAGTGGACAGGGGGGCCTGGCATGCGGTGGTCCATGGGGTTAAAAGGGTCAGAATTGACTGTGTGATTGCACAACAACAAACGATTCATTATTAGTTTATATTTTTTTTATCAATGTGGGGTCAGAGTATGATGCACAACTATTAATTTTTATCTGAATGACCTCAATATCTCTTACTCCCAGTTGTTGTTTAACTCTCTTCCATAAAACTTCCAAATAATGCATGTATATGCATAGTCACACATTCTTGTAAAAGCAAATTCTTGGCTGCAGAACAAGCCTGGGGTGGGGGAGTCATTTAATGTGAAAATAAGCACCTGTGTGTAAATAGATTCACATAATTAACTTTTTTATTTATTTCCCATCCAACTGGTCAAACTCACTCTGGGCTTCTTACAAGGAATAAAAGCACAAACCCTCATATAATACAAAGAACAAACAGCCTGAACACAATTGATCAGTAAATCGAATAGAACAATAAAACAAATCACTCAAGGGCAGCCTATGGACTAGTTTTGCCCAAAGGTTGCCAGTTTTAAAAAAACATATTGTTCCATTCTCCACAGTCCCATGAAAACATAAGCATCTCTTTGTTTTTTCCTTAGGCCAGGGGTGCCCTAACTTTCTGGGCCATGGGCTGGCCACGTGGTTCAGTGGGCTGGTCATGTGGTTCCTCCCACCGGAAGTGGAAGTAAAACACACCTTTCAATCTGTTTTGCAACAGGATGAGATAGATTTTTAGGCAGCCATTTTCACTGCTTAAACCAGGGATGCCCAAATTACAGCCTGTAGGCCAGATCTGGCCCCTGACATAAATTCATCCAGCCCATACTACCCTTGCCACTCCTGGAAGCGGAAGTAAAATGTGCCCATATGGAGCGGCAAGGGCAGCATGGGCTGTGAATTGGTGTCGGGGCCCCGATCTGGCGCATGGGCCATAGTTTGGGCACCTCTGCCTTAGGCTCTGAATGCCTGAAGTATATCTGCACTGCACTGTTAATACCAATTCAATATCAATTGTGATTTGCTGAGATGTCCCTGCTGCAGATCTCCAGGGTACTTCCCTGAACTACTGTAGTCAATTCAATTCCCTGAAATACGTTTGGTTGATAAATGTGGGCTACTTCTAGCTAGTGAAAGGGCTAGGCAACATTTAAACAAAGAGTCCTGGACATTGACCCTCAACAAAGATTGGGTTGGCATAAAACAAAGTTTTTTTCAAATCAAGAAATACTTAACAATGGGTCTGACTCAGTATCACAGAACAGCATTTACTAGAGCAAGACTTGAGCAGTTAGACTCTATTGTTAAATATGGGCGATTTAACCATGCTCCATACTCTGAGAGAACATGTGTCGGTGGAACACTAGAAATCGAAAAATATTGCACATGTTCTGTTTAGTTGTCAATTATATGCCGCAGTAAGAGCCCAGTATCTACAGACATTATTGGATAAAACAAAATAATGGGACTTTAAAAAAAGACTAGCGTACTTCCTTCGGGGCACAGATAAATATGTAAATATTAGAACTGCCAAGTTTATAGTTGGGGTCATTCAAAAGAAGATGTTTTATTAACCAGAGAGGGGGTGCATGTAAAGGTGATGAATCTTATTGATAAATTATCTAGAGCAAATTGTATATATAATTTTTTTGTGATTGTATCATCCTACTTTTAACCTGTTTTTATCCTATTAGTTAATCCTAATTAGTTAATAAAGGAGATGTGGTGCTGGAGGAGAGTTTTGAGAGTCCTCTGGACAGCGAGGAGAACAAATAGGTCAATCTTAGAAGAAATCAACCCTGACTGCTCCTTGGAAGGTCAAATTGTAAAGCTAAAGCTAAAGTACTTTGGACATCAAATGAGAAGAGAGGATTCACTTGAGAAAGCCTTGATGCTGGGAAAGGTGGAGGGCAAAAGAAAAAGGGGATGGCCCAAAATGAGATGGCTAAATGGTATTGTAGAGACAATGGGCACAGAACTGAGCGAGTTGAGGAGGATGGCGAGTTGAGAAGTGCCTGGCGGACAGTGGTCCATGGGTTCGCAAAGGGTCGGAATCGACTGTGCGACTAAACAACAACAAAAAATTGTGCCTATGTATATATGGTTCAAAATCCCAAGAAATGGTCTGATATTGATGAACGATTTCATCTCTCTGTTGCCAGCAAGAAAAAGGATGCTAAGCTTTACATAGCAAAAGGCAGCCCGAATGTTGACAACATCAGTAGCAACAGTCAAGATGGTCTAGACCAGGGGTCAGCAAACTTTGCTCTCCAGATGTTCTTAGACTTCAATTCCCAGAAGCCCAAGTATGTATCTATTGAACATGGCTTCTGGAAATTGAAGTCCAAGAACACCTGGAGAGCCAGGTTTGCTGATCCCAAGTTTGCTGGTCTAGAAGATACCTTATTGTGCTTAGTGCTATTCACACTTGTTGAACATAGCTATGACAATTTCTTTGTGTTTGGGTAAGGTATGATTAACTGATGATGAAAGGAGCCAGCTTCTTGAATTTTTCCTGGCTTGGTATCTCTATGTGAATGACAATATATTCTCTCTGTAAATGTAGACCATCTTGACTGCTGCCATTGGTGTTGTCAACATTCAATCTGCTGTTTGCTGTATAAAGCTTGGCATCCTTTTTCCATCTGAAAATTGTGCAACAATATTGGGACATTTCCTGGCATTTTTTATCGTGGATGCAGGAGCACAATATCCCACATTCATAAACTAGAGGTTTTCAAATAATTGAATTTCTTGGTTTTCTAAAATAGAAGTTTAAGTATACATACACCATACAAAAATTCTAGCAAACGTCTCTCATGTAGAATTACTCAGTGCTAGAAAATCCAAGAAGATAAGCACATGATCTGTACTGTGGGTTGTGGGAAAGGATAGAAGAAGGAACAGCTGAGGTGTAATCAGGGGCGTGCTGGCTATGCTAAAAGGGTGGTGGATGGGGGAAGGACGGAGCCTAAGGGGGTACTACATGACTTAATGGTTTGGGTGCACCAGCCAGCCATGGCGGGGGTGGGGCTAGTTGGTGCATGGCAATATCCACCCCACAGAAACAGTGCCCTGCTACCTCAAAGGTTCCAGTTTGGGTGAAAATCAACTTGCACAGTTGTGTAGCTGCCTTTTGTCATACTTCTGTCTGCCTCTGGGGGGCATCAGACCCTGTGGTGCACCGGGGACTTGTCCCGGTGTCCAAAATAGCCACCACAGGCCTGGGTGTAGTTGTAGCCTCTCTGTGCCAAAATATTTTGAAGGACTGTTTTGGACGTAATGAAATGGTGAAACAAAGATGGCTGGAATAGGCACCAAAGTTCTGCTGACATCAGAAAAGACTATCCCCAGCTACAAAGCAAATAACAGTAATTTCACAGCATCAAATGAGCAAGCTGCTGAATATTTTTGTTTTTAAATATTTTGACCACCAGAAACAGAATCCCTTTTTAAATGTCTGTTTTGTTAGGAAGGAGTGTAAATGTTTTATGGCTTAGTATCACTTAATTAAGTCCTCACTGTAAGGGTCAAAGATTCAGGTTGTCCCAGAGCTCAGTGGATTTGCAACAATGTATCTATACTTTGGAAAGTGGGAAGCCTCTTCAATGACTGTTTGTAACAGTCATTGTTTTACCCTTTCAGAGAAGCCTTTTTACAAGGATCAATATTTTAGTTCTTGCAGCAACACTTCTTCTAAATAAAAATGGGACCAACCATTCTCTTTCAAGATATTTGAGCTATTATAAATTTGAGGATATAAAAGGCCAATTGTTTCTGCATGTGTGTGTGTGTATGTGTGTGTGTAGTTTTACTTTTTAAAGAATTAAAATTTGAAAACCCTTTGCCTAGATTTCCCCAAATTTTGCATAAAGCAACAGCAGACTGTTTGTAACATCTTTGCCAAGTTTGGTCCAGTTTCAAAGTTTCCTTTTTGTTTGTTTGGGGTGCCCCCGTTTTTAGAATGTTTTTTAAAAACATTGTTGGTTAAGACACTGACTGGAAGACAGCTAGTCAACAGTTCAATACCCGAGTACTGCATGATGGAGTGAGCTCCCTTCTCTGTCCCAGCTCCTGCCAACCTAGCAGTTTGAAAGCAAGAAATTGCAAGTAGATAAATAGGGGCCACTTCGATGGGGAGGTAAACAGCGTTCCATGCACTCCGATGTCTAGACATGCCAGCCACATGTCCATGGAAATGTCTGCAGACACAGACAGCGCTACCGATTTGGCGATAAACAGAGATGAGCACTGAACCCTAGAGTCAGATACGACTGACTTTCGAGCAAGGGCAACTTTTGCTCTGCAGAGTAATTCTCCACCAGTCTGCAAATCCCATGTTCCGTAAGATGAGAGATGACAGTTAAAGTGGTATCAAATGACTATGTGGTATAGCTAACACTCTTGGTCTAATTTACCTTGCAGTGAAACTGAGACCAGTAGAAGAAGAATAGAGCACCACATAGTAAGAAGCAGAGCCAAATGTTGTAAGCTGGGTATGACTGTTCCTTAAACAAATCCCTCCCCTTGGGCAGGCACCAAAATAATAAATACTGTATTTGCCAGTGTATAAGACACATCGGGGTATTAGAACCACTTCATTTTTTAGACACATTTTTAAGGAAAAACTTTCCCCTACTTTTTAGCTCCAGAGGGCAGGCGGGCAGGATTGGCCGGGCAAAAGAGCACCTTTGGAAGCCACTTGCCTGGCCGATCCCACCGTTGCCACTGGCCATCAGGAGGCAGGGAGGGAAAGCAGGTGGGTATCGCCTTTGGTATTGCTGTATTTAACTTTAAAGACATGCTTGGTAGTGTATATGAGCTAATAATTATTATGTGGCATCAAATCTGATACTAACTTGTGGTAACCCTCATAAGGGGAGTCCAGGTTTATCATATTCAGAAGTGGTTTATTTGTTGTTCTGCTAGTGGTACTCTAGAATTGCGCAGCCTGCCCAAGGCCTCGCAAGGTAACAAACAGTATGTAATGCTGAATATGCATTGGGTAATCCCGGTGAACCTCTCTTCTAGGAGGTGCAATACAGATTTAAACTCCCGGTCTGTGACTCCATAGCTAGGATTTCCAAACTACTGAGTTATACTAGCAATTTGTATGAGGTTACAACAGGCAGTGATGTTGCTCTTTCTTTAGGTTTACCTGAATGGCTCTGTGGCACAGGTCTACAGCACAATCCCGACTGGCCAACGCTCTCCGGTTAACCCAGACCTCTTGTTAGATGCTAGTGGGGCTCATCTGTATGTGATGACAACATCAAAGGTGAGTCGTCAAAGGTCTTAAATCTCCCTCTCTCCTTATTGCTTCTAATACTGCTATTTGTCATCTTTATTTTGGAATGGGGGATCTCTTCACTACATCTGGTTTTATATGAATCTATTGTTGGTTTTTTGCAGTCTCTCCCTCTTTTATGGAATTGTTTTCAGTGTAAGAAGTGTACAAAGTGGCTATACTTCTTTTGTGTCTAGACCAGATGTGAAACTGCCAAAATGAAGCCATATTTCTGTAGTTCCTTTTGCCTGACCTCGTGTGAGGAAGATTAGCCGGCACTAGGTTGCCTTTGCCCGATTGTGGTTCAAAAAATACCACAGTATTCCAGGAGGCCCTTTCTGTGTACCCTAGGGACTATACCACTGTATCACTACTAATTTCACCAGGAGTTGGGAATGTACAACCCTCCAGATATTGCTGGACTTTAGCTTCCTGCATTCCTAGCCAGCCTTACCCATGCAGAGCAATGATGAGAACTGGAGTTCAGAAGTACAGTAAAACCTCGCATAAAGCGCGCCTCGCTTAGAGACTAACTTGCCTAAAGAGCAGAATTTTCTCTGAATGGTCACCTTGTTTAACAACTAAAACTAACCAAAAACTCGCTTAACAATTAAATCAGGTTTCACAGCCCCCCCCCCCCCGAAGTCACAATTGGTCACTTACAATGGTGTTTCGCTTAAAGAGCAAACTCGTTTAAAGAGCAATCCCATGAAACGCATTATGCTCTTTAAGCGAGGTATCATTGTATCTTAAAAACTGTGTTTTCCATTTCACTGCTTTGTAGGGTTGAGACCTTTTGTTCAAAACTAAATTTAGTGAGTTCTGTTGCTTGGTCTTTTCTTCCCTTCCTGTGCAGTATGTAGATGTGTTTATTTGTACTGTCTGGAGATGGAAGATAAGACCAACTACAGAGGGACTTGCTGTGTTGCATCCTGATTGTATCAGTCACACAAATTTTGGGGCCTGTTTCCTTGTTGATTCCTTTTCTTCTGAACTTAAAAAATTTGAAATTCTGCCCAAAAGCAATTAGATTGAATCCCTAGCTTTGGTGTTAGGGTAAACCTGCAATTTACACAGTTCACGTGAAGGTAGATCATCATAGATTCTGTGACGATTTCTAATTTCAGTACAATTTTTCTTTTTTCCTTGATGACAAGTAATATCAGTTGCCAATTGCTGACTTTCTTTCCAAACTAGCTTTCCAAGATTCCAGTTTCAGAATGTTCTCATTTCCAAGACTGTGCTTCATGCCTGCGTATCCGCGACCCCTTTTGTGGATGGTGTGTCCTGCAGAGCAGGTATGTGCAGCAGCGCAGTTGCAAATTGGGACATGCATAAGGTCATTGTGACAGTCACCCTAGCTCAGTGGTGGCGAACCTATGGCACGTATGCCAGAGGGGGCATTCAGAGCCCTCCCTGCTGGTATGTGCACTGTTGCCCCAGCACAGAGTTTGCTGTGCCTAGCAGCCCAAATCGGAGTGCTTCCTCCCTGCCCCAGCACAGAGTTCTCTCTGCCCAGCAGCCCAATGGGACTACCTTCCTCCCCCAGCACAGAGTTTGCCCCACCTTCTGTCCAGCAGCCCAATGGGAATGGTTCCTCCCTCCCCCCAGGACAGAGCTCCCCATGCCCTTCTGCTCAGCAGCCCAAAGGGAGCACTTCCTCCCTCTACCCAGTACAGAGTTCATCCCACCTCTCTGTTTGGGCATTCAGTCTCTAAAAGTTTCGCCATCACTGTCCTAGCTGACCCCCCTTGTAGGAGATATAGACAGACTCTGCTTGTAAGAGAACAAAAAATGCAAGCAGGTAGATCAGACTGTCTCAGCAAACAAAGGCCAGGGACTGTGTAAAGCTGCTGTTGCCCACCCAAGACCTAAATAGTACTAATAATTTGTATAACAAGAATAGCTTGCAACAGTGTGTTATTTCTTGGAAAATCAATTTCTGTCTCTCTATTGTGAAAACGACAGCTAAGCTCAGAGGGAACAGGGTAACCCGAGGGGGGTAGGAGATGATGTCTCAGCCCCAGGCAGTCAAAAAGTCCAGATGTTTCAGCCCTGCATGCTTGGACTCTGTCACTGTAGAGAGAACAACTTGGCTGTGATGGGGGGGGAAAGATCTGTGCTCTTTTTTCTCCATCTCTAACATGATTGAATGATTCGCAGGTGCACCCGTAAGCTGGAATGTGAACGCCATGAGATGTCCAACCATTGGCTGTGGAGCTATGGAACTGACAGCCAGTGTCTGAGAGTGGAGCAGATGTCACCAGCTAATCAGAGTCGTGAAGAACGCACAGAGGTGAATAAAGGTGGAGGGATGAAATGTGGATTTAAGAGAAAGGTGGAGAACTACCTGCTTGCAAACTAGATTTAGCCCACCAGGTGTCCATATCTGAGCATAAGCTTCTTCTATTATGGGGTGCCCAAACTTTTCAGGCTGTAAACCAGTCGCGTGATTCAGCGGGCCAGTCACATGGTTCAGTGGGCCAGTCACATGGGTCCTCCCACTGGAAGTGGAAGTAAAATGCACCTTGCAGTCTGTTTTGCGACAGGATGAGAAAGATTTTAAGCTGCCATTTTCTCTGCTTAAACCAGGGATGCCCAAACTATGGCCCATGGGTCAGATCCGGCCCTTGACACCAATTCATCTGGCCCTTGCACCCATATGGGTGCATTTTGCTTCCACTTCTGGGACCAATGAGAGCAGCGTGGGCCAGATGAGTTGGCGTTGGGGGCTGGATCCAGTCCATGGGCCATAGTTTGGGCACCCCTGTTCTACTACAAATGTGCGGAACATATAGCCTTCTAGAAATTGCAGTTCCCAGTTGCAGCTCTTGTGTGGTGCATGGTGATGGGAGTTAGAAGCTATATTTATTATTTATTATTATTTATTAGTTCAAATTTATATTGCCACCCACTCACCATGGCGACTCAGGGCGACTTACAGACAATACATTACATTACATTACAATACAATATGTTGGTATGGGCACGGGGTAGAAGCGGCAAGGTCCTCATCCTGCCCTGGCTTCTTCTTCCCCTGGCAGTTGGTATAGGCACAGGGGGAGGGGCGGCAAGGTATATACATTTTCCCTCCTTCTAATTTTAAGAAGCTGTCTGAGACTTGGGAAGGTGTTGCATGTAAGTAAGCCTGGGAAGATGATATTACTGGGGTTACTTCTGGGTAGACACAGGTAGATTAAATGTGCTCTGTATTTTTGGTAGAAAAAAACAAATTGTTCATAACTATGTTTGGGTTGCCCACTTTGCTTTGTTTTGTTTTTTTAGAAATATTTTTATTAGAATTTAACAACAAAAAGAAAAATGTTAAAAAGAACGAAACAAAAAAACAATTACAAACAAAAAACAATTACAAACTACATCTTACAATATTGAAAATAAAAAGAAAATACAAGCCAATATAACATAATGTATTAACATATTAATTCAATTATTTTCAATGCATTCAATGTCTGACTTAAACCATACTCTTCAGCATGGTGTTACAACTTTGTTATGTTTTTTTAAAACCTAATACGTATATCACCCAGTCCTTGAGTCTGTCAGCCATCCTTTTTGCAACTTGGTCATTCTGCCAAAAATACATTTGGAAACCTTTTTTGCAAATATACATTGAAGAAAAATAAAGGTGAAAAACCTGCATCGAATACAATGTATTTTTGGCCACTTTGCTTTGTTGTCACTTGTGTTTGGAAATAAAAAATGTATCCTTACTTGAGCTAAAAAAGAATTAGCAGTGACAGTCTGGCCCAGACTCATCCATCACCCAGTAAATATTAGCTCTGCAGCTTTGAAAGCCATCACAGAAAGGGACAGGGTCTTAGAAGGTTAAATTGGTTCCTCTGTTTTATCCTTTCAGTAAAAGACCTGCTCCTTTAGGTAATTGAATCCTTCTTGGATGTTGGGCAGATGTTCTTTTAAGTGCATTTTTAAAGTTTTTAAGTAGCTTTTTGTAGTTATTATTAAACTTGTAATGGTTTTTAAACCTGCAGTTTATATAAGTTTTAGTCCAAGGGTGCCCAAACTATGGCCTGTAGGCTTGATCCAGCCCCCAATGCCAATTCATTCCAGAACATGCTGCCCTCGTAGTTCCCAGAAGTGGAAGTAAAACGTGCCCATGTGGGCTTGTTTTACTTCCGCTTCTGAAACCAACAAGGGCTAAAACAGGGGTGCCCAAACTTTTCAGGCCACCCCAGTTTTAGCCCAATTAAATCTTTGTGAGCCACCTTGAATTCCCTAACTGGGAGAAATGCAGCATAGAAGTTAGTTAGTCAGTCATACAAAAAAACACAGTCTTCACTGACTTTTCAGTGTTAATTACTGTATATATTCAAGTATAAGCCGACCCAAATATAAGCCAAGGTACCTAATTTTGACCTGAAAACCCAGGAAAATAGATTGACCTGAGTATATGGGAAATGTAGCAGCTGCTGGTGAGTTTCAGTAATCAAAATACATGAATACAGTAATACCTTGGATAACGACTGCATCGGATAACGCTAAAATCAGATAACGATGCAAAATTTCTTTAGAAATTTTTGCATCGGATAACAATCTGTTAGCGTTATCCAATACAGTCGTTCTTAGCAGCAGGGTGGCTGGAAAGCTGAACGGGGTTCTCCGTTCAGCTACCCAGCCACCCTGCAGCTATGGAGGCAGGGGTGGGGTGGCTGAAAAGCTGACAGGGGGCTCCCCCGTCGGCTTCCCCAGCCACCCCACAGCTGCAGAGGCAAGGGCGGGTGGCTAGGGAAGCCGACAGGGAGTCCCCGTCAGCTTCTCCAGCCACCCTGCAGCTGTAGATCGGGTCCTCTGATCTCTCTGGAGCAGGCAGGGGGATCTGAGAACCAGAAATGGGTTTTAAAAAGTCCATTTTTTAAAACCAATTTTGGGCTCCCTGACCCCCCCCCCCCTTGCTGGGTCCAGGGAGGTGGGAAGACCTGATCCAAGCTGTTTCCAAAGTTCCCCCACCCTCCTGGAGGCTGTAACAAGCCAAAACGTCAGGATTCGAATCCTGACGTTTTGGTTTGTTGCAGCCTCCAGGAGGGTGGGGGAACTTCAAAATTAGCGCGCATCAGGTCTCCCGACCTCCCTAGAGCCAATGCGCGCTATTTTTGAAATTCCCCCACCGGGTTCAGGGAGGTGGGAAGACCCGATCCAAGCTGTTTCCAAAGTTCCCCCACCTCCCTGGAGGCTGCAGCAAGCCAAAACGTCAGGATTCAAATCCCGACGTACTGGCTTGCTGCAGCCTCCAGGGAAACAGGGCTTTTTAAAATGTTGTGTGATCAATGCATCGCACAACATTAAAAACCAGATAACGACAAGACTTGTGGATCCAAGTGTCATCGTTATCCGAGGTACTACTGTATATGGTAAAATTAATTAATTTTTTGGCATGTCTCAATCCAATTCGGTTTTGGGACCCTCATGGTCATTGACCTGAGTATAAGCCATTTCCCCTTTTGGGGGCTCATTTTTGGGACTGAAAAACTAGGCTTATACTCAAGTATATACAGTAATGTAAATATATAAACTTCTTTTCCATTTAAAGCCGATTGCTTGGTAAATCTAAAATACAGTCAAACCTCGCATAAAGAGCGCCTTGCATAAAGAGTAACTCGCTTAAAGAGCAGAATTTTCTCTGCATGTTCGCTTCGCTTAACAAATAAAACCAACCAAAAACTCGCCTAACAAATAAATCGGGGTTCGCAATCCCCCCACACAATTGGTCATTTACAATGGTGTTTTGCTTAAAGAGCAAACTCGCTTAAAGAGCAATCTTGTGGATCGCATTATGCTCTTTAAGCGAGGTACAACTGTACAATCACCACAAAATGAAATCACATCAAAAATACTCATCAGAAATATATGTCTCTTGCCCTAATCAGGTCTCTATGTTGGTCCCTCATCTCCCTGAACTGGCAGAAGGTGAGCATTACCACTGTGCCTTTGGGACCCAAGACAGCCCAGCCCAGCTAGAAGGCTCCTGGATTCGCTGCCTCTCCCCTGTTCCCCAGCAGGTGCCACCCACCCAAGAAGGAAAAGGTGAGCATTAGAAATATACAGAACATTTGGCTTTGAGTTGCTAGTTGCTCAAAGCTGAGGGAAAACTTAGTACAGTACACTACTTTTTAAAAAGTCCTCTAACCTGGAGTATTCTGCATATAGTAACTTTTCAAAGGTAGTTTCCCCAAGCTCTGTGATTGCTGCCAAAAGGGATTTCTTTCTAGTAGGAAATGGATGCAGTGCCTGATAAACATTGGACGCTTTATCCCCCAATAGTGTGGGAAGGAATCCTTCTGGTTGGGTGGAAAATGCTGCTTGTCCATTAGAGTAAAAATGGCCAGCATGGTCAGAAAAAGCATGCTTGGTGTAGTGTGTAGTTTGGTCCTTCTTCCTTCCAGATGGGTTCAACCAAAATCTAAGTGGGTTTACTAACATTTAAGTCAGCTCTTCCTGACTTCCAGAGATATTAAAAGACATTCCATCTAAGACACCAACCCTTTGGAGTAGACGCCTGGAGCTCTGCAGACCCAGAAGGCAACCAGACGATGCCATAGAGCAGTGGTTCCCAACCTTTGGTTTTTGGACTTCAATTCCCAGAAGCCCAAGTCAGTACATTGACTGATCAGTGCTTTGGGAAATTGACTTAGGCTTCTGGGAATTGAAGTCAGAAAACCAAAGGTTGGGAACCGCTGCCATAGAAACTGTAGCACTGTGGCAGCAGCAATGGTGGAAGAGTCTGTTGATGACAAGCTGTTAAAATAACAACACATAGTGTAGCCAGTGTAGTGCCAAGGAAGCACTTTGGCTAGAACCCTCCCCTATAGGATGTCAGGGTTGCTACTTGAAGAAAGTATTGGATGAAATCCAGTAATAAGTCACAACTGTTGAATCAGTGAGGATTTAGTGAGTTGACTCCTCCATAGGCTCCATTGATTCAATGGGCCTGCACTGGTTGTGACTGGATTTTAGCTATTTTCTCATGCTGAATGTCTGCAGATCAAGCTGCTGTTCGAAACAGAGCAATAACTTCCATTCTAAAAACTTGTCAGCCTTAGTTATTTCTAGAGGATTCCATTTTGTGTTCCAGATCAGTCATAAGAGATTAGAAATACCAGTAGAGGTGTGCCAAAAAGTGGAAAGAAACGGCCTTGAAACCCTCACAGGCAGAAGTATTTTACATTAGCTGGTGTCTTACTGTTGAGGAATCATGGTCTAAAATGCTGAGTTTTGCACATGGTTCCTCTTTCTCATCTCCTTGTACAAGAGGAGTCTAGAAACCTCCTGTGCAAGCAGAAATCTCTGTTGTCTTTGATGATATTATCCAAATTTTGTGTGGCTGGTGAGGGTTACATATTTTGCTGCCTGGGCGGGCAAGTACCACCTGCTACTTCTAATCAGTTATAACTAAGAAACCTTGGGAAGGTATCTCTAAGTCTAAATTGACTTGATGACCTATAACTGTTGTTGTTATAGTTACTTTTCTTTAGATTTGATTGGGGAATGTGTTGCTTGATCCAGTTACTGACACACTGAATCTTCCCTCAGCCCTTAGTAGCATAACCAGTGGAGATAAATGCTGGAAGCTGCAGTTCAACGACATCTGGAAAACCCACACATTCCTCATAGTTGCTTTAGATACTTGAAATAGGTGAAGTAATCTGTCTAAAATGGCCTTGAGCATGTAATTTGGGAGTTAGAGTAGAATTACTGTGAGGAAACTACTCCTCTATGCTATTCTTTTTCCTCCCAAGCCCTGGGAGAAGCTGTGTTTTTACAAAGCATTCTGGAGGAGTCCTAAAATTCTCACTAAGGTGACATTAATGGTATTTTTGTCACTGCGATGGGAACTGGATGAAGCAGATTTATTATTATTATTCTACTGCTAGATTCACAGTCAACAACTGGTATAAAATTAACAGTTCAAGACCTAACCAAGGACCTAAGAACTGTTAAGGTGTAACATAGAAGTATATAGGCCAGCGGTGGTGAACCTATGGCATATGTGCCAGAGGCGGCACTTAGAGCCCTCTCTGTGGGCACCCGTGCAGTCACTTCACCACAGAGTTTGCCCCACCCCTCTGCCCAGCAGCCCAATAGGAGTGCTTCCTCCCTCCCCCAGCACAGAGTTTCTGCCCAACAGCCCAATGGGAGTGCTTCCTCCTTCCCCTAGCACAGAGTTTATCCTGCCCTTCTGCCCAGCAGCCCAATGGGAGCTTTTTCTTCCTCCCCTGTTGCTGTGTTGGCACTTTGTGATAAATAAGTGGGTTTTGGATTGCAATTTGGGCACTCAGTCTCTAAAAGGTTTGTCATCACTGATATAGGTAGTTCCTAGTAATGTAGTTTTTTTGAAAAATTGCGATAGTCAAGACCAATAAATCCAAAATTTCCAAATATCTAGGGTGTCCTTTAGGTATTGCTCCAAGGGCTCTGATCACTATGGGTACAACAACAGATTTCTTCCTCCATAGACTCTCAACTTCAATTTGCAAATCATTATATTTTGTGATGTTGTCCACTTTGTCTTCAATTTGTGCATCTCCTGGTATAGCAATGTCAATAAAACAAACCTTTTCTACAACAGTTATATCAGGTGTGTTGTGAGGCAGATGTCTATCTGTTTGGATTTTCAAGTCCCACGGGATCTTGATGGTCTCATTTTCCAAATATTTCTCTGCCTAATGTTCCCAATAATTTTTTCTGCATTCAGATCCATACTTCTGGCAAAATTGCCAATGAATAATTTCCGCAACTCTTGTCATGGCGTTGTAAATAATCAGTCTGTGAGAATTTGCTGCATCCGCTGATCAGCTTGACCTACCCTTCCATCCTTTTCATTACAAAGCCAGTGTTTGCTATTGTTAAATACATGCTGTATTTTAGTCTTCATGCAACTTGTTGTGTGGTGGTGGTGATGGTGATGCTTTAGGCCAGGGCTGCCCAAACTTTTCAGGCCAAGGGGCAGTCACATGGTTCAGCGGGCCAGTCATGTGGTATGGGGGCATTTTACTTCCACTTCCAAGAGCAGCAAGGGTGGTGTGGGCTGGATGAATTGGTGTCGGGGGCCGAATCTGGCCCACGGGCTGTAGTTTGGGCTCCCCTGGTTTAGGCCTCAGAGTGCCTGGTCTGCCTTTGTCCACGGTTCAGACTCCAAGCCGAGCTGCCTTTGCGGGTCTGGCCGGAGAAAGTGCCCCCCAGTTGCTTAGCAACCATGAACTACTTCTGGCCAGCACCAGGCAGATAGAGGTGCTCAGAGCACAGTGGCCTTAAACAAGGAGGTAAATAAAGAGGTTGTTGGTTTGTCCAGGATTTGGGTGTTGAGAAGGGACGTCTAGAGTGTATCAGACACCTTGCAAAACGGGGAAATCTTTCTTGTTCCCAAGTAGGTTTCACACCTTTCTTCTTGTCCTCCCCCAGATCACGTGACTGTGCCATTGGCATTGATGTTCCAGGACGTGGTTGTAACTTCCATGGGATTTTCCTTCTATGACTGTAATGCCGTGAGCCAACCTGCTGATAGCACCCCGTGAGCAACTGTTGAATGGGGAATAGAGGCATGGGGAGGCGTCAGCAGTAGCTGGAGATCGAGGATTGAGAGTTGTTTGCAAAATAGTCATTTACTAGAGGTTGAGGGGAACACAGCTGAGCCTTAGAAGGACTGTCACGTGGAAGGCACAATTTTTTTTTGTAGTTTTTTGCACCAGAAGACTGAAGTTTTATGCCAAGAAAAACCAAATTCTGGAACTTTTCTCTAAAGCGTACGAGTTGTTTTGCTTCCTTTGACAGAATTCATCTTCTTTTAGTTATGAGCAAGAGTGAAGAACTGGGTAGAGCCCTAGTGATGGCAAACCTATGTCAGGCAGGCCAGAGGTGGCCCTCGGAGCCCTCTCTGTGGGCAACGGTGCTGTCGCCCCAGCACAGAGTTCACCCCGCCCCTCTGCCCAGCAGCTCAAAGGGAGCACTTCCTCCTTTCCCCTAGCACAGAGCTCACCCCACCCTTCTGCCCAGCAGCCCAATGGAAACGTTTCCTCCCTCCCTGCTTGCCATGTTGGCACTTTGCGACAAATAAGTAAGTTTTGGGTTGCAGTTTGGGCACTCAGTCTCTAAAAGGTTCACCATCACTGCCTTAGCCTGTGATTACTGAAAATCTCTTATTTGCTCACACATACACATATTCCATTTGTGTCTGGGCCTAGGTCAAAGATGCAAAGTTTTTATTCACTACACCATTGAAACGTGACAGTGGTGGGTTTTGGGGTGTCAAATTAGCCGGGGAGGGGTTCACTTGCAGGCCACATGTTGCCTACCTCTGCTTAAAGTACAAACCTGCTTGCTTTATAAACCAATGTAGCAAAGCTGTGGGGTTTTTTTTAGGATGCTGAATTTTATAAAGAAGTCTTGCCTCTTTTTAAATTGTGCTTGTTGGTTATACGGCATCTCCTTAAAGTCTTTTGGTTTGGCCACCTCTTCTCACAGGTGTGGCGCTTGTGTGGATAGCCCTTGGATGTGTCATTGGTGCCCTTCCAGCCACCGTTGTGTTCCTAGTGGACCCTGCCCGGATGGAGAGGGACTTGTCTACAATCAGAAGGTTAGTCGTTTCTTCTTATTTGTGTGTGTGTGTTTTAAGGAAGGGTGGTAAATGTAATTTAACCAGTGGTGGGCTCCAAAAAAGTTTACTACCACACTGTGGGCGTGGTATGGTGGCTGTGGCCAGGGGAAAAGCCCCGCATTGCACCTGAATTAGGACTACTTTATTTCAAAACTTGGATGGGCACGACCAACCAGAATTTCTGCTACCTGTTCTGGTGAACTGGTGCGAACCTGCTGATGCCCACCACTGAATTTAACCTTTTAATTTATTGCTTTATCTGAGCAAGTGATTGTGGGGGAGACAGGTATCCTCTTCTAGTTAAATTGAAATGCATCTCACACTCTATTAAAGTAGAGTAGCATAGGCACAGCACATGTGAGGATGAATGTGACAAAATTGCTGCTTCACCCACACAAATGGAGAGAAAGAGAGGACATTTTTCAGCAATCTGGGTCGCAGGTTGGCAGATCAGCAGTTTGAGACCTGTATGCTGGATGATAGAGTGAATTCCTGTCGTCTTTCCTAGCTCCTGCCAACATAGCAATTTCAAAGCAAGAAATTGCAAACAGATAAATAGGTACCACATTGGTGGGAAAGGTAACAGATGCTCTGGCATCTAATCATGCCTGCCACATGACCACGGGAACGTCTGCAGACACAGACAGCTCTGGTTCTTTGGCTGTAAATGGAGATGAGCACTCTCCCTAGAGTCAGACATAACTGGATTTCGAACAAAGGAGACCTTTACCTTTTACTACAGTTGAGTCACTGCGGGATACATGGAACTTGCTGGCTAGACTTTGCCAATCTGTATTTTACAGCCATGTTCCAGAACAAAATGAAATGGGGGGGGGGGCAAAGAAAAGATAAATGTAACTGCCTTTAACAGCTCCTTCTCTCCTAGGCATCCACGGAGGAGCCGAAAGGTTCCGCTGCATGCCCCAGTGTGGGAGGCATTGGAGAAGAATATCTAGTTCCTGTTGGGGTAGAAATGCCACTGAACTTGGTCGCTTGGAACCTGCACTTGTTGGTGGTAAGCAAGTGGGTTTAAATCAGGAGTTCTCAACCTTTTTAAGCTGGGGGACCAGGTCACGCTCCCTCAGACAGCTTCGGGCGCCAGACAGCCATTTTGCCCTTCCTCCACCACATGGCACATCCTGGTGTAGTGGAAACGGTGAGGGGGCCACATGAAATGGTGCCATAGGCCGCATCCAGTCCGTGGCCCACAGGTTGAGAATCCCTGGTTTAAAGACTTCAGTAGGGAAGAAGGTACGAGGGGAAACATCAGGCATGAGAAGACATTGGCTCCTGGCATATTAGATGTGGTGTCATGTTACTGTCTGAATATGTTTAAAGTTGTCACCTCTTCCCCTAAAGAATCCCAGCATTTGCAGTTTTTATTGTAGTGCATATAATTCTTAGCTTAGGGGAATTCCTTGTTCCTTTGTAGATGAGATTGCCAAACTTTTTTGTTTTGTGATGGGGGAGGGACTTGAGAAAATTGAAACGGGCATTGGGCTATTCTAGATATGCTTTATAACAGAGCTACAACGTTGTGGAATAATGATGTTGGGCCGGAGGAGTATCTCCTGTTACTGTTTGAGGACATCCCAATCACAGTAGTTGGGGAACCTTCAAGCATATTTGACCAGTGCCCCAGAAGACCTAGTCACCACGGTTGCTGTAAGAATGGGAGTTCAGAACATCTGGAAAACAGAGAAACAATTGCTTTCTAGACTACATTTCCCAGAACTGCTAAACCAGCATGCTTGCTGCCCTGTTGTCTTGAGGATGCTGGAAATCCGAAACGGAAGACTTTCTGATCTATGCTAGAGAGTCCGATGTACTGTATCCCTGCTTAACAACAGAGTGATCTCTGTAAAGAGTACACAAGTGATATGAAGTCTCGGTTCATGAGGCTTGTAGTGATCCCATTACTCACGAGTAGAATCTCTGTATACATGTAGATGGGACTGCACCTGAATCCAGGATTTTAAGCTTGCCTTCTCATGTGTTCTACCCTAAATCTAGGCTGTAAATAAGGTAGCGTATAGCCAAGGAAACACTCCAGTCATCATCTTGTCTTTTAAAAGTATATTGTAGTCAAAGTAAGTTACAGAAAAAAGTTTTAGGAAGCAAAGACTTCTTTGTTTCAAAAGTTCAGAAAGCACCTTAAAACAATGAAAGCCTATCTCAGGGGTACCCAAACTTTTTGGGCTGTGGGCCAGTCATGCGGTTCAAGGGGCCAGTCCCTATGGCCTGGGGGCCAAATCCGGCCCCTGGCGCCAATTCATCCTGCCCACAAAGCCCTTGTCGCTCCCGGGAGCAGAAGTAAAACACATTTTACTTCAGCTCCTGGGAGCTATGAGGGCTTCATAGGCCAGAAGAATTCGGCACTGGGGACCAGATTCAGCACCGGGCTGTAGTTTGGGCACCCCTGGCCTATCTAATGGGGGAAGCCCTGGGGCCTCTCTTAGTTTAAAAGCCTCTTCATGTCTTATACAGTGTTGAGCACCTGACCAAGAGAAAGTCCTGCCCATTCCCTCTGGTTTTTATCTCCTCAAACAAGTTCCACCTTCCCTCTGGTTTTTATCTCCTCAAACAAGTTCCACCTTCTTGCCATTCCCCTAAAGCAGAGGTGGCAAACCTATGGCACGCGTACCAGAGGTGGCACTTGGAGCCCCAATGGGAGCACTTCCTCCCTCCCCTAGCATACAGTTCACCCCGCTCCTCTGCCCAGCAGCCCAATGGGAGCATTTCCTTCTTCCCCTGTTGCTGTGCTGGCACTTTGCGATAAATCAGTAGGTTTTGGGGTGCAGTTTGGGCACTTGGTCTCTAAAAGGTTCGCCATCACTGCCCTAAAGGAATCCAGCCAATGACTATACAGTATCACGTGTCTGTCCAATTTAAGTTTCATTTCTTCCAAACCACGAGGTTAGCATGTTTTGACTATCACTCCTGCTCTGGATTGAACCATAACTCCTCCCCTTCAGTACACATGCACACACCAGTCTCCATTACAGACTTGACATGCACACAGGCCCCATTCTCACTGTGACAAGGCTTCATGGTGTTTGGAGAAGGGTCATTAAGAAAAATATCTTGAGTGGTGGTTGGGGTTACAGGTGAACAGATCTGGTGGTGGGGCTGATGAGGAGGAGGCAGATTTACACAGAGCCCGTTTTATCTTGACTTTTCCTTCTACAGGGCCCAGTATCTCTCTCCTGTGTCCTGGAGGTGGAGGGAACCTCCGTTCCAGTCCTCGCATCCCTGGAGGAAGGAGACCAGGGAATATCCCACCATGTAGGGTGCCTGCCTCATAAATATAGCTACACCCAGCCAGTCCCGGAGCTACATGTTCCTCTCTATGTCACGGTGGGAGGTCACCAACGTCTTGACAGCCGTGGAGACCTGCATGGTAAGGGAAGAAACACAGAGGGTTCCCAGCCCAGTGGAATTGCGTAGGGGAAACCAGGGGGGCGGGCAGCCCTGGGCGGCACTTTTTGGGCTATGTGTGTTATTGGACTACAATTCCCAGAATCCCTAGCGGGAGCGGGCACCAGCATCCACCAGGGGGCAGCAAATTTGGCTTAAGCCCCGGGTGGCTGAAATCCTTACTGTTCCACCCTTTTCAAGCTAGGGGCCAGGTCATGCTCTCTCAGTCAGCTTCGAGGGCCATACGGCCATTTTGGTCTGCCTGCATGATGGGGGTGGCCATTTTGTCCCAACAACTTCAAAGGGCTGGCCATTTTGTTTCTCAAATGCCCTTGGAGGGATGGGGGGACATGAAATGGCGCCATAGGCTGGATCTAGACCACAGGTTGGGAACCCCTAGTTTAAGGTGTTGCGAGTTCCAAAACAGCCAGAATGTATTGGTTACTGAGTGCAATATTCACAAGAATCTTTGCTTTTCATGTAAAGATTCTTCATCTTCCATATCTAGGCCAGATATGAAACTGCCAAAATGAAGCCACCTTTTGGTGAGTTCATTCTGCAGTTCCTTTCATCTGACCCGGTGTGAGAAAGATTAGCTGGCACAAGCTGACTGTTGCCCGGCGTACACCTCATTTGGGTTTTAAAATAGCACAATTTTCAGGGAGGCTCTTTCTGTATACCACAATGTAAAGATAAATGCAAGTTTCCAGCCCCAGTGGCTGTAAAGAAACACTTAAAAGTATATGTGTCATTTCTGATGGGTTTGTAATAGTTGGGTGGGAGGAAGATTTCCCATTTTGTGGAGATGGGGTGCACAGTGTCTCAATGCATCAGAAGAATTTCTTGATCCAGGATGGTTTTTTTTAAATGTGCAGAGTTTATGGAGTAGTACTTATAAACAACACATGGACTACATACACTTTCCAAGACTGTTTTGTAGCATTCCATACCTTCCTTCCTTCAAACATATTGTGCGATTGCTGACTTTGAAAATTGGCACACACACAAAATCATCTTACATTTTCCTTCCAAAAATTCAGCATAAGGAAAGTTTGTGCGCCTCTTTTTTGATGCACAATTTGTGCTCCTTGGGACTGCAGTGGCACAAGTGGCTAAGGCGCAGACTGGAAGGTGTCAGGTCAGCAGTTCGATACCTGAATACTGTAGGATGGAATGAACTTCTTTCTTTGTCCCAGTTCCTGCCAACATAGCAGTTTGAAAGCAAGAAATTGCAAGTAGATAAACAGGGACCACGTTGGTGGGAAGGTAAACAGCGTTCTGTGCGCTCTAGTGTCTAGTCATACCTGCCACATGACCACGGAAGCGTCTGCAGAAGCAGACATTGCTGGCTCTTCGGCTTAGAAACAGATGAGCACTGAACCCTAGAGTCAGATATGACTGGCTTTCGAGCAAGTGAAACCTTTACCTTTACCTCCTTGAGTCTTCTCTGAAGTGCAGTTTTATTTTTAAAGAAAAATGCAGCATTTTGCCATCACTCTGTCAAAACTAAGCAGTTCAGGAGACAATATGATGATGTAATAGGAGCCCCCCCCCCCCCCCCCCGTGACTCACACAGGTGGATTTGGGAAGGTCTCATGTTGTACCACTGCTAGAAGGATGCCTACTTTAGTATAGAATTTGTGGAAATTGGGTGTTCTTTTGGTGCAAAAATGTTAATTATGTAATGCAAGGGTACCACAAGCCATGAGCATGCCTTGTGGCAGCTACTCTAGCCAAATTTACAGCAGCAGTTCCCAACGTGGGGCCCACGCCCCACAGGGGGACTTCAATTCCCAGAGGGCTAAGTCAGTCCATTGGCTGATCAGTGCTTTGGGGAATTGACTTAGGCTTCTGGGAATTGAAGTCCAAAAACCAAAGGTTGAGAAACACTGCTTTACAGTCAACAAGGACTGCTGTCTTGCACTTACCTGCCTTCCATGGAAAAGAAATGTATGGTCTTTAGGACAGAAATAGCAGTCTCACCAGCATGACTGAAATCTCACCTGTGCCCTCTGATCTGCTTACCTTTTCCGTTAGTGACATTGTACGACTGTTCGGCTGGTCGTTCTGACTGCAGCCGCTGCAAAGCTGCCCCCCAGCATTTCCGCTGTGTCTGGTGCCAACAAGGAGAAGTGCCGGTTTGTGTCCATGAGGAACTGTGCCCCTCCAAGAGCAGCGTGGCCGCTTGCCCATCGCCCGTCATCCACTCGGTGAGAATCGACATGGTGGGATCACATTAGTCTAGTTGCCTATTCATCTAATGGGCAAGAAGTGGTCTTCTCCCTATCCTCATTTTTTGTATAGAGCAGTGGGGCCCACACCGCACAAGGAGATTTCAGTTCCCATAAGCCTAAGTCACTAAGATGGCTGATCAGTGCTTTTGGGGAATTGACTTAGGCTTCTGGGAATTGAAGTCCAAAAACCAAATGTTGGGAACCAAATGTATAGTGAATCAGGGTGTAAACACGGACCTAACTGCACAGATTTTGAATCTAAGCTGTTTCACTTCAGGTCACAGGCAAGAGTTCACATGAGAGACCCTTCATACATATTTCCTCTAATATACCATACATACTCGAGTATAAGTCGGGTTTTTTAGCTCCCAAAATGAAGTCCAAGAATAGGACTCGACTTATACTCGGGTCAGTGTAAACACTCAAAAACATACCCCCACAAATGTCTAAATTAATTAAATTATCGTATTTTCATGTATTTTAATTATTAAAACTCAGCAGCTGCTGCATTTTCCACCCCGACTTATACTTAGGTCAATTTATTTTCCTAGTTTTAGAGGTCCAAATTAGGTACCTCAACTTATATTCGGGACGACTTATAGTCAAGTATATACAGTAAGCAAACTGACTATAGTTACAAAAAGGACTATATTAGACACCTTGTCCTTAACATCTAGGCTTTTGGTATTCAAGATATGGCTCTGGGCTTCCTTAGATGAAGTGTTCGGGTATCTGAACTTTGTCTGAACTTCTCCATAAATTAGAGCTGTACAACCAAGGCACAAGTTTATCTCCACTTTGAAAACTGGGCCTTGTCTGTCTGTGTACTTAATACCTCTCCATTCTGTCGAGAGTAGCGGGATAGGTTGCAAGCTTTTTTATATTAAACTAATTACTCTATAAGACAGGGAATATAAATTGAGATTAACTAATAGATCTCTGGAGACTTACAGTAAATGGGCAAGGATTTGTCTGGCTCTCAGTTGTCAGCAATTGAAGGAATATCCAAGATGGGATCGCAAATTATTTGACAAACTGTACTCAGAAGCAGCCTTGCTTCTTAATTCTTCACATGCATGTGCCTGCTTATACCACAGCTCCTCATTCTGGCTTTGGTATGTTGTGGTACTTGCATTTTTAAAAGCTGTAGGTCCTGCAAACCTGTAATGTACCCAGTCTTTTCTAAGATGCTATTTGCAGTTTTTTGTTTTACTAAAATGTGGAGGAAAGAACCAGTTTAGAATTTATTTTGTCGTTTATTTTATTTATTTTGCTATTGTTCATTTGTCTGTACAGTGGCAAGAGTGGGAAATACTGTATCCCAAATGGGTGGTATAAAAATGTAATAAATAAATTCTAATGCCATATTCCTCTTTACTAGATTTATCCCCTCAATGGACCCTTGGAGGGAGGTGTTGCTCTCACTGTGACTGGATCCAATCTGGGGCATCGCTTTGAGGATATTGCTCAAACTGTGAAGGTTGCTGGATTACCATGTGTTCCTGATCCAGACCTGTATCTCGTATCTACTCGGTAAGGGGACCCTCTAACATATAGGCCTGCCTTCTCCTCCTCTTTCTTTTTAAAGGGGGGAGAGGGCTATAACCTGAAACAGTAGTTATTCCTTTGGTACGTCTATGGCAGTGATGCCAAACCTTTTCGAGACCAAGTGCTCAAACTCAACAGGCTGCCATTTGCACCACAGCGGGGCGGGGTGAACTCTATGCTGGGGGGAGGGAGGAAACACTCCCATTGAGCTGCTGGACAAAGGGGTGGGGTAACTGTGTTGCGGGGGAGGAAGCTTTCCCATTGAGCTGATGGGCAAAGGGGCTGGGTCAACTCTGTGCTGGGGCGACAGTGCGTGTGACCACAGAGAGGGCACACATGGTTTAGGGGGCTGGTCATTATGGCCCAGGGGCCAGATCTGGCCCCCAACACCAATTCATCCAGTCTGCAAAGCCCTCGTCACTCACGGCAGCGGAAGTAAAAGCACCCATATGGGCGTGTTTTACTTCTGCTCCCGGTAGCAATAAGGGCTTCCTGGCCTGGATGAATTGGCATACGGGGCTGGATCCAGCCCCTGGGCCATAGTTTGGGAAACCTTGATGTAGACTATCAAGGAAGTTCAGGGACTTCATGTAGCCTGCAGGCCTCATTTTCCCCATTGTTGCTTTAGCATGTGTGAGACTGATCAGGACAGTCACATTGCTAGAATCCTAGCAAAAGCTCCTACGTTGCTCCTTGTTGTCTTTGCTAAGTTAAATATATATGCTGTATATAGACCTGCTGCAGTACAATATGTGTAGGCTGTCCATTCATGCAGCCTGCCTGTCATTCCCTTCAGGATTGTGTGTGATGTCCCCCCTGGAAGCCGAGGATTGTCCGGCCCTGTTGAGATCACTGTGGGAGACCGCCCACCGGGAGTTTCTGGGAGCCACTTCACCTATCAGGTACTGATGGAGGTCATAGGGAACATGGGGCTGTCCTAGAATGAGTCTAGAACAGGGTTTCCCAACCTTCAATCCTTGGACTTTAATTCCGAGAAGCCCAAGTCAATTCCCACTTAGGCTTCTGGGAATTGAAGTCCAAAAACCAGCATTTGGGAAACACTGGTCTAGAGAAAGCTTTGGGACCAGGCGTAGGGGAGCAGGAGCAGGTGTGGTTGCTTCCAGTGAGCCCCTGAGGCTGTTTTTTTCCTTGTGTTAGCAGAGTAAGTGCCAGTGGCATAGTGTGGGTTTCAGCCGCCCGGTGCGTAGGCCAAATTCGCCACCCCGTGGGCAGGGCCCAGAACGCCGGCAATAGTGGAGTATCCTGGCGCCCATCCCCGCAGCAGCCTCTTGCCCATCGCCATGCCCTTCCAGGCCCCTCTCTGACCAAAGGCCCCCCCAGCAGAGAAGGCGCCCCAGCCAGACCGGCCTCCCCATCATCCTCACTACTGCAGCCTCAGGAGGAGAAGCAGCAAAGTCTTGGGGTGGGAGGGGAGGTTATTTCGAGGAGGTTGCTTCCCTGTGAAAAGCACGGAGGGCGAGTGGGCAGGAGGGAGAAATGCCAGTTTGCTGCCCCCCCCAAAAGTTCTGCCTGGCCCTGACCACTACCACTATGCTACGCCTCTGGTGAGTGTGTTTGGAAGAAGATGAGGTCAGAAACAGCAGGCAGGGCTGGCTCTGTCATTAAACAGAGTGAGGCAACTGACTCAAGCAACAAACGTTGAGTGTCTTGACAAGGCAGCATTTTGTTTGTTAATTAATATGTAGCAATTTGCAGGGATGGGGAGGAAGAGGATGTTGTGTTCTCAGGTGCTAAATTAAGTTGGCTGGCTTTGGAAACAAATGAACTTTGACTTGGGTGGGCAAAGGACACTGCTTGCCCTTCTGCCTGTGTAGCAGAAAGTCTTGGGTTGGCATTAACTCTGACTGCTCTCAGGAGCTGCCTGCCATCCTATTGCATGCTTGTCTCCTCAGGACCCCACCCTTCTGGATCTGCACCCTAAACTGGGCCCTGTGGTTGGAGGTACCCGCCTCACCATCACTGGGGAGGAGCTTCTGACTGGTACCGAAATTGCTGCCTACGTGGGAGACCTGCCTTGCATCCTGTGAGTGTGCATCTGTATTCCCACCACAATCACAATCTTTCCTTTCTACTGTTTTGTCCAGGTGTTCGCAACCCCTGGCCCACGAGCCTAATCCAGCCTGTACATCTCAATCCAGCCCATGGGGGCCACCCGGGCACCTCTAGACCTCCCCTGCACCCTTGGAAGTTGAAATACATCATTTACCATGACAGTGGCTGCGGCAGGAATTGCATTGGTTTTGCAGCTTCGTGCACAGTCTCCGCCACTTCCCACAGCAGCGGGAGGTGTTGGGGAGCAATATCGCTCAATTTTGGGATTTTTCCTCTTCTTCTCCATGGCGCTTCGGCAGGGAAAGTGCACCAGTTGGTGACTTCTGATGCCGGGTGGAGCTTGCGTCAGTGCCTGGAGTCACACGACGGAACAAGGAAGTTGCAAACCAGTGCACTTTCCCTGCTTCAGCGCTGTGGAGGAGTAGCAGAAAAATCCCAAAATTGAATGATATTGCTCCCCAAAGACAGGGGCGTGCTTGGCTGCGGTAAAAGGGCACTGGACAGGGAGTGATAAGGGTATTTAACGCTAACAAAATATATATGTTCCCACTTGCCTTCTAATTTCAACTCCCCTCTGGGGATTCGAACCAACACCCAGCTGCTTATAAGGCAAAATTGCAGCCTCTAAGCCACGGCAGCTCCACTGTAAATGGAGCTACTTTTGTAAGCTTATATTTGGCTTCCAAGGAGAAGGAAGGAAGGCAGAGGAACATGGAGCCCACTTGTTTGCTCAATCGTTGCAGACAGGGGTGCCCAAACTGTGGGCTGGATCCAGGCCCTGACGTCAATTCACCCGACCCGCACCATCCTTGTCGCTCCCGGAAGCAGAAGTAAAACATGCCCATATAGTGGTGTGGGTTGAATGAATTAGCATTGGGGTGGATCCGGCCCACAGGCTGTAGTTTGAGCATCCCTGGTTCCTAGGTATCGCAGCTCAGCTCGGCATTTTGGACTGGCACCCAAGTGGGGCACCATGCCCACCACTGGGTGGAGACTGCATGAAGCCGCAAAACCGATGCAATTTCTGCCATCACCCCCACCAAAAATGTAAGCACTGGGAGAAAACACACCTCCGGCCCTTGTGTCAGGGGTGTGTCTGGCCTGTGGAGGGAAGATGTTGCGAACCCCTGGTTTAGTCCTTTTCCAATCCTTCATTCGATCTTTTTTGCTGTCTCCCACCCAACAGAGAGGAGCCTGTGGAACCAGATGCCATTGTGTGTCGCACCAGTGCCAGTTCCAAAACTCAACAAGCGTCTGTCTGGGTCCAGTATGGTAGCATTCGGCGCCAACTGCAGGGGAGACCCTTCCGTTATACACCCAACCCACAGCTCACTGGAGCTTTCCCTTCAACCAGCTTCCATGGGTAAAAGGCTAATGGGAGGAAGGATGCTGACAGATGTTACCTAATTAAAGAAACATTTATTTATTTATTTATTTATTGGTCACTTAGCACCTGCCTTACTTAAAACAAGAACTCTGCAGGAAAAAGGCATACATGCTTGGATCATGGCAGACACTCTCTCTCTTTATTTTTAAGGCATGGTCTCCTGTGTGTGAGAGGAAAAGGGAGGGATTGGCATATCTAGGATGGCACCCATTATTTTTCTTTTTTTATAAACACTGTAATTAAAAAATGATTCAAAAAATCTGGAAGCCTATTGTTAGGAGCTTACAGTGTCTATGTGGTTAAAATGCTGAACTTGATGATTGAAGAGTTGGCAAGTCAGTGGTTCAAGATCCAAACAAAACAATTCATCATAGTAGTCTTGGAATATGTGGAAGTTTCCATCAGAAAGGGGGATTGGGGAAGGCCAAAGGTATTGAGAGGTGTAGGGAGACATTTGGATGGCTGAAAATGAGTGCTGAGCAGGGGAGCAAAGTTGTGGAGAACTTTGGAAGAGGAGAGCTCTACAGGGCTGCCACTGCCACCAATCCTGTGTCCTCCAGAAGTTTCATATTATAAATCCCTGGACCACGAAGCCAGCTATATGGAGCTGTAGATTTGATTGCAGGAATTTGGAGATCTGCAGTCCCTTAGCTCTAGACCAGGGGTGCCCAAACTATGGCCTGTGGGCCAGATCTTGCTCCAACCCCAATTCATCTAGCCCACATCGTCCTCATTGCTCCGAAAGTGGAAGTAAAATATATTTTATTTCCGCTTTCGGGAGCAACAAGGGTGGCACAGGACAGATGAATTGGGGTTGGGGCAGGATCTAGCCCATGGGCCGTAGTTTGAACACCCCTGGTTTAAGCAGAGAAAATGGCAGCTTAAACTCTATCTCATCCTGTTGCAAAACAGATTGCAAGGTGCATTTTACTTCTATTTCCGGTGGGAGGAACCACATGACTAGCTCACGGCCCAAAAAGTTAGGGCACCCGTGCTCTAGACGTCATGAGGTTAGCTAGGCCTGGCTCAAGTGCCTGCCCTGCATCACGCTGGCATGCCCCAGTTGCTGTAGCCGCTTTTCACCACCTTGGATGCTTGGATTCCCCCAGGGGCGGACGGATCATCCACGTGGAGGGAACTAACCTGGACGTGGTACAGCAGCCACTCATCAAAGCTATTCTGGAGCCTGGGGAAGAGGAGGAGGAGACAGTAACCAGTGGAGGCATCTGGAAAAGAAGAACCTGCGATTCCCTACTCAGGCTGCATGCCCCAGTGAACCCAGCCCCCTCACACTCCTGTGCCAAGGTGGGAGACTTGCTGGAGGTGAGTTGCAGGCAGGGGGAGAAAATACTTGAGCTTGCGGTTCAGGGACCTTTTTTGCACACTGCATTACTCACTGCAGGTCCTTGCCTTATGTCTTCACAGTGCTGGGAAATGTGCTGCATCAATTCATCCTCTCTCCTCCTCTGTCCATCACCCGCAGTGCCGCCTGGCGCTCGCTTCCGCAACCTTCTTTTTGAGCTGGATGGGCTCCGTGTCTCTTTTAGCAATGCTAGTGGGGGCCAGCAGTTCTCTTACAATCCTAATCCCCATCTACGCTGGCCGGGCCGGGATTCCACTGGGCGTTCTTTTAGTCTCAAACCTGGCAACATTTTGGATATAGAGGTGAGTTGGGAAGCGGGGTGGACTATATTGATGCCCTCAAATCTAGGATCAACTTCATAGGAAGAGGATAATAATTTGGTTTTTCTGGACTATAATATCTAGTAAAGCTGTTGCACAAGTAAAGAAGGAAAAGGGAGAAGCAAAGGCAAAATATTAGGACACTTGAATGGATGGGAAAAAATCATGGATGAACACCCCCTTCTTCAGACACAGCAGAAGTGAATTTTGATTAGCAAAAGATCATAAATGGAAATACTGGACCACCACTACTGGAGAGTGAGGTTGTAAGAGCTTTACAAAGATGGGAAAGCAAGAGGGCCAGATGACATCCCAGTAGAAATTTTGAAATGTATCTCCAAAGTTAACATCAAAGAACTGATGGACCTTTTTAACACCATTTATGACCCAGGGATTCTTCCGAGTGATTGGTTGTTATCAACCTTTGTCACACTGCCAAAGAAATCAAATGTGAAGTCCTGTGAGGAGTACAAAATGATTAGCCTCATGAGTCATGCTCTTAAGGTCTTCATGAAAATCGTCCATAGTAGAATGTATAAGAAGTGCAGAGAAAGCACAACTGAAACACAGTTTGGTTTCAGGAATTCTGTGAGTACCAGAGACATACTAATGCAGGTCTTCATACAAAGATGTAGAGACAGGAGATATGATGTACATGCATGTTTTATAGATTACACCATTATCGTTTGTTCCCCAAACTTCTGTACTTTTGCAGGGGGAAGGTTTGAACCTTGGCATCAGCAAGAACGAAGTTAGAGTTATCATTGGCAACAGTATCTGCACTGTCAAGACCCTCACACCGACCAACCTGTACTGTGAACCCCCACTGAAGCCTCCACAACCCCTTAACGCTTCTTCTGTGCTACCAGAGTTCATTGTGAGTTCAAGAAACTGTTAAGTTTTATGCAGCAGCAGTAAAGTGGGGCAGATTTAGGCAATCTTAGTTTGAAATGCAAGTTCTCCAAGGTTTTACTCCCTGTTTAGCACAGCAATAAATACACTTCACTAAATGTTTAGTATTGTTTATTCACAGTTAGGTCAGAGAAATATACCTATGCTCTGGATTCTCAATAAGAATAATTTCAGAAAGAAGTAAAGTTGAAGTTAGAGTCTTTTAGTTCTTTTTAGGCCTGCCATGTGGCCTTCAAAATGGTGAGCTCAAATATACATGTTTCCCCTTCAAATGCAAAAAAGCAAGAGAGAGTGCACATGAGGTGAACAACAAAACCTTAATACAGTAATACCTCATATAACATTAGTATCGAATAACACTAAAATCACATAACATTAAGGAATCTGGGGGGAAGAATTGCATCAGATAACATTAAGATCCTATGGGATGCTTCAGATAACAACCGCTAAAGCCTGTGTGGTTACAATGTATCTCTATGGATCCCATAGAGGATCAGATAGCACTAAAAATCATATAACACCAAGACTTGTGGAACCAGGTTTTAGTGTTATATGAGGTTTTACTGTACTGTACATGCAAAACAGGTCAGGTGGCCCCCCAGAGGGGGGAAGACAAAAAACTTTCCTATTGGTTGTTCAGGGACAAAACAGTACAATATATTAACAACTTCCTTTAGGTTAGCCTGGTATTTTTGTCTTACAGTCATACTAATACTCACTGCATGCTGGGGTTGCACTAAAAACTCAACAGAAATGGGTGCTGGGCATGGGAATATATAGTGTATTAATTATTTGTATGTGATACCACTCAGCCCCTCATACCTGTTTCTACTGAGCAGGAGAAATGTTCTCCTGATCCCCTTTTATGTAATGTTAATGTAGGTGAACCTCTTTCTTAGTAGGCATTTTGACTTCCTGAAAGGATACAAGCAAGATCACACCCTTGGATTTTGCATAATTGCAAATGATTCTGTCTTCAATTTGCTGCTGCAGGTTAGATTCCCACCCCACCCATGTAGCATGTACAGAAGCTGCAGTTCTACACAATACAAATGGCCTTGGGCTTATGTTTGTCAGAACAGTTGTGGCATCTTTCTTTTTAATTTAGTTTTTGTTGTTGTTGTTCAGTCTCACAGTTGATTCCGACCCTTTGCGACCCTATAGACCACTGTCCGCCAGGCACTTCTGTCCTCCACCATTCTCCTCAATTCGCTCAGTTCTGTGCCCATTATCTCTACAATACCATCTAGCCATCTCATTTTTGGCCGCCCCTTTCTTTTGCCCTCCACCTTTCCCAGCATCAAGGCTTTCTCAAGTGAATCCTCTCTTGATGTCCAAAGTACTTTAGCTTCATCTTTACTATTTGACCTTCTTAGGAGCAGTCAGGGTTGATTTCTTCTAAGTTTGACCTATTTGTTCTCCTCGCTGTCCAGGGGACTCTCAAAACCCTTCTCCAACACCACATCTCAAAGGCATCTATTCTTCTGCACTCAGCTTTCCTAATGGTCCAGCTCTCACAACCATACATTGCCACAGGGAATACCATTGCTTTGACTATACGAATTTTTGTTCACAATGTGATGTCTCTACTTTTCACTATGCTCCCCAGGTTTCTCATCGCTTGCCTAGTGTAACTCAGTTGGGATTTATGTAATGGAAATCAGTACTGAAATGTTTAATTTAATTTAATTTAATTCTCATACTTGTATGCCGCCCAGTCAGGAAACCCGACTCAGGGCAGCTCACACAATATTATGCAGTAAACACAATAATACAATATAGACAATAATTATACCGTATTCATCCTACAAAAGCACATATCATAATATAAAACAGTACAACAATACAGTAGTACAACGGCCTCTCCACTCCGGCTGCAGGCAGGTCCGAGGGTGGCGGCGAAGTCTTGCTGTGCACCGCTGTAGCGGCCTTTTGGTACCCGGGGAGGGGCCCAGGATGCCAGTGGTGGTGAAGGGTCCTGGCACCTGTTTGTCACTAATAGTTACAGTAGTAATATTTTGGGGGTGGTGCCAAGAGTCCTTTTAAAAAAATTTAAATACAAAAAAAGAAGCAAACACAACCAAAAAATAAACCTAAGCAAACATACATATATTATATTATATTATATTATATTATATTATATTATATTATATTATATTATATTATATTATATTATATTATATTATATTATATTATATTATATTATATTATATTATATTATATTATATTATATTATATTGACTCTATGTGCACCCACCACCCATGGGACTTGTAAACCTTCTCCAGTAAGTGTTTTCTATATCATTAAATTTTCATATTCACTCCATCCCAAAAAGATAATACATCTTATTCCGGCTTTATTCCTTTCCCTTTCACCAATACATACCTTAGAAATTTTCCTCCTGTCTCTCAAAAATCATATATTTTTTTGCTGATCCTTTTTTTATTTTTATCTCGCATGTTAATTTATCATTTATAGCTATATTCCATATCTTTATACCAATCATCCAATTCAAATTCCTAATCCACTTTCCATTTTTAAATAATATTCAGTCTAAGTGTTGTTACAAATATAATAATCATTTCTCCCCCCCATTCTATCTGCATATTTCCAAAAATTATTAATAATGTTTTTTTACAATAAATATCCAAATTCATAGATAATATTTCACTAATTTCAGTAAAAACTGTTTTCCTTATTTTCTTCGCATTTTTACATTCCCACTTAAATGTACTGGAGTGTTAAGAACTGAGGCTTATACATTCTGTCCTTGTGCAATCAAGGCATAGTTGGCATGCTGATTAGTGCCTGGAGCAATCATAAAGTTCACTTAGAGTGGAGATTTTCAACCTATGGCCCTTGGGCCACATATGGCCCATGACACCATTTCGGGGGGGGGGGGTCACCGACTCCACCACACCAGGAAGTGCCATGTGGTGGAGGAAGGACAAAATGGCCATCCGGTCTCTGAAGCTGTCTGAGGGAGCATGACCCGGCCCCCGACTTTAAAAGTTTGAGAACTTCTGACTTAGAGGGTGACTATACAGGCATTTAAGGGCCACAATGGGTTAGTGCTCAAGACACTGAGCTTGATGACCAGAAGGTTGGCAGGTCCAGTTCAAGACCCAAGTGTTGTGTGATGGAGTGAGCACCTGTCATCTGTCCCAGCTCCTGCCAACCTAGCAGTTCAAAAGCAAGATATTACAAGTAGATAAATAGGTACCACTTTGACAGGAAAGGTAATAGCATTCCATGTGCTCCACTATCTAGTCATGCCTGCCACATGATCACAAAAACATCTGCAGACACAGACAGCACTGGCTTTTTGGCTGTATTCAGAGATCAGTACCGCCCCCTAGAGTTGGACACCACTGACTTTCGAGCAAGGGAGACCTTGACCTGTTAATACAGGCACTTAATCCCCTGTTTGATCTGCTCTGGAAGCAGGTCCCTTAATATCTAAAAATGGTGACCAGATGTTGCCTTGGCTGGAGTGAACCAGCTCACTCCCAGAGCATTCTTACCTCCATTTTTTTTGGCCTAGGTCAGGGACTTCTGCTTTATGGGTCAGGTTCACTCTGGTTTGGCTTTCATTTGCCATCCGCTTTCAATTTCCCCACATTATTAGTGACAGCTGAATCAGGCCATGAAGTGGAAAGCAAACAAAAATCCCTCTCATTTGCCCTCATAGATCTTCTCTGCTTCTGGGAAGAAGTTTTCATTTGAGGGTTTTTTTAAACTTGTTGCAGTGCATTTGCCCTGCCCTAAATACACTTAATTTTTCTTCACTTCTTCAGCTTCTCCAAGGAGCAGAGGAAGTATATAATTTGTCAATATCATGCTGTGGTTCTGTTCTTAAGTCACTTCACAATATTGATATACAGTAATACCCCGTATAACGTGAGTATCATATAGTGCTAAAACCGTATAACGTGACAAGATTTTTGGAAAAAAAAATCTTGTTTCAAATAACACGATTTTAACGTTATCCGATACAGTCGTTCTTAGCAGCAGGGTGGGTGGAAAGCTGAATGGGGTTCTCCGTTCAGCTTCCCAGCCACCCCTCAGCTACGGAGGCAGGGGTGGGGAGGCTGGAAAGCTGACGGGGGGCTCCCCCGTCTGCTTACCCAGCCACCCCACAGCTGCGGAGGCAAGGGCTGGTGGCTAGGGAAGCCGACAGGGAGTCCCCGTCAGCTTCCCCAGCCACCCTGCAGCTGTAGATCGGGTCCTCTGATCTCTCTGGAGCAGGCAGGGGACACGATCCAAGCTGTTTCTGGGCTTCCCCGATGTCCTGAGCCAGTGCAGCAAGCCAGAATGTTGGAATTCGAACTCTGACATTCTGGCTTGCTGCACTGGCTCAGGACGTTGGGGAAGCCCAGAAACAGCTTGGATGGGGTCTGCCCACCTCCCTGGACCCAGTGGGGGGTCAGAAACCCCAAAATTGGTAAAAAAAACGGACTTTTTTTACCAATTTTGGGGTTTGACACCCCCCCCCCCCCCGGCCGGGTCCAGGGAGGTGGGCAGACACGATCCAAGCTGTTTCTGGGCTTCCCCGACGTCCTGAGCCAGTGCAGCAAGCTAGAATGTCAGAGTTCGAATTCCGACATTCTGGCTTGCTGCACTCTCTCAGGACGTCGGGGAAGCCCAGAAACAGCTTGGATTGGGTCCCCACACCTCCCTGGACCCAGCAGAGGGGTCAGAAACCCCAAAATTGGTTAAAAAAACGGACTTTTTTTTACCAATTTTGGGGTCTCTGACACCCCCCCCCCCCCGCCGGGTCCAGGGAGGTGGGCAGACCCGATCCAAGCTGTTTCCAAAGTTCTCCCACCTCCCTGGAGGCAGCAGCAAGCCAAAATGTCAGGATTCAAATCCCGACATTCTGGCTTCCTGCAGCCTCCAGGGAAACGGGGCTTTTTTTAACATTGTGTGATCAATGTATCGCACAACGTTAAAAACCGGATAGCGACGGGACTTGTGGAACCAAGTCATAACGTTATTCGGGGTTCTATTGTACAGTCAAACCTCGCATAAAGAGTGCCTCGCTTAAAGAGCAGAATTTTCTCTGAATGTTTGCTTTGCTTAAGAAATAAAACCAACCAAAAACTCGCTTAACATATAAATTGGGGTTCACAATCCCCCCCACAATTGGTCACTTACAATGGTGTTTCACTTAAAGAGCAAACTCACTTAAAGAGCAGTTCTGTGGAACGCATTATGCTCTTTAAACGAGGTACAACTATATTGACAGTGGGCTGCTGCAGACCACATAGGATTGCTTGAGGATCACACCGTACGGCATAGTGGACCCTCCTAGCAACCGTAATTAGCCTGCTCTAGCCAAGCCATGTACAAATAGCAAAGAGACCTTTGCCCCTGCATCCTTAACTCCATCCTCACATGTCCTTGCCCCAAACACTCATTTTAAAGGCAGCCACTGTATTTGTGTCAATGCACAAGTAACTTTAGTTATTTTGGAACTTTAACTACTTTTTTTTTGGGGGGGGGGTATCACATGAGAGCAAGAAATAGCATTCCAGGTTGCACATCAAAGTTCACATATTGGAGTCCTTGCTCTGGAGTTGCCCGGCCCCATTATTCCAAGATACTGTATCTTTACATGCTAATTAAAAGGAAACAGACAAACATCCAAAAAGTTGCCTCAGATACTTTGGGGAGAAAAAGAAACTGGTGCTAGAATTGGGCTTGCAGAAAATAACTATCATGTCCACTCTATTCTTCCTTCCCCCTTCCCAACTTTTAACAGGGTTTGGTATAACAAAATCAAATTATGGTTAGGTGCCACACACATTTCTATTTCAGGATAAGCTGACAATTTCTGACTAAAGGCCAGAGGCCATTAGTGGAAAGTTGGTGCATGGATTGCCCGTCTGAAATGCAGAAACAAAGGGAAACAAAACCATTAATGCAGACTCTGATTAAGGTGGTTGTTTCTTTTACAGTGGAAGCACTCTTTGCATTAAATGTGTTAAAATCTTGCCCTAAATAATTAGGCTTACATCCCAGTCCTGGCTCCTTTGGCTGCCAATTTTTTGCTGTATTGAAAATTAAATTGCTTACTATTGATCTTCTTTTATCCTTCTTTTACAGCTATGATTGGGTATTGGTAGATAGTGTAGACTTCTTCTTTGTCTTTGAGTGCCATATCCGATTCTGAACATTGGCTATCCTCATGGCGATCAGCCATGAAGATTGTCCTGGGAACAGTATGATGCCATTTGCCTTCCACATTGCAATGTGATACCCATACAATCCACTTTCTGGTCCTCAGCCCCAGGCCAATATTGATGAAGCTACTACCCTCAGAAAGGGATTCAAATGGGATTTAATCCCCTTGGGGACCATTCACCTTCCCTGTAGACTTCCAAGGCTGTTAGTCCTCAGGGTTGTCAGGTTAATTAATGGCTGCCTGATGATTGCAATTAAGTCACTGGCAGTATGGTCTACTCTATTACCATAGCAGGATAGCCTGGTCAGACTCCCAGTGTAGACTAGACCAGCCTTTCCAGGCCTGGTGAACACGCAGCTTTAGGGTGGTCTGTGTTGTATAACAGTAGATCTGGAGGGCATCAGATTGAGGATGCTGCCTTGAAAGATGAACTGGAGAAAAGCGGGTAAGGAGTCACGGATACTTAAGGGCATAAGAAGCTTCCGTGTAGTGAGCCTGAACATTGTTCTATCTTAGATGAGCATTGGCACCTCTGATTGGCAGCTGTAGCTGTCCAGGATTTCAGGCAGGAATCTCCCTAAGGCCAGCCTGGAGGTCCCTGGTGCTATGCCATCCAAAGACTAACCAATCTAGTTAGACTGAACTCTCCTAGACTGCCTTTCATGTACCATTTGAAGAAGGGATTGGGTCTGAGAAGCCTAGGCTCCCACATCTTTTTCCCTTAGCCTGTAAACTGGCTTAAGACTTTGTTGTTGCTTTTGCTGCTACAGACATGGAGGCCTGTTTCCTTAGAGCAGGGATTTTCAGCCTACGGCCGGCAGCACCGTTTCATGTGGACCCTCACTGCCTCCACCATACCCGGAAGTGTCATGTGTTGGAGGAAGGGCAAAATGGCCGTCCGGCCCCTGAAGCTGTCTGAGGGAGTGTGACCCGGTCCTCCGGGTTAAAAAGGTTGAGGTCTCCTGCCTTAGAGTAAGTCTTTTGGCTCTCATTTTCTTCCTAAAGGTACAGATGGGAAACCTACACCTTGATCTCGGCCGTGTTCGCTATGATACAGAGCCACCATCCCGATTCCCTCCTGAAGCCCAAATTGGGTTAGGAGTGGGGGCAGCAGTTCTGGCCTTTGTGGTGTTGCTACTCATCTTGATGTACAGGTAAGCCACGTATGGATGAAGATTTGAAGGGAGGAGGAGGCAGTGGTGGGTAGCAAAAAAAATTTTTTTTAAAAATTGCTACCACAATGTGGGCGGAGCCTACATTGTGGGCAGAGCCTACATCGTGGGCGATCTAGTCATTCCTGCCATGTGGTCATGTATACATCTGCAAACACAGGCAGCACTGGTTCTTTGGCCATAAATGGAGATGAGCACTGCACCCTAGAGTCGGATATGATTGGCTTTTGAGCAAGGGAGACCTTGAACCACTTGCAGGGACAAAACCTGACGTCAAATTTGAATACCAGTCAGGGACTTTCTATTATTAGGTAAAGGTTGCCCTTGCTCGAAAGCCAGTTGTTACCAACTCTAGGGTTCAGTGCTCATCTCTGTTTATAGCTAAAGAGCCAATGGACTTAATCCACAAAAGCTCACGTTAAAATTTAGCAGTTAGTCTTTAAGGTCCCACAACATTTTTGTCTTTTTGTTTTGTTTGCTCTCTGATATGCTTTCACAGAATAAAACTTTTAAAATGGTAGCTGTGTTATTCTGGCCAGGGCAGGGAGGTGGGTGTGGCCACCCAATTTCGCTACCCACCCACCCAAAGGCAACCCAATTTGGCTATCCCCCCCTGCCATGTGTGCGTGCAAACCTGTTACTGCCCACCACTGGGATACCCATGGTAAGGCAATACAGTATTCTTATTTTTTCCCCCTCCATTTTGCCCTTGCAAAAGCTCAGTGGGATCTCTTTTCTCTCTCTCTTTCTCTCCCCTCCCCCCCTTCTCTTTCCTGTCAGGCGGAAGAGCAAGCAAGCCATGAGAGACTACAAAAAAGTTTTGGTGCAGCTGGAGAACATGGAGAGCAGTGTGGGGGACCAGTGCCGCAAGGAGTTCACTGGTATGAAATGGGGTTGGATTGCCATGCTCCCCTGGGGAGCCATGTGGGAGTTCTGCTCCAAGCTCTCTGAAGGGCCACAGGATGAGGAAGGTAGAGTTGGTGTATATAAGAGGAAGTGAGTCTAGACATGTCTAAGGAAAAAGGACAAGTTGGAGTGTGGAGAATGAGAAAGAGAAGTGGCATCTTTGTGTCCCAGGTTTTTTTAAACTGATGCCCTCTAAAAGAGAAGGATGGTGAGGAATGAACTCCAAACCCCTAGAGAGCTAATGACAGCCTAGGAGTCACCATGGACCATAGAATGTAGCTGGCCAGTTCCAGCAGTTCTTCTAGGTTTCAGAGTCCTGGTTTGAGAATCCATAGGTGGAGCACAGGCGCTTTAAGAACCACTTAGCCAGGTGGTTAAGATGCTGAACTCGCTGACTGGAAGGTTGGAGTTCGATTCCCAGGTACTGCATGATGGAGTGAGCTCTTGTCTCTGTCCCAGCTCCTGCCAACCTAGCGGTCCGAAAGCAAGAAAAATTGCAAGTAGATAAATAGGGACCACTTCGGTGGGAAGGCAAACAGCATTCTGTGCACTCCGGTGTCAAGACATGCCTGCCACATGTCCATGGAAACGTCTGCAGATGCAGACAGCGCTGGCTCTTTGGCAATAAACAGAGATGAGCACTGAACCCTAGAGTCGGATACGAGTAGCTTTCGAGCGAGGGCAACCTTTACCTTTACTGACTTCAAAAATTAATGGTGCATGTTAGAAGAATTGTCAGAAACTTTGTGGGGAAAAGTTCAGAGTGATAAATGGCTGGTAAAGCATTGCTCATTTTATTTCAAAATATAAGCTTTTCTTCTCTGACCAGGTCTAGCTAACTATAAACCCTAGGAATACAAACAGTGGTTTGGTCAGAGGTTTTCCTAGGAACCCTAAGTTGTCTCTTAGGTTGCATCTCAGGGTATATAAGGTTCCCTGAACTCAACAGGATTTACTTCTGCACAGAAACATACAGGATTGCACTGTGCATGTAGTGAGAGTTAAGGGCTGAAGCTGAAAAATTAGAGGAACATCTGGAGCAAGTGGAAATGAAACTGCATTTAGCTGTCAGAGTAGAGTAGTATGTCTTGAACACACAGAAATTAAGCGGAAGAAACTTTTCTTTTCTACCACTTGCTTCCCTTTCTGGGAAATACTTTCATTGACTTAATTTCTGTATGCCAGGCTGTAAAAGGAGGCGGCACCCCTAGGCATGAGAGAACCAGAAAGATGTTTTTCGAAGCAAGGAGTCACCAAGGTTGTATAAAGCAGAACTAGTGACCTTTTGGATGTCCATGTTGGTGACTATGTTAGGAGCCTTGGTGGCACAGTGGTTTAACTGCTGTACTACAGCCTAAATGTTGTGAGTTCGATCCTGATGAGGCATGAACGTTAACTCAGCCTTCCATTCTTCCTTCTGATGTCGGTAAACTGAGTGCCCAGCATGTTGGGAGCAAAATGTGAATTAACTTGTGAACCTCCATGATGGCGAACCTTGGCACTTCAGATATTCTTGGACTTCAATTCCCAGAATCCTGAGCTCCCGTGAATCCACACAAATGGGTTTGCTGCGATTCATCCGGCCCACTCCGCCCTTGTCGCTCCTGGAGTGGAAGTAAAATGCTTCTGGGAATTGAAGTCCAAGAACATCTGGAGTGCCAGGGTTTACCATCATGGTCCTAGATAATGCATAAGCGCTATGGGGTGGTATAGAAGTACAGTAATACCTCGGATAACGCTAAGACTTGGTTCCACAATTCTTGGTGTTATCCGATTTTTAGTGTTATCTGATGCATGTTAAAATCCTACGGTGTGGATCGGATAACGTTAAAGCTCCATAGAGCTACATTGTAAAAGCACAGGCTTTTGCGGTTGTTATCCGATCCATCCCATAGGACCTTAACGTTATCCGATCCAATTCTCCTCCCCAGATTACTTAACGTCATGCAATTTTAGCGTTATCCGAGGTAAACGTTATCCGAGGTATTACTGTACAGTGAATCCCCACTTCACGGAATTAATCCATTCCACAGGGTTTTCCTTTTAGTGATTTATCCTTAAAGCGAACTGCGGTTTCCCATAGGAATGCATTTGGGGGAGTTTGTTCCGGAGCTCAGAGAAAAGCCAAAAATAATGGTTTAAATGTTGAGAACTCTTTATAAAGTGATGAAAAATTCCAAAATGCACTTTATGAAGAATTTTCAACAGAAAAAAAGGGTGGGTTTTTTTGTTTTTTTTTTGCTTTTTTCTTACCTTCACAACAGAAGAAAATGATTTTCAGTGCATTCCTATGGGAAACCATGCTTTTCGCCCTCCAGTGGCAAGCTGTGGTAATGGCCTGACAGTCAGCTGTTTCCCACCGCTGCCGCCCCAGAAGTACCAAACGCTACTTTTAGGCTGCTGAATTGCACTGAAAACACTACGAAAAATTCCAGAAACAGAGGAAATGCTCCGAATACCCTCCCGCCACTGTGGAAAGTGGCAGGGGGTGCCCAAGCAGCCCAAAAAACTCTGCATCCTGGGAAAACCAATTCCATTTTGTGGTTTTTCTCCGTAAAGCAGTTCTTCCTCCCCCCCCATCCATCCATCTCCTCCCTTTCTTCTCCTCCTTTGAACCCAAACCTTCTGCTTGCTGCAGATCTAATGACAGAAATGACTGACCTCAGTGGGGAGCTGGAGGGCTCCGGGATCCCGTTCCTGGACTATAACACCTACACCCAGCGTGTCTTCTTCCCGGCTCAGGGTGATGTGCCTCTGCAGCGCACGCTGGACCTGCAGGAGAGTCGCAGGGCCACTGTGGAGCAGGGCCTGGGGCAGCTTTCCAATTTGCTGAATAGCAAGGTCTTCCTACTGACGGTGAGTACTCAGGGAAGGGGGAGACCAGAGGAAGAGAGGGTTGGTTCCGGGAAGCAGCTGGGGTTAAAGCAGGGGTGCCCAAACTTTTCAGGCCGGGGACTGGTCACGTGGTTCAGCGGGCTAGTCATGTGGTTCCTCCCACCGGAAGTGGAAGTAAAATGCTCCTTCCAATCTGTTTTTCAACAGGATGAGCTAGATTTTAAGTTGCCATTTTTTCTGCTTAACCCAGGGGTGCCCAAACTATGGCCCATTGGCCGGATCCATCCCCCGACGCCAATTCATCTGGCCCACACCACCCTTACCACTCCTGGAATCAGAAGTAAAATGTTTTACTTCCGCTTCCGGGAGCAATGAGGGTGGCGTGGGCTGGATGAATTGGCATCGGGGACCAGACTCGGCCAACGGGTCGTAGTTTGGGCAACCTGGGTTAAAGGATAGATTTTCTAACAATTTGGGTGTGGGAGGACTAAGTGGTGAGATTGTTGCTTGTGATTTCTGTGTTTGTGTGAAGAGGTGGCAGCTTACTGCCTAGACAGCTACCCTGTCACAAGCCACTTGCAACAGCTCGTTGGCTGTAATGCAGAGATAAAGCACGTGTGGCCGTCAAGATGTTATTGGCGCACACTCCCATCAGACCTTGTTGGCATAGCCAATGATGAAAAATAGCAATTACATTTACATACTGCCCCATAGCACTTAATGCACCCTCTGGATGGTTCACAAGTTAATTAGCATTTTGCCACCAACATGCTGGGTTCTCATTTTACTTACCTTGGAAGGCTGGATGCCTGAGTCAACCTTGATCCCCATCAGGATCAAACTCACAACATTCTGGCTGCAGTACAGCAGTTTAACTGTTGTGCCACGAAGGCTCAAAATGACGGGACTTGCTGTCAAAGAACACCAGGATGAGGTGGGACACGTTTTCTCTTTGCATGCTGAAATGGACACAATTTAAGTGGCTCTGCAGAAAAGGTGGAAGAATTGATGAAGACCTGGGATTCAGGGGTATCGGTAGCTGAATGTCCTCCTTCACTAGATTTAGAAATATAAAGTACAGTGCTAACCTCTAGGTAGCCATTTGGCACCTCCTAGATCACTCCTGGGAGCGATGAGGGCGGTGTGGGTCAGATGAATTGACGTTGGGGGCTGGATCCGGCCTGCGGGCCATAGTTTGGGAAGCTCCTGTTTAAGCAGAGAAAATGGCAGCCTAAAATCTATCTCATCCTGTTGCAAAACAGATTGCAAGGCGTGTTTTACTTCTGCTTCTGGTGGGATGAACCATGTGATCGGCCCACTGTACCACATGACCGGCCCATGGCCCAAAATGTTTGGGCACCTCGTCCTAGATGGTGGTGGAAAGAGTGTCAACATCCTAGATGTTGTTGTCCAGAGAGTGTCAGCTCCCTTTTCCCATCAACTCCAGTGGTGATGGATGGATAGGAATTGCAGTCCGAGAGCACAGATGTCCCCCTCTGTGTCCTAGATGTATGTGCAGTGCGTGTGTAAGTGGGGTTTGCTGCACCCTGCAAATGCCAAAGCCATAAGTTTCTGTCCCAAGTTACAGGGTTTTTTTAAGTCTTGAGAAAGGAGTAATAGAGAACAGCCTTTAGTCCGGGATTATTGTTTTTCTTATTGGTAAGGAGAGGATGTTCCTTCCCTTTCCCCCGCCCAGTTAATCCGAACACTAGAAACTCAGCCAACCTTCTCGCAGCGGGATCGATGTCGTGCAGCCTCGCTTCTCTCTTTGGCTCTTCATGGACGCTTGGAGTACCTGACGGACATCATGCAGACCCTGCTGAGTGACCTCGCCGCCCACTGGGTCTCCCGAAATGCCAAGCTCATGCTGCGCAGGTAGGACCAAAAGCTGGAGGGACTTACGTTGCCAGTATCAGAAGAAGCATTGCTGGAAGCAAGAGTGTCAAAGATGGTCGGGTGGGTAGAGATGTCTTTGTTCCCAAAAGTTGACTGTTTATGTGCCAGGGTACAGAGGCTTTCACACTTGGCAGAGACATTTATTTTGGGGCTGCCAACCAGCAAGAATTGTTATTTTCGTGTCCAGAACTGAGCCCTGTGCCTAGCGGACAAACAGGATGGTGTAAGATCAAAGCAGGTGATATTTTTGCTGATACTTAATGAAACTCACCAATAGCAAAAATCAAAAAATATCCCTCTCTAACACTACAATATTTTTTCCAGCCCTCAGATGTCTTGTTTTTTTCAAGTTGCCCCTGATCTCCTTCTTTCTCCTTCAATTTATATTTAATTATCATTATAGCCCCTGAATTTGGGATTAAATACAGTAAAACCTCGCATAAAGAGTGCCTCACTTAAATACTAACTTACTTAAAGAGCAGAATTTTCTCTGAATGTATTTATTTATTTATTCAGATTTATATTGCCGCCCACTCGCCGAGGCGACTCAGGGGGGCTTACAGTCAAAACAGAAACAGTACAATAAAAATTATAAAATATAACCTTACAAAATACAACCAAACCAGAACACAGACTAACTCCTCTCAGGCCGTTGTTGTTGGCCCAGAGGAGTGGGCAAGGTCCTCAGCCGCCTCGCTTAACAACTAAAACCAACCAAAAACTTGCTTAAAAAATAAATTGGGGTTAGCAATCCCCCCCACCAGAAGTCACAATTTGTCACTTACAATGGTGTTTCACTTAAAGAGCAAACTCGCTTAAAGAGCATTCCTGTGGAACGCATTATGCGCTTTAAGCACTGTATTCTGCATATACCCAAAGACATCCTCTTTTTAAAAAAATATACCCTAATTTTGGTGTGTGTGTGTGTATGTATGAAGAAGAGTCTTGTATACTTTTAAAGAATGAATATGTATAAGATACTAGAAGCTTTGATATCGTGATGATAATAATAATTTCATGACAAAAAAATTATTCTGAGTTGAAAGGATTTTTGTGGAAGAAACTCTGCTCAGGGAATGCCCAAATGAGGCTCCTGTCGTGTCCCCAAGAGCTGGGACAGAGACAGGAGCTCAATCCGTCATGCATAACCCGTCTCTCGAACTGCCAACTAGCCAGTCTTCCAGCTCACAAGGCAAACTTCTTAATCACTGAGCCACCACAGCCCCTATATCATGACCATGAGACAGAAACAATTCTTTTTAAACCTACATCTGTTTAGTAAAAGAGATTTCTTCAGCACTGTGGCCAATTCATATTCTGTTGTGCTGTGTGGACACATAATCACTGACCCCCATTTTAGCCTGAAGCTGGAGGGAAGACACCAGGTCAAAGAAGGAACCTTGCCTATGGGAAGGGTGGGACGTCACTGAAACAACTTTATTTGTTTCCAAAACAAATTTGCAGGACAGAGACCATAGTGGAGAAGCTCCTGACAAACTGGATGTCCATCTGTCTCTACTCTTATCTTAGGGTAAGTTGTTCCATGTCTCTTGATTGTGTATTTTAGCTCCACATCTGGTGTGAAGGTGGTGGTGAGATTAGCAAAATCCGATGGATGGAGAAATTATGGGAGAACAAGAGCTGCCTAATTGGTACCTTGAGCCACTTTCGTAATGTAGCTACTTTTGCTCACTCTCTTGTTTACTCTTCTTCCCTACATGTTGAGACTTCTCGGAAGAGGAGCTTGATAAACTGTGCAAGCCAGACCTCACCTAAGGAATTTGGATGCTCAAGGCAGGGAAATCCAAACAGCATTCGATCCATTTTAACTCTTTCTATCCTCAGTAGAGTTTCCTCTCCATATCTCAGCTGCACAACTACATTTAGGGGAATGGGAGCCCAAAGTTTCATTCGATTTTTCTGTGTCTCTTTTTGTTGTCCTGGTGAAGGAGGTTGCCGGTGAACCCCTGTACATGCTGTTCCGTGCCATCAAGTACCAGGTGGATAAGGGCCCAGTGGATGCCGTGACAGGCAAGGCCAAACGGACCTTGAATGACGGGAGGCTGCTGAGGGAAGATGTTGAGTATCGACCCCTGACCCTGATGGTTCTGGTGAGGGGGGTCGGTTCTGGTGGCGGGTCTGAGACGCAGCGCATCCCAGCCCGTGTCCTCGACACAGACACCATCACCCAGGTCAAGGAGAAGATCTTGGATCAGGTCTACAAGGGTGTGCCTTTCTCCCAGCGGCCTTCTGTACACACCCTTGACTTAGGTAAGGAAAACCTCTGCCTCCCCTATCTGTGGGGTAAAAAAGTTCCAGATCTATGAAAGGTCATTTGTGTAAAGGTCTATGGCAGTGATGGTTAGAGAGTGAGCGCCCAAACTCAAAAGGTTGCCATCCGCGCCACAGAGGTGCAGGGTGGACTCCATGCTGGGGGGGGGGGAGTACTTGCATTAGGCTTCTGGGCAGGTGTGTGTGGTGAACTCTGCTGGGGGAGGGAGGAAGTGCTCCCATTGAGCTGCTGGGCAGAGGGGCAGGGCGAACTCTGTGCTGGGGGGAGGAAGTGCTTCCATTGGGCTGTTGGGCAGAGGGGCAGGGCAAACTTTGTGCTGGGATGACAGTGCACATGTCCACAGAGGGGGCTCTGAGTGCCCCCTCTGGCACACATGCTATAGATTCGTCACTACTGGTCTATGGTCATGTACAATAAAGACTGAATTTGTTCTAAGAGAATTCATGGTTGAGTTGTGACACGTGGTCTTGTTGGGTGGGGGACCAACAGCACATGCAAACAGCATATAGGCCTCTGATATGGAGCCCTGGTGGCGCAGTGGTTAAGCTGCTGTACTGCAGCCAAAACTGCTGACATTGTGAGCTTGGTCCCAGGTCGACTCAGCCTTCCATAAATGAGGAGCCATCGTGTTGGGGGCAAAAATGCTAATTACCTTGTGAAAAGCCCAGTGTGTGCATTAAGCATGATGGGCCAGTATAGAAGTGTGATTGTTGTTGTTCATCAAGGTTGACTCGGCCTTCCATTCTTCCTTCCAATGTTGATAAAATGAGTACCCAGCATGTTGGGGGCAAAGTGCTAATTATCTTTAAACGACCCAGAGAATGCACTAAGGGCTGTGGGGCAGTAAAAGCCGTCCTTTTTTGAAAGCCAGCCATATCCGACTCTAGGGTTCAGTGCTCATCTCTGTTTATAGCCAGAGAGCCAGCTCTGTCTGCATTTGCAGACGCTTCTGTGGACATGTGGCAGGCATGGAGTGCGTGGAACACTGTTTACCTTCCCACTGAAGTGGTCCCTATTTATCTACTTGCAATTTCTTGCTTTCGAACTGCTAGGTTGGCAGGAGCCGGGACAGAGATGGGAGCTCACTCTGTCATGCAGTACCTGGGAATTGAACTCTGACCTTTCAGTCAGGTATATACCGTAAGTGTGATTGCTACTGATCTGCCATTCCTCCCTTTCCAGAGTGGCGTTCAGGTGTTGCTGGGCATTTGACTCTTTCCGATGAGGATCTGACATCCATCACACAGAATGAGTGGAAAAGACTCAACACTCTGCAACATTACAAGGTCTGGAATAACGTAGATCAGGGATGTGGAATAAGGCAGAGAGAGCAGATAATGGTCAAGCGAGAAACATCTCAGCTCGGGTCGAGAGGCCTTTCCATGTTTTGTCTCTGCCAGGAGTTTGCTAAGCTAGATGATTTAAGACAGGAGTTCTCAACCATTTTAAGCCAGGGGCCAGGACACGCTTCCTCAGACAGCTTGGGGGGCTGGATGGCCATTTTGCTCTTCCTCCGCCACATGGGACTTCCTGGTGTGGTGGAGGCGGTGGTGGGCCACATGAAATGGTGCCACAGGCTGCATCCAACCCACAGGCCACAGGTTGAGAATCCCTGACTTAAGCGCTGGGAATATTTCACCCTCTCTTCCCAAACATGGTATAAAAGAAGCTGTTGTTTTGCTTGCAATAATAAAAGGAGTCTTTTTGTTTTTAATAGTTTTGTCCAAAGGATTTCTCATGACTTCAGAGATATGCACGTGTGTATGTTCATTACTTGTTTATTTTCCTCTTTCGGCTCCCAGGTTCCAGATGGGGCTACAGTGAGTCTCATCCCACGACTTCGCAATGACATCTCCCAAGGCACAGGCCAGTACTTCTCTGGAGAAAGTGAGTCAGTCTCTCTCCATCTTCCCCTCCAAAGTATAGCTGCCTTTGTCTCTTCCTTTTGTGCTTGTCTAATGGCCTTCCACAATGGTGCATCCTCTGGTAGTTTTGGATTGTGGGGTTTTTTCACCCTCAGCTGGCAGCCAACTGAATTTGGGGGAACAGAGGCATACATTGCTTAGTCAAGGTAGTGTCAAAACAGAGGAATACACTGTGTTTCTCATTTCTAATATGTGAAGAGGTTTTTAAATTACCATATAAATAATTGAAAATCTCCAAAGCAGGAGATTGTAAAAGTATGTGCTTCTAGAGTCCCAGTTAGAACGTTCTGTAATAATCACACACACGCACACACACACCATTAATGATGTTTATAATGGTGTCAGGCAGTGGTTAACTAACCTGACTCCCTAAACGGGCCAAGGGCTACTGGCGGATAAACCCCTTTGGTGGGGTGATGGCCCCCCTCAGTGGAGGAAATGCCACTGGAAATCATCATATTGGGCCTAATGGCAAAATGAGCAGAGGAGGAACTCTAATTCCCAAAGGTCATGGAGACGGAAGAGGCCATGCCAGATGGACTGGCTGTAAGGGCACGGCTTGATAATATCCTCAAGGCTGTGGCAGTCCATTGCAGTCCTGGTGTTAAATCCTGCATGTTGCACTTCATGCGTGCTGCAGGGCATGGCTCCGAGATTATAGTGTGTGGGTCACTTCATAGCAAGCTGGGATCCACCTTAAACAAATTCACACCAATGACATTTTTCCTGCTTCAGGAAGAAATGCATTCTCAGATACGAGTTGCAGCCGATAATGTGATGTGCATAATGATAATGTGCATTGTTTCATTTAACTAGCATGTCTTATTTGCATATGTGTTGTTATTCCAATCTAGTATAAACTGGTATTTGCAGGTCCAGCTCATGGTAATTTCTATAGCAAGAAATAGACCAATAACACCAGCTGTCACAACTTCGATTTATTGGAAGCTTTTGAAGTAGTACAGCTGGGACTCACTCTCTAAGGGTGAGACATGGGCCAGGAGTACTCCATAGCCCATCAAAAACTGGAGTGGCACATGCAGCAAGAGTACTTCATCCCTGCTTGCCCACTAACCCAGCTCAGATTACCAACACAGGTTTGCAATACACCATGGGAGTGGCAGCAAGGAATGCAGGGCTAGAAACAAACTGGGCAGAAATTCTGTTTTTGTTTTTATTTTCCAGCTACATAATCTTGGGATTTTTATTTCATGCCATGATGACCTTGTGCTTGTTTGTTTCTGCACAAACAAAGGAAAGCATTGTTTCTGTGGGAACAATTAAGACTCCACATCATATAGTTACAGTTTGTAGTTTGGCTGTGGCTCTGGTACAAACTGCGCTGAGAAGATCTGTATTATCTTCTCTTGAGACCTTGGGCTATATTCTCCATTCTCAGTAAATGACCTTCAGGGCTCCATTGGAGGGTGCTTCCTCATTCCAGTAGGCATTTCCCTCATACTTTTTCTTCACCATCAGTGGAAGGCCACATTGAAGCACAAGAGGTGACTGTGAGCCTCAGATCAGTGGCGTAGCGTCGGGGGGCAGGGGGCGGCCTGCCCCGGGCAGCACTTTTTTGGGGTGGCAAAATTTCAGTTGGATGTATGGGTGTTCTTGGACTTCAATTCCCAGAAGCCCCACACGCTACTGCGGGGGCGGGTGCCAGCATCCTGGGCCCCGCTCAGGGGGCGGCAAATTTGGCTTACACCCTGGGCGGCTGAAACCCACGCTACACCACTGCCTCAGGTGCATTAAGGCCTTCAGGGCACATTTTAAAAGAGCCTGTCCTTTTTGCTTAGATACCCCAATGCTAGAGGATGGCGAGGAGGGGGGAGTGCGCCTCTGGCACCTGGTGAAACCCTCTGAAGAACCTGAGCCCACCAAGCAGCAACAGGACCGGCGCAGCAGCCTTCGGGAGCGTGCCAAGGCCATCCCAGAGATCTACCTCACTCGCTTGCTTTCCATGAAGGTACAGGACAGGCTGGTTTGGCCACCTTTTACCCCTCAAACATGCAACTTCTCTGGCTCAGTGGCTCCCAGTCTGGGATTCCTTAATTAGACTATGAAGATGAGAGAAGAAGAAATGAAACACCTTCTTCCCCTAAAGGCCTTCTTACCTGTCAGCAGCATCTGTTTCCTCAACAGCCTTTAGCCTCTGGGGCAAGTTGGGTGTGATAAGAGTGTATTTTCAGTCTGCATGAGGTAGTAACTTAAGAGGCTTGGCCTGAGCTGTGACAGTGGCTCAGAATTCTTTAATATAAAACTGTGAAACATTGCCTGTTTGCACACTGACCTAAGACTGCTGAGAAAATACAGTAAGGTAAAGGTCACCCTTGCTGGAAAACCAGTCATATCCAACTCTGGGGTTCAGTGCTCATCTCTGTTTCATAGCCGAAGACCCAGCACTGTCTGCTTCTGCAGACCTTTCCGTGGTCATGTGGCAGGCAGGACCAGACACTGGAGCACACGGAACACTGTTTACCTTCCCACTGAAGTGGTCCCTATTTCTCTACTTGCAATTTCTTGCTCTTGAACTCCTAGACTGGCAGGAGCTGGGACAAAGAGGGGAGCTCATTCCGTCCTGCAGTATTCGGGTATCGAACTGCTGACCTGCTGCTTTCCAGTCAGCATCTTAGCCACTTGAGCCACTGCAGTCCCTGAGAAAACACAGTAGCCTGAGTGTAAGAGAAATAAAATAATTATGGCAGAAGAGAAAGCAAAAAAACTGACGTAGATGGACAATTCCTACCCATGGGGTGATGAAACTGTATAGAGGCCTTTGTTTTTCAACATAGCCACGAGTGATTTGCTATTGGGGTGAGCAGTGAAGTGGACAGGATTGCTGGCGATACTAAATGGTTTAGACCGGTTAAAGCAGAGTGCCAAAGGATCTCCCTAAAGGGAGGGAACAGAGTTTTAAATTACAAACACAACCCATAATGTGCAAATATAACATGAATTTTGAGTGGTGAGATAGACTTGAAAGCAATCTTGGGGTTTGGGAGGATAAAGCAATCAATATGTTGAGGTAATCTGTAGCTGTGGTAGAAAATGAAGGCTCCATATTGGGATAATCATCAAGAAAGGAACTGAAAATAAATCTCTTTTTGCATAACACCTCTGTTTAAAAAAATCTGTGATGTGGCCACACTGCAAATATTGTAGGTAGTCCTTGATTAATACACGGCAGAAAGAGTATTGTAGAACTAGAGAAAGTGCAGAAAACAGCAAACCAATGATTTGGGCATGGAGTTAGTACCCAATGGGTACTAACTTGGAAGTTTTAGTTTTGATGAAAGATTGAGAATGCAGGGAGATGACAAGAGAGGTAGAGAAGGATGCTCGTCTTGAAGAAAGTGAGCAGGAAATTTTTTTTGCCCTCGGTTAGAAATCAGAGTCATCTGAGTATGCCTTGCTCTATGCCAGTGATGGTGAACCTTGGCACTCCAGCTGTTCTTGAACTTCAATTCCCAGAAGCCCTGATCAGCAGGAGTGCCAACTTGGGCTTCTGGGAATTAAAGTCCAAGAACATCTGGAGTGCCAAGGTTTGCCAACACAGCCCTATGGCAAGCAATTGGAAACCATCTTTCCAGTCCACTAAAGTGACAGCTAAGCAATCAATTGAAATTATTTTACTATTTAAAGAAATATCATGCATTAAGCATTGCAAGTCAAGCTCTTAAATTTTGCCTTATCATTTCAAATACTGGGCCACAGTGGTCTATAATGTTAGAACCCATTTTAAAATAAATTTGCTTCTGTCCCTAATTAGGTTTTTCCCCCTCCCTAGAAATGAGAGCATATTTTAACTCAGGGGTGCCCAAACTTTTTGGGCTGTGGGCCAGTCATGTGGTTCAGCAGGCCAGTCACAGTGTTTTTCTAAAACACGCCTTGCAATCTGTTTTGCAACAGGATGAGATAGATTTTAGGCTGCCATTTTCTCTGCTTAAATCAGGGGTGCCCAAACTACTGCCCACAGTCCAGATCCGGCCCATGATGCCAATTCACCTGGCCCTCGTCATTCCTGGAAGTGGAAGTAAAATGCACCCATATGGGCACATTTTACTTCTGCTTACAGGAGGAATGAAGGCGGAGCGGGATGGATGAATTGGCGTCAGGGGCCAGATCTGGCCTGTAGGCTGTAGTTTGGGAAGCCCTGGTTTAACTACTACTAATGTAGGCCTTCTGACATTAGGCCTTTGGTAGAAAATTCTAGTTCTCCATAAGGAAGAGATTATTGAATGTGAGATGGATCTGTTGCTATTGGAGTCCTATGGTAATGTACAAAATTTGCACATACTGTATTACCACTTAAACAGGTGCTTCTTTGACTTCTTGAGGATATGTGTACATTTGTTTTAAAAAGATGAAAATCCTAACCACACGCAAAATTTAAAACTGAAATATATAACATACCAAAAAAGACAAAACAATAAAGTCAATGGCAATCATTGAATTCTGTGTAAAACCTTGGATGAGCTCTAATCGGTTTCTCTTTCTCCCACCCATTCTTCAAAGGGGACATTGCAGAAATTTGTGGACGATGCATTCCAGGCTGTGCTAAGCGTTAACCGCCCGGTACCAATTGCGGTCAAGTATCTGTTTGACTTGTTGGATGAACTGGCGGCACGGCATGGAGTCAGTGAGCCAGAGACCCTGCACATGTGGAAAACCAATAGGTAGGGTAATGTGTAAGGCAGCCTGAAACAGGAAAAGCTTGCGGCTGCGGGAAGGCTGAGATGGAGGCATGGTGGTTGTGGATACAGAATATTGGTAAATACAAAGGAGTGCAGCAAGTTACCCAATTTGAAGTTCTTTTCTCTCCCACCCACACTCTAGTCTGCTGCTGCGCTTCTGGGTAAACACGCTTAAGAACCCACAGTTCATCTTTGATGTGCGTGTCTCTGACAATGTGGATGCCAATTTGAGTGTCATTGCTCAGACTTTCATTGACGCTTGCACAACTGCTGAGCACAAAGTTGGGAGGGTAAGTCTGCAACTCTATACATAATGGATATTGGATTAGGGCTGTGATGGCGAACCTTGGCACTCCAGATGTTCTTGGACTTCAATTCCCAGAAGCCCAAGCCCCCATGAATCCACACGAATGGGTTTGTTGCGATTCTTCTGGCCCGCACTGCCCTAGTCGCTCCTGGAAGCAATCCATCCGGCCCGCACCACCCTCATCACTCCTCGTCACTCCTGGAAGTACGGACATCTTTTGGACTTCACTTCATAGAAGCCTAAGTCAGTTCCCCAAAGCACTGATCAGCCAATGTACAGACTTAGGCTTCTAGGAATTGAAGTTCCCTTGTGGGGTGTAGGCCTCGTGTTGGGAAAAGGTAAAGGTTTCCCTTGCTGGAAAGCCAGTCATATCCGACTCTAGGGTTCAGTGCTCATCTCTTGTTTCAAAGCTGAAGATCCAGTGCTATCGCCTTCAACAGTATTTTAGCCAATGTGTTGCATTCAAGTAGAGTGCAAATATCTTTTAGGATGTTTTGTTTCCTTCTCTTTCTAAACATTACAGGCACCAGGGCTTGTTTGTTCTGTTGCCCTCTCCTGGGACACTACTTGAGCTGAATGTAAATGACTGGTCTTTTGGGGAAACAATGTTTGCCGGGTGCCTTTTGAATAAATGACTTTGCTTTGCCTATGGAGTCCAAAAGCTTTTGATGTTAAATACGCTGCAACTTTAAGGACAAAATAGCTTTTTCTTTCTCCTCCGTTCTGAGACTGATCTTTTGGTCTCAAATGACAACCTGTTGGACTGGTCAGACCAAATCGAGACCTGCTTTTGCTTCCCTTCAGGTCTTTCAGTTCTCTCCTCTCATGTGATGTTATCTCATCCGGAGATAGGCATGTTTTGTTTTTCATTTTTCATTTTGTTTTTCATTTTTCATTTTGTTTTTCATTTTTCATTTTTAATTGGGGGTTTAGTTCAACTTCTTTCTGGCAGCTGGTTTTCTAACTCCACTGTTATGTCTGGAGTCCCTTTTCAGGACTGTCTTCCTGAGGTACAGCATTGGGGCTTTCCTTTTGTTAAGGTGATGAGTGCTAAAGGAAACTGCCAGATAAAGGTTGGGAGGGAAGGTGGAAAAAAACTCGGGGATTCCCTGAGGGTGAGGCCCCAATGTCTGAAGCATGTAGTCAACACTGTCTGTTGGATGATTGATGCCTTTTACCCCTTAAGCTAACTTTGTAGAAAACAGTAGCAGCATAGCTCATTCTTTATTTTTCTTGGGTTTTATAGTTTGGAAGTTTCTATACTGCTTTTCTTATTTTTTTTTTCAAAAAAATCCCAAAGCAGTTTGCAATACAGTGTTACCTTGAGTTACAAATGGTTAGAGTTACAAAATTTTCACCGTACGAATGAAAATAACGGCTCGAGTTACGAATTTTTTCTGGAACAGATTAATTAGTTTCCAATGCATTCCTATGGGAAACCATGTTTCAAGTTATGAATTTTGGTTTTCAATGCATTCCTATGGGAAATTCGAGTTACATATTTTTCATAACATGAAAAACGCCTTGGAACACATTAAATTTGTAACTCGAGGTACCACTGTACTTGGATAGTTGCTGGTTTGTTCTTTTCATTTATTTGCTGTTTAAAACAGGACATTATGTTAAAATATATAGCAGACATAACAATCTAAAAAGCCAAAAATACATCACCCCCGAGTGGTAGGAACCCAGATAAACTAAGAGCTGAAACAATTCTGCCTTACATCCTTTCCATAAAGATGTCATATTTCGCAAGGACTGTGGAAGGGTGTACCAGAGCACAGAAGCAACAACATCAGATGACCTCTTTCCACTATTAAGGTTGGACAGCTTGGATAGTTGGTACCATTAAAAGAGCAGTATTGTAGTGTGTCTAAAGGGCATGTGGTCCCAGCTGTGTAGGGCTTTCAAAGTAATAAGCAGCACCAGGATTCGTCTGGTAACTGACACAGAATAGCTGTTTTGTCAGTGCAGTAAGAGGAATACAGTACACCATAGTATCTTAGCCAACACATGATGTAGCATTTAAAACTTCTGAGTTGTCCTCAAGGATAGCATCATGTAGAAGAAATCACCCTAGTCCAGGTTACAGCAGCATGGATCCATGTGGACACACCAGTCCTTTCCACACAGGAAAATAGCTTCCAGACTAAGAATAAGGGACAAAATGCTGACCTGGCCACAGTTTCCACCACTTTCTCTAGGAAGAGGTTAGGGTTTAATAAAATAAGGTTTCCCAAGAGGAATATCTACCTCAGGGCTTCCCAACCTTTTTACGCTGGGGGCCTAACCACGCCCCCCAGACAGCTGAGTGGGCCAGACCATGCCCCCAGAAGTGGAAGCGGATGGGTTTATGCCAGCCATTAATATGCCAGTGTATGCATAAACACAGTTACGACGGCCATTAAAATATATATTTATGTATTATTCACCTTGTTTATCACCCTCCTCCCCGAAGCAACTCAGGGTGATTTACAACATGTCATCAATGACAGTCAAACAGTTTAAAACCAATTAAAAGATTAAAAGTTAAAAAGAAGATTAAAAGATTAAAACTAGGAGTTGCAGCTAAGAGGCACGGGAGTCAAATCATCCAGCCGGCTGGGGATATTGTTCCATCCATCCATCCCCCAGACCTGACCTGCCAGCCAGGTTTTCTCTCCTTCCTAAAGGACAGCAGCTCCATCTACAGGCGTATTTGTATTGGAAGGAGATTCCATAGGGCCGGAGTGGACACAGAGAAGGCCATTCTTCTAGTGCCAGACAGGTGCGCCTCTCTGGCCGATGGCACAACCAGAGAACCTCTCCGGTCCGCTCTGGTGGGTCGGGCAGATGTTCTTGGGGTGAGGTGGTCTCTTAAGTATTATGGTCCACTACCATGTAGGGCTTTAAAGGTAATAACCAGCACCTTGAATTGCACCAGGAGACATACTGGCAACCAGTGCAGCTCCCTCAGCAGCGGTGAGGCATGTGCCCATGTAGGCAGCCCCATGTAGAGCGCATTACAGTAATCAAGTCTGGAGGTGACCAGAGCGTGTGTGATCATGAGCAAAATAAGGTTTCCCAAGGAGAATCTCTATCCCAGGGGTTCCCAACCTTTTTACTCTGGGGGCCTAACCACGCCCTCCAGACAGCTGAGTGGGCCAGACCATGCCCCCAGAGGTGGAAGCAGATGGGTTTACGCCAGCCATTAATATGCCGGCGTATGCATAAACACAGTTACGACAGCCATAAATGCACCCGCTTGTGTTTATGACAGACATGGGTGCATTTACAGTTGATGTAACTGCATTTATGCATGCATGGGCACATTTATGGATGACGTAAACACGTCCGATTCCACTCCCAGGTACAGCAAGGGCGGTGGCAGGCCACATGAACAGCCTGCGGGCCGTAGGTTGGGAACCCCTGCTCTACCCCATCGAAGTAGCAACTAGATTTGTTGATTGCCAAGTGACAATCACCACTTATGTCTTGTCTGGCTTCAACTTCAGTTTGTTATCTTCAGCCACTTGATCACACTTGACCAGTGTCTTAAGGACTCTGTCTCTGGGTGTGTAGTTAACAAAAGCTATAGTTGACGGTAATCGGTAACTGGTAGCAGAAACATCATGCATTGGGAACTTGCCACATCTCAGGGGAAAATAACTTCACATGGTTTTGATCATAAAATATATATTGGTTGGAAATTATTCTAGATCTGAATGTGGATCTTCTGTGTCTGCTCCATTTTGCATTAATGATGTTTAAGAGCATAAGAATGGCCTTGTTGAATAGACCAAGGGGTTAGCAAACTTGGCTCTCCAGGTGTTTGGGGATTTCAGTTACCAGAAGCCCACTTGCTGGAATAGATCAAACTCCATCAGTGAATTGATGTTTGGTTCCCAGTGGCAGTCCTGCTTCCAACATCTTATGAAGTTCAAACTTAAAGGGTTGCAAAACCTGTTCTCATGCTGTGTTTTTAAAATCCAGTTACGTGTATTTGGAAGTATATTTTCCTTATGATTCTTCTGATCACAGCTAATAGTCATTGAGAGGTTTAGATTTTCTTGAAAATTGTCTAAAACCATATCAGAAGTTTTTTTTGTTGAGTTGTTTATCACCATGTCTTTTGTGTTCCAAAGGTTTTTGCCTATTAGGTGGGGAAGTCTTTTGTTTGTTCACACACACAAAAGATTTCCTCATCAGCAAAGAATCACCTGCTTAATTTGTGTACATCAGCAAATAATAGACTACAATTTGTTATATTAGCTACAGAACACTCCCCTATAAAACAACATCAAAAGTCACAGTAAATTTTTCTACCTAATGTCACACATTTTTAAAAATCAAAACAAAAAAGGGTATAGCGCAGGGATTCCCAACCCAAGGCCCATGGGCTGGATCTGGCCCACAGCACCATTTCATGTGACCCCTACCCCTCTTAAGGGCATTTGAGAAAATGGCCACCCCCTTTGAAGCTCTTGGGACAAAATGGCCACCCCCATCGTGCAGGCAGGGCAAAATGACTGTCCGGGCCTTGTAGCTGACTGAGTGTGACCTGGCCCCTGGCTTGAAAAGTTTGGGAACCCCTGGTATAGAGAACAGTTCAGTCGCAATAACCCCACCTGCAGTTTGAAGTGGTGTTGCCTAGACCCTAGACTAATGTCTACTGCTTCAGCGAGAACTGTGCTTCCGTTAAGCCTTCACGTGTCTCTTTTGGTTGTTTTCAAAGAATAGTCACAACAATAAACCAATTGTCTTGGATGTTCAGCACAATCAGTTTAAATAAGTCAGTTAAATAATTAACCAGGAGAGGTGATAGGGTTCCAGCCCCATCCCTGAACTTCATGCCCTCTGGATTACAAGGTGTAGATAATGATTTTAAGTAACTAGAACTATTTTCTTTGGGGTTTTTAAAGTAAGGTAGTTTAGAAAGGATATGAAAGTTCATACTGTACTTTGAATGTTTCCAGTTTTATCAAATGCAAGGAAGGCTTGGAAATAAATTCTAAAGGTCAAGAGAAGAATTATGTAGTTACTAGGGCTGCAGTAGAAAAAAGCTATGCTTCGCACAAGGATAAATCTTCAGGTTATTTTTAGAATAGGAATGTTCATAATGTTTATTGTGTCCTTTGTCTCTTTTGTATCCTGCTCTTTCTCCAAGAAACTGTAGTACATGTAGGCATAATGTGTTCCACAGGGTTGCTCTTTAAGCGAAACACCATTGTAAGTGACCAATTGTGACTTCTGGTGGTGGGGATTGCAAACCCCAATTTATTTGTTAAGTGAGTTTTTAGTTTGTTTTATTTGTTAAGTGAACATTCAGAGAAAATTCTGCTTTTTAAGCAAGTTACTCTTTAAGCAAGGCACTCTTTATGCGAGGTTTGACTGTACATCCATACCACACAGGCTTTCTCTACCTTGGAAGCAGGTCCAACAAATGTATGGCTTTCAAGTTGGAAAAATAAACCAATAATAATAATTTAGTGGCAGAGACTATTCTGGGTTGAAAATATTTTTTGTTGGAGACACTCTGCTCAGAGGACACCCGAATGAGGCCAATAGCCATCATACCAGCCCAAGTCACAGACACATAATTTATCCAGTAGTGTAGCATTGATTTCAGCTGCCCAGGGCATAAGCCGAATTTGCTGCCCCCTGGTGGACGCTGGCGTCCACTCCCACTAGGGCTTCTGGGATTGTTGTCCAAGAACACCCATAGCCCCAAAAGTGCCGTCCGGTGTGGTCTGCCCACCTACTCCCCTGAATTTATCAGTTTGTGTATTTATATAACAGTCTTTACCAATACTGTTTTTGATTATTCAGTCTTTCCTTGTATTTGCTTTTTCTTTCTTTCTTAGGATTCACCAGTAAACAAACTGCTCTATGCCAGAGAAATACCACACTACAAACAGATGGTGGAGAAGTAAGTGTGCACAAAATAATAATAATAATTAAAACTATGGATGATGGAAAGTATTTGTGCTCAAAACAAGAGGATAGGGGAAAGACTCCCAACAATTGAAAACCTGATTCAACTATCTGATGAGCTCTCACCAATTTCAGTTACTGTCCAAAAAAGCTCAAACGTGTCATAATGTCATTATATACTGTATATACTCGAGTATAACTCTAGTTTTTTTGCCCCCAAAATGAGGTCCAAAAAAGGGGAGTCAACTTATATTTGGGTCAAATACCTCGAGGGTCCCAAAACCGTGGTGGTGCAAATAATATCCGATTTTTAGCGTTGTCCGATGTATGCATCGAACAACGCTAAAAAAAAAGCCCTGACTTCAGGGACAAACCGCTTTAAAGGCAGGCAGGGAAAGAAAGAGACCTCCCTGCCTTTAAACCCACCCCCCAAGCGCCTTTCCCCCGACCCTACTGCAGTTGCAGAGACTCCTTTTCTCCTTCCCTCCCTGTGTTTAAATACAGGGAGGGAAAGAAAGACAAAAGCAGTTCTCTCTGTCCCTGTAGTTTAAATACAGGGAGGAAAAAAGACGCAATCGCGGGTGCTTTTCCCCGACCCTACTGCAGTCGTAGAGACCGCTGCGCGTGGGGGGTGGATTGGGTTGTTCTACCCAAACCACCCCACAGCCGCAGACCATTGCATCAGATAACGCTAAGAATCATTATCCAGAATTGTTATCCGATGCAAGTTTTTTCCAAAAAACTTGCATCGTTATCCAATTTTAGCGTTATCCGATGCAATCATTATCCGGGGTATTACTGTACCTTGACTTATATTTGGGACAACTTACAGTCGAGTATATATGGTATGCAAAAGCTCACCTTTATATGAGCAACTAATCTTTACACCAGGGATTCACAACCTATGGCCCCCAGCACCATTTCATGTGGGTCCCCCACTCCACCACACCAGGAAGTGCCATGTGGTGGATGAAAGGCAAAATGGCCGTCCAGCCCCTGAAGCTGTCTGAGGGAGTGTGACCCGGCCCCTGGCTTAAAAAGATTGAGAATTCCTGCTTTACACAGTGGCAGGCTCCTATTCAGGGCTCCATCCAAACAAAACCTGCTCTGAAGATACTGTATTCCATTACTGCTAGGCACCCGGAGTTTCTTTCCTTCCCATCTTCCAACAAGCTGTCGGTGTTGTGTAACTATTCAGGTTGCTCACGTCTGTATTAGCTGCCTTTGGATTCCTCTGCTTGTGGGTTGTAGGCCTCATGTTGGGGAAAGGTTAAGGTAAACGTTTCCCTTGCTTGAAAGCCAGTCGGATCCAACTCTAGCGTTCGTGCTCGTCTCTGTTTATAGCCAAAGAGCCAGCGCTGTTTGCTGTCTGCATCTCCGGATGCTTCTGTGGTCGTGTGGCAGGCATGACTAGACACAGAACGCTATTTACCTTCCCACTGAAGTGGTCCCTATTTATCTACTTGCAATGTCTTGATTTCAAACTGCTAGGTTGGCAGGAACTGGGAGGGAGATGGGAGCTCGTGCAGCAGTCGGGTCTCAAACTGCTGACCTTTCAGTCATTATGTTCAGCATCTTAACCACTAAGCCACCACAGTCACGTGGTGCAGTACAGAGTAATAAAACTGAACAATAAAAGAAAGCAGCCGTCGACAGCTAAGAAGAGCTACTGCAGAATATGCTGAGGGAAAAGCCAAAAACATAGCTTAAGTTGAAGTTAATGAACAAAAGCAACCCCACCACCATCAAGAAGCACAACAATGACCCACTTTGGACATCACTAGTGCCTAAAATATGTGGCCTAGAAACTGATATATAGATTTTACGAAAAAGGTAAGGAACGGGATTGGTCTCCTTCTGTGTTGGCAGCTGTTGGAAAGGCTGACCACTAACTCAATTCCTTTCCTAACATATTAAACCTTCTCAGCATATAAGTTTTCCTCATTACTGAGGAACTGCCACCAGCAGCCCCACTCACTAGAGCCAGGGATTCCCAGGAGAGAGTCTTTAATTTCTAATTATCCATAAGCCCTGGGCTTTCCTTGGAATGGAAGGCATTTGGTGAGTGGAATGTGTCACAATGAAGCAGCAAGAAGAGGATTCCCACCTGCCAAACCTCCAACATAAGCAAGGCACTTATGAGTGTTTTTGCATTCCTGATAATTAGGAAACATTCCATTGTGACAGAAAGAAAGGAGAGCGTTTAATCCCCAATAAATGGCATGCACATCATTTTACTACTCTCGGAACAGAAAGTGATATTGTATCATAAAAAACAAATAAAAATTGCATTTTAGAGTCTAAAGATGCTTTAGGGCGTTGTTGCCAACCTTTTTCAGTCATGGACCAGGTTATGCTCCCTCAAACAGTTGAGGGGGCCAGACTGGTGGGCCCCCTGCCATTTATGGCTGCCATAAATGAGTCTGCGGCTGACATAAACACTGATTCTGGCGAGGGCTGGGTTATTTGGCATTGTGGGCCGGATCTGGCCTGTGAGCCATAGATTGCACACCCCTGCTTTAGGGAGTAAATGATCATGAATATATCTGTGCTGTGTCTGTTCCTTCATCTCACTTTTTGATATACAGTTGTACCTCGCTTAAACAGCATAATGCGTTCCACAGGATTGCTCCTTAAGCGAGTTTGCTCTTTAAGCAAAACACCATTGAAAGTGACCAATTGTGGGAGGGATTGCGAACCCCAATTTATTTGTTAAGCGACTTTTTGGTTAGTTTTATTTAATTGAAGCAAACATTCAGAGAAAATTCCGCTCTTTAAGCGAGTTACTCTTTAAGCGAGACGCTCTTTATGCAAGGTTTGATTGTATATTTTTTCTCTCTGTCCACCACCTTCTCCTTTTTGTGACTAGATATTATGCTGACATTCGACAAACTGTTCCTGCCAGTTACCAAGAGATGAATTCAGCCCTGACAGAACTCTCAGGGGTAAGCGATGATTGCCAATGTCATTTTAACTGTGACTTCAAGAACAAAAATAGTGTCTCTGTGTGCATAAAAAAAGACACCCTGACTCTCAGCGGCACTGATATAACACTAACCTGGGCTGATTTAGTACTCCAGTTTAAACCAGGGGAAACTTGCATGCAGCCCAGATTTTGAGGCATTCTGCAATTCCTCTTCTCCACATATTCACATCAAATGAGTTGAGGTTTTGAGTGGAATTTTTATAAATTCAGAAGTTCTAAAGATATCTAGAACTAAAGATATCTAGCTTTTATTTTTAATTAATATATATTTCTTTTGACAGAAATATTCTTCTAACCTCAACTGTCTGGTGGCCCTACAAGAACTTTACAACTATATTAACAAGTATTATGATAAGGTATGATGAAAAAGTCTTCAATAATTGCGGGGGGGAGGGCTTAAGAGATGGGGGGTAGAACTAGACTAGTTGCTGTTGGAGCAGGACGAAGGTAGGGCTCTTTCAAATACCACGTGACCCGAAATAGGCCACTTTTTGACCCCCCCTCCCCCTTCTGTGACTTTCCGTGACCTTTGACTGAAACACACACACACACCAATCACGTGGTTTGAAGATAGATCTGTGGCCAACTAGATGTGAAAAGCAATGATAATTTTGGAGTCACGTGACTTCACACCGAAACCTCTCCTCCCCTGTGACTTTCCGTGACTTTTGGTCGACCACCTCCCCCCTAAAATGGTCCTGTGGTATTGGAATGACCCCATATCGCCATCCGTTCTAATCCAGTCGAGATTTGAATTGTAGAGACATTTGCTGCTGAACAGGGAAGACACGTAGCAAGATTCTGCGTAAGGAAGTCCACAGCGGTTGATGCCTTGGTTTTTTGTGCCTTTTTACAGATAATCAGTGCCCTAGAAGAGGACCCAGTCGGCCAGAAGATGCAACTAGCCTATCGACTGCAACAGATCGCAGCTCTCGTAGAGAACAAAGTGACGGACTTGTGACATTCCTTGATCCACATACCCGTCCCGATTGAACGTGATTCAACTAAGCCATCCTAAGCTTGTTTGCTTAGAAGTAAATCCCGCTGAGTTCAATGAGGCACACTTCTCAGTTAATGGCGTTCTCCACCTGTAACCAAAGGAGGCAACAGGTTGATCCATCCTGAAAGTTCCCTCCTGTGCATTTTTTTTATATTGGTGCACAAACATCACCACCACCCCATGTGCCTTAACTGCATAGCTGCTGCTGGGCTTTCTCACACTCAGTGCACTCTCAACTCTCTCTCTCTTTATCCTCCTCTCTCCTTTCTCTTTTATTCTTTCCTTTAAAAAAAACTGCAAAGGGAATCCTCCAGTCTGATCCACTGGCTTTTGTAAATGGGAAAGTGTATTTATTTCTTCCGCTCTCTGGAGAGAGGGTCAGCTACTGTCTCCCTGCTTTGAGGAGGGAGTGGAGTAATGGCAGCTCCTTGCTGACCACTGGATTCTCTAGGATTTGGGGATTTATCTCTTCCACCCCAAAATCTCCTGACCAATAATGCACTAATATTGGGGTGGTTACTCCAGCTTCTTTGGTACAAATGGACTCTTGACTAGTCTTTTAACCTTCACCCTGTCCCAAATTTATGTATATATGGGAGCTTTCTGCTCCAGGATTGTATTTATTTTACTGTATTTTGAAGAATTAAAAAAAAAACACTTTTCAGAAAAAAAATTGCAAATCATATGGCGATATACTTCTTTGTGAACTTTCTTCAAATCAACAGTACTTGAGAGGCATCAAATTCTAGTATGGGAATAACCAAAGAGGTAGAAAAAGAACACATTGGAGGCCATAGTTATGTCAACCTTTACATTAGCTTTCCTATGAACATGTTGTCATATCACCCCGTTGGAACGTCGTGTTCTCCATTTTAGATTAGAAAATGCCACATTTCAGTGAAACAAAGGCAGAACATTTCATAATTTTTAGGGGAAATGTCCATCTAAGCATTTATCTGTATTCAGAATTCCAGAGCCAACTTTAAGATTGCTGGTTGCATGTTTGATTTTTAAATGAGACTATACAATTTTGTTCTCTGTTGTCTAACTGATGATAATTTTGTATCAGAAATTATTCTGGGATTGAAGGGATTTTTTATGCAGAAACTCAGCTTCAGGAATGCCTGAATGAGGCTCCTTTCATGTCCTCAAGATCTTTACCCACCAAAGTGGTCCTTATTTACCGTATATACGCGAGTATAAGCCGACCCGAATATAAGCCGAGGTATCTAATTTTGACCTCAACACCCAGGAAAATAGATTGACCCGAGTACTCTATAAGCCGAGAGTGGGAAATGTAGCAGCTGCTAGTGAGTTTCTAGAATCAAAATACATGAAAAAATGGTAAAATTAATTAAATGGTTGGCGCATCTCAATCCAGCATGGTTCTGGGACCCTTGTGGACATTCACTCGAGTATAAGCCAAGTCACCTTTTTGGGGCTAAAAAATTCAGCTTATACTTGAGTATATACGGTATATACTTGCAATTCCTTGCTTTCTTCTAATCTGATATTTATTAAGAGAGCAGTCTTCAGATTTCAGAAATGTTCAAGCTACTGCCACGTCACCCTTCTGTATACAACTATCACTTCTGTCGGACTTAATTGCAGTTTCTGGCAACTGGTACAATAATGTTAGCTTACATAAGAATTACAGTTGGTTGTAATCTCAGGTCACTATTCAATACTTTCTAAAGGAAAGTTCTATTCTCCCAACACAAGACTGCTTGCACTGGCTTCCACCAGTATCTGCCTAATAGGCAAATACCTCTCTACAGTAGCTGGCGTGGTGTGGTGTCTAGAAAGCTGGGGGACAGGACTCAGATTCCTAAATTCAAATCCCCCATTGGCCATAAAAGTCACTGAATGACCTTGGACTAGTAGTCCTTTATTCTCAGTCTATTCTAACTCCATAGGGTTGTTGTGAAGATCTGGTGAGGAGGAAAAAAAGAACCACATGTTTCCCCTGTAAATTCACAACAGGAAAAGGCAGGAGATGAATATGGCAAATTGTTTATTCTAATTGGAGATTGGCTCATTAAATCCTAGGTTTTTTGGAATGACCTGAGTGAGAGAGAATAGTGCAATGAGTGGGATTATAAAGTACCAAGTTTTTATTACAGATTTTCTTTCTTTTTTTACCCCCTCTTGCTAGCAAAGTATTAAGTATTTCTCCAGGTTATCCTATTTCTTACTTCTCTTTCATCATTTTCAATACAACCGTGAATTTAGAGAGCACTTAGGTTAATCTTTAGTCTAATCTTCCATTGAAGTCAATTAGTAGAAGGAAGCATTGGAAGGTTTCCAAAGAAACCTATTTTTATATTTAAAAACACTATTGTTTATCTGAGTTTAGTTAATAATCTCAGGGGGGAAATGAGTTCAAAATGACCAAACAATATCTCTTCAGCTAGTGTGTTTTAATTGAGGAGGAGTGATAAAATCCCAAAATATTGTTGACTGCAACTCATATCCAAGAATGCATTTTTTCCTTGAAGCAGGGAAAATGTCACCAGGACGAATTTGTTTAAGGTGGATCCCAGCTTGCTGTGAAGTGACCCACACACTTATGATCACACAGCAATCTCCTGCGGCACATATGAAATGAGACATGCAGGATTTAACACTGGGACTGCAATGGACTGCCGCAGCCTTGAGGATATTATCAAGGTGTGCCTTCACAGCCAGTCTAACTGGCATGGCCTCTTCTACTTCCATGACCGTTGGGAATCAGAGTTCCTCCTCCGTTCATTTTGCTGTTAGGCCCAATATTATTATGAAGGCATTTCCTCCACTGAGGGGGACCATCAACAATGGTCCCAATACATAGAAAACTACTATTCTCTGGGCCTTTAACCTACTAGTGATTTTTTTCTCTTGGTTATTCTCTCTCGGCAGAGTATGAGGTAGAAAAACTACAGCACAGAAACAGAAAAATCAGCAACCCCTTTTTTTTGCACATAAAAGTACTCTAGAAGCATGTACATTTTAAAAAAAGTTATATCTACTTTATTTTATCATCTGTAGTTACAGTCAGAAGGAAAAATGGAGTCTGTTATGCAGAGATGATCTTCCAGAGAAAGAAAACACACCAAAAAAAGGGGGGAGGGGAAAATCAGGGAGACAGGGACTTACCTCAAATGGCAGAGTTGGGGAGACAATTTTTACTAAGTTAGTGGCTGTAAAGTTAGTGTAAAGTTAGTGGCTGTAAAGCCCTCTCCCACTGACATCCAAGTGTTGGTGCTTGTAAGACTTCTATTATCCCAAAGGTTTGTCCCATCTTTCGTTCAAGGCCTGTGTTAACATCTCTGCCTTACTTAAAAGGACTCAAAAATATTTGACTTTAATCATAGCATAGAGGCGGTGCTTGGGAGAAGAGCATGGCCCTCCATAAACTCCCATTAGTCCATGCCAGAACAACCTCTGGTGAGAATTAATGGAAGCTAAAGGTCCACAGATGCCTGCTAACAGAACACTGATTTTTAGACCTAGTTCCTATGAATGTTTCAAACTTGTATTAGGGCAGTGGTGGCGAACCTATGGCACGCATGCCAGAGGTGGCACTCGGAGCTCTCTCTGTGGGCACTCAATGCAGTCGCCCTAACACAGAGTTTGCCCCACCCCTCTGCCCAGCAGCCCAATGGGAACATTTCCTCCCTCCCCCAGCACAGAGTTCACCCCACCCCTCTGCCCAGCAGCCCAATGGGAGCGTTTTCTTCCTCTCCTGTTGCTGTGTTGGCACTTTGTGATAAATAAGTGGGTTTTGGGTTGCAGTTTGGGCACTCGGTCTCTGAAAGGGTCGTCATCACTGTATTAGGGCTATACTGTTTCACACTTTACCTTCATGATTTCAAATGAAGTTCAAGAGACCTATGACTCAGCAATTCTGCATAAAAAAGGCACACAAAAAGGCACACAAAAACAGTACAGAAAGAATGTTAATCCCACAGTGTGATAGTTTCTGTTAGCACAGCAAGTGGGAGCTAAATTAATTTATTTGGAAAGAAGTCACATCCTCATTCCAGGAAAACAAGAAAGCTAGTGTTTATTAGAGAAATACATTGAGATGAGAAAGATAATTCTAGCTAACTAATTTTTTGGAATAGTAGCCATGTTAGTCTGTGGTTCAGGCATATCAGAAAACAAAAATAAAATAAAATAACTAGCTAACTAAGTTATAGAATAGATTAAGGTCAATATGGAGTAGTGGATAGATGTCAAGACTATGGCTCAAGAAATGTGGACTTCTATCCCCACTCAGCCAAAAAAATAAATCACTGGTGAACCGTAAATATTTCCCTCATTTTGGGAATCCTGCTCAGGTTGTTGTAAATTGGCATCAACTTAGGGGTCGTTCAAATACCACATGGCCATTTTAGGGGAGGAGGGGGTCAACCAATAGTCATGGGGGGAGGGGAGGTCTGGTGTGAAGTGTAACTCCAAAATTATTGCTTTACGCATCTAGCTGGCCATAGCTCTACATACCACGTGATGGGGGGGTTGGTCAAAGGTCATGGAGAGTCACGGGGGGGGGGGGTTTGTCAAAAAGTGGCCTATTTTAACTCACGAGGTATTTGAAAGAGCCCTTAATAGCACACAACAAAGAAGGTGGAAGTGGAGGGACCCTGGCTGTTACCTCTGAAGAAGAAAAGCAAGATGTCTCATCCTTTCCCAAAGATGTTCAAGACCAGAATATTAGAAGAAAGGAAACATCGGGAACCCTATATGAATCTTGGTCAAAGGTGAAGGAATGTGAACACAAGTCAAAACAGGTGAACAACAGTGTAGGATACGCAAGGAAGCCTTTTGGCTCATCATCCTTCATGCAAAAACATGCATCTTCAGTGAAAGCAGAGTTAGAGCATTTCTGGACAACTAACTGCTATATGCAGGCATTTGTTAGGTAAAAGTAAAGGTTGCTCTTGCTCGTAACCCAGTTGTATCCGACTCTAGGGTTCGGTGCTCATCTCTGTTTAGAACCAAAGAGGCAGCACTGTCTGCGTCTACAGAAGTTTCCGTGGACGTGTGGCAGGCATACCTAGACAGCGTAGCGCACGGAACGCTGTTTACCTGTCCCTATTTCTCTACTTACAATTTCTTGCTTTCGAACTGCTAGGTTGGCAGGAGCTGGGACAGACAATGGGCTCTCACTCCATCCTGCTGTACTCGAGTTTCCTTAGTGAGTATTATGCCTTATTTTCAGATGACCTTTTAGAAGGCAAAATACAATCATTTTCCTGTAGGCTGCATCCACAGATACATATTCCCCCCTTGAGGTTGCTGTGCTGAAGGGGTGCCCAACAGTTGTACTACTGTGGGTGTAGGAGAGGCATTTAAAGAGGTAAGTTTTTAGATCAGCAACTTGTTTTCATCTAAGTCAAGAAAGGGTGTGATTCCTCAAAATCTTGTTAATAAGACGTCACTTCTTTGGCTACAGATTGACAACAGCACGTTGCCTTTATCACGAAGGCCGGCTTTGACCCTGGTTCTTTAAAATACTGACATCGATATCATAAACCAGAGATCAGCAAAGTGCCATCGTCATCAAAGAGAATGAATTTTTCCTGAAGCAGAAAGTGCAGACCTCCAGAATTGCTGGCCAGGAACGTCAAGCAATTCTAGCCGTCGTGGTGAAGTGAGAGACAGGGGGAGCTCCAGTCTAACAAATCTGAAGAGCTACCCATTTCCCACCTCCACTTTTCACCTTTCCTCCTTGGTCTGGCTCTCAGTGATGGGATGTAACAGGTTTGCACCAGTTCACCAGAACCGGTAGTAATTTTCCCCAGTGTCCTGGAGAACCAGTAGCAGCTTTTGGGGGGAACCACCTTCGGGGCTTACCTTTTCACTGGTTCCCCCACTGCGCATGCATGCTAAGCACTTGGTGTGCATGCACACCTACAGTGCTTGGCGCGTATGCATGGCCTCCTTGCTGCCCTCCCAAGCGGGGAGGAGGAAGAGAAGCTGCTAGCCTGAAGCTCCCTATAGCCTGCTCCCCAGGGTAAGTGACTCACCTTTGGATGTGGTGTGTCTGTGTGTATTTTAGTGTGTATTTAATACCTTTACCTATATTAACGTACTACCACAGTTCCTAAAAAGGCCTGGCGGCCTAGTGGCCTGGCTTGGGGGTTTTAAGCAAAGTCTTGGAGTTACCTCATCAATAAGCTACACCTGTGCTGTTCCAATTGCTGTTCCATTTGGAGAACCCTTAAGGAGGTACAGCTGTTTTACATTTACATTAAGGCATATTATCCTAGAGAACTGGTACAATGACCATATCCATCTTGCAACATGGTCCTGCCCAGGCACTTATACTAACAGGTGACAGGTTTGTGTTTGGGGTGGGTGGGTTGATTTGTGTTTGGGTGGGTGGGTGTATTTTGATGTAATTTGTATTTAATTTAATTTATTTATTTATTTATTTAACGGGTTTGTGTTGTGGATGGGTGGGTGGGTTGAGGGGTGCATGTGTGTGTGTGCTTATTTTTATTTTATTTTTTCTTTGGCCCCGCCCATGACATCGTGACATTAGCTCTGCCCACACTGTGATGACGTCACGGTGAGGTAGTAAATTTTTTGACAACCCACCACTGCTGGCTCTGATTACTTCAGTTTCTTTGGTTGGGCTTCTGTAAATATACAGTATTTTGCTTGTATTTGCTGAGATTTCACAGACTGTGTAGTTCAGCTTCAAACAACAACCTTTTATGAATAATTCTAATGGTTATGTGTAATTAATAAGGTCTTAGCCTGGATCAAAAGGAAAGTAAGAAATTTAAAATCAACTTCCATATATGTACACCCCTGTATTGTTTGATAGGGCCACAGTTAAAACTAAAGTTAAATTAAGTTAAGTGGTTAAGACCCTGAGCTTGATGCAGATCAGTAGTACAAGACCAAAGTGAACTCCCGTTGTCTGTCCCAACTCCTGCCAGTCTAGCAGTTCAAAAGCAAGAAATTGCAAGTAGATAATTTGGTCCCGCTTTGACAGGAAAAGTAACAGCATTCCGTGTGCTTTGACATCTAGTCATTCCTGCCACATGACCAAGGAAACATCTGCAGACTTAAACAATGCTGGCTCTTGGGCTGTCAAAGGAGAGGAGTGCTAGAGTCAGGCATGACTGCCTTTCAAGCAAGGGAGACCTATAGTTTGATATGGAAACAGTTCCTTATAAAGGAGAAATATTCAGAATGTTATTTCAAATGTTTCAGGGGTCCAAGAGTACAGTTTCAATAAAAGAGATTTCACAAACAGTCTAACAGTTTGGTTGTGGGCATTTATCCCAGCACAAAAGCATATTCATTATGGCCTGCTTTCAGTCTTTTCTCGGGCAAAGAAAAGGATGGAGGCAGGTTGTTGCTTCCAAGGAATAGAACGCTGTCCTTGAAGTGTCTAATTTAAAAGGTAGACATAGATCAGGAAAGCCAAAGCTTCAGCTATTGGTGAAGTGCCCTGGTTGTGCAGTGGTTAAAGCTGTTGTACTGCAGCCAAAATGTTGTGAGTTCGATCCTGATGTGATGGGGATCAAAGTTGACTCCGCCTTCCATCCTTCCAGGTGTCGGTAAAATGAGTACTCAGTGTGTTTGTGGGCAAAATATTAGTACTTGCCCAAAGAGTGTACTAAGCATTATGGGACAGTAGTTAAGTGTTTTCCTATTGCTGGGCTACAGCTCCCCTCAGCCCTGCCCAGCACAGTAATGATGGGACTTGTGGTTCCCAGAGGCACCACTTTGCTCACCCCTGCTCTAAGTAAACCTCCAGTCTTATAGCCTGTGGCCATTATGGGGAAAAGTCCTCAAGTCCCATTTCCCCAGCTCCAGCAGGGAGACACAAAACAGAGGGGACAAACAAAACAGAATCTGACCTTTTAGATCAGAGCTGCCTAAACTAAGGCCTGGGGGCCGGATGCGGCCCCCAACACCAATTCATCCGGCCCACAAAGCCCTCATTGCTCCTGGAAGTGGAAGTAAAACACACCCAGATGAATTGGCATCAGGGGTTGTATCTGGCCCCCGGGCCTTAGTGACCGGCTCCTTGAACCATGTGATCGGCCACAGCCCAAAAATTTTGGGCACCCCTGTTTTATTATTATTCATTTATTATTATTTATTTATTAGTTCAAATTTATATTGCTGCCCACTCGCCGTGGCGACTCAGGGCGGCTTACAGACAATACATTACATTACAATACAATAATAAATAGGAATGGATCCTGTTTACAAAGAAGACATGACTGCCACCACTGGAACTTGTTCAAATTGTTCAGCTTTCCACCACACTGTTGGGTTTTGTTTTGTTTTTTGTCCACAGGGAACCAGATTATCTGTACAGTATTTGCTTGGAGCTGTTGCCACAAGTTTTAAATTATGTTTCACAGCCCATGAACACTTCCCAGTAAAATGTCACCAGTTGCTGAAGACAGAAATGAAGATTCTGCATAAAGATACTTCGTTTTTAATAACCCACTTTTGGTAGAAATGTTGACGGAAGAACCTTGTAGCTTTTCTATATTTACACTACTTTCTTGTGACACATGAATATCAGCATTTCCTTGAAGAGTTCCCAGGCAGATAACCTTCCCTCCATTGGCCTTGATATCAGTTTTCTGACTCTTGACTGACTGAAGGATGATCACTCCTGTCTCTGCTTCTATTCTACAATTATCACATTTTAGATCATCAAGTCCAACCCCCTGCTCAAGGTAGAGAAGTCACTTGTTTGGATTACTCCAAGAATCCTCCAGCCATGATGGACATCTGGCTGGGGTAAATTGAGAGCTGCGGGGGGGGGGGGGATATTTGTCTCTTCTCTGAACTCTCTCACTAATAAAACTCAGAATCTTTTGACACTTCTTATTTGGGCTTACTTTTTTATGACTAAAGTTCAGTTCTTACAAGTATGACACTAATTTTACTAAATATGGACAGGCTACGATTATTGACTTCTCATGATGAATGACGACCATTTTGATCCCAGTTGCCCCACTTTGCTTGAAGGCATACGAAGTACAGTGGTACCTTGCTTAAAGAGCATAATGCGTTCCACAGGATTGCTCTTTAAGCGAGTTTGCTCTTGAAGTGAAACACCATTGGAAGTGACCAATTTGGGGGGGGGGGGGAGGGATTGTGAACCCCAATTTATTTGTTAAGCAAGTTTTTGGTTGATTTTATTTGTTAAGCGAAGCGAAAATTCAGAGAAAATGCTGCTCTTTAAGCAAGTTACTCTTTAAGCGAGTTGCTCTTTATGCGAGGTTTGACTGTACTCTGAAGTGTTAATTAATGCTAACTAACTTGAGAACCGCCCAGGGAGTGCACTAAGGACAATGGGGCGTATATAAGCGTAGCAGCTTTGTTTTGCTCCAAAGTTCTTGAAAGCGGAGGCCTGTTAACCTCTCCAGTCCTGTCATGGGATTTAGATGGTCACCCATTTTGGCTGAAAGGGAACGTAGGTGCAGACAACACTGAAGACCAGGGGTGCCCAAACTATGGCCCAGATCCGGCCCCTGGTGACAATTCATCTAGCCTATGTTGCCCTTGTTGCTCCCAGAAGTGTAAGTAAAACACACCCATACAGGCGCGTTTTACTTCCGCTTCCGGGAGCGATGAGGACAGTGTGGGCCAGATGAATTTGTATCAGGGGCCAAATCCGGCCCACAGGCCATAGTTTGGGCACCCTTGGTTTAAACAGAGAAAATGGCAGCTTAAAATTTATCTCATCCTGTTGCAAAACAGATTGCAAGGTGCGTTTTACTTCCGCTTCCGGAACCATGCCACCGGCCTGCTGAACCATGTGACTGTCCTACAGCCTGAAAAGTTTGGGCACCCCTGCTGAAGACTGAGTCCTGGCTCATTGGCACTTTTTTAACGGCACTTATGTGTTCGCTGACATGCCTTGTAGTACAAATAGCAATTACATTTATATACTAACCCATAGCGCTTAGTGCACTCTCTGGGCAGTTCACAATTAGCATTTTGCCCCCCAACAAATTGAGGACTCATTTTACTGAACCGGGAGGGATGGAAGCTTGAGTCCACTTTGATCCCCATCAGGATCGAACTCACAACGTTCTGGCTGCAGTACAACAGTTTAACCAGTGTCCCCATACTGTGCCCAAACTTTTCTGGCTGTGGGCCGGACATGTGGTTTAGAGAGCCAGTCACTAGGTGTGGGGGCCGGATCCGGCCCTCAGTGCCAATTCATCCATCCCATACCGCCCTCGTCGCTCCTGGAAGCGGAAGTAAAATACGCCCATATGAAATGGCGTCAGGGGCCAGATCCGGCCCACGGGCCGTAGTTTGGCCACCCCTGCCATAGTGCGTGGATAAACCCTTTCCCTCCCACCCCGCTTTCCTTCAAGCAAAAAGGGGGCGGCGGAAAAGGGGGAGACCGCCCCACAAACCTCCGAGAAAGAAGGGGGGGCGACCCGGTCTCCCCTCCCTTCCCAAGCCTCACGTGGTGGAGCAGAAACCGCTCCCGCAGTGGGGAAGGGCCCGGGCTGCGCAGGCGCAAGAGGGGGGAGGACTGGGAGGGAAGGAGGGGCTTTCCTTGAGCCTGGATGGAGCTCACCAGGGCTGGGGGGGCTATGAATGGCAAGAAAGGTAAACGCCGGGGGGAAGAAGAAGGGGTGGAAAAGATGGGGGTGTGTGTGTGTTGTGCGCACGTGCATGCATGCATGCGTGCAGTTTAGGATCGCACAGAGAACTTTGGGGGGCCTGGGGAAGGGAGGAAGGGGGGGCTTGACGGGGAGAGAGGAAGGGGGGCTCTGGCAGGTGGAGGGGGGGCTTGCTTGCTACTTGGCAAAGTTTTACAAAGGGAGAGTCTGCGTGTCCCCCAACTCCCACCCACCCCCACCATTAATTCTTCTGCCCCCCAGGATCGGGGAGCGGCCGGAGCAAGAAGAAGAAGCAGCCCAAGAAGGAGAAGGCGCCGCCCCCTCCTCCGCCCCTGCAGACCGAGCCCCCCACGGGGTGAGTGGGGAGAGCACGGCTGCGGGGGTCAGCTGGGGGGCGGGGGGGGGGTCTCAAGAGGAAAGGGCTCTTCTTGCAAAGGGCATTTGGACTTCGGAGTCTGATGGGGGTCGCCCTGGGTGGGGGAAATGTGGGGAGGGAACAGCTGCAGAAGAAGCAGCTGGCCATGGGTTTCGAAGGGCTGGTTCGAATAACATCCGTGTTTTCCGGTGGGGGGTCATCCCGTGGGAATGGGTTAGTTAGCATCATTATGCAGAGGAACTCTGTTTTGTCACTCTCCAGGGCAATGCTTTCCCCTGGCCTCTGGGATTCATTTGTCAGCTTTCAGCCATTGACATGTCTTAGGATGGGGCCCTCGAACTACAGCCCGTGGGCCAGATCCAGCCCCCAACGCCAATTCAACTGTCCCACGCCACCCTCGTCGCTCCAGGATGCAGAAGTAAAACATCCCCTGGGCTACAGAGGTGCATTTTACTTCCGCTTCCAGGAGCGACGAGGGCGGCATGGGCTGGATGAATTGGTGTCTGGGGCTGGATCTGGCCCACGGGCCGTAGTTTAAGCACCGCCTGGTTAAAGCGGAGAAAATGGCAGCCCAAAATCTAATCCTGTTGCAAAACAGATTGCAAGGCGTGTTTTACTTCTGCTTCCGGTGGGAGGAACCACGTGAGCGGCCCACTGAAACACATGATCGGCCCACAACCTGAAAAGTTTGGGCACCCCTGTCTTAAGAGGTGCTCACACAAGTGGACCTGCCATTGTTTCTTGTGAGGAAGATGGGATTGATTGTACCTCAATGGCAGCTTAACTGCTGGCTGCAACATGAGCTTTTGTGCTGTGTTGTGCATCAGGGTTTTTTGGGGGGATGAGGAGAAATAGTAGGCAAGAATCAAGGTAATCTAGGTTTCTGGTGAAGTACACTTGCTCACCTACCAACCTGGTGTTCCCAACTGATGACAGGTAAGGCAGTGAGCGGCCTGGGTTCACAGATTAGTAAATTAGGATGCCTGTTGAGGGTGAAGGTAACTCTAGCCTCTCCTACTGTGATCACTTACCTTGGTGGAGGAAGCCTTAGTACAGTGATGGTGAACCTTGGCACTCCAGATGTTCTTAAACTTCAATTTTCAGAACCCCTGATCAGCAGGATCTGGTAATTGAAGTCCAAGAATATTTGGAATGCCAAGGTTCAGCATCATGGCCTTAGTATGTTCAAATTCAAATTTAAGCTTTGAACATTTTTTGATACTTACCTGGCAAAATACCTTCCAAATCTCAGCCTCCATTGACTACTCTTATATGGGGGAAAAGAAAGTAACTAAGTAAGTAAGGGGTAGGAACAGAGTCATGCCCAAAATATTTGAATTCCTGGAGCTTGTCAGTAGCTTTTAAATCCTTATACATAATACTATTGGAGCATCTGTACTTGTCTGTGGAAGAATTACTTAGTTTTAAAAGTGTTGTAAGCATCAGAATCATGAAGTTGTATGCATGTTGAAATGATAACACAGTACAAGATGGATCGGCTGCTGTGCTTTACAAGCCTGATCATGTATACTCAGAAGTAAACCCAGATGAGTTCAGGGGGATTCCCATGCTAAGATTTATAGAATTGATGACCAAGAAATAAAAAATATCCTCTGCTTCATGAACACAGAGAGCTTTTTAACCACTTGAGATATACGTTGCTTCAGAGAGTTTGATCTTGGGTATGAGACCAAAAAAAACAAAGTGAAAGACAAATGAAGAAACCACCATTGTACAAAGTGTAGTTTGTTACATCTCTTTGTTGAAAGGAGTGTCCCTTTACTTGTGGGGGGGGGCAGCTGAGGGAACTCTGTGAGATGGTGATGAGGTTGAAGTCTCTTTATACATATAAGGCCAGAGTGCTATCAACTCTGTGGTTTAACAGAAATGGTGGTGCCGGTTACTGAGCCAGATTGGGCTTCTTCTTCCCTGTCTAGGCCAGACGTGAAACTGCCAAAACAAAGGCACCTTTTGGTGAGTTCATTCTGCAGTTCCTTTTGGGGACTGATCTGTATAGAGCAGTGGTGGCGAACCTATGGCCTGCATGCCAGAGATGGCACTCGGAGCCCTCTCTGTGGGCACCCGAGCAGTCACCCACCACAGAGTTCGCCCTACCCCTCTGCCTAGCAGCCCAATGGGAGCGCTTCCTCCGTCCCTCAGCACAGAATTCACCCCACCCCTCCGCCCAGCAACCCAATGGGAGCACTTCCTCCTTCCCCCAAGCACAGAGTTTGCTCTGCCCAGCAGCCCAATGGGAGCGCTTCCTTCCTCCCCTGTTGCTGTGTTGGCACTTTGCAATAAATAAGTGGATTTTGGGTTGCAATTTGGGCACTCAGCCTCTAAAAGGTTCGCCATCACTATAGAGTAGTGAGCCAGGAAGCATCACTGGGAATCTCGTTCCAGGTATCAAGGAGATGAAAACTATAGCCAACCTTTCACAGATTTAATTGACCTATGTTGGACAGGACCACTTCAGACCAGGTTTATATGGTTGGATGTTGTTCCATTTGCACACTCAGCCAGCATCATCTTACACCGGAAGCCAGGATGTTGGAGAAGAACCGCCCTGTCACTCTTCTACCCAAGAGGTTGATGTTGTTTATACATGAGATGTTTCTGGTAGGAAAGAGCATCTAGTTATTTGAGTCCACACCTGCTGTTTGAAGTAGTGTGGTCCAGACAGGATAATACCTCAGAGGCGCTAGGCCGAAACCAGCCAGAGCTTGCCTTCTCTTGCTGGTCCCATCCCCCCAATCCCAGATACCATTCCCATCCTGGGCAGCAGCTGCAGAGGGCTGTTAGGCTATTTTTAACCCCACGTCTGTCCGCCTCTTGTCTCTGTGCACATTTGGGCTTTGACGAAACGGAGGGTTGTGAGCTCAGAAGGTATTAATTCCTCTTGTACTAATGAAGGGAGCATGTGGCACAGATAAGGTGCCCAGGCACCAGCATGTGTCTGCTTTGACAAAGTCTTCTGTCTCCATCCCAAGGATCTGCCACTCCAGCCTGGCATTCACACCAGAACGAGCAGCTTAGAACGTGTCTGAGGAATTTTTTTCCTTATCCCTCTGGAGAAGGGGGACAACAAAAGGACAGGATATTGTCCCCACCCTCGCTGCCTTTCCTTGTACCAGGGCTGGACGGTCCCAAGCAGTGGCCTTTTTATTTTCTCTGCCAAATAATTTCAGTTTAGAATTGGCCTCTGTGAATCTATCTCCCCACCCCCACGGTATCGATTAAAATGAAAGAGACAGAAGAGGAAGCATTAGAAGGCAGTAGGTATGTACCAATTGTTGCTAAAGGAGAATACTGTAGTGGCATATCTCAATGGATTGGTGTAACATTAATACACTTTTCAAAGTACAGTAGTATAAACCAAAAATAGAGGGTTTTTATCTCAAAGCACTTACAGTCTTATCTGAATTTCAGGAAAGTGAAAGAGCTAAAGGTAATGGAAATGATATGAGGAAATGAGGTTATGTATGTTTTAAGTTTTAATTTAAGTACTGTAGCAGCTGTGGTTCTTTCCAGAGATGGCTGTCGATTAAAAACAGGCAAAGGATGTCTGTGAGTGGATGTGTTTAACTACAGGAGTAAGATAAATATAAACTGAAATAAATAAAATGATCACACACTCAATGTCTTCTGATGACTTGCTTTCTTCCTCCCTTCCTGCTTCTTTCTCTCTCTTTCCTGGCCTACCACCTTTAGGCCGTTGAGTCCCACGTGCTCAGATGATGTTCCACGTACCCCACCAATACCTTCCTTGCCTCTCTCTGCTGCAATTGGAGGGGGGCTACTGGGGTCTGATGATGAGGAACAAGAGGACCCTCGAGATTACTGCCGAGGTATTTGAGCAATGGAGCACAGCAGAATGTGTTGTTCTTCTCCTAAGATCGGAGAAAGGATCTTTGTTTAGGATTACTGAGGTGCACACTCTTTTGAGCAAAATGTGCTGGCAGATTGCACACGAAGTCCTTTTCGTTTGTCTTATCCAAGACAAAGACTTTACCTTTGATGTGATTCTCCCTTATGTCTGAGAAGTAGGAGTGAACCTTCCAGATATTGTGGGACTACAACTCCCATCAGCCATAGCCAACAGTGGGGAATTGTGGGAGCTGCCATTCAAGAAGATCTGTAGGCGCACATCTGTCCACCTCTGCACTAAACAATAAGGATCAGTGTCTTTTTAATAATTTGTTCATATATATAAGGGGTTCTCAACCTTTTTAAGCCTTTCACGTCCCCTCAGACTGTTGGGGGGCTGGACTAGTGTGTCCCCCAACGGTGGTATTGGCAACGGAACTACCCTGAGCCCTCATTATTCCCCCCCCCCATGCCACCACTTCTGTCGCCAACACCCCCATACACCACCAGTCTGGTTCACAAACACTCCTCCCCTTCTGCCGATGCTTCCCGGCCTGCTATGAGTGAAGGAATGGTCCTGCATGTCTTTGTCCACACTCAGCCAGAGCGGCGCCCAGGAAAGCCGTGCGCATCTGTCGTTTCTGCCACCGTCCTTTTCCTCTCTGCCTAGCTTGGCATGTCCCTAACGCCAATCCGCCCTGCTAGCAAACCTTGGCACTATGGAGCAATGTTAGGTACACGCCAAGCCAGGTGGAGGGGGAAAGGACAGCGGCAGGAGCGAGGGTGTGGCGTGGGCTGGCTGGAACGGCGCTGTGGGTTGAGAATTTACTTGATTGCACATTATTATTATTTTATAGCACAGGGTGGATCTAATTCTGATTCAGTACGGCAGGGTGTGGATACTGCTTTTCTAAACGTCTCAATTCGGTTAAATGATGTTATTGATTAGTTTCTCTTCATCTCTTCCTTCTAGGTGGTTATTACCCAGTAAAGATTGGAGACTTGTTTAATGGGCGCTACCATGTGGTACGGAAGCTTGGCTGGGGACATTTTTCTACTGTCTGGCTTTGTTGGGACATTCAGTGAGTATTGGGGAAAGGGAAGAAAAGATACTGTAGATCAGTGGTGCCCAAACTATGGCCCGGAGGCCGGGTGCAGCCCCCGACGCCAATTCATCCGGCCTGCGAAGCCCTCATTGCTCCTGGAAGCGGAAGTAAAATGCACCTGTACAGGTGCTCAAACTTTTCGGGCTGTGGGCCTGACCATGCTCCCTGGACAGCAGATTGGGCCGGTTGTGGTTCCTCCCACCGGAAGCGAAAGTAAAACATGCATGTGCGGGTGTGCAATGTGCCCACACTTGTGAAGAATGCTGCTGTAAATATTACCCACAGCTGTCATAAACGCGTTTACAACAGGTCATTAATGGCAACCACAGGCAATTTACGGCAGCATTATGCACATGGACAGGCACGTTACACACCCACACACATGCGTTTTACTTCCGCTTCTGGGAGCAGCGAGGGTGTCGGGATGGATGAAATGGCTTCAGGGCCTGGATCCGGCCCATGGGCCGTAGTTTGGGCACCCCTGGTTTAGTGATTAAAACACTGAACTTGATGACTGGAAGGTTTGCAGGTCAACAGTTCAAGACCTGAGTGCTACGCAACAGAGTGAGCGCCAATCATCTGTCCCAACTCCTGCCAGCCCCAAACTACTGTGCCTTGGTTTATTGAGATCTGTTTAAAGAATGCTGTTGGTATTATGAAGTGGGACACAGGTGGGGAGAAGGAAAGTTAGGAGTAACCCTGTCCCTCGCTTCTTCCCTTCTCCATCCCAGGCGAAAGCGCTTTGTCGCTCTCAAAGTGGTGAAGAGCGCTGTGCACTATACAGAGACAGCCGTGGATGAGATCAAGCTGCTGAAATGTGTGAGTTCTGTACCTCCGATCTGCTCCCCTAAATCCAGGAATGATTACAGTACCTAATTCCTTAAAAAGGGGGAGGTAATGGGATTCATTGGATCTGCCAATGGGTTGGGAGTGGCAAGCATGATTCTTTCACCTCTCTCACCTTCCGCTCCTTCTCTTGTCGTCTTGAAGCACAGGGGAAAACATAAACTGTACATACCTTAAAATACTTCTTACTCATTCAGATGCTCCAGGATTGAGTTCTGGTGTCAAACATCACTTTCTGGGCCTAAACCATGGTGTGTCTTGACTCACCTTATTAACTGTACTGGATCTCAAATCCACTGTTGATCCATTTAACCCAGGGGTGCCCAAACTATGGCCCCAGTGGCCAGATCTGGCCCCCAAATCCAATTCATCCAGCCCACACCACCCTTGTCGCTCCCGGAAGCGGAAGTAAAATGCGCCCATATGGGCGCATTTTGCTTCCACTTCCGGAAGCGACAAGGGTGGTGTGGGCTGGATGAAATGACGTCAGGGGCTGGATCCGGCCCCCAGGGCCATAGTTTGGGCACCCCTGATTTAACCTGAAGTCTGGCTGCCATCACCACCTTCACTATCAAGGCCATTTCTGCAACTCTTGCCTTCCCACTCTTTTGGCCCATAGGCCCTGTGAGTCTCGTTATGGCCAGCATGTAGAATCATGTGAATTCCCACCCAAAAACATCTAGATCAGGAGTTCTCAACCTTTTTAAGCCGAGGGCCAGGTCACACTCCCTCAGACAGCTTTGGGGGTCAGACGGCCATTTTGCTCTTCCTCCAACACATGGCACTTCTGGGTGTGGTGGGGGTGATGGGGAGCCCACATGAAATGGTGCCGAGGGCCGCATTCAGCCCACAGGCCGCAGATTGAGAATCCCTGGTCGATGGCCACGTTAGTTGCTCATGCCAGCTTGCTGTAAGAAGAATGGTCTCCTCAGTCATGGTGCCTAGATTAGCAACTGTCTCATGATAGTTCTGTTGCTGCTTAGTTTGGAACAGGAAACAAAGACTGTTTTGTTTCCAGCAGGTTTTCCTTGTTACCCTCTTGTATGCTGCTCCTGTTGTTGTTGTTTTGCCTTGGAAGTTCTTCCTTGACTGTCCTGAGTGTTCACTAATAATATTCCCCTTCTTATTTTTGTTGTTGTTCAGTCACACAGTCGATTCTGACCCTTTGTGGCCCCATGGACCATTGCCTTCCAGGCACCCGTGTCCTCCACCATCCTCCTCAGCCTGCCCAGCTCTGTGCCCATTGCATCTACAATACCATCTAGCCATCTCATTTTTGGCCGCCCCCTTTTTCTTTTGCCCTCCCCCTTTCCCAGCATCAAGGCTTTCTCAAGTGATTCCTCTCTTCTCATTTGATGTCCAAAGTACTCTAGTTTCATCTTTACTATTTGACCTTCCAAGGAGCAGTCAGGGTTGATTTCTTCTAGAATCGACCTATTTGTTCTCCTCACTGTCCAGGGGACTCTCAAAACTCTCCTCCAACACCATATTTCAAAGGCCTCTATTCTTCTGCACTCAGCTTTCCTAATGGTCCAGTTCTCACAACCATGCATTACCATCTGGAATACCATTGCTTTGACTATGTGAATTTTTGTTTGCAAGGTGATGTCTCTATTTTTAATTTTAAGTCACCCTGAGTATTTGTTAGAAAGACAGGGTGTAAATCCTTAAAATAGATTAAACGCACATAACATTTTGCGATTTCTACAACTTCAGATTGCACCTAGGAGTTTATGTTATATTAAGAAAGCTTAATATATATTGAGTTATTCAGAATGTTGGTAACCAGCAGAGATTCTAGTTTAATTGTCCCTTTAAATACTTGTCAGGAGCATTTAAATTCTTTGTCTAGTATTATTAAAATGGATGCATAAATTGGATTTTCCTATTATGAGAGAAGTCAACTCCTCTTTATAAAAAGTGGGAGTACTGAGTTGTTGAAGGACATGGTTGGAATAGACGTATGATCAGGACCTAGTTTTCCTTCAGAGCATTTGACTGGGGTTGGTTGACCAAAAAGGATCTCTTGCCCCCTTGATGTGACTTACGAGTCTGTTCTTTTTTGCAAGTGTAGATGACATTTCTCTGAATCTCATCTCTAGGTTGATGAACTGGAGTAGGGCAGTTTAGGTCCTAAGGCTTCTAGTAGCTGACCTTGGTCTAAGACAGTGATGGCGAACCTATGGCACGCGTGCCAGAGGTGGCACTCGGAGCCCTCTCTGTGGGCACCCATGCAGCCAGCCCAGCACAGAGTTTGCCCCGCCCCTCTGCCCAGCACCCCAATGGGATTGCTTCCTCCCTCCCCCAGCACAGAGTTCACCCACTCCTCTGCCCAATGGGAACGTTTCCTTCCTCCCTTGTTGCTATGTTGGCAGTTTGCAGTAAATAAGTGGGTTTGGGGTTGCCGTTTCGCTATCACTGGTCTAAGATGTTTCCATTTGCTCCACACTCAGCTTCTTACTTTGCATTTTCTTTTTCACTTTCTCAGGTAAGGGACTCCGATCCCCGTGACCCCAAGCGTGAGAACATTGTCCAGTTGATTGACGATTTTAAGATCTCAGGGATCAATGGTGTCCGTATCCTTCCACTTATGAAATGATGGCTGTTGTTTCTGTCCAGATAACGTTGGGATTCCACTCTTCTTCCAGGGAATTGATTTTTCCACCTATCTGACTTGGATGTCAGTGAATTGGTCTAGAGTACACAGACGAGAGAAGGAGGTGATTGTTTCCTCAGCACTGCACACAAAAAACCCCAACTCCTCCATTCAAAGAGAAAAAGAAGAACTCTTTTCAACAGGACCAGTTTTTGGTTTGAACAAAGCCTTCAGAGCAGGAAGAATTGTAGCCCCTGACAAATAAACAGCTGTTGCTGCAGTGAAGGAAATTTTATTTTCACTATAGATACACTGTGGCATCCCCCACCCCGGTTATGGAAATGCTTCTCTCAGCTCAATATTGCATTGAATATTGTTTATTATGGCTGTCCAGCCTCAGAGGCACCTTCTGATCAGCAGCTGAGGCAAATAGGATGTGGAACATCACTTTCAATATACATCCGGCTCAAGTCACTAAGACGCTGACTGGGAGGCGGAAGGTCAGCAGTTCGATTCCCGAGTACTGCAGGACGGAATGAGCTCCCGTCTCTTTCCCAGCTCCTGCCAACCTAGCAGTTCAAAAGCAAGAAATTGCAAGTAGATAAATAGGGACCACTTCGGTGGGAAGGTAACAGCGTTCCATGCTCTCCCCTGGCTCTTCGGCTTAGAAACGGAGATGAGCACTGACCCCTAGAGTCAGATACGACTGGCTTTCGAGCAAGGGAAACCTTTACCTTTACTTTTTGAGGATGTTAAAAGAAAGTGAGGGTTGAGTTTGCCCCTTGTTTTTCACACATTCTTCGATTGACTCAGACTATCAAGGAATGAATTCCTGCTGGTCACAATTTCCTTTCCATTCCTTTTGTTGCTGCACTTTTCTTCTCCAGGTTTGACCAAAACTTCACAATTGAGTCTTCCCATCTTTTTTTTTAGGGGGTGGGGCGGCTAACAAGGGGGCTTTTTACTTTTCTATGTTTTGCTCATAGCCTCATAAAAGATAAAATGAGTGGAGGGAGGGGTATAGTCTTCAAAGAGGGAGAACAAGATTTAGATCTCCCCTTAGACAAGAAACTAATCTACCTCATACTGTTGTTGTGAGAATAAAAATGTTGGGTAGCAGATAATCTTTGTACACTGTCTTGAGTATCCAGGAGAAAATTAACACCCACAATCCTCCTTTACAATAATTCCATGCCAATTAGTAATGGTGGTTCCTTTATCATGGAATAAATTATATTTAGAGATTCATCAGACGCCTTCCCTTCAGGCCTTCAAGAAGGCAGTTATAATACTAATTTTGTGTCAGAAATTATTCTGGGTTGAAAGGATTTTTGCTGGAGGAACTTTGCTCAGGGGATGCCCGAATGAGGCTCCTTTCATGTCCCTAAGATCTTTTCCCACCAAAGTGGTCCCTATTTATCTACTTGCAATTTCTTGCTAGGTTGGCAGGAGCTGTGTTTTTAAAGAGCCTCTAAAACTTTCTCATGAATAGGACTGGGTAAGATGAATTTATTATAAATTCAATATAATTTTTAATTATTTCTGGCTGTTTCTGCGCTCTACTGTCTTATTGGTATTTTATTGCTGTTTTATTTTTCTTCATGATTGTGTTGAGGCATAGGGGGGTGGCCTGTTGTTCATTTTGGGTTCTGGCTTAGTTTGTTGGGCTTTATTGTTGTAACAGGCCAGCCAGAGTAGTGCTCATATCTAAACGATGGGGCGCGGGCGTTATGCTCGGGCCTCTCCACTGCTTAGGGAGCTGCATTGGTTGCCAGTTTGTCTCCGGGTGCAATTCAAGGTGCTGGTCATTACCTTTAAAGCCCTATATGGTAGTGGGCCAGGATACCTAAGAGACCGCGTCACCCTAAGAACATCTGTCCGTCCCACCAGGGCGGATCGGAGGGGCTCTCTCGTTGTACCATCTGCTAGGGAGGCTCACCTCGCTAGCACCAGGAAGAGGGCCTTCTCCGTGTTCGCCCCGGCCCTCTGGAACCTCCTCCCAACTGAGCTGCACATGCAGACAGAGCTCCTGTCCTTCCGGAAGAGCTTAAAGACCTGGCTGGCAGGACATGTGTGGGGTTCCAGGGATGTGGGATCCCATGTGGGGTGGTTAGTCTAAGGATTTTACCCTTCTGACGACACCCCCAGATACTGTTTTAGTCTATGAATTTTTAAATTTTTTATTGATGTGTTTTAACTTGGGTTGTAAGCCGCCCAGAGTCGGGCTTGCCCGATTGGGGCGGGTTAGCAAGTATGAAATATAAATAAATAAATAAATAAATAAACTGGGCAAGATATAAATGTTACATGCATACAAACAAATACAAAATATTTTTCCACATTCTAGGCGATGCATTCACCCATCCACTGCTCTTATATGTATCAGCTCTGTTTAATTGTTGACCCATATTCCATGCCCAGGTGCCTCAAAAACCTGGACATTGTTCCCTCTACAGAACAATGATACAACTCTTATCTCTCTCTCTTCATCCTTTTAACTACCAATACTGTGGAGGAAAGGGATTGTAGACAAGGTTGTGATAACATTGCTCGTAACCTGAAGGAATCATTCTGGTAGCTGTTGTCTCCTTGATTTGGAACCTCCCCAGATGTCTGCATGGTCCTGGAAGTTTTAGGGCACCAGCTGTTGAAATGGATTATCAAATCCAACTACCAAGGGCTTCCGATCCCCTGTGTCAAGAGCATCCTACGTCAGGTAACGTGGGGTTGTGTTGTAATGGTTTATTGGGAGAAGTATTTGTATATCCAGGAATTGTTCCTCACTTCTTAGTTAGCCTGCATAGACGTAGATTATATTGGTATCGCCAGTTATGCTCACAGTAGTCCATTGCCATGTTCACCAAGTTCCCCATTTTGATTAGTATTAACATTAGAAGTCTTTGTAATAGGCCTTTGCTGGTTTTGTATTGTATGTCAGTCAGAAGACCTGGTGATGTGTGTCTTTTGTGTTTTCTTCTATATAAGACTTTTTCCCTTCCAGTCTTTTAAGAGAGGATTAAAAATGGAACTTTTTAAATGAAGCCTTTAAAAACTATCCTACTCATAAATGGGGCTGTCTAATGAGAGTTTAATCAATTTTTAACCACCTCTGTTTGACTCACTCATGCCTCTGAGTAGATCTGCTGTTTTTATTGATATTATATTATGAGTGGGATTTGATCTAAGTGGCTTGGGTGATTATTTGGAATGCTGCTTTTATTTCAGTGTCCTGAGGAGTGTTAGAGACTAAACCAGGCAGCATATAAATAGTATAATAGATAGATTGTTTGCCAACATAGTGGGGCATAAATTACAAACGCCAGGCTAAGCCCCAGAATAACTGGTACCACAGTCTATTGACTTGGAAGGTGAAGAACCTTGTAATTATTCCCCATCTGAGTCTTTGTCTCCCCAGGTATTACAGGGCCTCGACTACCTCCACACAAAGTGCAAAATCATCCACACAGATATAAAGCCGGAGAATATCCTGCTTTGTGTAGATGAGAGTTACGTGCGGCGTCTGGCAGCTGAGGCCACTCACTGGCAACAAGCTGGTGGGCCCCCTCCCTCTGGCTCTGCAGGTAAATCATATCATCCTACCTGTGTTTTTGAATCTCTAGATATATACATGGTTTAGAAGAGAATAACCAGTGTCTCCGTTCTGCCAGTCTTTGGGGTGAGACAGGAGTTTGCAGGAGGAGAAATTAAAGATTTTAGCTCACAAGCAATTATTTCAACCAAGTAGATTTAAAAATAATGAAGAGGGCACACTATTATATGACTCATATTAAAATTGTAAGATTCTCAGTGAGTGCAAGAGGGATATGTAAGGAATAGATGTACTAGATTGTAGGTACTGTAGTGTTTAATGCTTAGGAACACAAGCTAGACAGAAATCAGGTGGCAAGTGTTCATTGGCACTGAGAAATTAAATTGTCCAGGTTGTTTTTTTTAACAAAGCATAATGCAACCATAGGTAAAGGTCACCCTTGCTCGAAAGCTAGTCGTATCCAACTCTGGGGTTCAGTGCTCATCTCTGTTTCAAAGCCGAAGAGCCAGCGCTGCCTGTTTCTGCAGACATTTCTGTGGTCATGTGGGAGGCATGACTAGACACCGAAGCACACAGAACGCTGTTACCTTCCCATCAAAGTGGTCCCTATTTATCTACTTGCAATTTCTTGCTTTCGAACTGCTAGGTTGGCAGGAGCTGGGACAAGGACCACACATTAATTAGCAGTCAATGATGTGAGGTGGAAGACAGTCAATGGGTATGAACTGGAGGAAAGGTTCTCTCAAGTGTTGACTAGACCACTTGGCAACAGCTGGTTTTTATAGGAAGGCTATTGTAAAAATCAAATGAGAAGTAAGGATACACACGCAGTTTACCCAAATTGTCTATAAATTCCATCGATTCATCACTTTTTCCACATCCCCTTCTTGCCTCTGACTTGGCCAATGGAGGGGCCAGCTGTTACCTATGAATGAGTCAGAGTTGGGCTCAGGAATTCCATTTAGTCACCTTGAGGAATGGAGATGGAAATTGGGGTGGAAAAGTAGCTTATTGGGTAGTTCTCCCAATTTTCCCTAACTTGTCACATGAGACTTTCTAGAGTTGTCAATCACTCTTATTTGCTCTGTCTCTGTGCTAGAGAGTGGAAATATATGATAGACCAGGGGTGCCCAAACTACGGCCAGTCTCCATATGGGCACGTTTTACTTCCGCTTCCAGGAGCAACTAGGGTTTTGTGGGCCGGATGAATTGGCATTGGGGGCCGCATCCAGCCACCAGGCCTGGTGGCTGGATGCGGCCCCCAATGCCATACTGACTGGCTCCCTGAACCACATGACCGGCCGACAGCCTGAAAAGTTGGGGCACCCCTGTGATAGACATTTGGAGTATTTCAGCCAAAGAGCTAAAAGGAAGGGTATGATAATGATGAAATACGAGCTAGGAAAGTCAGTATGAAGCAAGAATGTGGAGCATATAAACTTAAAACGAGAGTGGGTAAAGTCAACTCCGAGAGATCTAGTCAGATTTTCCAGCAGCCCTGCCACAAATTTTTATTTAAAAGATGGTTTTGCTCTAAAGGTTCCACCATTTTATCTCCCTGACTTAAAGGCTGGAAAATGGGGTGATAACTAACTAATTACTGCAGAGGGAGGGGTCGATACCGGGAATGGTTTTTGTGAAACCTGCCTGAATTCTGCTTTAAGTGTCCTCAAGATCTAAGCATGAGTGAACCCCAAGGGACTGAAGCCTGCCGAAATTCCGTGCCATTTTCCACTCCCAAAATTCTGCAACCTTTACTTGATCAGACCGATGTTCTGCAAAGGGTTCCCAAAAAGTATAATCCCATATTGCAGAGAGTGCCAAGCGTGTAGTTTTTGATCTCTGAGATAAAGTAGAAGATGAGGTGAGAAAAATAGCCAGGGAACCGAACTAGAGAACTGGCCTGACGTGGTTCTCTCCCTCATGGTGCCTATCTTTCCTTAGTGTTACTGGTTGACGTTCGTTTGCTTTGGATTGCTTGGCTGTTTGGCTCTGGGAATCATTTCTGTCTCTCTCTCTCTCTCCCTTTTCTCTTCCCACTCCATCTGTGCACCTCTTCCCTCAGTCAGCTCTGCACCCCAGGAAAGCCTGGTAAGTCTCCCCTACCTGGTGCCCCTCTTCAAAACAAGAACGGTCTTTTGAACTGCCTGGGTTTTAAGAATTTGCTTGCACTGCAATGCTGGTGTTGCTTGGCTGGTGGCAATCTCCTTTGTTAATCCTATGTGGATGGGTAGGCCTTCCCCTTATTTTGCCATTTGAATCCAAGGCTTGTGGTCACAACTATTCCCCACCCCCCCAACAGTCAACCTATAAATCCACCCGTTGCCAAATGGACTTTGGAGATTTTATTATGTACAGGGAGGACATACAGCGGTGTCTCGCTTAAAGAGCATAATGCGTTCCACGGGATTGCTCTTTAAGCGAGTTTGCTCTTTAAGCAAAACACCATTGTAAATGATCAATTATGGGGGGATTGCGAACCCCGATTTATTTGTTAAGCGAGTTTTTGGTTGGTTTTATTTGTTAAGCGAACATTCAGTGAAAATGCTGCTCTTTAAGCGAGTTACTCTTTAAGGGAAACGCTCTTTATGCGAGGTTTGACTGTACTCTCCCTTTGTAATAGACACATCGGTTCAATATGTAACAAAATCTTGGACTTACCTAGCTAAACATTTTTCTGTCCAAAACATTTATCTAGACCAGAGGTCTTCACCCGTTTTTAGCCAGGGGCCAGTTCACGCCGGGCTGGATGGGTGCCACCACTGCCACCAGTATGGGGGGAGTGGGGAGACCAAAGGTGGTGCGGTGGGACCACCCCAAGCCCCCACCACTTTGCCGGCAGCAGCGGCAGGACTGCCCCCGAGCCACCCACCATCCCCCCCCCACGCCGCTTCCCTGCAGTTGTTCCATTTCACAGAGTCCCACTGGAGGAGCTGCATGGCACCAAATCACCCAGCCCACGATGTTGCTCCAGCCACTGCTTCTGCCTTACAACATCCACCTGCTATGGAGCTCCATTAGGGCCACTCTAAGCCAAGCGGAGGAGGCTGCAGAAGCAGCACCTGGAGCGAGGTTGCAGGCTGGATGCTGTGGGCCAGATCCGCCATGTGGGCTGTAGGTTGAGGACCCCTGATCTAGACAAAGAAAACTAAGATGTCAAAATATTTTCTGGCATACTGGTCTTTAAGGGTGTACAGTTCTGTGTTTTGGACTGCAACCCCTTGAATTCTCCAATTGAGCCCTTTCCCTCAGTTGTAAGCCACATATATGTGGAATGTGTTTATGGTCCTCTGTTGTAAAACTGCGGGGAGGAGTGGGGGACTCCTACCAGAGATGCTTCCTATATATCAGGGTGCAGAATGTGTGAAACTCCAGATATTCTTGGACTGAAGCTCCCTTCCCTTCCACCCTGCATGGACAGTGGCAAAGGGTAACAGGTTTTAGCGTCCAGCTTAAGTCCACAGTGTAAGAAATTCTCCACCTTCCACTGTCCTTTCTGTGCCCCACCTGGCTGAGGCACAAGAAGTGATTGGGTGTCGGACAAACTCATCTCTTTGAATTAAATCTCAACAGAATTTAAGCTCGGCTACTTTTATCATTTTTGTTTGAGGACCTTTTGTCTAGCACTGATTCATTGATACGTGAGAAATCACCTACTCACTGCTGCTCCCCCCACCCAGTGATACACACACATGTGCAATGTCTCGTTCCAGGAATTAGATAAACACAGGAATAGGGCCAAATGGTGCGAACATAGAATTCTTCCAATTCTATCATTCCAGTAATTGGCTCTCACCTATTTTTTCCAAGTTTGCATCTCCATTTACACCAGTGAAGTGCACACAAGTTTTCTTTTTATCCCGACATGTTCCCATTCTGTTTTCTCTGCGTGTTTCTTTATTTATTTATGTTGTTTGGCACACTGTTGTGTGTTCTCTGTAACATTTGTCCATTGAGTCCCCATGTGCAGCCACATTATTTTCCATTCTAGCTGTGCCATAATGAAAGTTAACAGACTATACAGTAATATCCTGGATAACGATTGCATCGGATAACGCTAAAACCGCATAACGACGACAAATTTGGGGGGAAGATTTGCACCGGATAATGTTCTTTTTAGCGTTATCCGATACAGTCGTTCTTAGCAGCAGGGTGGCTGGAAAGCTGAACGGGGTTCTCCGTTCAGCTTCCCAGCCACCCTGCAGCTACGGAGGCAGGGGTGGGGAGGCTGGAAAGCTGACGGGGGTGGGTGGGTCCCCGTCGGCTTCCCCAGCCACCCCACGGCTGCGGAGGCAAGGGCAGGTAGCTAGGGAAGCCGACAGGGAGTCCCCGTCAGCTTCTCCAGCTACCTTGCAGCTGTAGATCGGGTCCTCTGATCTCTCTGGAGCAGGCAGGGGATCCGATCTACAGCTGTTTCTGGGCTTCCCCGACGTCCCCAGCCAGTGGAGCAAGCCAAAACGTCAGAGTTCGAACCCTGAAGTTTTGGCTTGCTGCACTTGCTGAGGATGTCGGGGAAGCCCAGAAACAGCTTAGATCGGGTCTCCCCACCTCCCTGGACCCGGTAGTGGGGTCAGGGACCCCAAAATTGGTAAATCCCGACGTTCTGGCTTGCTGCAGCCTCCAGGGAAACAGGGCTTTTTTAAACATTGTGTGATCAATGTATCACACAACGTTAAAAACTGGATACCGACAAGACTTGTGGAACCAAGTCTCATCGTTATCCGGGGTACTAGTGTACATGAATTAATTAATAGCACCAATGCTATTTGGGTACAGCCCTTTGGGCCCAGTTTTATTCTTTGTTCGTGCCTGGCTGGAGCAAAGATGTTACCATTTGAATAGTTTCATGTCAGAGATCACTCTGGGTTGATAGGATTTTTAGAAGATGCCTGAATGAGGCTCCTTTCAAGTCCCCAAGTGCAGCTCTTGGGTCTTGAAACCTGACCTTCCAGTCTTCAGCTTAGTGCCTTAACCACTAAGCCACAGGAGAAGCTGCTACCATTTGAATGATCTGTGTTAGTTAAATAATGAAATACAATAGAACCCCGCATAACGAAAAAACTCCGTTCCACTGAGCTCTTCACTATGCAGGGTTTTTTGTTATGTGAAGCTAATGTTTGTTATCCAGAGTTCCCATTGACCGGGTATACCCTGGTTACACCACCACCACCCCCGCATAACGGGGGAAAAATTTGTTATCCAGGGTATCGCCATTGTCTAATGAACATTTTGTTATGCAATTTTTTTGTTATACAAAGCGTTTGTTACTGTAGTTTGGCTTGGCACATCTGTTTGAAGAGTGTCTGGTGTCTTGCAATGGGAGTAGAATGACCTGCGTCAAAGACCACTCTTTACACGTCTTCTTTTTCTTCAAGTGCCGTATCTGATTCTGCATATTGGCTATTATCATGGCGATCAGCCATGAAGATTGTCCTGGGAACAATTTTATTTATTTATTTATTTATACTTACTACCCCGCCCCAATCGGGAGTACCCGACTCTGGGCGGCTTACAATGTGGATTAAAATCACAAATAGATCCTTAAAAGTTCTTAAAAAATTAAAACAATATAACAGGTAAAACCTGTAGTAGTCTATTCCCTTGTTGTAATAGGTTCTCCAGCCTCAATGAAAGAATCAGGCTATGTGTCTCTACTTCTGAAGATAGAGCAAGGCAAAAACTGGAAAGTTAGTAGTTCTTCTTGTGAAGACGGTCACTTAGTCCAGGGGTTAGAAGCCTTTGACCCTCCAGATATTTTCAGCTGCAGCTCTCACAGTCCTTTACCTCTGGCCATGCTGCATAGATCCCAAGCATCTGGAAGGCCATTAGTTTCCACACCTAGTTAATACATTGTGTCCACAGTTCAGTAAGCTACCTTGTCTAAATCTGGTCCAGTTTCCCTTTGCGCTTGCAACAACTGGGTTCTGCTGCACAAGCTAGAGGTCCAGGCTGTCATCCATTAGACACCCACTAGAAGTTCTAATAACCATGGCTTGACTCAAGTAGTGACTAGTGAGAATTCTCCCCCTTGTGGCCATAGTAGGCCACACTGTGCCTCTTTCCCACTTCTAGATGGAGCTCTTCTGGTTCAGCTCCACAATTCCAGGAGGCGCATTTTACTTCCACTTCCGGGAGCGATGAGGGCAGCGTGGGTGGATGAATTGACATCAGGGCCAGATCTGGCCCACGGGCTATAGTTTGGGCACTTCTGCCTTAAAACATAAGCATGATCACCACCACCACTAAATGTAGACTTGTAAGGAATAAACCCAGATTATTAGTTTTTTTTAGCTACACAGCCAATTTATCCACCTAAACCCTGTGAAAATCACAGGCAGTTGTATAAATGCCATCAAAGGAATTACAAGGATAGGCGCAGCTGGCATTGGCAACACTTGCCTTGTAATGCAAAACGTTGCCCCAAGATGGAAATCCTTTGGCTCTGAGCCCATGTCTTCCTGGTGCAGTAATTCTGTACACATAGATCCATGACCCATTTTTCAAGATGCTTAACTTTCATAAGATGCTGGCAGGTGGATGTAAAAGTGAATGGATGCTTGTATGTGTTAGAGATTTATGGTTCTGCATGTTGACAAAGTATCAAATCGTTTTTTAATATCCTTGGAAGGGTCTTCTGAAATCCCATCATTCTTGGTCCAGTTTCTATTGCTGATATACCATCGCTGTCCCTTCTGCTCAGTTGCATGAATATCAGCTTGAGTTGTGGTCATTTTGCAGCTTGCCAGAACCCAAGGGGGCCATATTGCATATGCTCATACTGTATTTTTCTTGGCTTTCTTCTAATACTCATTCTCTTGGCTTTCCCACCTTGATAACATGTATACATACACATAGATATGCATCGCCTTTGTATCAGGATGTGACTGTTTCGCTTGTGCAAGTGCAAATTCATACCCCCTTGCACATCTGTTATGGTTTTTGTTTTTTTCTCATTCCCAGTTGCACGCTCTTCATGCCTTGTGTGTGTTCTCCGGAGTTCACACTTCTGCCATGGAGCACGCCCTTGTTTCTGTACGTTGTTCATTTGCTCCTGTGCCTGTTTTGGCTTGAGTCCCGAGCATGGGGTTGGTTTTCCTGCTTTCAGCAGTGCTAGAAACTCTGCCAGATATATCCATGTGGGGTCCTCCAGGAACTGGTTCAGGACTCAGGACTTGAATCACAGGCTGTTTTCTTGGCACCCCAGAAATCTGTGGGAAAAGTTACCTTTTTTGGATCACAGATTCCAGAATCCGCCCCCTGGGCAGATTCTGCCAGTAGCAAAAAAAAAAAAGGTAACTTTTTGAAATTCTGTTTGGAAATGACCTCTTGCTTCTGGAGTTGGACTACCATTGAACCCATTTGCTGCTTTTAAAAATAATAAAATAGGCCTGATTTGTGCACATCTCACCTTCTTCTGCCTTTCAGCTTTTCCCTGTCACCCCATTTCCTTAGCAGCAACCTTGGATGAAGAAACCACATAAGGGCTATCACCCAATGAGTGGGGGTGGGCGTGCAGGGGTAGGGAATCTGCAGCCTTAAGGCCACATGTGGACTTCTAAGTCCTTAAGTGTGGCCTTTTGACTGAATTCACATTTTACAGAGCAAATAAATTTTTCTTCTTTTTAAATTAACTAACATTAACAAAAAGTTAGCAGTAGTTAGATTTTTACAAAACACACATTTTAAGTGTTCCTAATTGACACTTCTTGAATTTGATTACAGCTAAATTAATGCAGCCTTCCAACAGGAAAAGGTTCCCCCACCCCTAGTCTAGGGTCGTGATGGCAAACCTTGGCACTCCAGCTGTTTTTGAACTTCAATTCCTGGAAGCCCAAGTCTCTGTGAATCCACACAAATGGGTTTACTGCGCAGTTTGTGCAGTAAACCCATTCGTGTGGATTCACAGATACATGGGCTGCTGGGAATTGAGACTTGTGCTTCTGGGAATTGAAGTTCAAAAACAGCTGGAGTGCCAGTAAACCCATTTGTGTGGATTCACAGAGACTTGGGCTTCTGGGAATTGAGACCTGTGCTTCTGGGAATTGAAGTCCAAGAACAGCTGGAGTGCCAAGGTTCACCACCCCTGGTCTAGGGTGTACCACTTCGGATATCAAGGAGGGTCTTGTGTGAAGATGTTCCACTGTACCAAAATTAGACCCATTGCTGCACATAATCTGTGCCTGCATCTCAGGAACATAGGGGGCTACTTTAGCATTCTTTTTTAACATGTGTTTCAAACTAGGGAGAAGGGATGGCTGATAGTCGTGTGAGCTCCTATCTGAGTCTGTAGTGGAGCATCCCAGGCTCAAAGTGACCACTTTGCTTAGAAATGGGCCACCATTTTCTGCCTATCTACTGATATCTATGTACTGTCTATAATACATATCCAACTATGCAGCATGCATTGCCCTTTGGTGGTAGGGGCTAGGACCATTTTTTCCTCTTTCCCTCCCTCCCTCAGCTCTGCTATTGCCCACTGTGTGTTGGTGTGTGTATCACACCCCTCTTTTTTTTAGGACAGTCTTACTGTTGAGAGACACGTTTGTTTCCAGGTGACTCACCTTGGGTTGCCCCTTCTAATTTCCCCCTTTCTGCCCGTAAATACCATGAACTAACATGGAGTTCATGTGCATGCTCCCCCCTCCAATTCACACTGCATCACACTGCCCTGGAATGGTGAGTAGCAGGGTTGTGACACGGGGTCGTCTCATCTCCCAAGAATGGCAAGCTTTCGAAGAACAAGCGGAAAAAGATGAAGCGGAAGCAGAAGAGGCAGGGCCAACTCCTGGCGGAGCGACTTCAGGACCTTCAGCAACTGGAAGAACTGGCCGTCACGGCCGCGGGTGATGCCAACGAGACTACAGCGACCCCAGGTGAGCGTGGAAGTAGACAGTCACCTGTCCCTAGACCAGCCTCCACACTGAGATGCTCATTCCCTCCTCAGTGCCCTCTAATTCAGGGGTGCCCAAACTGGGCCGTTCATGTGGTTCCGCCAGAAGCGGAAGTAAAACACGCCTTGCAATCTGTTTTGCAACAGGATGAGATAGATTTTAAGCTTTTAGGCATTGGGGGCCGTATTCAGTCCATGGGCAATAGTTTGGGGGCCCCCGCTCTAATTTGCTCAGTTGTTAGTTTGTCTCCCCTGTTTCACTCTCTTAACTGCCTGCCATTATGTGTCTGTTTGCCTTTGTGTGCACAAAGGCTACCTTGCATGTTTGCTTTGTACCATAGGAGTCCTTTGTGAGGGAGCAGCACCTAGCCACAAATATTCTACAAACTCTTATGCAAAGAATTGAGGTGCCAAACATTGATTTGCATGCTAATATCCAAATACAGTAATACCTCGGATAACGCTAAGACTTGGTTCCACAAGTCTTGGTGTTATCCGGTTTTTAGTGTTATCCGATGCATGTTAAAATCCTATGGGATGGATCAGATAACGTTAAAGCTCCATAGAGATACATTGTAACCGCTCAGGCTTTAGCGGTTATTATCCGATACATTCCATAGGACCTTAACGTTATTCGATCCAATTTTCCTCCCCAGATTACTTAACGTTATGCGATTTTAGCGTTATCCGAGGTAAACGTTATCCGAGGTATTACTGTATACCAGTAGCATTCCTAAAACATTATTATAAGTTCTTACAACAATTGAGAAAAAGGCAATGCTTTGGAAAAAAAATTGTATATCCTGTTATATTAGATTTCAATTAAATTGCTATATGTTTTCAAAATGAAATGTAAAATTGTTACACTAGTGCAAATGTAGTTCACACATCCCCAGTGTAACATATAGGCCAAGTTCTCATGCTGTTTGTTGAGCAATATGAAAGGAAAGCCATGTTGGCACAGTGGTTAAACTACTGTACTGCAACCAAAAGGTTGTGAGTTCAATCCTGGCCTGGGCTCAAGGTTGACTCAGCCGTCCATCCTTCCAAAGTCAATAAAATGAGTACCCAGCACGTTTGGGGCAAAATACTAATTAACTTGCGAACCGCTCAGAGAGTGCACTAAGTATGTAAGTGTGATTGGTTTGCTTTGTTGAATCATTTTTAAGGCCCGTCTCATCAAGCAAGCTGTTCACAAACTGCCCACCCCTTGGGAAGTTCTTGGGTCATGCCGTGAGCACAACAGCACACTCCTTGTTCTCCAAACAGCCTTCAGGCATAATTCTTCTGCTTGTGAAGGTAGCCACTGTGATTCCTAGCCTTTGACAACCTTAGTCCTCCATGAATTTATCTAACTCTCTTTTAACGCCACTGAAATTCACAGCAGGAGAGAAAACTAGACTTTGTTTGTTTGTAAAAAAATACTTTTTAGTTTTCTGAATTTCCTAATATGCAGCTTTGAAATTGAGATTTTGATTTGGAGATTTTGCATGGCACAGGAACTCTGATTTGCAGATGTTTCTTCATTCCTGTTTCGCTATGCTTACCTTAGCCCATTTTGCTTTGGCTTTAATCTGTGACCACCAACCCCAGCCACTGCTGGAATGTGATCCTGAAGACCCTCCCCAAACTAGAGTTTGCCCCACTCTTGACATAGAAGAACTTTTATTTACATGAGCCCCACCTTCAGCTTGTGGTGGAACAGTTGCTGATAGTCTTGATAAGAATTAGGGCTATAGCAATAAAAGCATCCTTTGTGTACACTGTCATTTGGATATATAAATAGGATTTTTAATATATAATTCCATGTGAAGCCATAAGGCAGCGATGACCAAGCTTGAGACTCCAGATGTTCTTGGACTTCAATTCCCAGAAGCCCTGATCAGCAGGTGTGTTGACTTGGGCTTCTGGGAATTGAAGTCCAAGAATACCTGGAGTGCCAAGGTTGGCCATCACTGACCTAAAGTGTATGTATGTTGCCTGTTGGACAGACAATTCCTGTCCTTCCTTGGAGTCCTTCCCTTAGACCTGCACGGATGTCAGTCCGTTGTTCGTTCTTGGTCAGTGTTGCTTGTGTGTTTTCACGCCACAAAACTGAGATGTTATACGAGCAATACCAAGGTGTCTTCTTTCCTTTTCTTCCCCATAGAGCCGCATGGTGGAGCTCCCATCCCATTCTCCACCATTGGAGGGGCAGATGCCACAGGAGGCTCTCTAGCCTGCAGCCCCCAAAGCCTGACATCCTCTTCCGGCTTCTACACGCACAATGCCTACGACAGCTGCAACGGACACTCTTCACCTGGCACTGCCAGACGCCATTTCAGCCCAGATTCGGCAACCTCTGGCTTCTCAGGGTCCCTCTTCTCTGGCTCAGCCATGTCAGGCATTTCTAACCAGAGAGAACGTGGAGGGCTTCTTTCCCCCAGCAGTGAGTATTACTGGTTCCCCCGTCTCTAAATCAGGTGTTCCCAACCTTTTAAGCCAGGTCTGGGTCACACTCTCTCAGTCAACTTAGAGAGCCGGATGGCCATTTTTCCCTGCCTGCATGATGGGTAGATGGATAGAAGGACGTTTTGAGTTGTTGCTGCACACAGTGCCTATTTCTCTGTATGCCTCTTTGCATGTGTCCTCCAAATCTCCACTGTCTCCACAGCTTTCGGTACCTCTGAATTCCTGGTGAACCCTTTGGAGCCCCAAAATGCAGACAAGATCAGAGTGAAGATAGCAGATCTTGGAAATGCCTGCTGGGTAGTGAGTATCCTTTCTCCCATGGCCGTTAAAGGGAGTTGCATGGGGTAGGGCTTCCTCTGGGGAGAAAGAAATGGGAGCTGTATTGTGAATATATGGGTTGCTTATCTGTTTAGCTCAGGGGTGCCCAAATTATGGCCTGAGGGCTGGATCCGGCCCCCAATGCCAATTCATCCAGCCTGCAAAGGCCTCATTGCTCCTGGAAGTGAAAGTAAAACATACTGTATGGGAGCGTTTTACTTCTGCTTCTGGAAGCAACAAGGGCTTCGCGGGCCAGATGAATTGGCATCAGGGGCTGGATCTGGCCCCTGGGCCATAGTGACCAGCCCCCTGAACCATATGACCCGCTCACAGCCCAAAAAGTTTGAGCACCCTGGTTTAGCTAGTAGGGGTGTTTATCTTTTTCTTAATCTTCTCTCCAGCACAAACATTTTACAGAAGACATTCAGACTCGCCAGTATCGAGCATTGGAAGTACTCATTGGTGCCGTCTATAGCACTCCAGCTGATATCTGGAGCACAGCATGCATGGTATGTTCAAGGTATTCCTTCCTGGCCCTTACTTTTTGCTGTTTTTTATTTCATTACTTGGGATTGTTGTTGGGGTATTTTTAGCTGAAAACATACTACAGAATAGCCATGTTTTGTCCTGTGAATAGAAGGGAAGGCAAGCAAAATGCATCTGTGTCCTCACTCACTCCACTTTTCTATGGATTTTCCCATCAAGCAGCCCTCCAAATACTGGTTCTCAGAGGTCTCTCTTAAATAATGAGGGAGGGTCATTCTCCCAAGCTGGGAAACGTTGTTTTTTGGGTGGGGGAATACAATTTCCAGTATCTACCAACAAGCATGGGTCGTCATGCTGATTGGGAGACTTGAGGAACTGAAAAAAGTAATTTTTGTAAGATGTGAAAGAGGGTTTTTTCAATCTTATGCTGAGCCTTAATTTAATAATTTAACTTAATTTAATTTTCGCACTTATATGCTGCCCAGTCAGGGAACCCGACTCAGGGTGGCTCACATAATCATTAAACAATATACATAGTAAACACAATATACAGTCATACCTCGCATAACGAATTTAATTCGTTCTGCGAGGTTGCTCACTATGCAAAAAATTTGCTATGCGAGTCAGACTTGCATAACGAATTTTTTGCTATGCGAGTCGGACTTTTCCCTATGGAAAAACTTGCATAACGAGCGTTTCTATGGGGAAAACTCGGATAGCGAAAAAAATTCGCTATGCGAAGTTTTCCCCATAGAAACGCTTGTTATGCGAGTTTTCCCATAGGGAAAAGTCCGACTCGCATAGCAAAAAATTCGTTATGCAAGTCTGACTCGCATAGCGAAAAACTTGCTCGTTATGAGAGTTTTTCACTAACCAAAACACTCGTTATGCGAGGTTTGACTGTACACAGTAAATTAAGCAATATACAATAACCAGTATACACAGTAAAATACAAGGTCAATAAACACATAGTCTTATAGTATGCAAAATTCAAAAAACAAAACAACATATAATAATAAACAATACAATAATGGCCTCTCCACCATGGCCGCAGAAAAGTTCAAGGGCGACGGCGAGGTCCGCCTTTTAAAGTCCGGAAAGGGGCAGGGCCCAAGAGCGCCGGCAGCTGGAGAGGTCCAGATGTCCATGGATGGTGGGCCTCTACGGAGGCTCAGAAAGCAACAAGGTGTTCTGTGAGGACTCAACTCAATGGAGAATGAGCGTCAGCCCTCATGACACAAGCACATCTCAGAGACAGGGAGAATAACACTGACCTTTTTTAAAAAAAATGTTTAAACAAATATTAAAATAACATTTCTCTTTCACAACAGTGAAGTTGATTCTGTTTGTCAAATTGTTACGTGTCTTTTGGAGAATTGTGTTCTTGCTTTATTGATAATCCCCTTTATAATGTAAGAGCTAAACATTTAAAACAGGGGTGCCCAAACTGTGGCCCGTGGGCCAGATCTGGCCCCAATGTCAATTCATCCGGCCCACGACGCCCTTGTTGCTCCTGGAAGTGGAAGCAAAACATGCCCGTATGGATGAATTGGCGTTGGGGGCCAGATCCATCCCATGGGCTGTAGTTTGGGCACCCCCAGTTTAAGCAGAGAAAATGGCAACCTAAAAAAATCTATCATCCTGTTGCAAAACAGATTGCAAAGCGTGTTTTACTTCTCCTTCCGGTGGGAGGAACCATGTGACCAGCTCACTAAACCACATGACCGGCCCTCTGAACCATGTGATCAGCCCGTGGTCCAAAAAGTTTGGGCACCCCTGGTTTAAAATAAAGTGGTAGGAGAAGTCTTGTTCTTAAAGCTCGTTCCCTTCAGGTAGTTAACTTCAGGCCATCAAAAGCCAAGCCCTGGTAGATGTGTCTGAAAATACGTCTTTCTGTCTTTGACACCCTCCACACGCCGATCTCCTTGAAATGTTTCCTTGTGATGTTTTTATCCTATGATTAAGTTATTTTGGTGCATTAGAGGTCTTTTCTTCCTAGGCTGGAACAAACATTTTGAAAGAAAAGGTTTAGCCTTGCTGATCTCACCAACTTCTGACAAATGTCTTAACTGAAGCAGACTTGAACAGTGGCCACATGTTTGCTGTAAACCAGTTCACAGAACATGTCAGCACATTTGTCACGCTCTGAGAATAGCTCTCTTCGTGCTCTTGTGATCCAGTTTTGATGTAGTATGAGAGGCATTTGAGTTGGCAAATGGCGGTTACCTCTTTGAACCGGTGTATAATAACAGATATTCAGATCTGTCACAGTTTTCGTTTGGTGAGGGTGTGGCGGCGCCAGGATCGTGACACACCAGTGAAACCTGTTTGTTACTTAGACTAGTTAAGTTCACCCCAAAAACTTTTACAGACCTCAACCCTCCAAGTCTAATTATTTAGACTTCTCTGCTGTCCTGAGGGATATGCTTGCAGCCCCTGTTGTTGGCCAGAAACCGGTGGCGGCATGCAGAATGAATCCCCACCTAATATGTACCACTGTTTACAGTCCATTGAGGGCTTCTTCATTGAACACTGTCTGGTCTGAAGAAAGCATGATGGGCCCCATGGAGAAGAAGAACAGGACTCCGATAGTACTTGGCAGTTGCAGGCTAGTCAGTTTTAGGGGATGCATAACGATTAAGCCGTCCAGTGGATATGGATTCTGTTCCCCAACATTTTGCTACTTGCTACCATCCCTAGAATGGGACTGCAGTGGTTTAGTGGTTAAAGACACTGAACTTGATGACTGGAAGATCAGTAGGTCAGCAGTTCAAGACCTGAGTGCTACACGAAGAAGTGAGTGTCTGTCCCTGCTCCTGTCAATTTAGTAGTTCGAAAGAAGAAATTGCAAGTAGGTAAATAGGTCCCGCTTTGACGGAGAAAGTAACAGCGTTCTGTGTGCTCCAATGTCTAGTCATACCTGTCACATGACAATGGAAATGCCTGCAGCTCTTTGGCTGTAAACGGAGATGAGCACCAACCCCTAGAAGCAGATACAACTGGCTTTCGAGCAAGGGCGACCTTTACCTTAACTTGTCTAGTGCCTGAGGAGAAGACCTCTGCTTAATGATAAAGTCAACCCTCGGAAAAGTTCTCTTAAATCAGGGGTGGCCAAACTTTTTAGGCCGTGGGCCAATCATGTGGTTCAGGGAGCTGGTCACTAAGGCCCGGGGCCCAGATACGGCCCCCAAAACCAATTCATCCGGCCCACAAAGCCCTCATCACTCCTGGAAGCAGAAGTAAAACGTACCCGTATGGGCGCATTTTACTTCCGCTTCCAGGAGTGATGAGGGCTTTATGGGCCAGATGAATTGGTTTTGGGGGCCGTATCTGCCCCCTGAGCCTTAGTTTGGGCACCACTGTCTTGAATGATTCCCATGAGTAAGTACATCCTCCATCCTGGATAATTCCCTCTTTCCTTTGGCAGGCATTTGAGCTGGCAACTGGCGACTACCTCTTTGAACCGCACTCCGGCGAGGATTATACCAGGGATGAAGGTAGAGAACGTCAGTTTCTTGAACCAGCAAGGGCAGTGCATGTGTGAAGCCTGGCTAGCTTAAAACAAAAACAACCTTGAGCGCATTGGCTGTGCCTGTTTCACAGAAGGTCTGCTGGAACATTGGGAGATGGGGGTGAATCCTGCTAGAGCAGGTGTATCCAAACTATGGCCCTGGGCCAGATCCGGCCCTGACACCAATTCATCTGACCCTTGTCGCTCCCAGAAGCAGAAGAAAAATGCACCCGTATGGGTGCATTTTACTTCCACTTCCAGGAGCAATGAGGGTGGCACGGGTTCGATGAATTGGCGTTAGGGCCAGATCTGGCCCACAGGCCATAGTTTGGGCACCCCTGGTTTAAGCAGAGAAAATGGCAGCCGAAAATCTATCTCATCCTGTTGCAAAACGTATCTGTTGCACTTCTGCTTCTGGTGGAACCACGTGACTGGCCCGCTGCACCCCTATGCTAGAGACTGGCCTTTTCTGCTGCACCAAAGCTGACTGTAAAAGGAAATGGGAAAGAGCATGAGGAGGGACACCTGCATAAATTAAAAATGCCTGAGTAGATTGCTTGGAAGGCTTCATTCATTCGCAGCCCATTGCAGTGAATGAACCCATTGTGCCTTTTCTTGCTTGGGCCCATCTCTCTCTCTCCCCCCCCCCCCCCCTTTCTTACTTGGCTTCTGCATTTCTGAGATCGGTTGCCGGGGCAGGAGTCACAAAGCTGAGGTTCTTCCCGTGTTCACAAGTTGTCATGTGGTTCAAACTCAGTGTCATAGCTCTGCTTTTCCTTTTTCAGATCACATTGCCCACATTATTGAGTTACTGGGCGATATCCCGCCACACTTTGCTCTCTCAGGGCGTTACTCCCGTGAGTACTTCAACCGGCGAGGTAAGTTGGGAATTGTGGGAGGGTGTGGTTTGTAGGAGACACGGGCTCTAAGCTTGTGTGTGTATTTGGGGAGAATTTGAACCCTCTTTGGGTCTATGAGAGACAGAGGGATTCCAGGGGCTGAATGAAGCAAACCTGGAAGATGCGTACTTTGTGGCCCTTAAAGCAGGAATTCTCAACCTTTTAAAGCTAGGGGCCGGGTCATGCTCCCTCAGACAGCTATGGGGGCTGGACGGCCATTTTGCCTTCCCTTCACCATATGGCACTTCCTGGTGTGGTGGAGGTGGTGGGGAGCCACATGAAATGGTGCCGCAGGCTGCATCTGGTCCGTGGGACGCAGGTTGAGAATCCCTGCCTTAAAGTATGGTATGTAGCCCATGTTTGCGGTTCTAATTCACATGGAACACACTCCATCAAGTTGTTTTGATTACAAACTGCCATTAACCCGGTTATATGGATACCTGCATACTCAGGTTGTCTTTCAATAAAAACCTATTTGTTATGAGTGCTTCAGCCTTTGGGAAGGATGGAACTCGAGCTCTCACCACCCAGCTTAAGCCTTTCCTTAAAAAACGCCCCCAGGATCTGGTGGAAACATGACTCTTGCTGCTGTAATACCATAATACCCGATTATATGTATTCCCAAATATAAGTCGAGGTACCTAATTTGGACCTCTAAAACTAGGAGAATAGATTGACCCGAGTATAAGTCTGGGGGTGTAAAATGCAGCAGCTGCTAGTGAGTTTCAGTAATTTAAATACATGAAAATACGGTAAAATTAATTAATTTAGACATACCGTATGTATGTTTTTTTAATGTTTACATTGACCCAAGAATAAGTCGAGTTCCATTTCCGGACCTCATTTTGGGGGCTAAAAAACTAGACTTATACTCGAGTATATACAGTAGTTGGAATCCCATTCCAGAAAATGCAGGAAGCAATTGTCCGCACTTCCGGAGCACCTTTTCTGACAGTGGCAGGACACTGTAGGCATTACAAGAAGTGTGCTCATCTCACACACTCCTTTGAGCGTGATAATGTCATTAGTGAAGCAACAGAAAAGCTCCTTTTAATTACTATTTTGTAAGAGCAGAACACCACTACCATTGCCACCTTCTATACTTTAAGGTAAGTGCTGACGCGTAACATAATAAGCAATGCAGTGCCACAAAGCACTTTGAGTTTAGCCAAGGGGTGCCCAAATTACAGCCTGGGGGCCAGATCTGGGCCCCAGTGCCAATTCATCCGGCCCACGAAGCCTTCGTCGGTACATCGACGCCATATGGGCGTGTTTTACTCTCACTCCTGGTAACAACAAGGGCTTTGTGGGCTGGATGAATTACCACTGGAGTCCGGATCTGGCCCCCTGATCCATGTGACCAGCCTGCAGCCCAAAAAGTTTGGGCACCCCTGGTTTAACCCTAATCTGCCCCAAGATCTCCAATAGGTAACTCAGCAAATTCCTTTTTCAGTGTTAGGCGTTCTAGGGAACATTTTTGGTTTAGTACAGAGACGGTTTCATTCATTTCCTCAACACTAGAAATAAGGGATTCCTTAAATTCTGGTTGTTGGGCCTCATTCGTTCCTGCAGAAGCCTCTCGATGGTGGTGGTGGTGGTGGTGGTTGGGAAATAATGCCAGAAATGAGTATGGAAGAAGCAAAAGTGAGTCTGGCCATAATAAAAAAGTAGATAAAACCTTATTTTTCCTTCTCTCATGCATAACCTGTTTTTTCTCTGTGTTCAGAAAGGGACAGAACCTTTCTCAGCGCATAGACATGAGAACAAAGCAAACTCACAGTGCATATTTTATTTTATTTACTCACACACTTAACTCTCTTTACTTACTTATTACATTTATATCCTGCCCATCTGGGATATTTTCCAACCCAGGGCAGCTTAGATAAAGTTAAAGGTCACCCTTGCTCAAAAGCCAGTCATATCCGTCTCTAGGGTCCAGTGCTCATTTCTGTTTCATAGCCGAAGAGCCAGCGCTGTCTGCTTCTGCAGACGTTTCCGTGGTCATGTGGCAGGTATGACTAGACACTGGAGCGCATGGAGTGCTGTTTACCTTCCCACCAAAGTGGTCCCTATTTATCTACTTGTAATGTCTTGCGTTCGAACTGCTAGGTTGGCAGGAGCTGGGACAAAGACGGGAGCTCATTCCATCCTGTAGTACTCTGGTATCGAACTGCTGACCTGCTGCCTCCCAGTCAACGTCTTAGCCACTTGAGCCACTGCAAAAAAAAAAACACTATACAATAGGAAATTAGACATAAATAATAAGTGCACTAAATACATTATAAATAGCAACCAATTTTTTTAGTGTATCTCCACCTACCCCACCAGATCAGGACCTTAAACGGGGGACAGAGACAGGGCCTGTCTGGAAGACCAAGCAAGCTTGAGATTTCCCACTGCTCTGGCCTAGTATGGCAGACTTTGGAAGAGGAGGCTGACTGCATGCTATTATCATGGGAGTGTAGAAGAAGAAAATACTCTGCTTGGCAAGCACTGGACTCTGCCTCTTTATATTTCCCATTGCCTGTGGGTGTAAATATCTTTGATGGGACAATGCTTTCCGAAGAAGATATCCAGAGATTGGGCTGTTAATGTCTTAACTCTTTGTCTTTTGATAACATACGTTTAAACCAATGTATCTGTTGCAAAACAGATTGGAAGGCACGTTTTACTTCTGCTTCCGGTGGGGGGAACCACTTGTCCGGCCTGCTGAACCACATGACCCAAAAATTTTGGCAACCCATGTTTTAAAAAGTCATGTTAATTTGCTGAAGGTATTCAAATTGCAAGATTGTGGTCTCTCTCCACCCACCCTGCCACCCTGGTTCTTGGTTGAAATAAGGCCCGCCCCAACCTTTTCCTTGCCTCACTTTTCTTCCTCAGGAGAACTGCGTCACATCCAGAACTTGAAGCACTGGGGCTTGTACGCCGTCCTGGTGGAGAAGTACGAGTGGCCTCTCGAGCAAGCCTCCCAGTTCACAGACTTCCTCTTGCCCATGATGGAATTCCTCCCTGAAGAGCGTGCGACAGCGGCCCAATGCTTGGAGCATCCCTGGCTCAACTCCTAACAGGGCCAGCGGACATCCAGGATGACCCGTTGACGCAGTAAGAGGACTATAGCTCAGGTGGAATTCCCTGGCATGGAGGCCTTGAGTCCTGTTAGGGGAATGGGGGGGGGGAGGTGTTTGTTTTCCCCATATTCCCCACCCCTCCCGGAAGGGCCTCCCAGGAGTTGAAGTCATAGGCTGTTCTTTCTCTGGGACATGGACTGACAGCACATGTGTGTGTGTGTGGGGGGCCCCTTCTGGAACACAATGGGAGGGATGACTATGGCCAGTGGGGGGCTCCAAAATATTTTACTACCACACTGTGGGCGTGGTATGGTGGGTGTGGCCAGGGGGGAAAGCCCTGTGTTGCACCCAAATTAGGACTACTTTATTTGAAAACTTGGGTGGGTGGGGTCAGCCAGAATTTCTGCTACCGGTTCTGGCGACCCGGTGCAAACCTTCTGGTGCCCACCACTAGCTATGGCTCCCTTTCCCATCTGTTTTCCTACCTAGAAGTTGCCTTCGTGTTGTCATCCGTGGCCGTCCCTTTGACCAATGCCGCCATTTGACTTGTTTTAATTTGCCTTGGGTCTCCTTGTAGGACACCCCCTGGTCAACTTTGAAAGCTGGACAAGGAAAGTGAACTATGATGTGGAGTGGTCAGAAAGTAAACGCTCTCAGCAGGTGTTTGTGTGAACTTGGGGGTCGTTGAAATGTGTGACTCTAAGGTTTGGGTGGTGAGCTGTGAGGTGTGTGTGAATGTGAGAGGAAGATAGTGAAAGCAGACGTCGTTTACATTGCTCTTTCGGAGACTGCCAGGAGTTATATTACCCCTCCCGCCTTCTCCCATCCAAACATCCATGCCAAGGAAACGTGACCATTCTTCCGCAAAGATTGTGTGGGTGTAGGGATTTGTGCAAACTGATGTGACCTCAGCATGGATGAGGCAGCTACTTGAAGGGACAGGAGAAGGTAGGGACCCCTGTGGAGGAAGTAGGAGGAATACCATATATACTCAAGTATAAGTCTAGTTTTATAGCCCGCAAAATGAGGTTCAAAAAGGTGACTCGACTTATACTCGGGTCAACAATCCCCAAGGATCCCAAAACCACAGAGGTGCAAATTCAAACATACAGTAAAAAGAAATGCACTAACGCTATCGTAAAAACTCAAAAACATACCCACACAAATGTCTCAATTAATTAATTAATTTTATCATAGTTTCATGTACAGTAAAACACCGGATAACGCTAAAACTTGGTTCCACAAGTCTTGGTGTTATCCGATTTTTAGTGTTATCCGATGCATGTTAAAATCCTATGGGATGGATCGGATAACGTTAAAGCTCCATAGAGATACATTGTAACTGCACAGGCGTTAGCGGTTGTTATCCGATCCATCCCATAGGACCTTAACGTTATTCGTTCCAATTCTCCTCCCCAGATTACTTAACGTTATGCGATTTTAGCGTTATCCGATCCAATCGTTATCCGGTGTTTTACTGTATTTTAATTATTGAAACTCACTAGCAGCAGCTGCATTTTCCACCTGACTTATACTCGGGTCAATCTATTTTCCTAGTTTTAGAGGTCCAAATTAGATACCTCGACTTATATTCCGGACGACTTATAGTCGAGTATATACGGTAGGTTGGTCGGATAGCAAAAAGGATTCCAGTTCCCAGGTGGCTGTCGGCACCCATGCGTTCCTGTAGCAATAGTACCAGATCAGCTTCTGGAAAGTTTTCAGAATTGTGACAAGCAGCAACGTTAGACAGGGTCCGGGCAGAATGTTGCCCCTCTTTCATCCTGAGTGAGCATTTGCAAGCTCTGTTCCCTGCTGCCACGTAAATAGAACATAGATCGTGCTGCAATTCCTTGTAGGTATGCTTTACATCAGCCAGCGGCTGAATTGCAGGCAGCTGTTTGCAATTTGATATACAGAGGAATTCACCTGTTTCTAAAAATATTTTTTGTTGCTCTCACCCTTATGAAGAAAACATTTTGCAAAAAAAAAAAAAGGATACAGTAAAAGAAGGGTCTTCTTCGTCCTTGTAAGTCCCTTGTTTCTAGTTCTGATTTACAGGACTGCCTCCATTTCTTTTGCTGAACCAGTTCTTGTTCCAGTTTTTCACATAGTACAGTAATCCTCATATCCCACGACAGGGCTGAGCAACTTCAGTAGCTCTAGGAGTCAATTTTGCCTGGAGTTCCTTTCGAGAATTTTTTTTTCTTTTTTTCAGTCCTCTGGGAAGGGGAACCTCCACCACACACACATAAACACAGGCTCTATCACTTACTTCCAAGGAGAAACTTCCCCTAGGCTCAACAATTCTCCTGGGCTATCTCCAAAAAGTTTTCTATAGGTCTGGAAGTCAGAGGACCAGATGTTTTTACTCCTTCTCTGTCATGGGTATTGGCACAATGCAGTGATGACGAACCTTGGCAGTCCAGCTGTTCTTGGACTTCAATTCCCAGAAGCCCAAGTCTCTGTGAATCCACACTACTGGGTTTACTTATGTGCAGTAAACCCATTTGTGTAGATTCACACAGACTTGGGTTTCTGGGAACTGAAGTCCAATAACATCTGGAGTGCCAGTAAACCCATTCGTGTGGATTCTCAGGGACTTAGGCTTCTGGGAATTAAAGTCCAAGAACAGCTGGAGTGCCACTAAACCCATTTGTGTGGATTCACAGGGACTTGGGCTTCTGGGAAGCCCAAGAACAGCTGGAGCATCAAGGTTCACCATCACTGGTATAATGTATTCTATATCTTACCCTAGCTATAGGTGGGAAGGGAATGTAGCATGAATTTCCATGATCACCCTCTAGCTTCTTCTCCATCTAGTACCGTGATGGCGAACCTTGGCACTCCAGACGTTCCTGGACTTGTTTCCAGAAGCCCAAGCACCTTGTGAATCCACACAAATGGGTTTACTGCGATTCATTCAGCCCACACTGCCCTCATCACTCCCAGAAGTGGAAGTAAAACGTGCCCATACAGAGGAAGGGTTAACCCGGAAGAGCCTTAACCATATGGGCGTGTTTTACTTCTGCTTCCGGGAGCAACGAGGGCAGTGTGGACCGGATGAATTGCAGTAAACCCATTTGTGTGGATTCACAGGGTGCTTGGGCTTCTGGGAATTGAAGTCCAAGAACATCTGGAGTGCCAAGGTTCGCAATCATGGATCTAGTAGATATGTTTAAAGATGGCTAGAATTAGGGTCACCTTGAATGGGCACAACCTTCCTCTTCCATTTGCATTTGAGATTTTTACCATCTATGATAAGGTTTTAGTTTTCTTTATGGCAGAAAGAAACAGCTGCAAGCTTAGTGAACCAAACTGTTCAAGCTCCTTTGTGCCTTTTGAGAAGCTCCGCATGTGTGTCCTACTAGTTGTCATCAGAGACTGAAGAGAAGGGAGCTGAATAGAAGTCCCCAGAGCAGTGACACCCTCCCCCAGGTCTTGGGTCTGGAGATGGTGTTGCGACATATCCTTGGCCATCTGTCTTGCCACATAGCCTTCTGGAAGTTGAAGCCAAACAGTGTCCAAGTTTGCCTAAGTTTGGCAACCACTGCTCTAAGGTCTTAAAAAAGAATAAAATTCGAATTCTAACAGAGACGTTGAGAGAGTAAAAGGATGCCTGGAGCCAGACTTCAACCCCAGAGTCCTCACTCCTACCCCAAATGACGTTAATCCTCGGTGAACTTCAGTTGTGATGCTTTCCATGGGAACGAAGTTCATCTAACTCCAGACAATCCTCTGGGGCATCAGAGCAGTCATTCCAGCTGTTTTTGGTGTGTAAGTAGGGGCGGGGGGGGGGGGTTGGGGGACACACATTGCAGCATCTTGGATATGGAAAACATCTGGATGCTGTTTAAGCCCAAGGAGTGTCTTTAAACCAAAGTTGTTGTCAGAGAAGGTGACGAGACAGTCATATTTCCTTGCACTTCAGTCTTTTTCACAAGAAGCCATGGCCGTTGCTTTGCGTGTGGCCTATTTACGCCAGTGTTGGGGGGAGTGTGCGTGCGTGTGTATTCTGAACCTCTCCCCCGTGCTGTTGCAGGGATTGAATTCAAGAGTTTTCATTAAAGATTTGCAATAATTTATGCCTCCTCTCTCTCGGCAAAGGGCATTTTAAGAAAACCTTGGGTGTTTTCACAAATCTGTAGTAAGCAAGAAAAACATGTCCCAAAGCAGCTCCTTAACTCTTGCACTGAGAAGAGATTTACAGTATACAGCTCTTTATGCGAGGTTTGACTGTACAGTAATACCTCGGATAACGCTAAAATCGCATAATGTTAAGTAATCTGGAGGGGAGAATTGAATCGAATAACGTTAAGGTCCTATGGGATGAATCGGATAACAACCGCTAAAGCCTGTGTGGTTACAATGTATGTATCTCTATGGAGTTTTAACGTTATCCGATCCATCCCATAGGATTTTAACATGCCTCGGATAACACTAAAAAAATCGGATAACACCAAGACTTGTGGAACCAAGTCTTAGCGTTATCCGAGGTATTACTGTATACTCGGAACAAAAAATGTGTTGGAAAAAAGCAGGATTGGCTTATGCTAGAGTCCCCTGCTCTATTTATGCAGCTGCATGGGAGACCTGCACTTCCTGTCCAGATCAGGAAGTACGTATATACTCTAATATAAACCGAGTTTTTTAACCCCAAAGATGAGGGCCAAAGAGGGGACTCGGCCTATACACAGGTCAACAACCATGAAGTGTAAAAATACAGATTTTAAAAAAAGTTATTTGGCACTTTAAAAGTAAGTTTTGGGACTTCCGTGGCAAAATGAGGTGCAATTACACAACTGGCCAGAAGAGGGCACAAATCAAGATTTTCCATTAGAATACATTGAAAATCAAGTTCTCTTATTCTGGTTTGTTTTCAATTAATTCCTATGGAAAACCGCAGATGAAGAAAGAAGCTCTACATTACAATTGTGTCTCCTTTTCAAACTGGTCGGGGAAAAGAAAGGATTTCATTTACTGGTACCTTCTGCAGTGATGGGATGATAAAAAATCTTATACCACTCCCTGACGTCACAGACGTCGTGGGTGTGGCCAACGTCATGACATCATGGGCGGAGACACCGTCATGACGTCATGACGTTGTGGGCGGAGCCTAAAAATAAAAAATTAATTTAAAAAATTAAAATAAAACACACACGTACACACGCACACACCCATCCACCCACCACAACACAAAACCATAAATAAATAAAAGAAAGATATAAAATAAAAATTAAATAAAAATACACCCACCCACCCAAACACCCACCAACCCACCCCAAACACAAACCCCTCACTTAAAAGTAAAACAATACAAAACAGTACTTACCCTTGGAAGCGACCGAGCTCCTGCAGGAGGAGGCGGCGCAGCTAGCCGGGCAGCCCAGGGCCTTCCGGCTGGAACCCTTGGCGGGCGGGCCCGGCTCCCGGCGGTGGCCGCAGGAGGAGGCGGCGCAGCTAGCCGGGCAGCCCAGGGCCTTCCGGCCGGAACCCTCAGCGGGCGGCCCTGGGCCTCGGCGCTCGGCAACGGCCACAGGAAGAGGAGGCATGCCTAGCCGGTTGCTGGCGACCGAGGCCGGTTAAAGGAGTACCCAAGCCAATGGGACGGAGGCGAGCAGCGATCACCAGCAAAAGGCTCGCCCTCCACCTGGGAAGTCCTGCACGCGCGCGCTGCCCACCTCCTCCCCCCCAGCCACCCAGCCAGCAGCCAGGGGCTCCCCGCTATGGCGCCACCCCCCCCCCCCCGACGAGCGCCCAGTCTGACGGCGAAAAAGGTAAAGATCGCGGCTCGACTGCGGGGGTTAGCTGGGATCCCGAGGGTTTTCCCCATCGTCGCCTAACCCCCGCAGAGCTGCGCACGCCCGAGGATTCGAAAGGGTATTCCTACCCTTTTGAATCCTCGGGCGTGCACGCGGACGGCTCTGCGGGGATTAGGCGAGGATGGGGGGAACCCTCGGGATCCCAGCTAACCCCCGCAGTCGAGCCGCGATCTTTACCTTTTTCGAACTTCTGGCGGCGGGCTGGCAGGGGGGGGGGTGCCCACTATTCAGCAGGGGAGGGAGCGCCTTCTGCCTGGGGGGGGGCGAGCGGTGGGGGGGGGGCAGCGAGCGGGGGGGGGGCCGGGCGGCGATTTTCTTCTTCGCCCCAGGCGGCTCAACGCTGCGCGACGCCACTGCCCTGGGCAGCCCGGCTAGCCACAACTCCTCCTCCTGCGGCTGCTGCCGGGCGCCGAGGCAAAGGGGTGCTCGCTGAGGGTTCCGGCCGGAAGGCCCTGGGCAGCCCGGCTAGCCACAACTCCTCCTCCTCCGGCTGCTGCCGGGCGCCGAGGCCGCCCACCGAGGGTTGCGGCCGGGATGGCCTGGGCTGCCTGCTTAGCCACACCTCCTCCTCCTCCTGCAGCCGTCGCCCCAGGCCAGCAGAGCGCGCCTCCTCCTCCTCCTCCGGTTCCAGCAGCGATGGCAGCAGCGGCGACGGGTGGCGGTGGCGACGGCAGCAGCAAGCGGCGGCAAGTGGCTCCAGAGGAGGCTGCAGTCAGGGGCGGCCGGGTCCAATTTTTTTAAAATTGAAGCAGAAATGGCTCCAATTTAGTGCGCATGCGTCAGATTGAGTTTCTGCGCATGCGCACTAAATTGGAGCCATTTTTGCTTCAATTTTTTTTTTAATTTTCCTGCCGGTGAGGCGTCCGATCCGGACGCCTCAAAAACGGTTAAACCCCCACGGAGAGCCCTCTGGAAATCCTTAAAACGGTTCTGTGGATCCGGTCAGAACCGGTGTCATCCCATCACTGACCTTCTGCCTTTGTCTCTGCTCTGTCCAGGATGGACAAAACCATGCTTCTTCCTTATAGGGAGAGCAAGAAGCTAGGCTAGAGCAACACTTACTGCCTCAGTGCAATTAACCTGCCCACCCACTTTACCTGCAGCGCCACCACTGGTGGGTGGTGCAATTACAGTTTTAAAAAATCAATAAAATAATTAATATTACTGTATTTTAATTACTGAAACTCACTAGCAGCTGCTGTGTTTCCCACTCATGGCTTTTATTCCTGGGTTTCAAGGTCAAAATTAGGTACCTCGGCTTATATATGGTCAGCTTATTTTCACGTATATACGGTAGTTAGATCTGGATCATGGCTCCAGCCATATTATTATTATTATTATTATTATTATTATTATTATTATTATTATTATTATTATTATTATTTTATTTTGCCAGTGACAGGCTTTCATGTAGAAGTGATTACCGAAACTCACTATTATTATTATTATTATTATTATTATTATTTAGACTTGTATGCCGCTCTACTCAGTAAAGACTGACTCAGAGCGGCTCACAGGATTCACAAATAACAATATTACAGTGCAAACCAAAATACACTAGCATATAACAAAACAATTAAATACAGTAAATACTATACAAATCAATACACCTACAATATTATAGTGTAATCAAAATACAATAAATAAATATTATCACAGCACAGTCCTCAATATACAATAAACAATTCAACAGTGTACAATATACAATACAGGAAAGAGAAAACAAAAAGTAAACCCTATTAATTCCAAATACGGCTGTAAAGAAGGCCTACAGCCCAGGCAACATCTACAGGGGTTTTTTTTCCACATCAACCACAGGAGGGTGGGGGCCTAAGGCCAACTGGATGGTGGGGGTCAATTCCTCCCAGGGAGAAATCCGGTAAGAGAGACAGCAGCAAAGGCAGCATTTGTAGCTGGCTGGCTGCGTCTTTCAGCTGTAGTCCTTTCCTCCCAGGGAGAAGTCCAGTCCTGGTAAAAGAGACGGCAGCAAAGGCAGCATTTGTAGCTGGCTGGCTGCGTCTTTCAGCTGTAGTCCATTCCTCCCAGGGAGAAGCCCAGTCCCGGTAAGAGAGACGGTAGCAAAGGCAGCATTTGTAGCTGGCACTAGCAGCTACTGCATTTTCCATCCTTGGTTTACACTCGGGTCAATCTATTTTCCTGGTTTCTCAGGTCAAAATTAGGTACCTCGGGTTATATTCAGGTCAGTTTATACTCGAGTATATACGGTAGGAGTTTTCTACTTCCCCTCTAAGAAATACTTGCCGCTCGTCTGGTTTCCTTTTTCTGCCCACTATGCATTCAATTGTTATCCTTCTGCAAACACACAGCAAACATTTGGAATACAGGAGGCTGAGGTGGTGAGCATCTCATTCGAAAGGAAAGGCACATCTTATGAAGTTGAACCAGCCATGGATCCTAAAAGCAGTGTTTCCAGTCAACTGCAGCCACAAAGCCTGCTTCTGTGCACAGCTCTCAATGGCTACAAAGACTAAGGCATGGCTTTAGCAACCTACTGCTCCTCACTGCCACCAGAAGCACAGATAATGAAAGAAACCAAGAAAATCTTGCACCATTTGGCAGGTGTAAAGAATATGCACTGCCTTAAAGCAGGGGTGCCCAAACCTTTTGGGCCGCAGGCCAGTCACGTTCCTCCCACCGGAAGCGGAAGTAAAATGTGCCTTGCCATCTGTTTTGCAACAGGATGAGATAGATTTTAGGCTGCAATTTTCTCTCCTTAAATCAGGGCTGCCCAAACTACAGCCTATGGGCCAGATATAGCCCCCAATGCCAATTCATTCGGCCCACGCAACCCTCATTGCTCTTGGAAGTGGAAGTAAAACATGCAGACAGGCGTGTTTTACGTCTGCTTCCAGAAGCAGTGAGGGCAACGCAGGCCAGATGAATTGGCATCGGGGGTCAGATCTGGCCCACCGGCCATAGTTTGAGCACGCCTGCCTTAAAGGAACAATTTATGATGGTGCTGCATCTCGTGTCATAGAGTACCCACAATTAAATGACCATGGAGTTTAGTCTCTTAGAAAGTAAACATATAATTGATTCGCTGATGGGGCAAAAGATTTAGATGAACAAGTAGCCACACAGGAGACGGGTCTTGTTATGTTTTGAAGCAATAGCAATTACGTTGTTATACTCTCCCGTAGCACTTAATGCACTCTTTGGGTAATTAGCATTTTGCTCGCAACACCCTGGGTACTCCTTTTACCAACCTTGGAAGGATGGAAGGCTGAGTCCACCTTGATACCCATCAGGATTGAACTCACAAACTTGGATGTTTTGGCTGCAGTACTGCAATTAAACTACTGTGTCACCAGAGCTGCTTCTGGCATTCATGTTATCATATTACCTCATGATAGAATCAGCCAGTTTCCTTTCCCAAGCTAGGTGCTACTGACTTTTGAACTTGTTTAGTGTTAGGGTGCAGTCTGCCTGAGCCTTCCCCAAAAGAAACCCCAGGTCTCCTCACCCAAAGCTGATCAATCATTTGTCCACTCTTTTGTGCCAATCAACATAAAAGCAAAATAGAAACATCAATAAACCACAGACCTTGTCTCACATTGACACTTGTTTAATCTGGGGAGGAACTGCCAACGCACATGCTCTGCAGAGAAGAGAGAGGTTTTGCTTAGCTGGGAATGGAAAGGATCCACTCTGTGCAAGAGACCTGGAAATATATCTCTCCCATGAGATATGAGCAGTTGCTTCTGTCAGTGACAACACAAGTGGGGAAGCTACCTTGCTCCTCTTCGGCATCAGGAGGTCAGGACTGAAAAAAGAAGAGGAGTGTTGTTAAAATGTTATTTGCATTGCTCTGGATGCTACACAGCCTCCGAGTCAATGGAGAGTTTTCTCTCCCTTATTTGGCCTAACAGGAATAGAAGCAGTAAAAGTGAAAGATGACAGGTAAATCATCTAAAAAGTTTGGAAAAGTTACAGAGCACGCACAAATAAAAGCTCCAAAGACAACAGAGAAGCAACTGCAGGAGCCTCTTAAGTGAAGTTACAATAGCAAGGAAGGAAGGAAAGTTTTGTCCATAACACATGGGTGCTGTTTTCTGCATAATTTAGATCTTCTGGATTCCTAGTGAATTCCCCTTTTATGAAGGGGAAGGACCTGTACTGAACTTTTAAGCTTAAATCCTTAATACAATAAAACAACCAGAAAAATAAACATGCTAAAACAAGATGTGAAATGGCTGATCTCACCTGCATCAAGTTAGGATTAACTTTCCCAATCTGCTTAAGGATTGACTGAACAGCTGCTGAGGTGGTGCCCTGGCCCCCAATATCTGGAGTGTGGGTCTGAAAAGGAGAAAGATCTACATTAAACCAGGCACAACCACAGTTCAGCAAGAGAATTCATCCTGCTTAAAGGAAGAAAAAGCTTCCAGTTTCCCTATTGCTTCAGGATCGTAGTTCCCAACAAGGGGTAAGGAGGTTAGGGGAGAGAAAATTAAAAACATTACAGCAATGGCCATTACACTTGTATATTGCCCCATAGCGCTTGGCACACTCTCCTTCCAAGGTCAGTAAAAAGAATATCCAGTACATTGGGGGCAAAATGCTACTTAACTTGTGAACCATCCAGAGAGTGGACTGAGTGCTTATATGGGGCAGGATAGAAGTGTGATTGCTTTGCTTAATGTGGAGAAGGAAGAGAACAACTTACATCTTCATCATCCATGGCCGTCAGGACTGCTTTGCGAATCACAGAGGCAAAGTTGTGCAGTCTGTAATGAGAGACGGAGCCAAAGGGTCAATGGTAGCCCAAAGCCAGCCCCTCCCCACAGGTAACCACGAACACAGGATGGAAAGAGCTCGCTGGGTGATACATATATTGAACTCATTTTTATTCTGCTCTTCCTCTACAAAAACAACAGCAGCAACGTGTGTGGTTTCCACATTTTATCAAACCAATCCTGCATATGATGTGATGCATCAATTCTCAATGTAGGGTCATCTGGCAAATGTTCAGGGTAAGTTGGGATTTGAAACCAGACCTTGCTACAACCCAACCTGCTATGCCATATATTGGCTCTCACTTTTTCAAAGTAGAGCAGTGATGGTGAACCTTGGCACTCCAGCTGTTCTTGGACATCAATTCCCAGAAGCCCAAGTCTCTGTGAATCCACACGAATGGGCTTGCTGTCTGCGCAGTAAGCCCATTTGTGTGGATTCACAGAGACTTGGGCTTCTGGGAACTGAAGTCCAAGAACAGCTGGAGTGCCAAAGTTCGCCGTCATGAGTAACTAGATCTAAGGAGGTTGCTTCAGAAACGGGCGGAGCTGTAGTTAGGAGAAAGCCTAGACACATACTTGAGATGGTCCAGCATCATGCAGCTGGCAAGCAGCATGGCTGTGGGGTTGGCAATGTTCTTGCCCGCAATGCTCTTGCCGGTATTGCGTGTGGCCTGGAAAGAGAAAAAGACAAATTGTAACAGCTTATGCGACCAGGAGAGCAAGGTTGATTTCCAAAGTGTAGAAGAGAGTCCATTTTGGTTGGAGAAGAGGTTTCTAACCATCCCCACCTCCACTCTTCCCTCAATTTTGTCCAACCAGTGTTCAGTCTCAGGGGTTGTAGCCTCAGTCCTAGTTAGAACTCAAGGCTAAGAATCCTCTGGGAATCCTCCATCCAGTTGAGACGCTCCTCTTTGAAGAGAGGAGGGCAAAATGTCGCCCTACAGATGTCACTGGACTTCATTACTGGCTATAGCAGAGGGTAGCAACAATCTAGCAACAATTAGAGGGTTTTGCCCATTCTTGACTGAAACTAGTGAGATGAGAAGAATGTATAATTTTTTTAAAAAAAAATTCTTCCTATGACATACAATCTCACTGAGCTGTCCGTCTTCCCTCTTGGTTCTGCCCCCAGAGAATAAACCAGGGGTGCCCCTGACACCAATTCATCTGGCCCACACCACCCTCATCGCTCCCGGAAGTGGAAGCAAAACGTGCCCCTACAACGGGAGCGACAAGGGTGACGTGGGCCGGATGAATTGGCATAGAGGGCCAGATCTGGCCCCTGGGCCGTAGTTTGGGCACCCCTGGTTTAAGCAGAGAAAATGGCAGCTTAAAAATCTATCTCATCCTGTTCCAAAACAAACTGCAAAGTGCATTTTAATTCCGCTTCCGGTGGGAGAAACCAAGTGATCAGTCTGAAACCAAGCGATCATGGCCGGAAAAGTTTAGGCACCCCTGAAATAAATGGTCATCAGTAGCTTTTTCACAGAGCAGCCTGTGACACTTAAAGTCAAAGAACTTTGCTACCCGGGTATTACATGTATTGGGTTCAAAACGAGTCCCTCTATCGCAGTATCTGTCTCTGTCCCAAATCAACCATGATTTCCAAATGTGAGGAAGTTGATATTCCGGCTGATCTTCATCATGGTTCCTATTGATGTCAATGTCTCTCTCAAACACAATGAAAAGGGACATTTTGCTCTTGAAAGGGATCGTGTAACCCTGTAGTCTTCTCTTAAATATGCTAATGGCAGCAAATTATTATCTAACATCAAGTCCATTCTGACAATAGCAACCCTTTGCAGGGTTTTCTAGACGTGATTTACCAGCTCCATCTTCTGGGGATATTCTGAGACTGTGTAGCTTGCCCAACGCCACAGGGGCTGCCTCTTCTACAAGGCAGGGGAGTAGGGTTGTCATACGTCTCGGAAAACCGGGATTGTTCCGGATGCAAGGTCAGAAAAATTGTCCCGGCCAGTCCAATAAAAATCATGTTAAGGTTCCGGATTTTAAAAACTTACTGATTGTGTATTATAACACATCATTAAAATAAAGGCAAACTCTTGTCATCAAACGAGCGATTTCCTGCCACATTGGACTTGAAGTATACCGGGAGACAAATCACCTCACACCACCACCCAATAAGTGTGACCAGTGTGTTTCCTTGAACTGAGGACATTAAGAGTTGACCATGACACAAATTCTCAGAAGTACAACAGATCATCTTACAGTAAGAATTAACTGTTGTAAGTAAATTCATTTATGTATTGATATATTTCATGTGAAAGTGTTTTATAGCTGTCATTATATTATGTTCGTTTAAAAAAGGGCTATTTTGTAGATAACCTGCCCATTTTTGTCAAGTCTACTTCTGTCCCAGTTTTGTGGGAGAGAATTATGGTAACCCTACAGGGGAGGGAACTCAACTTCAGACCTCTGGCTCTGTAGCCAAACAACCAACTCACTGACCTATCCAGCTAAAGGCAGCAGAGAACACTCCAAATATTAACTGCACCAGCCTGTCGGCAGAAAAGACAATTGTTCAACGGGGGCAAGAATGCACTCCTGCTTCTGGCAGCTGTCTTGTCATATCACCCATTTGAACTCCACGTTTCATGTTTTCAAGGCTCACCGTTTCAAAAACTGCATAGTTGCGCCCATAGTTGGCCCCTGGCACTAGGCCTGGGCCCCCAACCAATCCAGCACAGACGTTGTTGACGATGTTGCCGTAGAGGTTCGGCATAACCATGACATCAAACTGCTGTGGGCGGGACACCAGCTAGGAATTCAGAGAAAGCAGTGAGAGTAGCCATGATTACAGTAGATTAGGTATTATTGAGTTGGAAGGGGCTCATGTGGCCATTATGCCCAAACCCCTGCTCAGTGCAGGAACCGACATCAAAGCAGATCTGGCATGGTGGTTCAACCCTCTCTTGAATGCTTCCAGCATTGGAGTGCTCACCACCACCCGAAGTAATTGGACTTGTTGACATATCTATGGCTAAAGGTCCACTTTTATAAGAGACCGTATGAACCTTACAATCTGCCATGTAGAATCAGAAAAATAGGTCATGAGAGATAATGGGGCAAGAATTATCTGGTTTAAGCAAAGAAAATGGCAGCTTAAAATTTATCAGCTTGCTGCAAAACAGATTGCAAGGCATGTTTTACTTCTGCTTCCAGTTGGAGGAACCACGTGACTGGCCCCCTAAACCACATAACCGGCCCACAGCCTGAAAGGTTCGGGCACGCCTGAATTACAGTGAAGCAAATGGAATCTGCACACAGAAGAAGGTGGCCCTGCAGCTTGGGGAAACATGGAAATGCAATGAAGGAAACTTTTAAGGATCTTTGCTAGGAAGCTGTGAGCTCCACTGCCAAGCAGATAAAAACCACGACTTGGCTTGTGTTGAAGGCAGATCAAGGGTCCTGCATTTGAAACTTGGCTATAAGACTAGCCTAGGGTCAGATTACCTGCATGGTGGTGTTGTCCACAATCATGCTTTCAAAGGTAATGCCTGGGTAGCCAGCGGCCACCTCTTTGCAGCACTGCAGGAACAGACCGTCACCCAGCTTCCTTTAAGAAGGGAGAAAGAAGAGGGAAGACCAGCTCAACCGGATGGCCCACCTGCAACAAAGAGGCCACAAGTAGCGGGTACTAGTTGGGCTACTAGAGAAGAGCAGGAGAGTCTGGAGTTGGCTAAAGTGGAGAATTAGTACCCCTCTCCAACTACTCTGCTCCCCTAGGAAAGGTGCCCCAGGCAAAGCAGCTTATCCCCCTACTATGCATGGATATGCTACTCATTGGGCAATAAGGCCAAGACTTTGGGTTGTCCAAGAGGCACATGGTACCTCCCCACAACCTACCATAATCATAGTGCACGATACTCCAGTTGAGGCAAGTTATTTTGGCACACAAGACAGAGCTATTTTGTTATTTTGGCACATGAGCAACACAATTAGCCATTCCCTGGCTTTTTTGTGCCACGCTGACACTGCCTAATGTCCGGGCCCACTTCCCTTGCTAAGAGAGTTGACCTCAGAAACCCTAACTCACACACACCTCCAACGCAGCAGCTTACCCACCCTACCCCATCCCAAATAATCACCACACGTAGACACTCCGATGACCTACATGATGTTGGCTTTGTGAACAGCGGTCACCTTCTTCCTCCCAGCTTCGTGCGCCAACTTGAAGGCATACTCTGCAATACGTAACGACTTGACCTTGGTGATAATCTTTAGGCTCTCTACAACGCCCGCGACACTCTGTAGGGAGGGAGGACAGCCTCCTCAGTGATTGCTCTGGGGTTTCTGCCTTTTCAGGCAGGTATCGAGAAAGAAATGGGGCTCTACTTCCAAGGATGACACAGGCCCTGACTGAGGCGAATGCCACCTTGATACGAAGCCAACTTTCTGTCTGTATTTATCCCTCCAACCTACTTTAGACTGTGATGTTTTCTACAATGGGTGTTTCATTCACTGAAGAACCATAATAGTGTCTCCCTGATCGCCTCATACCCAAATAAGCTAATGTGAGAGCCAACATCTCTCTCTTGTACACCGTAGCCAGTTGAGGGGTGCTCAAATACTCTCTTTTATTTACCTTGTGCCTACTGTTGCCTAGGAACAAGCCAATAAGGAATATCAGGGCAAATTTCTGCCTGAACATTGTGGGAAAGAGGCTAAAATGTCCTCTGCGCATATCTTGGGTTGCATCAGAGAAAGCATCAGGAGAGATACTGTCATGAAAGATTGGATCAGAGAATATGCTGAAGACAAGGCTGATGGAGGCCAAATCAAGATAGGATTTTAAACTGAATGCTATCCTGAAAAGCTGTTTGAGTCACACCCAGCTGTCCTCACTGCATCGCTTTGGCTATGTCCTGATCCACCCGAAAAAGGAATTTTGGCCCAGGGCCCAAAAAGTTCCCTGCCCTGCTGTGCATCTATGCCAGGGGTGCCCAAACTATGGCTTGTGGACCATATCCAGCCCGATACCAGTTCATCCAGTCCACACTGCCCTCATTGCTTCCAGAACCAGAAGTAACATGCACAGGTTTAAGCAGAGAAAATGGCAGCCTAAAAAAATCTATCTTACCCTGTTGCAAAACATATTTGTTGCAAAACAGATTGCAAAGTGCATTTTACTTCCGCTTCCAGTGGAAGGAACCATGTGACCGACCAACAGCCCTAAACGTTTGGGCACCCCTGATCTATGCACTCCTGCCAATCGACACCCTGCTCAGACAGACAGGAAACAGATGGGAGATCTCATACACAAGGTGTTTCCAAAGCAAGACAGCCTGGCCAAAGGGGATGAGATATGGGCCTAAGGGATGAGAAGAAGAGGGGAAGGAGCTTCCCCTACTAAGCAATACCTCATGCTCCAAGCTGCTGTACTCCCCCTCTGTGTTTTCGCGGACAATGAGGATGTCAATGTTATGGTGCCTGGTTGCCACTCCTGGAAGGCTCTTGCAATGGATCACGTTAGCAAAGAGATCCAGGCTGGTGCTGTGGAGGGAAAGAGAAGCTTGGATTTTGCCTTTCCAAAACATCTCAAAAAGCATCCTTACCTTTCCTATTCTCAAAGCCCTCCCCTTCCCTCCAGTTTTGCTCAATCAACCACAAGCAGACCCTCCTGCTAGCGATATACTTGGTGGTAAACCAGCCTAGGTTTCAGGAAATGAGATATTTTGGCATCCTGAGCCAAAACTATTAAGGCTGCCAGGCAAATAAGAGTCAAGATCTAAAACCCTAGCTACCTGCTTCTGCTCATAAGCCCAATTGCTCCCTTCTGCCAAACTCAACACACTAGGGTTTAAACCTCAGCATCTTAGTTTTACAAACTCAGGCAGAGACTGTAGTGGCTCAGCGGTTAAGACACTGAACTTGACGACTGGAAGGTTAGCAAGTCAGCAATTCAAGAACCGAGTGCTGCATGATAGTGAGCTTTGGTCTCTGTCCCAGCTCCTGCCAACCTAGCAAATCGAAAGCAAGAAACTGCAAGTAGACAAATAGGTACCACTTCAGCAGGAAAGGTAACAGCATTCTGTGTGCTCCCGTGTCTAGTGATTCATGCCAATGACCATCAAACCCTATAGTCGGATAGGACTGGTTAAAAGGTGGCAGGCCACCTGATATGACTGGTACACTCTCTGTTCAGGAGATCTCAAGCTAAACAGACTGAGCTGAGCCAATTCCCACATGTTGCCTGGCCTTTGGGTTCAGCTTCCTTCATCTTACCGCAGGATGTTGTTCCGGGATACGTGGGAAGGCGGGAGATTATGGTTTGTCTCAATGTTTCCTATAAAGCCACAGGAAAAAAGAAACAACAAGAGAGAATATAGGATAAACAGGAGGAGAACACCATGTCCAGGATAAGACAAGTATGATGTGCAGATGCATAACAATTTCACAACAGTGCCTATGGTAGCCCCCTCCCACCCTTTGCCCTTGCAGCTTAAAGATCACATCTTAGAAGTCTAGATCCATAATTTCATGCTGGCTACAAAAGTCCCAAGAGACAACAGGCAGATTGTTCTTTCTCAGTATCCATACTCTTTATTCTCACTTTGTGACACTCACTTCTCCCTAGCCTCTGAAATGCACTCCAAAGCTATATACTTACAATCAGGAAATTCGGAGCCCATTTTTTAAATAACAGAACAGAACAGAGGTCATCCTACATCCAAACTAACACAAACACTCCCTCCTTTCTTCAAATCAGCAATATAGAGCAGAAGGGGCAATTATGGGTAAAAAGCATTTGCTTATCTACTGCAGATTACTCACAAATCAATCAATAGACCCAGCCTTACTTTTTTACCATGACTGAGTTAACAGACAATGCTTAAGACATCCTCACCCCAGTTTTATTTTAGAGGTTCCACTCATCTTGTGCAACAAGACATGCTAGGGGGGAAAATACCTTTTAGGGCCACACGGTTACGCCGAATGGCCATGGTCGCATTTTTCATATCCTCTTCGGATGCCTCTGAGCTCACCAGAACTTCCTCAAAGTCTACAGGCACACATGCATGCCTAGGATAAAGACAAGACGTCAATCCCTGTGATTCCCTACCTGCACTCTAGCCAAGAAATGCCCTCAATCAACCTGCCTGTGTTTTACATGTAGCTCTAAGCTAGTTAGAATGAAAGTTTAAGCTTGGGAAATCCAGGTTTTAGTTCCCACTAAAAATTCACTAGGTAATTATGGCCTGGCAGTTCAGGCTGACCTACCTGACGGGGTTGCTGTGAGAATAAAGCAAGGAGGAAAAGAAGCATGTACGTTGGATTGATTTCACAGAAGGGAAAAATGGGACACAAATCTAAGTCCCATATAAGAATAAGCTCTAGAAAGGAAAAATAAATGAAGTTTCTACCTGAACAACTCCTTGACATGAAGCATCAGCTCTGGTCCAATGCCATCCCCAGGGATCATGGTCACGGTGTGGCGTCCCCCATATTTGGCTGGAGGAGGCTGCAAAGAAAGAGAAATGGTGTGGGCAGCCTTAACCAAAATGACATCTGCTTACACCACCCAAATAGGAGTCCAGCCATTTATTTATTTATATTTATTAGATTTGTATCCCGCTCTCCTCGGGTTCAACCAACTCAGAGTGGCTCACAATTTTTGTAAAATTGCTTTACAAAAGCATTGTTTCTACACTTCTTGTAAAGCAATTTTACTTTTATGTGCAAGTACATTCAAACATTTGAAAGATCAATGAAATTATGTGGGTCAGGTTTGTGCTTGGTTGAATTCTGTCTTGTAACTAATTCATTCCACCAAATAAAACATGGATTTTTAACTGACCATAAACTAAAGCTGGAAGCTACTAGCTGATGAACTCTGGATTATTCAAACTCTGTTTTGCTATTACAGCCAATCCCAGAACCACTTTCTGGCCATTAGCTTCTTTTCCCAGCTATCAATCTTACTAAGAATACTGACATAATTTCTCATCCCCTTGGCTGCAAAGCTCACCACATCTCACAGTTAATCCATATGCTCATTAGGGAAACAGCTGAAAAGCTCCCACGGAAGATCTCATAAGGCAGCATCCAGTGGATAGAAAAAACTGATAGTGATGGGTTTAAAAAAATAATTTGAGGATGTCTTGATAAAGCAATTGAGGAGCTCAATAATTATTCAGAATAGTTTTTAAAGCATTGATGCAGATTCTGCACCAAGTTCTAAGAACCCCAAAGATTAGCTCTCAAAGAGATAATATCTAGCAGTGTTCTCCAAAAGCTGTGCACCTCCTATTTATACATTTGTAAATTACTTGCTATTAAAAAAAAAAACCTCATTCAGTGTTCTCTGTCAAAATGCATGTGCATGGGTCAGCAGCTTTTCAAACCTGTTCCTCACTCTTCTGAATACAGAAATCATTCACATGGAATACCGAACTAGCCAGGCCCCTTCCCATCGAGCTTTGGGTTCCTGTTATCCCCTGAAGAAAGCTAGATCAAAGGGTTGTGTCCAAAAGGTTTTGCTAGTTGTAGTTTAGTGCTAACACTGAAACATTGCCAAAGATGTTACTTACAATAGTCTGTTGCTGTAGGTGACATTCGATATGGGGGACAAAAGAGAAGAAATAAAAGACATTAGAGAAAAACATTCACCTTGAGCCTTAACCAAAAAGACATCTGCTTACACCACCCAAATAGATCTTATCAGAACAAGATTTGATGGTATTTTCAGCCCAGAGGGTAGAGAATCTGGCAATCTGGCTAAGTAACACAAAGAATTTAGGGGCAGGGAAACAAAAAAGATCAGATCTCAGCTGGGAGAGTGAGACCACTGTTTCAGGCAGCAGACACCGAGGGGCAGCAAGAGGAGCTTCCCACTAGACTTCTCCCACTCTTCTCTTCAGTTGGAAGATGGAGCTGTACATACTAAAAACCTATCCTCGATCCCCCCTCCCCCACATCATCTTTATGATTACAGAACCTCCCATGTCTTTTGCCTCAGGCAGAAACATCTTGTGGGTTGGGCCAAGGATAATGGCCGCAAGACAGGACAAGACAGGGCTGCCACCCTCCATTATCTTTCCAAGGCAAAGAATAACAGGACTTAATAATACAAACCGAGGCCACATTCCTGCGGTTGCCATCTGCTAGAGCCTGCACCTGTGAGGAAGAGGAAAAGTAAAAGAATCTGAGGATTCCAGAAATCAATTTTTTTTTTTTAAGAAAAAGCGAATTGAATCTAATTGAGACTAGCAAATCTGTGCTTACTCAGAGAGTAGTAGAGGTAAAGGTCTCCCTTACTCAAAAGCCAGTCATGTCCTACTCTGGTGTATGCGCACGCTCATTTCCAGTGCTGTCTGCATCTGCAGACATTTCTGAGTTCATGTGGCAAGCATGACTAGACACCAAAGCATAGGGAATGCTGTTACCTTTCCTGCTAAAGCAGTGTCTATTTATCTAGTTGCAATCTCCCGCTCTTGAACTCCTAGGTTGGCAGGAGCTAGGGCAAATGATGGGCGTTCACTCTGTCACACAGGACTCAGGTCTTGATCTGCTGACCTGCCTGCCTTCTGAATCAAGCTCTGCATCTTAACCACTAAGCCACAGCAGCCCCAAAGAGATTACTGAACGGCAATTCCCAACAGCCTTAATCTACACAGCCAATTTTATTATTATTATTATTATTATTATTATTATTATTATTATTATTATTATTATTATTATTATTATTATTATTATTATTATTATTATTATTATTTTGGGTGGGAGGCGGAGTCCTAATCCAGCAATTATCTGGTTAGTTCCCCCATATTCCCAAGTTTTGATACAGGATGTGATGTAATATAATATAATATAATATTATAATATTATAATTATAATTATATTATAATATAATATAATTATATTAAAATAAATTATATTAAATTATATTATATTTATATTAAATTAAATATTATTATAATTATATTATAATAATTATATTATAATATAATATAATATTCAATATAAATTTGAACTAATAATAATAATAATAATACACTCCCAAACCCAGTACATCCTCAAAGAGAAGCCACAGCTTCACACTTCTCGTGGAAACGTTATGCACAGTAAAACTGGACTTCTTTCTGTCCACTCCATATGGAATAAGAGCTTAAACCACTGGGAAATTAATCCAGGGTTATTGATATTGGGAGCGGGGACAACCTACAGGAAAATCTGTACATGCCAATAAAGTGCAAGAAGAGGAAAGGGAATTTTTTGGGTGGCAACTCTGGGGCCGGGGCAGCAGTTAACGTGTCAAGGACTACAAATCCCATCGCCCGTCGGCAGCGTAACGCGCGTAACCCCCGACTGTCAAAACCCTCCTTAGGACACCGAAAGCTCAATTCTGCCTTTTCTACGGGGAAACCTTTCAGTCACGCCCTCTCTCTTTCGTCCAATCAAAGAAGCACATACGCTCACTAATCCCGCCCACCTCCAAAAATGACACACCCACGCCACAGTGCGGAGCCAATGAGAAAGCACTTTCCCCGTCCTCTCTTCCCGCCTACCAATAGCTTCTTAACCAATCAATCACATCGGGAAGTTGTTGCCGCCCTCCTCCTCCTCCTCGCCCCCTCCCTCTCCTATCCTTGAAGGTTAAATCATGGCCACCGCGCTATAATAAGATTCCGTACCCACCGAGCGAGGTGCCAACAAGGCTGGCTTCCAAAGCCGCCTACTGCTGCTCCAAATGACTGAAGCCGCCATCTTGGGGTGCCTGTTCGCAGAATCTAAGGAACTGTATCCAGGCACGGCGAGAGTTCTCGTTGAAATGTCGCGAGAGATAATGACAGGGATCTCGCGCGATTTGTGCGCATGCGTAGTAAGGAACCTGCCTTTCGTATTTCCGTACACCTGCTGATTAGGGCTTCTGGGAATTGAAGTCCAAAAAGAACTGGTAGCCCAACGTTGAGAGAATAAGGCTGTCCTGAGATTCTACGAGGGGCTAAGGAGGTGTATGTCTCGTTTGGGCATTTTAATTGTTTAGATTTTTTGTACGAGTCTGGGCAGATTATCCTGCTGCTGCTATCATCATCATCATCATCATTGTATGCCGCCCCACTCGCAATGCAACTCTGATAATAGAGTCTAGGGATGGCCAACCTTGGCACCCCAGAAGTTCTGGAACTTCAATTCCCAAAAGCCCTGATCATCAGGAGTGCTGACTTAGGCTTCTGGTAATTGAAGTCCAAGAACACCTGGAGTGAGTGCCAAGGTTCACAATCACGTCGAAGACCATACTACCAGCAACTCAACGCTGAGTGTCAGGTGGTGGTTAATTAATCTGACCACCCTATGGACTAACTAATGGTCTTGGGTGCCAAAATCCACAGGAAAGGGTGATGGTCCCCCAATTGATTAAATTCCACTTGAATCCCTCTTGATGGAGGGCAGCAGCTTCATCGATCCTGGCTTGGGGCTGATGAGGACTTTGCATGCCAAAAGGGCTCAGGACCAGAAAGTGACTCACAGAATTGGATCAATAGTACAGATGTCATGCTGTGATGCGGAAGGCAGATGAAAGGCCACTGCATTATATTTTCAGAACAGTCTTCACGGCTGAATGCCATGATCACGAATATTTGGATATGGGAGGTGTTTTTTTTTAATTACAACTCCCATTATCCCTTACTTTTGGCTGTGGTGTCTGGAACTTTTAAAAATTGAATTCCAAAGACAGCAAATAAATAAATAACCCTCTTTTCTAATTAGAGCCTGAATTCTAAGCAGGTGCATCATTGCTTCTCACTCTGTTTGATATTCTTTTTAAAAAATAGCAATACTGTATCATTGTTATCAACCACAACTTTTGTCATGCTCTTGGAGATAGTCCCATATTAAATATCACTTTGGGCAGATTGGACACATCCACTGAATCGTGTCCATTTATTTCACACGGAGTGCATTGACTACCATTGCAATGCACATTTATTCGCCAAAGGAGTTGATTTGTGTAGCAAGAGACATTTAAAGCATTTTTAATGGCTCATGATCCCCAGTCTGGCCAGGTTATCCTGCTATGATAATAGACTCTCCTGCCAGCGACTCAAGGCAAAGTCCATAGGGAAGGGCTATGGTTATCTTACTGGCCTGTGGTCAATAAGGCTTTCCTATGCCAAAAGGCAATAAGGACCAGAAAGTGACTTGTGGAACTAGATCAGCGGTACAGGGGTCATGCTGCAATGCAGAAGGCAAATGGAAGGCCACTGCCTTCCATTCATTTGAGAAAGCCTTGATGCTGGGAAAGGTGAAGGGCCAAAGAAGAAGGGGGAGGCCAAAAATGAGATGGCTGGATGGTATTGTCGATCCAGTGGGCTCAGAGCTGGCCGGGCTGAGGAGGATGGTGGAGGACAGAGGTGCCTGGTGAGCAGTGGTCCATAGGGTCCCAAAGGGTCGGAACTGACTGTGCGACACAGCAACAACAAAATCTTCATGGCTGATTGCTACGACGATAGCCAATATTTGGCGTTGGATGTGGCACTTGAAGAAGAATGCCTCGCTACACAACAACATACACGTCAAATAAAAACAACACCATTTCATTAAAAAGAGATCCTCTAGGTGCCCCCAAAAAGGAGGCTGACTTCACTGCTGACCAGCCTACCAATGAACCAGTGATGGGATGTAACAGGTTCTCACCAGTTCGCCAGAACCAGTAGTAACTTTCCCCAATGTCCTGGAGATCCAGTAACAGCTTTTGGGGGGAACCACCTTCGGGGCTTACCTTTTCGCTGGTGTGCATGCACGCCTATACAGTGCTTGGCGCGTATGCACGGCCTCCTTGCTGCCCTCCCAAGCGGGGAAGAGGAAGAGAAGCTGCTAGCTACTGGTTTGTGTTGTGGGGGGTGGGGGTGGGTTGAGGTGTGTGTGTGTGCATGCGCGCACTTATTTTTATTTTTTATTATTTTGTTTTTTTATTTGGCCCCGCCCATTACATCATAACATCATGATGTTAGCTCCGCCCACACTGTGATGACATCATGGTGGGGTAGTAGTAAAAATTTTGACATCCCACCACTGAATATAACTCCTATCTTTCCCAAAGCATTACTAGGCGGGTATCGCTCTACCCTCGCGATCTATGGTCCAGGCCCTTCGTGACCCCTCCCAACAGGAGCTTCCGCTTCCGTTAACATCTATGGTCTTTCCTTAAAGTCCTAGAGTGGCACCATTAATAAATGACGCGCAGGCGCGCGGCCCCTTTCTTTCCGCTCGGCGAGGTGAGTACGTGGGTGAGGTGGCGGCGCCGAAGCCCCGGCCTGGCCTGGCCTGGCCCCGGTAGGCCTCTCAGCCTTTCCCCCTGGGCTCTCTTTCCGTACCAGTAACTGAGTCTGTGCGCTTTCCCCTTCTCTTTCAGACCCCCCGCAGCCATGGGCCGCCGCCCCGCGCGCTGGTGAGTTGACCGTCCTCCTGGGGAGAAAGCTCGGCTGGACCGGGCCAAGAGAGCGTGGTTAGCGGCCATGGAGGGCTGGGAAAGGGCGGGGAGAGAGGGAGGATGAACCCGGCCTTCTTTCCCGCAATTAGGCTGTAAGGAAAGCCGGCGGCAGCAGCAGTTCCTCTGGATTCCCAACTGATTCGGACACACGCCAGGATTTATTTTGTCTAATCATTTAACGATTGTGGTGTTGTGTTGTATATATATTTTTATATGTTGTAAGCCGCCCTGAGTAGACCTTGGATCAAAAGGGCGAGCTATAAATGTAAATAATTTTTTTTTATCGTGTCAGAAGCACACACAGGTGTTTTCTAGGTTGAAAGGATTTTTGCTGGAGGACACCCGAATGAGGCTCTTTTCATGTCCCCAAGATATTTTCCCACTAAACTGGCACCTATTTATCTATTTGCAATTTCTTGCCTTCAAACTCCTAGGCTGGCAGGAGCTGGGACAGACGGGCGTTTGAACTGTCATGCAGTACTCGGGTCTTGAACTGCCGACTTGCTGACCTTCCAGCTAACAAAGCAAGCTTCTTAACCACTAAGCCTCCGCAATCCCATGTAAATAAATAAAATGAATGGTTAATTGTTAATCTAGACAAGCGAGATGTGCTCCCTGTATTTGGTGGGGTAACTGCTGTTGCCTAATGAGGTGGTTGTGAATGACCCATCTCCTCTTGTTCACACCTGGCTGGGATTCAGCCATGTAAATGGGGTGGCCTGTCCTTGCATTGCGGCTCACTGTCTTCCCAGGGTTGAATTTTTTGAATTGGTAGCTGTGTTAAAGCATATCAGAGAGTAAATAAAGCAAAACGACAAAAATGCTGAGTCACTTTAAAGACTTAACTGCTGTATTTTAATGTTGGCTTTCGTGGATCAAGTCCACATTGTCAGACATAGGAGTGAGACTTCACTCTTTTCTCATGTTTTCTCATATTACCAGAGTGGCTCTTGCCATATTGCTAGTTTGCAGCCAATTCAGGAATTAAGGATTTAGCTCAAAGAAGAGTCTGTTTTCTTCTAGGTTTTCAGTGTCTTGTTTCCAGTAATGGCCATTAATGTGTTTCAGGGAATCCCATATACAGAGCATTAGGGGCAGACCTAGAAAATGACTTTCTTTTTCTCCTTTCCCACTGAAGCATTTTCTGATTCTTGGGAATACTGCAATAAAAAATAAAAAACTTTCTAAATAAGCTGATCCCTTGGCATGGGTAAGAATGTTTAATCTGACCAATTTTAGCAAGCAGGAACCTTTTGACTACAGAATCCAGCTAATGAATCAAACCAACTAGTACAAAATTCACAAAACAATTGGCATTAAACTGGCATCAGCTCTTTTCTCTGCATTATAATTTTATTTCTGGTCCTATGATGGTCTGCCTTAAGGATTCTAAAGGCCTTTGTATAGTCCTTGTTTATAGAAAGTGTAATAAAGAATTATGTGGACTAGTTCCATACTGTAGTAACCCATGATGCTATTAGATCAAAGTGAACTTCAGGTAAGGTAGGGGGAGGAGCCAATCTATTGTCTTCACCAATAAATAAATGCTGTTATTTACTCATTAATTATTATTTGTGCTAAATTTGCATTTAATACTCCTTTGGCAGCCCAAGACAGCAGGCAATCACAATTCACCTTAGTATTCCAGATAGAAATTTGAGTAGATTTTGAAAATAAAGTGTATTGCTATGGCATAGAGCTGTCCATCCTTCCAACAGGGTACATAACATTCTGAGGTTAGTAATATTAATAGGGTGTTTGGTTGTTTTTGCAAGACTCATGTCTTGTATTTCAAGACAATTTCTAAATCTCACATCACTTTTTAACTGATAGTTGCAAACTTTATGTTGGATGCTGGAGGTGATGTTCTCCCAAGGGAATAATTTGAGGAGAATGTGCATTCTGATGGACAGCTATCACATCTGACTAGGAGATGGGAAAATAGCATCTGATCCTTTTAAATTGTTCAGTTATTGTGCCTGTCAATTTTAAAAAATATCTTAATATCTTTTTTTTTAAGCTACCGATACTGTAAAAATAAGCCTTACCCCAAGTCCCGCTTCTGCAGGGGTGTTCCTGGTAAGTAGGGTGATATCCCATGTCTCAATTTTGTTTGCGTGATTTTCGGGGGGGGGGAGGTATTATGATATGAAATTATAAAATAAATTCTCTGCTGCTCGAAGGAAGATTATGGTTGGATTGCCTGTTAAATCACAATACCTTATCCAAGGTGTTATTTTCTTTGGCCAGTGATGTTCTTGGGGAATGTCAAAGGACACAACTTGAGCTTTGAGCTCTCCTGTAACAATGGTGGTTGAAATTACTTTTCCTTTAGATCCCAAGATTAGGATTTTTGATCTGGGCAGAAAGAAGGCCAAGGTTGATGAATTTCCCCTCTGTGGACACATGGTGTCAGATGAATATGAGCAGCTCTCATCTGAAGGTAAGGAACAAGTCATACACAACAGGTTGCCATTGGCAGGGCTTCTTTGTTCTACCGCCTTCAGCCTGTGCCTCTCTCCACAGCTCTGGAGGCTGCCCGTATCTGCGCCAACAAGTACATGGTGAAGAGCTGTGGCAAGGATGGTTTTCACATCCGTGTGCGCCTGCATCCTTTCCATGTTATTCGTATCAACAAGATGTTATCATGTGCTGGAGCTGACAGGTGAGGAATGCACTATTGTTCAGCCCCTGTTGTAAAGCTTTTTGGACAGTCCACAGAAGAACGCGCAGTCAATTAAGCCGACCAACCCCTGCCGCTATCAGTGGCTGGTGTGCACTGGCTGCGCACAGCAAATCCCCTGGTTGTGTATGTGCTCTGTGCCTTGTACAGAGCACTTTAAGGGACCTCGGGAACACCTTTGGCTCTGAGTGAAGTAGCCGGTCTCCGTAGAGATGGGTTTGTCTTGACTTCTATTTCCAGAGATTCTGGTATAATGGCTCAGCTAATGGCATGCTAGCATAGTTCACTCCTTGTAGATCACAGATTAAAGTCTTGGTTTCTCTTTAGGCTCCAAACTGGGATGCGTGGGGCCTTTGGCAAGCCTCAGGGCACTGTGGCCCGTGTCCACATTGGCCAGGTCATCATGTCTATTCGTACCAAATTGGGGAACAAGGAACATGTAATTGAAGCACTGCGCAGAGCCAAGTTCAAGTTCCCTGGCCGCCAGAAGGTAACGTGTATTCTTTGTTCCTTTGTGTTTCGTCCATGCTGCTTTTGCTGCAATAGTTAAATGTCACAAGGCAATAGTGAGACCGTATGATTACTTAATTATAGGCAGAAGGATCTATCTGTCTTCATGGTTTCCAAACAGGCGGGGGAACCCAGATGTTCTTGGGTTGCCATTCCAAGAGGTCCCAAGTAGGACTTCTGAGCGGTGTAGTCTCAGAATAAATGGGATCTCCGAGTTTAGGGACCATTTCATCCATGTTCATGTCAAAAACAATCCAGTTACGCTTTTGAGACTGGAAGGATCACCTAGCAGAATGTTATCGCTGCCCAGGGGGCTCCCAAATGTATTCACAGCCCTCACATTCTTTTGTCACATTGTCTCACTGATCTGAGTTTTGCACATTCACATAATCGTTGTAACTCATTGTCGAGTAGAACATAGAGACAAGTATTTGATATATGAGAGTTCCTTGGTAAGTGGACACAGACTGATACTTGGTAGTAGCTCTGTGTTTGGATACCCATGTCCAGTCCTTTTAAAGTGGTGTTTCATATAAGTATAGGAATCTTAGACTTTGCCTTGATTTATTTCTGTTTCTTTCCAGATCCACATTTCCAAGAAATGGGGCTTCACCAAATTTAACGCTGATGAGTTTGAGGAAATGGTGGCTGAGAAGCGCCTTATTCCTGATGGCTGTGGTGTTAAATACGTCCCCAGCAGGGGCCCTCTGGACAAATGGCGGGCCCTTCATGCAGCCTGATTGCTTGAAAAGTCTGTAGGCTGCTTCATTCAGTTCTGTTCTTAAAGAAAGATGTATGAGAATAAACAGTTTCATCTAACTTGCTATGTCATTGTTAATGCTGGAGTCTGGCTGGGGTTAATATAATTTTGGATAAAGGGGTCCACCGTCTGGGAAACTGTTATAAAGATGCAGGAATTTGTCAGATAAGCATTAATTCTAAGTGGGTGATAAAAGCTTTGTTTATTGAGCCTATAAGGTAGAGCGTTGTCATCTATGCCTGCTGGAATCATTAAAGCAAAGCAATCATTTGTACAGTGGTGCCTCGCTTAAAGAGCACAATGCGTTCCACAGGATTGCTCTTTAAGCAAAACACCATTGTAAGTGACCAATTGTGGGGGGGATTGCGATTTATTTGTTAAGTGAGTTTATGGTTGGTTTTATTTGTTAAGCGAAGCGAACATTCAGAAAATTCTGCTCTTTAAGCGAGTTACTCTTTAAGTGAAACACTCTTTATGTGAGGTTTGACTGTATATGCTTAGTGCACTCTGGGTGGATCACAGGTTAATTAGCATTTTTTTGCCCCCAGTATGCTGGTTACTCATTTTACTGAGCACGGAAGGCTGAGTCAGCCTTGTGCCAGGGTCAGGATCGAACTCATAATCTTTAGGTTGTAATACAGCAGTTTAACCACTGTGCCACCAGGGCTTGCCTGTCTTTTTGTTGCTGCATTACTGTCTGGATCACAGCATGAAATGTGGCAGGGGGGAGGCAGCAGCCATTCGAGAGAATAATGGACAATAGCATGGCGCTGTTGCTTACTTCAGGCTCATTTTAGGCTCTGGCCCAAGGCTGAACAACTTGTGGCCCTCTAAATACTGTTGGGTTCCAATTTCCAACAATTATGTTCAACCCTGACCAAAGTAAAAAATAGTCTTAAGATTTCAACAAAACATGGAAGGCTACACATGTCCTCCCATCTCAAATGCTAGTGACAGAAGGATTGTTCGTTTGTTTGTTTTGGGGGGAGAAAAGTTTAAAAAGAAAACTGAATGGGTACCTGTCTAAGGCAGGGGTGCCCAAACTTTTTGGGCCGTGGGGCAGTCACATGGTTCCACCAGATGCAGAAGTAAAATATGCCTTGCAATCTGTTTTGCAGCAGGATGAGATAGATTTTCAGCTGTCATTTTCTCTGCTTAAACTAGGGGTGCCCAAACTACAGCCTGTGGGCCTGATTCGACCCCTGATGCCAATTCATCTGCCCCACGCTGCCGTCATCTCTCCTGGAAGTGGAAGTAAAATGTGCCTGTACATACGTGTTTTACTTCTGCTTGTGGGAGTGACAAGGGTGGCATGGGCCAGATGAATTTGCGTTAGGCCAGAGCCGGCCCACCGGCCAGTTTGGGCACCCCTGGTCTAAAGCAAAGCAGGTCTGGTGGCTAATTGGGTGTCCTCTGCATTAGCAATGAGCCAGTAAAAAGGCCAGGTCATTACATAGGTGGATTGAAACCCAAATGCTTGCTGAGATGGAGGCATCAACAGTGTTAAGATCTCACAGCACCATTACATTCTGGTCAGATGGAGAGGAGACACTGAGTATTCCCTACTTTGCTTACTAGCTTCTTCCAACCCTGCTCTGGTAAGGAACTGCTGTGTTCCCCTTGTGTGTCAGTTCCATGCACACACCAAACGGCACGTGTAGCCCTGTGGGCAACTTCTCATGGACTAGCAGTAGTGCGAGAATAGGACACATTCCAGTGGGTCAAATGTTGGGTGTGTGTAGTAGCATTTCCACAATTTTAATTTTCACATGCACACTGATATGCAGAGATAGTGATACAGCATTGCTTTTTAAATAATAGGTTTATAGTCCTACCAGCTGGTTGGATAGCTCAATGAGTTAAATATCTGGCTGTGGAGCCAGAGGTTGAGAGTTCAATCCCCCACTGTGCCTCTTGGAAGGTCCAACCTGTGGTCCTTAGCCAAGGGCCCAGGGACCACCACCACCCCGGGAAGAAGGGAAGATTAAACCACTTCTGTGTATCTTCATATAAAACCCTAAAGGGTGTTGTAATAAGTCATATTGACACGGCAGCAAACAGTGATTATAGGCCTGGCTGAGCTTCTCATGTTGCATTTTGTTACACCAAAAAAGCTAGCACTTGAGTGAGAGGATGCAGGTTTTTGTGCCTGCTGAGCTTGATGTGTGACAGTACAACAAAGAAAGTGCCTGATCACTTGCGCTGGGAAAACGGCGCCCCAGAAGACAGACACACTTTCTCTTTTCATGCCACCTGTGATGCTACCGTACATCCAGATCTGACCAAACCACCACCAGCATGAGTTTAGATTCTTGCATATCCTGTATGCCCTCAGAAATGTTCTGGAAGGAGTGCTTTATCAAATGTTTTCTTCAAATTTAATTAAACCACACGTAGACCAATTCCCTTTTAGCAGCTCTTTATTGGCATTTTCAAGCTTTTTTCCCCACTCCTATAGTGACTGAACAGCAAATGCATAGTACAGTTGAGGTTAAACTGATGATATGAAAGCATAAATTATGATCCACCATGAAAGATCCTTTTGAGGAAACATACCAAACATGTACAGTTGTACCTTGCTTAAAGAGCATAATGTGTTCTACAAGATTGCTCTTTAAGCGAGTGCTCTTCAAGCAAAACACCATTGTAAGTGACCAATTGTGACTTCTGGTAGGGGGATTGCGAACTCCGATTTATTTGTTAAGCGAGTTTTTGGTTGGTTTTATTTGTTAGCGAAGCGAACATTCAGAGAAAATTCTGCTCTTTAAGCGAGTTACTCTTTAAGTGAGGCACTCTACGCGAGGTTTGACTATTTTCTTTTGATGTTGCTTTTAAAAAACAATCTAAGCATTTCAAGAAAGACAGTTTGTAAAATGCTACTCATTAAAAACTATATATAGTACCTGTATATACTCGAGTATAACCTGACCCAAATATAAGCTGAGACACCTAATTTTGACCTTAAAACCCAGGAAAATAGATTGACCCAAGTATAGGCCAAGGGTGGGAAATGCAGCAGCTGCTAGTGTCAATAATCAAAATACATACAAATATGGTAAAATTGGTGCCTCTCAATCCGTCGCAGTCTTGGGACCCTCATGGCCATTGACCCGAGTATAAGCCGTGTCCCCTTTTGGGGACTTATTTTTGGGACTAAAAAACTTGGCTTATACTTGAGTATATACGGTAGCTATGGGAGTGAGAACTCCCACAAACAGAATGGAAGAATTATCACTAGGAAGAAGTACATAGCAAAGATGTTTAGCATAGGGTCTTCTGTTCTTAATTTCAAAATCATTTTTCTTCTGTGTCTAGGCCAGATGGGAAAATGCCAAAATGAAGCCTCTTTTTGGTGAGTTCATTCTGCAGTTCGCCTGACCCAGTGTGAGAAAGATTAGCTAGCACAACAAAGTTGCCATTGCCAGGGTACGTCTGATTGTGGTTCAAAAATACCACAATCTTCTCAAAATTGCTTTTTGCAGCATTTCAGCAAGGACTTTAATTAATTAATTAATTAATTAATTAATTAATTAATTAATTACACAGAGAGCATCATGAATTGAATCTACTTTAACAGTGATTAACTTTGCCTGAATTACATTTGCCCATAAACAGGGAACACTGGAAGCAGAAAGGTATGGAGAGGTACTAAACACCTGAGAAACACGACATAGTTCCAGAGAAGGCATCCCACAGAGTTCTGCATTTCTTATTAAACACAGGAATTCTGCTAATGTGGCACTTGTCTATACTCACTTCTTTTTATTGGTGTCTTTGTAACTAAAGAGGAATCTGAATGGGGTGGCCGAACAATGGCCCGGGGGCCAAATGCAGCCCCAATGCCAATTCATCCACCCCCTGAAGCCCTCGTCGCTCCTGGAAGTGGAAGTAAAACGCGCCCATATGGGTGTGTTTTACTTCCGCTTCCAAGAGCGACGAGGGCTTCGGGAGCCAGATGAATTGGCATCAGGGCCACATCCGGGCCATATTGACCAGCTCCCTGAACCATGTGACCAGCCCACAGCCTGAAAAGTTTGGGCACCCCTGGGCTAAACAATAAGGAGGTGGAAACATACCCTGACATGATTCTTCACTTTTAAAAAATGTTTCCTGAGCCAAGAAAGAAAGGAAGTGCCACTTCCCGTTCTCAGAATAGAGTTTTAAGTTTTTACAACCTTTATTGGTTTTTATCCTATGATCCAAACTCTTGTGTTGTTAAGAGAGAGAGAGAAATTGCATGCATGGGTGTGTAACTTAGATGTTTTTGAAATGGTAGCCTGGCTAGTCTGTGTTTCAAGCAAGTCAGAGAGTAAACAAAAATGTGGCATTTTAAAGACTAACTGCTGCTTAACTTTTAGAAAACCCCCACAGAGCATGAGGTGAAATTTAGGAAGGATATAAGAGACTGGGAAGTGCATATTCTTTTATCTAGGACAGGGGTTCCTAAACTTTGTACACCGCGGGCCTGCCTGACCACGTCCCCAGACTGCTGAGTGGGCCAGACCATGCCCCCAGAAATAGAAGTAAATGCACCTGTTTCTGTGTTTATGACAGTCTTGGGTGCATTTATGCATGCGTGGGCACGTTTTATGGCTGTTATAAATGCATCCACTTCCACTTCTGGGTGCACATGAAATGGTGCCGTGGGCTGGGGTTGGCCCACGGCCTGTATGTTGGGAACCCCTGATCTAGGAAAGCATCTGTTGTGGATGCTTTTAAGTTTGTAGGTGTAAATTTCTAATGATTACATATACATACTAAAAAATGCACCCTCACTGGCATTTCTGAGATTCTATTTGCTTTGAAAACCCAAAGCTTCTCTCCTTGCGTATAGAAAATTAGCACTTCAGGGCAATTCTGAAATAGCTGCCTTATAGCGTCAGGCCCTTGGTCAGACTCTCCATGGTTTCAAGCAGGAGTTTTTCCAGGGGTACCTAGAGATAGCAAGGATTAAACCCAGTATGTACTGTACTTTTTGAATTCAGATCATGCACTGAGCGGCTGATGTATCCTTTTCTATGGTAAGAACTCTGTATAATAGCCCAAACTGGTATTTGGAGCCTGAATATTGCAAACTAATAAGAGCAGGAAGAAGGTGATACCTTCTGTTTGCCTATGAAACTAATAAGAGTATCTCAAAACACAGACCTCTCTCCCTTTGGAGGGGTCCCAGGCAGGGACTGAAACCCAGAGTGGTGCTGCCAATCCATGACAATTGCCTGGCATGGAGCAGCAAATGAAAGGTCATGATGGCTCTTTGGCTGTAAATGGAGATGAGCACTGCCCCCTAGAGTCAGATACAACTGGCTTTCGAGCAAGGGAGACCTCTACCTAGGAGCTTTAGAAAGAACAATCACAGCAGCTAGGAGTGTAAACTGAAATCACTGGCCCAAAGCTCACTAATTAGGTAGCTCTAGGTAAGCCACTTTCTCTTGGACCAACCACCATCCCCTCTTCCTCTATGCCAGGGGTGCCCAAACTACAGCCGGGGGGGGGGGCAGATCTGGCCCCGGATGCCAATTCATCCAGCCCACGAAGCCCTCGTTGCTCCTGGAAGCAGGCACATTTTACTTCCACTTCCAGGAGCAACGAGGGCTTCATGGGCTGGATGAATTGGGGTTGGGGGCTGGATCCGGCCCCTGGGCCATAGTGACCGGCTCCCTGAACCATGTGACTGTTCTGCGGCCCAAAAAGTTTGGGCACCCCTGCTCTATGCACTATGAGAATAATGATTATATTGAATAATGGTAGAGAACTGTAGCAAAGTATGCTGAGATTATGCATGTAAAGTGCTTGGAATCTTCTAAAGTGCTATAGAAGGTGCTAATTACTTTTATGGCCTAAAAATGATGAGAGAAATTCACTTTGCAAGACCTTTCCAATCAAATGAGTATTTGTGTGGCTTAGTGGTTAAGATGCTGAACTTGACCGGAAAATAAGAAGTTCAAGACCTGTGTACTACACAACAAAGTGAGCTCCTGTCTCTATCTCAGCTCCTGCCAACCTAGCAGTTTGAAAGGAATACATTAGAAGTGGATAAGTAGGTACCACTTGGGCTGTAAACAGAGATGAGCACTGCAGCCTAGAGTCAGATACAACTGGCTTTTGAGCAAGAGACCTATATGCTACCATAACCACATCAGCAGCCTAACTTTGAAAATGAAACCAAAGAGCAAGGAGCAAAACCAAATCTAAAGAATAACCAGAACCTGGAAAAGTTCCTTTCTTTAGTACAACACCCAAAATCCTTAGCTCAAATAACAAAGGATACAAGAACACACCTGAGTTCAGAAAGATCCTTTTTCCAGCTGAGCTTCTGTTGTGCAACAGCCAGTGTGGGCAGTGGACCTTCTCACTGGTCTTTGTGCCCAAAAGGATTCAGATACCAGCCTGGGAGAGGAAAGTTATGGGGCAACTACTCCGGCCATTTACTCTACACCAGTGGTTCCCAATGTGAGGCCTACGCCCCAGAAGCCTAAGTCAGCACAATGTCTGATCACTGCTTTGGGGAATTGACTTAGGTTTCCAAAAGCAAAAGTTGGGAACCAACCACTGCTCTACACTTTGTGTCAGATTAGGCATAAATAAAATCAAATTAAAAACCAGCAACTAGACAACATAAAGTTCAGTGCGGAGAAGCCCAGTAGAGAATCCATCTCTTCAGTAGGAATTATTCTTTTCCCACTGGTGTTGTTCAGCTGTGGTTTAATTTCATTCCAGTTTGCTGGCCCAGCTTTTCTGTGCTCTATATGAACACCTGGATTGAGTCAAGGGGGAGATTAAAGAGGGTGAGATCCTCGCAGCTGATTGCCTGTTGTCTCCAAAAAGTGTTACTTGCTGTTTTTTTAAAGCTTGTCAAAGTCAGTGCTGAAACATAGTACAGTACAGTATTGCTAAATCACTATGAGAAATTTTTAAAAAAGAAATCCAGATGGAAATTGCCAATTAGCACCTTGTCGAGTGAAAGGCAGCCACTACTATTGCAACTCTGTGTGAACACAGATTTTTCTGCCCCTTCTTCGACGACTCCTACAACATGATGATTGTTTGGCCATCTGGACAGGTATGGCCATTTCACCTGCACAAACTAGCCAGGACTCAACTTGACAAACCAAACCAAACCTTCCCAGCTGTATAGTCGTACTCTTGATTCAGGGTCTTGAAGGCAGTGCACGGAGAGACTGCTCCCCACAGTTCAGACGTGTACCACATAAGGAAGCTAAACACAGAACTGATAATACCCAAAATCTAGTGGCTTGCATTGGAGGTCATTTCAGACAAATCTTTTACAGCATGATCAGACACTGTCACATTCACAGAATTGTATGCAAGCTATGATGTCTTCAATTAGCAGCATGCCCAAATTTCCCATGTATTCCTCTTTCTTTTCTTCTTAAAAGAAAATTAAATCAAGGGGAGGAAAGCAGAAGAGTCACATACGATGCCTTCTGAATGTTAACAGTAGGCGCAGTCCATTGGGAAGCATCTAATATCTTTCAACCATTGCTTGTTCCAGTGAAGTATATCCACCTAGCGATCTTACAGTTCCCTCATTGTAAGACCAACAGAGCCACAAATAACCTGGATTTCAAGGATCAAAAGGGCTTCAAATCCCATACCTTGTGCCAAACACCATGGCAAGGGTTATCAAGATAAGGCCAGCTGGGCTGGCAGGCTGTATTCGCCAGCAGGCTGAGTACAGTTCTACCTCTACTGGGTAATGGTCACTGACCTCCAAAGCCTGTAACAGTGGAAGGAAGAAGGAGAAAGAGAGAATTAGGGGATGACAAATAGTCTTGGTTTCTATCCCTCCCGCCTCCTTTAAACAAATATATGATTTTATGGTATAAAATCAGTTCTAGTAAATCACTTATTTTACTGTCTTTATTTTAACAGGAGTGCCCAAACTATGGCCCATAGGCCAGATCCGGCCCCCAACACCAATTCATCCAGCCAGTGCCACCCTTGTTGTTCCCAGAAGTGAAAGCAAAAGGCGCCCATACGGGAGCGACAAGGGTGGCATGGATCGGATGAATTGGCGTTGGGGACTGAATCTGGCCCATGGGCCGTAGTTTGGTTTAACAAGTCTTTTGCAAGCACATAGTGCTTATTTTAATGGAAAAAACCAGGACCTTTGTTCATTAAATAAACAAACAGATCTAGTTGTTTTCAAAAGACAATCATTCTGCATGTATAACAATGGATGATTTGTTGCATTTTAAGCAAGAAACCCTTGGTACCTCTGCCTCCGAAAGTCCAAATTCCTTGGGGAAATCAAAAGGTTGAGCTGAACCAGGTACAACTGCATCCAGGCACCGCTCGCCATGCACCACAATCCTGTTTAAGGGTGGAGGGATGTAAGAGATGGGTTATAGCAAAGTGGATCATGCAACTTTTCGCCAAGACCATGCCTAGCTTCCTGTATCACAAGACAGAGGCATATAGTTAGATTAGACATGGGTTTGCCATGTGATGTGATGAGTGTTTGGCCTTCCAGATATCATTGGCTACAACGACAATGATATCTGGAAGCCGAGCCAAAGGATTTACAATCTTATTTTACATAGACTTAATGGGCTTACTCAGTGGTGGGATGTCAAAAAATTCACTACCACACCGTGGGCGGAGCCTAATTTGTGGGGAGAGTCAATGTTGTGGGTGGAGCCAATGTCATGGGCGGGACCATGTGACCTAGTGGGCAGGGCCAAAGTTGGTCATGTACACATACAAATACAAATTACATACACATAAAATACATAAAAATACACATAAAACACATATAACACACATTAAAATAAAAAAATTAAATAGACATAAAAACACATAAAAATACAAATTAAATACACAAAACACATAAAAATACACATTAAAAATAAATACACATTAAATACACATTAAATAGACATAAAACACATAAAATACAAATTAAATACTGTACACATAAAATACACATTAAAAATAAATACACGTTAAATACACATTAAAATACACACCCACACCCCACACACCCAAAGGTGAGTCACTTACCCTGGGGAGCAGGCTATAGGGAGCTACAGGCTAGCAGCTTCTCTTCCTCCTCCCCACTTGGGAGGACAGCAAGGAGTACGTGCATATGCGCCAAGCACTGTAGGCATACATGCACACCAAGCGCTTGGCGTGCATGTGCAGTGGGGGAACTGGCACAAAGGTAAGCCCCCGAGGTGGTTCCCTCCAAAAGCCGCTACTGGTTCTCCAGGACACTGGGGAAAGTTACTACCGGTTCTGGTGAACTGGTGCGAACCTGTAACATCCCATCACTGGTACTGCACACATGGTCTCTCTTGCTCGAAAGCCAGTCATATCCAACTCTAGGGTACGGTGCTCATCTCCATTTACACCCAAAGAGCCAGTGCTGTCTGTGTCTGCAGATGTTTCTGTAGCCATGTGACAGGCATGACTAGACTCCAGAGAGCATGGAATGCTGTTACCTTTCCCACCAAAGTAGTACCTATTTATCTACTTATCACTCTGATTTTGAACTGCTAGGTTGACAAGAGCTGGGACAGATGATGGGAGCTCAGTTCGTCGTACAGCACTCAGGTCTCAAACTGCTGGCCTTCCAGTTGTCAAGTCCAGCATCTTAACCACTAAGCTACCACAGTCCCACAAATACATACACCCTCTTAGAAATAAGCTAGACGTGCTGCATTTGGGAGCCCTCCCACTCATTACACTGATAGGGCCCAAGACTTCTGCCCCAAAGTCTTATACCAACAGCATCACAATCCTACCTGTCGTAGGCACAGCGGGTGTTCTCTCGAACAGTGGTGTCAACTTTGTCCCCTATGAGCCAATGAAAGCCAGATTTCTGACACAGCCGGATGTTCCCCCATCGCTTTTTGGCCACGTAACCACAGTCAGCATTAAAATCACCCAAGAAAATTATGTCCTGTAGAGAGAGGGGTGGAAGCCTGTCAAGTTTTCTGTGAGTTTTTAAGTGAGACTTAAGATTGGTGGGTTGTTGTACTGGTCACTGGAAAAGTTATGCTAGGTGTGTATATTGTATTGTATCGTATATTTCAACTTATATGCCGCCCCATTCACACAGCGACTCTGTGTCAGGGCCAAACAAATACACCCCATCTGAAGCACAACAACAGATTCCTCTCACTAATACACAGGTACTGTACTCAAATCAAAGGTGTACATATAATACTCAAAAAAGCCAGTTAAACCACTTTATTACAGGAGGTAGACAATGTCTTCAGCACTTCTGCATCACCCAGCATTAAAAATACAATAATAACAGTGTAAATCAGGGGTTCCCAACCTAATGCCCATGGGCCAGATCTGGCCCACAGCACCATTTCATGTGCCCCCCCTCCAAGTTAATTCAAGAAATAAATGGCCACCCCTTTGAAGCTGTTGGGACAAAATGGCCATGCCCATAGTGCAGGCAGGACAAAATGACCATCTAGCCCTCGAAGCTGACTGAGAGAGTGTGACCCGGTCCCCAGCTTGAAAAGGTTGGGAATCCCTGGTGTAAATAGCAAAAATTCACTAACTTTTCATGACATCACAAATCTGCTGCCTATGATAGTTGTGTCTAATGGCAGGGTCGGCTCTTCTACCTGACCTTCACTAGATACTAGCCAGTATCCTCTTCAGGTGTTCTGAAGGCATAGCAGGAATGACATCCAAAGCAGCGGGAGATTGCTACTAATTAAAAAGTCCCTGTCTGGATTTTGAAATGTCCATGACTTGTGCACAAGATGAAATGAATTTTGAGATGTGCATGACTTGTGCACAAGATGAACTAATACAGACCCTAAAATCAAGAAAAGAACTCTTTAATTGACAGTAATCTGCTGTTGTCAGTGATGTCATTCTTGGTCTGCAAGAGGATACTGACCACTGAATTTATGTTATTATACAATAAATTAAAAGTCCTCAACCTTTTAAAACCGGGGGCCGGGTCATTCTCCCTCAGACAGCTTCGGGGGATGGATGGCCATTTTGCCCTTCCTCTACCAAACGGCACTTCCTGGTGTGGTGGAAGCTGTGGTGGGCCACATGAAATGGGACCACGGGTCGCATTCTGCCCAAGGGCCGCAAGTTGAGAATCCCTCCAATAAATTGGATAAACAGTTTTTTGCATATTCAGAGGCCTTCGCCCCCCATTATCCTGTAAATTTTGAAGGAATCCTGTAGCACAGGTCACTGAGGGAGCATGACCCGACCCCCGGTTTAAAAAGGTTGACGACTCCTGATTTATTGTATAACAACAGATATATAGTAGCCAGTATCCTCTTGCAGAGAAAGAATGACATCACTGACAACAGCAGATTACTGTCAATTAAAGATTTCTTTTCTTGATTTTAGCGTCTGTATTACTTTACAGGTCACTATTACTACTCATAGTGTTGACTAAATATCTCAGATTGAGAGACAATGGCTGACCTAAAGCAGTGGTGGGCTCCAAAATAATTTACTACCACACTGTGGACGTGGTATGGTAGGCATGCCCAGGGGGGAAACCCTGTGTTGCACCCAAATTAGGATTACTTTATTTCAAAACTTGGATGGGCGGAGCAAGCCAGAATTTCTGCTACCGGTTCTCGCGAACTGGTGTGAACCTGCTGATGCCTACCACTGACCTAAAGCCACCTAGCTAATTGGTTGCAGACATGAGATAGAACTGCAGTGGTAATTGCTATACTTAGCCAAATAAATCCGATCGATAGCATTCACTCTGGATTACTATACAGTTGTACCTCGCTTAAAGAGCATAATGCGTTCCACAGGATTGCTCTTTAAGCGAGTTTGCTTTTTAAGCGAAACACCATTGTAAGTGACCAATTATGGAGGGGATTGTGACCCCCGGTTTATTTGTTAAGCGAGTTTTTGGTTGGTTTTATTTGTTAAGCGAAGCGACCATTCAGAGAAAATTCTGCTCTTTAAACGAGTTACTCTTTAAGCGAAACACTCTTTATGCGAGGTTTGACTGTATTAAACAACTCTAAAGCACTCAGTAATGTCAATATTCAATATGTACTTTCCAATATACTGTACTTGAGTTAACCAACCCTGGAAATTGTGCTTTGTTTTTCCTTACTCCTAACGGCTGACAGGAGAAATGGGAGGGGGGGGATGTTGTCTTTCTTTAGTTTGTCAACCTTTTCACCCTTTTCACCATACCTCGATGCCCCAATGTGCTTGTACATTGAGGAAGACATCATAGAGAGCATCAATTTCGGTTTCTGCTTTCGAAGGCACTGTATGCTGTGGGATCAATACCAACTCCGGAAGCTCTTGAGGAAAGAAAAATGGGGAACATAATCACAAGGAACAAAAATAACTTAGCCAGCTTTGTATCCAAACTTAGCACAACCTCAGTGACTTGAGAATAACTCAAAATTGCTGAAATCAGTTTGTTACTGGTTTGGCCTCAGTAAATATAGGCCAAAATCTAGTTGCATGGTAGCTCTATGGAAGGTAAATGGCAGCATTTAAAGTAACTTTTTTTTTTTTGGCCAGGCACCCACCTGTTGTCTTGGTACACACTTGAAAACCCTAGCAAAATCTTGTTAATGGCCAAGGAGAAGCCGCCACAAGTGTCAGGAAGCGACACATTTCCTCATGTTTCCCAAGGCTTGAGGCAGTAGATTATTCAGCTAGGCCTCATAGAAATCCTTTGTCCCTGTCTATATCATGGACAGCTTGTTTTTCAACCGTGTTTCAGCCAGTGTTCCCGTGTTATCTTTCTAGCTAGCTGAGTTTCATGTTTTGTCGCCACATGTATGTAAACAACTATTGTTTTGAGAATTTTTTTCTCTGTTACCTGATTGGCTAAAGCTAACCCACCTGACCGCAGATTCTCCATTTTGTAGAGAAGTTAGTTAGTTCTTTTTTGGATCTCAATGGCTTAAGACCCTGGCTAAGGTGGGACTATGCTCTTTTTTTTTCACTATGATTATCTAACGAACTTGGACTGTTTTTATTGGACTGATTCTTTGTTATAACCTTTTAATCTACGTTTTTCCATGGACTTTGTTACACGAATCTGAAGAATAAAGCAGCTGTTTCTCTTTGAAGATTGTTGTTCTTTGATTAGCACACACACACCTACGCTACGCTACTAAGAAGAAGCCTCCCTTGTTTTGGTTACTGCCTGAGCATAGTAAGAGTTCCTTTCTAATCTCCTCGGTTCTCCCAGCAGTGGTGAGGCAAGGGTTAAGCTCCAGCTAAATGAGCAGTGTGCCCAGGAGCCCAAAAGGGAGGGCACTTGCGACGGGATGACCGATGCGTGATAACAAGTTATACCAATTGTTTTCTGCAGGGGTAAAAATGCAACAGGATTTTGGCTTAGTCTGTTTGAAATACAGTACCATTCCTTGAGTATAAAGCCTGCTGTGGTCTGTTCACTGACAGAAAAAATATGTTTCTAAACTGAGTCTTAAGGTCTCAGCTTTATTTGATTGATTATATACCACATTGCATTCAATTTCCCTCTAAAAAGAGGGCTCAAGGTAGCTAACCATATCACTAAAACAAATTGAACAATAAACGCTTCAAAATAACACACTACACAGTAAAACCATTGGGGTACACACAGAGAGACTCCTCAAAGACTGTGGTATTTCTGAACCACAGTCGGGGGCACTCTGGGAAAGGCAACCTTGTGTTGCTGGCTAATCTTTCTCACACTTGGTCAGGCAAAAGGAATTGCAGAATGAACTCACCAAAAGGTGCTTTCATTTTGGCAGTCTCACATCTGGACTAGACACAGAAGAAGAAAAAGAAGAAAAACCATTTCAATTCATAAACAAGAAACATAATCAGACTTTGAAAGGCCAGCTTGAAGGGATCTGTCTTCATACCCTTCATAAAAGAAGCAAGAGAAGGAGCAGCATACAACTGAGAAGGAAGTGCACACATACACACACAGTTTGAGGACAACATATGAGATAAAGCATTGTTTGAGGGGCCATCCAGTGTGGAGTCCCCACAGCTGGCGGCATTCTGAAGTAGGCTGTTCTTGAAGATCTTAGCATCCAGTCAATTTTGTGCAAAATTGTGTGTTTCTAGAATGCTTGTTTGGTAAATGGGACTTTGACCTTATTCTCTTGTCTTATAACCAGAGTCTTGTTTCACCCAAGACCTTCTCTCAACCTGCTCCTTGCCATAAGTAGAGACAGAAATCCTTCAGTTCTCTGGGGCCTCACCTTTGTTTGGCAGGGTGAACCGTACAACAAAGGGTTCTCGAGCAAAGACATCTGGTCGGTCTGGATGATTGTCTTCATATTTATAAGAATCCAACACCCGTGTCTTTTTGTTCCTGCACAAAGGAAAAGTCACAGGTAAACTGAGAAGGATCTGGCCCCTGGAACGAACTAAAAATATGGCACCACGATCTAATGTATGATGGCCCTCCGAAGCAAAAACAGATGTCGCCGCCAGGAACATCTGCGGCCGGGCGGAGAGGCTTGTCACTTGTCACAGGATTTAGGAATTATTTTGCTTTTGCTTAGTTTTCTGTTTTGTGTATTATCATTTTTTGTGCAAACTTGATTGAGATTTGGAAATTTTTGATTATTACTTGATATTGATGCTTATTGAATTTTTTGATACTGTAATGATATTGTGATATTTTGATGTTTTGTGGTACTGATATTGATTATTTATGATATTTACATGTTGTGTTTATGAACTTGTAACTTTATATGTGTTTGTGAACCGCCCTGAGTTGGTCCTACCGAGTATAATAATAATAATAATAATAATAATAATGATGATGATGATGATGATGATGATGATGATGATGATGATGATGATGATGATGATGATGATGTGCCATCCATTTCATTTTTTTAGTGGTTCGTGTGAAAGAAAGGAGCTGAGTGGTGCTTGCGTAATATTTTTATTAGTCCCCTTAAATTTCAAAAACAGCTGAGGTTTAATTGTTTGAAGTGGTAGCCATGGTAGTCTGTGCAAGCATATCTGAGAGTAAATAAAACAGAACAACAACAAAAGACAAAAAATGTTGTGGCACCTTAAAGCAGGGGTTCTCAACCTTTTTAAGCCGGGGGCTGGGTTACACTCTGTCAAACAACTTCAGGGGCTGGGCAGCCATTTTGCCCTTTCCCCACCACATGGCACTTCTTGGTGTGGTGGTGGTGGACCACATAAAATGGTGCTGTGGGCTGCATTTGGCCTGCAGGGTGCAGGTTGAGAATCCGTGCCTTACAGACTAACTCCTGCATTTAACTGTGAGCTTTCATGATGAAGTGGACTTGGTCCACGAAAGCAAACAGTAAAATACAGGAGTTAATCTTTAAGGTGCCACAACATTTTTGTATTATTATTATTATTATTATTATTATTATTATTATTATTATTATTATTATTATTATTATTATTATTATTATTATTATTATTATTATTATTATTATTATTATTATTATTATTATTTTGCTGTTCTGTTTTATTTACTCTCAGATAAGCTGAGGTTTATGTAAGGCCAGAGTGAAGTTGTTTCATACTGCTTATAAAAAGTATGTCACATACCAAGCACGCCAGGAGTGAGAGTCATGTGACCTACAGCCCACAGAGTGCCCTAATCTCTCTCTCTCTTTCTTTCACACGGCGTGATATGGTTTATAGGCAGTCTAGCCCCAAAACACTTTCAGCACCTATTTGCCTAACTGCATTGTGCACATAATATTAGCAACCTACTTCATAGCATTTTAATCTGAAATGATGTACCAAAGTGGTTTGAGCACTAAAGAGCAACATGCAACTGCCAATCATCATCGTCATGCACAATGACTGAAATATGTGGATAAGATGGAAGCACTCACCTGTACATGAAAACATAGCGTTCTTGATAGCTGCCACGACCCAGCAGTGGGCTGGTGAGGTAGTTGTAAGCATCAGAGTCCCCCTCAAACCTGACAGGAGAAGAGACCATCCAGATGAATTTAAGGACACTTTATTCAAAAAGAATTTATACGTTAGAATGAAAAGCTTCCTCAAAGGAGAAAAGAGCTGGCCAGAAGGGGAATATTTTTGATGCTGTTTTCAATTTTTAGGAGGGAAAGTTCTAAAAGTTATAGCACAGTATTGGCGAACCTTTATAGGCCAGTGCCCAAACTGCAACCCAAAACCCAGTTATTTATCACAAAGTGCCAACACAGCAACAGGGGAGGACAGAAACACTCCCATTAGTCTGCTGGGCAGAGGGGTAGGGTGAACTCTGTGCTGGGGGGAAAGAGGAAGCGCTCCCATTGGGCAGAGGGACAGGGTGAACTCTGTCCTGAGGAAGCAGTCCCATTGGGGTGCTGGGCATAGGGGCAGGGCAAACTCTGTGCTGGGGTGACTCCACGGGTGCCCACAGAGAGGGCTCTGAGTTTCACCTCTGGCATGCATGCCATAGGTTCGCCACCAGTGTTATAGTGCATCAGACTTTTTAAATTTTCCCAATATCATAAAGTGGCTAAGCTGTCTTGTTAAGCCAATTAACGATACAGTATTGGGAAATTGAAAGTAAAAGGGAAAATTTAAAGCAGCAAGTTCTACTTTGGTTCAATTACAGCGACTACCTATGTTTAGAAATGAATTAAAATGGAGCAATTGTGAGCATGTATTTTCCTTCATGCAACAAATGTTTTCTGCTGGCCTTATCCTTGGGATACTATCCCTTTGTCTGGGTTTGTATTTCTTCCACATTCCTCTCACACTCACTGATTCAGGGCATTTACCAAGGCAGGAATTGCCTTTCCTTTCGCATCCATCACCTCTTGTAGGACAGCGATATCACAACGGGATATGATCTGTGGGATGTATAGAAAGGGGAGAAAAACAGTGGAACGGCTTCGGTAGCTTATGTTTAGGCCAATTTTCTTTTCCTTACGGATTTACAGTACTTCAGTGGTTTCAATCTTTGTTCATTATTTATATATTTATATTGGTATATTTTTAACATTATACTTTCATGCTTTATTCAGTGTTGTACACTGTCCAGAGCAGGTAGACCACCCACATGGGCAGAAAATAAATGCAATGAAATAAAATAAAATAAATAAACCCTACCTATAGGCCAGGAGTTCTCAACCTTTTAAAGTCGGGGGTCAGGTCATGCTCCCTCAGACAGTTTTGGGGGTCGGACAGCCATTTTGCCCTTCCTCCACCACATGACACTTCCTGGTGAGGTGGGGGCAGTTGGGGGGGGGCAAATGATATGGTGCTGTGGGCTGCATCTGGCCCACAGGCCATAGGTTGAGAATCCCTGCTATAGGCTTTTGTATTGCCACATTCTAATGATACATGATGGATACAGACTCATGAGCATCTACTAAATTAGATGAAAAGTGGTGTGGTATGACAGGAAAGTGATTTCAACAGTAAAGCTGGCGAAAGGGAGGGAAATGCTGCAGAATAATTCCTCCACCTGCTATCTCACCCTTATTGCTTTTTTACCATCCCAGCTGTTAGTTTTAAGCTTCACCGCCTGGGCCACAGATCAGCTTCAGAGTGGGCAAGCCTTGTTTTTAATTCCCATTGCAGCACACTGCACAGAGAGGTTCAAGCCTTTCCCTCCAGTGTGCTAGAAAAATAACTCAAAAAGTCCCCAGCAAGTGGACATTGACTGGGAAAATGTCATGAGTGGGGGTGGGGTGGGGGGCGCCCCCCAGGCCATACTAGGCCTCCAGGCCAAATAACACCCCCCCCCTGCTCTACTCCTAATCTGACAGCCTAAATAAGCCAAAATAGGAAAGAGAAAGGATACGTGTATAATAGTGAACTTTCTCAAATCCCCACTGCTGCTGTTTTTGCCTTTTCTGTACACCGGTTTCCAATTAGCGGAACTGAGAATCCTTAGTTTGACTGCACACTTTTGCTCAGAAGCTGTCCTCCCTATTTCTTCCCATTAAAACAGGACTGAGAAACGTTTGGTTCTCTGAATGTTCCAGCCTTTCATTCCCCAACAATCTCATTGAGCCTGACTGATGGTAAGGAATTTCATGCCCTGATATTTGGAGGGCTAGAGGTTGTTCTTCCTTCTGCTCTACAGTTTGCCTGTTTTCACTGAGATGAGGAGCCCTTGCCAGTGTTCAAAAAGCCCAGTGGTGCAGTGGTTAAACTGCTGTACTGGGAAGAAAATTTGTGAGTTCGATCCTGACTAGGACTCAAAGTTGACTCAGCCTTCCCTCCTTCCAAGGTCAGTAAAATGCTAATTTACTTTTGAACTGCCCAGATAGTGCACTAAACATTATGGGGCAGTAGATAAGTGTAATTGTTTTGCTTTGCTTTAAAACAGGGGTACTCAAACTTTTCAGGCCATGGGCTGGTCACGTGGTTCAGCGGGCAAATCACATGGTTCCCCCCACCGGAAGTGGAACTAAAACACGCCTTGTCATCTGTTTTGCAACAGATATGTTTTGCAACAGGATGGGATAGATTTTAGGTGGCCATTTTCTCTGTTTAAACTAGGGGTGCCCGAACTGTGGTCCATGGGCCGGATCCAGGCCCTAGCACTAATTCATCTGGCCCACATTGCCCTCATCACTCCCGGAAGCAGAAGTAAAAAAGCAAGGTCACTTTCTCTTTTCCCTGGAGACCAGTGGTGGGCATCAGCAAGTTTGCACCAGTTCGCCAGAACCGGTAGCAGAAATTCTGGCTAGCCCTGCCCATCCAAGTTTTGAAATAAAGTAGTCCTAATTCAGGTGCAACGCAGGGCTTTCCCCCTGGCCATGCCCACCATACCACACCCACAGTGTGGAATTAAATTTTTTTGGATCCCACCACTGCTGAAGACCCAGCCTATTCACCATTCTAGTACCTCACCTTGACAAGAATATCCATGACATGGGCCTTTTCTGCCTTCCCTTGGGCAAAACGCTGAGTGTTGAAGGCACAGATCCGGACAGGGGCTCCAACAGGGCAAAGCAGCAACAGAAGCAAGACAGGGTGAAGGCACAAGGAAGGCTCCATTGCTTAGGACCCTGCTTGATTCCTTCCCAAAACTGATTCTATACAAAGTAATCAATGAGATAAAAAAATGAGAAAACAGGCTGGTGCTGGAGCTGATTGTGGCAAGAAGAAGACTTATGAAATGTTTGCCACAATGGACGCTCAGGATGAAACCTCTGCACTAGACTAAATATAGAGAGAAGTCCCTGTCTAAATAAAGATCAGCACAAACGGAAGAGCAAAAACAGCAGCAACAAGTGTGGTGGTTAATTCATCCTGTGTCAAAAGCCTTGGGTATAGTTTGGGTGGAGCCAAGTCACTGACATAAGGTGCACTTCCCCTTAAAATGTGAGTACAGTACCCACTTCAGGATGTGAGCAGAATTTAAGTCAATTTTTATCAGGGGCTGCGGTGGCTCAGTTGTTAAGAAGCTCGCCTTGTTAGCTGGAAGGCCGGCAAGTTGAGAGTTCAAGACCAGAGTACTGCATGACGGAATGTGCGCCCGTCTCTGTCCCAGCTGCAGCCAACCTAGCTGTTCGAAAGCAAGAAATTGCAAGTTGATAATAAGGACCACTTCAGTGGGAAAAGATCTGGGGGACATGAAAGGAGCCTCACTCGGGCATCACCTGAGCAGAGTTCCTCCAGCAAAAATCCTTTCAGCCCAGAATAATTTCTGACATGGAATCATGATGATGATAATGATGATGATGATGATGATGATGACCATGAGTAGAGAACCTCCCAGTTCTGCATGTCCTGACTGCAGGTAGATTCTTTTGGTGTTGTATTTTTAAAATAAAAAGCCATATTATTATGTTTAAGAATATGTTTAATTTCATGTATAATGCTCTGAGAACTTGAGTTTGGCCATAGGCCTCAGAATACATTTCCCTCATCCCTTAACTATAGCTTTGTGGAAAATGAAAATGGCAGACAGACATCAGCTATGGTGAGCGAAGCATACCTTTTGTAGCTAGGTAAGCCTTCCAGATAGGCTGTGGTGGCTTAGTGGTTAAGACGCTGAGCTTGACGACCAGAAGGTCACCAGTTTGAGACCCGAGTCCTGCCCAATGGAGTGTTCTCCTGCCATCTGTCCCATCTCCTGCCAACCTAGCAGTTTGAAAGAAAGAAATTGAAAGTAGATTAAATAGGTACTGCTTCGGCAGGAAAGGTAACAACATTCTGTGCCTTTCGGTGTCTAGTCATGTCTGCCACATAACCATGGAAATGTCTGCAGAGGCAGACAGTGCAGACTCTTGGGCTGTAAACAGAGATGAGCACAACTGGCACTAGAGTCTGACACAGCTGGCTTTCTAACAAAGGAGACTTTTACCTTTACTTAAGGCCCCTTCTAGGGTTTACTAACACAGCAAAACAACACTTTGTTTCAGATGCAGTCAAACCTCGCATAAAGAGTGTTTCACTTAAAGAGTAACTCACTTAAAGAGCAGAATTTTCTCTAAATGGTCACTTCGCTTAACAAATAAAACCAACCAAAAACTCGCTTAACAAATAAATCGGGGTTCGCAATCCCCCACACACAATTGGTCACTTACAATGGTGCTTCACTTAAAGGGCAAACTCACTTAAACAGCAATCCTGTGGAACGCATTATGCTCTTTAAGCGAGGTACAACTGTACCTTCAAACACAGAGCAATTCCTGCTGAGCTTAAAGGTTTGGAAAGGGTGATCTGGAGAATGTCCTCCAGATACAGTCAAACCTTGCATAAAAAGTCCCTCGTTTAGAGAGTAACTCGCTTAAACATTCTGTGAATGGTTGCTTCGTTTAACAAATAAAAGCAACCAAAAACTCACATAACAAATAAATCGGGGTTCACAATCCTTCCTGCCAGAAGTCACAATTGGTCACTTACAATGGTGTTTCGCTTAAAAAGCAAACTAGTTTAAAGAGCAATCCTGTGGAACGCATTATGCTCTTTAAGCAAGGTACAACTCAATGGAACCTCGGTTAACAAATGGCTCGGTTAACATAAAAATTGCATAACAAAAGGAAATCCATAGAAAATAGTATATCGGTTTATGGAATTACGGATTAATTGGTTTTCAGTTCATTCCTATGGGAAACCGTGTTTCAGTTAGTGTATTTTGGTTTTCAGTGCATTCCTTTGAGAAATTGCATTACATGTATTCCTATGGGAAATTCAGTTAAATTAATTTTCACTGTAAGAAACGTCCCAGAGAACACATTAATTATGTTAACCGAGGTTCCACTGTACATGTTTATTTACTGGAAGGGAGAGTGAAGTATCTTCGTTACTCAACCCTCAGAGAGCATAAGGGGCTGTGGAAGAGGGAAGTCGGAAACCCTGTGGAGAAGCCAGAAATTTCCTACTTCTGCATTAGGTTGACCATACTGTATCTTGAAATGTAACTTTTTTCAAAGAAGAGTTTTCTATAAGACTTCAGCCTACTGAACTCTTATAAGCATAACAACAGCCTTCCAGAATTATTAGATTATTTCTCCATCACTTCCAGCCTTGGGACAACCCCAGTTACCATCCAACTTACAGGGAGGAGGACACTATGACCTCTCATCCTACCCAATGTACAACCACCTTTGGTTCCCATTTGAAAGGACAATCTTACCACTCTGTAGCTGTCTCATTCGTTCAAGACTGTAACTCAATACCTAAAACCAATGGAAGCCACTGGGTATTATTTCAGAGAGGCAAAACTGAACGGGGCTTATGTCTCTAAAGAGTAAGCATTGCATTATTTTAAGATCCAATGTACAGAAATCATAATGAGGAGCAACAAATTAAATAAAGCTTAATGGCACCGAGGATAGTGTGGGCATATGTGAAAGGCCACCCACAGCACTACTTGAATTAACATGAGGTGTCAAACAAGTGGCTGAACGACAGGTGTAGGAAAATTGCCAAAATCTATCCCTATAACAGCTGTCCAGCTAAATCCAAGAGCTCTGACAGTCCAATTTATTTATTTTTGACTCAGAAGTATGCCTGTTTGCTGTGTGGCTTAGTAGTTAAGATGCTGAACCTGTGGACGAGAAGGTCAGCAGGTCAGTGGTTCCAGGACCCAAGTGTTGTATGAAGGAATCAGCCCCCATCACCTGTCCCATCTCTTGCCAACCAAGCATTTTGAAAGCAAGAAATTGTAAATAGATTAACAGGTACCGCTTCAGCAGCAAAGGTAGCAGTGTTCCATGCATTCCAGCGTCTAGTCATGCCACATGACCACAGAAATGTCTACAGATGCAGAAAGATGAGCACCGCTGGCTTTCGAACAAGGGCAACCTTAACGAAGCCTGCTCGATCTAAAAGTGGTTCCCATTCGGATCCTAGCCATGTTTATCTGGGCATTACTGTACACAGTAATATGTACATAGTACAGTAATAGTACAGACTGCGCTGAACTTGCTGATTGGAAGGTTGGAGTTCGATTCCTGGGCACTGCATGACGGATTGAGCTCCCGTCTCTATTCCAGCTCCTGCCAACCTACCATTTTGAAAGCAAGAAGTTGCAAAGTAGATCAATAGGGACCACTTCGGTGGGAAGGTAAGCAGCATTCCGCGTGCTCCGGTGTCTAGCCGTGCCTCCTGCCACATGTCCACAGCGCTGGCTCTTTGGCTATGAAACAGAGATGAGCACTGAACCCTAGAGTCGGCTACGACTGGCTTTCTAGCTTGGGCGGCCTTCAGCTAACTGTACATCGGGCTGTTATTCAACCTACTGGGAGGAAAAAAGGAGACGGGAGGGCGTGCTTGATCCGGAGGGGCGCCGCTAGACTAGAGACCCCCACCCACTGTCGCCGGATACTCACAGGCTGCGCCCGCCAGGATCCTGGCCGGTGACTCGGGTCTGCCCTGACCCAGCAAGTGGCCGCGACAAGGAAGGAAGGGCCGCTCGCTCCTTTGCCTGACAGCTTCTTTGGGTCGGTTCTCTCCGAACAAGGGCGCGCCTGCCAAGCGGCCGCCTCTTCCGCGCTTCCCCTTCCCGGGGCCCCGCCAGATCCCCAGCGCCCGAGCCCTCCTGCCAGGGCTTCCTCCGGAGGGGGACGAAAGAAGAAGGCTGCCCCGCAAGGGAAACCGGAGAAGAGCAACGCGAGACAGCAGGCTCCCCGCCGCCCCACCTTTCCCAGAGAAAACCCAGCGCTTGTGTAAGCAGCCTGGCCCGCGCGGGGTGAAGACGGTGACCCCTCCTGAACATGTGCAGAGGGCCAGAGAGAGCAGGAGGGTCCGTCCTCACATGAGGTCGGTACGACACATTTCGAGGAGCAGTAAATGTCCCATTAAAGGTAAAGGTTTCCCTTGCTCGAAAGCCAGTCCTATCCGACTCTAGGGGTCAGTGCTCATCTTTGTTTCTAAGCCGAAGAGCCAGCGCTGTCTGCTTCTGCAGACATTTCCATGGTCATGTAGCAGGCATGACTAGACACCGGAGCGCATGGAACGGTGTTACCTTCCCACCGAAGTGGTCCCTATTTATCTACTTGCAATTTCTTGCTTTTGAACTGCTAGGTTGGCTGGAGCTGGGACAGAGATGGGAGCTCATTCCGTCCTGCAGTACTCGGGAATCAAACTGCTGACCTTCCACCTCCCAGTCAGCATCTTAGTGACTTGAGCCACTGCAGTTAGCTCTTCTAATTCTTCTTCTTGTTCCGTATCTGATTCCGAATATTGGCGATCCTCATGGCTATCAGCCACAGAGACTGTCCTGCAGGGCGGTAGACAGGATTCTAGATGTGGGTGGGTGAATATTTTTTTCAGGATGGGCAATAATGTCATATATATGTTATATGTATAAGCAGCCGGGAGTTTGAGGGTGGGCAAACTCCTGACTCAGGGTGGGCAACACCCACTCTGTCCACCTCCTGCTTGTGACCCTGCCTGCTGTCCTGAGAATATAATGCAAGGGCATTTCATCTGCCTTCAGCATTGCAGCGTGACCCATGTACCACTGATCCAGTTCCACCAGTCACTTTCTGTTCCTGAGCCCTTTTGGCCCACAAAGTCCTCCTCAGCCCCAGGCCAGGCAGGGCTGTAACTGGGGTGGTGGTGGTGGTGGTGGCAGACAGGGCCATATATATATACATTGTTGCCCATCCTGAAAAAATATTCGCCCACCCACATCTAGAATCCTGGCTATGGCCCTGAGGCCAGGATGGATGAAGCTGCTGCCCTCCATTGAGATGGATTCAAGTGGGATTTAATCCTCTTGGGGACCATCACCCTTCGCCAAGGCCGCTAGTCCTCAGAGTTGTCAGGTTAGTTAACCGCCTGATACTCGGCATTGAGTCGTTGGCAGCATGCTCCAATGATGGCTAACCTTGGCACTCCAACTGTTCTGGAACTTCAATTCCCAGAAGCCCTGATCAGCAGGAGTGCTGACTTGAGCTTCTGGTCACTGAAGTCCAAGAACACTTGGACTGCCAAGGTTAGCCACCAGAGGACTCTATTACCATAGCACAGGGATGACCAAACTGTGGCCCGGGGGCCAAATGTGGCCTCTGACGCCAATACATCCAGCCCATGAAGCCCTTGTTACTCCAGGAAGAGGAAGTAAAAGTAAAACACACCTGTACAGGGGTACTACCCACCCTATTCAGTCACCATGAATGTTACCTAAAGCCATAGTGAATTAGTTTGGAACTTAAGACACACATAAACCAAACATCACACCTTTCCCCATTCCTGGCAGTAAAAATACAAAAGGAGCAAGTCAGTAGATGTCAATGAGCAGATATTTCATGACACTCAAAATTATGCTGCCTGAGGCAGCAGCCTTCTGCCTGTAGTCTAGATCAGTGGAGATATGTCTGCTTGAAATACTTGGTTTATAATGGTTTTAAAGTTTTAAGGTCGTAATTTTATGTTTTATGTGAATGAGGTCTGTTATCTGTAAGCCTCTCAGAGTCACTAGCAAGTGGGTGGAAATATAAATTTAAATAAATAAATACTTCTACCACTACCATCACCAGCAGCAGCCTAGGCAAGTCAGACAATGTTTCTTTGTTCAGCTGCCAAGATTCACAGCCAAAGTTTGCCAGGATGAAACTGTAACTTAAATCATTGAGCAACATTTCCTTATAAAAGGTGACCAGCTATACACAGAGAGTGGTGCAGCTTCCGTTCAGTGTTTTTCAAACTTTGGTTTTTGGACTTCAATTCCCAAAATTCTAAGTCAATTCCCCAAAGCACTGATCAGCCAATGTACTGATTTAGGCTTCTGGGAATTGAAGTCCACCAGTGGGTGGTGCATGGGCCTCATGCTGGAAATCACTGGAGTAGGTCTATTCAGGAAACTCTTCAGCCCTATCAGAACAGAACATTTTGGAGGTCACTCGTTCAAAGGGCACGTAATGGCACATAACAACGACAAGGTGTTAAAAACAGAAGAGCTTTTGAGTCCAGTAGGAACCTTCTTCAGGCTAGACATTAGTAGTAGTTGAATGGGCCTACTTGCTGTCAAAATCAGATTCTGGAAGTGACGTTGTACTTGGAAAAATGCTGCAAATCTACTAAACCAGCCTGCCACTGGGTGTCTTATCCAGAAACAATAATCTTGTTTCTTTTGAAATGGATCCGGGCTGGTCTATGCAGTGTGTAAGCATCTTGATCCGAAAGCCATTTGATGACCTCTCCTCTCTTCAGGCCTTTGCTCTGTTTTTTGGCCTCTTGAAAAAGAGAGTTTATGCCCCCAAAGCTCCCAGCCTCCCCAGGTGTATAATATATACAGTAATACCCCGGGTAACGTGAGTACCGTATAGCGTGAAAACCACATAACGTGACAAGATTTTTGGAAAAATCTTGTATCGAATAACGCAATTTTCACGTTATTTTCACGTAGGTGAGCGAAACAAGGATCCCACGTCAAGGCAATTGCCTTGATGTGCGATCTGCGTTGCTATAGCGTGCCCGGGAAAGAGGCGGCTTGGTCGAAATCCTCACCCCTGTGCAGGGGGAGAGAATTTCAGCCAAGCCGCCTCTTTCCCAAGCCGGGGAGATCCCGCGGAAAGGCGCCTCTCCTCTCCCGAAGTTCCGAAAGGGTAAAGATCCTTATCTTTTCGGAACCTCGGGTGGCTTGCAGGCACGCGTGTGTTGGTGGGGGTTAGCGCAGGGTACGGGGGGACCCCCGTACCCTGCACTAACCCCCACCAACGCGCGCCGCATGCCCGAAGTTCCGAAAGGGTAAAGATCCTTATCTTTTCGGAACCTTGGGTGGCTTGCAGGCGCGCACGCGTTGGTGGGGGTTAGCGCAGGGTACGGGTTTTTTTGAGGTGTGTGTGTGTGTGTTTATTTTAATTTATTTTTATTTTTTGGCCCTGCTCACAACGTCATGACATCATGACGTTGGCTCTGCCCATGACATCATGATGTCATGATGTTAGCTCCACCCCACTGTGGAGTAGTAAATTTTTTGACATCCCATCACTAGATAGACAGTCAGCGGTAGGTACTGAGTATACTGGCTTCAGGACAGGGAAAAGAGAAAAGAGGCAATCTGTGCTTGCCTTATCATTACACTTAGGTAGCTTAAGCTATAGATATTTTGCATCATGAAAAGATTCTTGAGCAAAACCAAATTATAAGATGGAGGGAGGTACTCACTGGGCAAGGAACATCATTAAAGGAGGATATAGCTGAAGATCTCAACCTCCCCTAGTTACTTGGAGGATCCTGAATAGGCTGAGGGTTGGAGTCCCTAAATGCAAGACCAGCAGTCTCATGTAGGGACTGTTGGCAGACAACAACACATGGTGTGAATGTGGAGAGACACAGAGTCCAGCTCATTTGCTGGTCTGCCGATTGCTGCCAGGGACATGCATAGATGTGTGACTTCTAGCAGAACCAGAACCATTTTGAAATGAAGAAATTCATTTCTAAAGTGCAAAAGTTGTTTTTCAGAGTAAGCTAGCTGAAGACTCACACCCTTTCTTATCTAGATTCTGTCTAACAGATGTTTTAACAGCAGAAGGAAACAGAGACTTGACCACTTGTTTATAAGTTAACTCCTTCGGAAGAGTTAAGAGCAAGCCTGACATGAAATAGATAAGATGAAACTACAAAAACGAGCTGGAACACATTGCTTCATGTGATTGGTCCACCTATTTATCTGTTTGAGAGTTGGACATGCACTTTTAGTTAATAAGCTTAATATCCTAGTATTTCTTCTTAAGAAGTTCGTATGTTTGGTGTGTGCAATGTTTATCATATTTTTGAGAATATAATAATGGGAGGAGCCATTGTGTATGTTGTTTGTAACAACGTAAGTTGTTTGTTCATCAGTATATAAGATGTACAATGGCATACAGTAAGGGTCCCTCCTCATAGAGAAGGCACCATTTTGCATGCAAGATACCAATAAATTGGTTTCTTTTTTTTCTCTCCAAGCAACACTCTGATTGAGTTCTTATTCCTGAATTAAGTATTTCTAAAGGCTTGTCATTATTAAGAGTTTGTAGTGACAGATGTATTGCCTTGCTCCTGTATCTAGAAAGGTGTTGGTTCTGTCTTTTTTGTTTGCCTGTTTATTGCATTTACTGGATAAACTGCCACTCTGGGAGATGTTCCTAATCTGGGAGGTTTACATAATTAAAATTACAATTTACACAGTACGAACAATTTATCCCCATATCACTATGTTGTAAGCAGAGTTATAAATTTCCATACTGTATTCTCTCCTTCTCCCTCCTGCTCTCTTTCACTTTATCTGTAATTACAAACCAGTGAAACAGGAAAAATGACAGCTCCATTTCTCATTCTATGCTGCTTATGCCCACCTCTTTCTGTTCTTCTAAGCCAGTTTCTCACATGTTTCATTATACCCCTTTCTGAACTAGAGAGCACTTACTCCTTCTTTAATTGGTCTCTAATGACCAAAAAGCAGACTCAAAAAGCCTCCTCAAAGATTGTGGATTTTTAAAAACCACAATAGGTGTATCCCAGACAACAGCATCCTTGTGGCAGCTACTTTTTCTCACACTAGATCAGGCAGAAGGAACTACGGAATGAATTCACCAAAAGGTGGCTTCATTTTTGTAGTTTAAAGTCTGACCAAGACCTGAAAGAAGAAGAATCATACCTGGGTTAAAATGGGCATACTGTATTTAAACACAGTTATTTGACACAAGCATGTAAAAGATTCTCTCCTAAGTGCTGCTGTGTATGGCAGAAGTTGTCAACCTTTATAAGCCGGGGCCGGGTCACGCTCCCTCAGATACCTTCGGGGGCCTGACACCTATTTTGCCCTTCCTCCACCACATGGCTACACCTGGCCCACAGGCCACAGGTTGAGAATCCCTGATGTAGGTAGAATAGTCCTGAGATTACACAACATTATATGCTTCTGGGTTCACTTGTGGGATTTTTGTGACAGGCTGTGCTAGTCCTAATCCTGAAATGCTACCAATCCACAGCAAGATCAACATTAATGTTAGCCAGTCAAAATGGGCTATGTATTTGTGAACAAGTGCCTTGATACTTTCTGTTCAAATACTGATTGTTCAGATTTGGCAGTGAGACCTCTTAAAAACAGAATGGCCACAAAACATGTGCCTACTTCCCCCCTCCAACCCATGACTCTTTATCTCCCTCCATGGAGAACTTGTACAGGGACTGGTGGAAGCCCACCTTGTTCTGTCATCATTAAAAAAGTGGTTCTGAGGCTTGAGCCATCAGATGTTCTTGATTTATAATTCCCAGAAGCCTTGGCTACTGAAAGCCACATACATACATTGGTGACATACTGTTTGGATTACTTCAACACACTCTGCAAGGGGCTGCCTTTGAAGGCTGTCCAGAGATTCCAGCTGATGTAAAACAGCTGGAGCCAGATTCTTGACCATGGTTGGTTACAGGAAGCACATAAATCCCCTGTTACATCAGCTTCATTGGGTACTTGTCCATTTCTGAGATCAATTTAAAGTTTTGCTTGTGAGCTACAAAGCCCTGTACAGTTTGGCTTCAAGTTATCTGATGGAATGCATCTCCATTCTTTGGACTTAAGCTCTTCCATTGAGACCTTCCTCTCAGGTCCATCACCTTTCCAGGTACATTTGTAAGCAACCCAGGATATTAGATTAGTGTAAATAAGGTAGTGCATAGCCAAGTAAACACTCCAGTCATCTTTGATAGTTCAAAAGTATATTGCAATCAAAGTAAGTTACAGAAGAAAGTTTATCAAAAGTTCAGAAAGCACATTAAAATAAAGAAAGCTTATTTACTTGTGAAAGCCTGAGGGCCCACCCCTCTTTCTCTCTCTTATCAACTTACATGTTTGTTCAGTGTTGAGCGCACTGGACCAAGAGAGCATCTTGTTGGCCCCTCCTTCTGGGTTTTATCTCCTCACACATGGTCCATCCCCTTGCCATTCCCCTAAAGGAATCCAGCCAATGACCATACAGTATAACACATCCATCACACTTAGATTTCATTTCTTCCAATCCAAGAGGCTAGCATGTTTTCAAATTCCAATCCCTCCAAGGTATGTACTATAGGTTCTCCCACACATGGAAATCTCCATCTTGGAATGAGGCTGAACCAGGGCACAAATCCTGCCCTGACAATATATATTTAAAAATTAGATGCCCTGTGGTTGCTGCTTTTATTTTCCTTTTACTGTCTTTCATATTTTAATTGTTTTTATATTAGTGTATTAATGATCCTGTTTTTTACATGCATATGTACATACATACTGACTGATTGCAGAGCCTAGGAGTTGTAATCCAAGAATACCAGGGGCCCTGATTTGATTTGTTGTTCAGTCACACGGTTGATTCCGACCCTTTGTGACCCCATGGACCATTGCCCTCCAGGCACCTCTGTCCTCCACCATCCTCCTCAGCCCACCTCTATAATACCATCTAGTCATCTCATTTTTGGCCACCCCCTTCTTCTTTTGATCCCAACTTGTGATTCCTCCAACCCTGCATTGTGCATTACATGAATAATCAGGGTGACAAAATGCTGCCTTGTCTTATTCCTTTTCCTATTCCAAACCAGTCCATCGTTCCGTATTCTGTCCTAACTGTTGCTTCTTGACTCATGTACAGATTTCTCATGAGGCATATAAGGTGTTCTGGTATTCCCATCTCTTTAATTACTTGCACATTTTGTTGTGGTCCACACAGTCAAAGGCCTTGGTGTAGTCAATGAAACAGAAGTAGACTTGTTTTTGATATTCCTTTGTTTTCTCCATGATCCAACGTATGTTGGCAATGTGGTCTCTAGTTCCCCTGCCTCTTCAGAAACCAGCCTGCACTTCTGGCAATTCTTTCTCCACATGCTGCTGAAGTCTATCCTGTATTATCTTGATCATAACCTTGCTAGTGTGTGGGATGAGCACAATAGTTTGATAACCAGTGCTATTAACCAGAATGTCCACTGTAAAAACACCCATATGAACATGGAAGTGAATGTACCCAATCACAGTTCATCACTTATAGGAAAATGTTGAGCAATGTTCCTTGGAACTGTTGTAATAAGATTCCCATCATTCCATTGTGCGATCCATCTTTGCTGGCATGCATAAAAAATATCGAGGCACGTCAATCTCAAAAAAGGTTTTCAGTCATGGTTGCCAACTAGTTTCTCAGTCTAATTAACGGTCATGTTTGTCACTTCTAACTCAGACCTACATGGTCTGTGCCATGCTCAGACCCAGTTTTACCACTGGGCATGGTGAAGTGGTATCTTTGGGTTATGGGATATATGGTGTGACAACTCACACTGAAGTCCTGGAAGATAGAGCTACATGGGCTATGGGATATTCCCTGCACCCATAACGCTCCCCAAGTGTGGTGCAGAATGCTTTTGAATTATCAGTGCTAATGTAAGATTAAAATGGCAGTCTTGTTTGCTTCTACACACAGGACTGGAGATGTGGTGGAGAGCTGTCCTGAAGGCGCACCATATCCCATATACAGTATTCCTCCACATCCTCTGAGGTTAGTGCTATCCTTGCTTTAGGGTTCCTCTTTCCTCCCTGAGATAAACCAGGTATGGATATGTATAGCCTTTTCAATCAGAACTCCCTGCCCAGTGAAAGCCATCCTTCAACAGCTTGATACTCTTTGTTTAATTATAGCAGGGGTACCCAAACTTTTCAGACCATGGGCTGGTCACGTGCTTCCTCCCACTGTAAGTGGAAATAAAACATGTCTTGCAATCTGTTTTGCAACAGGATGAGATAGATTTGAGGCTGCCATTTTCTCTGCTTAAACTAGGGGTGCCCAAACTATGGCCCATTTGGAAACCCCTGAATTATAGCGTGAATTATAGCATGATAGTGTGAGGTGGATTTTTCCCCTAGAGGTTACCCAGATATAGTTGCTTTCCCCTCCAATTGTAATTTATTTCAATTGTCTGCTTTATTTCTTGTTTGATTTTGTTGTTCAACATGTGGTGTAAGAGATAGAAAAGTGTTCTATAGATATCATTTTAGAAAGAACAGACAGGCAGAGAAAAACACATATACAGGAAGAAAGTTGATGGCATGACTGCTACATCACATAGACAAATAACAATCATATGTAGTATAGTGTTTGTAGACCACTTTGAGGGTGTTTGAATCTCTTTACATTCGATTTTATTTATTGTATTTACTAAATTTAAAGACCTCCTTTCTGGCCAGGGCAGAGAATACAGAACAATAGTTCATAATACAAAATACAAAATAAATATACCTTATATAATCCAGAATACAGATAATACCAAATATACAAATCTAAACATTCTCAGCAGTTCAATAAAACAACAGCAAACTGATGAGATGAACCTGTATCAAATGTGAAATATATGCAAAATATCCTGAAAAGCCTCTTTCAAGAATTTGGATTTATCTCAAAATACCTTCCAGCAGACCTGTGAGATAGACCAATTTTATTACCTGTTTATTGCAGTGGTATAGCAGAGAATGACCTTAGAAGTGGCCTAATACCAAAATATTTGGTCAAATCCTGTGACTAGCAACAATTCTAGTCTAGGTTCTCATGCAGGGGTCTTTTAACACTGGATATGTTTAGGATTGACCCAAAGACCAATGCTGTCAATTCATAGAGGATAACAATGAAAGTCAATGGGTTCATAAACCTGGCCACAAATCTGACCTTACCACAAGGATACATTAGGAAGCAACCAAGGACAAACTGAACTAGGAGTTCACTACAGAATGTTAGTCAAGATGACAGCAGGTTCTAGAACAGATTCTTAGGTTACAGGAATACTTTTACTAAGGGTACATCACCATTTTAAGGTGAGGTGAGGGGGCCTTATTTCTGTTTCGAGTACAGGGTATCTATGCAGAGCCATCCTTGATGATACAGCCTGCAACGCATCCCAAAATTCTTTGTGATGATTGTACAGTGTAGGGATTCATGCGACTCAGGTTTCTGGATTCTTCACCAGATGATGCAATGCGGAAACGGCTATTCTGAAGGCAGAACATCATTGGGGTGTGTGTAGGACTCTATAATATGTCTCATTCAAGAAGGTTTTGAAGGTTCTTCTAAAACTCATTGCTCCAAATACATAATTCTGAAGAGAGGATGTTTGGGGGTCCAGCATCAGCCTATTACTGAAGAACAGCTTCTTAACATGGCCAGAATTGGGCAGTGTAGTGTTAAATTTGTGAGAAAGCTTTACAACAGGGAAGTATCTTTTCAGTTGACTTAGTTCATGCAATGGATCATTCAGGGACTGTACCCCAATATTTCTCAAAGTTGCTTATCAACCTGCTTATCAAAGCTACAGAAGTCAGCCACAGCTTTTGACAATGCTGCTTGGCCACCAAATTCTGATAAGGGGACACAGTCGAGAAGGCTTTGAAAGGAAAAATCCTAAGCAATAGTTTTGTCATCTGCACCCTCCCATTAATGGAACATGGAAGCAGTGACTGATGGGTGTGTGGTCACAGCTGTGTTGAAACTCAAGATCTTCCTTCAGCTAATTTGCCAGGGAAGAAGCCTCTTTTGGAAATGCAGACTGAGGCCTGTGATTTAACAGAAACATTAAAAACAGAACAATCCTATAGAAAGCCTGAAGCATGTAATTATGAGATTAATTGTGTCACAGATGTTGCATATGTGGAACAAAAAGATCTGAACAGAATTCTATCCAGACACAGGTTTGGAGACTGAGGGTGTGGGAAAGGCACACATCCAATCAAACCGGAAGGGGCTATTTTGCAGGAAGCAATTTCCCTTACAGGAGTCCTTCCATCAGTTGGGGAATCTCCTGCCTGGCTCCCAGAAGTAGTAGCCCTACAGCTGGACCAAAAAGATCCAATGTGGTCATGAATCTGGGTTGGGCTGGAGTTCAATTCCCCATGTATCACATGATCACTGAGAAATGAACCACTCTACAAGTGGTCCAAAATGGTCTTGCTTCAGAGTTAATTTGTATTTTCCATCTCCCTAAACAAAGGGCTGTCAATCTCTCAGCATCTTTCCTTTATGGAAGTATATAGCTTCTGTCATTTTTTATGCATTATGAGCAATCTCAGTTGTCAGAAGGTGCATATTCACATGGACAAACATAATGTGTGAATCTCGGCCATCACAAATGCAATTAGCAACTGCAGCTTCCATGACTGTAACTGTTCTCTACTCCACGTTGTCATCAGCTGCAACTTGATCCAAGTATATGTTTTTTTTCCTTCCCCTGGGTGCCTGGAGGCCTGGTTTTGGAGGCCAGCTGGTTCTGGGCAGCCTTCACCCTCTGAGGCAAACAGGAAAAATGCCGCTGGTGTGAATTTGTTTAAGGTGGATCCCAGCCATCTCCTGTGGCATATAGACAAGAGTTATTGGTGATTACTCAGTTTTCTTGAATTCATCAAGGGCCAAAACAGATGTGATTACCAGCAGCTAATTGTACAATAGATACTAGCCCCATCACCTCTTCCTTAGAACCTTGCCTATCTTAGCTACCCTTTTGTGTGAAAGAAACAATTATACACCCATTCCCAAATAGCAAATGCAGTGATGGAATACTTCTTTGCAAACATCCCATTTATGGATGAATTGATTGAGAGGGTGGTGGCTGGTGAGCTGCAAGTATTCTGGCCCATTCCAAGCCAGATTCAGGCTACAGGATGGCATGGAAACTGCACTTGTCATATTACATGATGACATTCTAAGGGAAGTGGATTGGTGAGCCTTGACACTCCTGATGCTTCTGGATCTATTAGCAGTTTTTGATATCATTGACCACAGTATCCTTTTGGATAGACTGTCAAGGGTTGGGGATTGGAGGTCTAGCATTGCAATGGTTCCAGTCCTCCTTTGATGGCTGTTCCCAAATGGTCCAGCTTGGAAATGTTGTTTTCATTCCCATGGGTATTTCATTGCAGAGTCCCACAAGGGCAATCATCTCCCCGATACTGTTTAACATCTATGCAAAGCTGTTGGGCAAGATCACCCAGAGATTAGGAGTCATCAAGATGCTGATAACATTCATCTCTATCTCCCCTTTATCTCTTCTGCAACTTGTGTGTAAGCTGCATCAGTACCTTGGACACTTCCTATGGGAACACTGATTTAAGTGTGCAGTTTCCAACATTGTTTTGGCCCTTTAATGTGGGTGGCAGTTTATGATGCCTTAGGTAATTTTCCTTTCATGTCTGTACAAATTACTGACTGCGTAAACATGATTATTTTCTTCTTCATGGACGCCGGAGAAGTTGGCTCTCACAACCACAAATTCCATTGTTGAAACCATGGTGATGAAATGCCAGAAACAATTTGCAATTCAGCGTGACATGTTATTATCCACTGGTAATGATGTTACTCATCAGCCACTGGAAATGATGTTACTCATCAGCCACTGGAAATGATGTTACTCATCAGCCACTGGAAATTATGTCTATGTTGAGGATGTGCTGGAAAATATAATTTGTTTAGAACAGTGGTGGTGAACCTATGGCACTCGGAGCTCTCTCTGTGAGCACCCGTGCAGTTGCCCCAGCACAGAGTTCACCCCGCTCCTCTGCCCAACAGCCCAATTGGAGCACTTTCTCCCTCCCCCCAGCACAGAGTTCACCCACCTCTCTGCCCAGCAGCCCAATGGGAGTGCTTCCTCCCTCCCCCTAGCACAGAATTTACCCGCCCCTGTGTCTACCAGCTCAATGGGAGTGCTTCCTCCCCCTGTTGCCATGTTGGCACTTTGTGATAAATAAATGAGTTTAGGGTTGCAGTTTGAACACTCAGTCTTTAAAAGGCTCACTATCACTGGTTTAGAACTACTACTTCCTGGATGTTTTTCAACACTTTGGATTTAAAGATGCCTGCTTTGGCCCACTCACACTCAAGTTGATATTGTTACTGTGTATGTGTGTAACAGTGAGAGTAAAATTATTTTACTGGTAGTGAGGTAAGTATGGCCCTTAAATTGTATCTTCCATCAGCCGAGGCCAGAGTAGCTGAACTTGAGGGAAAATCAGTGCGGCTTTTTACAACTGGTAATAACGGATGATCCCTGTGTTACGTAAAAATCGATATCCCTTTTTAATGTGGAGATCCGTTGTGAAATTAAAAACTTTGTCTGGTGGTGGAGCCCCACAAGAACCAGATATTTTAATTTCAGACAAAAACAACAATGGTTTATTGATCAATATGACATTTAGGCAACAGTGTTTGATTAAGTCCTAATCTCAACCATTTTAGCTGAAATAAAATCTACGCACAAACATCTCTAAAATTTGGCAGAGTTATTATGTCAAAGGTGCTAAGAGTTTTTATACATTCCTATCAACTAATCCCATCACCTGTGCTAATAAAGTTTATACAATGAGATAAAAGTCCAACAGAGGGGTTTCTTCTTATCATACACAAATAAACCATCTTTAATCACATTGAGTCGGTTAGCATCTTAAATTCAAGTTACAATGATAAGCTTGTATGCAAATAATGATGTAGGAAAGGATTACAAAGTCTGGAAAATGGTAAGGGGAAAGGGGTGGGGGTACATGTATTGGAAAACCTTTGAAAACTGATTTTGGCTTTTTACTCTGTATTTTCCTTCTCACAGTAATCCATAGACAAACAAAAAATAATAGTCCTTTTGTTTCACGTGTTAATGGCAGACCAGACATAACTTGGGAGATACAAACAGGATGGATGTTCTTTATAGTAATCAATGAAACTTTGGGCAGTTCCCTTCAGGGCTTTGGCAGGGTGTGAGACTGTCAGGGATTATGCTAATTGGTTTCTGGGTGAGAGACGCACAATGTCCTTGGGCTTGTTGAAGAAAAAAACTTTTAGAGTTTTTCTGCTTTAGAAATACAAACAGAACATGTTAAGAATCAAAATATTACAGAGCAAGGGAAATACTAATCAAAATATTACAGAGGAAGGGAGATACTAAGAAGGACCCTTTATTAATATAAAGGGCAATTTAAGAAACCCCATTCATGATCTGTAGGACATCAGGAGTTTCTGTTCCCCCACCCAGTTATGTTAATAGCTGACTCCTAAAGCAATTTACACCTTGCTTCAGAATTCCAGGACGGTATTGATGAATAGGGCCTCTTGTTTGCTCATTTGGTCTGAGAGGAAATCAGTTTGAGATCTTTGTAAATTTATTAAACATCAACCCTTGCAGTCATCCCACCAGCTAGCAATCACCTGCTAGCACAGTGTGGTGCTTGTGAACATGTAAGACTAAACTTGAAGTGGATGGCAAATTAAAATGAGAGAAGCATATTTTATTGAAAATAAAAGTATATATAATAATAATAAATATTAATTTTGAAATTAGGGTTACACCTGTTTGGAGTTCAGATTTTTTACTGTGAAGTTCGGTACTACTGAATTGTAAATGGTTAGCAAAGTAAAGGACACCCTTACTCGAAAGCCAAACATATCCAACTCAAGGGTTCAGTGCTCATCTCTGTTTATACCAGTGATGGGATGTAACAGGTTCTCACCAGTTCTCCAGAACCGGTAGTAACTTTTCTCAGTGTCCCAGAGAACCGATACCAGCTTTTTTGGGGGAACCACCTTCGGGGCTTACCTTTTCACTGTGCATGCGCACCAAGCACTTAGTGTGGATGTATGCCTACAGTGCTTGGCGCATATGCATGGCCTCCTTGCTGTCCTCCCAAGCGGGGAGGAGGAAGAGAAGCTGCTAGCCTGAAGCTCCCTATAGCCTGCTCCCCACGGTAAGTGACTCACCTTTAGATGTGGTGTGTCTGTGTGTATTTTAATGTGTATTTAATACCTTTACCTATATTGATGTACTACCACAGTTCCTAAAAAGGCCTGGCTTGGGGTTTTTAAGTAAAGTCTTGAGGTGTGTGTGTGTGTGCTTATTTTTTTATTATTATTTTGTATTTTTTTCCCTTTGGCCCTGCCCACATCATGATGTCATGATGTTAGCTCCACCCACACTGTGATGACATCACGGTGGGGTAGTAAAATTTTTGACATCCCACCACTGGTTTATACCCAAAGAGCCAGCACTGTCTGCGTCTGTAGACATTTCCATGGACATGTATAAGCAGGCATGACATGGAATGCTGCTTACCTTCCCACTGAAGTGGTACCTATTTATCTACTTGCAATTACTTGCTTTAGAGCTGCTAGGTTGGCAGGAGCTGGGACAGAGACGGAAACTGACTCCGTTTTGCAGCACTTGGGTCTCAAACTGCTGACCTTCCAGTCATCAAGTTCAACATCTCAACTGCTAAGCTACTGCAGTTAGTAGATGGATGCAAAATAAACATTGTTACACATCTGCTAATGAGTTGAGGATGTTGTGAGTGACCTAGCCAGAGGTTATATACAGTAATACCCCGGATAATGATTGCAGTGGATAATGTTAGAATTGGATAATGATGCAAGTTTTTTGGAAAAAACTTGCATCGGATAACGATTCTTTTAGCGTTGTCCAATGCAATGGTCTGCGGGTGTGGGGTGGTTTGGGTAGAACAACCCAATCCACCCCCCACCTGCAGCGGTCTCTGCCACTGCAGTAGGGTCGGGGGAAAGCACCTGCCTTTTCCTGACCCTACTGCAGTCGCAAAGCCTCCTTGTCTCTTTCCCTCCCTGTATTTAAACTACAGGGAAGGGGGAAAGAGAGAGATGTGATTGGTTCTCTAGAAAGACGGAAGCAGTTCTTTTTTCCTTCCTGTATTTAAACTACAGGAAGAGAGAGGGTTGTGTTTCAAATACAGGTAGGGGAAGAAAAAAACACAAGCCTCTCTCTTCCTGTAGTTTAAATTTAACTGCTGCGGGTGGGGGGTGGCTTTAAAGGCAGGGAGGAAAAGGTCTCTTTCTTTCCCTGACTGCCTTTAAAGCGGTTTGTCCCTGAAGTCAGGGCTTTTTTTTAGCGTTGTTTGATGCATGCATCGGACAACGCTAAAAATCGGATAGCGTCATGACTTGTGGAACCAAGTCATAACGTTATCCGGGGTATTACTGTACTGTAATTTATGCATGAAGTGGCCTGAAAATCACTGACAATCCTTCTGAATGATAACCTGAATTTTGTTCTGTAAAGATGGTATGGGTAAATTATAGTACAGGTACTCATATAACAATCTATAGTAGGAGTTCTCAACCTTTAAAGCCAGGAGCCGGGGTCACGCTGCCTCACACAGCTTCAGGGGCAGGACAGCCATTTTGCCCTTCCTCCACCACATGGCACTTCTGGGTGTGGTGGAAGGCCACATGAAATGGCACTGTGGCCGCATCCAGCTCACAGGCCACAGGTTGAGAATCCCTGATCTATAGATATCGAACTTCACATAATAAAGTACTGTACAGTAACTGGCCTCTTCTGTTATTCCCAGTTGCAAAAAGCTGCACTGATGTGTATACAGTACAGTAATACCTCAGATAACATTAGTATCGAATAACACTAAAATCACATAACATTAAACAATCTGGGGGGAAGAATTGCATCGGATAACATTAAGATCCTATGGGATGCATCGGATAACAACCGCTAAAGTCTGTGTGGTTACAATGTATCTCTATGGATCCCATAGGATTGTAACATGCATCGGATAACACTAAAAATCGGATAACACCAAGACTTGTGGAACCAGGTTTTAGTGTTATCCGAGGTTTTACTGTACTGTACTTATCTGTTTTGCTAACCATTCTGTACCTCTGTACCCTTTATGTATAAATTAATGCTATGAAGTTTCACTCTTATGCCTATCAAAGTGGACTTGATCCATGAAAACTAGCATCAAAGTGTAGCAGTCTTTAAGGTGCCACAACGTTTTGTGTGTGTGTGTGTGTTTATTTATTTATTTATTTGGTCTTTTGGTTTGGTTTACTCTCTGACACGCTTGAAACACATACTGTACACACAGTGATGGGATGTAACAGGTTCTCACCAGTTCGCCAGAACCGGTAGTAACTTTTCCCAGTGTCCCGGAGAACCGGTAGCAGCTTTTGGGGGGAACCACCTTCGGGGCTTACCTTTTCACTGGTTCCCCCCAGAATAAGCTTTAAGCTCTGGTTTAAAAGCTCTGGTTGATTTGTGTTTGGGGTGGGTGGGATGGTGTTTGGATGGGTGGGTGTATTTTAATGTATTTTATTTATTTATTTATGGGTTTGTGTTGTGGGTGGGTGGGTTGAGGTGTGTGCATGCTTATTTTTATTTTATTTTTATTTATTTTTATATATTTTTCTTTGGCCCTGCCCACAACATGACGTTAGCTCCGCCCACACTGTGATGACATCATGGTGGGGTAGTAATTTTTTTGACATCCCACCACTGTGTACACAGTACTATCACGGCTACAGCTTCAAATAGAGAAGCCTCCAGAGAGTGTTCACCATAGAGATACCGCAGGCCAGAGCGCCCCTGTTCTGCCCTCATAGAGAGGCTTGACCCGCGCGAGCGTCGACTCTACACTCTTTACCGGAAACGGCCGTGGGCAGAGCAGGAAGTGCTCCGTCCCTGCCCCCCCCTTTTTGGCTGCCAGTTCGGAGCTGCGTCCTTGCGGGAGCGCCTTCCGGGGAGCTTCCTCCCCTTCCTCCTCCTCCTCCTCCTCCTCCTCGGGGGACGCTTGTTAAATGTTATTTAAAAGTATTTTCACGTGGGAGGACAGATTGCAAAACTGGGACACGTGTTGGCGGGAGAAGCCGGCAGCGTTTTCTACCCCTTCGCAACCACAGATGGAAGGCAGGCGCGCTTGACAGACAGAGGGAGACGGTGAGTGGGGTTTAGTAGTTGAGGAAGGATGATGTGGGGGCCCAGGCTGGGCAGAGCTACTGCCTTTGGGTCTTGTGTGTGCGTGTCTGTGTGCCTTCCCTGCCCCGTCACCAAGTACCCATCAGGGTATACTTTACCTGCCTTCTACTATGAGGTTTTTCGACTGAGGTAGAAATCATAGGCTTGGCCATATCATTCATGCTGATGCTTAATTTAGACCTGATAGACAAGGCTGCATTTTATCACCCTTTTTATTCTACATTCGTATCTCTGCTGGGTATTTTTTACAGTGGGTATTCCGGTTAATAGCACTGGTTATTGAACTATTGCGCTCATCCCACACGCTAGCAAGGTTATGCTCAATATAATACAGGATAGACCACAGTAGTATGTGGAGAGAGAATTACCAGAAATGCAAGCTGGGTTCCGAAGAGGCAGGGGAACTAGAGACCAAATTGCCAACATATGTCGGATCATGGAGAAAACAAAGGAATATCAGAAACAAGTCTACTTCTGCTTCATTGACTACAGCGAGAACTTTGACTGTGTGGACCACAACAAAATGTGGCAAGTAATTAAAGAGATGGGAATACCAGAACACCTTATATGCCTCATGAGAAATCTGTACATGAATCAAGAAGCAACAGTTAGGACAGGATACGGAATGACGGAATGGTTTGGAATAGGAAAAGGAGTAAGACAAGGCTGTATTTTGTCACCCTGCTTATTCAACTAATGCACAATGCAGGGATGGACGAATCACAAGTTGGGATCAAAATTGCTGTGAGAAACATCACCAGATACGCAGATGATGCCAGCCTAATGGCAGGAAGTGAGGAAGTTCTAAAGAAGTTCCTGCTTAGTTTGAAAGAAGAGAGTGCAAAAGCTGGCTTGAGACTCATAAGGAAAACCAAGATAATGGCATTAGCCCTTATAAGTCTCTGGAAAATAGATGGGGAGGGAGTAGAAGCAGTAACAGATTTTACTTTCCTGGGATCCAAGATCACTGTAGATGGGTATTGCAGCCATGAAATAAAAAGGCAACTGATTCTTGTGAGACAAGCTATGTGAAACCTAGGGAACACAGTTAAAAGTAGAGACATAACATTGCAAACAAAAATTTGCATAGTTAAAGCAATGGTATTTCTGGTGGTAATGTATGGTTGTGGCAACTGGACCATAAGGAAAGCTGAGCACAGAAGAATAGATGCCTTTGAAATGTGGTGTTGGAGGAGAGTTTTGAGAGTCCCCAGTTTTGAGAGTCCCCTGGATGTCTTAGAAGTCATCAACCCTGACTGCTCCTTACAATGATAAATAGTAAAGATGAAGATGAAGTACTTTGGACATCAAATGAGGAGAGAGGATTCACTTGAGAAGGCCTTGATGCTGGGAAAGGTGGAGGGCAAAAGAAGAAGGGGGCAGCCAAAAATGGGATGGCTAGATGGTATTGTAGATGCAATGAGCACAGAGCTGGGTGAGTTGAGGACGATGGTAGAGGACAGAGGTGCCTGGTGGGCAATAGTCCATGGGGTCACAAAGGGTCAGAATCGACTGTGCGACTGAACAGCAACAAAAATTGCTGTTAGCTGTGTCCAATTTCCTGATAAGGCTCCAGGCTTTCCTGCTGGAGTGTGAGAAATCTAGGGACTACAGTTTCTTGCCAGATTCTCTTTCTGTTTTCCCTTCCAAGATGGCAGTGGAGGATGCTGAATAGAGTGAGGACTGGCTATGGTAGGTGTGGAGCCACTCTGTTCATGTGGGGATGGAAGTTCTCTCCCCAATGTGACTGTGGAGAAGAAGACCAAACCATGCGCCACATTGTATTTATGTGTCCTTTATGTGTGTTTGGAGGCACACTGGAGGACTTGCATTGTGTCACAGGTAAAGCCTTTCAGTGGCTTTCAAAGTTGGATGTGGAACTCTAGCTAGGAATTTGAGATGGTCAATTTGTGCTTGCTATTATATCAACATCAATGTAGATAATTATCGTACGATTAATAAATAAAATCAAGTAGCCAAGGAAGAAGCATTTCTGCCGACGTGTACAGGGTGGCCTGTAAGTCCCTATTGAATCTTTCTCTAAATTTTCTACTTGTATCCAGGGTGTCACCAGTATTCTTGCGCTCTTGTACCCACGTACTTGTCACAATATGTTCTTCAAGTGTACATGGGCTTAAATCAGCCATATTTCTCTGAAAAATGAAAATAAAATATTATAATACATATGGAAAGTTAGGGACTTATGGGTCACTCTGTAGGTCCAGGGGGAGAGTTGAGCTTCACCTGTTGGGTTTGTGAAAGGCAAGCACTGTAACACAGAAGAAAATAACGGGAAGAGCTTGGGGTGGGGAATGGTGGCCCTCCACATGTTTTTGGGACTGCAGGTACCATCAGCCTTACCTAACGTAGGTGCTGGGTGCACAAAGCCTTCAAAAACATATCAGAACAGCTGGTACAGATAACCACAGACAATGTTATGGTTCTTTATTATACCAGCAAGCAGGGTGATACCCTTTTTTTAATTCCCTGATATACCTAGCTGTTTTGCTGTGGAGTGGTGCCTGGGACACTACACATTTCTCATTGCTGTGCACATCTTAACGACAGACAACATGGAGGCAGACGATTTAAACAGGAGGGGGTACAGAATGCACAAATGGACTCTAGATCCTTTGGTGTCCCAATGGGGTTGGGTAATGATCAACCTGTTTGCGGCCCAGGAAAACAAACATTGTGAATGATAAGTGCTCCTGGCCAGGGATCAGAATGAACTCTGGGGGATGCCTTCTTACATTCTTTGGAGGAAGAGACTCCATACATCTTTTTCTCCGATAAACAGAATAATCTCACAGCTTCTAATGTGCTACATCATCACCACCCTAATAACACCATGGTGGCCGAGGCAAACATGGTTTGCACACCTTCTAACTCTAGCATCCGAGCATATGATGTTGCCAAACATACCTCACCTCTTGATGCTAATATCCCCCATTACTGCATTAGCGTGTTGCTTCATAGGGAAAAGGAAGCAGAACAAGTTTTTTAATGGTTCAGCAGAATGATAAATGCACTGGAGCTCTAGAGTGACAGGAAGGAAGTACCTGTAATAGGTTTGTGAATAAAGTGTGGAAGGTATCCAGTGTAGCATAATGGGCAAAGGGATGGACTTAGGACTCAGGCCATGAAAACTCAAGGAGGAGGGTGCTGATAAAACCTCTCCTTAAACCATATACAGTACCTTGAAAGCTCTATTAAAGTTGTTGTAAGTTGGTTTCAACTTGATGACTCATAAGAACTGCAATATAGTATTCAGGGGCTTAGTTAAAAGAGAGGGAAACAGGAAGAGACTTTTAGACTTACCAGCAGGCAACTGGAATCCAACACTGTCTTTGCAGCAGTTCTGCAGCTTCACGCAGAACGATGTAGCTGCTTTATGGTCCTCCCCTCCCTTGCTTTCCAGTGTTTAATGAAGCCTCACTGGAAATGTGCTTATTTATAAGACAGGTGTTTTGTTTCATTGCCAGTCAAGGAAGGTGAAAAACTTATTTTTTTAAAATATGAATCTACAGATTTCACACACACCTCCCTGATTACCGGTGGTTAGTTTATTGGGAAAAAATGTAAAAGTAATAGATTACAGTAACAAGGTTTATAATTGACGTGAAGTAGGAGAGAACAAGAGGACCTCAGCTTCTTCTTCCATGTCTAGGGCAGAGGTGAAACTGCCAAAATGAAGGCACCTTTTTGGTGAGTCCATTCTGCAGTTCCTTTCACCTGATCTAGTGTGAGAAAGATTAGCCAGCAACACAAGGTTGCCATTACCAGGGTATGCCCGATTATGTTTCAAAAATACCACAACCTTGGAGGATGCTCTTTCTGTGTACCCCAGGACCTCAGCTGAGGATGCAGGAAGAGGCTGGGCTTGGAAGGTTCAATCTTCCTCTTAAAATACTCAGCAACCAGCAGTCCAGGAATCTGTAGCTACACACGTAGGAAGTCTAGCTTAATGAAGAATTTAAAGAAGAGTTGGGGAAGGAATCCTGAGTTGACATGAATATGTCAAAGTGTTTAAATAAATCCTCCCAAGAGTTTTCTGCTTCCCAAAGTGTTTGTTCACAATATATTTTATTTAGTTTAATTAGTAAAATCTTTGCTTCTTTAATTACGGTCTTTGCAAATCTTGTAAAAGTTGCTTTTTTGGACTGCAACTCCAAGAATTCTGGGGGCTCTTTATGTTGTAGTTAAAAATGTAACTTTCCTGGATGTCTGTTCTTTGCCACTCTTCTACTGCATCAAACGCTTTTCTGGAGTAGGCTAGATCTAGTTATTTATTTCGATTTATATTGCCACCCAACTCAAATGACTGGGCGACTCACAAACAATTAAAATCAACTGAAAAACCCATTAAAACCCATTAAAACATACAAAAATTACCCCATTAGCTAAAAGGGAGAGGGCACAATCTTATATCAGCCAGCAGGCAGGGGTCACCACGTCGCTGATGCCCCACACCTGCTTTAGCTCTTTTCTGGTTTTTAGCTCTTTTCTGAAGGCCAGCAACTCCATCTGGAGTCGCAATTCGAGTGGCAGGAGGTTCCATAGGGCTGGAGCAGACATGGAAAAGGCCCTCCTTCTGGTGCTAGGGAGGCGAGCCTCTCTAGCAGATGGCACAATTAGCACAATTTCATTGGGGTGCAATTGAAGCTCTCTGGTTATAGTTTTCATCGGGGTGGAATTAAACATGGCTTCTACTTTGTATACACTGTATTATTTTAATAATACTGACCTGTGTAGGGTAGGAAGTGATGTATTTCTTTTACATTTTCACTAGCCATGGAATAAGAAGACCATGGTGTGCTTCTGTTTAATTCTGATTACAATTAGCTTATTGAGAAGAAGGATAATTCTTGTGATTGGGGGATAAAAAAAGAATTGGGTTCTTTGGTTTTTTATTTTGATCATATGCTTCAGCTTTTGGCAGATATGTAGCACAGTTTTTTTGGTACTTAAAAATGTTTTGAGAACCTGCAGTACAGGCATGTCTGAATATATGTGGTACAACTCATAGTTGGGCTAGAGGTTTTGCATTGTTTTGTTTTGTTATGGAAGGCATTTAGCCTAGGAGAAATCTGTACTGTAAGGGAAATGATGGGTTAAAAAGCACTCTTACTTGTTCAGCAGGTACACCAGGCACTGGTGCCTCAAAAGGATTACCTGGAATGGGAAGATGCCCTTGGAGGTGAAATGGCCCTTTCCTCAGGTTCCGCATGTACCCTGGACCTTAGCCAGCAGGCTGATCATGGGGTTGGTAGGCACCTACAGCTGCTTCTGGACCAGTGAGTACAACTAACCTTCACAAATGCTGTTATGTTTCAGGCAAAAATTTGAAACCAGAGCTATATCAAAGAGACACCACAAACCAACTTGCAGTATGATTTAGGTTTCTTAGGAGCTTAATCCAGCCCACTGTGGTCTAGTTTGCAGACGTTTCCTAAGGCCCCACTGTCTCCCTAAATCTCCACCCATCAGAAAAGAGATGGAGAAAGAAAGGTATGGAGCTCAGGGGCAAGACACAGTGAGTTGATGCTTTGAAAACCAAAGGAATCCTGAGGTTAGGGGGCAAACATACTTGGCTTCATTCCTTCTTCATCTTTCTTGTATTGAGAAGGCAAGAAGCAGGTGGACTCAGATAAAACTTTGGAAGCTATATCAGTTCTCCCATCCTCAAGATTTACCCAGTTCTCAAAGTGTCTGCTAACTTATCTGGTTTTATTTCTACATCATCTTTCCTGCTCTGAGTTACCTGACGGGGTTCTTTCAAAGCATGGAAAGAAGGCAGCGTATGTAGTGCAATCATCCGAGCTTAGTTCAGGCGTGAACATGTGCTCTGCATACAAAAGGCCTCAGGTTTAGTTTTTAGGTTGGTCTGGAGAGATTCCCTGCCTGGTACTGAGTCACTTCCAATCATTGTTGATAATAATGAGCTGGATAGGCTAGTTACAGCTTAACATAAGACATCTTGCCAGATAAACCCAGTTTTTGTGAAAGTCTATCTCTTTCTTTATGAGCTGCAACTCCAAGATTTGCCCAGCAAACATGATAAATGATCAGGCTTCCTGGATACATTTGGAAGATGTATTAAATAAAGTAACTGTCTTCAAATTCTGGCATACAGCTATGTTTGTGAAATGCCCCACATGCTCAAGAGCCTTCTATAAATGTAAAGTCTGAGTAAGGTTGCCATATGTCCCAGTTTTCCAGGATTTTCCCAGATTCAAGCTGTCCCGGCTGGTTCAAGAAAAAACATGTAAAAGTCCCGGATTTTTAAATTTGAACAAAGGAAGCAAGATCACCCCTCACCAAGGGAATTTTGCAAAGAGTTAATTCACTGCCTCTCTGCCTTTCTTTCAATTATGCTGCTTGAAAGCAGCGAAGGCAAAACAGAATCCTGAGAAGCCTGCCGGGGAGGGGCGATAACTGAAAGAAAGGCATGGAGGCAGTGAAATAACTCTTTGCAAAAATCCTTTGGCTCACCTTGAAATTTGGGGGACAAGGAGTCACCCTCAACCCTTTTCCTCGAAAGCCGGGAGGGAGCAAGAAATACCCATATCTACGAAGCCAAACCTCCACCATACACTGGGAAAGAGGATTCCTTCTTCACGTGACTGCAAAGGGTTAATTGTATAGGGTTGGTATTCCTAGAGAGAAAGGGGACAGGGTGGACAGAAAGTGAAGAGTCCTCCATTGCAAACGTCCTCCTCCAAAATAAGTCCCTTCCTGTCTCCTGCTTTTCTCCTTCTGGAGGGAAATGGAGGCACCATAGACTGCATTGCCATTCTGGGCCCCTCTTTAGAACTTTCTTCCAAGGGATCCTTGTGTGGGATTTGAGGGTGAGTCTATTTCAGTGGGGTGTGTGTGTGAAGGGGAGGGTGGGGTGACCTCAGGGGGAGGAAGGGTGGTTTCAAGAGTGCCCCAAGAAATTTTATTCAAAAAAATAAAAATAGAACCATCAAGAATAGTCTTTTGCAAGAAGAATCACACAGGGAAAAACCTCTTAACTACAATTTATTTTAAACTAACAATGGCTGTCTGCCCTGGACAGGGATTCCACGGGGTCTTAGAGCCATGGTCTCCCTGCCAGCCCCGTCTGATGCATGTGCAGTTTGAAAAATGCAATGATGTCATGTGGCTGTCCTGGTTTGGCGGGAGAGAATTATGGCAACCCTAAGTATGAGTATTAATAATTAAAACAGTGGAAATGGAATAGGCTGGTTTCATTCTCTTTGCTCCAGTCTGCATCAGATTCTAGATACTCTACATACTGTGCATACTTTTATTTCAACCTTGATCTCTAGGGAGTCCTCATAATTATATCCTCTTTTCAGGGTGTATGAACCAGTTGAACGTCCATAACAAGGAAGTCTTGTATGAGCTGATAGAGAAGCGGGAGCCAGGCACTCCACTTCTTACTGTCTGCAATCATCAGTCCTGCATGGATGATCCGCACCTATGGGGTATGGGATTGAAGGGAAAGTATTGCGAACTGTTGGATAGTATTACTTTGTCTTGCTTTGGAGGGATTGGGCCAATCATTTTTGTGAAGTTTACAATCCACAAGTATACAAGAGAAGATGGGGGCCCCCTGGCAATTTGCCTAGGATTTACATCAAGAAGGCTTCTTTTGCTGCTGTCAAGGGCTGGAATTGCAAGTCCCAAGCCTCATTTATGTGCTTCACTTTATTTATTTGTTGCAATTATACTCCCCTTTTCTTGCAAGAGACTTAAAGTGGCAAATATGTTTCATCCACCTGTCTGCCCATTTTTATCCTCACAGTAGTGCCATGTGAGATAAGTCAAGCTGATTGGCCTGTGGCCTTCCAGTGAGTTTCATTGCTGAGAGAGGTTTTCAAACAGTAGTCCTTGTCAAACATTTCTGATTGCCAGATCTCTTGCTTCCCTGTTTTTATAGACTGGTTGTGATGTGGTTTAAATTAGCCTTATTATTAATATCGTTGTCTCTTACAGGTATCCTTAAGTTAAGACATGTTTGGAACTTGCAGAAGATGCGGTGGTAAGTATTGTATGGGAAAGGGGCTATTTGCTAAGATGAAGGAATGGTTCTTTTTAAGTTCATGGGTAGGATTGCCAATACGATAATACAGTCAAACCTCGCATAAAGAGCGCCTTGCTTAAAGAGTAACTCACTTAAAGAGCAGAATTTTCTCTGAATGTTCGCTTCGCTTAACAAATAAAACCAACCAAAAACTCACTTAACAAATAAATCGGGGTTCGCAATTTCTCCCCCCCCCCCACACACACACAATTGGTCATTTACAATGGTGTTTCGCTTAAAGAGCAAACTCGCTTAAAGAGCAATCCTGTGGAATGCATTATGCTCTTTAAACGAGGTACAACTGTACCTCAGATAACGTTTGCATCAGATAATGCTAAAACTGCATAACGTTAAGCAATCTGGGGGGGGGGGAATTGCATCGCATAACATTGAAATCCTATGGGATGCATCGGATAACGTTAGCTAAAGCCTGTGCCAGTTACAATGTATCTCTATAGAGTTTTAACATTATGCGATTCATCCCACTGGATTTTAATGTTATCCGATGCATGCATCAGATAACATTAAAAATCGGATAACACTAAGACTTGTGGAACCAAGTTTTAGCATTATCCGAGGTTTTACTATATTCAGTTTGTTCTTCAAAGCTGAGACTGCAAATGACATGCTAATCTTCCTCATTCCCTAGGACCCCAACAGCTGCAGACATTTGTTTCACCAAGGAGTTCCATTCTAATTTTTTCAGTCTTGGGCGATGTGTACCTGTCTGTCGTGGTAAGTAGAAGATTTGCTGAATAGATGCTTGGAAGCATGCATGAGGTACAATACTATGCAAAAGTCTCAGGCCCTTACCAGCTGTTTTGGGGAAAATTTAATGACTGATTTGAAAGGGGGGGAGGGAATAGCTTGGACACCCTAACTCCAAACTTCTTCAGAGTTGGAGAGGATTGAGAGGAGAGCCAGCAGAAGACAGTCTCCAATCTTGTTATGTCTAGGTGGGTCAGGAGCTGAGTTATCCCCCCCCCCTTTGTAAAATATTCATCAAATTTTCTCCAAACCAGCAGGTGGTGGCCTAAGATTTTTGCATAGTACTGTAACTGTCCACAAAAGGCCTGGACATGGACAGAAGAACCCAAATCCAAGCTTGAGAAGCAGTTTTCCCAATTCAGTGTTGGAGCTGATTGTGGAAGAATGGAGAGGGACTGCAGTCTCAGTTTCACAGACTGTTTTCTACCCTTGTGTCTGTCAAGTAAGAACAGTAATGTGGCCACCTGGTTGTCCTGAAGATCCTTCAGGTTTATCAGTGTCCTTACAAACAAAAAAGTCTGTATAAGTAGATCTCTTACAGACAAAACTATGGCTACTTTTTAATGCCTATTTCTTATTCAGGCAAGGGATGGTTGGAATTGCTTGAGTAAGCTTAAGGCAAGGTAGGAAATCTTTGTCTTCACAGATTGGGGCCAGTCCAAGACACTCTGATGCCTAAAACAGATTAGAAAATGACCCTCATGCTATCAAATTAAGGCACGTAACATCCTATATCAGCCAAGATTTTTAAGGCCATGAGAAAGAAAACCCCCCAAGTAACTGCCAAGTCTGGCAGGAAAAAAAACCCATAACAATTTGTTACACTTCCATAGCATCGGCTCCTTGAATCAGGCAACTTCCTCTTACCTAGCACAGTCAGTGAGGTGTGATTGTAGGAGCTGTAGGTCAGCTTGGAGGTCCGAGACTCCTCACCATTTGGTTGGGGGGAAGCGTTTGCACCCGCATGTCAGATGGAGCAGCCCCATAACCTGTCCAATCTCTGTGCAGGAGACGGGGTCTATCAGAAAGGCATGGACTACATCCTTGAGAAACTTAACAATGGAGACTGGGTGCACGTATTCCCAGAAGGTAGGTAGCACTGCTTTGGAAGGATGCTGTTAGCATGTGGGGTGTGCCCCAGAATGGCATCTGTGCATTTTGCAAGGTATTGTGGGCACAATCATGCTTCATTAACACCCCCTCCCCCGGGGTTTCTTTTGTAGGCAAAGTAAACATGACCCAAGAATTTTTGCGCTTCAAATGGGGTGAGTATCTTTTCTTCTTACAAGGAAAGGTGGATCATTTGACAGTTCATCCTTTAATTCCCCCTTCCTTTCCTTTCCCCCAGGTATTGGGCGTCTTCTGGCTGAATGCAGCCTGCATCCTATAATAGTACCGCTCTGGCATGTAGGTGAGACCTGAATCAGAAGGAAAGGAAATGAGAGAAACAGAGTTTGACGATAGACAGGTGGTAATGACATGGGTAGAGATCCCACTGGTGTAGTGGTTAAGATGCTGAACTTGATGACTGGAAGGTTGGCAGGTGAGCAGTTTGAGAACTGAATGCTGCACGACGGAGGCAAGGTTTGGGGGAGAGTACTGAGCTATATAAGGATGACTCCTCCTCCTGACTTCATGCAGGAGAGCCACCAGCTCCCAAGTAAATCCATCTGCTTCTAGAGGCAGCTGTATTTAAAACTTTATAGCGGGAGAAGCTCTTCTAGTTACTAAAGATGCCATCGCAGATCCATTTTCTCAGCCCTTTTCTGACCTATAAGTTATCTGGTCCAGGATGATAATGTTGTCCTTCTGTTGAGCAGAAGGAGTTCATTGGAGGTATTTATCTCCCTAGAAGATTGGTGTGAGATGTTGAAGATTACCTCCGGTTTTTTTAACGGCAAGGTAAAAGTAAAGGTTTCCCTTCCTCGAAAGCCAGTCATATCCAACTTTAGAGTTCAGTGCGCATCTCTGTTTCAAAGCCAAAGAGCCAGCGCTGTCTGCTTGTGCAGACTTTTCCATGGTCACCTGGCAAGCATGACTAGACACCAGTGTGCACAGGAACGCTGTTTACTTTCCCACCAAAGTGCTCCCTATTTATCTACTTGCACTTTCTTACTTTTGAACTGCTAGGATGGCAGTGGCTGGGACAAAGACGGGAGCTCATTCCATCCTGCAGTACTCTGGAATTGAACTGCTAACCTCTCACTTTCCAGTCAGCATCTTAGCCACTTGAGCCACTGCAGTCCCTACAAGACTATAAATTGAGACTTTTCACACAATCAGCTGAGCATAAAAGCATAAGGTAATGTAACTAGCCAGTAAGATCAACACTGAATGCAATGGGTTTATTACCACTGGCTTTTCACTCAGTCCCTGCCATAATGATCCCTTCAATATGGCTGCTAAAATGCAAAGGAATCTTGCCCTAGTTTGTTTTCATTGTCAGTGTTTTCCTTAGAGGCATATCTGTGTAGATCCTAACTGACATTTATGTTTTTCATTTGCCTTAGGGATGAATGATGTTCTTCCCAACACCCCCCCTTACATACCCCGTATTGGACAGGTAAGTGCTTTCAAACAGGTAAGGGTAGGGAGTTACTAGCATTGCAGAAGGGCTTCCAAACAGCAAGGAATCAGAATGGTTCTGCAAAAGAAAGAAATGAGCTCCAGCCTTGTTAATATTCCATTTGTATCTCATTGCAGAAGATCACTGTATTAATTGGGAAGCCATTCAGTGCCCGGCCTTTACTGGAACGCCTGCGGGCAGAAAACAAATCAACAGTAAGTTTGGGGTGGCCGGCTACAAGGGGTTGCTTAGATGATTTAGTACAGGAAGGAAGAGGATACAACATACTCTACAGCAGGTGTAGGCAAGCTATTCGGTTACAGCTCCAAACAATCCTCACTCTTGGCTCCAAAGACCTCCGCAGTGTCACACTTTGCCTTCTCCTCTTCTACAGATTAGGCTCCTAGCAAGACAAGGACTTCTACTGTGATGGGTAAAGATCAGATTTTCCCCACTGACGCCCTGTGCTTCCTATGATGGCCTCTCTCAAAAGTATTCTGAGATGTGAGGCTCTGGTCCCTTATTACAAAAGGGGCGGGTGGGTAGGAGAGACACCAAGACTTGAGTACATTATGTAATTGGACAAGCTGATCAATGTCCCAAATGAGATAAGCTAGAGTAAATCAGAAATGGGCTCAGAATGTGTCCATCAGGTTGATTTTGTGAATTGTCTTATGGGGAAAAACATAGGTCATATTTGAGATCAAAAACATTGTTTAATAATTGGCCTATCCATTTATGCACGGAGCCAATGCTGGTCAGGATATTGCTGTAAATCGAGGGTGGAAAATTGCATCTGCAGAAGTAGGCTGTAGCTCCCATGAAAACATATATGAAATACAACTTGTTAATCTTTAAGATGCTACTGGGTAAAGGTAAAGGTCACCCTTGCTCGAAAGCCATTGTATGCAACTCTAAGGTTTAGTGCTCATCTCTGTTTACAGCCAAAGAGCCAGGGCTGTTTGCGTCTGCAGACATTTCCGTGGACATGTGGCAGATGAAATGTCCAGAACACTTTTTACCTTCCCACTGAAGTGGTGCCTATTTATCTACTTAAAATTTCTTGCTTTTAAACTGCTAGGTTGGCAGGAGCTGGGAGAGAGATGGGAACTCATTCCATCGTGCAGTACTCGAGTCTCAAACTGCTGACCTGCCAGCCTTCCAGTCAGCGTCTTACCCACTTGAGCCATTGCAGTCCCTAAGATGCTACTACAACAGGGTTAATTTGACAACCCCTCCCCTCCAATGCATTTTGTGTGTATTTCATCGCTCCTTCTCCTTGCAGATAGAGATGCGCAAAGCATTGACTGATTTTATTCAAGAGGAGATCCAGACGCTGAAGGATCAGGCTGAGAGGCTGCATCAGACTTTCAAGCTACAGGGCTAGCGAGGCAGCTCAGATCCCCTCCCAGGGAAACAGAGACAATGCAATAGTGGGAGGGGAAGAATCACTGCATGGACCTCTCAAAGCACTTTTCCAACCAAACCTTCCCATGAATGCACAGGTGGTATTGCATGCAGGATTTGACAAAGGCCGTCTCCTGTACAGGACTGAACCTCACATCCCAAGCACTTACATCTGTCACATCTGTCTCCAAAGTGGAGGCAAAGGGCTTGGAACCGTTTCTCTATGTGGAGGTCCTTATTGCAAGAGCCTAATGGTGTTGGAGCTTCAACTTGACGTCTGTTGGTGGTGCATGTCCAGAAACAAGGGAAGGAACTTGAGCAGTGATGGCAAACCTTGGCACTCCAGCTGTTCTTGAACTTCAACTCCCAGAAGCCCTGATCAGAAGGAGTGCTGACTTGGGCTTCTGGGAATTGAAGTCCAAGAACACCTGGAGTGCCAAGGTTCGTCATCACTGCGCTAGTGGATCTGGAAGGCCCCATTGTTTGCTGTGACTCTCCTTTGCATTATCTTCCCTTGCTCAGCTCTGCAAGGGACTGGCAGAATAGGTGATGGAGGTTTTGAGTTTCCCACCTTTTTTACTGATCTGTAGGTGATTTTTATACTTGTCACTTTTCCAGTAAATTATTCCAAACCCTGTTACAGGAACTTTTCTTATTATATTTCTGAAATTTCTTAATCGTGATTTATGTGGGTTAGCTTAGATGATCTCATTTTGCAGTGTCATGCTAGTCTCTCTTGGGATATGTTCCTCATTCTTCCATGGATACCTGAAACTGCAGATAGAAGCAAATCTTGTTTTATACATGCTGGAATCATAAATTTGATGCAATCAAACACCTCCACCTGTCTCATATTGTACTCTAGATGGTGGAGTAAATGGTCACTTGTCAAGCAGGCAAAGGTCTTTCTTGTGCACTAATGAAATGACTGTCCCCAGAAAAATCACTCATGAACATCCATTTGATCCTGCAGGTGACTTGTTTAAGGTCACTCCTAATTTTTCATTTAAAATGTCAGAATTCTACAGTAAAGTTTAAAATAGTCAGGAAGCCTCTGATCAAGATTAATCCATACTCTATATATTGCATACAATAAGAATTACCAACATTAAATCATTTTAAAATCCAATGATGTTTACTAATTTTGTGCTCTCTCAAATGAATGGGATTCTTTTCATTTTAGTTTAACACTCAAGGGATGATGCAGCAGTAAAGCATTTTAAAATTTACTATGCAGTGTTTACTTATGCACATCAGAAACAAGCAGATATGGAGAATCTTTGACAGTGGACATGGGTTGTGTTTTAACTTTTCAGAAAAAAAATTGTGATAGGAAGTTGGTTCTTTTCAGCTCGTAAAAACATTTGCTCAAGAGATTTTAATGCTTCGGTGATTGTACAGGTGATTTTAGTGCTGCATTCCGTCATAAGTGCCCCAGCAAAATTAGACATTTTCTTCATTTTTCAAAACCTCATGAATAGAGAATTAATTCTTACTGTACTTTTTAGCAATTTCAGTGTATTCACCAGTTTTACATTGCACACAATTTTTGAGTAATGTTAAATTTTCCCGCCTTGCCACAAACCTGCCAATATTTGAAATGTACAGTTGTACTGTACCTCGCTTAAAGAGCATAATGCGTTCCACGGGATTGCTCTTTAAGTGAGTTTGCTCTTTAAGCGAAACACCACTGTAAGTGACCAATTGTGGGCGGGATTGTGAACCCCGATTTATTTGTTAAGCGAGTTTTTGATTGGTTTTATTTGTTAAGCGAAGTGACCATTCAGAAAAAAATCTGCTCTTTAAGCGAGTTACTCTTTAAGTGAAACACTCTTTATGCGAGGTTTGACTGTATTGGGATTATATCTTGTTTTAGGTCTGTTCCTTTTATTTGTAAGAGTGGAGCGAGATCAAAAGGGTGAAGTACAGTAGCATGACCTTAAATATTTTTACTACAAAAATAAAGATAGTAAGGTGCTTTTCTGTAGAAACTTTCCTGGTTCTATGAGAACAAGGCACTATAACTTTACTACCTTCCACAGAACAGGTAACCTGCAAAACCTCTCCTGAGGCACGTTCCTTTTTCAGAAGTGTTAGCAAATATTCTCAACTACAAACATGACAGACTTGCCTGTGAAGAATGATTTATGTGGACTGCTGTATCCTATGTAGGAGAGAAGTGGCACCAATGTTGAGTAACTATTTATTCAATGCAAAGTGTGGCTGGCTAAATAGACTGGGGTAGGGAATCTTTTGTGTCATAGGTTGATTTGGTGGGCCTCCCCGTTTTGTATTTCAGGCAGGTATGTAAAAAATGTTCAGGAGCATCACAATTAAACACCAAAATATAACATTTAAACTTGAAATATAGCATTTATATTATTTATATGTCTGAAATAGATATTTCTTGCCCCAAAGTGGGCAACACATGGCATTCTGCGCGGTCATAATGTCCTGAAATGTACATTAAGCACTGCAAAAGGGTGGGTATACATTTGTGTGGTTGCACCTCTCTTTGCAACTGCAGAGGGATAACACCACCAGCTGTCCCTATATATTCAGAATACAGTGGTGCCTCATACAACGATTTTAATCCATTCCACAGGGTTTGTTGTATGAAATAATTGCTACACGATGCATCCATCGTATAGCGATTTTCCCTATGGGATGCATCATACAACGATTTTTTTCGCTAAGTGGTTTTTCCCACTGAAATTGTTGTTCGGATTTTTCCCATAGGGAAAATTATTATGAGGGATGCCATTTCCCCCCCAAAAAAACCTAATTGTTATGCGATTTCATTGCTATATGGAGCGATTGTTGTTTGAGGTGTCACTGTACTGTATCTAGAATCTTGTGCCCCTGTGCAGTTTTAACAACCCAGTAAACTCTGTAACTAAACATACACCATTCTTCTCAGAAAGCTGATACAATATATATTGTTAGCTGTACACATAGATCCATGGTTAAAGGAGCTACAATGAATTCACTAATTCAATTGATTGTAGGTTTTTTAAGGCAGCCGCCCAGTTCCACTATAAGTCAGTAAAAGTAATCTCTCTTTGAATCTGTTCTTTACACTTCAGTAATTGTTTAGTTTGGTGCAGCAACCAAACAGTATAGGAACAATCACCAATGGATAGTCAGGACAGCAGAAAGAATCGTTATAGTTAGCCTGCCCTGCATACTGCTCAGGTTAAGAGAAGGGCAAATAAGATTTCTGCAAATTCATTGTGCTCTGGATATAAATTGTCTGATCTCCTTCCCTCTGTATGACATTACTGTATAAGGTATTATACACACACACACAAAACAGAGTTAGGGACAACTCCCCCATGCCATTATTCAGTTGAACACTTAGCTATATACTGTACTGTTATATACGAGTGCCCAAAGTGCAACCCAAAACCCACTTACTTATCACAAAGTACCGACACAGCAACGGGAGGAAGGAAATGCTCCCATTGGGCTGCTGGGCAGGGGGGTGAACTGTGCAGGGGGAGGAGGAAGTGATCCCATTGGGCTGCTGGGCAGAGGGCCGGGGTGAACTCTGTGCTGGGGGGAGGGAGGAAGTGCATCCATTGGGCTGCTGAGCAGATGGGCAGGGTGAACTCTGTGCTGGGGTGACTGCACAGGTACCCACAGAGATGGTTCCGATGCTTCTTCTGGCACACATGCCATAGGTTCACCACCACTGATACAGAGAATAATTTTTAACAATTTTGATTGTATAATTGATGTTCCTTTGGTTTTTTGTGGTACAGTATATATATTTCATTGTTATTATCTTCTTATTCTTGATCATTCAGCTTTGGGTACCAACATCAAGTTCCTTGTGTGTTTGCTACACTTGGCCAATTAAACATATAATAAAAATGTTGGATTTACAATAGAAGACTGATACATAGAACAAGACGAAAATTGATGGGCAACGTCATACCCTGGATTGCTTATAGCTAGATAGGCAATCATAGAATAATAGAGCAGAAAGCTACTAGCTAGGACAACAAGCTTCACAGTCCTACAGCATGGGATGTGTGCCCCCAAGACAACACCATGCAGAACAATTCTCAGCATCCAGTTAAAGTCTTTGTGGTCCTTCCAGAGCTGAAAGCCAGGAGTTTGATCTGTCACCTGCCTTCCTCAGCGTCCTACAAAATAGGGCAGGCCAATCATGACTAGCCCAACGAACTTCACAGATGGACAGCAAATTTAAACTTTGGTGGCTAGAGGGATCGTGTCCTGATGCTGTAGACAGCCCTGGTGGAGCAGTGTTGAAACTGCTGTACTGCAGCCAAAATGTGAGTTCGATCCTGACAGGAGACAAGGTTGACTCAGCCTTCCACCCATCAGTGGTCGATAAAATGAGTATCCAGCATGTTTGGGACAAAATGTTAATTATTTTGTGAAGCACCCATAGAGTGCTCTAAGCGCTATTGGGCAGCGTATAAGTGTAATTGCTATTATGCATGGGTGCCCAAACTTTTCGGGCCACGGGCCAGTCACATGGTTCAGTGGGCCAGTCACGTGGTTCCTCCCACCAGAAGCAGAAGTAACCTTGCAGCCTGTTTTGTAACAGGATGAGATAGATTTGTAGGCTGCCATTTTCTCTACTTAAACCAGGGATGCCCAAACTACAGATAGGGCCCCCGACACCAATTCATCCGGCCCATGCCGCCCTTGCTGCTCCTGGAAGTGGAAGTAAAATGTACCCATTCATCACCTCTCCAGAGACATTATAAAGCCACTGCATGATATTTCCACATTGCATTATAGCAGGAGTGTACAGCCCTCCCGCCCACTGGTTGTAGTCTGTGCACCCCTGCTATAATGCAACATAGAAATAACATGCGCTGGCTTCATAATGTGACTCTGGAGAGGTGACGAAGCACGCTCTGCACATGCTTAAGCGACATCACCGACCCAAGCAAGCAGCCTTGACAAGCCAGCCCCACTTCCTTTCCCTTTGGAACAGGGAGCAAAGTTTGCTCTCTACGAAGACACACCGGTTCCCCACGGTTAGAAACCGGCTCTTCCTTCCCCAGGGCCAAGGCAGGCTATCAAGCCCTGGAAGGGGTCCCTGAGTCCCTCCTTTAAAGAAAGGTGACCTGAGAGCCATAATAATGATTTTGTGTCATCATGTGCCGGTTGTGCAGAAGCAGCGGGTGGGTTCCTCAACGGAGAAGAAAGGGCGGTTCTTATTGGCTTCTGCTGATCCCGCCTCGTGCTCTAATTGGCTGCCCTCCCTCAACTCTTCGCCGGCCGGGATCCCCCTCGTGTTCTGATTGGTTGCTTGCGGGATCCGGGAAGCCAGGCTAGGAGGCGACCCAGGAATCGGGGAAGAGGAAGATGGCGCTGGGAGCGGCGGTTGCGCTGCTTGGGTTGGGCCTGGGGCTGGTGGTCGCCCAGACGGGGCAGGTGCCCTTGCTGGCTTGGTCTAGTCACAGGTAAGGTCAGGGCTTTGGGTGGCCTTCTATCTAGGAGGGGGGTGGGGATCATCTTCTAAGCGAGACCCTTGAGGATTGCTGGACTCAGATCATTTGACCCCTAAAAAAGTTATTTAGTCGCCCTGGGTCACCTAATCCACACGTTACGATTTAAGAGGCCTCGTGTGCATCTACCTAAAGCTTGGCATCCCTGGCATGTTTGCATACTGATCAGCAAATATTTTATGGAGGCACACTCGGTAGAAGGGCGTATTTAACTGTAGTAAAAGTCGCCCCTTGCTTTTGGCATGCATGAACACTGTTACCTTTCCCACTGAAGCAGTACCTGTTTATCTACTTGCAATTTCTTGCTTTCGAACGGCTAGGCTGGCAGGAGCCAGGACAGACGATGGGTGCGCACTCCGTCATGCAGCACTCGGGTCTCGGACTGCTGTTCTGCTGATCTTCTGGCCATCAAGTCCAGCATCTCAAGGAATTGCAAGTACAGTAGACAAATAGGTACTGCTTTGGCAGGAAAGGTAACAGCATCTAGTCATACCTGCCACATGACTATAGAAATGTCTGCAGACACAGACAGCGCAGGCTCTTTCATATCCCCTACGGTTGGATATGACTAGCTTTCAAATAAGAGAAATTATTTTTGGTGTACCATATTTCATACTAGCCTGAATATGGGCAAGTAATTATTGGGCTGATTAGATAAGGCAGGTGGGAAACTTTGGGCCTACATTTCTCATCAACTCCAACCAGCATTGCTAATTGTCAAGGATTTGGGGCATTTTTATCAAGATTATCTAGGTGGTGAAATTTCCCCCAAACCTGAAATATGGAGGAAAAGCTGATTCTAACACTTCTCCATGGACTAGAACAGGAGTTCTCAAACTTTTAAAGCTGGGGTCTGGGTCACGGCCCCTCAGACAGCTTTGGGGCCATCTTGCCCTTCCTCCACCACATGGCACTTCCTGGTGTGGTGGAGGCAGTGCAGGGGGCACATGAAATGGTGCTGCAGGCCACAGGTTGAGAATCCCTGAACAAGAACAAGAAACAGTTCTGTTTGCTCCAATGGATATTGTGTGTGCGTACTCTCTCTCACACACACACACTCTCTCTCTTTCTCTCTCTCTCTCTCTCTCACACACACACACAGACACAGCTGGAAGGTTGGCAAATCAGCAGTTTGAGACCCAGGTACTGCATGATGGATTGAACGCCTGTCTCTGTCCCAGCTCTTGGGGATATGAAAGGAGTATCATTTGGGCATTCCCTGAGCAGAGTTTCTTCCGCAAAAATCCTTTCAACCCAGAATAATTTCTGACACAAAATTATTATTATTACATTGTCATGGTTGGTTAATGCACTGTCACTGCTGCTATTGAAAGCAGAATGGGACATGTTTTCTAAAGACAGATGGGAGAGCCATATTTAGGGAAGTGGCAGAGGTGTGATTGCATGGGTGGGACAGGCAAGAACAGAATACAGATGGAATAGCCTTATAGTGTGAGATTCTATCTTCAGGGCAAACAGCATGTATACATTAATGCCTTACATCAAAAGGGAGAGAGTCTGCCTAGATTCTGACCTCTTTTTGACATCTGAAGGCCAAGATGGTGGTTCACGTGTGATGTCTTTGCTTTTCTAAAGCAGTAAATAAGATCATCCTACATTGGGTAATCTCAGAGGACCTAGATGTTTTCAGAACTTTGTCCGAGATAACAAAAAAGAGAAGTGCTGTATTTGTGAGATCTGAAGCCTTTTGCTTCCCACAGAATGGTAAAATTTCTGCCAGCCCTGAGCTGGTATAGTTTATTTTATCGACGTTCCTGCATTGTGCTCTACAGGCATAAACTGTCAAATCATGAAGAAAAGTGATTCCTCTACCACATATATAATTACATGGTGGCAGTAGATGCATGTCTTTTTGCACTGTGTCCTTCCACATATTTCCCCATTTGATTTAGTCTCTCCCCATTTGGACTTCATTTCCCCTTTCCGTTATCCCCATGTCTCGAGACACACTGTTTCATAGTGACTAGTTACTTTGGGAGTGGGATGGAAAATGAAGATCACTCTTTGCTGGATGGAGATGAACAGTGCCTGAAAGTAAATAAGAAGGAAAGGAGAATTACTTTTTTTATTATTATTATTTATTACATTTGTTACCCCGCCCCAATCGGGAGAACCCGACTCTTTTCATTTGAGGGTAGTTAAAAAGGTGTTTTCTGCATCCTTAAAATATTTTGGACCCAAAACATTTGAGGGCAGAGAATATAGGAAGAGCTTGGCATGTGTTTCGTGTCCCTTGTTCCTTCTCATATTCTGTTTCAGAAGTACAGTCTTGGTTTTGAAGAAGAAATCTTGCAATGTGCTGTTTGTTTACATGCAGTCAAGTTGCTTCCAACTTATTGTGACTGTAGCAGGGTTTTACAGATAAGTGAAATTTTCCAGCTGTGGTTTCCCCTTATTCCCCTGAAGGTGTTCCAATGGCTAGGCTGGGGTTTTGAACTCAGGTCTCCTGAGTCTTAGTATGCCACTCTATCCACTGTGCTACACTGGCTCTCCTGTAATGTACGACTGCTGGGCTCTTTTGTGGGTTTGATCTACAGAGATGTAAATCAGAGAGTTCTCGACCTATGACCCATGGGCTGGATCTGGCCCATAGTCCCATTCCATCCAGCCCTCACTCCCGCCACCATCCTTTCCCCCTCTTCCTGGCTTGGCACGTCCCTAATGCTGCTCCATAGCAGGGTAGATGTTGTAAGAAGGGTTACAACATCCACCTTGCTACGGATCGGCGTTAGGGATACGCCAAGCCAGGTGGAGGGGAAAAGGATGGTGGCTTCCTATATTCTCTGCGGAATCAGCAGAAGCATGCAGCCAGCCACATCCTTCCTAGGTGCTGCTCTGGCCGAGTGTGGGCAATGACAAGCAGGACCCCTCCTTCATCCATGACAGGCTGGTAAACAGGGAAGTGGCATTGGCATGTGTGGGAGTGTTTGCAGGCTGGACTGGTAGCAAGTGTGGGGTGTTTGTGGTGGCGGTGGTGTTGTGTGGGGAGGAGTGTTGGCAGCAGCATGGTGGGAAGTGTTGGTGGGCCAGACTGGTAATGTGTGGGGGAGTGTTGGTGGTGGCAGAGGTGGTGTGTGTGGGGATGGCGGGATCACTCCCCCCCCCTTTTGCTGGCTTTGAGCAGCAGTGGCAAGGGGAACACACCAGTCTAGCCCGCCAACAGTCTGAGGGGCGTGATCCGGCCCCTGGCTTTAAAAGGTTGAGAACCCCTGATCTAAATGATACCTCCTGCATGAACCTGCCTATAACATACTGTTCAATATAGGTTTTGTATAGCCAGTTTGACAGATTTTTGAGAAATATATTTTCAATGGCAGTGCTCCAATGCACAAACTCCCTCCTAAAGGAGGTGAGATTTCTTATTCTACTTTCACTCTGCAGCAAATGATGTCCTCTTCCATCAAACTTATGAAAAATTATAACGTCTTCTCACTGTTTAATTTTAATGCTGGTCTTATGTTTTATTATAGAGTTCTTTTCTTTTATTCTTTAGTTTTTGTTTAAGCTATAGAGCCCCCACCACTGAGTTGAGTTTTTGTCTAAGCTAAAGAGCCCCCACTACTGAATCCTTTTCTTTTGGGAAAGTTGTTGTAGCCTTTTGATTATTTTTGGTTGACAATTTCTGCTCTGGTCCAGTTGTACAATAGTTCTCTTGAGGATGTTCTTTCTTTGACTTCTATGGTTGTGTTCCTACTTTCCTTTTATAGGAACTAAATGTAGAGAGGTTTCCTTAAGAGCTGGTGATCAGGTTGAGGAGGTTTGAACCCAGTATATCTATATGGCACACACTTCTGGAAATGAAGCTGGCTCTTTTGGGTGTCTGTAGAATATAAATTATCATTGTGATCTCCTTATTATTTATTTTATTTATTTTAAGCATTTGTTACCCCGCCCCAATCGGGAGAACCCAACTCTGAGCGGCTTACATCAAAAAATAAAAGCATAAAACAATCTACAACAGTAAAACATCAGGAGTTAAAATCATCAGAAGTTAAAAGCAATACACAATCCCACCATCAGACCCAGGGGTGGCAATCCATTAAATAAGCCACCTGGTATGAGAACCCACGTTCCCGGGTCCCCAAACTTGCCCTGCCAGCCAGGTTTTTAAGCCCTTCCGGAAGGGCAGGAGCTCTGTCTGAAGGCGCAGTTCGGTGGGCAGGAGGTTCCAGAGGGTCGGGGTGGACACGGAGAAGGCTCTCCTCCTGGTGCAGGCGAGGTGCGCCTCTCTCGCTGAAGGAATAACAAGGGAGCCTCTCCGATCCGCCCTGGTGGGACGGACAGATGTTCTTGGGGTGACGCGGTCTCTTAGGTATCCTGGCCCACTACCATATAGGGCTTTAAAGGTAATAACCAGCACCTTGAATTGCACCCGGAGACATACTGGCAACCAATGCAGCTCCCGGAGCTCCTTCCTTCTGTTTTCAATGAATAATAAATAGATTCCTTTAAGCCCCATAGAAGACACCAAAAGTGTAGACCAGTGGCTCCCAACGTGGGACCTATGCTCCACAGGGAGACTTCTATCCCCAGAAGCCTGAGTCAGTACATTGGCTGATCAGTGCTTTAGGGAATTGACTTAAGCTTCTGGGAATTGAAGTCCAAAAACCAAAGGTTGGGAAACACTGGTCTGATGTTCTAAGAGTAGGAAGACTACATCTATAATAGACACAAATGTCTCCGGAGTTGGTCCCCCTCTCATTATTTTACCTTTTTCTTGATTTCCTTCTGTGAAACAGATCCTTGTGGTCCCCTTCTACAGCTCCCCACGAGGGGCATGTGGTAACAGAAGCTCAACTTGCAGCCTTGCTGGACTCCGCATTAGATAACGGGCCTCGCAATGTTCTGCTCTTCCTTCAGGAGAAAGTGAGTACTGTATTTGTTTTCTTTGGTTGAGGGTACTGTGGGCCACCTATGTGTGCCCAAGTCCAGCAAACAGCTTCTCCCATCCTAAATATTGATAGGATTTCTTTGTCTGTAAAAGGGCTGAGAATTCCTCTTGTCCTTCAGAGGACAAGGGTTCTTCTGTTTCCTTAGCTGAGGTGGAAGATTAATAGATTGACAATTGTTTTATTTGCTTTTCTGAGGTAAATGGATAAGTGATTTGAGATACTCAATAGGTGGCCTTCCCAGTAGTGTAGTGTGGGCCCCCCCAGGGGGGCAGCCTGCCCCGGGTGGAACTTTTGGGGCATATGGGTGTTCTTGCACTACAATTCCCAGAAGCCCTAGTGGGTGTGGGAGCCAGCATCCTACAGCCCCACCAGGGAGCAGCAAATTTGGCTTCCGCCCTGGGCGGCTGAATCCCACGCTACGCTACTGGGCCTTCCCCAAGTTGGGGCCACCCATATATATTGCACTGGTGTTGATGAGAGCCGTAACCCAACTCAGCTAAAAGTCCTCACTTAGTGAAGCCCAGTCTGGGATGGCTGCTCCCCAATCATCAATTTCTGATAAGATTTATTCAGCCTTTAAAATGTCACTATTGGGTTCTCTGTCCCATCCTTCCTTTCTCTCTCATTTGAGGCTCAGAAGGGGTTTTCACAGCACTCATAGCAAAAGAGGAGAAGATGCTTCTTTGCTGTAGTCATGTGAGCTGGCAGCCTCGTGATTCTTCATTTACTACTTCCTCATTCGATTCATCTCCACCACAGCACTCTCTGATGTTCCTTTGGGTTAGGCTTTTTACTGATTGAAGCTAAATCCAGAGTCTATTCAGTTTTTATTTTTACATTGATTTCTCTTAATGGGATTGGGAAAGGAAAAGATAGAGTGAAGGTTGCTTTCTGATCTGGAAACACTGGGAGTCAGACAGTCCTTGTTGTCAAAAGTTCTCTTCACTAGCTCCAATTCCCTGTTTTATTTCATTTATCCATTCTGTATGTCTGAACTAAGATTGAGGTGGTTTGGCAATGCTCAAAATGAAAAAGAAATTTCAAAACATAGTGCACAAAGATCATCACTTTGGGGGGGTTTCTTTAAAAAACCATGCTAAAACCAGTCTTTTCTCTCAGCTCAGCGTTGAAGATTTCACCACCTATGGAGGGGTTTTTGGGAACAAGCCGGATAGCGCCTTCCCCAACTTGGAGGTGAGTGAAAAGTGGAAATCTCTATGTTGAGATGAGTTACTGATTTCCCTGCCGGCCCTTGCCACACCCTGGCTAATGAATAGTCTTTTGACACATTCCAGAGTATTTGCACATAGTCAAAAAGAGGAATCAAAAATGCTACTATGGGTTTAAATAGACATCCCACCAGTGAGAGTCTTTTTCCATTTTATGTGGTATAATTCATAACACAGTTTTGGTATCTTCACTCTGACTACTCTACTGTAACAGAGGATTGAAAGTGTGAAGAAAAATTTGGATTCAAGCTATTGTGCTAGACCAGAGGTGCTCAAATGACAGCCCATGGGCTGGGGCCAGCCTGTGGCTCCAATTCACTAGGCCCATGGGCTGGATTGCCGCCACTGCCAAAAGTACAAAAATTCCAGTGAAAATGCTCCAAAACATGTTAAAAACGCAGCAAAAATGTCAAAAAATTGTGTGAAAATGTTCCACCCTCGCTCTCTTCTCCATGGGAAGTGGCAGAGGTGGCAAAAAAGCCCAAAAATGTGCATTGAATTCATGCACCGCCACTCCTTGTAACAGGGGTGCCCAAATTTTTCAGGCCATGGGCCGATCATGTGGTTCAGGGAGCTAGTCACTAAGGCCCGGGGGCCGGATGCAACTCTGACGTCAGTTCATCTGGGCGTGTTTTACTTCTGCTTCCAGGAGCGATGAGGGCTTTGTGGGCCAGATGAATTGGTGTTGGGGGCCGCATCCAGCCCCTAGGTCTTAGTTTAGGCACCCTTGCCTTGGAGGAACCACATCACCAGTCCAATCAGCTGTCTGAAGGGGCATGGTCAGGCCCCTGGCGGAGAAAGTTTGGGAACCCCTGTGTGCTAGACAGAAGAGAAGAACTTTCCCTCTGTTTTTAAATGGTTGGTGAAACAATGTGTACTTACTATGTTTGACTAGTTAGGATTTATTTATTTATTTATTTATTTATTTGAATTTGTTTATCGCCCTCCTTGAAAAATAGGTTAACCATGAAGTTGTCTTTCTTTCTCTTAGCCAAACCTACATTTTAGCAATGTTGTAAGGGGAGGTTGGCATAAGAAACCTCTCTTGGAAAATTACTTTTTAAAATCAGATTTTGCTTTGTGGACTCTTGATGGTTGTTCTGGTCATTCATTCTATGGTTAAATGTTGGCAGATTGCTCTCCTGCTTTTATTCTGGTAGCTGGTGGTGCTGGGAGACTCCAACATCTGGATGCAGCCTAATAGGATTATGCCTGCTTAATGAGCAGGAAGGCACTAAAATGCATATCTGCCAGTATACGGTATGTTTCCGGAACACTGAGAACATTGTTCTGGGAAACTTAACATTTTTGATCAAATGTAAGTAAGATGGATTGTTTTGAAACGGCTGTCATCATATTCGTACAATGCAAACATGTTTCTGTAATCTTTGGCGGGATGTGTGGTACTGGGCTTAAAAAAATAAGCATGCAGCATGATAAAAACCTGGAAATCTAAACAGAAGATTATCAAAATGCCGAGACCATTTGCTCTCCTGTTGTTTCAGATGTTATAACCTTGACTCCTGCAGTATCTGGAGTGTGGGTCTAAAGCAGTATTTCACAACCTTTGGTTTTTGGACTTCAGTTCCCAGAAGCCTAAGTCAATTCCCCAAAGAACTGACTTAGGCTTCTGGGAATTGAAGTTCCCCTGCGGGGCATGTTGGGAAACACTGGTTTTAAAAGGGGGCGGGTTGTAGGAAAAAGAATTACAGTAAAACCTCGCATAAAGAGCACCTCACTCAGATTAACTCACTTAAAGAGCAGAGCTTTCTCTGAATGGTCGCCTCGCTTAACAACTAAAACCAACCAACAACTAAATTGGGGTTCTCAATCCCCCCCCCCATCACAATTGGACACTTACAATGGTGTTTGGCTTAAAGAGCAAAGTTGCTTAAAGAGCAATCCCGTGGAACGCATTTAAGCGAGGTACCACTTGTACACTAAGCCAGCCTTGTCCACAGCTCTCAATCAATAAAGTCAGTCTGTCTAAACCAGGCATTCAGAATTAATGGTTACAGGAGGCAGTGATCGCTACAATGCTGGAGGCATTCAAGAGAAATTTAGGCAACCATCTTTCAGATCTGCTTTGACTTGGATTCCTGCATTGAGTTGGTGGGGTTAGACTTGATGGCCTCTTTGGCCTCTTCCAGCTCTGTGATTCTGTGTTGTGGTACAGCATCTATCCAGGGCCATAGCCAGGGAGTGGCAAGGGTGAGCTTGGCCCACCCTGGCAAAATGCAGTTTCCCACAGGAATGCATTGAAAAGAGGCTTTGTTGCCCATCCTGAAAAAATATTCGCCCACCCACATCTAGAATTCTGGCTATGGCCCTGCATTTATCAACTCTAGCCAGCCTAGTCCAAGACGAGGAAGGGAGAAAGGAAGAGTTGAATCTAGCAGTGTTTGATGGGCTTCACATTGTCAATCCATGCACTTAAAACACAAGTAGCCTGGGGGATGGAGATGCCCATGGCCATGACAGGGCTGAGCAAAGTACTGACAGCTCTGTTACTACCCTCACCGCCTTTGGCCATAACTCTGACTCTTTCTCCAACAGAATGCCTTACACGCAGCTCCCTCCTCTTTAGTGCTGCCTTCTGTGGACTGGTTTGCAGCCAGTGCGGTCCCAGCCTTTTTGAAGGCCAAGCTGGGCATCTCGCCTCTTCATGTGGATCAGAATACCCTGCAGGAGCTGCGCCTTAATGCCAGCCTACCTGCTCTGCTGTTGATACGACTGCCCTATACCACTGGGTATGTAACCAGCCTTCTAGCACCTATTCTAGATAGCCCACCTTTTGTCACTGAATGCAAACAGGGGTTTTGTATCTTTCATCTGCAGCATTACACACAGCATATAGCAGTGATGGCGAACATTTTAGAGACCGAGTGCCCAAATTGCAACCCAAAACGCACTTATTTATCGCAAAGTGCCAACATAGCAACAGGGGAGGAAGGAAATGCTCCCATGGGGGCTACTGGGCAGAGGGGAGGGGCTAACTCTGTGCTGGGGTGACTGCATGGGTGCCCACAGAGATGGCTCCGACTGCCGCCTCTAGAACGCGTGCCATAGGTTCACCATCACTGGCATATAGCAGTAGCAATTAAACTTATATACCACACCATAGCACTCAGTGTACTCTGGGTGGTTTACAAGTTAAGTAGCATCTTGCACACCCCTTCCAACATGCTGGGTACTCATTTTATCAGGCTTGGCGGCCAGATTTTGGCTGCACTACAGCAGATTAACCACTGCTCTACCAGGGCATCTGGATAAACTAAATATTTGAAATCTCTATTTGTCATCATTCATGTTGATTGAACTTGAAATTTGATGCTTTCCATGTTTATTGTCCCAAGATCACAGATTTTAACAAATTGTGAAGTGCCTACAACCCCTAGCCTGTCCATATTTCTTGGGATGGACTTCATGACCCTTCCAATGTTTGGTGATGTATCCTTGCACTTTTGCTTGTTCCCAACAATAATATACGGTACTTCCCTTGCCCCTTCAGGTAGTCCTTCATCATTGGTACTTGTTCCGAGATGTCTGACACTGTAGATTTCCTTTTATTTTACACAATGAGATGTCATCGAGTCCTCAGATGCTAACAACCACACCTTACCTGACCAGTCAAGGAAATATTAATGCTAAGACAAAGTCTCAGTTTACATATAAGAAGGATATGCTAAAAGGACAGTTTCTGACTTTTCTCCCTTCCCTTTCCAGCTCTAGCTTGATGGCCCCAAAAGAAGTTCTAACCAGCAATGGTGAGCAGCTGCATGAAATCTATAGCTCAGTGGGTGTGTGCAGGGTGGGTGTGTTTAGGGCAGGGATGCCCAGATGTTTTGGCCCATGGGCCGGTCACGTGTGTCAGCTAGACAGCCATTTGATTCAGCGGGCCGGCCACATAGTTCCTCCCACCGGAAGCGGAAGTAAAACATGCCTTGCAATCTGTTTTGCCACAGATATGTTTTGCAACAAGATGGGGGTTTAGGCTGCCATTTTCTCTGCTTAAACCATCAGTGCTGACACTACAGCTTGTGGGCTAGATCTGGCCCCCAGCACCAGTTCATCCAGCCGCATGCTGCCTTTGTCACTTCTGGGAGCATAAGTAAAACACTTCCAGGAGCGATGAGGGTGGTGGGGGCCGGAACCAGCCCACAGGCCATAGTTTGGGCACCCCTTTGTTTAGGATGAAGGCAGGTTGGAAGGCATTTAGGGTGACGTGCAAGTTGGGCTCAATTTCAGCTTCTTGGATCTGATTAGAATGTCTGAAGGGGCCCAATTAAAGGAATGTTTCTTTAGTCTTATGCTGACTTGGAGGCTAGCTTTGTATTTCCTTTTGGGGTGGAGGCTTGTCCTCTGATAATGATAAAGTCTGCATGTCTCTGAATTGATCAACATATGCAAATAAAGAGAAGCTGTCAAATGCTAGCAATAGCAATTACACTTCTCTACCGCCCCATAATGCTTAGTGCATTCTTTGGCCGGTTTACAAGTTAATTAGCCTTTTGCCCCCAACACGCTGGGTCCTCATTTAACTGCCTTGGAAGGATGGAAGGCTGAGTCAACATTGAGCCCTGGTCAGGATCAAACTCACAACGTTCTGCCTGCAGCCCAGCAGTTTAACCACTGTGCCCTCAGGGCTCTTATGTTCTCTGAGAAGGATTGCCCGTCCTATGTGAAATCCAGAAAGGCTGCTTTGAGGCTTGGGCTGAGAGCGGGGATAGAAGAAGATAGGGCTGGAGATGGAGGAAGTGGGGCTAGAGCCTAGGCATATAAATTTGAAATATAATATAAATTTGAAATATTATAATAATAATAATAATAATAATAATAATAATAATAATAATAATAATAATAATAATAATAATAATAATAATAATAATAATAATAATAATAATAATAATAATAATAATAATGAGGGAGAAGTGTGTGAATGGGCATATGCTTGTCCTATGAGTACATCTTTCAAGGATGGAGGTCTTTGGTCTATTTCCTCCTGTTTTGAACAAAAGTTCTCCACACAGATGAAATCCTGGGACAAGTTTTGAGTGCTCTTCAGTTGGAAGATACTCCCTATACAGCCATCCTGACTGCTTTACGGCCTTCGAGGGTATGTGGATGTTCTAATTGCTGTATAACCTTAATTGGATTCTAGTCTTGTGCATTTTTCTCCCCATTGTGGGAGATCTAAGCAACTCTTAACATTTCACTGATTTCTTTTGCTCCATGAATCTCTTGTGTATCCTTTCATTTCTTCCATACATAGACCCTCCCTCCACCACCAAAAATGCAGGTGGTATGAATATATTATAAAAAACAGTTGGTATGAATGTGTTATCAATTCCCAAAACAATTAAAATAGTCTAAAATGGTGAAGATTAAAAAACCAACTGTACTATCCAAAGATCTTGCTAAAAAGATTTGTTTGTGTCTATGTACAGTACATGTGTTTCGCAGGACTGTGGTGGCTTAGTGGTTAAGGTGCTGAGCTTGTTGACTGGAAGGTCGGCAGGTCAACAGTTTGAGACCTGATTGCTGCACATTGGAATGAGTGTCTGCAACAATAGGATGCCTTACTCTCGAGTAGTCCCTATCATTCTTCTGAGTTCCAGCTCCCTAGCTGGACAACCCAGGCATCTAGATATGTGTAGATAAGGTAGCGTCGAGCCAAATAACCTCTCCAGTCCTCTTCAGGTGTTTTAAAAGTATATTGAAATCAGAGCAAAGTTCAGCATAAAGCATCAGAAGCTTAGAAAACATTTCAAACCAAAGAAATAAATCTGGTTATTCAAGGGGTTGCCCAGGGGCCCCTTTTCTCTCAAGCCTCTACATTTTTGCAGTTCAAAAGCATAGCATCCAAGAGAGTGTCTCAGTGTGTGAGCGTGAGTCTCTGGATTATATCTCCTAGCAAATGGTCCACCTTGTGACCCTCCACTTTAGGGATTCCAACCAGTGATCTTACAGCATGACATGTCTATCACACATTAGTTTCATTTCTCTAAAACCATGAGGCAACTCATGAGACAAGGATGTTTACATTCCTTTCTCTCTCCCTCTGATCTGAAAGCACCATATTGAATGAGGCTAAAGCAAGGGTAATTAGGTGGACAAAAAGATCATGAAAAAAGCACAGTTTAAAACAGGGTTTATTTCATAACAGCGTCCATCTCTGTTCCAGCTCTTGCCAACCTAGCAGTTTGAAAGCAAGAGATTACAAGTAAATAAACAGGTACCACTTTGGTGGAAAGATAACAGCATTCCATCCACTCCAGTGACTAGTTATGCCTTCCAAATGACCGTGGAAATGTCTGCAGACAACGCCGGCTCTTTCTCTGCAAACAGAAATGAGCACCACATCCTAGAGTTGTATATGACTTTCAAGCAAGGGAGACTGTTACCTTACATCCATGATTCCCAATGTGGGGCACACGCCCCACAGGGGGACAATTTAATTTTTAAGCAGGGCAATTCAAGAATGAGTTATTAAAAGTTAAGGCCTTTTAGATTTCTTCCAGATGAATAGGAGTTCACTTTTTTGAATAATAAAAATTATATGTCATGGGATGGGGATAGAGTCAGGATTTTAGAGAGGCTTGGGTGGGGCATTGCAGAAGAAAAGTTGGGAGCCACTGTCTTACATGTATTTACATGTCAGCAGGAAAAGAATTTGCTAGGCCTCTCTAGGGTGTGGGTTCCATATAACTATAAGAAAGGCCCTACACTTTACGGGTGTCGGCCTCACCTCTGGTAGTTGTTGAACAGGGATAAAGGCCTCTCGGGGGAATTTTTCTTCATCTCCTTTTATTCCTTCTCCTCTTCCCCGCTTCCTTCTCCTCTTTTTAAAAGGTTATTGTTTGTCTTATGTGTTCACAAATGCTTCTGCTTAGTTTTATTGTGCTTCTGATTGCTTTCAGTCTAATAAAAATTGTGGCTATATTATGTGTAAAATAAACATAATCCCCTCTACAGGTCATCCGAGATGTATCTGATTTGGCCCCTGAGAGACTAGGCCGGCAGTTGCTCCAGAAGCAGACTGTGGTACCACCGCTAAGTTACCCTAAAGGAAACAACCCGCTGATACTCTTCTGGGCCAGCAATTTTTCGGTAGCATTCAACAACACATGGCATGAACTCACAAACCTCACCTTTGGGGCCGGTGCCTCTGTTGATGTAGACTCGTCCACATGGAGCTCCAATGCTTCTCAGTGAGTTGAGGGTGAGGTCAGGAGGGCAGCTGGAATGATGGGCAGATTGAGGTGATCACAGGGATTGGGTCGGTTGAGTTTTTACTGTCAGCCAGAGGTGATGAGGGCCAGAGTGCTGGGTAGCATTCACAGACAAATCCTGAGTTGAATGAATTAAACTATTTGCCTACACATCATCAGACATTTACTTCTGTTTGAAGTCATTCTGACCCTGCTTCCCAAAATGGATAGGATACTGAAGTCCTGTCTTGTTCTTTCCCAGACTGGTATTCTTAAGATGTATTGGACCAACACACACACACACACACATTTGTGTTTCATCTGGAAGTAGTGCTTATGTACTGCCATGGCACTTAGTGCACTCTCTGGGTGGTTCGCATGTTAATTAGTGTTTCCCCCAACATATTGGGTACTCATTTTATCAACCTCTGGAAGGATGGAAGGTTGAGTCCACCTTGAGCCCTGGTCAGGATAGAACTTACAACCTTTTGGTTGCAGTACAGCAGTTTAACCATTGCGCCAGCTTAGAAGTGACTGTGCTTCTCCTATCATAGTGATGGCGAACCTATGGCACACATGACAGAGGTGGCACTCAGAGCCCTCTGTGTGGGCACCCATACAGTCAACCCAGCACAGAGTTCACCCCACCCCTCTACCCAGTAGCCCAATGGGAGTGCTCCCTCCCTCCTCCCAGCACAGAGTTCACCGCCCCTTTGCCCTGCACCCCATTGGGAACGCTTCCTCCCTCTCCCAGCACAGAGTTCACCCCGCCACTCTGCCCAGCAGCCCAATGGAAGCATTACCTTCCTCCCCTGTTGCTATGCTGGCACTTTACGATAAATAAGTGGGTTTTGGGTTGCGGTTTGGGCACTCGATCTCTAAAAGGTGCACCATCGCTGTCCTACCACCTTATGTCCTCATAGTCGCCTGAATTACAGTTTGATTCTTCTTTAATGTCCCAATCAAACCCTTCCCTGGCAAAATGAAGACACTTTCTTGGCTTTGTCGTTGGCCAAACTTAAGTCCTCATCATTGCATGTCTCTGGCAGTAGTTGGGAGATCAGCAAATGAGCCAGATTCTGTATCCTCACATTCACACTGTGTGGTGTTGTCTGCCAGCTGTGGAAATGTGGATAAAATTACAATATGGTTTAAACACACAAACACCCACTCAACCCTGATTCTTGGGCTACTGTCTTGTTTCATGTGTACTAGATTCTACACGTGTGCAGTCAAATGGCTTAATTAGACTTTGAGAGGCCATCTGGAGCACAACTGCATCTGACATTGTGGTAAACTTTCCCCAGTTAGCTTCTTTGAGATTATACCTCTTATAGTAGATTGAGATTAGATGGGGCTACTTGAATACAAGATGAATTTCCTGTGAATATGGAGAAATTAAATCCATGGAGCATTTATGTGCATGCAGTTTATGCCCTGTCACATGTACAAAGGAATATCTAGCAAGTGGCTAAAAGAATGCTATTGAAGGTAGTTTCACATCTGGCCTAGACACAGAAGAAGAAGAAAAAGCCCACATCTGGTAAAAAAATTTCTAGTTATTTTAAGATTTGCTTGTTTATTTTGAATTTTACCTAAATTTCCTATGCATTCATAATTTTAAATTGTGCAATGTTCAGATTAGAAGATTACACTTTGTGCCGTTTTATGTACTATATATTTATTACATTTATACCCCGCCATTCATAAAGAGATAGCATTCAAGGTGGCCTACAAACTTTTTGAAAGAAATAAAGAGAGATAAAGCCAAGATTCAGATGAAATCTTAATAAAATAATATGAATCCATCTCACCATAAAACCATAAAAATCAAGCAAATACATTTTAATAAACTTAATTGAATTGGATACAGATTAAAAGCAACACAGCAGAGCTAGTTAAACATCAAATGCCCATCTTTAAAATGTGGCTGCCTTAAAACCAGACAGAGATAACCACTCAAAAGGGAGTACATTCCATAGTCTGTGAGCCACACAGAAGAAGGGCCTCTCTAGCATGTTTTTTTAGACAAACTTCTGAAGTGGTTGGTATTTTTAAGAGAGCCTCTCCTGAAAATCTTCAAGTTTGGATAGGCTCATAATGAGAAAGACAGTCCTTCAGGTAAGCTAGGGCCCTGCAGTTCTGGCTATGAACTAATGTCAGACGGGGCTTTAGAGAAAAGGGATAGGTGGAAGATAAAATATAGCCCGCTCAGATTATTTTAGTTTGCTGTGTTGAGCATTGCTGCTTCAGAACATTACTTTTTTAAAATTTCCACATTACAGGTTGGTACTGAAATATTCCAATGTGGGTGGTCAGCCCTTGACAGTGACGTAAGTATAATGGACTTTTGCTCTCTCACTCTCTCTTGCTCTCTCTTTTTGTGGACCAGGAGAACAAATAGCTAAGGCAGGGGTGCGCAAACTTTTCGGGCTGTGGGCTGGTCACGTGGTTCAGCAGGCCAGTTGCATGATTCCTCTCACCTGCCTTGCAATCTGTTTTGCAACAGGATGAAATAGATTTTAGGCTGCCATTTTCTCAGCTTAAACCCGGGGTGCCCAAACTATGTCCCATGGGCAAAATCAGGCCCCCGACACCAATTCATCCGGCTCCAGGAAGTGGAAGTAAAATAATGGGTTGGAGGAATTGGTGTTGGGCTGGATCCGGCCCACGGCCTGTAGTTTGTGCACCCCTAACCTAAGGGCTCGACTACATTGTAGAAATAAATTGAGAACTCTTTCAGATATTTTGAAGTTGATTTATAGTCACATGGTATTTTGTGTCTTTGGATCCTAATGGGAGAACTTTTAGACCCAATGTAAGCTGTGCAGAATATCAGTCTAGGGAACTACATGGGATTTCATATTGCTGCGTTTACGAATGATTTGTCAATTCAGTTATAGAATCAAAAGGGATACATATTTTAATGTTCATTTTAAAAACATTTTTGAAGTGGCATAGTGCATAAGTGATGTAGCGCTAATTGAAGCAGTTCAAAAGAAAAGTTATGAGTTTAGCCACCGCAGGTGCCACTGGCAAAATAGCCACCACAATGTGGCTCTAGTGCATGAATTTGACACTTCTTCATTCAGATTTATTCTCAATTCAATCTTTACCACTGATTTACATTGCCTTTTTAATATTTTTAATAGTCTGATTATTTTCAATATATATTTGAAGTGGCGTAGCCCCATTAATGCTTAAGTGATGCAGCACTAAAATTGAAATATATCGTTTCTAAAATTACTGTACCCTGCAATCTGAAACCCTTTATCTCTAGGCAGTGAAAACTTTCCAAAACCCTGAAATAAAATGTATGCCGACACAGGCAAAACAAATCAAAATATATGTGACCAGAATCGATTCAAACTAATAATCCGTGCTAGGGTGTTTAAAGTAAACCTGTTTCTAGCTTTAAAATGTATGGTTAGCTATATGTCATGTATCCCTGATCTTTAAATCAATTTCAGCCATGGCAACCAGCCTATTCTCCAATAGAGTATACATTTTTGAAAGATGGTGTTTGTTTATTTATTTATTTATATTCAATTTGTATAGCCACCCCAATTGACATGCGACTCTGGATGCCATACATAAAATCCCTAACTTTTAAAGCAGGGATGCCCAAACTATGGCTTGGGGCTGGATGCGGCCCCTGATACCAAGTCATCTGGCCCACAAAGTCCTCATCACTCCTGGAAGCGGAAGAAAAATGAACCCATATGGGCGCATTTTACTTCCGCTTCCAGGAGCGATGAGGGCTTTGTGGGCCAGATGAATTGGCATTAGGGGCTGCATCTGGTCCCCGGGCCGTAGTGACCAGCTCCCTGAACCACGTGACTGGCCCGTGGCTCAAAAAGTTTGGGCACCCCTGGTTTAAAGCTATAGAAACCCTTAAAATTCCCCAAAACACCAAAAATATTTTCTTGTTGTTAAAAGCAGCTGTCTGCCAAATTTTTAAAGCACAATATTTTATGAAGTTTTATTTCCATTAGTTTTTTACATTTTGCATCATAGGATTTAGGAGTGGATTTCTAATTTTCTAGAAAAGGCATAGTTGCGTATAAGTTCCATATGTACCTTTACCAATGTCTAGCCCACCATACCCCCATGCTCAAATGAATTGACACTTGGAGGCAATGTAGTAGCATTTGGTGGAATTTACTAGTCTTAACAAAAGAAGAAGAAGAAGTAGTCAGGGCTTATTTCAGAAGGTATTATTAGAGCTTGGAATGATTGCTAACTCAGTATTCCCCAGCTTGCATAGGTAGATCTACCATAGCTAGTGCCTGGAGAATTTTGGGAATTGTGATTTAAAAAACAACAACCCATCACTTAACCTGTTTTGAGTATTGATGTATCGCATGATGTGGGTTAGAGAGCCTGGTTGTTGTAAAGAGATGCTACAACTGAGTTTTGAAATCACTGACTAGTGAGGATAGAGTGAAGACAGCTAAGATCCTAATGCAGGGGTGGCCAATTTTGGTGCTCCAGCTGTTCTTGGACTTCAATTCCCAGAAACCCTGACCAGCAGGTACTGTATATTGACTTGGGATTCTGGGAATTGAAGTCCAAGAATAGCTGGTGCACCAAAATTGGCCACCCCTGTCCTAATGGGATTTTTTTAAAAAAAATTCAGTAACTTTTACCAGCCGCTTTCCTTCAGTAGATTTCTACCCCTGCTCCAGGTTCCGCATGACAAACCGTCGCTATCCAGTTTCAGCACAGAACTGGTTTACCCTTCAGACTGTGGAGTTTCTCAGGCCTCCCAACCCACCAGCGATCTTCAACGCTACTCAGATCACTGCCCCCAGCAACTATTCTTTCAGCTGTGCCCGTGTCAGCAGCCTGCTAGGCTCCGAGTCCATCTTGGTACCCAGCAGTAATGCCAGCAACTGGAAGGTGCTGATGTTGAATTTCCAGGTAAGCTGTGAGACTCAGCATAGCGAGTTGGCTCTCGGCAAAAGGTTGAGAACAGCGGTTCCCAACATGAGGCCCATGGGAGACTTCAATTCCCAGAAACCTAAGTCAGTACATTGGCTGATCAGTGTTTTGGGAAATTGACTTACCGTATATACTCAAGTATAAGCCTAGTTTTTTAGTCCCAAAACTGAGCTCCCAAAAGGGGAAATAGCTTATACTTGGGTCAATGACCATGAGGATCCCAAAACCGCGTTGGATTGAGACATGCCAACAATTTAATTAATTTTACCATATTTTCATGTATTTTGATTATTGAAACTCAATATCAGTTGCTGCATTTCCCATCCTCGGCTTATTCTCGGGTCAGTCTATTTTCCTGTGTTTACAGGTAAAAATTTGGTGCCTCCGCTTATATTTGGGTCGGGTTATACTTGAGTATATACAGTAGGCTTCTGGAAATTGAGGCACAAAATCCAAAGGTTGGGAAACACTGGTTTAGATCTTCTTAAGACAGGGCTAAGAAAAATAGTGCCTGTGGCCACCAATTCTTTTTCCCTCTCAAAGAAGAAATCTAAAAAAAGGAATTATTGATCTTGGAAGCCTCCAGGAATGATATTGTTGCAATAACATGGCCTGCAAGATTCCTCAGTCTCCTAAGAATTGCCCAGCCAACAAAAATGAAACCAGATGTGGATTTTAATTTATGGACATTTCTTCATTTTCAGAGCTTGGGTGGTCCTTGGTAATGTCCAATTGCTGCAAATTGGCCCCCATACCACCCAGAGCTGCCTATCCTTCCCTTAGGACAGTGATGACAAACCTTGGCACTCCAGATGCTTTGGAACTTCAATTCCCAGAAGCCCTGATCAGCAGGAGTGTCGACTTGGGCTTTTGGTAATTGAAGTCCAAGAACACCTGGAGTGCCAAGGTTCACCATCCCTGCCTTAGGAAAAGAGTCCATGCATGTTTTCCAAGCGACGTGTCCCTCTGTACTTTGTGTTTGGATCAGCCCCTTATTTTGCAAGTTCTTTCAGCTATGAGATGTGACCAGGCCTTGCTTGCTTTTCGCAAGCTAAACCCTGAAGTTCCTGGGCTAAAATGTTTTCCCCTGCAGGCTTTGTAAATGATACCTGAACTAGCACTGATCTTTATTCTGTACTGTGACAATGCACAGAAAGGAACACTTACCTGTCCCAGGCATATCAGAAAGCAAAAAACACTGTAGCACTTCAAAGACTGCTATATTTTTATTGTTAGCTTTCGTGGATCAAGTCCACTTTTTCAGACAAAGAGTAAAACTTACAGGCGTGGTTTATATACACCAAAGTCAGGGGTTAAAGGGAGAAGGGTTTGGTTAAGCAGAATGACAGACAAGCAAACATAACAATACAGCTTCCTACAGCTATCAGTAACAATAGATTAGTCATATTAGTTTTAAATGTCTCCCTTTCAATCTCAAATGTGTGGAGCAAAGCCCTCTTACTTGCATGTCAGAAAACAAAAACACTGTACTGTACTTGGTTACTTCCTGTTTTTCTGAAGAGAATTGGCAGGAAGGTTGTAATACACCAAAATATAATATATAAAATATCTAGCAGCATATAGCAATCTGTGTATCAAATTTTGCTAATATCTAATCCCCTGCGATGGGTGTCTAACAGATGGATGTATTTGATTTCTGCTATCTCTCTTTCAATCCTAGTTTTCTCTGTTCCAGAATGGTAACTTTCAGGTCTTGGATAGAGTGTCCAATTAGATTGAAGTGGTTTGAGACAGGTTTCTCTGTGTTGCCATTCCGGATGTCTGATTTGTGTCCATTAATTCTCTTGCATAAAGATTGTCCTGTTTGTTCTACATAAAGCACGGACGGACATTTTTAACAAGCAATGGCATAAATCACATTGACAGAAGCACAAATAAAACTGCCTTTAATGTTGTGTGTGGTGCCGTTGGGTCCAGTAATACTGTTTCCAGAGCGAATGTGGGGGCATAGACGCATAGTTGACATCTGGATTTGCAGCAGGGTCTAGTTCCCATATCTGCTCCACTTCTGTGTAGTCTGTTGTGTGTCAATAGTTGTTTGAGATTGGGGGGTTGTCTATAAGCGAGTAGGGGTCTGTCACCAAGGGCTTTGGAAAGCGAAGCACTCTTGTCCAAGATGCTCATTATGCGTGTGAGGGTTTTAAGTTGAGGGCTGAAGGAGACAATCAGTGGTGTTCGGTTGCTTTCCCTTCTGGGTCTGTCTTGTAGTAGATCACTCCTGGGTATTCATCTAGCCTGGTTGATTTGTTCTTTAACCATATTGGATGGGTATTGTAGTTTGAGAAATGCATTTTGTAAGTCCTTGAGCTTGGCATCCCTGTCATGTGGGTCTGAGCAGATGCGATTGTACCTGAGGGCTTAGCCGAAGACAATGGATTTTGTTCTATGTTGTCGATGGAAGCTGGAGGCATGCAGGTAGGTACATCTGTCTGTGGGTTTGCGATAAAGTGTAGTACTAAGATGTCCATTTTGTAGTTTCACAGTGGTGTCCAGGAAATTTACTTGTTGTGTAGACTGGTCCAAACTGAGTTTGATATTTGGGTGAAAATTATTGAAGTCTTGATGGAATTTCTCTAGGGTTTCTTTTCCATGCGTCCAGATCAAAAATATGTCATCAATGTGTCTCAAATAGACAAGTGGTTTATAGGCACAGCAGTCAAGAAAACTTTGTTCTAGATCAGCCATGAATCTGTCCCAGAGTCCCACGTAATCAATTACTGTATTTATTTAAAAAGTAAATTTGGCATGCTCTGGATGGTGAAATATCTAGGGTTGAGATCAAGGGAGGAAGGAGAAATCAATTTTCACTGTTAATACTTTGCTACTCAATCTCTTCAGATCCAGAGTTTCAACGTGACGGGCGAAGTATTCTCCTATGCCAGTGACTGTGCGGGCTTCTTCTCTCCTGGAATCTGGATGGGTTTGCTGACCTCCCTGCTCCTTGTGGCCATCTTCACCTACGGCCTCCACATGGTCATGAGCCTCAAGACTATGGACCGCTTTGATGATCCCAAGGGCCCTACTATCTCTGTGCCCCAGACGGAGTAGCTCTTTGCCCTCCAAGCTGGTCATATTCTCTTCATTCCATCCATGGTGACATCTTCCCTACTCTCAGTGCAATGCATTAAACCAGGGGTGCCCAAACTATGGCCCGTGGGCTGGATCCGGCCCCTGATGCTAATTCATCCAGCCCACGCCACCCTTGCCGCTCCTGGAAGTAGAAGTAAAACACACACATAATGGTGTGTTTTACTTCCACTTCTGGGAGTGATGTGGGCAGTGTGGGCCAGATGAATTAGCATTGGATGCCAGATCTGCCCCATGAGCCAAAAGGTTTTGGCACTCCTGCATTAAACCCTGTTTGGTCCTGGTCCTTTCCCTTTCTAGCTTCTAATTCCTTTTCCCCATTTGTGGCTCCCCCACTTGTGGCCCCCCCCCCATGACTTCTTGACTCTCTTTAATCGTTTCTAGCCCAAAAGTCCCTAACAAAGGGACATGGTGTAAATACGAAGGAAGTGTAATTTTCCTACCCAATGGAAATGAAGACCCTATACATGTTGCAATGTCGAGGGCAGATTTCTTCAGGGACGTTGCCATCCTCCATTTTCCACTGGAAATGTGCCCTTTCATCCGCTGTTTATATTCTCTCCCCACTTGTTGTGTTCAGTTCTTACCTTACCTGCTCACCTGAAGCTGTTTTTGCAATCTTTCTGCTGTAGTCTAGGTGATTCTTCTCTCCCCCAATACCACCTTTATTTATTTAATGTGATACCTGTGAATAGTTCTGTTTACAGTGACTCAGTGTTTTGGATGCCTTTGCTGCTCTTGAAGGGGAGCGGACAGGGGCTTCCTATCCTACAACTGCTGTTCCATCAACTTGAAAAAGAATAAATAAAATTTAAATAATGAGATTTGTGGTGTGGGTGTGAAAATGGAACAAGTCTTGAGAGCGTGTTATTTTTAAGGACTGTTGTGTAGCCTCGTTTTTTTTGGAGGGGGCCTCCAAGCAATTACTGTTCAGCAGCTGAAACCACCTTATGTTTTTATGCCGGTGAAACACAGAAGCCATAACTTTTGAAAGTCTATTGCTCCAAGTTAAGGAATCACACACAATATTTGTTGCATGCTGAGTTGTGTGATTTAGTATGCAACTTATAATGTCTATGATGATTTCTTAACTTGGTACAGTTCACCTTCAAAGGTTACCATAAATACCTGAGTATAAGTCGGGGGTTTTAGCCCAAAAAATGAGGTCCAAAAATGGGACTTGACTTATACTCGGGTCAATGTAAACACTCAAAAACATACCCACACAAATGTCTAAATTAATTAATTTTACCGTATTTTCATGTATTTTAATTACTGAAACTCACTAGCAGCTGCTGCATTTTCCACCCCTGACTTATATTCGGGTCAATCTATTTTTCTAGTTTTAGAGGTCCAAATTAGGTACTTCAACTTATATTTGGGACGATTTATAGCTGAATATCTATGGTATGCTGTTAATCATCCAATTTTAATTCCCCTTCCCAGAAGCGGTGTCTTACAAGTTTCAGTGATTTTCACGATCAGCATTGCTGAGTGAACAGCTTGACGTACTGTACAGTACTTGTATTTTGGGAGACTACTCATCAGTACTACTCATCAGATAGCTCAGTGGTTTAGGTACATGGCTCGGGAGCGAGAGGTTTGCGGTTTGATTCCCCACCTTGCCTCCTGTATAGTCATGGGCAAGCTACAGAGTCCCAGGTTGCTTCCAGAAGAAGGGAATAGGAACCCATTTCTGTGTATTCTTTACCTAGAAAATACTGGAAAGAGTTGCTGTAAGTCAAAATTGACAGCATGCAATTTCTAATTAAAGGACTATTATTGTAACAGTAAGAATAGCAACAAGATCCAGAATAAAGTTGTATTGCTTTCATTAGGCTATATTAAATCAGGGTTACCAAATCTTTCTGAGCAGATGAACACATTTTAAGTTTTGATTAAATGTTTATAAGCATACAGGATGGCTGCCTTAGGGGATACATCGTGTGTGTGTTGAAAGGCAGTGTGGAAGAGGAAACGTAGACACCCAGAAGGAGGAGAAAAGAAGCTGGGAAGCCAACAAGGATAGAGGAAAATACACAACTTGTCAGGTTTCTCATATTTGTGAACTGACAGTCCTTAAGAGGGGCAAAAGCCACAACTAAATAGGAGAGGGAAAGTGTCATCAGAAATGCATTCAAAGATGCCTCGGATGTATTAAAGAGCCCATTGGGGGGAAAACTTTTAACACAAGGAGTATGCAAAGGGCACGTCTCTGCAAAAAAAATATATGGGGAAAATCTGATTTTATGTGGAAAATATTTTAAAGGGGAGATACAGTATAAATTGCTGCAATGCAGAGATTCAGTCAGAGCAGCCATCTAAGTTCCCATTTAAAAAATCTCACAGGGGAGAAGCCATATGAATGCATGGAATGTGGGAAAAGATTCAGTCAGAGCAATAACCTCAGTAAACGTCAAAGAACCCACACAGATGAGAAACCACTGCCTCCAATGGACTCCTTCTCTCTCCCGGTCCAGCCTGGGGAGAGGAGACTCAGCTGTGTCAGGACTGGCGACTATAATACCTGCTACCACCCCCACACCTACCGGACTCCTGACCAATGTCCTTTGGCTAAGAAAAGGAATTGGACTGCAGCCGCAGGTGGATATTTTCGCAATATAATGTTTTCTACTATAATGTGTATTGTTCTATTGTATGATATTTAGTGAACCTTATTGCTTTGTTTTACTGTATGACTGATTCTTGGGAGACAAGCTATGAGAAACCCGGGGAACATAGTTTAAAGTAGAGACATCCAACAGGAATTTGGGACATATAAACATATGTGGTGGGATTCTAAAATTATTTCCAATTTTTGGCAAAAAATTGGACAAGAAATAGCTAAAATTTTACATTTTTATTTAAAGTTGAATGAAAAAAATTATTGACAGACTTAGAGGATTTGAATTTAGAGGAAAATACAAAGCATCTATTAGCTATTTTCTTAACTTTGGCAAGACAACAGGTGGCCAGAAATTGGAAAGGTGCTTTGAATTTAGAACTGAGCAAATGGTACACTGATGTTTGGGATATGGTGCTTAATGAAAAACTTACATGGGATCTAAACATAAAAGGGGGAATATTAAAACAAAATAGATTTTGGAACATTTGGAAATCTTTTTTGCAATATACATTGAGGGAAAATAAAGGAGATAAACCTGCACTGTGTTTTTGGCAGAACAACTGAGTTGTAAAAGCGATAGCTGGCAGACTCAAGGACCTTAGTGCACTTGGGTGTTATATGTACTGTGTTATAAAAAGTTGTAATACCATGATGAAGAGAAGAATTGGAACAAAGTGTAAAAGTATATATATATATATAAGTAGAATGGTTAAAAGATAGATTGTATTGAAAAGAGTGGAATTAACTTTTTTTTCTTGCTGTATTTTATAATTGTTATTTCTTTTTTCTTGTTTAGTAAGTCATGTCATTTTGTAATTTGTTGCTTCTTTCTCTTTTAATATTTCTTTTTTGTTAAAAAACTTTAATAATTTTTTTTTAAAAAAGTAGAGACATCACCTTGCAAACAAAAATTCGCAATGGTATTCCCAGTGGTAATGTAGGGTTGTGAGAGCTGGACCATAAGGAAAGCTGAGCACAGAAGAATAGATACCTTTGAGATGTGGTGTAGGAGGAGAGTTTTGAGAATCCCCTGGACAGTCAGGAGAACAAATAGGTCAAATAGTAAAGATGAAGCTAAAGTACTTTGGACATCAAATGAGAAGAGAAGATTCACTTGAGAAAGCCTTGATGCTAGGAAAGGTAGAGGGCAAAAGAAGGGGGCGGCCAAAAATGAGATGGCTAGATGATATTGTGGACACAATGGGCACAGAGCTGAGCAAGTTGAGGGGGATGGTGGAATACGGAGGTGCCTGGCGGGCAATGGTCCATGGGATCGCAAAGGGTCGGACTCGACTGTGAGACTGAACAACAACAAAACCTGTATTTTGATTGTACTGTACTGTAATATTGTATTGATGTGTAATGTGTACTGATCTACTATATATTTACTGTACTTTACTGTTTTGTTAAACTGTATGATATTGTATTTTTGTTTGCACTTTAATATTGGTATTTGTGGACTCTGTGAGCCGCTCTGAGTTGGTTGCTACCGAGGAGAGCGGCATACAAATTTAAATTGTTGTTCTTGTTGTTGTTCTTTACAAAACATGCATTTTCAAGAAAACAGGCATGACAGACAAAAAAAGTGTAACTTAACCAGAAAACTGAATGCAAGACAAATATGCCTGAGGTTCAAGGCAAAAAAACACTGATTTGAACTTTTAATTTTCTGATACATAACCCATCTCAGAAAAGGATAAACTGATAAGGCTCAGAGAGAAAAGTATCATTGGCAGTATATCTATCTATCTATCTATCTATCTATCTATCTATCTATCTATCTATCTATCTATCTATCTATATGTCTATCTATATCTATCTATATCTATCTCTATATCTATCTATCTATCTATCTATCTATCTATATCTCTATATATATATATATCTATATATATATATTCACAGAAAATAAAGTATAGTGAAACCTCGCATAAAGAGCGCCTCTCTTAGAAAGTAACTTGCTTAAAGAGCAGAATTTTCTTTGAATGGTCGCCTCAATTAACAAATAAAACCAACCAAAAACTCACTTAACAACTAAATTGGGGTTCACAATCCACCCCCTGAAGTCACAATTGGTCACTTACAATGGTGTTTCACTTAAAGAGCAAACTCAGAGCAATCCTGTGGAACGCATTATGCTCTTTAAGTGAGGTACCACTGTAGTGGTACCTGTGCTATACATACACAAATAGCAATGGCAGATACTACAACAAAATAAAAATTAGGAAGCTGCAAGGCACGAAGCAAGTAAACCACTCTAGAAGTTATGATGAGTTTTGTAGCATTTCTGTTCTTCTGTAAGAATATTGTTTGGTAATTATTGAGTCTCTGAGCATCCATCCAAGCTTAATGTACAAACTGATGCCTAAAACATAGTTCCCCTGCCTAATACATGTAAGTCCAGTGATGTACAACAACAGTGAAACAGTTTCTAAGATCCTGTATCATTGTGGAGATGAAGCTATGAGCTATCTGGGGTGCTGTACACTTTAGGAAAAAATGCAGATCTCAGTATAAAAGCTGCGAGCACTGGCATAGGAAGTGAAGGACTTGTGAGAGGTAGGAAGGCATGCCAAATAATTTTAAAAGACCACATGAGATTGCTTTGTTGTATATGAAGTTGGCAAATGGTTTAACATTCAGTCACTTCCGGATCAAAGTCTTTTCAATGTTGCAATACTGTAATTCCAGGCAACATCAGCTTATCTATTTCTATTAGTTTTATTTATCTACGTTGCTTATGTGTTAAATGGTTGTGAAATGTCCAAAAGTCATAGTCATGGGTTGACTATGAAAAAATGTAGGCACAGATAGCTTAAAAATAAATCCGTTTTTGCAACATATGAAGAATGCCAGGACCGGAAACTTAAGTACATTTGTGGAACCTTGTGTAACAAAAATAATTGGTTACACAAGGTACTTCGTTATATGATTTTTTCATTATACGATGGATGAAAATCCCTATGGCAGTGATAGTGAACCTTTTAGAGACCACCCAAAACCTACTTATTTATCGCAAAGTGCCAACACGGCAACTGGGGAGGGAGGAAACACTCCTATTGGGCTGCTGGGCAAAGGGGTGGGGGTGAACTCTGTGTTGGGGGAAGGGATGAAGCACTCCCATTGGGCTGCTGGGCAGAGGGGTGAGCCAAACTGTGCTGGGGCAATTACATGGGTGCCCACAGAGAGGGCTCTGAGTGCCACTTCTGGAACATGTGCCATAGGTTCGCCATCACTGCCCTATGGGGTGCACCATAGAACGAAAATCTCTATGGGGAAAATCATACAACTAAAATCTCTGGGAAGAATCATAGAAAGAAAAATATTCATTGTACGATTTTCCCTATAGAGATTTTTGTTGTACGATGCAACATCCCCCCCCAAAAAAAAAAAATCTCTTCGTTGTATGATGCATTCGTTATACGAGGTTCCATTGTACTTACAAAATGCAAATCTGAAATGTAAAAGCTTATAGCCTAAAAAGGAATACTGAAAAAGCTGAGAGCACATCTCTAAAATACATCCCTTTAAAAGTAGAAGTATATTTAACAAATTTCTCCAAAGTAAAAAAAGCATAGCTTTCAGTGATTTTAAGCCATAAACATTTCAAAATGGAATACACATTTATAGATATAGATATATATTGCATGTTTACATATTGCAAGTAAAAAGCATTGGAGTGGCAAATACTTTGATTAATTAACCTCAGCTGGAAGCTAAATAACTGCTATAGTAAAAATAAACAATATTTTTTTTTCATTGTGTCAGAAGCACACAAAGGTGCTTTTTGGGTTGAAAGGATTTTTGCTGAAGGAACTCCACGCAAGGGATGCCCGAATGAGGCTCCTTTCATGTACTCAAGATCTTTTCCCACCAAAGTGATCCATAATTATCTACTTGCAGTTTCTTGCTTTCAAACTGCTAGGTTGGCAGGAGCTGGGACAAGAAGCTAACAAGGTGAGCTTTTTAACCACTGAGCCATTGCAGTCCCACAAACAATAGATAGCATTCAAGCTTTAATTTAAAATGAAACTTAGTTTTAGAGCTGATTTCTTCTATACCCCCTATAGAGATTGTAGCACTCTGTACATGCCTTATAGCAATTCTACACAACTGGGATACTCTAGCATGCATGCCAATGCCACCAGGAGTTTGTTAATTACTAGCTAGAATTAACTAAATATTGGGCTGTTTGACCAAATAACAGGATTTCATCCCCATGTAACAGACAGTAGTTAACTAGTTATATTTCAAAATATAAATACTCATTGGAACAGCCCTCATTGCTTCCAGATAATGTCCAAAAATGCAACAGACCTGTTCTAGTGGTTTTCATCTCCACCAGGAGTAGAGGGTTTTGTATTGCTATTTATTTAGAGTGTTTGGGGTTTTATGAATTGCAAGTAAATTGCTCAAAAGGCAGCACATTAATACTGTACTATACTATACAGTAGTTTCAAAAGAGCTTAGTTTGATGGAGGGTTTGTAGCGTCTCTTTGAAGATTACAGGTGTAAGGATAGCTTAACGTCTTGCTAGGAAATTAATATGTGCCTCCCAGGTGGATGATGCTACCCATCCTTACCAGTCAGAAAGTCCCACTGATTTATTTTGAATTCACCACGCTTAATGGTAACAATACTGTGATTTACCAGAACAGAGATGGCCAGTCAGCAAAGGCTTAGCCTAATTTCCAATGTTCTCTGCTGACAAGGAAGCCCCATACTAAAATGGGAGCCCCCGTTGAGAGATGGGAGGGGAGGTCAGCCCCACTGACACACACACAGACTGTTGTCAGGAACAGAAGACTTATGGAAACAGGGAAAACAACAATTCCCAGGCCCAGTTCTGGAACAAAGGCTTGCCCTTCTAAAACAAGAGGTGTTTTATTCTGCAACCAAAGAAAGAAGAGCTAGTTTGGGGGAGAATTGCTCTTTCTTGGAAAGTAGATCTCAGTGGCTTCAATCAGTAGGACTGTGTATAAATAAAGCAAAATTCAGTAAATATTCCTAGGGAAGTGACCAGATGCAAAGAGGACTTTTGCCCTTGGGTGTTTTATAAGCATCGAGAAGCAATGGTGTCTATAGCTCCTTGCTTGCCTTCTGTTTTGATCCCTTACACGTCCTCTGTCTTACATTCCTTCTCTGGCATACCAATAAAAGTGAACAAGTGCTTCCTCAGTTGCCTTTCTCATCTGAAGGAACAAGCGTGTGTTGGGGGAAGCCTTTGAGCTGAGAGGGAAAAAGTCACCTTTATTACTTATGCCTCTTCTTAGAATGTATTTCTCTGAAATAGATACAGTATACGACAGTGATGGCGAACCTTGACACTCCAGATGTTGTTGGACTTCAATTCCCAGAAGCCCTGATCAGCAGGAGTGCTGACTTGGGTTTCTGGTAATTGAAGTCCAAGAACACTTGGAGTGACAAAGTTAGCTATCACTGGTATAAGAGGTTGCAGGAAAAAGAAGACTATCCTTACTTACTTGCAACAGTGGAGGGGCAGAAAGAGTTGCTTATACCCGGGCTATTTCACCAAAAGATGGGCTACTATTTCACCCCACCCCCTTATCTTAGTAGTTAAGATGGTGAGCTGGAGACTGGAAGGTTGGGTTTTGATACCTGAGAGCTGCACTTGGGGACATGAAAGAAACATCATCCAAGCGTCCCCTGAGCAGAGTTTATCCAGCAAAAATCTTTCGACCCAGAGTAATCTCTGGCACAAAATTATTATTATCCAACTCTGTCCCTGGGTGCATGTTTCTATGGGAGAGAGGCCCATTCCACCCAGCGGAGCTTACTTCTGAGTAAAATACCTGCAAGAAATAAAGCCAGCTAGCAAAAAAACAAATTTATTTATCCCAGGTTACCCTTCTTTTTTGCGGGCAAAGACAATACTGTGTCCCCTGCTTCCCTTCATTGCCTTTTTATCCAGAAAAAGGCAATAATAATAGTCTGGGAGGGGTGAAGGCAGCAGGGAAAGAGGAATACCCAACATGAGATGGATGGACCCTTAAAGGAATCCACAGGATTCAGTTTGCAGCAGCTGAGCAGGGTTGTGAAGGAGAGGACCTCTGGAGGTCTCTCATTTCATTGAGTCGCCATACGTTGGGGTGGGAAGAAGTACTGTAGAGACTTGAGGGCAGGAGGAGGCTGTCCGCCCTTAACCCAGGGGGTGCCCAAACCTTTCAGGCTGTGGGCTGGTCACGTGGTTCAGGGGACAGTCATTATGGCCTAGGGGCCAGATCTGGCCCCCAATGCCAATTCATCCAGTCCATGAAGCCCTCGTTGCTCCGGAAGTGGAAGTAAAATGCGCCCATATGGGCATATTTTACTTCTGCTTCTGGGAGCGACGAGGGCTTCATGGACCGGATGAATTGGCATTGGTGGGGCGCCGGATCTGGCCCTGGGGCTGTAGTTTGGGCACCCCTACCACCTTAACCCTTCTCCCTCTGCATCCCCTGAAGCAAAAGGCAGGCTTGTCTTTGCCTCACGGACCACCAACAAACACGGGAAAACGTTTGCTGCAGCTGGGAATATTTTAAGAAGGGTGTGTGTGATTTATTTATTTATTGCAGATGGGGGAAGGATTGCTTCCCCTCAAAAAAAAACAACAACACAAACCCAGATTTTTATTTATTTATTTTATTTTCCTTCCACTCTTGATTTTCTTTTTTTTTTAAATACAAGACTCCGACGGTCCTGCAACGGTTTCCATGGTGAGGAGGAGGAAAGAGAGGGGGGGGGGAGGTTGGTGGTCCCAGCATTAACACTCTCCCTCCCTCCAAAGGGTGACGACAAGGGAAGAGGCGCAGGAGCCGGAACTTGCTCCCAAGAGGGCCTCTCAATCCTAGGCCTCTGCGCGGAAGCATCCGGGTGAATGAAAAATATAGTCCCACGGCGCTGCTCCCTTTCCTCGGCAGCGTCATTGAGAGGGTCTTCTTCTTAGCCGGGGCGGTTCCCCGCGGCGGAGAGATTCCTGCGCCGGGACGCGTTTCCGGCGGAGGGATCCGCTGGAGGCGCTGGTGGTGGTGATTGACTTGCTGCTCCTGCTGCTGCTGCTGCCGCTGCGCTCGGGGCGGGGGTGGGGCGGGAGGCGGCTCCGTAGCAGCCGGTACCATGGACGAGGCCTACGACGTGATCGTGCTGGGCACCGGCTTGACCGTGAGTCCTGCGGGGGGGGGGGCTTTGCCGTGCAATGATGCAAACCCCCCCCCAAAGTGCGCTCTTTACCCCCCCCCCCTTTTTCATCCTCCCTTGGTCCTGCTCTGCATCTCACCCTCCCTTGGGCATCCCTGCCCGTCATCAGCATCCGTGTCCTCGGGGCCGCTGTGTCATCATCGCCCTGCAGCCATAGCGCTGCAAACCCTCCCCCCCCCCGGGAAAAAATGCAACCCCTCGCCTTTTAGGATTGCAACGGGGATGCTCTAAAAAGTAACGGCTGGAGACTACCTTGCACAGATGCATTGAGGGTTGGGTCACTGCACGCCTCCCTGGCTCTCAGTCCATCTCCATTTTGTCTCCCCTCTTGCATCTGGTTCCATATTGCCTCTGGCTTCCATCCTGAATTGCCTTTGCTGCCCCTCTCTGCCCTGGGATTTCCCTCCTTTCCCCTCCCTGCTCCCTCTCTGCAGCCTAACGGGGCTTGGTCCCCTTGCAGCTTTTCTGATTCCTAATAGCAATTACACTTCTAGCACTTAGTGCACTCTCTGGGGGGTTCACAAGTTAATTAGATTTTTTTTTTGCTCCCAGCATGCTGGGTACTCATTCTCTGATGCAATCCAATGCCATCAGTTGTTGCCCAAAGTGGAAAATGACAGGCACCCATTGCATGCAATAGCAATAGCCATAATGATTATATACCACCTCATAACGTTTAGTGCATTCTCTGGGCGGTTTACAGGTAATTAGCATTTTAGGATACTCTTTCTCCTGCTTTTTTCTCATTCTGTCTTGCCAATCTATCAGCAGTGTAATCCAAGGAGGGTTGTGTAGATCCTGTCTATCACAGGGGTGACCAAACTACGGTTGGGGCCCCAGATCCGGCCCCTGATGCCAATTCATCTGACCCACGAAGCCCTCATCGCTCCTGGAAGTGGACGTAAAACACACCCATATGGGCACATTTTTCTTCTGCTTCCAGGAGTGATGAGGACTTTGTGGGCTGGATGAATTGACGTTGGGGGCCGAATCTGGCCCCCGGGCCATAGTGACCAGCTCTCTGAGCCACATGACCAGCCCGCAGCCTGAAAAGTTTGGGCAGCCATGATCTATCATATAGATATGTAGTGGATTGTCTTTCTTTCTATACAGCATTGTTGAATGCTTCCCATGCTGATTTCTGCAGCTCCTTTTGCTAAAGGCACAAGAGCAGGGCCCTTCTGTTTTTTAGGTCAAGTGTTGACTTTGTCTGGTTTGCAACTCAGTGAGAGGAGGAAGAGGCAATGACATCCCTGTGATTTCAGATCATCTGTGTATATCCCACATTCCCACAACATCCCTTCAGGCAGCTCCAAGCAGACTTGTAGCTCTCTGCTTTCAAAGCCTGTAGTCCCCATTCACCAGCCAAGGTTGAAGGCTCTGCAGTGCAAGGTGTTCTGCACCTTTCCCCAAGCACTTTGAAACAGGTGCAGGTATCTATGGGTCATTCATTGCAAGCTCACACAGTGCACACTCCATCCTGTGTATACTGGCCTCTAGTTAACACAGGGTTCTCTTCTCTCTGAATTTTGTTAATTGTGTAGAATGCTTTCCCCCTTTTCTTAAGAGAAAGCCTATTTTGTGTCTCAGATGCAGATCCAAGGAATCAAGAAAAGAGACATTGTTTCTCTACCTGTAGCCCCTGTTTTGTCTAAATACTTTGTTTTTTCTTCCAAGCTACCCACCTCTGTGTCATCTCTCCCTTATCATACGTGATCTCTGGTAGAATTGGATTAACAATTCTCCCAAGGTTAATCACTTTTTTTGCCGCTCATTGGTATGACTCACTGTTGATATGACTGAACAGGCAAGCATTAAACAGCTCTTAGTGTGTTGGTTTGCTTCTGTCCTTAAATTGTTGCAGGAGGAAATTTCATATTTAGGATCCCAGTGCAGACCACCTTTTACTGACTCTCAACAGATAGCTTGGGACTCTTCCCCCATGTACAGCTGCGAGGTCTTTCCTCTTGTGTTTTGTAGATTAAAATCATCTCCCATGTTCTTCTCTTCTGGAATGCCAAAAGGATACAGCTCTCCTTTAGGGAGCCTTGAAAGCTAGATCCTTCCTTTGCTTACTGTTTCCTAGGCCCATAGGAAAGGTAGCAACATCTGTTTGGCTTATGCTCTTTTAACTCCTTAAAGTAGGGATCTAAAGAAAGGGTTCTGACCCATTGCATAATTATGAGCTCTCTTTTCAATCTCTTGCCTCAAAGCCGCCGTTAGTATGTTGGCCAAAAGCAACGGATTGCTCTAATGTCAAGAATGCAGCAAACCAGATCAGCTTTGCTCCAGTACCCAAGTTGATCTATGATTATTCCAAACTGTTCTTTGATGTTTATAAATTCTAGATCATCTCCTTTGCCAGTTGTACTCCAGCTGTCTGCGACAGAAATCATAGCATGTCCTGCTACTCTGTTGACATGTCCCTTGTGAAATCCTCAGAACCTTCTTGAAATGTATCAGTTGTGTTTTTCAAAGAAGTAGCCCTCTTTATCTGTGCAAGCATACTGAAGAAACAAAAAGATTAAAATTCTGAGACAGTGTAAAGACTGCTATATTTTAATGTGAACTTTTGTTCATATATCTGCTTTCTCAGATATAAGAGTGAGACTCGATGACTGTCATATTTATACATGTCCCCATGGCCAGGTGGAGATACAGATAATGAGCAAAGTGACAATGATGTGTTAGTAATGGATTATGCTTATGGTGGCAAACCAATGGCACACATGCCACAGAGGGAAAGGAGAAGCCTGTCTGTTGGCACATATCCAAATCCTAGGACAGAATTCTCTCTGCCCAGCAGCCCAATGAGAGCGCTTCTTCCTTCCCCCAGCACAAAGTTTGCCCTACCCCTCTGCCCAGCAGCCCAATGGGAAGTTTCCTTCCTCCCCTGTTGCCATGTTGGCACTTTGCAATAAATAAGTGGGTTTTGGGTTGCAGTTTGGGCACTTAGTCTCTAAAAGGTTCTCCATCACTGTTGTAGACTCATAACTGACATTAGTCACAGCTTTATAGCCTTGATTTACTAACAAAGGATCACTTAGTTGGCACTGTTACTTTGTCTGGTATATGTATCCCAACCAAAATGGAGGGACAATGTATACAATATGATAGTTATATAGTCTCATTCTTATGTCTGGGGAATTGGACTTGATCCACAAAAATTCGAGTTAAAATACAGCAGCTAGCCTTTAAAGCACTTGTTGCTTCTGTTTTGTTTTGTTTGAGACCAGTTTTCCTTCCTATTCCAGCCTTTCTTAGTGATCCTTCTCTGTTTGTATGGTGATGCTCACAAGCAGAGTAGAATTTCAAATCATCCTCTGTTCTGTTTGCATCCACTCTCTCCTTCTCTCCTCTTCATGTTAGTTGTAACACTTAACACTTGTACCACAAAAGGAGCAGTACAGTGGGGAAGATCTTGGAAATAACAGGAAGAATGCACAACCCTATCCCTTTTACTTTTCTAGGAATGTATCCTTTCAGGCATCATGTCTGTGAACGGCAAGAAGGTCTTGCACATGGACCGGAATCCATACTATGGGGGTGAGAGTTCATCAATTACCCCTTTGGAAGAGGTAAGGGATTGAAGCACTCTGTGAAATGTGCATGTGTAGCTGTGACAAAAATAAACCCAATAGACCTTGTACCTTGATGGTTTAGGAGTGCTTGGTGTTCAAAGCCCTTAGGAGCTCTGAACTCATTTAGATAGTGTTAGGTAAGACATTGTCTTACCTTACATCAGACCCCTTCCACATTAAAACATAGCTTTAAGAAGGGGAGAGCATGTTATGGGGAACACTTTGAGCACTCAGAAAATAGGTGAGATAACTGCTAAGTGGCTGTGATAATTTGTTACACACATTTTAGTGTTCCTTGGAATCCTTCCATCCAGGTGCCCATGAACCAAACAAATAGGTGAAGGTATATTTATATGTCTTAAAGTGCTGTGGCAATGGTATTCGTGCATTAGGTACTATGTACAGTATTAGCAGTAGTCACATAATGAGTTGGTGGCAGAGAAGTTACTTTTTCAGACTGTTATGTTAAAGATCCCTTAGTGGGCACATCCATTGGGTGAGTACTAGGAGTTGCTGTCCAAAAAAGTTAACATTTCCAAGCTGTGGGGTGGGGATGGGGTGGGAGAACTCGTTCAGGTTGGCAAATCCTTTGTACACTGTCCCCAAATCTCTGATACTGCTGAGGTCAGTTTTCCTATTGTATTTTGCTGTCACTTGTAATTTTTTTTATTGTGCTAATAAAGTGAACTTTACTTCTTCATTAACTATATACGATGCTCTGTTTTTCCTCCCCCATCATCAGCTCTACAAGCGCTTTGGTATTGCTGAGGGTCCCCCTGAGTCCATGGGGCGTGGCCGGGATTGGAATGTTGACCTTATCCCCAAATACCTCATGGCGAATGGTAAGTCCCACTCCGCTTGGTCTCTTGACCCAAAGAAATCATGCCTTTCCCCCAAAAAAGCATAAGCTGGCCTTTGGCCCTCAGGCATCTCAAAGGGCAGCCTTGATCACTCTCATCCAGCACAATCAATGGTAAGGGACTGTGAGATTATAGTTCAAAAATGTTCGCCCTCCTTGCTGTAGAAGAACAATATACAGTAATACCTCGGATAACGCTAAAATCACATAACGTTAAGTAATCTGGGGAGGAGAATTGGAACGAATAACGTTAAGGTCCTATGGGATGGATCGGATAACAACTGCTAAAGCCTGTGTGGTTACAATGTATCTCTATGGAGCTGTAACGTTATCCGATCCATCCCATAGGATTTTAACATGGATCGGATAACACTAAAAATCGGATAACACCAAGACTTGTGGAACCAAGTCTTAGCGTTATCCGAGGTATTACTGTACTGTTGTTTGGAGGGGGTACCAATAATAGCACCATGAGATGTAGGGGTGAATTTGTTTGGTCCATTTATTTCCTTTTTTTTTACTGTTGCTGGTACTAATGGACAACTGCCCAGTCATAGTAGAACCTGAAGAAGTTACTTTACATAACTCCACAACCCTCCTGTTACCGTAGCCAAACTCTGAGATGAAGGTTGGCAGGTCAGCAGTTTGAGACCTGAGTGCTGCACGACAGAGTGAGCTCCCATCTCTGTCCAAGCTCCTGCCAACCTAACAGTTTGAAAGCAAGAAATTGCAAGTGGATAAACAAGTACCACTTTGGTGGGAAAGGTAACAATGTTCTGTGTCTAATCATGCTTGCCACATGTCCATGGAAACACCTGCAGATGCAGACAGCGCTGGATATTTGGCTGTAAATGAGGATGAACTCCAAACTCTAGAATCAGATACAACTGGCTTTCAAGCAAGGATGACCTTTAGTTGCAGCAGTAGTTAGAAGGGCTCCAGTGGTCCAAATAAGGCTTATCTCCTCCCATGTAGGCCAGCTGGTGAAAATGCTGCTCTATACGGAAGTGACACGCTATCTTGACTTCAAAGTGGTGGAAGGCAGCTTTGTCTACAAGGCAGGAAAGATCTACAAGGTGCCATCAACAGAGACGGAGGCGCTTGCATCCAGTAAGTAGGCTCTTATTTAACACCTCTTAGCAGAATTTTACTTTGATGTTGATGTTACTTTGATGTTGCATCATGTCCATATTTAGTTGTATTTAATTTAATCTAGATTGTAGGTCCTGCTCTCTAATCTAACCATCAGTTGTCACATGAACAAACAAAAGCTATTCAGTATATCAGAACTACAGTGCACAAAAGAAATCCGTATACAAACCAAGTTATAAAATGGCATTAGAAATATCATTTTTGGATCCCTTAGTGCAGTGATGGTGAACCTTGGCACTCCAGGTGTTCTTAGTTGCTAGGTAAGCCACATTTCTTCCTCCCCCCCCCCCAGACTTAGAAGCATGTTTCATTCCTAAACCTAAAAGGTTCTCTTTCTGAGAATGCCTCTTGGACAGGGATGCCCAAACTTTCTGGGCCGTGGGCCAGTCATGTGATTCCTCCCACCAGAAGCGGAAGTAAAATGCACCCGTGGCTGTCGTAAACATGTTTACGACAGCCACGGGTGCATTTACTGCAGTGTTTTGTGCATGTATGGGCACATTTTATTTCCGCTTCCAGGTGGTGTGGGCCGGATGACTTGGCACCACAGGCCAGATCTGGCTCACATGCCATAATTTGGGCACCCTTGCTCTTGGAGGAACCTCTCCCCTGTGTATTTATATGAGCGGCTACTATGAGCATGCCGTCAAATGTTGATATTGCAGCAGCTAGATCTCTATATCGGCAACAATTACCGTATTTGCTGTTGTATAAGATGCATCGGAGTATAAGACGCACCCCATCATTATCAAAATAGCCCACTATATACAGTACAAGACGCACTCCATTTTTCCAGTGTATTTTAAAGGGGGGGGGGAGTGAATCATATGCCAGCAAATACAGTACTTGACTCATATTTCACCTGATCTTAAGAATCAAGAGACTAATTCACACATACACACACACAACACTAGAAGCAGGCAGAGGCAGAACAGGCAGTCAGATACAGACACACTGGGCAATGTTTTCGCAAGTGGCCACTTGAACCATTTGCTTATTAGAATATTTTATTTCGTCAGCAGATAATGTCTCTGGTGTGCCTCTACAGAAATATATTTAGTTACATTATTCATTCCAACTGGTCTATGGCATACTCGAGTCCAGGATATGACTTGATACTAGCCTTTGTCCTAAACTGAGGGTTATAATTGTATAGCGCATTGGACTCTTTTGTGGCTGTGGTGGTTTGCTGGGTTCAGGGAGTCCCTCTTTACACACTACCAGTTTGTTGTAGAGTGAGTGAGCCTAGGAGAATCACGAGTGATGACAGCTAAAGAACCTGTCTGGCCTCTGTGCCTTCCAGTATCTATTTCAGTGATGGCCAACCTTGGCACTCCAGGTGTTCTTGGACTTCAATTCCCAGAAGACCAGGTCAGCACTCCTGTTGATCAGGTCTTCTGGGAATTGAAGTTCAAGAACAGCTGGAGTTCTGTAGTGTTTGTGATTTGACATCCCTTTAAAACGAGAGGGTGAACCTGGACTTTTTATGTAAAAAAATATGATCCCTCCCTGAGCCAATATGAACTCCCTGGCATGTCTGTCTACAACCAACTCATCTTCCTTCTCCTCAGATCTCATGGGCATGTTTGAGAAACGACGCTTCCGCAAGTTTCTGGTGTTTGTGGCAAATTGTGATGAGAATGACCCAAAGACACTGGAAGGTGTGGACCCTCATAGCACCACCATGCGTGAAGTCTATCGGCGCTTTGACTTGGGCCAGGATGTCATTGACTTCACAGGACATGCACTGGCTCTCTATCGCACTGATGAGTGAGTGACTGACTAGAATCTCTATTCAAGAACATAGTCCATGTCTCTCCATGCCTCACTCTTTCCAGATGATGTGCCTTATTGCATTTCTTGGCTTCTTCAGAAGTATCTTGCTACTGGGGTTGGACAGGTCAGCTGAGAGTAACTGGACACTAACCTGGAGAGTGACCATGCCCTTTCCTTTATTTTAAAAAAAATATTTTTAATTAAATTTTTCAAAAACAACATACAATTTTAGCTTTACAAAATTATTTTCATGGTTCTTCTCATTTGTATAAAACATTCAAAATAACATAACCAACATCACTAAATAAAAATCACATACAGTATAATACTAATCCTAACAAAATACAATAAAAAAAATATAAACCCCCATGTGCTATTTACACTGCCCTGGAGGTTAGAGGTAAACCACTTACATTCTTTTTTATTTCCAAAAGTTCATTTGTTCACGTACTGGCTTCAATCCTCTACTATCACTCAATGAGGCCTCAACAAATATACTCCAGATTTTTGAGAATCTATTTTCTTGGACTACACCCTTTAATACATTTAGTTCCCACGTTAACTTATCATTTAAGGCAAGCCCCCTCATGTCTTTATACCAATATTCAATCTTTAAGATGACATCGTTTTTCCATTGTCTTGCAATACATTGCCTTGCTGATGTTAACATTATAGATAACTCTTTTTTATCCTCATCCACATTTATACCATCAATATCTGTTAATAAGGCCATACCCAATTCCAGCTCGAGCTCCATCTTCATTATACTTTTAATTTCCTCTTCTACCTTTCTCCAAAATGTATTTACCATATTACACCTCCACCACATGTGTTCATACGTTCCTCTTGCTTGTTTACTTCTGTCTATCTGATGGAGTCTAACTGGGGTCAGGTACAGCAGTTTGTAATTATGCTCTTTTACTCTTATAGACAATGTTCTCATAATTCTCCGTCTCCATTTCTTTCTCCATGCCACATCTGAGATTCTGACATTCAAATCCTGTTCCCAAATATTTTTTTAAATTTCCTGGGGTCTAGCCTCTTTGTTTAGCATCTTATAAATTCTGCTTCCCATTCCCTTAAGGTCAATTTCACCATGCCCTTTCTGACACTGGTTGTTAGGCTCTAAGGCAGGGCCCCCCAAACTGGCCCCCAGGCCAGGTCTGGCCCCGCACCAATTCATCCAGCCCTCGCCATCCCCTGAAGTGGAAGTAAAATGTGCAAGGGCACGTTTTACTTCCACTTAAGGGGGAAGCAAGGGCCAGGTGAATTGGCGTTGGGGGTTGAATCCAGCAGCATTCTGCCCATGGGCATTTTACTCCCGCTTCTGGTGGGAGGAACTATGTGACCAGCCCACTGCACCACATGTCCGGCCCGCTGAATCATGTGACTGGCCCACGGCCTGAAAGGTTTGGGTATCCCTTCTCTAGGGAGAGGACTTTCTGAGAAAAACTGACAAACTGTTAATGAGCCTATTTTATTTTTCAAAACAGTGGATTCTTTGCTCCCTTGGGCTAATGGTACACACCAGATCACCCTTCTAGAGAAATCCCAGTTGCCTTCTTTTCTGTGTGGGACTAAGGCTGGTTGTTTTCTCTTTCCACAGTTACTTGGATCAGCCCTGCTTGGAGACCATCAATCGCATCAAATTGTACAGTGAATCTTTGGCCCGCTATGGGAAGAGCCCCTACCTGTACCCACTTTATGGTCTGGGTGAGCTTCCCCAGGGCTTTGCCAGGTAGGCTTTGCAAGGTATTCAATAGCATAGGAACTAAATACTGTACATAAGATGAATCTCTTGGGATCAGTAGGTAGGAATGGCATTGGGCCTGGCTGCTTGTTACAAAGCTAATGTCTCACCATGAACACTGTTGTTCCCCAGGAAATTTGGCTTTTAAGCTTTTCATGAGTGCCAAAACCAATTGTCTGCAGACTCTTCGTAAATTTATATACTTCATTCTGAACTCAACATCTGGGGATGCACAGAATTCTAATTTTTAAAATTTTTGTTAGGAGAAAAGTTACACAAAGGAAGAGATAAGGGCCTTATTATTCCTAGTTAGAACAGAACCACAGAATTAATTGCTGAATAGTAAATCAATACTTGCTTAAATCCTATTGAATCAGGAGATTTACTCTCGTTCAGATTAATAGTTGGACAGGCCATTGATGAGGGGTGGTGGAGATGCTTCCTTTGTACATTTTAAGGAACATCTGAATGGTTCTCTGTGGGAGAAACATGCATTCAAAGGGAGAACAAAAAGTTCCTATAGAATCACAGAATAATGGAGTTGGAAGGGGCCTATGAAGCCATCAAACTCAACCCCCTGCACTCAATTCAGGAATCTAAATCAAGGTAGATCTGATAGATCAGGGATGTCCAAACTATGGCCTGGCGCCGGATCCGGCACCTGATGCCAATTCATCTGGCCCGTGAAGCCCTCATCGCTCCTGGAAGCGGAAGTAAAACATGCCCTTATGGTCATGTTTTACTTCCGCTTCCAGGAGCGACAAGGGCTTTGTGGGTCAGATGAATTGGTATTGGGGGGCTGGATCTGGCCCCCAGGCCATAGAGACCAGCTCCCTAAACCATGTGACTGGCCCACAGCCCAAAAAGTTTGGGCAACCCTGTGATAGATAGTTGTCCAATTTTCTTCTGAATGTCTCCAGCATGGGAGTACAAATATAAGAACTTAATAAAGGTAAAGGTTTCCCTTGCTCGAAAGCCAGTCGTATCTGACTCTAGAGTTCAGTGCTCATCTCTGTTTCATAGCCGAAGAGCCAGCACTGTCTCCTTCTGCAGACATTTCTGTGGTCACGTGGCAGGCATGACTAGACACCAGAGTGCACGGAACGCTGTTTACCTTCCTACCGAAGTGGTCCCTATTTATTTACCTGCTATGTCTTGCTTTCGAACTGCTAGGTTGGGAGGGGCTGGGACAGAGGCGGGAGCTCATTCCGTCCTGCAGTACTCGGGTATCGAACTGCTGACCTTCCGCCTTCCAGTCAGGGTCTTACCACTACTTTATTGTTTTAAAAAGAATAGTCTTTTGTGTTAGGAAACAGAATTGTATTTCATACCAGCTGTAGAAAACAAACAGCTCTAATGTTAGATATACAGTATATCTAGTTGTAGTGATGTAAGGATGAAGACAATGGGGAAGGAGATTCTTGAACATTTGGGACTGACAAACTAATTTACCCCTGTAGCTGAATGTAATGGGAGTTGTTTGGGTTGGAGATGGGTGGAGTGGTATCATTCGTGCCCTTAATTTCCTTCCTTTCTCGTGGTTTTAGGCTTAGCGCTATCTATGGTGGCACCTACATGCTCAACAAGCCGGTGGACGAGATTATCATGGAAGATGGCAAGGTCATTGGGGTCAAATCAGAAGGAGAGGTGAGCATGGAATGTTATTACCTTCACCCTGTGAGGCAAGGAAGGCGGGAAATTTCCTGTAACTGGAGTCTGGAAAAAAATGCAACTGAGTAAACGTTTCTGATCTGATTCAGCTCTATATTCCATTGCCTCATGCTATCAGCTGTGGGTTAGAAAAAGATGAGGAGACTCCAGACGTTGTAGGATGTGTTTTAATTTTTCATTAAAGCTCCAAAACCCACCAACCAGAGCCACAATAAAATAGGGACACAGAGGGGGTGAGCACAGAATTAGTGAATTTGGTGTTTTTGCATTTATGCTCAAGAATGTGATTATAGGGCCAGAATTGAGCTCACATTCCTTTTATACAAAAGTCCACTCTCACTTTTCTCTCAAACTGTCTATGTTTCAGTTGCCTAATTTAGGAAAAAAGCACCCACTTTTGTTTGCTATATATTTTATGTATTGCTTATCACAAAAAGACACTATTTGCAATGGCTTCAAGGACAGCCTACATGGATAATGTTTACTTTCCCCATCCTAGATGGCACGTTGCAAACAGCTGATCTGTGACCCCAGTTATGTTCCAGATCGAGTGCGCCCAGCGGGGAAGGTTGTGCGTGTCATTTGCATTCTCAGCCACCCTATCCGTGGTACCAGTGACGGCAACTCCTGTCAAATCATCATCCCCCAGAACCAGTTGGGGCGCAAATCTGGTGAGTTCTAGTAATAATAATACGGTAATAATTTTGTGTCATAAATTATTCTGGGTTGAAAGGATTTTTGCAGCAGAAATTCCAGTCAGAGAATGCCCAAATGAGGCTCCTTTCATGTCCCCAAGAGCTGGGACAGAGTCAGGCACTCAATCCGTCATGCAGTACCCGGGTCTCAAACTGCCGACTTGCCAACCTTTCAGCTAATGGCTATGAGTTCTAATGGCTATGGGGCTTTGGAGATTAGGCCAAGGTGGGGGGAGTGGGAAGACAAGAAAGGACCACCCTTTGGGCTTCTGCTGCAGAGTAGTATGCTCCTTACAGTAATGTCTTTGCTAATTCTGAAGCTTATATTAAAACCTGTGAAATAGGACAGGCTAAGTGGGCATAGTGGGGCAAGAAATGTAAACAGGTTTTTTGCAATACAGGCACATCAAAATCTACCTTACTGTGAATCCATTCTCGAGACTGAACGTGGAATGTTTCACATGCCAACTTGAGCTCTGCCACTGAGCTGCAACACTCTTCTCCAACACCTGAAATAAAAATGAATGTCGTGTGTCTTCCATTTTATATGAATCCCTTGACACTTGAGTGCCTTATGAGGCTACTAAATTTGGGGTATGGGGAACACTGGACGGGCTTTCTAACCATATCCTTCACCTCCCCATCCAGATATTTATGTTTGCCTCATCTCATCTGCCCATAATGTGGCTGCCCAGGGCAAGTACATTGCTATTGCCAGCACGACTGTGGAGACGGATTCCCCTGAGAATGAAGTACAGCCTGCCCTTGAACTGCTGGAACCCATTGATCAAAAGTAAGTGGAGGGAAGGGACCAGTGGAGTGATGGGGGGGAGGGCAGTTCTCCATGATTATTGTGCTGTAAGTTAGATCTCTTTATTTGGACTGATGATGGCTGAGCTATATGACAAGTGAGGCCTGAGAAATCTCCTTCCAGGGTGGTGTGTTGGTGGAACTAAGAACGAAAATCCTTGGGCTCTAGAGATACTGCAGTGGTGGTGGGGCTTCATTGCTTGAAAACATTTTGAAAGGGAATTTTAGGCCAGGAAATAACCTTCTTTACACCTATTTTCCTTCCTTGTAGGTTTGTGGCCATCAGTGACATATATGAGCCTACTGATGATGGAACTGAAAGTCAGGTGAGACTGATTTTTTTTTAAAAAAAAATAGTAGTCATGTTAGTCTGTGTTTCAAGCATAACAGAGAATAAACAAATCAAAAATACTGTAGCACTTTGAAGACTAACTTTTATATTTTAATGTTAGCTTTTGTGGATCAAGTCCACTTCATCAGCTGTCTGACGAAGTGGACTTGATCCACGAAAGCTAACATTAAAATATAAAAGTTAGTCTTCAAAATGCTACAGCATGGTTTTTGTTTGTTTGTTTATTCACAGGTGAGACAGTCCAGCATGGACAATTTTGTGAAGTGTTTCAGAAAGGAAGACCTTGGTCACCTCCAGAATTGGCTCTGAAGGAGGGTCCTGGCATTTCTATCTTTCTGTTGATATGCCCATCTAAACACCTGCCAACCTAGCAGTTCAAAAGCAAGAAATTGCAAGTAGATAAATAGGGACCACTTTGGTGAGAAGGGAAAACAGTGTTCTGTGCACTCATGACTCATGCCTGCCACATGACCATGGAAACATCTGCAGATGTTCCAGGGTTCCAGGGATGTGGGATCCCATGTGGGGTGGTTAGTCTAAGGATTTTACCCTTCTGACGACACCCCCAGATACTGTTTTAGTCTATGAATTTTTAAATTTTTTATTGATGTGTTTTAACTTGGGTTGTAAGCCGCCCAGAGTCGGGCTTGCCCGATTGGGGCGGGTTAGCAAGTATGAAATATAAATAAATAAATATAAGAAGCAGACAGTGGCTCTTTGGCTTTGAAACAGAGATGAGCACTGAACCCTAGAGTCGGATATGACTGGCTTTCGAGTAGGAGACCTTTACTTTTACCTTAAACACATCCCTCTTTCTTTAAATTTAAAAACTCATTGTTTTCCCTTTACAGATATTCTGCTCACGGTCATATGATGCTACGACTCATTTTGAGACAACGTGCGATGACATCAAAGACATTTACCGGCGAATGGCAGGGGCTCCGTTTGACTTTGAAAGTATGAAGCGGCGCCAGAACGATGTCTTTGGTGAAGATGAGCAGTGACCAGACCCCCATCACTCCCTTCCTAACCCTCTCTCTCTCCTCCCTGGGGTTTCCCCATGCAAGGGACCATCCTCCCCACTAGGGGACTGGCTTTACCCCCATCATACCCTGCCTAGGACTGGCTCTTCCTCCAAATCCTCACTGAGCTGGGCCAGATTTCCCCTAACTGGGACCACTGAAATCAGAAAGAGAAAACACATTTTTTTAAAGAGTAATTTCCCTGCCTCCATTTCTACCTAAAAAGACAGAATTCTCTACACAGCCACTTGCAAGACTGTGGCTGAACCAAAGTAGGAGCCAACCATCCTTGTTGGGACTCCACTTCTTAAGGTTCTTTCCAATGCCTATAGGTTTTGGGGGTTGAGCTACATGTAATTTAAATCTCTCCCCTCCCTCCCCAATTTATTTAAAACAGCCTGGGCACATGTTTCCATTGCAAATCTTCTCCTTGCAGGTCCCACTGCATGTTTCTGAAGGGCAAACGTGCATCTAAAGGGAGGCAAAATTAAGCACACATACTTAACACTTTTCCACTTCAAGAGGGCAAGCCTGTTGTAACCTAGAAATAGTAACCATTGGGATTTAATAACACGTGATTGCATGTAACCTGTATCTGACCCTTTCCCCTGCTGTTATTCTCAAACCCAGATCCTCTGTTTATCCTTCTCTCTTTCCCTTTCCATTTCGACAGATTTCATTCTCTAACAACCGTGCCCCTATTAGGGTTCTGTGCCTCGCAAGAACACCCACTTCCTGCCTGGTTCTTGCTGATCCCTGTTCTAGGATCCTAGTAAACTGGTCTAGTATTTCAAATGGGATAGACCCGTGATGGTGAACCTTGGCACTCCAGATGTTCTTGGACTTCCAATTCCCAGAAGCCCAAGGCTCTGTGAATCCACACCAATGGGTTTGCTGTGATTCACCTGGCCCGCACTGCCCTCGTCGCTCCCGGAAGTGGAAGTAAAATGTGCCTGTACGGATGAATCGCAGCAAACCACTTGTGTGGATCCATGGGGGCTTGGGCTTCTGCGAATTGAAGTGCAAGAACATCTGGAGTGCCAAGGTTCGCCACATGGGGATAGACCTCCACCCATGCACATAATCAGCCTTTTCTCTTTCCTTTGTTCCTGCTGATCATGATTTAAAATCTTACTCCTTTACCCTGAGAGGAGACTGAATTGGTGAGCACAACGGTCTGAGGACATGGAGACCTAAGGCAAGAGCCTTCTGAACCATGTCCCCCCACACACACTTAATGAACCTCTAAGCCAGTCCCCTGTACCCCCACCTTGCCACTTCAGGTTCCCATAGGCCTCTTGTTTGTCTTGCGTCTATTTTGTCCCCCCCCCCCCAATCCTTCTTAGTTCTTTTAGCCTAAAGTGTGGGGAAGGTTTGTGTGTGTGTTTATTATGTATGTGTCTTTATCTTGTGTGCTGGACATAGGGACAGGGTGGTGGTTCTGTCCCCTTCCATTTGCTGCCACCTGCTGTAATTTATTGTAACTTATTAATCAAGCAGGTCAAACTTTTGTTGACACTCCTGACAATTAACAAGGTTTGGATGAAGGGTGAGGGTGGTTAGGCCCTGGCACGAGCAAAGAGGCCCGGGGCCTGTGGTGTGCCAGAGACTTCCTTCATGCCACAATTGGCTTTATGGTTAACAATCTGTCTGTAACTCTAGGGGGATATGAGGGGGGTCTCCCTTCCCCTCGACCCCCACAGCTGCTCAACTGTCTCAAGATAATAAAATCACTTAGTCTATTATTGACTCCTTTCTGGGTACTGTTGCTATGGCGATGAGAGAGGCTTTAGGTCCAGGGCTCATTTCTCTCCCTCCAAGGTAAAGGAAGATGCTCTTTGTAGAGGGAGGCCACAGTGAACTCCAGAGATTGAAATAAAAGGATGTGTGAAATGGAGCAGTGACTTCCTTCCTGCAGTCAAAAACCCCTTTTCAGATTTGAGGGGAGAAGCTCAATAAAGGAAGTTAACATTGCTCTGATTTTTAGCAGTTAAGGTAAAAAAAAAGTGTGACCATGCTACAAAGGTGGTGCAGCCAGGATTTTTGATACCTGCCCCCCCTTCTACACCCCCTCCCCCAATCTTCCCAAATCATATTCTAAAACCTTGTCTGGAGCAATCTGGTTTACCATAGGTGACAAGATGCTTCACACCACATGTTCTTCAGTCTTTGCACAGCATCAATGAAAATGTTTACAGACTGCAAAGATATTGCTCTGGTTTTACACTGCTTCTCATAGAAGGATGTTTTGTTTAGATTCCTCTTTTCCTTTCGGCTACCTTTCAACTCAACTGGCTTGTCCCCTTCTTTAGCATACACTATTTGCCAAGATAATAGAGAATCAGAAGGGTTTTTTAAACTTTTGAAGATGATACACTATTTTACAATATCACATGTTAGAAATGTTATAGATTAGTACGTATATAATTACAGTAAGGGGGCTATGGTGGCTCAGTGGTTAAGATACTGAACTTGACTAGAAGGTCGGCAGGTTAGCAGTTTGAGATCCAAGTATTGCATGATGGACTGAGCTGTCTCTGTCCCAGCTTCTGCCAACCTTGCAGTTTAAAAGCACAAAACTGCAAGTAGATAAATAGGTACCACTTCGGTGGAAAGGTAACAGGATTCTGTGCACTGTGGTGTCTAGTCATGCCTGCCACATGACCACAGAAGCAACAGACACAGCTGGCTCTTTGGCTATAAATGGAGATGAGCACCGAACCCTAGAGTCAGATACAACTGGCTTTCAAGCAAAGGTGACTTTTACATTTACCTAATTACAGCAAACAATAGATTCACCTTGCTAAATTCCAACAAATTACAAAGCTTATCAAAAAGATTACAAAAAAATTAAATACAAATTTGCAAAAATGAGGATTACACAAATTATAGGGGGAATACATGAGGAAGGGAGAAATTCAGCATAAACTAGTATGACCATGTGCCCTCTTTACTTGAAGGGTTAATACAAGTGAAGACATCTTTCGCTTGAAGTGCTGTTCAGTCTAACTTGGATTTAAAAATAAAGAATCGTAAGATGAGAAATCAGAAACTTGATTGTACTTCTTGTGTTTCTCCAGCATCTCAAAAACAGATTCAGGTGTCCCTGCTGGATTAAGATGTACAGTAATACCTCATATAACATTAGTATCGAATAACACTAAAATTGCATAACATTAAGGAATCTGGGGAGAAGAATTGCATCAGATAACATTAAGATCCTATGGGATGCTTCAGATAACAACCGCTAAAGCCTGTGTGGTTACAATGTATCTCTATGGATCCCATAGGATTTTAACATGCATCAGATAACACTAAAAATCATATAACACCAAGACTTGTGGAACCAGGTTTTAGTGTTATATGAGGTTTTACTGTAATTCTATTTCAGCTATAAAAGTTATGACTAATTTTGCATATATACATATACAGTGGAACCTCACACAGCAATTACCCCATATAACAACGAAATCGCATAACAATTGGGTTTTGGGGGGAAATGGTGTCCTGCATAACAATTTTCCCTATGGAAAAATAGTACAGTACTGTACAACAATTTTTCAATGGGAGAAACCATTTAACAAAAAAATTGTTGTACGATGCATCCCATAGGGAAAAGCTATAGGATGCATGTATCGTATAGCAATTGTTTTGTACAACAACGAGCCCCATGGAATGGATTAAAATCGTTGTATGAGGTACCACTGTAAATATATACATATTTTGTGTAAATCAGTCCTCTTTTGGAGTGGTGTATAAATTACCTCCTTAAGAGAGATGCAGTGATGGGAAATACTTTGCCAGTTGCATTCCTACAGTTATAGCCTAAAGCCTGGCTAAATAGCTCAGTGAGTTTGGTACAGATTGTTGGGACTTTGTTTCCCATTGTGACTGAACAAGCCTACAGTAGCTTTGGAAAGGCCACACAAGCCCAGAAAACTCCAGAAAAAGGGAAGACTAAACCACTTCTCAGTACTCTGTATACTGCAGAGGGTCACCATAAATCGAAATCAACGTTCTTGCACTTTGAACGGTTCCTTTTGGTCCAATGGTTTAAATGAGAGGTGACCAAACTACAGCCCGTGAACCGCATCCAGCCCCTGATGCCAATTTATCAGGCCCATGCCACCCTTGTCACCCCCCTGTGGGTGCATTTTACTTCCGCTTCCAGCAGCGATGAGGCCAGTACAGGTCAGATGAATTGGCGCCAGGGGTCGGAACCAGCCCATGGGCCATAGTTTGGATCCCTGGTTTAAGCAGAGAAAATGACAGCCTAAAACACTAGCTCATCCTGTTGCAAAACAGATTGCAAGGCATGTTTTACTTCCAGTGGGAGGAACCACATGACTGACCCGCTAAACCACGTGATGGGCCCATGGCCCGAAAAGTTTGGGCAGCCTGCTTTAAATAAACAATAATATCCTCTTCACCACCAAAGCAATATACACAAACACTACAAACAAATGGAGTGCACCTTTGAAGATTGAATTATTTACTAGGGCTAGTGGAAGCTTTTCATCTTTGTGGTAACAAAAACACCTGTTGAATTATTTGTTGTCACTGTTTTGGAGGACCGAGAATAAGTAGTAATGATAAGGAGCAGAGCCCAGGGAAGAGGAGCGCTATAGAAGTGAACAGGGAGCAGTAATTTATAAATGAAAATAACAGTGTAAGGGCGTGTCTACACCTCACAAGTATAGCAGTTTGTTTTCATTGCTGTAGTTCTATCCTGGATTTATAGTTTTGTGAGGTACTTAGACTCCCTGCAGTAGTGCAGGGGTAGGGACAATAGATATCTCAGAATTCTAAGCATCTTATAAAACTACAAATCCCAGGATTCCGTAGGAGAACCATGGCAATTAAAGTGGAATCAAAACCAAGATAATGGAAACAGGCCCTATCAGTCCCTGGAAAACAGATGGGGAAGAAGTAGAAGCAGTGACAGATTTTACATTCTTAGGATCAAAGATCACTGCAGATGGTGATTGCAGCCATGAAATAAAAAGGAGACTGATTCTTGGGGAGGCAAGCGATGAGAAACCTGGGGAGCATAGTGAAAAGCAGAGACATCAAATTGCAAACAAAAATTTGCATAGTCAAAGCAATGGTATTCCCTGTGGCAATGTATGGTTGAGAGAGCTGGACCATTAGGAAAGCTGAGTGCAGAAGAATAGATGCCTTTGAAATGTGGTGTTGGAGGAGAGAGTTTTGAGAGTCCCCTGGACAGCAAGGAGAACAAATAGGTCAATCTTAGAAGAAATCAACCCTGACTGCTCCTTAGAAGGTCAAATAGTAAAGATGAAGCTAAAGTACTTTGGACATCAAATGAGAAGAGAGGATTCGCTTGAGAAAGCCTTGATGCTGGGAAGGGCGGAGGGCAAAAGAAGAAGGGGACGGCCCAAGATGAGATGGCTAGATGGTATTGTAGACACAATGGGCACAGAGCTGAGTGAGTTGAGGAGGATGGTGGAGGACAGGAGTGCCTGGCGGATAGATAGTGGTCCATGAGGTCACAAAGGGTCGGAATCGACTGTGCGACTGAACAACAACAACAAAATACTTCAGATAAACTTTATTGCTGAAGATGCAATGGGGAGCCTTGTTGCCTGATAAGCTGTGGTGGAGACGGGCACCGCATAACATGAGAAGGACCTACTACTACTGTACTACTCTTCCAATATACCGTAGCAATTTGATTCCACCTCAACTCCTACGGCTCTCCTGTGGAATCCTCGGATTCGTAGTTTTGATTTACTTCCAGGGTGCAATCTTTAAAAATTCTCTCACTGGAGGGGAATAAATCCAATCCGTTTTTTTTTTTAAAAGTAAGCATGGATGCGAATTTGCAGCCCTCTACCCCACTTCATTGGAGTAAGCCCTGTTACACTCTTAGAACTTGACAGGAGAATATCTAGGAGTGACGGAGTGAGCTCCCGTCTCTGTCCCAGCTCCTGCCAATCTAGCAATTCGAAAGCAAGAAATTTCAAGTAGATAAATAGGGACCACTTCGGTGGGAAGGTAAACAGCGTTCCGTGCGCTCCGGTGTTGAGTCCTGCCTGCCATATGTCCACGGAAACACCTGCAAAACGCCGACAGCGCTGGCTTTTTGGCTCGAAACAGAGATGAGCACTGAACCCTAGGGTCGGATACGACTGGCTTTCGAGCAAGGGCAAACCTTTTTACCTAGGCCAGTGGTCAGCAAACTTGGCTCTCCAGATGTTCTTGGACTTCAGTTCCCAGAAGCCTTGATCAGCAGGAGTGCTGACTTGGGCTTCTGGGAATTGAAGTCCAAGAACACCTGGAGAGCCAAGTTTGCAGACCCCTGACCTAGGCAAAAGGCGACTTTCCATTTGTGCCGGAAGTGTTGCTCGGGTACCAAGCAGCCACCCTTCTCCTCTTTACTCTGGGTGTATCACAAGTAGGAAGAAAACAACGCCGGGTGTCGGCAGCGTCCGGTCGCGTGTGAATGACGTCAGCGAAGCCGCTGGAAAGGCCTGGCAGCGGAGGGAGGAGGGATTTGCCGACCTCTTCTTAAGGCGAGAGAAAGGGAGGTCTTCGTTCCGCTGAGCAGGTAAGGGGTCCTCTCTCTCGTCCGCGCACTTGGTCTCCTTTGTAAGCCAGGGGTTTCGCTGCCAGATCGACAGGTGCCTCCTATCCCTCGCCCACCACATCCCCACGTCCTTTCTGTCTCTGGAGTTCATCCTCACCTTGTTTTTAGGGCAGACTCCTTTGTCGTATTAGGGCAGGGGTGCCTAAACTACAGCCCGGGGGCTCGATCCGCCCCCCCATGCCAATTCATCAAGCCCACAAAGCCCTTGTCGCTCCCAGAAGCGGAAGTAAAACGCGGCCATATGGGTGTGTTTTACTTCCACTTCCGGGAGCGACGTGGGCTTCGCAGGCTGGATGAATTGGCATTGGGGGGGGGGGGGCTGGATGCAGCCCCCAGGCCATAGTGACCAGCTCCCTGAACCACGTGACCAGTCCATGGCCTGAAAAGTTTGGGTATCCCTGTACAGTATTAGGGTTTTCTACAGAGCCAGGAGTCTGGTTCATGGTGGATACTATTTTTCATACAAGTGATCCAGACTACATCCCCCAGAACCTCCATTGAAACAGCTGGAGAATCACTAAATATTTTGGACTATGGTGCCAATAATTTAAAAAGTCTGCGTTGTCAAGTCAATTTAGACTCTTGACGATCCTTTCCAGGGTTTTCCGAGTACTGTACTTGGAAGTGGTTTTACCATTCCCTTCTCCTGCAGTGCCCTAGGACAGTGATGGCAAACCTTGGCACTCCAGGTGTTCTTGGACTTCAATTCCAGAAGCCCAAGTCAGCACTGCTGCTGATCAGGGCTTCTGGAATTGAAGTTCAAGAACACCTGAAGTGCCAAGTTTTGCCATCACTGCCCTAGCACTGTGCTGCTTGCCCATGCCTACACAGTCTGGCATTTCTCCCATGAGGCTCAGTGGAGAATCGAACTCCTAAGCTTTGTCTCCACAAATAGATATCTAAACCACCACCACTCCAGTGTCAGTAGCAACTTATTACTGACCATCCTGGTTGTGACTTCTGAGAGTTGGAATCTAAAACTGCTGGAAAAGCCAGAGGTTCTCCAGGTTGAGTTAGAACGAGTGGTGGGGCTGTGACACTCACTTTGGAGACTGTTGGTAAATTATATGGAATTAATTCCCTTTTGGAGTTGTGATCTGATTTCACTCTAACTGATTTTAAGAGGGGCTCAAGTGGCTAAGACACTGACTGGAAGGCAGCAGTTCGATACCCAAATACTGCAGGACGGAATGAGCTCCTGTCTTTGTCCCAGCTCCTGCCAACCTATCAGTTTGAAAGGAAGAAATTGCAAGTAGATAAATAGGGACCACTTTGGTGGGAAGGTAAACAGCATTCCATTCACTCCGGTGTCTAGTCATGCCTACCACATGACCATGGAAATGTCGGTAGAAGCAGACAGCACTGGCTCTTCGGCTATGCAACAGAGATGAGCACTGAACCCTAGAGTCAGATACGACTGGCTTTTGAGCAAGGGTGACCTTTACCTTTACCTAAGATCATGTTTACTTAGATTTGCTTATCATGTCTAACCTGTCTTGCTATTTTATTTTTAATGGCATCGTTTGTGGTTTTTAAAGGTTTTAATAGGCTTCATTTTATGATTTCTTCAGCTAAATGTGGTTTTATCTCTTTGTTATTCTAAAAAGTTGTAAGCTGTCTTGAACACTTTTTCAGTTTAATGACTGGATATTCGTATTATGATAAATATCCCATCTTTTCATTCAATGATAGTATGATGATAATGGTGTACAACACAGGACTTAGTCTGAGATTGGGGGACACCTTTATTGGATCACTAAGTGATCACCAATAAGACAGCTGTTTTTGCTCTCTAGAATTCTTCATTGGGCAAAAGTAGTATAAAACATGGGGTTAAAAAAAGTTTGAGAAACTGGACTAGATATTATACTATTTAAAAATGAAACTAGACTGCCCCAAAACAAACAAAAATAGACCGTAGATTTCTCATGAGACAGAAGTGACAAAGATATCAATTGGCAGTTCCTTCCCCCTTGAACCCATAGTAGATAAAAAGGCTTGGTTCACCACACACCAACCTAGATCTTCTAGTAGCCTTAAGTGAAGTCACACTGGACTGTTTGAGATCTGAAATAGAAGATGATGAAGAAATATCTCAGCAAAATAGAAGAGTACCTTTTGGTATCCTACAAGACTAAGAAGTCAATAATATACTAACTGGTAGTTATACCTAAAAAGAAACTGCAGTGATTTAGTGGTTAAGACACTGAACTTGACGACTGGAAGGTTGGCATGTCAGCAGTTTGAGACCTGAGTGCTGCATGATGGAGTGAGCTCCCATCTCTGTCCCAGCTCCTGCCAACCCTCTTCGTCTGTATCCAAATCTGAATATTGGCAATCATCATGGTGATCAGCCATGAAGACTGTCCTGAGATTATAATGCAGTGGCCTTTCATCTGCCTCCCACATCGCAACATGACACCCATACCACTGATCCAGTTCCACAAGTCACTTTCTCGTCCTGAGCCCTTTTGGCATGCAAAGTCCTCCTCAGCCCTAGGCCAGTATTGATGAAGCTGCTGTCCTCCATCAAGATGGATTCAAGTGGGATTTAATCCTCTTGGGGACCATCACCGTTCGTTGTGGATTTAGGCACCCAAAGCCATTAGTCCTCAGGGTGGTCAGGTTAGTTAATCACTGCCTGACACTTTGTGTTGAGTCCCTGGCAGTATTACCATAGCCAGAATGCCTAATGGGACTAGACCAGATGAAATCTTCTCTGAGATTCAGTCAAACAGAAGAAACTCTTATGGGAGCAAAATCCTTTCAAGGAGAACAGACCCTTTTGCTATATCAGATTTATCCTGTCTTGTACAACAGCTCTGTGTGTTCATATATATGTTTTGTGCCTCCTAGGTCCATCCTCCTACAACCATGGCACAGTATAAAGGAGCTGCCAGCGAGGCTGGCCGAGCTCTCCAGCTGATGAAGAAGCGAGAGAGGCAGCGGGAACACATGGAACAGATGAGGCAGCGCATAGCTGAGGTGATGGGAAGTAGAAATCCTTGAGAAAGGATGGTTGAAGGGAGGCAGTGTTGTCTCGCTTTTGAATGCAAGGAGTGGGAAAGAAGATCTTGGGGACAAACGGTCTTTTCTTTGCTGACAGCTTGTAAAAAAATCCCAAAGACTTTCTTTTTAGTTATAAAACACATTCTGAAAGCAGATATTTAGCCTATTGAAAAATCATGGTATTTCACATCTGATGTTAGAGGTGCTTTGGATTTATTTGTTTGTTTTTTGCTATTTTTGTACTTTATCAGGTAGGGCAAAAACAAAACAAAGAGAAGTGCTTGTAAATCAAACCTGTATGCTAACTAACACTTTAAATTACTTTGAAATTAGTTATATAAAGACATGGCCACCCTAATTGCATAGTAGACATCACGTTTCATATCTGAGTTAACAATATGTGGAAGCCAAGCTTTAAACCAAAATCATTGTGTCTTATTTATTTATTTATTTATTTATTTATTAATTATTCATACTAATCAACCACCCTCCTCACCGAGGTGACCCAGGGCGGCTCACAATTCATAAAAAAACACAATAAAACACTCTTAAAAGCATTCCTAAAAACAAACCCTCAATTTAGAACTTTAAAATCAAAATCTAAAAACTTAATTGAGGGCAAGTGGGGCTTAAATCAACCAGCGGGCTGGAGTCATAGTCCCTCCCGCACCCCATACCTGCCCTGCTAGCCATGTTTTCAAATTTATTTATTTATTTAATCAAGTATTAATTAATTAATTTGTTTTTAAATTTAAATGTATAGTCTTCTGACTATATTAGCTGATGACACATGTTCTATGATTTCCCACTGTGAGCAGGCACACGCAACTTCAAACTAGTCCTTGGCCAGGTGTTTTTTTTTTGGCCATCAAATTGTAATCTCTTTTAAGGATATGGACCTTTCTTTGGTGTTCAAGATGGTAGGCTGATTTTATCCAGGCCTGCTCCAAGAGGTCCTTCCAAACCACTCTAGAAGAATGCCACGAGCGTCCTATGTTCCTCATTCCATCGGCAGGTTCCTTTTTTAGGTTTGCATTTCCTGTTAATGGCTTGGTGTAGCTATTCCATACCATTCTTTCAGTTTGCTCATTTACTTGACCTTCCTAACTCCCATCATTTTTGATAGAGGCAGGTTTTAAGATCCCTGTGCATTCATGTCACTCTCCTGTTGTTTTTCCTCTTGCATTCTCTGCATGGTTGTGGCTTGCAGGTTTGTTCTTAAAAATACAGTGGAGCCTCATACAGCAATCTTCCCGTATAGCAATGGAATCGTATAACAAGTAGGTTTGGGGGGGAAATGGTGTCCTGCATAACAATTTTCCCTATGGAATAAATCGTACAACAATTTTTCAATGAGAAAAACCACTTAGCAAAAAAAAAATTGTTGTATGATGCATTCCATAGGGAAAATCATTATACAATGCATGCATCATATAGCAATTGTTTCGTACAACAATGAGCCCCATGGAACGGATTAAAATCGTTGTATGAGGTACCACTGTACCACCAGAAACTCACTGTCTTTCTAAATCCTTTTGTCCCTTCTCATCTCTTGATAAGAGACTTTTCTTACTGTCAGAGTTTAACATCCTTTCTCCTCCCCTGCCTTAGAACACAAACTTTGCTGTGCCTTGCCTTTTATTTAGCCAAATGCAGTTAGCCTGCTAAGACCAGCTATGGTACCTGCCACCTTCACATTGCCCAGTAGTTTTGCTAAATTAAAATGGACTAAAGCCGAAAGGGGTGACTTCCTTGCACACATCCACTGACCTGAACAATTAAAACAGTCTCAGATACATTGCAGAGCTAGTGCACATTTTCCATCTTGAGTAAATTGGATAATAACAAGATTAAAAAATGTTAGGCACCCACCAAAATAGTACTGATGTCTTGAAACATAAGGCAAGATCTAGCCGCCTTCTAGCAGGCATTCATTAGCATAGCAGTATCTCCCCCCCCCCTTTCCCCCCTGTTTTCTACAGCCTTTAACACCACCCAAAAATGGTGGTTTTCCAGCCCTGAGAACTAAGCTTGAGAGGCGACGGAGGGATCAGCTCTCCTGTTTCCAGGGATGAAAGCAGTTCTGCTGGTGGAAAAGGATCTATTACAGAGGTGCCCAAACTACGGCCCACAGGCCAGATTCAGCCCCCGACACCAATTCAACCAGCTCTCATCGCTCCTGGAAGCGACGAGGGCATCTGGGGTGGATGAATTGGTGTCAGGGACCGTCCCATGGCCTGAAAAGTTTGGACGCCCCTGATCTATTAGATCCTGATAGTTAAATATATTCCAGCCCCTTGTTACCATGAATGGAGGTCTTCCACTTTGCAACCAGATGCATTCCTTTCAAGGCCCCAAATGGATCAAGCGATAGCACAGGCTCTGCTTCTCTCACCTACTTCAGACCCAACCTCTGCCTCCATTCTTCCTCCTGTGGCAAACAGGATCCTACATTGGGCTTTGGATGAAGTCAAGGGGCCAAAAGGCCAAGGATGGAACAGTCACTGCTTGCCGTTTCTTTTGCCACACCAGAATGTCTTAAATTGTGACTCTCCCTTATTCCATAGTTTTAAGTGCGCTGACAGAAATGCAAAGAAAATTTTCAGATTTCAGACACATGTGTTAAGGGCCAGGAAACCAGTGAGTTCTAAGCCTAAGAATGCCTCATCCAGCAACTCTGAGAGATTTGTCCATTTGTAGCAGTGGTTCCCAGCAATTTTTCTCTTTGTTTTCGTTTAGATCCATTCACAGGTATTGCCGTTCTCTTCATCGTGGGCCTGGGTGAACGTTTTCTTTTTCTGCAAAACAGACTTAAAAAGACTGCTTTCTTTCTCCTTCCCTGTTTTTGTATAAGTGGCTTTATCACCCTTAATCATAATGATCATCTGGTCTTCGTAATCCTCCCTCCCCTCCTTGTCTTAATAACGGCAACTCTGCTTCCAATAACTTTCCATTCATTTTGCTTGCTCCCCTGTGTATCTTTTTAATATACAAAAGTGTTGTGTGGAATTGCTGGAAAAGATGGGTGCTGTCCTGTTGGCCTTGGCCTTTGCTTCTTCCAAAGATGATTCTCTTGCCTCATTGTTTTATGCTCTGGGGTTTTGCAAACATCAGTTTAGTGATAGCGTGAAGGCCACTTGGCTGGATGATCACGGCGTGCCAGAAGTGTTCTCTCCTGATGGTGTGAATCTGGATTTCATCATGGCCTTTGTGCCTTCCCTCAAGAGACGTGACTTCTTCGGATCAAAGATGTTGATTTCCTGCTGGCAAAACTCGTTGGTATTAGCCACGTGTGTTTCCTCTGGATATGTTCATCTCCAGTTCCACCTCTCTCTCTAACACATGGGTGCCCAAACTACGGCCTGTGGGCCAGATCCAGCCCATGATGCCCATTCATCCAGCCTGCTCCACCCTTGTTGCTCCCAGAAGCGGAAGTAAAACTCACCCAACTTCCGCTGCTGGGAGCAATGAGCGTGGCGTGGGCTGGATGAATTGGCATTGGGAGCTGGATCTGACCCACAGGGAGTAGTTTGGGCACCCATGAACCACGTGACTGGCCAGTGGCCTGAAAAGTTTGGGCACCCCTGCTTTAACAGGAAGGATGTCTATTTATGTTTTTATTATTTAAAGAAAGAAATGCTTTAAAAGGTACGTAACCTGCCTCAGTTATTTTGGGTTAAGCGGGAGTGTACATCTTAAATCAGGGGTGCCCAAACTAGGGCCTGTGGACTGGATCCAGATCCCAACACCAATTCATCTGGCCCATGCTATCCTTGTCACTCCCAGAAGCGGAAGTAACACACACGCATCTGGGTGCATTCTACTTCCGCTTCCGGGAGTGATGAGGGCAGTGTGGGCTGGATTAATTGGCATCAGGGGCCGGATCCAGCCCATGGTTTAAGCAGAGAAAATGGCAACCCAAAACCTATTTCACCCTGCTGCAAAACACACAAGGTACATTTTACTTCTGCTTCTGGTGGGAGGAACCAGATGACCAGCCCACTGAACAACATGACTGGCCAGTGGCCCGAAATGTTTGGGTACTCCTCTCTTAAATAGTTTGGATATGCTTAAGTCTACTGCTGTCCGTAGCATGACAATAATTGTCTTCCCTTCCTTTCTCCCTGTATCTCACCAGGTATGACCAAAAACTGTTCTGGAAGGTTTCTCAGTCCTTCAGAGCTGGTTTGAAGAAGCACAAGCTTCTCCATTGCAATGGGAGAATAGTTCCTTCCCCCCTTCTGCTTCTGTTGGTAGTAGAAGTTCTATCTACAAAAGAGCAACACTGAATCCTCCCCAAAGAGTGCCAGGGTGGTTATTTTCACCAACATGAGGGTAAACTAAGATCCCTTGATGTGACGTGAGGTTTTCCAAGGTGCCTCCTTAACTAGTTCTTTGTTTCTCCTCTGCTTGGGATAGCTATACATTTTCCTAGGCTTAGTTCAAGGAGGTTGGGTTAAAGACTGGCTTCCAGCTCCATCTGGCAAACTTGGTGTGCTCCTTTCCTCCCCATGTCAGGAGAACATCATGAAGTCAAACATTGACAAGAAGTTCTCTGCCCATTACGATGCCGTGGAAGCAGAGCTGAAGTCCAGCACGGTTGGTGAGTAAGGGAGTGACTGCGTGGGCTGGGGGGGGGGGGGAGATTGAAAGAGAGAGAGAAGGAACCCAATCCAGGGGTCTTGGTCTCCATCCCTCAAGTTGAATGAATGAGTCCAGCTTTACAGCAAGGTTTCCTGGTCATTTGCTCCCAGGATACCTTATTCCCACCACATTTCCTTCTGGTAGGCCTGGTGACCCTCAACGACATGAAAGCTAAACAAGAGGCTCTGGTGAAAGAGCGGGAGAAGCAGCTGGCAAAGAAAGAACAGTCCAAAGAGCTACAGTTGTAAGTTGTGGTTTCTAATATATTCTGGGCAGGATGAGTTGAGAGCATTTCTTCTACTAGACCAGTGATGGCGAACCTTGGCACTCCAGGTGTTCTTGAACTCCAATTCCCAGAAGCCCTGATCAGCAGGAGTGCTGTCTTGGGCTTCTGGGAGTTGCAGTCCAAGAACACCTGGAGTGCCAAGGTTTGCCATCACTGGACTAGACAAATTTTATTCTGAGCTTTAAGGTGGGATACAAGAGCTGGGGCGATGTAGTGGCTGGGAATGTAAGCTGTGAATTCACATAACGTGGGAACGTGCCATCTCTTCATGACATTGATTGGCATAGGCTCAAGGCGACCAAAAGTATGGGTTGCTTCCCAGGACATATAATTAATTTGGGAGATTCATTACCTAATTAGAATTAGAGCAATAAAGAACCTTACAGCACCCTGAAGGCGAACGTGTTTTATTTGGTCTGAGATTTAATGGGCTGTAGTAACCCATTTTCAACAGATGCACTTCATTCGCCTTTGGCTACAATTCACAAAAGCTTAATGCCATTATAAAGTGCTCAGCCTTTCAGGTGCTACGTTTGATGGGACAGACTAACATGGCTATCCCTCTCCCATACAGAAATTGGTAAATAAAAGTGCCCCTGCTTGCAATTTAAAAGGATTATGCTAAATAACAGAGAGTGAGGTGGGAGTGGTTCTGTCGGCTGACAAGGCGGAACTTCCATATTTCAAGGCAGTATATCAAGGGTTCTCAATGTCTTTCAGCCATGGGCCGGACCACACACCCCTCAGACAGCTGAGCGGGCCAGATTGGTGCTGTAAAACGTGTTGTAAATGCATTTACGATGGCCGCGGACTCATTTATGGTTGTTGTAAACACATTTACGTGGCTGTAAATGAGTCTGCGGCTGATTCCGGTGGTGGCAGCTGGAGTGAGGTCAGGTGCTGGGTTATTTGTTGCCATGGGCCATATCCAGCCGACAGGCCATAGGTTGCAAACCCCTGCACTATATCTTTCAGTTCTGGACACTGGAATGAATCAGAAAGGGCAGTTAATATTTTCTTGCCCTTTCTTTTCAGCATCTCATAAAGGAAAACAAGGATGGAGGATGAGGTGTGCCTTTGGTCTGGTCCAGCAAGTCCTTTAGATCCCATCGGCCGCCAGTTGATGAGGCGGCCATGAGTGGGCTTCTTTTCCCTCATCCTGACTTCTAAAGATCTCTGATATTTCGGCATGCTGAGAGAGAATCTCTCTCATACTGGGCATGGCCATTCCTTGGTATTTTTCAACTTTCTGCCTTTCTCAGAGATCTTGGGATAGTTGGCTTTTCTGGCCCTAAGTTTTGCATGGCTGACAGAGCTGACTCTCGTTCCCTCACAGAAAACTGGAGCGGATGCGAGAGCGGGAGCGCAAACAGGAGCAGAAGCGGAAGATCTCCAGCTTGTCCTTCACTCTGGATGAGGAAGAGGAGGATGAGGATGAAGAAGAGGATGGAGTTGAAGAGGAGGATGAGGAGGCAGAGTTGGAGCAGGAAGGTAAGGAACAGAAGATGGTTTGTTTCCAAGCAGCGAGTAAAACTTTAGTGGTGATTCTGGAATGGGTTCCCAAACTTTCCAAGCCGGGGGTGGGTCAAACTCAGTCAACTTCGAGGGCCGGATGGCCATTTTGCCCTGCCTGAACGATGGGGTGGTGGCCATTTTGTCCCAACAGCTTCAAAGCGACTGCCATTTTGCCCTTGGAGGTGTTGGGCCCCCACATGAAATGCAGGCCTTAGGTTGGGAACCACTGTCCTAGAAAAACAGCAAGAGCAGCCAACTACAATAGCGATGGTGTGTAATCAAACGATGGAGGACAGAAGGATGGGTATGACATTAAAGTACAGTAATACCTTGGATAACGTTTACCTCAGATAACGCTAAAATCGCATAACGTTAAGTAATCTGGGGTGGAGAATTGGATCGAATAACGTTAAGGTCCTATGGGATGGATCGGATAACAACCGCTAAAGTCTGTGCGGTTACAATGTATCTCTATGGAGCTTTAACATTATCCGATCCATCCCATAGGATTTTAACATGGATCGGATAACACTAAAAATCGGATAACACCAAAACTTGTGGAACCAAGCCCTAGCGTTATCCAAGGTATTACTGTAGTGGAGTTCTATGAGTAGCTCATCTCTCATGCATACTTTTCTCATCTCCTTCAGAACTGCCTCCCAAGAAAAAGAAACTAGGGAAGAACCCAGATGTAGACACCAGCTTCTTGCCTGACCGTGACCGTGAGGTAAAGCACTTCCTTACCCTCCCTTCAGAGCCAGGATGGAGGAATGGTCAGGGTGGCAACCTAAGCAATTAAACTTTTAGTCCCCACTGACCTGGGGACTCACAGGGTTATCTTGTGTGTCATCAAGCAGGCTGGCCAGGCCTTGCTAGGATCAGGTTCATAGGATCCGGAGGTAATAAGCACTCAGGGGATGGCAAGAAACAAAATTGTATTAGGTAGATCTCCCTACAAGCATACTATTAACATAGAACAAGAAATCAAAGCAGCAGTGCATACCAAGCAAGTTTCTCCATTCAGCTGCTGAGAGCCCAGTGGCAGCAGGAAAAATCCTTAGGCTGTCAGATACAGCACCTTGGTAGATGGTCTGTGGAGAGCTCCAGTCTGAGTGGTTGAGCTCTCCTTCTTTCATACCCGGGTGTAGGCATGTGATCTCTTTGAGAGGTGCCAAATTTTAACTAGTAGCACCTGGGGTGGATGAACTGTCATAAACATCAAGAAGGTGCAGATAGTACCAGGTCTTATCAGTCAAGGACACTGGATGACATCATGATTCACCTAGTGCACACCTTACTTTGCCAAGGACTGTCCCTGAACATTCCTCCTCTTTGTGCTGTATCTGATTCTGAATATTGGCAATCATCATGACCATCATTCTGACCAGGTTATCCTGCTATGGTAATAGAGTAGACCATACTGCCAGCGACTCAACACCAATCTTCAGGTGGTGGTTAACTAACTTGACCACCCTGAGGACTAAAAGCCTTGGATGCCGAAGTCCACAGGGAACATTGATGGCCCCCAAGTGGATTAAATCCCACCTAAATCCATCTTGATGGAGGGCAGCAGCTACATCAATCCTGGCTGAGGAGGCTCAGCCAATTGAATACAGAATTTCAAAGAAAAGGAAGGAAAATTAAGGGAACCTACCTAAATGAACAATGCTAAGAAATAGAGGAAAACAACATAAGGGGTATGACTAGAGATCTTTTCAAAAAATTGGGGAAATCAAAGGAATGTTTAAAGCAAAAATGACCATGCTAAGGGACAAAGAAGGCAAGGAGTTAGCTGGTGCAGAAGAGATTAAGAAAAGATGGCAAGAGTACACAGAGGAACTCTACAAAAAGGACCTCAACACCCCTGATAATCACAATGATGAAAACAGGCTAGAAGCAGAAGTAAAAGGCGCCCATATGGGAGTGATGAGGGCGGCGCAGGCCAGATGAATTGGCCTCGGGGCTAGATCCAGCACATGGCCTGTAGTTTGGGCACCCATGGTTTAAGCAGAGAAAAATGTTGCAAAGCATAATCTGTTGCAAAACAGATTGCATTTTACTTCCACTTCTGGTGGGAGGAACCATGTGACCGGTCCACTGAAACACATGGCCCAAAACGTTTGGGCACCCCTGCTGTGAAAAATGAAACATAGATTGCTTTGTGTCTCTCTGTTCTTGATTCAGGAAGAAGAAAACCGCCTCCGGGAAGAGCTTCGCCAGGAGTGGGAGGGCAAGCAAGAGAAAATCAAGAGTGAGTGGCAAAATGGGGTGCTCATCGGGCAGGTTTTAAGGGCTGGGAGAATGATGTCCACAGAAGGGTACAGGAGGTCACAATCTAACTTGTAATTAAAAGTCCACATCATCATCACTCTTGAAATCTCTGTTTAGGTGAAGAAATTGAAATCACTTTCAGCTACTGGGATGGCTCTGGACATCGCCGAACTGTGAAGGTGAGATTTCCTCCTTGCTACTTCCTTGGGGCTGTCCTAGCTGGGTCCCCTCTCTCCCAACTAAAGGCTAAGTCCATTGCTTGTATTCTTAAGAAATGTTTACAATTACTCTTTTTATAAGTGGGATTTTCCACGGTCTTCCATCTGAGGAACTGATCAGGCACGTGCTTGTTCAGCTTCAGCAACTCCGAAAGGAGCATCTTTAATATTTTCTGTAATGCAAGGGACCCTTATGACACCTTGTGGTCTAGGAAGCTTTATTTGGCTGAAGCTTTCACGGAACCAAAGGCCGCATAAGTTCCCAGACTCAGAAAGCTTATCCTAGATCTGCTTTCAGTTAGATTCCTGCTTTGAGCAAAGGGGGCTGGGCTTGATGATATAATAAGCCCTTTCCAACTCCATTATTCTATGACTCAGATAAAACTCACCCTCCGTAAACCTCAGCAATTGGGGTTTGCCTGTTGCATTTTCAGAACAACTTCCCTCAGTGATGGTGAACCTTTTAGAGACCGAGTGCCCAAACTGCAACTTAAAACCTATTTATTTATTGCAAAGTGCCAACATGGTAACTGGGGAGGGAGAAAACACTCCTATTGGGCTGCTGGGCAAAGGGGTGGGGGTGAATTCTGTGCTGGGGGAATGGAGGAAGCACTCTTATTGGGCTGCTGGGCAGAGGGGTGGGGCAAATTCTGTGCTGGGGCGACTGCATGGGTGCCCACAGAGAGGGCTCCGAGTGCCACCTCTGGCACGTGTGCCATAGGTCCGCCATCACTGACCTACCTAAACAGGATTTTTCTGAGGGTAAAAGAGAGAGAGAGAGAGATGGACAGAGAAATACTGGGTATGATCTCTTGAACGGCTTGGAGTGATATTCAATTTATCTGTCTCTCCATCAATCTATACACAATAAATATATACACAAATGTATGAAGGTGATCTCTGAGAATTCTGCAAGCATTTTATTTTGGGTTGTTTGAGTTTGTGCAACCAAGACAAAACCATTCCAGGCTGACTCCTCTTTTCCCCGCAGTGTAGATGAAAAAGGGCAACACCATTCAGCAGTTTCTGCAGAAGGCCTTGGAGATCTTGCGGAAGGACTTCAGTGAACTCCGGTAAAAGTCTTGGCAGAAGAGGGAGGGAGGGTGGAGGCTGTTGACAGAACTGCATTAGATCCTCTCTCCCACCCAGTTGTCACCAGAGAGCAGGGATTCTCACCATTTCATGTGCCCCCCACACTGCCTCCACCACACCAAGAAGTGCCAAATGGTGGAGGAAGGGCAAAATGCCCATCCGGCCCCTTAAGCTGTCTGAGGGAGGGTGACCCGGCCCCCAGTTTTAAAAGGTTGAGAACTCTTACGTTAGAGCAACAGTGCCCAAAATTTTCAGGCCATGGGCTGATCATGTGATTCAGGGAGCTGGTCACTAAGGCCAAGGGGCCAGATGCGGCCCTGGACACCAATTCATCTGGCCCGTGAAGCTCTTGTCGCTCCTGGAGTGACAAGGGCTTCAAGGGCTAGATGAATTGGCAGCCGGGCTGCATAGTACTGTATATACTTGACTATAAGTCATCCTGAATATAAGTCGAGGTACCTAATTTGGACCTCTAAAACTAGAGAAATAGATTGACCCAAGTATAAGTCAGGGGTGGAAAATGCAGCAGCTGGTAGTGAGTTTCAGTAATTAAAATGCATGAAAATACAGTAAAATTAATTTATTCAGACATTTGTGTGGGTATGTTTTTGAGTTTTTATGGTAGTGTTAGTGCTTTTTTTTTGGGAGGGGGGGTTCAGATGTTCTTGGACTTCAGTTCCCAGAAGCCCAAGCCTCTTGTGAACCCACATGAATGGGTTTACTGTGATTCATCCAGCCCACGCTGCCCTCGTCGCTCCTGGAAGTGGAAGTGGGCAGGATGAATCGCATACAGGCACATTTTACTTCCACTTCCGGGAGCAACGAGGGCAGTGCCGGGTGTATGAATCGCAGTAAACCCATTCATGTGGATTCACAGGGGGCTTGGGCTTCTGGGAACTGAAGTCCAAGAACACCTGGAGTGCCAAGGTTCGCCATCATGGGAGTAGTCTATTCATTGTGAGGCCCAGGCTCTGAGCTTCTGTTTCCTCCTACAGGTCGGCTGGTGTGGAGCAGCTTATGTATATCAAGGAAGATCTCATAATACCACATGTGAGTAGAAGACCTTTGGTCGCGCAGTAAAATATTATTATTATTATTATTATTATTATTATTATTATTATTATTTATTAAATTTAATACCCCGCCCCAATCGGGGGGACCCGACTCTGGGCGGCTTACATTCTAATAAAAACAGAAATAAAACCCAACTCAATATCACTAAAAATATCAGAATTAAAAACATCAGAATTAAAAATCAACACAGAATTAAGACGACGCAGGACTACACATCAGTATTCCCATATTCCAACCCAGGGAAGCAGTTCTTATGTAAGCCACTTGGTGTGGGAACCCACGTTCCCAGGTCCCCAAACCTGTCCTGCCAGCCAGGTTTTTACGCCTTTCCGGAATGGTAAGAGCTCCGTCTGAAGGCGCAGTTCGGTGGGCAGGAGGTTCCAGAGGGTCGGGGCGGACACAGAGAAGGCTCTCCTCCTAGTGCAGGCGAGGCGCGCCTCTCGCCGAAGGGATAACAAGGGAGCCTCTCCGATCCGCCCTGGTGGGACGGACAGAACTTCTTGGGATGACGCGGTCTCTTAGGTATCCTGGCCCACTACCATGTAGGGCTTTAAAGGTAATAACCAGCACCTTGAATTGCACCCGGAGACATACTGGCAAGCAGTGCAGCTCCCGGAGCAGTGGCGAAGCATGAGCATAACGCCCACGCCCCACCACTACCCGGGCCGCCGCGTTCTGGACCAGCTGGAGTCTCCGGATGGTCGTCAGGGGCAGCCCCATGTAGAGCGCGTTACAATAATCAAGTCTGGAGGTGACCAACGCATGTGTGACCATAAGCAGGGCATCCCGGTCTAGGAGTGGGCGTAACTGGCGAATTACACGAAGTTGTGCAAAAGCCCTCCTGGCCACGGCTGCCACCTGCTCTATGAACAGTAGCCGTGAGTCCAGGAGGACCCCCAGATTACGCACCGGGTCTGATTGGGGCAGGACTGTCCCATCCAGGGCCAAAGATGGAAGCTCCTTTGTTAACACAGGACCCCCTACCCACAGCCACTCAGTCTTGCCGGGATTCAGCTGTAGCCCGTTGTCCCCCATCCAGACCTTTACAGCCTTCAGACACCTGGAAAGGACTTCCACCGCACCGCTTGGGTCCCCACGGGCAGAGATGTATAACTGGGTATCATCTGCATATTGATGATACCTTACCCCGTGGGAACGGATGATCTCACCCAGCGGCTTCATATAGATGTTAAACAGGAGAGGAGAAAGTACCGAACCCTGAGGCACCCCGTATTGCAGGGGCCTAGGGCTGGACTTCTCCTTCTCCAGGCACACCGACTGGGTCCTGCCCCTCAGGAATGAGGAGAACCAGGACAGCACCATGCCCTGGATCCCCAGACCCTGGAGCCTTCCCAGAAGGATGCCATGATCGACCGTATCAAAAGCCGCTGAGAGATCGAGAAGAGCGAGGACAGACGGTTCCCCTCCGTCCCGCTCTCTCCAGAGATCATCCACCAAAGCGACTAGCGCGGTTTCGGTACCATATCCGGGCCTGAATCCTGACTGAAACGGGTCCAGATAATCCGCTTCATCCAGGACCTCCTGCAACTGCCGCACCACAGCCTTTTCCAAAACCTTACCTAAGAAAGGTAGGTTGGACACTGGACGGTAGTTGGAAATTACCGTAGGATCGAGGGACGGCTTCTTCAAGAGGGGGAGCACCAAAGCACGTTTAAGCTGTGCTGGAAAATGCCCCTCTATTAGAGAAGCGTTAATTAACGCCTCGATCCAACCACCTGCCACAGACTTGGAGGCTTTAATTAACCAAGCAGGGCATGGGTCCAGTGCACAGGTCGTGGCACGAACAGATACAAGAAGCCTGTCCACTTCCTCAGGGCCAACAGGATCGAACCGATCCCAGGTAACATGCCTTGCAACCTATTTTGTAACAGGATGAGATAGATTTTTAGGCTGCCGTTTTCTCTGCTTAAACTAGGGGTGCCCAAACTACAGCCCGCAGGCTGTATCTGGCCCCAACACCAATTCATCTGGCCCATGCCACCCTTGCTGCTCCTGGAAGCAGAAGTAAAATGTGCCCATTTGGGAAGTAAAACGCAGGTCATAGTTTGGGCACCCAAAGTGAAGGCATGGAAAGAGACGTAGGCAGAGCCGTAGCCAGAGGGAGTCCAGTGTGTGTAAAAACCCTCCTGAGCTAATAGCCCCCCCCAACCCACCCATGATGCCAATGTTATATATGTGAGTGTGACGTTGTTGCCCCTCCTGAAATCCCCCCCCCCCATCTAGAATCTTGGCTACTGCCCTGGACGTAGGGGCTCTACTGAGAACAGGAAATTATCAGTTATGTTTTACCATGTATTTTCACTACCAAGGGTGCTACAAAGATTGAGGGGGGAGGCACTGAAAGGTCTTGATTCTGCTGTCTAAACACTGCTGGCCAGGATTTAAGTCTACTCTGGAGGGGAGTGCATAAACTACCAAACGTAGGGGTAGAGAAAAGAACAGTGTACATTTCAGAGTGGTTGTCACCATCTTACCAACCAGAAGAGGCAATAGTACTAAATACAGCTGTGTGGACACCATGGTATGCAGACATATATAAAGTTACGTATTTAACAATACTGTGCGCCCCCCCAGTGTGGTATAGTGGGTAGAGTGACAGACTAAGAATCTGGTGATTGGGGTTCAAATCCCCACCTGGCCATGGAAACTCACTGGGTTGGTGGAGCTAATAAAATCATTCCTTAAATTTCTTACTTACTTTGGAAGTCCTATGCGGGTCCTTATGAATCAGCTGTGACCTGGCAGCATATAACTAGCGAGCCATAGTTTATATCCAGTGGCCATTTGTAACCACCGTAGTTAATTAGAGCAAGATGCACAGCGCTAATAGGTAGAGCTGGGGTACCAGGCAGAGCCGGGGCAGTCATGGTTGTGCACAGAGGCAACTATACCCACAGTAGGATAGCCCAGCTGCCCCCCCCCCCATCCTTTCTTCTAGTAAAGAGGCAGGTGAGAATAGGTTGGTTGAAGTGAATCTGAGCTGAGAGTAGGGCCATGCCCAGTTGCACTGATGAACAAATCTCCACAGCCTGTATGTGGGCCCTTATACACAGAGAGAGGACTGTACATTTGAGACTGTCAGGCAGAAGTGGTTGTGCTTCAGAGCTCTTGAAAAATGGGCTGTCAGCCAAAGGAACGGAAAGGGAGGCTGTTTGGGACACAGGCTTGGCTTGGCTAAACTCCTTGCCTTTGGGCCGAAGGAAAGTCCAAAGGGATACTGGTGCGGAAAGCACAGGGTGTGACCTGACTATGCACCGGGGCCTCCTGCTCCCTTGAGGAGCATATCTTTAAAGAGAAGAGAGTTCTAGTACCCACCCTAACCTGCACTGGGTGATGGTGGTGGTCTTCCTTTGATCATATTTCCGCTGAAAGAGGGGTGTCTGCGCAGAACCAAACTCAGCTTACCGGGTTCTTCTGGGGCAGTGGTGGCGAACCTATAGAACACGTCCAGAGGTGGCATTCAGAGCCCTCTCTGTGGGCACCTGTGCGGTCACCCCAGCACAGAGTTTGTCCTGCCCTTCTGCCCAGCAGTCCAATGGAAGCGCTTCCTCCCACCCCCCAGCACATAGTTCACCCCGTCCCTCTGCCCAGCAGCCCAATGGAAGCGTTTCCTTCCTTCCCTGTTGCTGTGTTGGCACTTTGTGATAAATTCCGCATATACTCGAGTATAAGGCGACCCAAATATAAGCTGAGGTACCTAATTTTGGCCTGAGAAACCAGGAAAATAGATTGACCTGAATATAAGATGAGGGTGGCAAATGCAGCAGCTGCTTAGTGAGTTTCAATAATCAAAATATGGTACATGAAAATATGATGGAGCAAAAAGGTGTTTTCTCCATGCTGATTGAGATGCGCCGACGAAGGACGGGAGAAGTGGGCGGTGAAGGCTATTAGCCTGCACCACCTTTTCCCATCACACTCAGTGACCCGAGTATGAGCCGAGTCCACTTTTTGACCTCCTTTTTTGGACTGAAAAACTAGGCTTAAACTTGAGTATATGTAGTAAATGGGTTTGGGGTTGCAGTTTGGGCACTCAGTCTCTAAAAGGTTCGCCATCACTGCTCTGGGGGCTCTTGCCTTGGTCTCAACACCTGTTGGAGCCATTACCTTTCCCCTCCAGAGTGGTGTGTCTCATACAGAGGCGGAAAACTTATGTGAGTTCCTGGAGGAGGATTTTCTGCTCCTGGAGAATCTTGGCTTGTGGCTTGTTTAGAAGTGAATTGATAATCCTCAAGGCTTCCTAGGAACACCAGTTCACTTTTTCTGCTAGGGAGAAGCATTTCTCGGCAATAGTAGTGGTGGAAGAGCTAGGAAGTCTAATGCAGGGGTGCCAAAATTTTCCAGAGCATGGGCCGCACACGTGGTTCAGCGGGCCACTCACGTGGTTCCTCCCATTGGAAGTGGAAGTAAAATGTGCCTTGCCATCTGTTTTGCAAATTATTATTATTATTATTATTATTATTATTATTATTATTATTATTATTATTATTATTATTATTATTATTATTATTATTATTATTATTATTACAGTTGTACCTCACTTAAAGAGCATAATGTGTTCCACAGGATTGCTCTTTAAGCGAGTTTGCTCTTTAAGTGGCACTCTTTATGCAAGGTTTGACTGTATATTTCGATTTCTGTACCACCCTACTCGGTAGGACCGACTGACTCAGGATGCAGTAGGATGAGATAGATTTTAGGCTGCCATTTTCTCTGCTTCAACCAGGGGTGCCCAAACTACTGCCTACAGACTGGATCAAGCCCTGACACCAATTCATCTGGCCCACGCTGCCCTCATCACTCTCAAAACCAGAAGTAAAACATACACGGACAGGCACATTTTACTTCTGCTTCCAGGAACGATGAGGGCAGTGTAGGCCGGATGAATTGGTGCCGGATGAATTGGGCATCCCTGAGAAGGAGGCCTGCAAAAATGAGAAGAAGGCCTGCAAAAATCAGCTCTGGGTAGCGAGGGAGAGATGCATTAAGTACTAGGATTGCGTTTTGCTCACCCTTGGTCATTTGGGCGGGTGCCTGTGTGGGGAACATTGCTATGGTGTTTCTTCCTGAAACCTTTTTCTTCCTGCCTCTCTAGCATCATAGCTTCTACGACTTCATTGTCACCAAGGCTCGGGGGAAAAGCGGTGAGTCTCCTGAGACCTTTCTTACCTCTCACTTTTCTCGGGGGGGGGGGGGGGGCGCTGGAGCTGCTGTACCATAGCCAAAAGGTTATGAGTTCAATCCTGGTGGGGTACAAAGGTTGCCTCAGCCATTCTTCCGATGTCGGCAAAATGAGAACCCAGCATGTTGGGAGCAGAACGCTAATTAACTTGTGACCCCCCCCCCCGAGAATGCTGAAAATGCTATAGGACAGTATATAACCATAATTGCTATGAGGGCTTAGGGCAGGGATTCTCAGCCTGCAGCCTGTGGGCCGGATATGGCCCTTGGCACAATTTCATGTGGACCACCTCCACCACACCAGGAAGTGCCATGTGGTGGAGGAAGGGCAAAATGGACGTCTGGTCCCCGAAGCTGTCTGTGGGAGCGTGACCGCTGGCCCCGGCTTAAAAAGGTTGCGAACTCCTGACTAAGGGTGTGTTTGTGTGTAGCTTGTAAGAATTGTGTACCCTGTCATATAAGGGCATTTGAATGCTTCGTGCAGTTGTCCCTCAGCTCTGAGCAGGTGCTCTCCAGATATTTTGGATTAAACTCCCATGAGTCTTAGCCACCTGAGCAGGTGGGGGATGATGGGAGTGGCAGTCCATCACATCTGAAAGGCACCAAGTAGGAAGAGGCTGGTGAACTGATTAAGGCCATGGTGGAAATGTGAGGACGCAGAAGCCATAGTGATTGTGCTATGGGGAGGTTGTGTGTGTTTTACACAGCACTGTTGAAGGTTGGAGAAGATTGCTTAGATATTGGGGGTAGGAGTGATGCCTCCCAGAAAGTCCCCTTTCATGCCTATGTGGTCTCCCCAATCCAGGGCCGCTCTTCAATTTTGATGTGCACGATGATGTTCGGCTTCTGAGTGACGCAACGGTGGAAAAAGATGAGGTAAAAGAAAGGCAACTGGGAGCTTTGCTAAAGAACTTGAAAAAGGGGGGAGGGAGCTACAGTGGATAGGAATTTCCAGTGAGCATAGCCAGTGGAGGATTCTGGGTAGATGCAGACCCAAAAATGCCATTTCTCCACATTTTGTGGTGGAATCCAAGTGGCTGTATGCCTCCCCCCCCTCCTTTCCCAATTAATCCTCATTTATGGGAACAGATTGTCTGGGTGGAGCCTCAAACGTTCCCAGCCAATGCGCTGTTGATGGCTGTCCTTTCCCCCTAGTCCCACGCTGGCAAGGTTGTGCTTCGCAGCTGGTATGAGAAGAACAAACACATTTTTCCTGCTAGCCGGTGGGAACCCTACGACCCAGAGAAGAAATGGGACAAGTATACGGTAAGAAATGGAGGGTGCAGACCAAGCCGGTCTGGAGGAGGGGGTGTTTGTCCTGGAAATCTAGAGAGAAGCACCTGGATTTGTCAAAGGCCAGAACATCCCCCTCTGCTGCATCTAGGAACAATCCAAACAGCCGCCACTCCCCCCCCCCCCAAGTGCTCAAAATGCTTCTCATGCAGTCAATATTGCATGTGTTACCTTGTCATTCTGTCAAGTTGGTGGGGTTCAACATCTGGAGCGTAGTCACTGAGTCTCATTCCTGTTCTCGTGGATTGTTCCCATTCTCAATTATGCAGTAATGCAATAACACCGGAGCCTAATTGGACAATGTATTTCTGGCAGAGAGCTACTTTTTTCCTTTTACATTGATTTAGACATTAGGCTTAATTTATGCAGCAGCCATTTGCTGAATCATTGGACTGCTGCCATTCAGTAGAGGTTCAGATGTCTGGGTCAAAGGAAGAAAAGAAGCCCCCTTTCCCCGCTTCAAGTGGATATCAACAGCTCCTTTAGAGTCCCTAGACAAAAGGATACAGCAGTAGAGGCCCTGCGGAGTGACTTTGGTTTATACAGCAGGAGAGAGTCCTCAAATACAGTGGAATTGGAGTGTGCGTCCTTGTGAATGTTGCGGCTGCCCCTGTCCAAGAAAAGAAAGAATCCAAAACCATCTCTGTAAATCAGAGGTGCCCGTGAGCCGGTCGTATGGTTCAATGGGCTGGTCACGTGGTTCTGTCCACTGGAAACGGAAGTAAAACACGCCTTGCCATCTGTTTTGCAACAGGATGAGGTAGATTTTTAGGCTGCCATTTTCTCTGCTTAAACCATGGGTGCCCAAATTATGGCCCATGGGGTGGATCTGACCCTGATGCTAATTTATCTGGCCCACATCGCTCTCGGAAGCAGAAGTAAAATGTGCCTGTGCAGGCACGTTTTACTTCTGCATCCAGGAGTGAGGACAGTACAGGCTGGATGAATCGGTGTCAGGGCCGGATCTGCCCCACAGGCCATAGTTTGGGCATCCCTACTGTAAATTGTGGGTCAGCCTCCTAGATTTCTGTCAAATAAACATCCTAACATAGGGATTGCAAGGAATTCTTATCATATTTGCAAATGACACAAAACTGGGTGGAATAGCAAATACCTTGGAAAGCAGGAGCAGAATTCAAAAATATCTTGATAGGTTTGAACACTGGGCAGAAAACAACAAAATGAAATTTAACAGGGAGAAGTGCAAACTTTGCATCTAAGGAAAAAAACCCAGATGCACAGTTACAAAATGGGGGAGACTTGGCTTGGTAATACTACAAGCGAGGAGGATCTTGGAGATGTTGTAGATCACAGGCTAAATATGAGTCAACAGTGCGACATGGCTTCAAAAAAGGCCAACGCTGTTTTAAGCTGAATTAACAGAAGCATAATCTCCAAACCCTGTGAGGTATTGGATCCCCTCTATTCAGCACTAGCTAGACCACATCTAGAGTCTTGTGTCCAATTCTGGGCACCAGTTTAAGAAAGATGCAAACTAATTAGAGCAGGTACAGAGAAGGGGAACAAGGATGATCAGAGGACTGGAAACCAAGCCATAGGAACTGGACATGTTTAACCTTGAAAAAAGTTGACTAAGAAGGGATTTGAGAGCACTCTTCAAATACCTGAAAGATAACCATAAAAAAGAAGGGACGGAGCTGTTCTCTATCTTTCAAGAATGCAGGGCATGTAATAACAGGTTGACATTACAGGGAGCCAGATATAGGCTGAATGTTACTCAAAACGACTTAGTGGTTAGAGCAGTACGACAGCGGAACCAACTTCCTCGAGAAGTGGTGAGAGCTCCAACACTGGAAGCATTCAAGAGAGCAATGGGTGACGCTCTGTCAGATCTACTTGGATTCAGATTCCTGTCTTGGGCAGGGGTTTGGACTCAATGGTCTAAAAGCCCCCTTCCAATTCTGTGATCCTTCTGGTGTTTTTTTTTTAAAGTTAAAGCATTTCATAGCTCCCTTTTCCATTTATCGGCTGGATAAAGCTGTGGTTGACTACGACCATTTTTGAAGGGGAAATTAATTTTTTTTAAATGTGCTTCAACTACCAAATTCCAACACAACTCAACACTTTGCAGGAGTATGAAGATACCATAACCAGAAGGATTTTGGGGGGATTTCCAAAAGAAAGAGAGCTATAAACCTAGATTAGACAATTCTTCCACAACCTTAGAAGCAGCCACCAGGGGTGTGCTGGGCACCATGGAAGGGCACTGGACAGGGGCGAGGGGTTGCAACCAAGGGAGGGGAGAAGGCTGCCCCCCAGGAACCGCTTGGTCACTGCCCCTCGCTTGCTCCACCCGGCGCATGGCACTTTAGAATAAACCATTGGTCCAAGCTGAAGGAGGGAGCTTGGAGCAATGGCTTAATCTAAAGTGCAGCGTGCTGGGTGGGTAAAATAATAATAAAATTATTATTTGCGCCCCAAGGCGCCAGAGACGAGTGTGCACCAGGATGAATCCCCCTGTCCCAGTGGCCCAGCCCATGCCTGGCAGCTACAGTTATCGCTGCCCGTTACCCCAGATTTCATTGTCTATCATGGTGCAGTAATACCTCGGATAACGCTAAGACTTGGTTCTACAAGTCTTGGTGTTATCCGATTTTTAGTGTTATCTGATCCATGTTAAAATCCTATGGGATGGATCGGATAATGTTAAAGCTCCATAGAGATACATTGTAACTGCACAGGCTTTAGCAGTTGTTATCCGATCCATCCCATAGGACCTTAATGTTATTCGATCCAATTCTCCTCCCCAGATTACTTAACGTTATGTGATTTTAGCGTTATCCAAGGCAAACGTTATCCGAGGTATTACTGTACAATGAAACCTTGCATAAAGAGCACCTCACTTAGAGACTAACTCGCTTAAAGAGCAGAATTTTCTCTGAATGGTCGCCTCGCTTAACAAATAAAACCAACCAAAAACTCACTTAACAACCAAATCAGGGTTCGCAACCCCCACCCCCCACCCCCGCCAGAAGTCACAATTGGTCACTTACAATGGTGTTTGGCTTAAAGAGCAAAGTCACTTAAAGAGCAATCCCATGGAACGCATTGTGTTCTTTAAGTGAGGTACAACTGTATTAGAATCGTTTAGCAGAGTCCAGCTGGCACATTGTAAGTGAAGACTGGTCTTGAAGGAGGAATGAAACAGTTATCTAAGCCCATGGGAACTTCTAAGGCAGGGGTTCTCAATGTTTTCCAGCCGTGGGCCAGACCATGCGCCCTCAGACAGCAGAGTGGGCAGACTAGTGCCATAAAACACATCTCCACCTGTTGTAACTACATTTACGATGGCCACAGACTCATTTACGGCTGCATAAATGCATTTACACAGTTGTAAATGAGTCTGCGGCTGATTCCAGTGGCGGTGGCTGGAGCGAGGTCAGGGGCTGGATCCAGCCCACAAGTCATAGGTTACAAATCCCTGCCCTAAGGTACAGATACGGGAGACAAAACAGGATGACCGTTGCTTCCAGATGCCCCAAGTTGACGGAGATTTGACAGGGCAGTTTGTACTGTGTGGTTGGTGCTTTTTGAGATGCTGCTTCTGTGTCCTGCCCTCCCAGTGTTTCAGACTGTTGAAGCGAAAGAGGAGAAATGGGAAGATTTTAGGTCCAACCCACATAATTAGACTTCACTACAAAGAGGCAACAATGGGACTGTTGTGGCTTAGTGGTTAAGACACTGAACTTGATGACTAGAAGGTTGGTAGGTCAGCAGTTCAAGATGAGCACCTCCCCCTAGAGTTGGATGCGACTGGCTTTCGAGTAAGGGTGACTTTTGATGTTCCCTTGCCACTGGATAGCCCTGCAGTGCTGAATACAGGAGTTACATTAGGTAGAGTGATTTGTTTGACTAATGTGAGACCGTAGAGACCGTCCAATTAAGGGCAGGATATATAAGCAATAATGTTTATACAGTATATTACAGTCTAATCATTGGTTGGTTACTTGCTTTTTTAAAAAGCTCAGAACAACCCAAAAAAAGTTGCCTTAGAGAGGCTTTGACTTTCTAGAGAGGGAAATTGCTCATTACTTTTTTCGTTTGCAGCTCCACATTCTGTCATATATCTTTCAAAGCCCTTGCTTAACCCTTTCTCTTTCTTTGTTCTTCTCAAGAGGAATGGCTGTTTGAGTGAATGGGGAGGTGTGTGGTTGAGGCTAACTTCTGAGAGTAAAAAAAAATCTCAAATTACCACCACCTTTATGAAAATATGGTGATGGTTTTCTGATAAAGCTCTCACTGCCCCTCCCAGTTCTACTAATGCATGTAAGGATACAGAGCTTGGTCTAAAAGCTTCCACAGCCATTTGCTTTCCATGGGGACTCCTCTCCTCAGTGCAAGAAATGGCACCTCTGTGGTCACCCTGTTGGAAGGTGGATTCAATATAGAAAGCATCGAGAGATCATCAAGAAAAGAATGAGGAAGGAGGTGTTCATATGATGTTCAAGAACAGGGGTGACCAAACTTTTCAGGCTGTGGGCCGGTCACGTGGTTCAGCGGGCCGGTCACGTGGTTCCTCCCACCGGAAGCAGAAGCAAAATGCTCCTTTCAATTTGTTTTCCACAGAGATGTTTTACAACAGGATGAGATAGATTTTAGGCTGCTATTTTCTCTGCTTACACCAGGGGTGCCCAAACTATGGCTTGCAGGCCAGATCTGGCCTTGACACCAATTCATCTGTCCCACTGCGCCATCGTCACTCCCGGAAGCAGAAGTAAAATGTGCCTGAGTGGGCATGTTTTACTTTCGCTCCTGGGAGTGATGAGGGCCAGATGAATTGGCATTGGGGGCCAGATCCGGCCTGCAGGCTATAGTTTGGGCACCTCTGCTCAAGGGACAGAGGAAGATAATTGATCAGGGCTTTGGATTTTCCTTTAAAAGATTCTGTGAGCTTTGCATCCAACTTGTCTTCAGGTTCAATCTCTTCCTTTCACAGCTTTGTCCCTCTGATGGCCTAGATTCGAATTACTTTTTGATCACACCAGGCCCCATGATCTGTTTTTCTGCTATGTTTCCTGTGACCAAAAATGATGACTCGCAACCCACAAACTTCCAGCCATATCCGTTGCATCATTACATTTCCTTTCCCTTGTTTATAACTGTGGTTTGTGAGGTCACTGGCATTTTTTTTAAATAAACCATTTGGCCCTTTGCTGATCTTCAGTCATCTTAAGCACGCATTAAGTGCCATGGTTTGAGTGGTATGTGGAGGGCTAATCTTAGATCCAGGGAGCGTCATTCCACTTTTACTCAGGCTGACCAGGAGGGAGATTAGGGCTGCTTCATACTTTCTGATGGAATTGCTGCAGCCGGGGGGCAAGACTGACTCTCGTTCTTCTTCTGGTCCTCACAGATCCGTTGAGCAGCTGTCTTGTGAAATGCATGGCTCCAGGCCGCTTCCCTGTTTCTGCTGGTGGTTCTCCTTGGTAGCCAAGTCCGGCATCCTCCCCAAACTCTGCAGCTGTACTTCATTCCTCAGTGTGTTGACATTTGGTGAAATAAATACTGACTTTCTCAGACTTGGAAGTGCCTTGTTGTAGTTCTGCTCACGCTACCAGACAAACACTGGTTTTCAGACCTGACTTGAACTAAAGCAGGGGATGGAGAGCGCGTGGACTTCCAGGTGTTCTTACACTGCAGCTTTGTATCATTCTTAGTCTTCATGGCCCATGGTGAAGGATAATAGGAGCTGAAGGCCATCAACACTTAGCAGGCCAGAAGTCGCCTCCTCTTGCGTACATAAATTGTGTTAAAGATGCTACGGCATTCCTGTCAAATATCATGTGAGGAGTCCTGGTGGTGCAGTGGTTAAACCAGGGGTTCCCAACCTATGGCCCATGGGCTGGACCCGGTCCACGGCACCATTTCATGTGGCCTACCTCCGCCTCACGTGGTTACGTGAGCCGTAAATGCACTCATGGCTGTCGTAAATGCGGAAGTGGGTGTATTTACTTCCTCTTCCAGGGTGTCTGGTCTGGCCCTTTCAGCTGTCGGGGGGGGGGGGGGGTTATGGTTAGGCCTGTGGTGTAAAAAGATTGGGAACCCCTGCCCTGGGTTGAACTGCTATACTGCAGCCAAAAGGTTGCGAGTTAGATCCTGATGGGGATCAAGGTTGGCTCAGCCTTCCAGAAGTTGGTAAAATGAGTACCCAGCATGTTGGGGGCAAAATGTTAATTACCTTGTTAACTGCCCAGAGAGTGCACTAAGCGCTATGGGGAGATAGGTAAGTCTTACTGCTATGTGTCTATTAACTTCATTAGCAACACATTTTTTACCTCAAAAGAACCCGTCAATTTTTTAACAATATAAATACATTTTTTTAAACTCCTATAAGTACTAAATATATCATGCTGATCTGTTTTCTTTTTAAAAAATAGTAATGGCCTTGGGATAAAGAAATTCCTAGTTTGCTTTCTTTTTAAAAAGAAAGGCTTCCTTGATGATGATGATGATGATGATGATGACGACAACAACAACAGCAGTATAAAATATAAGCTCAAAATCAGTTGTGTTCATCCTAATGAGATCCCTGTGAAGGAAGTCTCTATTCCCTAGCCAACCTCATCAGTTTACTTGGAAATAGACATTAATGAGCTTACTGGATCTTACTCTTAAATACCGTATATACTCGAGTATAAGTCAGGTTTTTAGCCCCCAAAATAAGATCCAAAAATGGGACTCAACCTATACTTGGGTCAATGTAAACATTCAAAAACATACCCACACAAATGTTTAAATTAATTAATTTTACCATATTTTCATGTACTTTAATTATTGAAACTCAATAGCTGCTGCATTTTCCACCTCGACTTATACTCGGGTCAATCTATTTTCCTAGTTTTAGACATCCAAATTAGGTACCTTGACTTATATTCGGGACGACTTATAGTCGAGTATATACAGTAAGTGATTTCGCATGTGGACTAAATCATGGTTTAAAAGCCAAGTCAGAAATTCACAACAAAAGTCCAGAGGGTACCTCTAACCCTGTGGTTTGCAACGTGGGGCACACACATACACCACAGGGGGGCATTTTGATTGGGGGGGGGATTCGAGAACGAGTTTTTAACAGTGAATGGCCTCTTAGGCTTCCTCCACATGAATAGGAGTTCACTTTTTGAGTACTGGTAATAAGAATTATATGTCACAGGGGAGGGGGAATCAGGATTTTAGAGATGCTTAGGTGTTGCATGGCCAAAAAAATAGGTTGAGAAACACTGTTCTAACCAGTCTTGCAGGTAAAAATTGCCATGTCTATAGAAATTGGGCAGGTCTGAAAGAAAGGTGAGTTTATAACCTCACTATAACCTGTTCCATTTTCTTTATGGGGGAAAATGAGAGCCATCTGTATTAGGAAGAAATCCACGTTCAGATTTTCAAAGAAGCAGTTGCTTGCTCATGTTATTTGTAGCAGCTGCACAGCAAAACGGGCAGGTTTTAGGCAATTTTATGTTCAGCTCCAAGTCTCCCAGTTCACCCCTTTTTAGCCCAGCTAATAAACATACTTGGCCTAGATATGTGAGAGAAAGAAAAATATCATTTACTCACAAAATGAGGTCAGAATATATATGTGCTCAGAGCCTTGATAAAGTTGGTTTAGAAAGAAGTGAAGTCTTTCAGACATGTGGCTTGGAAGATGGAGGAGCTCAAAAGGACATCTTTCCTCTTCCAAAGCAGAAAGCAAGAGAGAGAAGGCCAGAGCAAACAAAGGTCTTAACACATGTAAATAGGGTCTGGTGATCTGTGTGGCAGGAATGAACCTTTTTAATTGTAATTGCAGGCAAACAAAATGCAAAATAATTTCCTTTAGGTCAGTATAGTCCTTACTGTCTCTCTGGTCACTCCATGCTAAGGTTGCACTAGAATACTCAACAGCTCAGACATACAGTGGAACCTCAGTTAACGAATGGTTTAGTTAACGTAATATTCCGTTAGCGAAATGAAATCACAGATAATAGTGGCTCGGTTAACAGATTTATTTCACATAACAAAAGCTTTTTTGAGCTGCTTGGGCACTCCCTGCCACTTTCCATGGTGGCGAGATGGTATTCAGAGCATTTCTACTCCATTTCTGGATTATTTTTGTCACATTTCCGGTGCATTTCGGCAGCTTGAAAGCAGCGTTCAGCACTTCTGGGGTGGTGGGGGAAGCAAACAGCTGACGGTTGGGTCATTACCAGAGCTGGCCACTAGATGGCACAAATCACAGTTTCCATAGGAAAACCAATTTCATCTGTTCCAAATGTCAGAAAAAAAGCAAAAAACAAACAAAACCCCAATCCTAATTTTTTTTCTGTTCAAAACTCTTCATAAAGTGTATTTTGGAATTTTTTGCCACTAGATGGTATTGTAGATGCAATGGGCACAGAACTGGGTGGGCTGAGGGGGATGGTGGAGGATAGGGGTCCCTGGTGGGCAATGGTCAGTGGGGTTGCAAAGGGTAGGAATTGACTGTGTGGCTAAACAACAACAAAATATTTTTGAACAGAAAAACAGTAGTTTTGTTTTTTGCTTTTTTCTGACATTCGGAACGGATTAATTGGTTTTCAATGCATTCCTATGGGAAACCACATTTTGGTTAAAGTAATTTTCGCTGTAAGAAACATCCTGTGGAATGCATTAACTACATTAACTGAGGTTCCACCATACATGAGAAATAAGGCTGTGCTGACTTTTGACCCTGAATGTCCCAGGTCCATAAACTTAACTACAGTACTGTACAGGCAATTTAATCCATTATTAGTTGATAGGATTACTACACAATGGGCAGCTAACATAGTGAGTTTACTACACGGAAGCTTGACTCTGTTGCTGTCCTTCTGTGGTTCAGAAACCTTGTCCCCATTCTGGTTCTCCCCCCTCCCCCCCCCCCATGCACTCTGACTGATGGGACCCTAGAACTGCCATTAGTATGCTTCTTTGCTGCTCTCAGTAGCCAGTCTGGTTCCAGGGAATTAAAAATTACAAGCTATGCTCTCTTGCATTAGTAAAACAATGGGGAACAAGGAAGGAGACTCCCCAAAGTATGTGAGAACCGCAAACACTTTTGAGTGTCCCCCTGGGCAACCAGCACTCTTGTCAACTGATCCTTCCATTCTGGAAGCTCCGCTGGATTGCTTCCAACACAAAGGAAGAAGAAAGAAAACAACACAAGGGAATAGGTAGCATTTGTGATCACGGCTCTAAACAGGGGTTGGCTGAGTTGCAGGTGGGAGCAAGTGGGGTGGTCTTTCTATCATGAGCTAAGCTACTTTGATCCTAAAGAGAAGCAGGATCAGGCAGGGGTTTAGCAAAGGAATAGGTAAAGATCTGAGAAATCAGAGGATTTGTGGGTGGTGGAGACATGTTGGAAGAGAGTCGTGTTAGCTGAGGAGGATGGAAGATGTTGCCCAATATGTCTTGAGGCTCCAGGATGAATAATGGCAGAGAAAAGACAGAAGAGAGATTGAAGGGAAGGGACATTGTGGGGTACTCTGTCAATGATGTTAGGCTGGGATGAAAGGCAGGAGCTGGGACAGAGATGGAAGCTCACTCCATCATGGAGCACTCAGGTCTCAAAACTCTGACCTTTTGACTGTCGAGCTCAGCATCTTAACCACTAAAGCCACTGCAGCAGGTCATTAATAAACTGTTAAACATGATTAATATTAAAACAAGCATCTAAAAATAATTTAAAACATTAAAAAGTAATTGAAGAGGATACAATTCCCACCATCCTTCACTGTGGGTCATGCTGTCTTGGGCTCACAAATGTTCCAGACCACTATCAAGACCACCCCATATTTCACACCCTTCCCTTACCTCCTGAAATTTCTCTCCACAATGGAGTGGTTCTCTCATCCCAAGTGAACTATTTCAGGAAACTAGTGTATGATTGGGCAATCAAAGGAGAGAAAAAGCCATTTTAAGGATGGCCAATGAGCAAATAAAGGAATTGAGACACCCATGATCACCATGGCCTTTTAGCACAGTTCTATTACACTGCATCAGAAAAAAATAAATATTGTCTGCTACCTGGTCTAATCCACGTGTCCTTTACTAAATAAAGTGCGCTGAATCCAAATCTGAAGTCCAGTTCTGTCAAGGATGTCAGGATCTTAAGCTAGTGAATCTCACCCTCTTGGTTAGGTTCTTGCATTGATCATGTGGGGTATATTTGCCACAAATGTAGCACAAATTGTCCGGTTTATTAACACAGCTGCATCTATTCATCTTTAGCTCAAAACAGACTCAATATGGCCTAGCTGTACTATCCAATAAGATGGTGTGGCACTAGAGACAAGCCCTTGGTCCATCTTGCTTTATATACCTATTTCTGATGTCAGCTCACTGACTTGCCCAGACATACCCAGCCACTGCTGGAACATGCATGTCACCAGGGGATGTGATTCAGCTCAGGTGGCAGCAGGCATAGTGGTAGCTGCAACTGTTATAATGTTCCCATGTAAAAATACATTACCCAACTACCAACCATTTGAACAGCTATAGTATGCCTTAAAATCTGTACATGATAGGCAAATTCTAAGTTCAAATTTGGAATTAGCACACTTGATATCATGTAAATCACATGTATTATTCTCAGTAGCAAAATTGTTGTGCAGTGTTCTCTCTCATAGACATTTAAAACTAATATAATAATCTAGCTGTAGGAAGCTGTATTGTTATGCCTTCTTGTCTGTCATTCTGCTTGAGCAAACCCTTCTCCCTTTAACCCCTGAATTTGGTGTATATAAACCATGCCTGTAAGTTTTACTCCTTGTCTGAAGAAGTGGACTTGAGCCATGAAAGCTAACAATACAAATATAACATAGTCTTTAAAGTGCTACAGTGTTTTTTATTTTGTTTTCTGATATGCCTCTATTATAGGGTTTCTCAACCTCGAACCTCCAGGTGTTCATGGACTTCAGTTCCCAGAAACCTAAGTCAGTACCTGCTGATCAAGGCTTCTGGAAATTGAAGTCCAAGAACATTTGGGGCCCCAAGGTTGAAAACTTCTGATCTGTATCAGATACCCTGAAGTGGGGGCCCAGTGGCTCTCCAGATGTTTTTCAGCTACAACTCTCATCAGTCCTAGATGGCATTGCTCAGGTTGAGGTGGGAGGGGGCTGTAGCTCTATAACATCTGGAAGGCTGTGCATGCGTTTGGGTCCCCACTTGCACAGGTGGAGGGATTTCGTGAAATGAGCTCAGAGCCATTAGTGCCAATGCCACAATAAATATTAGATTTTTTTTTTTTTGGGGGGGGGCGGACCAACAAAGATCTTTTGTTGCTTTGGCCTGATGGATACATACAGAGATATTTCTCTAGATGTTGTTACTCTTGTGACAGTCTATCCAGGTTCACTGTTTGCTCTCATATCCTAGTTTAAGCAACAGTAAATGAAACTCTATGCCACTGGGTAACTCATATAACAGGTTGTTTACTACCACACTGCGGGCGTGGTGTGGTGGGCGTGGCCAGGGGGAAAGCCCTGCGTTGCACCCAAATTAGGACTACGCTATTTCAAAACTTGGATGGGCAGAGCCAGCTAGGATTTCTGCTACCAGTTCTGGTGAACTGGTGCAAACCTGCTGATGCCCAACACTGGTACTACTTCACATATAAGGTTGGAATTAAAGCTGAAGCACATGGGTGTATTTGGGAGAACAGGTCTGCGATGCAGGGATGGGGCGAGGAAAGTGATGTGGTTTTCATTTCAGACTGAAAATGCGTGTTTCATATGGCTTGTGAATAGCAGGACAGGATGGTGTGGTGAACATGCCACATCTGTGCCACTTCAGAAACACATGGCTGGAAATCTACAGTTCATTTATACGTGTGAAATTTATACTTGGAAATTGTTTGATTTGGGTGTCTGTGTGTGTAAATTCTTGCTCATTAAGAACATGCTGGCTGCACTTGTTAGGCTTGCACTCAGAAACGCAATCAATATCTCATTAATGAAAGGCAATTTGCTGCCAAGACTTACACCATTTTCCTTCCATAAGTGTAAACTGGCAATAGGATTCTAAACTGTGGGGTAAGAGTTCATGAGATTGAATTCTACTTTTCAAAAAAATCCCTGGGCATCTAAAACAATGCAATGATTGGAGGAGAAACTATAGCTGTAACCCTGGAGGCCCCATGATGGAGTGGTTAAGCTGCTAAAACTCTGCTCTCAATCCAAGTGTTCGATCTCGGTGGGCTTCAGCCGTCCATCTTTCTGAGGCTGGCAGAATGAATACCCAGCATGTAGGGGACAAAATGTTACTTATATCATAAACTGCCCAAAGAGTGCTGAATATGTTATAAACAAAGGTCAAGGTCTCCCTTGCTCACAAGCCAGTTGTGTGTGACTCTAGGGGACGGAACTCATCTCAATTTGCAGCCAAACAGCCACTGCTGTTTGCATCTGCAGACATTTCCGTGGTCGTGTGGCAGTCATGACTAGAAACCTGAGTGCACAGAACACTGTTACCTTTGTCATGCAGTGCTTGGGTCTCAAATTGCTGACTTTCCAGTCATCAGGCTCAGCATCTTAACCACTAAGCCACCATGGCCCTTGCCATGGCCTTTGCCGAATGTGCTAAGGGGCAGATTTTGTGTAATCGCAATTGCTGTTGCTTTGTATTCTAGCATACGAGACCCTCCCTGAACTCTGAAGACATGCTCCTAGTCTGGACAGTGTCTGGATTTTCCCCTCTGTTGCATCTGTACCCAAGATGACACTTTACAAAGCATGGGGTGGACAGGATTCTCCGTGTCTAATGGTTTTGTGAAAAATGGCATTTCTACAGGCTAGACTACTGAATCCCCCTCTTCTGCACACTTGTTAAAAACACAGAATCTTGTCCATTTGTGTCTGGCCATTTTAGGCACAATCCAGACGCCATCTTAACCATCTCAGGGAGAATCTAGCAAAACCTCTTCAAGAAGGAGCTTCTTTCCCTGCTGTTGATGGCAGTACTATTTAAGGCAGCAGTATGGGAAGTGGAGGTCAGGGAAATGTAAAAGGTTTACATTTATTCATGATTGTTTTGAAAGGATTTGGGACTTTTTGATCACAAGACCAAAATGCTCCCCAACCAGGAAAACAGCAAACAATTCCAGATAATAATAATAATAATAATTTCATGTCAGAAATTATTCTGGATTGAAAGGATTTTTTGCTGGAGAAACTCTGCTCAGGGGTTCCTTTCATCTGCCCAAGATCTTTTCCCACTGAAGTGGTCCCTATTTATCTACTTGCAGTGTCTTGCTTTCGAACTGCTAGGTTGGCAGGAGCTGGGACAGAGACTGGCACTCAATCCGTCATGCAGTACCCGGGTCTCGACCTGCCGGCTTTCCAGCTAATAAGGCGAGCTTCTTAACCACTGAGCCACTGCAGCCCCTTAATTCCAGATCAAACTGTTGCTGAGAGAGATGGTTCCCATTTCTGTGCCACGTGGAGGATGAAACAAACTTCTAGGATAACCAAAGGGGGGGAACACCCCTTTACATCAATTTATTGAACAATTAGTTCTTCTTGTATAGGAAAAAATGAGTCTTCTGTTATCCTATGTTTATTTCTAGAACTACTGTCAAGATTCCTCTTCTATAGACACTGATTTTAAACCCTAAAAATATCCTCACATGGGTTTCCATTTCCTCACGTTGTTTGCCATTCTGTTTTGATTTCTCCCCATCTTCTGTTTAATCCAAATTATTTAAAACAGTAGACACATGTTTATGAGACTTTGTTTATAGGGCTGGGATAAAGTTGTGGGTGTTTAAATAACATGATCACCCCAGCCCTCCTGTCAAATTAAATACTGTACCTACAACTTCTGCCCTAGACCACCATGAGTGGAAGAAGGCCCAAGAGCTGGGGGGGGGGGATGCACTCTGAACATGGCCAAAAGCACTGTTCCCCAAATCATGAGCCACATGTTGAAACTAAATCTAGTGCCACTTTAATCCCAATTAAGTCGAGATATGCCTCTGGGGACTCTTCAGTGGGGAATTCTCTCCCTCCCTTCCCACACTGTCTTTTTCGTTAGATCAGGGGTGTCCAAACTTTTTGGGCTGTGGGCCGGTCATGTGATTCAGCGGGCCAGTCACGTGTTTCATCCCACTGGAAGCGGAAGTAAAATGTGCCTTGCAATCTGTTTTGGACCAGGATGAGATAGATTTTAAGCTGCCATTTTCTCTGCTTAAACCAGAGGTGCCCAAACTATGGCCTGTGGGCCAGATGAATTGGCACCAGGGGCCGGATATGGCCCACAGGTCGTAGTTTGGGCACTCCTGCGTTAGATCATCGCCTTTTTGACTTCCTCGACTTTTACCTCTTCAGTGTCGTGGAGGATCCTCGATCCAAATTTAAGGAAGGGATGCTCTGACACCCTCTCCCCGGCCATATTGTGGGATTTGTGTTGCATTTGTTAAAATCTCCCTTTGGGACACTCACACTCTCCTCGCTTGCCGCCTCCCCCCCCCCGCCCTCCTTGCACACGCGGAGCACGTGGCTGTTTTGCCAGGCTGCTCGGTAGCTGCAGAGGCATCTGGCTCCCATCAAAGGGGCCTCGGGCGTGTTGAGTTTCAGCGGTTTGCCGGGGCGTCCGCGGTGCCAGGCAGCAGGTCCCCCCCCCCTTCTCCCTATCCCGTCCCTCCCTTTCCTGGATCTCCGCCCGAGACGGGACACGGTTTCCCTTGTTTCTACCGAGGCCACCAGTTCGATACCCGAATACTGCAGGATGGAATGAGCTCCCGTCTCTGTCTCAGTTCCTGCCAACCTAGCAGTTCGAAAGCAAGACATTGCAAGTAGATAAATAGGGAACACTTCGGTGGGAAGGTAAACAGCGCTCCGGTGTCTAGTCATGCCTGCCACATGACCACGGAAACCAGACAGCGCTGGCTCTTCAGCAATGAAACAGAGATGACCACTGAACCCTAGAGTCGGATACGACTGCTTTCGAGCAAGGGAGACCTTTACCTTTACTACCGCCCCTTAGCGCTTAGTGCACCGTCTGGGCGGTTCACAAGTCAATTAGCATTTTGCCCCCAAATTCCTGGACACTCATTTTACCTGGATGGAAGGCTGATCGATTCACGGTCAGGATCGAACTCACAATCTTCTAGCTGCAGTACAGCAGTTTAACCACTGCACCACTAGGGCACTTCAAAGGCTCATGGAGATGGCAAACGAATGCAAGGGGGATAGACGACAGGACCGAGAAGGGCCTGGGGTTAGGATTCAGATTCGGTGAAATGGGTATAATATGTAAAGGTGCCCCTTGCTCGAAAGCCAGTCGTGTCCGATGCTAGGGAGCGGCGCTCATCTCCACTTACAGCTAAAGAGCCAAGGCTGTCTGCCTCCATGGTCATGTGGCAGGCATGATTAGACACTGGGACGCACAGCACGCTGATACCTTTCTTGCCCAAGCGGTACCTATTTATTTACTTGCAATTTCTTGCTTTCAAACTGCTAAGGTTGGCAGGGGCTGGGACAGAGACGGAAGCTCACTCCGTCATGCAGCACTCGGATCTCCATCTGCTGACCTACTGATCTTCCGGTCGTTAACTTCAGTCTTAACCATAAGGCCCCCGTACAATATATACTACGTATATTCCAAACCTGGGTTCCACCATCTCCAAACCGAGTCTGCTTCCACCCATTGCTTCTGACCCTTCCTACCGCCTCAGGGCCTTTCGCCCATCATCCTCATCCCCATTATCTTCTCTCCACCCCCATCCTTCTCCCGCCACCCATGGGGCGTCCATCACCTCTTTCATCTCCTGGCTCTCGTTGCCATGACAACGTGCCCTGGATGCTACAGAGGCAACAGCCACGGCTCAAAAGGAAGAGGGGGGGGGGGGCGACGGGAGGACCCGAGAATGGGATCGGGTGGGACGTGGGAGGGCTTGATCCCGAGGGCCCGAGCAGAGGAGCTGGCCCGAGAAGGGACCGTGGGGGCAAGCGGATTTCCACGGGTGCAACTAGTGTCTCTCCCCACCATCCACCACTCCCCGAAAACGAAGGGAGCCACGGTCTGGGCCGGTTGGCTTCTTTCTTTACGCCGCCAGGGGGCGGCTTGTGCCCAGTGACGCTGCCCAGGCCCGGGAAGGATCGCCCTGGGGCTTAAGGAGTGGAATTGGGAAATAGTAGATCAACTCTGGGTCAGCTCTTTTGCTCTCTTGCCTCACCCAACTACTCCACCACTGCCCAGAGAGAGAGAGAGAGAGAGAGAGAAACCAGCCAACCAACCAACCAACACAGGAGTTCTGGCAGAAAGAGAGATCCAGGATTCACTAGCATCTTTATTATTATATTTTTTTTTAAAAAAAATCTATTATTAGATTCACATTCTATTAGTATAAAATTACCAGTTCGATACCTAATCAAGGACCTAAGAACTGGTACGGTAAGGTCTAAGTATAGGCAGTTCCTAGTAAAGTTTTTTTTTGGTAGAGTTAGGATGTCCAAGTCCAATAGATCAAAATGTTCCAAATATCTAGGGCAGGGGTTCTCAACATTTTCATGCTGTGGGCCTGACCATGCCCCCCTCAGACAGCTGAGTGGGCCGGACATGTGGTTCCCCCTGCCTTAAAAAGTATCTGCAGCTGGGTGCATTTAAAGTGAATTTTTGGCTGTTTTCGCCACTTCTGGAGGCAGGAGCAGGATTGAGTCTGCCAGGCCACATGGAATGGTGCCACATATATTGCAAACCCCTGATCTAGGGAGTCCTTTAGATATTGCTCCAAGGGCTCTGATCTCTATTGGTATAACAACATATTTCTTCCTCCATAGATGCTCAACTTCAATTTGCAAATCACAATATTTTGTGGTTTTCTCCAGTTGTTTGTCTTCAATTTGTGCATCTCCTGGTATGGCAATGTTAATAAATCAAAACTTCTCCCCCACCCCCACAGCTATGTGAGGTGTGTTGTGAGGCAAATGTCAACCTGTTTGAATTTTAAAGTCCCACAGGATCTTGAGTCTCCTTTTCTAAAACTTTCTCTACTTGATGTTCCCGATGATGATGATGACGATGTTTTCAAGTGCCCCATCACCTTTTTTACACACTCAGGCACCAATGATTGGTGGCACCTTGTCCACTGTTCTGGACAGAGCAAGTGACCCTATGCCCAGACATACCCAACCGCTGCTGGAACATGCATGCCAACAGGGGACGTGATTCCGTTGAGGCAATGCCCACCCTGGCCACCCTCCTGGCTATGGCCCTGGCCTAGCCACTTGTACCCGAAAGGGGTTCTAGTCTTGAACCCTTTCCTCAAATGTAAGAGAAAGAAAACGCTCGTCAGAGGCCCCCCCCGTCAGAAAACGTGAGTTTGGGGCCCCGATTGTCTCTTGCACTCACAAGCTCCTCCACTTTCTCCTCCCCCCACGTAGTGCACTGAAAAATAAACACACTCACACATAGACACGCCACAGCTTGTGTGGAAGAAAGACTGCGTGCGCCCCCCCCCCCCGCAATCCCCGCCGCTTTCGCTGTAATCACACCCCAAGTCTCCAACTGGCCCCTGCTCAAAGGTCTGGGATGAATGAGTGCCCGGACAGTACCATTTTCAGGGGAAGGGGGGGTGGGCGTGTAGGGCGAGCATTCGGAGGGGAGGGGAGACCCCAGTCTCCTCTCCCCCCCTTCCCCAAAGCGGCGGGGGCTTTGGGAGAGGAAAATGACGAGAGGGAAGGGGGAGAGAAATAAAGAGGTGGCTCTCCCTGTGGCCCTATCCTTCCTTGCCGCGCGCCGCCCCCCCCTTCAGGTCTGCAATGGTGCCGGCCGCGTTTAAAGGGCTCCAACCGGCTGGGGCGGGAGCAGCAGAAGCCCAGCGACCGCGGCGGCTGCGAGGAGGGGCCGTCGGGGGCGGGAGGCGCGGAGCTCCGGCGGCAGCAGGTAGAGCCGCCCAAAGAGGGGCCGAAGGGTTTGGGAGGAGGACGGGAGGGGGGGGGAGCCCAAGGCCAGTGGAGGGCTTCTTTCTGCCTCAACCAACCTCCGCCATTCTTCAGACGCGTGCAACCCATCCCCTGCTTCGGACGGAGCGAGGCGATTTGGAGGTAACGGTGAGGCTGCTCTGGAGGGAGACGGGGGCGGGGGCCCCGGTTTCCTACGGGAGGCGCTTCCTTTCTGTCTCTCTCACTCTCTCTCTCTCTCACCCTCCCACCCCACCCGGGTTGAATTGGGTCTTTGCTAGACAGGGCGGGGAGGCTGCGCCTGGTTCGGTGCCAGCGGCAGGCGCCCCATCTGGGGCATCTCACCGCCCCCCCCCCAAGCCCCTTTTGTGGTTGTGGGTCTTGCGTTGCTTCCTTTCCGTCCTCTTCCTCCCCCCCTCCCGATTTCTTTTCAAATCGACCCTCGGAGGCGGTTTCTCTCTCGCTCCTGGATCGGGAAAGAGGGTTTTCCCTTCCCTAAAGCCACGGGAAGGAAACCGGGGTGGGTGGGCAGGTAGGTGGGGTGGGCGACGGGGAAGCGAACAGGTAAGGTAATGCGTGCAAGAATGCCGAATGGAAGGAAATCGGGTGTTTCGAGGTTGTCTCAACCCTGGGGGTGGAATGGTTTGTGTGGGGAGATCTTAAGACTTCACTTCCCTCCGCCTGGTCACAATGGATTGGGTTTTCCTGGAGCAGCCCAATCTTGGGGTGGAGAAACGGGCTAACGCCCATTCTACTCCGATCGGGGTTGATTTGTTTGCGGGCGAATGGGGGGGGGGGGCTTGGTTGGATGGGCATGCATCGTGGCCCCCACCTCATACGGGGCTTGTCAATCGGTACGTTGGCTTCTCTCCTTATCTGGTGCTTTGTTTTTGATTTAAAATATAAACACCCCCTAAGCTACATTCCAGGAAACTCCCCCCCCCCCCCAATATACACTGTTGATTTTTTGGGAAGAATTTCCAAACACCTTTTTCTGGCCGCTAAGTTGGTGGCTGGAGCCCAAATGCCTTCCGTTTGTGTGCCTTTATGAAACATCTTTGGGTCTCAGTGGGGCAGGAGCTGAGGCTTTGGAGAGGAGGGGTCGTTTAGCTTTAGGAATTGGGTCAGCTTGAGTGAGGGTGGTGTGTTTCCGAAGGGACACATTCTTGGTTCTCTGCTTACCTTGAATTCATCACTTCCAGCATTTCCATATTTCATGCGGCTGGTGGGTGAGCCCGGTTGAGACCGTTCCCATTTTACAGACCGGGAAAGCTGAGGTTTAACCTCACCTAGGAGAATCCCAAGGCCAGGATTCTAGATATGGGAGGGCGAATATTTTTTTCAGGATGGGCAACAAAGCCTCTTTTCAGTGCATGGGAAACCACGCTTTGCGGAGTGGTGGTGCACAGTGCTAACTCAGGGTGGGTCAAGCCCACCCTGGCCACCCCCTGGCTGTGACCCTGAAGGATCCATGGCCATGGCACGGTTTCTGAACTTGAAGTCACTGTAGCCCAGTGTCCTTCCTTGCTGGACTGTTCCAAAATGTGGGTGTAACAGGTTGGTCTCTTTCTTTGTTAGCAGGAAGACTGGTGGCTGCCAGACAGACTGCTCTTTCCCCTGCATGCCCCCCTGGCTGGTGAGTGCATTTGGGATCATAATGTACTGGGTCTTCTTACTGTGAATGGTCACAGCTAGGCGCTGAGTTTTGCTTCCTGCCAGGCCTTTCTGTAGAAGGTATCTGTTTATAAACCCCACCTACTTAGGAGAGAAAGGAATTATTATTATTATTATTATTATTATTATTATTATTATTATTATTATTATTATTATTATTATTATTATTATTATTATTATTATTATTATTATTATTATTATTGGTAGTGGTATTGGTAGTATTAGTATTAGTATTAGTATTGGGTGGTGGGTAGGATTGGGGAAGAGGATGGGACAGGATGGAGAAGCTGAGATTTACTGGGGAGAAATGAAAAAGCTGAATACTGTAATTGGATTTGTGTGTGAGTGAGGGGGAAAGGCTGTACCTTACAAAAGCGATTCTGATTTCAAGGGATGCCCTCGCAGTTGTGTGGTCTGTGGGTTGCATGAGGGAAGAGGGTGGGGTTGCCTTGAAAGCAAGAGGGGAAAACAGAGCATTCGAGGCTGAAATGCTTTACATATACTGTACTGTACTGGTGTTGTCACTTATAAGGCATCTCCTGGGTGGCACTGTTGTGGTTGTGGAGGGTTCAGAGGTCCAGCGCAGGGAAAAGAGAACCGAAGGGACCCCTCTGTGTTGGTGTACTAATGTCAGTGTGTGTGTGTGTGTGTGTGTGTGTGTGTGTGTGTGTGTGTGTGTGTGTGTGTGTGTGTTCAGGATCTGTGCTTGCTCTGCTTTATGTGTAGGATAGGAGGGAGCTGGGTGGGTGGATTTTTTTCAACTTACTCCACCACATGGAGACTCCACAAGATAAATCCCTGGGCCATGGAGCGTCCTTCGATGTGTGGTTCATAGCTGTCAAGAACTGGCTGTTTATAGTGTGAATAAGGTCCCCCTTCAGTCCTTAGCATTTGCCATTCAGAAATATTGGATCATATGTTTCGATGCAAGGCCTTGCATATAAAACCTGGAGAACAGCTCCTTGTCAGATTAAACCACGCCGGGTTGGAGAGAGCGGCAGTCCTACGGGTTGGGTGTGCTAGTTGGGTGGGGTCGTAGGCTCAGTATGTGTATATCAGCGCATACATGTGCGCTGCCGTTCAGGGGGAAAAAATGATTAGCAAAGCCTAGGAACTGGATGGTTTTTCACAATAAGTCTAAAATGGCTTGGATTGTTGGGATGCTACTAGCATGAAGGTTTGTGGATATGTAGATTTCTGCTTTTCCTTTCCTTGACAAGATTGTATGCTAATATTTACCACTACTTGTCAGTTAGGCTGCTACAGTATCAGTAATATGACATTGTAGGGAGGAATATCTTTCTATCTTCTTTTGAAAAGATTGTTCTTACTGTATTGTGGAAACTATTGGCATTTAAAGTATAGGAATTTAATTATAGAAAGGTTAACAAAATGTGAGTAACCCTTGATGAGGCTTCTGACGGGCGGGAGAAATTGCTTTACCAGCCAAGCGTGGCCCACAGCTATTCATCTGCCCATTCCCAGAGCTTATCTGTAACTAATTTCATTTTTGGATAACCAACACTGTAGCTTGTAGTTACAAAAGTTACTTTTTAGACAGGACAGGTAATTCCTATGTTACTTTAAAATGCTACTTGTAAAAAGATTTTTCCCAGAGTTTGTCATTCCTAAGTGGCAAGGGAAACCACTTTCAGTTTTGTCTTTTTATAAATATTTCCAAAGTTGCAATATCAGAACTGGTCAGTGGAGAAAAACTAGGAAATATTACCCTGCGTTTTTCTGCCATGAGAATGTGCTAAAACGCATAGTACAACAAATTGCTTATGTCATCCGAAGGAGAGTAATTGTGAAGACAAAACGTGGCGGCTGAGAAGTAAGGAGTAACCCAGTGAGGTCCCTTTGAAAGAGAATCATAGCATAGAATAACGGAGTTGGAAGGGGCCTTTTAGCCCATTGAGTCCAAGCCCTCTGCTCATTGTAGGAATTTGAATTAAAGCAGGTACGACAGATGATTGTCCAGTTCTTCCTCGAATGCTTTCAGTGTTGGAGCGCTCTTTACCTCTTGAGGCAGGTGGTTCCACTGCCATACTGCTCTAACCGTTAAGAAGTTTTTCCTAATATTCAGCCTATATTTGGCTTCCTTAGTTTGAGCCCATTATTATGCCTCCTGCTCTCTGGGATGATGGAGAACAGGTCCTTCCCTTCCTCTTCTTTCATGTACTTGAAGAGTGCCATCATCATATCTTCTCCTTAGTCTCCTTTTCTCAAGGCTCAGTCTTTCCTCATAGGGTTTGGTTTCCAGTCCTCTGATCATCCTCGTTGCCCTTCTCTGTACCTGCTCTAATTTATTTGCATCTTTCTTAAAGTGGTACCCAGAATTAGACACAGGACTCTAGATGTGGTCTAACTAGTGATGAGTAGAGGGGGACAAGTACCTCATGGGTTTCGGAGACTATGTTTCTGTTAATGCAGCCTAAAACGGGGGTCCTGTGTTATCTCGGGAGCTACCATCTTTGGTCCTGGATGGGGCGGTGCTGCCCCAAACAGACCAGGTGCGTAACTTGGGGGTCCTCCTGGACTCACGACTACTGCTCGAAGAGCAGGTGGCAGTTGTGGCCAGGAGGGCTTTTGCACAACCTTGAGTTGTTTGCCAGTTACGCCTGCTCCTAGATCGGGACTCCTTGCTCTTGGTCGCACATGCTCTGGTCACCTCCAGACTTGATTACTGTAATGTGCTCTACATGGGGCTGCCTTTGATGACCATTCGGAGGCTTTAGTTGATCCAGAATGCGGCTGCCTGGGTGGTGTTGGGGTGTGGGCGGTATGCACATGCCTCACCACTGCTCCGGGAACTGCACTGGTTGCCTGTATGTATCCCGGTGCAATTCAAGGTGCTGGTTATTACCTTTAAAGCCCTATATGGTAGTGGGCCAGGATACTTAAGAGACCGCCTCACCCCAAGAACATCTGCCCATCCCACTAGAGAGGATTGGAGAGGCTCTCTAGTTGTTCCATCGGCCAGAGAGGCGCGCCTCTCTGGCACAAGATGGAAGGCCTTCTTGGTGTCCTCCCTGGTCCCATGGAACCTCCTGTCAATGGAGTTATGTCTCCAGACGGAGTTGCTGCCCTTTGGGAAAAATTTAAAAACATGGCTGTCAGGGCAGGTATGGAGTGCGGGAGGAACTATGACCCCAGCCCGCTGGTTGATTTAAGCCCCACTTGCACTCAATAAGTTTTTAGATTTTGATTTTAAAGTTTTAAATTTAGGGTTTTTTTAAGGAATGCTTTTAAGAGTGTTTTATTGTGGTTTTTTATGAATTGTGAGCCACCCTGGGTCACCTTGGTGAGGAGGGCAGTTGATAAGTATGAATAATAAATAAATAAAACAGCTTCAGCTTTTTTGCAGCCAAATCACACTCTTATGTTATGTTGCAATTTAACCTTCTGCTCATTTCTTCTTTAAGCACCAATTTGTACTTCCAATCAGTGCTAACAGAGTAAGCCCCATTGCTTCCACCATCATATAAACACAGTTCATATTCACCTTCCACTTCTATAGCTTGCATTCTGTATTTCCTTTGTCTGAATCTAAAAAGTTATGATTCCCACACGAAGAGCAACAACATTCCATACGTTTGTGGAAGTTTTTGTTGTGCATTAGTGGGGTTTGAGGAAAATGATGAAGAAATTCAGTTTTGTGGGATCTTCCTATAGTGCTGGAGTTTCCAACCTTTTAAAGCCAGGAGCCAGGTTACAATCCCTCAAACAGCTTTGGGGGCCTGATGGCCATTTTGCCCTTCCCTCACATGGCACTTCCTAGTGTGGTGGAGGCGGGGGGCAGCGGCAATGAAATGGTGCCATGGGCCACAGGTTGAGAATCCCTGCTATAGTGTAACATGCAGTGTGTAACATTGCTGTAGCAAGTGAGGACTGGGACCATAGGTCTCTCTTGCACCCCCAGCCACATTGCTTGATTTCTCATTCTTTGACTCTGCTGCTGAATACATGAAGCTAATGGGGTAAAAAACATTGTGTTTCAAGTGGCATAGATGAAACACGGGGCTTGTGTTTTATCTACAGTGGCTCATCCAAGCAGACAAAGAATCCCCTGAATGCATGGGCTTATCAAACGACAGACACCCAGGTGGGGATGAGTACTGAAAAAGAACAGTTTAAGCCAGGGGTGCCCAAACGTTTTAGGCCATGGGCCAGTCACTTGGTTCATTGGGCTGGTCACGTGATTCCTCCCACCAGAAGCGGAAGTAGAACACACCTTGCAGTCTGTTTTGCAACAGGAGAAGATAGATTTTTAGGCTGCCAGTTTCTCTGCTTAAACCAGGAGTGCCCAAACTACGCCCCAGGAGCCGGACCTGGCCCCTGACACCAATTCATCTGGCCCACACCACCCTTGCCACTCCTGGACGTGCCCATATGGGCATGTTTTACTTCCGCTTTCAGGAGTGGCATGGGTGGCATGGGGCACATGAATTGGTGTCAGGGGCCATATCTGGCCCCTGGACCATAGTTTGGGCACCCCTGTTTTAAGCAGTTCATGGGAAGGTAAAAAATAGCTTCTCAGTTAGCTTTGTGCAGCATAGGGGGGCCTGAGCCACTGCATGCAAGCGACCTGTAGAGTGTGTGTGTGTGAGTGAGTGTGAGTGTGAGCTTGAACTGAGGTATTAACACTGCACAGATAGTAACTGAGGAAACTCACACTCCCCCTCCCCCCCAGGCCACTGCTGCATTGCACAGATGTGCTTCTCTCTTTTACAGGTGTCAGATTTTCATGGGGCTCCTGGTACTTGTGCTGAAGTACATTGAATAGATAAGGTGTGTGTGCAGGGGGTGGGGGATCTTGAGAGGAAGAAATGAGTAGCCTCTGGTATGTGCCATCTTTGTTCATTTGATGTGACAAGTGGCATTACGGCCTTAGCTTCCCCTGAGCTTTTGCAAGTGTGTGTGTGCACACCTGCCTGCTTCTTTGTCCTACAGGTGCTGTGTTGTACAAATGGGTACGAATGAGAAGCTAGGGTGGTTGTGTGTTGGAAGAGAAACGAGAAAGCCAGGTTCTCAGAAGCTGTGACTCTTCCACCAGGGCAAGTGGGGTTCCCGGTGGAGTTGGGAGCACAGCTTATTCCAAGACTTTGAGGAGACACTGCTTTGGAGTGGTGGCTGGGAAGAAAGCACCAGTGAGATTTTTTGGGGTGGGGTAGGGTTAGTAGCTTGGAAGGAATGGTAAGCCTAAATCTGGGAGATGGGATTTGTGGGGTTGTTACAGCAGACAAAGTGTTGTGCACCCTCCCACGCAGCCCTCGGTTCCGCCCAGTTCAACAGGGCTTCTTGCCAAGTAAGTCTGGATTGTGACCTGCCTTGAGAATTTGAATGTTTTGGCTGTCCCTTGAGCTTCTGCATCTGCCATGGGGACTGTTTTTCGCTACCGTTGGGTGGTACAGTGCAGGGGCGGCTCTTCACCTTTGTCTCTCTTCTTTCCATCTTGACCTTGCAGGCTGAATGAACTGCCTGTGTCTGGCGTGGCCTGACCCCGGGCAACTCCCTGGTGATCATGTGGCGGTCGCTGCTCACCGCCACCACCACAGCCGCCGTCCTTCTCTTTGTGCCAACCTCTGTTTTGGGCACCTTGCCCAGGAGAGACGCTTTCATCGCCTCCGAAGTGACCCTCACCCATCTGGCTGTCCACCATGACACAGGAGAGGTCTATGTCGGTGCCGTCAATCGCATTTACAAGCTTTCGGCTAACTTGACCCAGCTGCGGGTTCACACGACGGGTCCGGTGCCTGACGACCCCCGGTGTTACCCTCCTCCGGGTGTGAGGCTCTGTGCTCACCGGCTCTCCCCTGCCGACAACGTGAACAAGCTGCTGCTGATTGACTATGCTGGTCATCGTTTGGTGGCCTGTGGCAGTGTCTGGCAGGGGGTCTGCCAGCTCTTACGTCTGGATGATTTGGCCAAGTTGGGTGAGCCCCATCATCGCAAAGAACACTACCTTTCTGGTGGGCGTGAGCCGGATGCCATGGTGGGTGTGATTGTGGAGCAGCCGAGACAGCCCAGCCAATTCTTCGTGGGCACCTCTATTGGCGGGCGCTCGGAGTACTTCCCTACCCTCTCCAGCCGCTGTCTGACTCCTGACTCCACCAGCCCCGAGATGTTCAGCCTGGTGTTTCAAGATGAGTTTGTTTCCTCCCAGATCAAGGTTCCTTCGGACACCCTCTCGCTCTACCCTGCCTTTGACATCTACTACGTGTCTGCCTTCGTCTCTGGCCGGTTTGTCTATTTCCTCACCTTGCAGCTAGACACGGCCCAGACCCCCCTGGAGCCGGCAGGAGGTCCGGGAGGCCCTGGTGTGTCCGGTGGGGAGCGGTTCTTCTCATCCAAGATTGTACGACTGTGTGCCAGTGACACTGAGTTTTACTCCTATGTGGAATTCCCCCTGGGCTGCTCCAAGGACGGAGTGGAATACCGCCTCGTGCAGGCAGCTCAGTTGGCCAAAGCAGGCCGACAGCTGGCCCAGTCTCTGGGCATTGCTGAGGGGCAGGATGTGCTTTACGCTGCCTTCTCACAGGGCCAGAAGAACCGGGCGGCTCCACCGCGGGAGAGTCTCCTCTGCCTCTTCATTCTGGAGGAGGTCAACCAGCGCATCCGTGAACGCATCCAGTCGTGTTACCGGGGAGAAGGGCGCCTCTCGCTTCCCTGGCTTCTCAACAAAGAGCTCCCCTGCATCAACACGGTAAAACATGCTCCGGTCCCTGGGACTTTCTTTTTCCTCTTTTCACTTTCTCCCTACTGCTAGGTGGCCCAACAAATCCTAGGGCTTCAAAAGCCTCAACCCTTTCCCTCCATGCACAGCTCGAAGAAGTTACTTTGGGCCACAACTCTCGACATTGTCCATTCCTGGGACTAGCAGTCAAAAAATAAAACAAAAGGAAACTTTTCACGTGTTATTACAGATCACCAAAAAGCAAACTAGGACTTCTCCCTTCTGGGCCTTGCAATGCTTGCTTACTCTCTCTCTCTCTTTTTTGAAAGACAAAAACTGGACATTGTGGAGCATTTGGGTGCGGGAGTATCATTGGCTAAAATCCTGTTGCTTAATGTAATGAGTCACAGGTAGAGTAGACCCAGGGACTTCAGTGGATTAGTGGTTGAGGTGCTGGAACTTGATGACTAGAAGGTCAGCAGATCAGCAGTTCAAGGTCAACTTTAAAGTGAGTAGATTGTTGCTTTGTAGCAATCTGCTTTGTATTTTAAAGGGGTTCCTCTCCCTTCTCCTTTGCTGCTGAATTTTGGCAGCATGTAATCTTTTCAAGTTTTGACACAGTGTATATGAGGCGTGGGACTGCAGTAGCTCAGTGGTTAAGATGTTGAACTTGACAACTGGAAGGTTGGCAGGTCAGCAGTTTGAGACCTTAGTGCTGGGCAACAGAGTGAGCTCCTGTCTTTGTCCCAGCTCTTGCCAACCTATCCGTTCAAAAGCAAGAAATTGCAAGTAGATAAATAGGTACCACTTCGGTGGCAAGGTAACTGCATTTCCATGACCATGGGAAAGTCTGCAGACATAGATAGCATTGGTTCTTTGGTTGTAAACGTAGATTAGCACTGACACCTAGAGTCAGATATGATGGGCTTTCGAGCAAGGGTGACCTTTGCCTTTACCTAGAGTAGACCCATGACTCACCAAATCCCCGATTCAATAGGCCTGCTTTAGATGCAGTTGAATACGGTAAGCAACAGGATTTCAACCATTGTTCCTCCCAGCCCAACCTGTGTCATGCAAGTAGAGAGAACAGGATCCCATTTCCTCTTGACCCTCATGTTTTCTTCTTTCCCTGTTTCTAGCCCATGCAGATCAATGGGAACTTCTGTGGGCTGGTGCTCAACCAGCCCTTGGGGGGACTACAGGTCATCGAGGGGCTCCCACTGCTTGAAGAGAAGGTGGAGGGCATGGCCAGTGTCGCTGCCTATACCTATCGTGGCCACTCAGTTGTCTTTATTGGGACCCGTGCTGGAAACCTCAAGAAGGTGAGATGTTCTCTTTGGATCATGTTTTATGTGGGGTGAGGGTTAAAGGGAAATGGATGGAGTTGTCAGACGATGCCCACATGACTCTTATGAACTTCTCGTTTTATTCCTGTATTACCATCTACCTCCCTGGACTAGGAACTAGATACCCTTTGTACTTTTGTAGCTGGAGATAGATAGATCTTTGTTCTTCAGGTGTGTATAATCTGTGACCTGCTGGATATTGTTAGAGCTGCAATCCAGCCTTGTGTTAACCTGCTCTTGTTGTTTTCTTCTTTTAATGAGAGGCACAGTTAGTTTGGAGGCAAATCTTGCTCTTTTCAGTGGGTTATGAATAAAAAGAAGGAACTTTCAGTCACTTATTGAACAACTGTAATTATAGTCATGTTGGGCTGGAGATGTCAGCAAGGGGTTGAGTTGAGGCAAGTAACTTTTTCCCCTGTTACTCCTACTTGCCTTCCTGTTGGTTCATGTATGTCAGGGATGAATAATCTTTTGTGCAGATGGTCTGGGCTTTTTTTTCCAAGAAAATCTTCGTCAGCATGGCTGATGGACTAGGAGAGCTTTAGTCCAACACATCTGAAACTTTCCCACCAGGGCTGCTGCCCTAAGTTAGAGCTGGAAAAAAACTTGAGCCTGAAGTCTTGTAGACCTCTTGCCAGTCAGTGTGTAGACTGAGGTGGAAAGCGTAGACCAGTGGCACTTGTCCCACAGGGAGACCTCCATTCCCAGAAGCCTAAGTCAGTATATTGGCTGATCAGTGCTTTGGGGAATTGACCTAGGCTTCTGGGAATTGAAGTCCAAAAACCAAAGGTTGGGAAACACTGCCGTAGATCCTCTGGATCAAAAGCACACCTAAAAATTGCACCACCAAATTGGACAGCCAAACCCCTAGGAATGGACTTGAAGCAGGCCAATTGAGCTGCCCTGCTACACTTTGTCATTGAATGGGGAGTGGTCCACTTCAGAGTGAGCAGATTCTTGCTTTGTAGCAATCTGCTGTGTATTTTAAATGGCTTCCTCTCCCTCCTCCTTTGCTGCTGAATTTTGGCAGCATGTTCTGTTTTCAGATTTTGACAGGGTGTATATGATCTGGGAGATTGCAGTGGCTTAATGGTTAAGACATTGAACTTGATGATTGGAAGGTCAGCAGTTCAAGACCCTAGTGCTGGACGACAGAGTGATTTCCCATCTCTGTCCCAGCTCCTGCCAACCTAGCAGTTCGCAAGCAAGAAATTATTTATTTATTTATTTATTTATTTATTACACTTGATACCCCGCCCCAATCGGGAGAACCCGACTCTGAGCGGCTTACAACGGCCGTAGCAGCAGCCGCGGTAGTCTTTCCACCCATCTGTGGCTCTCGAAGCGGCAGGGCAGGCGGCATGGCTGGACCCTCCGGCGCGGGGCTTTTTAAAGTTCCCGCCGCCGGTGGAAACGCTGGCCCCCGAGGTCTTCTCCGCCCTGCCGCAGGTGTATCTCGAAGCGGCAGGGCAGGCGGCATGGCTGGACACTCCGGCGTGGGGCTTTTTAAAGTTCCCGCCGCCGGTGGAAACGCTGGCCCCCGAGGTCTTCTCCGCCCTTCCGCAAGTGTATCTCGAAGCGGCAGGGCAGGCGGCATGGCTGGACACTCCGGCGTGGGGCTTTTTAAAGTTCCCGCCGCCGGAGGAAACGCTGGCCCCCGAGGTCTTCTCTGCCCTGCCGCAGGTGTATCTCGGAGCGGCAGGGCAGGTGGGGCTCTGGCCCAGATGTGGGCCGGCAGGTTGTCGGGAGCAGTAGCGGCGGCGGCGGCCCCTCCATCCAGCCGCAGGTGGTCGGAACGGCGGCGGTGGTGTTGGTGGAGCCAGGCAGCCCCATCGCTCTCTCCTTTTAAACCCTCGCGCCGAGGCGGGGCTCTGACCCAGATGTGGGCCGGCAGGTTGTCGGGAGCAGTAGCAGCGGCGGCGGCCCCTCCATCCAGCCGCAGGTGGTCGGAACGGCGGCGGTGGTGTTGGTGGAGCCAGGCAGCCCCATCGCTCTCTCCCTTCAAACTCTCGCGCCGAGGCGGGGCTCTGACCCAGGTGTGGGCTGGCAGGTTGTCGGGAACAGAATTGCAAGTAGATATAAATAGGTACCACTTCGGTAGGAAGGTAACAGCATTCTGTGTGCTCTGGTATCTAATCATTCCTGCCACATGACCACGGAAAAGTCTGCAGACACAGACACCTCTGGCTCTTTGGCTGTAAACTGAGATGAGCACTATACCCTAGAATTGGATATGACTGGCTTTCGAGCAAGGGTGACCTTCACCGATCAAAGCTGGCTTAGGTAGTTGGGATGGAGAGAGGCCCATAATTGCCCTTGCCTGGACACCCCTGGTAAAGATAATACTGAGTTCGAAGAATTGGTGGGCTGACTTTGAGTAAGGAAGCTTCTTATTAATCAGTGTGACTCAATGGTCAAAGTGTGGTCCTCCAGATGTGGTTGGATTACAACGCCCACAAGCCTTAGCCAGCAACGTTGACGGATGAGGCCTGCTGGGAGTCAAAATCCAACAACATCAACCTGTCATTTCTTTGTGAAATTTTCTAGACTGATTGACCCATAGGAGAAGATTTAGTCATGCCTTTCTGTCCTCAAGGAAGAAAACTACTTCTGTGCATTTTAGCTAAACAAGTGTCACTCCCCCTTTACTCTGCACAGAATGCTTTTTCCCTTGAGGCGAATATTCCTGCTTAAGCCTGGCAAAAAGAGTTAGACTTCCCCAGGAAGTCTTACACTCCGGCACTGCCTTCTTGTTCTTAATGAACAACATACTGTCATCCTATCCTCTGCTTACTGTACTCAGCACTGGGCAAGCAAACGCCAAAACAATAAATCTTGGGCAAGGCACTGTATTCTCAGGAATGGGGTTGTGACTCATGGGCAGTGTCTGGGCTGCCCCATACCTCCCCATTGCCCTTGTAGGTGAGGAAGGGTCTGGAATCGGAACCCTTTCACATATCAGACAATTGTGCCCTCTGAATTTTAGATTTTAAGATTTTAGACTTTTATGATATTTTATTCATGCGTATTGTGTGTTGGCATGTTTTATGTTAATGGTTGCTTTTTGTATTGTAAGCCGCCTGGAGTTGCCTTGGCGAGGGGGTGGCTAAACAAGTTGAGTTAAATAAATAAATAAATTAGGGAATTTGATATGGAGGTGGTGCCTGGGCTGGGGTTGCCATATGTCCCGGAAAACCAGGAATGTCCCAGATTCAAGGTCAGAAAAAATGTCCTAGCCAGTTCAATAACAATCATTCTAAAGTCCCAGATTTTAAAAACTTACTGATTGTGTATTATAACACACCATTAAAATAAATTCAAACTCTCACCATCAAACAAGCAGTTTCCTGCCACATTGGAGTTGGAGTATACCTGGAGACAAATCTTAATGTCCTCTCCTCACACCACTGCCTGATAAGTGTGACCAATGTGTTTCCTGGAACTGAGGACGTTAAGAGTTGACTGAGACATGACTTTTCAGAAGTATAACATATCATCTTATAGTAAGAATTAACTGTTGTAAATAAATTCATTTATGTATTGATATATTTAATGTGAAAGTGTTTTATAGCTGTCACCATGTTTGCTTAAAAAAGGCTATTTTGTAGATAACCTGACGATTTTTGTCACATATACTTATGTCCTGGTTTTGTGGGAGAGAATTGTGGCAACCCTAGGCTGGGCAGATATCTCCAGTTATTGTTGTGGTCCCCACCCACCCATCCCAAAGCTGAATATTTTGCTGAGGAATATTGCAGAGGTAAATATCAACACACAAGAGATGTCCGTCCCCCTGCACCACCTTCTTTCTCAGCCTACCCTCAAAGTCTTGCCTTCTGGGGTGGAGGGAATGGGGATGAAGTTGCCGTTACTGGCAGTCCCAGCAAGCCACCCGTCTTGATCAGTTACCGCTCTTTCAAGGCTCAAGCCCAACAGACTTGGCGCATGAAATATTAACTAGCAGTGAGTGAGCTGGCCCATCTCTCTCCATCTAGCTGGCAAGGCTAGGACTTGTCAGGGGATGGAGGGGGCAACTCCATGCTGGAGATGGCAGCAGAGCTATACGGTACCAGTATAGCTATGTGACAGAGCAAGAGTTGGAAAGATGGATAGGTTGTGAATTGAAGGTTTATTCGAGATGCTTGAGGCCTTAGTGTCAATGTTTACTGGATTTGTGGATATTGAAGAGATTTTAAAAAACAACAACACAACAACAACTCACCCCAGACAGAAATTGCTCTGACCTCGGCATTTTCCTCAGCATTAATTTTGCTTTCTCTTGAAACCTGTGTGTCTGAGGTAGAAAGCCTGTACCAGGTAGGCAGGTTAATCCTTGTTTCTAGGTCTCAGCCCCATTTGGGGGTACAGAGGAGGTGGTGCAGTTTCCATGACAAAAACACATGAAACAACAACTCCCGCTGCTGCTGCTGCTGTCATTTCGTGGGTTCCTCTGATTGCTGCCATGTGCAGAACTTCATTCCCTCCCTACACAGTTCAGTTGTGTGCACTGTTGCACACCTCAGACAAAGGTATTGCAGAATCCAAGTGTTAACTTGGGGATACATCAGTCTGGGGTGCCACTCCATTTGTCGGGCCGTTTCGATCCACAAACTTGAGTATTTCAGTTGTCTGCTTCCTTTCCTCTTTGAGTTGTAAGTTTTCAGATAGGGCCAAAGTGGGTCCTTTGCAAGGTATGACTCCCCCCCCCCCAATAAAGAAAAGGATGCCATTCGAGCCGCTGTCTTCTCCTCTCCTCCATCTGTCTAAACCCCCCCCTTCCCCGCCACAACTCTGGTGTGGAGTCAGTGTGGCAGGCTGTGGGGAGAGGAATCCTCTAGAGAGGTTGGAGCACAGTCTGTGTCTTTGGAGCCGGACACATGGAATTGAGTTACGGCTAGCCTTGCGTCGAGGGGGAAGTAGGAGAGGGGAGAAGAGAAATGCTGTTTAAACTCTTGAACCCCTGGCAGGGGGCATGAGGAGAGGTCATGACCCCCTCCTGTTCCTCATGCAAACGATGGAGATTCAATTAAGGCAGCAGGAGGCAGGGTGGTAGGCCATCCGTCTGTCCTTGCCATCCCCAGTTCTCCCTCTGCCATACTTACTACACTAATTGCCTTGTTACTGTAGTAGCCTGGAGCCTCACCCTGAGGTGACCTGCCTGTTCCCTCATCCAAGTCTGAAAAGGACCATTATCTCCTCTCCTTTAGAGTAGGGTGGGGTAGGGAGGACATGGATCGAACTCCCCAGCTCTGCACTGACCTCAAGGGTCTGGTTGATGTGTGTGGGAAGCTCAATGGGGCTTTGTTGGCCAGGATGAAAGATCTTTTGAGCTTTCTCTTAGGGGCAAATGGGCATGCTTGTGTGTGGTTCCTATTGTAGGTACCTTCCTCAGAGACAGCATGTCTGTCCTTCACCTCATCTTGTGAGGAAATCGTGCCAGTTAAGACATGACTTCTGGGGTGTGCGGAACAGCTGCGTCTGGCGACCACCTGTTGCCTTCAGGGAACTGCCCTGGCTCCTGAGATCATTCCCACTAGACCAGGGGTGCCCAAACTATGGCCCACTGGGTGGATCCAGCTCCCAATGCCAGTTCATCCGGCCCATGAAGCTCTCTTTGCTCTTGGAAGCAGAAGTAAAATGCGCCCGTATGGCCAGTCAGTGATTAAGCTATGGCTCCAGGCTGCGTCGCATCATCAAGAAGGAAATGTATCACCAAAAATGTCATGGATTTACATACATTTTTAATGCATGCATAGACAGCTGTCAATTTAGAAATAATAATAATTTATCATTGAACTATTGACATAGTATACTGTATATACCCGACTATAAGTCGTTCTGAATATAAGTCAAGGTACCTAATTTGGACCTCTAAAACTAGGGAAATAGATTGACTCGGGTATATAAGTCAGGGGTGGAAAATGCAGCAGCTGCTAGTGAGTTTCAGTAATTCAAATACATGAGAATACGGTAAAATTAATTAATTTAGACATTTGTATGGGTATGTTTTTGAGTTTTTTACGGTAGTGTTAGTGCTTTTTATTTTTAACTGTATGTTTGACTTTGCACCACTGCAGTTTTGGGACCCTCGGGATCATTGACCCGAGTATAAGTCGAGTGCCCTTTTTGGATCTCATTTTGCGGACTAAAAATCTAGACTTATACTCGAGTATATACAGTACCCCATCATAGTGATGAGAGACTGACAATGGGAAAGATGTGTTCATGTTTTTAAAGCAATTGTTTTTGTATTGTGTGTGGTTAACATGTGGTCCCCGTGTGGACCTCTACTCACTTGTTACTTGATTTGTCACTGGTAAAGCAACAACAATGACAGCCCCCCTGCTGCAGTTTTACTTTAAAGCAGGGTGTGTGGGGAAAGTGTACGTTGCTTTCAAGTGGAAACACATTCAAGATGCCTCTGAAAATCTGGTGTAGCTTAAAATGAGAGATGCACTACCGACATTCCTTGTTTGAAAGTGAAATTGTGGGTCCTTGACAGTTGTAGAGTAAATTGTGTCCTTTGGTAGGTTTTACAGGGAATGCACTCTAGCAATGCTGGAAGTTGCTGACCCAATTTTGTATGTTTTGAGGAATCTTTTTCTCTTTTTTACATTTGTTCTGTTAATAGAAGAGAAATTCAAGTTAAAAGAAGCAAGTTCTATTCCTTTCTGTTTTAGTCAGTGTTTTCTCCATCCAGAAAGGTAAGTGTATTTCAGAGTTGCAGAAATATGTACTTTCTGCCACTCTTGTTTATTGGGAACACGATTGCCTTCCTCTGAGTCTACTATGGGACTATGCTGTTTGCTCAAGGCTACACACAGTGGTGGGCAGCAACAGTTTCGCACAGTGGTGGGCACTGGGCAGCAACAGGCTCGCACCAGTTTGCCAGAACCGGTAGTAACTTTTCCCAGTGTCCCTGAGAACCAGTAGCTGCTTTGGGGGGGAACCACCTTGGGGGCTTACCTTTTCACCGGTTCCCCCACTGCGCATGCGGGCCAAGCGCTAGGTATGCATGCGCACCTACAGCACTTGGCACGCATACGTGGCCTCCTTGCTGTCGTCCTAAGCGGGGAGGAAGAAGAGAAGCTGCTAGCCTGAAGCTCCCTATAGCCTGCTCCCCAGGATAAGTTACTCACCTTTGGGTGTGAGGTGGGTGGGTGTATTCTAATGTGTATTTAATGTGTATTTTTATGTATTGTATGTGTATTTAATTTGTATTTTTATGTGTTTTTATGTCTATTTAATGTGTTTTTATGTGTTTTATGTGTATTTTAATGTGTATTTTTATGTCTATTTAATTTGTATTTTTATGTGTACTTATTTTTATGGGTTTTTTAAGGTTGGCCCCACCCACATCATTGGCTCTGCCCATGGCATGACGCTGCCCAAGATGTCATAATGTTGTCTCCGCCCACAATGTTGGCTCCACCCACAGTGTGGTAGTAAAATTTTTGGCTGCCCACCACTGGGTTTGCACCCCCCGGGAGGAGGGCAGCAAAATTGGGTGGCCTCTGGGCAGGGGGTGGTGGCAAAATTGGGTGGCTTTTGGGCATGGGGGCAGTAGCGAAATTGGGTGGCCATGCCCACCTCCCTTCCCTGCCCCATCAGGTTTTGTGTCTGCAAGTGGTTCAAGGTTTCCCTTGTTCAAAAGTCAGTCATATCCAACTCTAGGGTGCAGTGCTCATCTCCATTTACAGCCAAAGAGCTGGTGCTGGCTGTGTTTGCAGATGTATACATGGCCCTATGGCAGGCATGGCTAGATTCCCCATGATGTAGGTTCCGCCCATGATGTAGTCTCCGCCCATGACATAGGCTCTACCCACAACATAGGCTCCACCCACTGTGTGGTAGCAAAATTTTTCTTTGCTGCTCACCACTGGCTACACAGGCTGGCTGTTCTTTAGGAAGGCACAGTATGGAATTGAACTCCAGACTTCTGCCTCCTCAGCCAGCCAGTTACTCAACTCACGGAGCTTTTCTGCCAGTAGATGTGTGCTAAAGACCATCAAATGTCACCCCACTCCAAGGTCTCTGGGAACTAAATAGAGGTTTTTGATTCAGTGTACTCTGGAATGCATCATGTACATGTAGCCACGCCATGTCAGTGAACGCACTTTTCCTTGTAGTTTAGAAAAGAGACTTTTGGGACTCCACCACCCAGAATCTTTAACTAGGGTGATCCTTAGCTACCTTCCTCCAAACCTTACTCTCCATATCATAATTGCTGCTGAATATTGTTTGGTTGCAATTATTTCATAAGAAGTTCTGATCTGTTGCATGATTGATCATGTTGTTTGAGTTCTTGAGAAAGGAAATGATTACGCCTTGATTCATTAGTGCTGCAAGTGCTTCAGACACCAGTTCAAGTGAGGCTGTTCATTAGGTTGTATTTGGGCTTATATTCATCAATCTGGTTGGGTTCCTAAAGTGGCATTCCATTAAATTGATTTTAGCTATACAGTGGTACCTCGCTTAAAGAGCATAATGCATTCCACGGGATTGCTCTTTAAGCGAGTTTGCTCTTTAAGTGAAACACCATTCTAAGTGACCAATTGTGACTTCTGGCGGGGGGAACGGCGAACCCCAATTTAGTTGTTAAGCGAGTTTTTGGTTGGTTTTATTTGTTAAGCGAGGCGACCATTCAGAGAAAATTCTGCTCTTTAAGCGAATTAGTTTCTAAGCAAGGCACTTTTTATGCAAGGTTTTACTGTATATGAAAATGTACATTTAAAGATAAAATGAAAAAGCACAGTGTAACACTTGCCCATTACTAAAAACGAGAACGTAGAGTTGCATAGTTTTGCATATGTGTTTTGTTTCTACTAAGTTTTTAAAACTATGAAAATTTTCATTTATGCTTCAAATATATCTTCCCGGTAATACACATTATTGAACGCATTTCCTTCGAAAGATACCCATCCTCTATGCATTTTATTGGAGCCAAGCGGTATGTTCCCCATACTAACTCAGGACCTGCTATTGACTTGAAACCACTTTAAGAATGTAGGCTGACTGAAATTCCCCAGCACCCTTATTAATAGTGAATCACTGTATTTGGGAGGGGCTGCAGTGGCTCCATGGTTGAGAAGCTCTCCTTGTTAGCTGGAAGGCTGGCAGGTCGAGACCCGAGTACTGCATGATGTATTGAGCACCCGTCTCTGTCCCAGCTCTTGAGGACAAGAAAGGAGCCTCATTTGGGCGTTCCCTGCGTGGAGTCTCTTCCTCAAAAATCCTTTCAACCCAGAATAATTTCTGACTTGAAATTATTATTATACTGTATTTGGGGAAATGTCATTGCACACCACTAGGAAACTACTTTAAGCTATCTCAGATCTTTTCCCCATCTAATCATTTGGCTCAGACCCACAATCCAGGTTTCAAACAGGATACCTTGATGTGTGAAAGATTTAATTTTGGACCTTCTCCATGAAAACCTTAAGCTGCATTTTTCTTATCAAGACTATTATAATTATTGTAGGGCTAACTTTGTCTGTTGCAAAATAAATTAACAGAAAATGCAATGGGCAAGTCATTGCCTTATAACAAATTTCATTCGGGAGCTGGGGGATATTTCAATGCAGTCATGATGGATGCAACCTGTTTAATGGTCCTCAGTGAAAAAACCAGGATATTATAGTAACAAAGATGGTTTGTATTTTAATGTATATGCAGGGGCAGTATGGAAACAGGCATAGGGGATACTTGGTTCTTTAAACTGCAGGTTTTCTCAAAAGTCCCAGCCGTAGAAGTTGCAGCTCAAAAAATCAGAATATTTTTCATTCCCAACTTTGTTTTAGAACATAAACTCTATCAGATGAATTTCAGACAATCAATGGTGATCTCTCAGGAATTTAATCTGGTAGAGAAAATGAAGAGCTGGTCTCTTGCTTTTTTTGTGCTTCATTTAGTAATAGGATTTTTTTAAAAACAATTTTTTTTAAAAAAAATAGAATACTCTGAAGCAAAATGTCCAACTTGCTGTCCCAAAACATCATCTGGAAGGCTACATTCCACTGTCCAAAAGCAGTAGCGGTGGGGAATAATCACTGAAGAAAGCATTGAAATTGTATGTGGTAAAATCAAAATTTTAATTTCACTGAAGTCACTGTTCTGAGCCCATTTTGTAAACTATCCCACAACATTTCTCTGGGACGTATGAGAGGCCTTCTTCAGTGGAATAAGTCTGTCTTCATATAAACCTCATCATCAGTAATACACAACTAGCAGCTAGAACTGACTTATCTTTGCACAGATTGGTATAAATCTACAGTAGCTGTTGTTTCTTCGGCTCAGTGGTGGTTTTAAACCAGGGGTGCCCAAACTTTTCAGGCCACGGGCCTGTCACGAGGGGTTCCTCCCATCGGAAGCGGAAGTAAAATGCGCCTTGCAATCTGTTTTGCAACAGATATGTTTTGCAAGAGGATGAGATAGAATTTACGCTGCTGTTTTCTCTGCTTAAACCAGGTGTGCCCAAACTACAGTCTGTGGGCTGGATCCGGCCCCCACTGCCAATTCATCTGGCCCACACCGCCCTCATCGATCCTGAAAGTGGAAGTAAAATGTGCCTGTATAGGCACATTTTACTTCTGCTTCTGGGAGCGACAAGGGCAGTGTGGGCTGGATGAACTGGCATCGGGGGCTGGATTCAGCCCATAGGCCATAGTTTGGGCACCCCTGGTTTAAACAATTAAATGTGTCCACTTCCCTACACATATCATGGGACATCCATGAGAGGAGGGGTGGGGCTACTTTGTTGGATTTGTAAAACTGTCAAGGTTACAGGATCAGTCCCAGAAACTGTTCTATTTTGGGTTTTCTAAATTTACCAGTATTCATATCAGAAATTTAAAATTTAAAAGCTTTCTACATGAAAGACCAGAATATAAAATTAAGTCAATGCTGTTAGCAATCTTTCCCTTCAGAGGAATAGCGCAGTACAAAGACCTGGGAGTATTAATCACATCTCCATTTGCAAGGAATTCGTCCTGATTATCTTCTGCATTTCTTCTCTTCTGTCTAAAATGCTATGCCTATTTTTAATTTGCAAAGCCAAGCAGAATTACAAAGTTGTAAAAAGCAAATCTATGCAAGGCAGGATTGTGGGCTTGAACTGAAACCTCACTAACAAATAGAAAGCATGTAAAAATAGCTGAATTGCTCCAATCAACACCTCTTTGCACTGCCAGTGTTAAGTGCTGGTGATATAGTCATAGCATCCTCTTTGCACCCATGTTAACTTCTGCATTAGAAACCTTGTCCACTCGTCTAGATTAGGGCCTGCCTCCTTTAGCATCAGTTCCCTGTTCTCTCTCTCTCTCTCTCTCTCTCTCTCTCTCTCTCTCTCTCTCTCTCTCTCTCACAAGCCAAGGCCCGGGTCATGCTCTCTCCTTCAGCTTCAAGGGCCAGCTGGCCACTTTGCCTTGCTTGCATGATGGGGGTGGCCATTTTGTCCCAACAGCTGCAAAGGAGTGGCAATTTTGTTTCTTGAGTGCCCTTGGAGGGGTGGGTGGGAGGCACATGAAATGGTGCCATGGGCCGGATTCAGCCCACAGGCCTTAGGTTGGAAACCCCTGATCTACGGGGTAGCCATTCATACAACACCAATCAAGAAGACATGAATAATGATGAGGAATATGCTGGTTCTCATAAAATTGTGTGTATGCTGCCTTATATGTAGTCATGTAACATTGGGGACTGCAGTGGCTTACTGGTTAAGATGCTGAACTTGATGACTGAAAGGTCAGCAGTTCGAGATCTGCATGCTGCATGACAGGGTGAGCTCCTGTCTCTGTCCCAGCTCCTGCCAACCTTGCAGTTTGAAAGCAAGACATTGCAAGTAGATAAATAAGTACCGCTTCGACAGGAAGGTAAACAGCGTTCTGTGTGCTCTGGTGTTTAGTCATGCCTGCCACATATCCATGGAAACATCTGAGTACACTGATAGTGCTGGTTCTTTGGCTATAAACAGAGATAAGTATTGAACCCTAGAGATGGATATGACTGGCTTTTGAGCAAGGGAGACTTTTACTTAAAATTAGAGATGACTGTGATAGTTCAAATAGTATTAGAATATGTATTTATTAAATGGGAAAGACTTGTGGTTAGGTAGCCCACATGTTTTTGCTGCATCTGCTGCCTGGGCACCAGCTGTGGATGGACAACTTGGGCCCCCAATTTTCTCTTTTTTTAGTGCTCCTTATTTTCATGTTAGATCTAGACTGGAGAAGTTCTTCAAAGAGTGGACATCATTGAACAGAAGACTGTTCTCTGGCAGTCCTTCAAACAGAGGGTCGGTATTTCTAAAAGGCTACCTTTGGCCACTGCATTGGTATCTTTATAAATTAACACCCAAATTATGCAAGGAGCCAACCTCAGCTGTGTTCAGGCTTAGGTCGCAAGCTCTGGCCATCTTCCCTGACTTGGTGCTTTCTAGGTATGTTGGTGGTACAACTCCCTCTGCTAGCACGATAGATTGGAAAAGTCTGTTTTATAGCCTACTATGTAGTTGATAATCCCTCTGTTGCATGTACAGTATTTGTAAATCCAGAAAGGCAGCAAAAGCCTAATAAACTCCCAGCTCAGCTGAGATATGGGGCTAATAGGCTGTCTTTGGTGGATCACATGTTAGAAAGGCTACATTTCATGTGACATTTTATTCTCTACTATACAAAATCTATGAGTTATTGATACAAAAGTATGGACTCTTCACCTTTCAAATATAAACAAATGGAAGGCAAATGCTTCACTTCTTGTATGAGGCAGTATTTGGAAGGGTCAGATGTTAAAAGCATGTGATGTTTCTACCTAAACATGATGAGAAACAGAAAAGTATATTTTGCACATCAGAATCAATGTATACCATAGTATACATAGTAAACATGGAGTTAGTGGTTTATGAACCAAGTGTGCAACATCAGCTTTAATCCAGATTAATGTCTATGATGATAGCTTTTATAATAAACATTTGGTTGCATGGGGCTCTGTTTCTTTTCCCTGAGTGAAGATGTAATATATATATTTTTTGTCTTCAACACAAAAGGGTGTCTCAACACATTTTTTGTGAGAGATTTTTCACACCTGCATGAGAGAAAGAAAGGAGGGGGAAAACACAATTTGTCTTAGCAGAAGCAGTAGAAAAAAGTGTTTTTCACAAAACCCAGGTTGTTTTACATTTAAGACAGGAGTGCCCAAACTGTGGCCCGTTGGCCGGATCCAGCTCCTGACACCAATTCATCCTATCCATGCAGCCCTCTTCACGGAAGTAAAATGTGCCCATACATGCGTTTTACTTCCTCTTCTGGGAGTGATGAGGACAGCATAGGCTGGATGAATTGGTGATGAGGCCATAGTTTGGGCACCCCACGTTAAAGCAGAGAAAATAGCAGCCTAAAATCTATCTTACCCTGTAGCAAAGGATATCTGTTGCAAAACAGATTGCAAGGCTGTTTTACTTCTGCTTCCAGTGAGAGAAACCACATGACCAGTCCGCTGAACTACGTGACTGGCCCAAGGTCCGAAAAATTTGGGCACCCATGGTTTAAGAACTTGTGGTGGCTTTTTCCCCATAAAAATTAATTTTGTGAATCATTTGCAGAGCAAACAAACAAAAACAACCTTGAAATGTGAACAGAATAAAATTGTACACATCATCATCATCCAATGGAGAGACAATGTTTTATAATTCTCACATGCATTTCCATTCCTGCCCTTGAGTGGTTATGAGTTGGAAAATCGGTACAGAAGGCTAGACAATGAGTGAACAGCAATATTAAAAGGATGAGGTCATGCCCAACTGGGGAACCTTAAGAGACTGGCTTTGACCCCAGGGTATAAGGTTCCCCACCTCTGGAAAAAAAATCTGAAAAAAGTATCGTCCAAATGCTTTTTAAAATGTCCTTTGAAGTTACTTTAAAGACTAGGGAATGTTACTTGTTTTATCTTCCACCAATCCATTGTGTTCCTTTTAAAATGTAGCTTTCTCTTATTTGGGAAAATGGTTGCTCCTTGCAGATGGCATTGTTGCTTATAAATTTTTACATTGAAGCTCTGGTATGCACCTGTGGGTGCTTGTATGTGTCCATGTGTAGGCCTCCATTGGATGGACATTCAGGATCAGCAAGGTTGTGTACCCTTTATTGATGCTGTTAAAATCTGAAGCACAAACACCTCCTGCTTATTATAATCACACCCCACAGGTACGTGTGGACGATCCAAATGAAGCCCATCTGTATGAGTCTGTGCCAGTCATCCCTGGAGAGCCCTTGCTGAGGGACATGGTCCTCAGTCCTGACCAGCGACATCTCTACCTTCTCAGTCAGAGACAGGTGAGTTTCAATAGTAACGGTGGCATAAGGATTCTAGGCCAGGCCCAGTGTCTTGTGTTGTTCTTTTGCTAAGTGGTGGGGAGAGCTGGAGAGACAGATATTTGAACCAGCTTTCCACAACCTTGAGATCTTCAGAAATGTTGGACTTATCTAGAGGACTACAGGCTACAGAAGGCTGATTCTATACCAGGGATCTGCAAACTTGGCTCTCCAGGTGTTCTTGGACTTCAATTACCAGAAGCCCAAGTCAGTATGCCTGCTGATCAGGACTTCTGGGAATTGAAGTCCAAGAACATCTGGAGAGCCAAGTTTGCAGATCCCTATTCTATTCGATAGAGGAAATGTAATTAAGCTGACTGAAGTTCATAATTCTTTAATGTAATCCAGGCCTTAGTCCTGGAGTAGGAGATGCCAGGATGGGTATGAAATGTTTCGTTTCCTTCAGAGTCATCCCTGAGGAGATAACAGCCAAAGGGCGGGGGGCGGGGGGCGGGGGGGGGGCGCCGCCGCGACCTTCCAGTGTTTAGAAGGTGCAAATTTAAACAAGCCTAAAGCCATATTTCTTTCTTTTTTGAGTTCCAACCTCCAGAATTATTTACAATGTCTGTTTTAGCTGGCCTGGCAAAATCTTATGGCAACCCAAATGGCTGTGGACTGTTGGAAGGCATGTGCTGTATCCCACTATTGAGAGCAGGACATCTATATGGCCAAAATGTGAAAAATTAAGAGAAGCTAGGGTACATCCTGTCTTTGAAAGTAGGAAGGCAGAATCTCTATAATCGTTTTGGGGATAATTTGAAGACAGAGGTGGTATCTTATTTAAATTATCTCGAGACTCCAGGATGCCAAAAATTGTGAAGGAAGCGGGGAACTGATTGTTCAAACAAACACCTATATGTGATAGGATCAAATATTGGGATCGGTACTTGGAATGCTAGTATAAGTTTCTGGTTAGATAATCTAAAAACCTCATTTAGTTTGGATAAATTTTAGTGCTTAAAGTTTTTATTTGCCTTAGTTTTTAGAAAAAGTAGAAGAAAAAGGTATGTTATTACAGTTGGCATCATTCCCTCACACGCTGTTGCTTCTTCCTTCCAATAGTTTAAACAGGATTACAGGCTTCCCCAGTATGACAGTCTCCAGAAGCTTGGGACTACAGATCCACCAATTCAGTGGCTTGCTAGTTATAGTTCAGGAAATCTGGGAAATTCCAGAATTAAGAAAGCTTCCCTAGAACATTGATCTAACAACCTGATTGGTCATGCCCAGTTGCTGATCTGAACATTCTCCCTCCCCCCTTTCTCCCAGCAACATTTACAATGCTCACAGACCATTCAAACAATGTGGGCTGTTTGTTTGGATTGTAAAGCTTTAATAAAGAATCAGGTCCGTATTCGAGTCAGAGGGCACTGATTCAGTGCAGCTCTGAAGTGCAGTAGAACCCCGCATAGCGAAAAAAGTCAGTTCTGTGAGGCAATTCATTATACAATTTTTTTGTTATACGAAGCATGCCTTGTATTATGAAAATGTCTATGGGATGCATCGCACAATGAAAATTTATAGGAAAAATCATACAACAACAAAAAAAAGTCGTTGTATGATGCATCCCATAGGGATTTTTGTTGTACAATTTTTCCCGTAAAGATGCATTGCTTCGTATAATGAAAAAATGTGATATATGGGGTACAGTGGTTGGCGCAAATCCTCTTCGTTGTACAAATTTTTCGTTATACAAGGCGTTTGTTATGCGGGGTTCCACTGTACAGCAATAACTACCTACAGAGACAAGACCATATCTTAGCGATCAGAAACTCTGGATGAGGGAGTTTGATTATGGCTGCCAGTGTGCCTCCGGGTGCAATTCAAGGTGCTGGTTATTACCTTTAAAGCCCTATATGGTAGTGGGCCAGGATACCTAAGAGACCGCATCGTCCCAAGGACATCTGCCCATCCCACCAGAGCGGACCGGAGAAGTTATCTGGTTGTACCATCAGCTAGAAAGGCTCATCTCTCTAGATGAGGGCCTTCTCTGTGTCTGCTCCAGCCCTGTGGAACCTCCTGCCAACTGAGCTGCGCCTCCAGGCATAGCTGCTGCCCTTCCCGAAGGGTGTAAAAACCTGGCTGGCAGGGCAGGTCTGGGGTACTGGAGGTACAACGACCTCAGCCTGCTGGCTGGTTTGACCTCCTCCCCTGCTCTCTTTTAAGTTCTTAAGTTTTAAATCATATAAGGTTTTAGTCGTAGTTTTAATTGGTTTTAACTGTGGGTTTTTGAGAACTTTTAGAATTTTAGCCTTTTTATGTGTTTTAGGATGTGTTAAACCGCCCTGGGTCGCCTTCGGCGAGGAGGGCGGTATAGAAATTTAAATAAATAAATAAATCTGATCACACACATACATATCTTGTGCTCTTTGCTTGTTTCTGGGTAATTCCATGCAACAAGGTTTGGTTACCTTTACTGGAAACAAGATACCTAAAGGTATTGTAACAAATTTATGGAGTCTCTACATTATTCTCTTTCTCCACAATTGCCCTTAAACTTTGTTATGCCTAGCCTGATGGAAGTTTCTGCTATACTTAAAAACTCACTTGACTCTACTGTGTTTTAGTGACTCAGTAAAATGCATCCCCCAGTGTTGTTTTGAGTTATGTACAAAGATCACAAGGTTTTTCTCTCTTCCTGTATTTTGTCACCCCCCTGCACTATACAGCCGTGCCATTTGCCAGCTGAAGCTAGAGAGAGAAAGCAAAATACCACCCCTTCTTACTTCCATGATCAGCTGCCTTTCTTCCGGCTGCCGTTCTTTCTCTTTGTGCTTTAACTGCTGGTTACAGCCCCTTTTAAAAGAGAACAAGTAAAACTAATAACTGTAGCAGTTATGGATAAATGTTAAAATAATTGGGACCTAATTAAACCAAGTCACCGTGTTAATGGCTTTTGGTTCATGTTGGGTTAAAGATTGATACATTGGCTTCATTAGTTGAAATAGTAGCTTATTCCAAGCATAAAAGTGGTGAGAGGGGTGGGGGGAAGTTCTGTAATTGCAGGGTTGCTAATTCAACAGGTGTCTCTTCCTGTGCCAGAAATTGTCACAAGACAATATATTAGGAATGTCATGAAAAGGCAGTGCCTGGTTTATTATTTAAGTTGTTTGTGATATTGGAGGAGAGGGGGATACAGCTCTTGAATTTCAGCATGTTGTAGATCTGTTAAGGCACAGAAGCTTTGGGTTGGAGTGGCGATCCCAAGAGGCAGGATGGTGGGGCAAGCCAAAGCATCTGGAGGAGGATGTGTTATTGTAGCCATTGAACATACAACAGTTTAGTTTTTCCTTTAGGTGGTGAGACTTCCAGTAGAGAACTGTGAACAATACAGGTCTTGTGCTGAATGCCTGGGTTCGAAAGACCCACACTGCGGTTGGTGTGTCCTCCACAACAGGTGAGAGAGCATTCTTGCCCCTTCTCAATATAAGCAGCTTGGTTAAGGGAAGAATCCATGAGCCAGCAATCCCCCTATTCTTCTTTCCACTGCCCCCAGCACATAGGGAAGTGGAGGTCAGGGAGCGGGGAGGCAGTCAATTTATATCCCCTCTTCTCCCTCCTACTGTTTTCTCTCCCCCTCCTCCCCCTTATCTAGACTCTGCAGGAGGCTTAATCCTATTAAATCTGCCTGGTTGTGAGCTAACTAGAGGGGAGAAGAGTTACAGGGAGTTGGAGGTATAGAGAAGTAGGCAGACTCTCTAGTCCAGGGGTGCCCAAACTACAGCCCGTGGGCCAGATCCACCCCCTGATGCCAATTCATCCGGCCTACGCTCAACACTCCTGGAAGTGGAATTAAAATGCACCCATATGGGCACATTTTACTCCCACTTCTGGGAGCAGAAAGGGTGGTGTGGGCTGGATGAATTGGTGTCAGGGGTCGGATCTGGCCCACATGCTATAGTTTGGCCACCCCTGCACTAAAGAGAGCAATAGCAATTACTTTTATATACCACCCCATAATGCTTAGTACACTCTCTGGGCAGTTCATAAAGTAATTAGGATTTTGGCGCCAACATGCTGGGTACTCATTTTATGACCTCGGAAGGATGGGTCCACCCTGAGCCCCATCAGAATCAAACTCATAATATTTGCAGTTTTGGCTATAGTACAGCAGTTTAACCACTGTTCCATGAGGATGAAGAGAAGAGAAACCCTTCGTTTCTTTCACAGCAGCTACTGCTTTGTCCTGGCAGTTGTTGTCTTCTGCTTCTCCTTGTGTTTCTTTTCAGTCTCTGATCACAGTCTCAACACCAGGCAGAGCACCACACCTTACACCTCCTGGCTTAATATAGAGCTGTGTGATAAGACCTGGGAAGGGCAAGAAGGAGAGGTGGCATTCCTGTCAATGTGGCAGAGAGAGGAAAGCAGCACAGAGAGAGAGAGAAAAAAGTGAGAAGAGCCGCTTGTAGATATTTGTTCCTTTATAAATCCCTTACAAATCTCTAGTCTTCACTGAAAGCTTTCCCTCCTATTGCTGACTTGGATTCTCTGTCCCAAATCACATAACCAGATTTCTTCCTCTCACACTCAGTATCTCTGATCCAAGCCCTTATTTCTTGACTGGCAGTGTTGGGTTTATTTTGGCTTCCCTAGCGTAGAGTTGCTATTTGTTCTTCCTCAAGCCAAGCTTGTCCCTCCCCAGCTCTTCCAAGCGTCCTCAGTTCTAGTGCTAACAAGCCTCCAGGGCCCTGGAGTGGAGGCAGTGGAGTCTGCCTTTAGAGCCCCCAGACTTCCTCCTGCTTCCACACCACCCTCTGTGCTCACACACACACTCACCTCTGTTGCCAGTCCTGCTGCCGCTTCTGTTTTCCCCACTTCGCCTGCTTTGACCTCTGATGTACCAACTTTACCACGTGAGATGCTTCCTCCCCACCCCACCCCCGTGCCTTTGTTTATTACTGGATCCAGACTCCATGGGATGCTTCATTGGCTTCCCCTGGTGGTGTGTGGCTCTGACGCAAGTTCTGTTCTTCTGCCCCTTCACACTAGCATTGGGCTGCCGTGAGCTTTTTCCATTCGATGGGCAGAAGGGTAGGCTGAGGAACTTTTCTTACCCAGACATTTCTTCTTTCTGCCACAGGTGTTGTAGGGAAAGTGAGTGCCCCCGTGCTGAAGAGCCGCACCGGTTCACAGCAACTCTGACTGAGTGTGTGAGGTTGCTTGTGGAGCCCAATAACATCTCAGTGACAGAGCCTAGCATTATGGTGAGTCCTGGATCATATCCACTTTCCCCCTAATTACTGCCTTGTAGTTCAATTGTTGTTTTCATCCGTATCAGCTGCTGTTGTCATCATGGGTGTCATCCTTCCCAAGAGCAGATCATTCATCAAGCAATTTGAGTGTTAAATGTCCCTTCCAGACCAAAGTGTAAAGATGCAAAAGATGCAGGAAACAGGCAATACTTTTATTGGATCACTAAGAAAAACAAAACATTGTGTGAGCTTTCGTGGTTCAAAACCACTTCTTTAAACATGTATTAAAGTGTTCATGGCCTGGTGGTCTGCCAGGCTATCTTCTTAAGGACAGCAAAATATTTTACGGAGTAAGGATGCCACTCTCACAGGAAGCTGGACGTTTGCTCCCAGCTTATTTGACCTTTTCTGAAGGATATGTAGCTTCGTTTTGTGATCCAATAAAGGTATCGCCTGTTTCCTGCATCTTTTGCATCTTTAAAATTTGAATATAGATCACACGTCTAATCTTCCTTGTTTTTCAGACCAAAACATCCTAAAATTTATTATTTATTATTCATATTTATCAACCGCCCTCCTCACCGAGGTGACCCAGGGCGGCTCATAATTCACAAAAATAGTTTACACCTGAGATAGCTCCTGACAATACATTGTTGTTGCTGCAGAAATACGTACAACCTCTGGTCTTCCCACCTCCCATGAGGAATGCACCTGAGTTCAAATGAAAGAAGGGAAGACTGTGGAAGGTTGCAGATCAGAGATGGTGTTTTTTTTTCCCTTGATAATGAAAAAATGCCAGTACTTTGGCCTGGTAGGATATGAATAGAACATCACAGTCACCTTTAAACCTTTTCAAGATACAGTTGGAATTATGCACATAATATTTTATCTCTGTCAATTGGACCTCCATGTCACAAAGCCATCTAAAACTCTTCAAATGGCAATTTGACCCCGTAGGCTGAAACTCACTGTTTGTTCTGGCAAAAAAATTGAAGTAGAAGAGATAAGAGTTAGGTGCTCTTTTTAAAACTAAGTTTCCACCTACAGCGGTGGCCATGACCTCTAATATTAGCCAATGCCAGTAAATTATGAAACCCTTTTTTTGTTGACAGTGTGAAGGTCAAGGCTATGGTGGAAAAATACCACCAAATTGAAGGATTGGCTATGATACAGAACCTCAAAGTCACTTCAAAACCTAACTAAATTACAATCACATACATGCCCTACATATTTGTTGTTGGGTAGGGTATAATTATGAAGTGATTTGTCGCAGCCTGTGGTAAGAATATTAGGCTCAAATGCCTTTTGTCTGTCATATCACTACATTAGCAGAATCCTTTGAAGGCATTGTTAGAGTCACCCAGTGTGTCCAGGGGGATCCGGAGTGTTAAGGAAGGTTTCTTATGATTTACCAGACATCTTTATGACAGACCAAAATCCTGTTGGGTTGGTTAGCTTAGTAACTAGAGTGGGCCCATTGGATCAATGAGGATTGGTGAGTCATCTCTCTATTCAATTGATTCAAATGTGCCTACTTTAACTGTGGCTGATTTCAGCATACCAAGTTGCATAAGAGTAGTCCCACTTTGAATCAATGGAACTTACAGAAGAGCTGGCTTTGTCACACCAAATCCTCATTGATTAAATGGGCCTACTTTAGTGTGTCTTACTACCTAAGCAACAGAATCTTGACTGTAAAATCCTTTTGTCACCTATCTATGGAAAATTAGTATACAGTAATTTGTTTTGCAGTATAAACTGTGTTTGTTGGTCTTAATTGTCACTTTGTTAAAATTTAGACTTGCTTTTTTTCTTGTGAGTCTTGTCCTGGTCCCTCACCTGTTGTCCAATGCAATGAAGGTCATGGTTGTCTGGAGAGTATGGTACTAGCTACATAACTTAATTTGGTAGCAATCATATGTATTTTTAAAAATGTAATTCCTAGGTTGTTTGTTTGCCAAGATACAATTAAAACATATACCAGGCAATTCCTGGTAGACTATCAGAAGACTGAATAGGTATCAAAACACGTGTCTTAAGGGCCCTGTGTAGCTTCTTGTTCTCTGTCCACTCTTCCTGACTAGGACAAACAAAATAAAATGTACGAAATAATTAAAATTGCAAAATAAAAAAACCCTAAACTTACGAAAAGCCAGTCATATCTGACTATAGGGTTCGGTACTCATCTCCGTTTACAGGCAAAGACCCAGCAGTGTCTTTGTCTGATTCTGTGGACATGTGGCAGGCATGAGTAGACACAGAATACTGTTTAGATTCCAATTAAAGTGGTACCTATTTATCTACTTGCAATTTCTTGTTTTCAAGCTGCTAGGTTGGCAGGAGGTCACTCCATTGTGCAGCATTTGACGTGCCAACCTTCCAGTCATCATGTTCATCATCTTCACCACCAAGCCACCATAGTCCCATAAACTTATGAAAGCTTCTAATTATTATTACTATATTATATTATTTAGCCACTCTTTGAGATGATTGTATGTTTACAGGCCTGCCTACCTACCCAACCATGGTATTAACCTTCCTTCCTTCCATCATATTCATCAACATACTGATTTGTATAGCAACAAACCTCTTTTTGGTCCCTGTTTCCAGCTTCACCTTACCATCCGCTATGTCCCAGACTTGAGTGCTGGTGTGACTTGTTCCTTTGAGAACCTTGGAGAGAGTGAGGGACAGCTCCAGGTGGATGGAGGGATCCGTTGCCTCTCTCCTACCTTGAGAGACGAGCCCCCTGGGGAGTATGGTGAGTATCAAGGCAAAAGGAAAACTAGTATTGAGTTATATGGTACAAAGGGATTTGAGCTATGAATTGGAGCAGCTCTCCAATTTTAATCTCAGCTCTACCAAAAACAACAACAAACCCCTCATTGAGTGGCTTTGGAGAAACTATCTTCAGCCTCAAATGTCCTTCTCCTTGACAATGATGAGTAATAGCACCAGCCTAACTTACTATGTAGTTGTAAAGCACTACAACCAGACAATGTTATATGTGAAGCGCTTTGAACACTTCAAAGTAGGCTCTTCTATGTCTTCAGTGTTATTGAGTGAGATATCCTTTCCTGTCTTGTTTAGACATAATGGTCAATTTAAAGCAGGGGTTGCCAACCTTTTTGAGTCGGGGGCCAGATCATGCTTCCTCAGACATTTGAGGGGGTTGGACTGGTAGTCCCCCTGCCATTTACATTTAAACAAATTTACTGCAGCCGTAAATGCGTCCACAGCCAATTCTGGCAGTGGCAGCTAGAGCAAGGGCAACAGCTGGACCAAGGGCGGGGACTGGATTATTTGGCACTGTGGGCCATAGGTTGCCTGTCCCTGATTTAAAGAAACATGGGAGGTGCAGCCTTGCCACAGTTGGGGACATCTTGAAAAGGGCACATCTAAAGCACCCTCTTTTCATCCTTATCAACGATGTAAGATGTTGAATAAAAGTTGTGATCCAAATGGTGTTTTGACAGGGTGGCTGTTTTCTCTGTACTACTTTTTCCTGCTTGTAGTTGGGAAATTGAAAGGGGAATGAACAAATGAAGCAGTAACCTTTCACAAGTACCGTACATACTTATGTATGAACAGAATGTAGTCTGCCATACTGATTCTGAGTGAGGAACTGGAGGGTGATAATTTGCTCTAGATTAATTGGTGAATTGTAACCTGTGAGTTAAAGCATTACTTCCTTTTTTTATTTTGATGCTCCACCCTCTTCATTTCAGGTGACGTCCGCACAGTTAAACTCCAACTTCTCTCCAAGGAGACTGGTGTGGAATTTGCTAGCACAAACTTTGTCTTTTATGACTGTAGCCTTCTGCGCACGTGAGTTTTCAAATTGTGTGTGTGTGTGTGTGTGTGTGGGAGAGGGTACCTCCTTAAAAAAAATCTCTGGACATTGTTCCAACTTGGAACAGCTGAGATCTTCCACCACACCCCTTTCAATATTCATAGTTAAAGTGACTTCCCTCCATTCTTACAACAAACTCAATAGGGGTGGGGCACATGATTCTCTTCCTTCACAACAACCCTTTGAGTTGGAGCAGGCAAAGAGACAGTGTGATTGGGTGAAGATACATTTCATGGCTCAGAGGGTTCTAGAACCTGTATCTCCCAAATCCAATTTCCACACTACCACGTTTTGACATTTTGATTGTAATTCAACTTGGATAATTTATTCTCATGGTGAACCCTGCCAGACTGTAACAGGAGGAGAGAAAGATAGGAGCAGATCAAAGGGATAGGTATCCCCTTACACATAAGACCCACAAAGCTAGTCTTTTTGAGTGATGGGTTAGGACTGTAAAGAGAAGAGATTCCATTATCAGTGAATGTCCCTGTATGACGGGGTGCAAAACTATGGCCTGGAGGCTGGATCCAGCCCCAACACCAATTCATTTGGTCCTTGAAGCCCACATTGCTCCTGTGAGTGATGAACGCTTCATGGGCTGCATGAATTGGTGTCGGGCTCTGGATCCAGCCCTCGGGCCATAGTGACTGGCCCCCTGAATCACATGACTGGCCCATGGGCCAAAAAGTTTGGGCACCCCTGCTGTATGATCTTGGCATTGCCAGTATCCTTCTGCTTACTTTACCAGGCTGTTACGAGGATAAAAGGAAGGGAGTGGACTGTTTAGGCCATTTTGAATTTGTAGGAGGAAAGGCAAAGTATAAATATATTAATGAAGTAAATACTGTATTGTTTTGGAAGCTGAGTCGATAGTGTCTAATCACTCTTTCACAAATAGGTCTGAAGAGATGTGATTTTAGGAAAATGTTGACAATATCAGCAATGCTAGGCAGTGTGACATTAGCAAAATAAGATGTATGCAGGGAATAAGCACAGGTTCCCCACCCGAAGAAAGTTGTAGTATATTTCTGGCAACAGAAGGAGAGATGACTGAATTCTCAACTCTAGGCCCAGGAGTCATGAATATTCTGGGACTCTAGCTGTGGGGACACTTGTACCAATAGCAAAGACAACTGAGCATGTGGGAGCATGTGGTTCCATCACCCCAGCCCACTCTGTCACACCAGAGATTTAGGGAAGGGGCTTCTTTCAGTCCAGAGAGTATGAATGAATGTGCAAGCCCTGATTTTTAGGGACAAAAGATGAAGTGAGGTGTCTGTGAGGCAGAGCAGCTCTCTCTCACTCTGCTGCCTGCTTTTTCTTCCCTGGGAGTTGGCATGCTTCCCTCTTACTGTTGTTTTTTTTTTTACAAGAGGAAATTGCACACCACCTTTGATATCTCATTCTGAAGAACTGGCCTCCCTGCCCCCCCCCCCCAATTGCAGGGGCAAGCCTTACACCACCATCAAGTCAGTTTATGGCAGAGGCCTTCATCAACATTTCCCCAGGGCTTGTCTCCTCAGCCAGCAGATGGTTTTGACAGGACTTTGGAGGCTGATTCAATCAGTGTTTCTGCCCCCCCCTCTCCTCCCCCTCTTGCTTCCCAGGAGTCTCACATCCTTAAGGGGAACAATGGCAACAGGGAATAAAGATCCAGGAAAAGGATGGGGGTAGCATTTATTGCCTACACGAGTAGAGCGGGAATAGAAATTCGAAGAAATAAATAAATAAATATTGCAGGGATGCCCAAACTACGGCCCGCAGGCTGGATCAGCCCCTGACGCCAATTCCTCCAGCTCACACTGCCCTTGTGGCTCCCAGATGCGGAAGTAAAACATGCCCATATGGGTGCATTTTACTTCCACTTCCAGGAGTGACAAGGGCCAAAGAAATTGGTGTCGGGCCGGATCTGACCCATAGGCCATAGTTTGGGCACCCCTGGTTTAAGCAGAGAAAATGGAAGATTAAAATCCATTTCATCCTGTTGCAAAACACAGATTGCAAGGCACATTTTACTTCTGCTTCCAGTGGGAAGAACCACATAACTGGCCTGCTGAACTATGTGACCGGCCACAGCCTTAAAAGTTTGGGCACCTCTGATTTACTGGATAGGAGATGCATAATGCTGCTTGTTTCCCCTTGTGAACTCTTCTTATTTCACTCACCCCCCTCACAGGTGCCTGTCGTGTGTGAGCAGCCGCTATCCTTGCCATTGGTGTAAATACAGACACACTTGCACCCACAATGTTGCCAAATGCTTCTTCCTAGAGGGACGAGTCAACACCACTGAGGTGAGATAAGGCCTGGTGAAGTAAGGTTCCCTTTTTTCCCAACACACTCCTATACCCTGCTTTTTAGAGCTCCCTGAGGGCCCTTTGAAAGGAATTTCTTGACTTCAGGACCACCAGTATCCCAAGCCCAAAGATGTGGGTCATCCAATGTTCCCTTCTCCCTACAAGCCTCACTGCTAAATTCAGTCAAGAATAAGGTTCCTATTTCCATTGGTGTTGCGAAGTGGGGAGTTTAGTGAGAAATCCATAGCCCTTTTTTCAATGGGATTGCAGCTCCTGAAGGCACAATCCACTAGGTAATGAGGTACTTCCTCTCTTTTCTAAACTTTGGTGGGGATTTCGAAGGAGGGGAAGTCTCTAGACATGCACCCTGTGTTACCTCTTTTATTTTGTCATGGTTGTTGTTGTTGCATGCTATAAAGTTGCATCTCACTTATGGTGATCCTGATCCTAGGATTTCCAAAATGTCCTGTATTCAATAGCCCTGCCCAACTCTTGCTAGGGCAAGCCTGTGGTTTCCTTTCAGAAGTCAATTCATTTCAAGTTTGGTCTTCCAAATAATGTTTTATTGTATTTTCTAGAGAGTCTTGTGTTCTCATGATGTGCCCAAAGTAGGACAGAGTCAGTTTCATCCTTTTTGCCTCCAGAGATAGTTCAGATTTGGTTTGCTCTGCATCCATTTGTTCATCTTTCTGGTGGTCCACGGTATCCTCAAAGCTCTCTTCTAGTATCTAGGACAAAGATGGTGAACCTTGACACTCCAGCTGTTCTTAAACTTCAATTCCCAGAAGCCCTGATCAGCAGGAGTGCTGCCTTGGGCTTCTGGTAATTGAAGTCCAAGAACGCCTGAAGTGCCAAGGTTCACCAACACTGACCTAGGATGCTGCATGTCTTCATAAGAGCAGAAATGGCTTTAGCATTTTCCCTGTTTTCTTAGCATTGCAGAAGATGCTGGGGTGTGTGAGAGAAATTGCACTCTTGTAGTTGCATGCAAATTGTGCACATTTCTAATACTGTATATCTGAGTAGAGCTTTTTACAAATGTATCTTTGTGATGTTTTCAGATTGTGCCAAATTCAGATGGTAATCTTGACAAATCAATGAGGTGATAAAAGCAGAAGGAGCAAAGACCGGGGTGGGCAAGGAATTATTGCTCCGAAGAGGGGCAAGGAGATCTACGGTGTATAGTGACAGGTTTCTCCACTTTTCCTTGACTATTAGGACCTAGCTCCCCTGGTAGCGTAGTGGTTAAGGCACTAGGCTTGGAGGCTGGAAACACGGGTTTGATTCCTGAGAGCTGCATCCCCTGTAAAAATCCTGCATCCCCTGTAAAAATCCTTTCAATCCAGAGTAATCTATGACACAAAAAATGAACAAACTATTAGTACCTGCCGTCATGGCAACATCTTCACAACCATGAGTTCTAAACATTTTGCTTCACAAATAAATTTCTAAGATCTGCGGAAGTGGCTCTGTGTATAGGCAAATCAACAGTGCTCCAAAGAAGAGTTGTGCAAAAGATTGTGGTATAAATGTGCCAAGCAGTCAGGGGAGAGTCAGCAGGTGGCAGCTCCAGCAGTCTTGGCAATTGGCATTGGGCTACCAATAACAGCACTCAAATGTCCAGGTGGAGAGGGCAGATCAATACTGGGGAAGAGGGGGGAGAAAGCAGGGCCTTTGCTGGTAATCAGGCAGTAGCTCACTAGGAGTTGTCTGGCCCAAGCGACGGGATCAATACACCCGGGGCTCTTTGCGGGGAGGTAATTGATAGCAGTTCCCTTGGAGGGGGCCAGCCATTTGGGTTGTGGTCAGATGAGGTGGTTAGAGGTGAGAGAGGTCTGGACAGAAATCTTGGGAAGTCATGCATTCACTGTTAGGTTTGAGATGGAGGCAGTGACAAAATGAGTGCTTAGGACTGTGTGCATGCGTACATTGCAAGTGTGCCTATGAACACTTGCACTGTACATTAGGACTGAGAGAGCTACAGAGGCAGCTTGGTGTTTCCAGGGTCCTCTTCCTCCGCTGCCTTTTGTCTTGATCCCATTGTATTAGGTATGGGCAGGAAGCTGCAACAAAGGGCTTTGATTGTTTTCCAGGTCAGCACCACGTTTCCTCGATTGCTTCCCAGGCCGCCAGCGCCATTCTGCCGCCTGCTTACTAGCCGTGTAAACAGAGCAGGCTGGCCCAGCACACCTCCCCCCCCCACTTTTCCTCTGGTACCAAAGAGCAATTAACCAGGCTCTGGTTTCCATGGCGACTCAGTGGGCCCAGCAGGCTCTTTTCATCTTCATCTCTCTCTCCTGCACCCACTCCAAGCAGAAGAAGGAGCTTTTACCCCAGTTCAGGATGGGCCTTTGGGATGGGAAAGGCCATATAGGTGTTCAGTAAGGAGCAGAAAGAAGTTATCTGGGGAGGGCAGGAAGCTCATTGCCTACCCCCATGGTTGATATTGACCGGTGGCTTCACATGTAAAGTGGGCTGTGGTGGAAAAATCCAACATCCATCCATAGTAAATGAGGTGGCCGGTACCCAGGCCTATAGCCAGAGGGTGGGGGCGCCCCCCAAACCTTCCTGAGCTAACAGCCCCCCCCCCCAGATGGCAATGTTGTGTGTGACATTATTGCCCCTTCTAGACCCCCCCCCCATCTAGAATCCTGGCTGCGGCCTTGCCAGTACCCTTTCTGCCTCAAAGACTCAAATCTATATGCAAGTGTTCAAGAAGATTAAATATCTCCATCACATATTACAATGACAACAAAGTGGAAGCGGGGAGAGAAAGGAATAGAAGGGATCAAGTATCCTGAGAATGCAAGTACAGTATGTGGGATTTGGTAAGAGGGAAGCTGTTACACCAGCTGTAGGGATGGCTCTCCCCCACCCACACCAAAAAAAAAATCCCACTTCTGTTCTTAATCTGTCCATCCCACCAGAGCAGACCAGAGAGGCTCTCTAGTTGTTCCATCAGCCAAAGAGGTGCATTTCTCTGGCACCAGAAGGAGGGCCTTCTCTGTGTCCACTCCAGCCCTATGGAACCTCTTGCCAACTGGGCTACATCTCCAGACGGAGTTGCTGTCCTTTAGGAAGAATATACTTAAGAGACCGCATTGTCCCAAGGACATCTGCCCGTCCCACCAGAGCGGACCAGAGGGGCTCTCTGGTTGTGCCATCAGCCAGAGAGGCGCACCTCTCTTGCACTAGAAGGAGGGCCTTCTCGGTGTCTGCTCCGGCCCTATGGAACCTCCTCCCAATAGAACTACGCCTGCAGACAGAGTTGCTGCCCTTTAGAAAAGGAGTAAAAACCTGGCTGGCAGGTTTGGTTTGGGGAGTGGATGGTTCAATTTCCCCAGCCAATTGGTTGGTTTGACCCCAGTATGCCTGTGTTGTAATTTTTGGCTTTTAATACCAAGTTGTTTAAAGTTTTTAGAGTTTTTAATTTTTTTAAATGATTTTATAATTGTTGTAAATCACCCTGGGTCCCTTTTGGGAGGAGGGTGATAAACAAATTTAAATAAATAAATAAATAAATAAATAAAATATAAAAACATGGCTGGTGGGGCAGGTATGGGGTCCTGGTGGCACAGTGACCCCAGCTCGTTGGTTGTTCTGAGCCCCTCTCTCCCTTAATATTTTAATTTTGTAATTTTTAAGTGCTAGCTTTTAATTGTTGATTTATTATAATTCGTTGATATATTTTTTTAAAATTTTAAATCTTTTATCATTTTAAACCTGAGGTTTTATGAATGTTTTCAATTGTTATGTGGGTATGTTTTATGAGATGTAAACCGCCCTGGGTCACCTCGGTGAGGAGGGAGGTATATAAATGTGAATGAATAAATAAATAAATCAGTTAGCATTTAGAATCCCTACTATTCTAGTATCTGCTGTGCACTGACAAGATACAAAAAAACATGTATAGAGCACAAGAGGAGTGTCAAATAGCCCTATGGTGAGATCTTCGTCAATTATTTTTTAAAAAAATATTTATTAAAAGAACATGGAAACATCATCAACAAAATAACATTGCCATTAGAAACACATATTCTAAATACATTTGCCCATCGTAATCTGCATCAGATTAGAATATCATACCCGATATTGATTTATGAGGATGGCAGAAAATAAGTCCTGTCATTCTTATTAACATTAAAAACAATTAAAAATGTATTGGGAAAAAAATCCTTGGGGGTGCAGTTTGGGTAATTTGAACCGATGTATAAATATTTCTGTTAGGTAAACCTGCCAAATCCCATTTTTCCACACATTTAAAGATAAATTACAAGCTCCCTTCCAGTTTTTGGCAATTTTCAAACATGCTGCCATACAGAAAAAGACAAAATCAATTGTTTATGGATTAGCTGTTTGTTATTGGCTGAACATAAAGACAGAAGAGCTAGATCAGGTTACATTGTATTATTATTTTTGTGCTCGTGATTAATTCTATTTCTCTAAAACTTTTGGCCAGCACAGCTGGACTGGAGTATATGTCCACAATGTGTGAACGTACATACCAATTCCCACATGTCCTCCAGCAAGTTGAACTGATTTCTTTATTGCTATTGTCTAAATGGAGTGATGTAAAAGGCTACTTGTGCTGTTTAGATTTGGAGGATAGTAATTTTTGAGGGGCCTTATTCCAGGCACCTGCCATTTTACATCCGTTACGGCCACCCCCGAAACACTTTCCCAAACCATTTTTGGACCTGGCTTACAGTCACAGTGGGATTCAATTAGTATTTCCTTTAATTTCAATCTAGCCCTCACTGGATGTTTTCTGAGATTATTAGCAATGTTTTAAATTAGGTTAGTTGTTTAGTGGTCTGCACTTTCTCTCCCTGAAGGAAATTTAAATGAGCAACCTGAAATAAATGAAACTAGAAGGATGAGAGAGAGAGAGAGAGAGAGAGAGAGAGAATACTTGCTTATTTAACAGTTACTCACCTGATTTGGGGACTGTAGTAGCTCAAGTGGTTAAGAGGCTGACTGGGAGGTGGAAGGTCAGCAGTTCAAAAATCAAATACTGCATGATGGAATGAGCACCCATCTCTGTCACAGCTCCTGCCATACTAGCAGAAAGCAAGAAATTGCAAGTAGATAAACAGGTGCCACCTTGGTGGGAAGGTAAACAGCGTTCTGTGCAGCTCTGGCTCTTCAGCTATAAACAGAGATGAGTACTGAACCCTAGAACCCTAATCGGATATGACTGGTTTTCGAGCAAGGGTGACCTTTACCTTTACCCCCTGATTTGAGACCAGACATATTATACAAATCTCTTAAGATAAATCACAGTCTTTCTACTAATAAATTGAGGCCATCTGTCAATATAAAAGAAAGAATGGCTAAAGAATGGGGTTAATGGAGTAGACCAGAAAGCACATTATTTTGCCAGTTTGTCCAAAGTTTTACCATATTCCTGAGGAATGGATTAGTTACTAGTGGCATGGCATTAAATAAAAACCCTTACAATTTTTCCAGATCCTAAAATTTTATTTCCTATGGTAGTCTTGTAGAAGATTGGGAGCCAACAAGTATATGTAGTATTTATTTTGTCTGAAATGCTACATTATACAGTAGGCCACATATCCATGGGGAGTAAGTTCCAAGATCTTCCATGGATGTTGGAAATCACAGAAAACAGATAACCTTGTATTCCAGTACACTTACCACAGTCATACAAGCAGGGTGGTGGTTCAATGCCTCTGTGGATCTTTCACATGCATTCCTGAAATGGCTCCCCTGGAAACAATCTGTTCCTTCTCAACATTAGGTTGTAGAGAGTGGCCTCTAGTGGCCAGCTCTGATAATGCATCTTAGAAATACATATACTGTACTGTACCGTATTCCAGATATTTTTCATTTAATATTTTTGGGCCTGTGGAAAACTGAAACTGTGGTTAACAGATACCAGGGGAGGGGGGACTACTGTGGATTTTAAAATTTAGACTCTCAATTATCCTCCCCCCTCCAATTATAGAAATTAATAGCATGAGATACTCTTGCTTTCTTGAAGCTATGAATAAAGTTCATGTATACACTCTGCCAGTACAGTATTTAAAAGCCACATCTGATATCTCTGTAAGCAGAAATGAAAAGAAATAATTTAAACTAGGCAGAAATAACATCTTAACTGCTGTTATGCAACTCACTAATGTCAGATTCCATTTTTACCACTATATGAGTGTTTGTTTAATTAGGTGCAACGATGCTTTATCATTTAGTAACTTTAGTCAAATGAGAGGGAATCGTAAAAAGGTTGAGAACTCCTGGATTAGCTGCTGTGACAGATTCCCCCAATCTGTTGGCTAAAATACCTGTGAATAACTTGACCTCTTGTTTAAGTATTATGGACAATATGAATTATCTTCAGTAGGATCTTTATTTGGTTTGTTGATTAGTATTCTGATTAAATCCCAGGAAGGGGCAATGGATAATCATTCATAATTGAGTTATACAAGTTAAAGAGCACGGGACAGCTGATCTTCAAACATTTAATTAAAAAATCCACCAAAATCCATCCAAACCATGTGTTGTGTGTGGTTTTACATTTTAATTGATTTATGAAACTCCTCAGATGTATTGTAATTGATTTACACATAGGAAGAGTCTATCTGACTTTTACAGAGAGTCACTGGGAGTTGCCAGAGCCACGGCTCCACAAGTTCTGGTTTGTGAGGCCCTGCTCCTGCGTTTGGGCCCTAGGGGTCAGTTGGGAATTTTGCTCCTGTACCTGCCTCCCTGCAGTGTAGCAGATTCCCTGCCTGAGCTCCTTGAGGCCGTCACCATGTTGGCGTTGGAGTTCCCCAGACTTAGGGTCTTGGGGAACATCAGTTTGCCTTCATTGGGGGGAGGCTCACAGGCAGCATGGGAGTTCATGGCTTCCATGACAGCTATGGGCCTGACTCAGGTAATTCAGGACCCAACCAGGAACAGTGGCCACACCCCGGACTTAGTTTTCTTGTTGGAGCAGTGGCAGAGTGATCTGATATTACAGAAATTAGAGATCAGGCCTGTGCCATGGTCAGATCACTTTCTGGTGACTGGACTTTCTGGGGGCAAAGCTTCACTGTAGGGAGGTAGGGCCTATTAAATTAGCCCACCCCCGGCGACTGATGGATCCAGATGGATTCCAAAGGGAACTGGGGGACATTCCTCTGGAGCAGCGATGTGATCCTCCTGAGGTGATTGTCAACCTCTGGAATGAGAGGGTGGCGGGGGCCATGGACGTAATTGTGCCACTACAGCCTCTCTATGTTCGTGGGCACCGCTCATCCCTGTGGTTCACGGAGGAGCTGAGGGTGCTCAAATGGGCAAAGAGCGCAGCTGGGTGAAGACACAGTTAGAGCTGCTATTAAAACCTACCTAGTGGTGATGGGGGGGGGGTTTGAAACGCCAGTATTTCACCACCCTCATTACCTCTGCAGATAATCACCTGGCGACCCTGTCCCTCCTTGGTAGAAGGGGATCGGGCCCTGGTTGGCAGGGGTTGGCTGAGGCTTTTGCTGATTATCTGGAAGAGAAAATCGCTCGGATTCATTCGGAGTTGAATCTTGGTGTGGAAAATGTAGAGCTGAGGTTGACTGAAGTGCAGTCTGGCCGTGTTATCTGGGATCGCTTTGATCCAGTTGTCCCTGAGGAAGTAAGTGGACAGGCTCCTGTGAGCTGTTTGTGCCACTGCCTGTGTGTTAGATCCATGCCCCGCCTGGCTAGTCAAATCAACCAGGATGGTGACAGGCGGTTCAGTTAAGGCAATTACAGTAAAACCTCATATAACACTAAAACCTGGTTCCACAAGTCTTGGTGTTATATGATTTTTAGTGTTATCTGATGCATGTTAAAATCCTATGGGATCCATAGAGATACATTGTAACCACACAGGCTTTAGCGGTTGTTATCCAAAGCATCCCATAGGATCTTAATGTTATCTGATGCAATTCTTCCCCCCAGATTCCTTAATGTTATGCGATTTTAGAGTTATTCGATACTAATGTTATATGAGGTATTACTGTATCAACTTTTCATTGCGGGAGGAGATTTTTCCAGCACCTTTAAAACATGCTCTGGTGCGCCCCCTCCTGAAGAAGCCTTCCCTTGACCCTACAATAATGGCCAATTATTGGCCGGTGTCCAACCTGCCTTTTTTGGGTAAGGTGTTGGAGAAGGCAGTGGCATTTTGGTTACAGGAGATCCTGGATGAAGCGGATTATCTGGACCTCTTCCAGTCAGGATTCAGGCCCAGACATGGTACGGAAACTGCATTGGTCATGCTGGTGGATGATCTCTGAAGAGAGCACGATGGTGGACATCCAACTGTCCTGGCTCTTCGTGACCTCTCAGCGGCTTTCAATACCGTCAACCATAGTATCCTTCTGGAAAGGCTCTGAGGATTGAGGATCCAGGGCACTGTGTGGTCCTGGTTTTCCTCATTTCTGAGGGGCCGGACCCAGTCGGTGTGGTTGGAGAGTGAGAAGTCCAGCCCTAGGCTTCTCCAATACAGGGTGCCTCAGGGCTCGGTGCTTTCACCTCTCCTATTTAACATCTACATGAAACCGCTGGGTGAGATCATCCATTCCCATGGGGTGAGGTATTATCAATACGCAGATGATACTCAACTGTATATCTTGGCCCGTGGAGACCCTAGCGATTCAGTGGAAGTCCTTTCCAGGTGCCTGGAGGCTGTTAGGGTCTGGATGGGGGACAACGGGCTACAACTGAATCCTAGCTATGAGTGGCTATGGGTCAGGGGTCCTGCGTTATCTCCGGCGCAACCATCTTTGGTTCTGGATGGGGCAGTTTTGCCCCAAACAGACCCGGTGCGTAATCTGGGGGTCCTCCTGGACTCATGACTCCTGCTTGAGGAGCAGGTGGCAGTTGTGGCCAGGAGTGCTTTTGCACAACTTCGTGTTGTATGCCAGTTACACTTGCTCCTGGACCGGGAGTCCTTGCTCATGATCGCGCATGCTTTGGTCACCTCCAGACTTGATTATTGTAATGCTCCCTTCATGGGGCTGCCCTTGGTTACCATTCAGAGACTACAGCTGGTCCAGAATGCAGCTGCTCAGGTTGTGATGGGGTGCAGGCGTTATGCTCATGCCTCACCACTGCTCCGAGAGCTACACTGGCCCCCAGTATGCCTCCGAGTGCAATTCAAGGTGTTGGTTATTACCTTTAAAGCCCTACATGGTAGTGGGCCAGGATACTTAAGAGACTGCATCACCCTGAGAACATCTGTCTGTCCCACCAGAGTGGATTGGAGAGGCTCTCTGGTCGTGCCATCAGCTAGAGAGGCTCACCTCTAGCACTTGAAGGAGAGCTTTTTCTGTGTCCGCTCCAGCCCTATGGAACCTCCTGCCAAGTGATTTGCGTTTCCAGACAGAGCTGCTGCCCTTCAGAAAGGGAGTTAAGACCTGGCTGGCGGGGCATGTATGGGGTGTAGGCCAGACAGTCACCTCAGCCGGCTGGCTCTTTTGGCCCCCCTCCTCTCTCCTTGTTAATCTTTTTAACTTTTTAATCTTTTTTAATTTTTAATTTTTTAACCTTTTAGTGTAACTACTGTGTTTTAATTGTGTTTTTAGTGTCTTGTAAGCTGCCTTGAGTCTTTTGATGAGGGCGGGATATAAATGTGATTAATAAATTATATAAATAAATGATGTTCATTTTTTTAAAAAAAAATTGCTTTGACTATGAAAGCATTAATTTTAGTTTCATAAGGCTTTTATTTAGTGTACAACAAGTTAAAAATTATTTTACAAGATTGTTTATTTTAGCAGCCTCATACATTTTCTCCCTTATGATGTTTTTGATAGCTGCTATTTGACTTGTTTTCCCCAAATATAATTAGCAATTCATTTGGAATTTTTGTTGACAATTGTCTAATATTTTTGATTGACAGATTGCAATTGTTTTGATGTTCCATTTATCGTTAATCTTTGAAGCTAAGACCTTTTATGAGCTAATTTTTGCAGTTGTTGAGACTTTCCCTCCTTCCAAAGATTTTATCTTGACAAGATTTTATATTGAAAAGGTATTGATTTCTAGTAGCTTGTGTTAGCCCTTTTTAAATGGCAAGATTCAGCACAACATATGCCTTGTGCTAATGCCTTCACAGCATCCCATAGCATGGTGATACAGTTTGTGCTTCTGGTTAATTGTTCTCTTTGATATAATTCATAATAGTCATTTTAAAAATGTAGTTTAGTTTCTCCTTTTGCACAGTCAATAGGGCTTATGTTTTGATCTCCCCCCCCCCCCGCCAAGATGAACTGTTGCTTGAAGTGGCATGTGATTGTAAGCTGTTATGGATCCAGTTTGGGCCAATCTGAGATCTATTTTCCATGCAATGGAAACCAGTATATAATCTATCCTTAGGTAGGATTCATGATGTTTGGAAAAATGAGTGTAGTCCTCTTCACCTGGGTGCAGTTATCTCCAGGTACCCATCGAACAAAAATAACTGATTTTTTTACAGTGAAGTGTTTTGCACAGCTTTATTAGTATAATTGTCCAAGGTACTTGCAGTTATATTAAGGTCACCCCCAAGCAGGATCTTACTCTCTTTGAAGACAAATAGTTTTGACAATGTATCTTAAATAAAAGAAATCTACTGTGACTGTGTGTTTGGACTATATATGGATCCCACTACAGTATTAAAATTGCCAATAGGTCCCTTTACAAAGAGGAACCTGCTGTTTGAGTCTTTCAACTCTACTTCACACTGGAAATTTATCTGTGGGGAGAAAATGATCAGTACTCCATGTGATTTAAAAGAACCTGCAGCTTAATGAAAGAAGCTTAATCTAATTCATGCTATAATGGGGGGATGGGTCCTTTTCATGATGAGTGTCTTGCATCATTAATATGTCAGGGACCTCATGTTTTATAATGCTCTGGATTTGCCTTTGTTTAATTAGGGATTCCATTCCATTGATAGTGAAAGATGGCACTTTCAGATCTGGGCATCCTAATTAAAATAGGAAGGTTGGTTGAGTTGACCTGAAGACAAACTGTAATTTGGATGCCATAGAAAACCAACCATAAGTCCAGATAGCGATGAAAGCAAAACTTGAAATCATAAATATAAGCTGTAACATTGGGTGTGTGTGTGGGGATTGTGGCATCATAACCATGGCCAAAAAGGCTCCTCTAAAATTTGTTTGAAATGGCCATTTGTGTACAGAATTTCAGGCTGTCAATCAATAAGAAAGCTGGGACAACAATAAAATTCTTTTTATATACAGAGGAACCTCGGTTAACAAATGGCTTGGTTAACAAAATATTGCATAACAAAAGGAAATACATAGAAAATAGTGGCTCAGTTTACAGAAGTTTTTCAGAATGGATTAATTGGTTTTCAATGCATTCCTATGGGAAACTGCATTTCGGTTAAAGTATTTTGGTTTTCAATGCATTCCTATGGGAAATTGCATTCAAAGCATTCCTATGGGAAATTAAGCTAAAGTAATTTTCGCTATAAGAAACGTCATGAAGAACGCATTAATTACGTTAACTGAGGTTCCACTGTACCTCCAGTAACACCAATTAGCCTTGTTAGACCATCATTTGTGAAATGCTCAAAGGAGAACAGAATCAGAAGCACTTAAATCTGATCATTAGATAAAATTTTAATTAGATAGAATTGTTCACAGAATTAACAATCACTTATCCTATTGCTGTGTGGGGTGGATGTGGTTGCATTTGGCTTTCCTTTTTCCTTGCTTATCCTCAGTAGGTAGCTGTAGTGATTATTTTCTGGCAAAGTGGGGATTTCTCCAAGAGAGTAAGTAGGTAGTCTCCTTCCTCAGAAGGTGAATTGAGAATGGTTCTTTTCCCATTATGATTAATAATCAGTTGTGTCGATGCTTCCATCCGTGTGTTATTCCTCTTTCACATGAAAGTCTGATGAATGCTGGTATATTTTGTGGCATTGCAAAGTTAAGATCATGACAAAGTTGTATATTTCCATTCTGGAACACAAGAGGATTCTTGTCTTTTAGAGTTCCTAAGATGGCTTCTTTCTTGTGCTCCCTTGCAGATCTGACAGCTATGTCACCAGGCTTTCTGCTTCCCCTTACCGAGGGAGGGAAGGTGGTGTGCCTTGAAATGAAAATCTCCTTTAAAATATGCAGTTCAGGACACAACTCAGTAAACAGTTGGAGGGTTAAAGTAGCCAAGTCATTTCCAGTTCCTCTTACTCTCAAACTGGGGACTCTCCCTTTGTTTTTAAAGGAACTCAGTTCAAGTTTGCTGGTCTGCCATACAACTTGTCAGAGTTTTGATAGACTGTTGGGGCTCAATTCCTTACTCCAAGGTTTGATGAACAGTATTTGCCAGTCCTGATAGTTTCTCTGACAGTTCCCTAGCCTCTGTTTGAAGAGGGTTAATCGCAGCTGGCGATTCTTGCTAGAGTTATTATATTTGTTCAGCTACATTATACACTAGATCCAAGTCACCTTAATGTCCTTTCACTGACTTCTTTATCATAGGATATTCAGACCTCTCTTTTACAAGCTGATGGTGTATTTTTTCCCCCTTTCTCCCTCCAAATGATGAATCTAATGAAGCTTCTTTGATTCCTGTCTTTATTCCTGTCTTAAAGAGTTACCCATTGTTAGAAGCTTCAGTCTTCCCCCTCTATTGGTTTAATTGTAAGGTTTTTGGTGTTGAGTTTCAGGAGATGAGGCAAAAGCAGATATTTTCTCGGTGTTGTGACAGCATCCCACCCTCCCACTGCTCAGCGGCATAGTGTAGTGGGGCGTTGGAGGCGACCTGACCCAGGTGGCACTTTTTTGGGGTTGCAAAATTTCACAGTAAATAATAATAATACCTTGTAATCTGAACTAAAAATTTGAACCATTTCATTTCATATTTTTGTCGTACCTACAATATGGACTGATTAAAATGAGCACGAAACTTTTTATTATTTAATCTGTGACGGAACCAGGGAATCCCCTTTTTTTAAATGAGTGTAGTCCTCTCGCTTGCTCTAGCGACTGGCAACACCATCTGTACTAACCAGTTGCCTTGCGGTAATTACCGGTGTTTTATTTTGTGCTCGGATTGTTCATGACAAATATTCAGCAAGAATTAATTCTTTCATATAAAGAATAGAGTTCAATATTGTCTAATAACACCTGCAAATTAGGATATGGTGTGGGTAAGTTCCTTCGGGGAAGTCCGTCCATGACGGCGAATTTGGCCTACGCCCCGGGCGGCTGAAACCCACGCTACGCCACTGCCACTGGTCCCAATGATTTGCATCTTATCTCTCCCTTTTCCCTGTAGGGTTGCCCAGAGCTGCTTCCTGGTGGGGAGATCCTGATACCAGTGGGCGTGTGGCAACCCATTACTCTGCGTGCCAAGAACCTTCCGCAGCCTCAGTCGGGCCAGAAGAACTACGAGTGTGTTTTGGGCATCCAAGGCCACCAACAACGAGTGCCAGCTGTACGCTTCAACTCAAGCAGCATACAATGCCAGAATACTTCGGTGAGAGAAGCACATGTTTATGGTTTATGGTTCCACTTCTTCTTTCTGCTCGGAAGCCTGTAATCATGAGGATTATAACCTAGTGAAAAAAGAACCAACTTTTCTCAGTCTGCTGCAGCTACTGTCAGATTTTTCTCTCCTTGTCATGAATTTCTGCTGAAACAGAGATGAGCACTGAACCCTAGAGTCAGATATGACTGGCTTTCAAGCAAGGGAAACCTTTACCTTTTACAAATGAATAAAACAACTCCATGTATCTCTGCCACATAATGGTTGCACATGAGCTTTAAGGGCAAGACCAGAATATGTAATCTTTTCCCAGCTCTGTGTGTAGTTGTTGAAGTGTTGGATTTAGCCACTGAGCTGTTGATTTGCCTGGACTTTCACTAGCTGGTTACATTTCTAAGCCTCAGTTGCATCACTATTAGAAGGGCATAGTGACCTAATTTACCTTGCAAAGGCTGAGTAAGCTTCTTCTTCCATGTCCAGGCCTGATGTGAAACGGCCACAATGAAGCCACCTTTTGGTGTGTTCATTCTGCAGTTTCTTTTGCTCGGCCTAGTGTGAGAAAGATTAGCCGGCACAAAGTACTGTATGCCCAATTGTGGTTCAGAAATACCACAGTCTTCAAGAAGGCTCTTTCTGTGTATCCCAATGAGGTCGAGATTAAAGTTTGGGCAGACTCTTATAGATGTAGGTGGTCCTTCCGCAACCTTGACCCAAAATTGGTTGTGGTTTTAAAGGCCAGGACATAATTTTAATTTAGCCTCAAAAATAGGCAGTCAATGTTACAGACACAGACTAGAAAAAGTAACCTAGGACTGAGTAGAAAAGTATGCAGATGATACAACATTAATTGAGAAAGTGAACTCTCATTCCACCTGTGAAAAGCTCCAAATGGTCAGGAGAATGGGAGATGAAACAGCTTAGGTAAAATGCATGGTTAAAAAAATTGCATTATAAAAATGAATTACTAATGATGTTCATTGAAATCCAACGGAATAGAACTATAGCTCAATGGTTTCCTCTTCTAGGCCAGATGTGAAACTGCCAAAATGAAGGCACCTTTGGTGAATTCACTCTGTAGCCCCTTTTGCCTGACCTAGTGTGAGAAAGATTAGCCAGCACAACAAGGTGCCCATTGCCCAGGGGACACCCAGTTGTGGTTCAAAAATACCACAATCTTTGATGAGTCTCTTTCTGTGTACCACAGCTCAATGATAGATAACATGTTTTACATCCAATAAAGTACATACTCATCTCCAGACAGATTTATCGTAGATAAAAACTATCCATCAGCTACTAGTCAAGATAGGGATATGTTTTTTCCAATATCTGAGGCAGTGTGCTTCTGAATAGCAGTGGCTAAGTGGAGAACATTAGCAAGAGAGTGCAATTGTGCTTGGGTCTCACTTATAGGATTTCTAAAGACAACTGGTCCCCCACTGTAGGAACAGAATGCTGGACTTGAAAGGGCTTTGGTTTGATCCAGCCTTATCTTACCTTTCTTATGTTGTCATGAGTGGAGCTATCCAGAAAAGAGAGATTTAGCAACACAGTAGAAAAATTCCTTGAATTTAAAATGCTGACTGGAAGGCGGTCAGTCAGCAGGACGGAATGAGCTCCTGTCTTTGTCCCAGCTCCTGCCAACCTAGCAGTTCGAAAGCAAGAAATTGCAAGTAGATAAATAGGGACCACTTTGGTGGGAAGGTAAACAGCATTCTATGCACTCAGGTGTCTAATCATACCTGCCATATGACCACAGAAATGTATGCAGAAGCAGACGGCGCTGGCTCTTCAGCTATGAAACAGAGATGAGCACTGAACCCTAGAGTCGGACACGACTGGCTTTCAAGCAAGGGTGACCTTTACCTAGTATTGACTGTGATGGCTTAGTGGTTAAGACGCTGAACTTGATGATTGGAAGGCCAGCAGGTCAGCAGTTCAATACTTGAGTGGTGCATAACTGACTGAGCTCCTGTCTCTGTCCCAGCACCTGCCATCCTAGCAGTTCAAAAGCAAGACATTGCAAGTAGATAAATAAGTACAGCTTCAGTGGGAAATTAACAGTGTCCGTGTGCTCCAGTAACTACTCATGCCATGGAATATTCCTTGTCTCATGACCACAGAAATGTCTGCAGATTCAGACAGTGCTTGTTCTTTGGCTGTAAATGGAGACGAGCACTGCCTCCGGATACAACTGGCTTTTGAGCAAGGGAAACCTTTACCTTTACTAGTATTATTGGCAGAGAAAAAGGGAAATCTTTTCATCTCTTTACAGATAAGTTTACCAAGGTTGTGTTTTTTAAAATCTCCTTCAGCTTTCTTTTGCAAGAAGGGTGTTCTAACCTATTATTTTGTGTTACTGTTCTTTCTCAATGCATGTCATCTCTTTCCAAATGGACTGACAAGAAAATGTTTGTATTTATGCAACAGCGTTACATGAGTTGCCAATTTATTTTCAGTTTCTTTGCCAAATCTGAATGTTGCAATTTGCCATCCCTTCTCATGTTATGCTGGAACCCAGGAACACCCAGTGAAATTAGATGTGAAGTTTGTCTTGCTGTTTGATGATGATACTTGGTCTTTCAATGAAACTAAAGGGTTTCAAGATATTTTGTATTTATTCACATAAATTAGCTTCTGGAATTTGTTATTGCAAGATTTGGAAATGGCCCCTGGCTCAGATGACTTTACAAGGGGATTAGGTAGGCTTATCCTGTATGGATTTATTAATGGTATTGGTCATGAAAGCTGCATAGAATATTCTGTGTCAGAGACAGAATGCTGCTGTATCAGACAGGATAGTTGCTCCCTTAACATCTAGATTGTTATCTTTCCAAGAAGCATCTGGGAGTCATAATGCTGCATGTACATACATTTTCCATCTAATCCAACAGGGTCCTTGCCTTTGAGTGCTCAACAAAACTGACCCTACCATTAGACAGAGTGAAGTGGCTGTCTTGTGAAACAAACGTTCAGAATAATGGCTAATTGGTTAAATTGTGGTGGTTAATAATAAGAGTTGCTTGTGGAATTTTCTACCTGATGTAGCAAAATAATTCAGCTGGGTTTCGGATGCCGTGCTACTTGTGTAAGTGTGGTGATCAATTCTGCTCTTAGGCAGAAAAATATCTGGGACTGATTTTGCTAATCAGGCTGGGATTTTGCCTCCGATTGCTGGATTTTTGAGAGGAACAAAAGGGAATCGCTCCTGCCTTCATGAAGACTTATGAACTGACAGAGACCTCTGGCTGGCCATTGCTGGCACCAAATCCTCTAACAGGGTGAATCTTGGCTTGATCAAGCAAAACAGTTCCTGTGTTGTGACATCTGGGGAGAGTAAAGCTATGTCTAAAATCCAAGCCTGAAAGGATAATATTAAAACAGGACTCTGATGAGCAAGGTTTAGAAAATTGTTTTATCTATTGTTATCTTACTACAACACCTAAAATTCCTGTTACCATAGTCATTGGCCATGTTGACCAATGGGGTAGGCTTCTGGAAATTATCATCTCAAAAAGCAACTTTTGAAAGTTCTGAATAAGAGCAGAACACAGGTTCAGCTTTTCATGTTCCTTAACTTTCACATGTTCTGACTTGACCTTAGTCAGGTCTTCCAACATCAGTTCTGGATCTCAAACCAAAATGGAGTGCAAGGTTTTAACTTAGTTCATTGACAATGTCCTCTGCTGTTCAAACCTTTTACTGCATGCTGTGGCCTCATCTTCCTTGCTTTCAGGCTACTGAGAAAGTCAAGGTATTTAGGCTACAGGGCAATGGCTATCAGAGCAAATGGACCAGTGGCGGGCATCAGCAGGTTTGCACCAGTTTGCCAGAACCAGTAGCAGAAATTCTGACTGGCCCCACCCATCCAAGTTTTGAACTAAAGTAGTCCTAATTTGGGTGCAATGAGGGCTTTCCCCCTGGTTGCACCCACCATACCACACCCACAGTGTGGTAGTAAAATTTTGGAGCCCACCACTGAAAAGGACACTTTATCTGTCTGTGGTGGTACATTGACATTGCTCTCTTTGCACTTTCTCTCCTTACACTCTAGCTGTGCCTTGCTTTTTAGCTGCCAGGAATAGTTTTTCCAGCATTTCTCCTATCTAAGGCCGCTCATTCGGGCATCCCCTGAGTGGAGTTTCTCCAGCAAAAATCCAGAATAATTTCTGACACAAAATTATTATTATTTAGGTATGAAAGTGTTGGAGGAGAGTTTTGAGAGTCCCCTGGATAGCGAGGAGAACAAATAGGTCAATCTTAGAAGAAATTAACCCTGACTTCTCCTTAGAAGGTCAAATAGTAAAGATGAAGCTAAAGTACTTTGGATATCAAATGAGAAGAGAGGATTCGCTTGAGAAAGCCTTGATGCTGGGAAGGGTGGAGGGCAAAAGAAGAAGGGGGTGGCCAAAAATGAGATGGCTAGATGGTATTGTAGACACAATGGGCACAAAGCTGGGCGGGCTGAGGAGGATGGTGGAGGACAGAAGTGCCTGGCGGACAGTGGTCCATGGGGTCACAAAGGGTCGGAATCGACTGTGCGACTGAACAACAACAACAATGCAAGAACTGTATTAGGTGGACCTTTAGATGAACATCTGTTATCCATGACTTTGTCCTTGATAAGAGGGCAACCTGGCTTGTGTTACTAAGCCAGATAGGATAAGTCTGCCTATGTCATCAGTATCCTCCCAGGTACTCAATCTAGCACCAACACAGACTGAGCAAGTTCTTGCTTTTTGTTACTATTTATAATTGATTTAATTCATTTATTATTTATGTCTAATTTTCTATTGTAAAGCTATTTTAATATCTTGTAAGCAGTGATGGGATGACCCCAGTTCCATCCGGTTCCCTGGAACTGGTAGGAACAATCTCAGAGGGTTCTCTGAGAGGGTAGTCCATTTTTAAGGCGTCCGATTCCGGACGCCTCACTGAAAATTTTTTTTTTAATTGGAGCCAAAATGACTCCAATTTAGTGCGCATGTGCAGAAACTCAATCTGATGCATTGTGTATGCATCAGATTGAGTTTCTGCGCATGCGCAGTAAGAGGCAGCCATTCGCTTCCTCTTTTAGCCAGAGCCACACCTTTTCATAGCGGCGGCGAGGGCACCTCCCCTGGGTCTGCTGAGCCCCACGGGCACATTGAGGCCTGCCCGGGCCATCCACCGCCACCGAGCCCTCCCAGGGACTTGGGGCTGACAAGCCCCCATGGCCTAGGGACACCCGGCGCCGCCTGCAGCCTCCTCCTCTGCTGGGTACCCGCCGAGGATTGCGGCGGCAGAGGCAGCCGCCTGCGGCCTCCTCCTCGGGCTGGTGCCTTTTCGGCCCAGCTCCGGCTGCGGCCATGGCCAGGGGCGGCCAGGGGCCAAGGAGCCTCGTCAACCCCAAGAAAGGTAAGTAAGTGAGGGTTTTGTATTTGGGGTGGGTGGGTGATTTATTTGTGTTTTGGGTGGGTGGTTGTATTTTATTTATTTATTTATTTATTTATTTAAGTTATTTACAGGTTTGTGTTGTAGCTGTCTGGTTGGTTGGTTGGGTGGGTTGAGGTGTGTGTGTGTGTGTGTGTGTATTTTTATTTTATTTTATTTATTTTTATTTTTTATTTTTGACCCTGCCCACAACATCATGACATCATGATGTTAGCTCCGCCCATGACATCATGACATTGGCCACACCCATGATGTCCATGACGTCATGGCGTGGTAGTAGAATTTTTGTCATCCCATCACTGATTGTAAGCCACTCAGAGTGGAGAAATATCCTAGATAGGCAGGATATAGATGATGACAATGGTGGTGATGGTGGTGGTGGTGATGATGAAAACAAGCCTATGGATGGTCAGTACTTGAAAAACATAGAAGGCAAGGCTGACCCTAAGATGACATAGGGATGGTTAAGAGCAGGAGTTTTGAAGAAGGAAATGGAAGGATTTATCTTGGCAGCTGAGGAACAAATTTTGGCAACAAATTTCATGAAGAAACAAATACAGCATGTGTCCAACAATAGCAAATGCCGGCTTTGTAATGAAAAGGATAAAACAGTAGATCATCTGATCAGTGGATGCAGCAAGATTTCACAGACTGATTATTTGCAATCCCATAATTTGCTTATTTACTTAATCACTACCTCTTCTACCTTATGGTGTAGAGGATTCCAGAAAGGATCTCCATTGGAATCTCTCCTTAGACAGCTCCATGGCTCACCTCAGGTCACTCCCTTGAACTTGGAGGGCTTCTTTGATGTTGTCTTCTTGATATACCTGTCCAACTCCACCTTCTTTCCCACTAGCCCTCTTATGTTCCATGTTCCATAAGTCATGATTCTTGTTGCTAGCCTGGCTGTCATCAGTGAAATCTGTCCAGTTTTTCTTTGTATGTTTCTTTTAATTGGTTAAATTCGGGTGTGCAGGTGATTGACTCTCAGCATCCTAGCATGGTGAAGGGGCTGCCTTCTTAGCACCTCCATGCAGATGCTGCAGCTGTTTCAGGAGCACTGATCTTCATGTTCCTTACTCCACAGCTAGGGGGTTATATTGCTCATGGTCGGTCCCCAGCAGAAATTAGCCACCACCATAAGGACTGTGCTCACCTACACTGGGATGAGGACCCACCTGCTGAGATTTGCCTGGATGTTAACAGTTACAGAAAAAGCCCTCTGTTCACCCCAGTCTGGGGGGCAACACCATAATAGGGTTGCAAAAATTATTCATTGGAAACTTTGCCAGAAGTTTGGATTAGAATGGTAACATCATTGGGAACATAAAGTAGAGAAAGTTTTAGAAAAGGAGAGAGTCAAGATCCTGTGGGACTTTAAAATTCAAACAGATTGACATTTGCCTCACAACACGCCTGACATAGCTGTTGTGGAAAAGAAGAAGGTTTTGTTTATTAACATTGCCAGGAGACACACAAATTGAAGACAAACCACAAAATATTGTGATTTGCAATTTGAAGTTAAGCATCTATGGAGGAAGAAATCTGTTGTTGTACGCATAGTGATCAGAGCCCTTGGAGCATTACCTAAAGAACTCCCCAGATATTTGGAAATTTTGGACTTATTGAACATGAACATCCTAACTCTAAAAAAAAAACCCATCTGTACTAGGGACTGCATATATACTCAGACGTTACCTTAACAGTTCTTAGTTCCTTTGTTAGGGCTTCAACTGTTAATTTTATTCCAGTCCTCAACTGTGAATCAAATGGTAGATTTGTATACAACAGCAGAAGCAACAGCAATAGCAACAACAACAGGAGGAGGAGGAGTTGCTACAGTCCAGAATACAAAATATTGAGAAGCTAGAATGGCTGTTTTGGGAGATACTGTACTCAGCTCTCAAGACACAAATGAGTCAAAAACACAAATTTGCCAGAAGACATGTTAGTGAGGCTAAAGAGAAAATAACTTGTTCTAGAACCTGAATATAAAGCTAAAATGGATTTGTTTAATCCACACAACATCCATTTTGTAAAAGTCAGCTGTTCTTTAGAAGTATACATCATATTAATATCTGATGTAAGAAAAGTGATGCTCAGTGTTTTACAGCAAGGACTCTTGACATATATGGAATGAGAAGTGCTAGATGTTGAAGCTAGAGACAAAAAAGGAAGAGGCACAATAGTTCATGTGTCATTTATGCTTTGCCACTACAGTATACTATAATTTCTGAGGAAATCAGCTTGTGCATTGTAGATTACAGTTAAGCGTTTGGCTGTTTGGATTGATCCAAAAAGCAGAGGATGTGCCAAAATGTTACATTGTCCTGATGCATTGCCTATAACTTTGTACAAGAAGCTATTCTAGAGACAAAAATAGGAGAAAAAGAATGGTTTCCAATTGGCAAAGGTATCAGACAAAAATTTATTTTGTCTCCCTGCCTGTTCAATGTATATTCAGGGCATATATGAAAAATAGATTAGATTCAGATGAAGGTAGAGTGAAAATTGGTGGAAGGAATATCAGTAAAATGTGCAGGTGACATGTTGCTGCTACATATTACAGATAATGTGCAAGCGCAGGTGGAAGAAAGAGAGAGAACTCAAATAAGGGAGGGAAATGAGGGTTTAAAAAAAAACTAGAAAAGGAAGCATGCTTTACTTAAAAGAAAGAAGAAACCCTCCAGGTCCTAAAAGCAGCCCTCCGCTTCATACCCAGTAAATACAACCATATAAGATTATTGTTTTCTCAACATAAACACGGGATGGCATCATGATTATTGTTGTAACCATGAAGTCCTGGGCCGCAATTGGCACAAATTTATTGACATAGGTTTTGAATTCCCCAACACTCAAAGTCTGGGACTTCAAAGATAGCAGATCCGAGATTCCCTGTCCACTCAGTCAAAGTAACTGGCAGTCAAGCAAACAGCAATAAGACATTGGTCAGAACACTGATGTAAATATTTGGGATACTCAATGGAGGAGATTACAGTTCAGTTGCCCACAGGCCGTAGTGTGGGCACCCCGATCTAGAGGACCAAGAGTTTTCCACTCTAACTGGTTGATCATTTGACTGACTAGAGATTTTGGAGGTAATTGGAGAAGCATCAAGGGTAGTAGCTGAAATGCAAGGGAAGAAAAAAAATCCTTGGAAACTGGTCTGGTCAAACTCAAGACAAAAAGTTGGAATGGGATCTGAGAAAAAAATATAGAGCTCTTTTTGGATCTTCCTTTGATAGTGATGGCAGCAAACAGAAACTACTTTTCTGCCACCATTATTGAATCTTCCAGCACTGCTCATTTTACTGCATCTGTATCTCCAGGGCAATTGTAATGAACCATCCGTTGATCATTGTATTATCTTTGCCAAGGACCAGCAGCTTTGATGCCAAGCTGATAAAAGTCAAAATTACTCTCATCTCCACTGACTTAGATGACACTTTGGATAAAGTTTTAAAGTGGTTTTTTTATTGATCTTTTTAGGGGAAAAAATGTAATGATACATCTTAATCCCTAACCATCTGAAGAATATTTTGTATGCATCTGCAGAAGAAGATACTTTCCCTTTCTTTATTATTACTTTATTGCCCACAGGGTTACTTCTGCGAGGTTTGGCATGTTCTCCTAGTGACTTCTGTTTCTACTAATTTTGGTATTTGGCAGGGATCTACCTCATTTTTGCACATTTTGTTGTGAGGTTATACTGTCATTTTTGTATGTGCTTGGTTTCTATAGCCTTTTTCACAGCAGCTCATACGTTTCTGCTATAGCTGCTGATGTAGCATTTCAGCCCAAGAAATGACGATCAAACTTGAGAGAACTTTATATCTGTGTTTTGCATTTGGGGTTAGGTTTTGATCCCGTGGTGCGATGCAGTTAAGGGAACGTGGGCTGGTTCAGTGCCAAGCGTTGAGTACTGGTGGGAAACTGTCTAATTTTTGGCAGGCAGCCCCTTCTGTTATGTTTTTTGTACAAGTTGACAGAGAATTTCAGGGCAAGAGTCTTGGTTTGATGGTTTGTATTGCAGAATCTGGTACCAGGTTTTGTCTTTAACCTGCTGTGTGCTGAAGCATTCACAAGGTATTACATATATTAATCACAGATAATTATTTGGATAATGCTAAGTCATCATTTCTCAGAAGATCCATCTTAAAGAAATCACTGATCCACTGCCCCTGTTGTTTTATCTTGTTATTTTGTTTTTGTTTTACTCCCATGGGGAAACAAGACTGCTTTGAGAATTTTCACCAAATATTTTCAGTCATTGTTCCCTTTCCCCAAGGACCTAGAATTCCTTTAGGTCAGGGGTGGCAAATGTTTTTGGAACACGGGCCGGTCACGTGTTCCTGCCACCAGAATTGGAAGTAAAACATGCGTTGCAGTCTGTTTTGCAACAGGATGAGATAGATTTTTTAGGCAGCCATTTTCTCTGCTTAAATGAGGGGTGCTCAAACTACAGCCTGTGCGCCAGATCCAGCCCCTGATGCCAATTCATCCATCCTGCACCGCCCTCAGCATTCTTGGAAACGGAAGTAAAACACACCCACACAGACACGTTTTACTTCCACATCCAGGAGCGCTGAGGGTGGTCCGGGCTGGATGAATTGGCATTGGGGGCCAAATCTGGCCTATAGGCCGTAGTTTGGCCATCTCTGGTTTAGGTTTTAGGCATTATGGGAGGTATAAAATGGTACCTAACAGAGTTAGTCAGCCATGTTACTCTGTCACTGATAATGGAAAAAGAGTTGGGCCTCATCCAAATGAATTCAGTGAAATAATCTCTCATGATCCCACTGCCCATAAATAGGGTGGAGAAATTAGAGATAGCATTTACTGACAGGTCTGTCAGGACAGGTTATTGACTTCTCCTAATCTAGCCAAGGTCCAGGTCAGATATTTGAGCCCACAATGCATTCCTGTGTAATGGGGTTTGCTAGCTAAGAGAATATGCCGGTCCAGCACCAATGAATGACATCTTTTATGAGTTGCAATTCATACACCCAGTTTGCCACCTCAACAGAAGGCCTGCACATACTAGCGAGGTCATCTATATGATCAAATCCCATATAAAATAAGTCCATTAAGAGGACATGACTGTGGACTCAGGTGGCTGAAGTAGCCCCCCAGGTTTTAAAGCTTTTCCAGAGTAAAGTGACCCATCCAGCATGTCAGAATTCCTGTGGGTTGAAGAGTGGGAAGACACTATGCCTGTAATCTACTTGTGTCAAACTATGTGCACAGAAGCCAGATGGGGATCATTCTTCTGTCTTTTTACAACTCTTATTATTGTAGCACAGATGTTTTGCCTGCGTAAACTGATGTGAGTTATATGCTATACAAGCAGCTCATTGTGACTTACTTGTTCTCAACATGTAACTTAGTAGACATCTGGACTAAGGCAGGAATTGACTGCCTGGATGTTTTGGACTCCATCCCACAGGCCCTTTTATCATTGACCAAGCAAACTGGTATTTCTGGGAGCTGAACAACCAACCATCTGAAGGGGATAGGTTGGTAAATGCTTTTCTTTGCCTTATTTCCAGTCAATTATACAACCTTGGAGGATTGGTTTATTTGTGGAATTTTCGAAATGATCCTTGACATGAAGATTGTTTCTTTTCTTTCCTACCTCCTTAATAATCACTAAAACATATTTTACTTACAGTTGTACCTTGCTTAAAGAGCATAATGTGTTCCACAGGATTGCTCTTTAAGCGAGTTTGCTCTTTAAGCGAAACACCATTGTAAGTGACCAATTGTGACTTTTGGTGGGGGAAGATTGTTAAACCCGATGTATTTGTTAAGCGACTTTTTGGTTGGGTTTAGTTGTTAAGCAAAGTGACCATTCAGAGAAAATTCTGCTCTTTAAGCTACTTCCTCTCTAAGCGAGATACTCTTTATGTGAGGTTTGACTGTATATATGTTCAGCAGTAGTAGAATACTGAATGGCATATAGAAGTCCATGCTTCCTTAAAAGAGAATCAAAGGGTTTGTCTCACATTGGATAAAAATAAGTCCCGGATGTTTGTCTTTGTCCTTTTTAAATATTTTTTGTTTATGTTTAACATGTGTTAATGAGGTGACTGAGGACAGATGGTCTCTGAAGTGTTTTGGATGTTTTGCAAGTGGTTCAAAATAATAATTAAAAAACCCTTCAAGGAGGCATCTAAAACTAAACAAAACTAAAACTAAAATCAGTTAGATGAACAATAAAATTCTGATTACTGTATACTTATTCTAGATCAGACATAGGAAGAGTTACTTTTTTTTAGATTGTTTGCCAGAATGTTCCCAGTGGCCATACTGGCTAGAATGTTATGGAAATTACAGTCACAAAAGTAGTTTTCCCCATCCCTAGTACAGAAAACACAGATAGAAAGTAACATGTGTACAGAAGAGAGCTCAGAAAAGTTAATTTTTTGGAGGATAGCTTTCAGAATTCCCCAGACATCATGGTCACTAATGGTGAAAGGAATAGACACTCTTTGACTTTATGTGGTCAGCAGCTAGTTTTACTAGACTTTGACTTTGAAAACGGAGTTAAGGATCAGATTCTAGCAGGCTTTCCCCACACGTGCTACTCCCTCCAAGCCTCTTCTTTGGTCTCAGAGCAGGTAATATGGAGAAGATTAGGGTTGCCATACATCCCGGAAAACCAGGATTGTCCCGGATTCATGGTCGAAAAAATTGTCCTGGCCAGTTCACTACAAATCATGTTAAAGTCCCAGTTTTTTAAAACTTATGTACTGTATTGATATATTTAATGTGAAAATGTTTTATAGCTGTCATTATGTTTGTTTTTAAAAAGGCTATCTTGTAGATAACCCACCCATTTTTTTACAAGTATAGTTTGTTTGTTTGTTTATTTGAATTTATATTCTGCCCTACTCGCACAGGCGACTCTGGGCGGATTACAACCAATCAACAAACATACAACACACAGTTAAAACTCTAAAAACAATTTAAAACAATGTCCCGGCTTTGTGGGAGAGAATTATGGCAACTCGATGAAGATGGATTTGGTCCAGATTTGGGCAATGGCTGTGACAGGGGCAGGGACACCTGTCATTAGAGAGGGGGAAAGAGACTTTTCAGGCAGCAGATTGTGTCATGAAAGGAGAACAAATAGTTTTAAATATTTATTATTATTATTGGATACAAGTCAACCATTTGGTTCACAGTCAATGACTGGAATAAAATTAACAGTTCAAGCCCTAACCAACGACCTAAGTACTGTTAAGGTAACATCTGAGTATATATGCAGTTCCTAGTAGACTTACTTGGAGAATTAGGATATTCAAGTCCAATAAGTCCAAAATTTCCAAATATTTAGGGAGTCCTTTAGGTATCGCTCCAAGGGCTTCTCCAATCACTATGAGTACAACAGATTTCTTCCTCCACAGACATTCAACTTCAATTTGCAAATCACTATATTTTGTGATTTTTCTCCAGTTGTTTGTCTTCAGTTTGTGCACCTCCTGGTATAGCAATGTCAACAAACCAGACCTTTCTTCTTTTCTACAACAGTTATATCAGATGTGTTGTGAGGCAGATGTCTATCTGTTTGAATTTTAAATTCCTGCAGGATCTTGTCTCTCTCATTTTCTAGAACAGTGTTTCCCAAACTTTGGATTTTGGACTGCAATTCCCAGAAGCCTAAGTCAGTACACTGGCTGATCAGTGCTTTTGGAAATTGACTTAGGCTTCTGGGAACTGAAGTCCAAGAACCAAAAGTTGGGAAACACTGTTCTAGAACGTTCTCTACTTGATGTTCCCAATGATTTTTACTGCATTGAAATCCAAACTTCTGGCAAAGTTTCCAATGAATAATTTTTGCAACCCTATTATGGTGTTGCAAATAATGAGTCTGTGAAATTTCCTGCATCCACTGTTCAGATGATATATTGTTTCATCCTTTTCATTACAAAGCTGGCATTTGGTATTGTTGGATACATTCTGTATTTTTTCTTCATGCAATTTGTTGGCAATGCTTGTTCCTCAGCTGCCAAGATAAATCCTTCCATTTCCTTCTTTAAAACTCCTGCTCTTAACCATCCCCATGTCATCTTTGGGTCAGCCTTGTCTTCTATGTTTTTCAAGTATTGACCATGCATAGGCTCGTTTTTCCAGTTTGCAGCTCGACTTTCTATCCTTTCCTTTCTGTATTCAGCTTTCTTCTTCACTGTTTTCAAAAGTCCTCCTTTGTTCACTTCTTGAAGCATAGGATCTTCACTTTTCTTAATGTAATTATTCAAGCTTTTCTTTTCTTCCTCTACTGTCTGTTTCACCTGTAGGAGTCATCAGCCACCCTCATCTCTTGGTAAGTACAAACAGTGAACATCACTTTTTGGGTGCAGGACATAATGCATAGTCATTAGCTTCCTTGTTTTTCTGTCTAGGTCTGTGATGACGAACCTTGGAACTCCATATGTTCTTGGACTTCAATTTCCAGAAGCCCAAGCCCCCATGAATCTGCACAAATGAGTTTACTGCCATTCATCCGGCCCATGCTGCCCTCGTTGCTCCCGGAAGCGGAAGTAAAATGCATCCATATGGGCACGTTTTACTTCCGCTTCCGAGAGCAATGAGGGCAGTGTGGACTGGATGAATCCCTGTAAACCCATTTGTGTGGATTCACAGGGTGCTTGGGCTTCTGGGAATTGAAGTCCAAGAACATCTGGAATGCCAAGGTTCACCTTCACAGGTCTAGGTTGTCTAATTCCATTTGGGTCCAATCAGTTATTCCAGCTGAATATCATATAACAGGCACTGCCCATTTATTAATTGCCTTGATTATATTGCCTCCACTTAGTTTTGACCTCAAGATTTTCTGGATCCACTTTATGTATTTTGTAGAAGTACTGTAGTTCTTTTGACTCCTAGGTACAGTACTTGTATCCTTCTTCTGATGTTATTGTTTTGATGCATTCTTCATTATCTAACTCAAATCCATCACCTTTGTCAATTTTGCTTGCCTTAACAGTAATTGTTTCACAGTTGTCAATTCCAAATTGCATTCCGATGTCATTACTAAATTTCTTTGTACTTTCCAGTAGTATATTTAATTCAGCTCTTGTATTTCCAAACAATTTTGGATCATCCATATAGAGCAAATGTGAAACCTTCAGTCCTTTCTTAGCCAATGCATATCCACAGTTTGTTCTTCTTAGAATACAGTAGTTGTCAGCAGTGCCACTGATAAGACAAATAGCAAAGGTGATAGTGAGTCGGCTTGAAAAATTCCATGCTTAATTTCAACTTCACCAAATTTTTCTCCACAGGCCATTAACTTTGTTCACCATAGCTTCATTGAAGTCTTCATGAAGCATTGAATGGTGTTGCGAATTCCAAAAATGTCAAGGCATTTCTCAATCCAGCTGTGTGGAATGGAACTGAATCAAATGCCTTTTTATAGTCAATCCAAGCCATAAATAGATTTATTCACCTTTTCTTTAAATTCTTCAAAACCAACTTGTCAATTAATAGCTGATCTTTAGTTCCTCTGGAGTTTTTGCAGCACCCTTTCTGCTCTACAGGCAACAAATTGTTCTTTTTCAAATGTCCATATATCTGATTTGCAATTATGCCTGTGAGTAATTTGTAAGTTGTTGGTAGACAAGTTATTGGTCTGTAGATTCCAGCCTCGTTTCCCTTTTCTTTATCATTCTTACTTAGGAGTGTCCTTCCAGTTGTTAACCATTTTTCACTTGCTGGTGTTTCCAAAGCCTGATTCATTTACCAATCTTGCATGTTGGTTTGTTAGCGTTTTTAGCCAGAATCCATGGAGTTCATCTAAACCAGGAGCACTCCAGGGTTTTTTAAAATCTTCTTTGCCTGTTCTTCCATGGCTTCTTTTGTTATCTGAAAATCTTACATTTTGGATGCTTTTGGTAGATTTTCAACCTGCTTGAGCCATATTGCATTTTCACTATGCTCCTTATTGTTTTCCCACAAGCTTTTCCAAAATTGCAGAGTACTTTCTCTGTTAGGCTTTTTGCTTGTGCTGGTTTCATGCCCATTTTAAAGGGTCTTGTAGAAATAATGTTGGTTAATTCTAAACTGTGAATTTTGCTGAAACTGCATTACTCAGTTATCATACTGCTTGATCTTTTCTGCAATGGCCACTACTCTTGTTTCAACTCTTCAATTATAACTGCTCAAGTCATACTTTGTTATCAGTCTGCTTTTGATCTTCCTATCTTTTAGATTTCGTTGTTGTTGTTGTTGAAGTACTGTATCTGTTCCAAATATTGGCTGTCATCGTGGCAAAAGTCTTCCTTTTCTTTACTCCTCAGAACAGTTCTTTTGAGGACAATTTTACTTTCAGCCATGAAGATTGTCCTGGGAACAATATAATGCAGTGGTCTTCCATTTGTTTTCCACATCGCAGCCTGACACCCATACCACTGATCCAGTTCTGCGAGTCACTTTCTGGTCCTGAACCCTTTTGACACACCGTGTCCTTCTCAGTCCTAGGACAGGATTGATGAAGTTGCTGCCTTCCATCAACATAGATTCAAGTGAAATTTAATCCCCTTGGGAACCATCACCCTTCCCTGTGGACTTTGTCACCCAAAGTCATTAGTCCTCAGGGTTGTCAGGTGACAATCGACATTACTGACGATCAGCATTGAGTCACTAGCAGTAGGGTCTAATCTATTACCACAGCAGGATAACCTAGCCAGTCCTTTTATTTTTGTTCTGTCTCAGGCATCAAAAACAGCCTATGATCAGCCCGGGATAAGACTGGTTGGTTTTTTAAAAAATTGTTCTTGTTTTTTATTTTCCCTGTTCTTTTTTTAAAAAAACTAATAGTTTCCAATTAAGAAAATAACGTAATAGAGGTAGCTGTGTAGACTGTATTCAAGGGACTTTGTATTCAGCCTGCTGTAGATGCCAAAAATGTAGAAGAACATTGGTTAAGATCATAATGAATCCCATGGAAAGCCTGAGTTTTATGACTGTGTGTTTATATTACACAGAATATTTGTGGCTGATACTTGAGAAGCTTCTCTTTATTGAGCATTGAGTTTGGATATGATCTTTGGTTGTAAAAATAACTCGATCTTTTTTGTGGGATTATTACTTCATATGTATATGTATTTCTGATGAATGAATGTTAGACTAGGGATGGGGAAACTTTGGCACTCAAAAGGTTTAGATTTCATTTCCCAGAAGCAGCAGTCATTATGATCATTGGTAAGGAATGATGGGAGATGTACAGTATTTCAAAATACCTAAGACCAAAGTTTTATAGATCTTTGCATGCTCTCTTGCAAAGGTCTGCAGAGGTGCTCTTATATGGTGATCATATGCATCAGGTTCCCATGCTCAACAGCCCTGCTTTCTCAGAGTTCCTAGTCCTTGTTTATCTAAACATGCTTGCAAGCATCTTTGTCGACCTTCACAGTGAGCAGGGAAGAGATCTTGCTTTATTTCTGGGTGGCTGGTGGACTTTATAGCATATCCCTGCCTCCCACCACAGTGATAATCCTCCATGGTTTCAGGCTTAATGCCTGAATAGGGTTTAAGTTTCTTTTCCAACTTGATCCAAGAAGCCCATCCCAAATAAATAATAATAGAGAAATAAAACTATTTGCACTCATTTCTAACTCTCATGCTATACAAACAGGTGGTTTAGTTGGAAGAGAACTCCGTTCTGCTTGCAGTCCAGTGAAAACCAGCTTTAAAAAAAAATAAGGATGATTATGAAATATGGGAAACACCCTGGCTGACAGAATGTTTAAAAGATCTAAGGAGCCAGGCCCTAGTATAAGCAGTAAGCCCTCAAATAAATAATAGCCTGCCCCATTGGCAGCATGTTTTGGCTCCTGTCCCAGCCATGACAACATCCAAACACACAATCTATTTATAAAGCTACAATGCCTCTGTCTCTTTGTCACTCTCACACCTTCCACTTTTTGGCTCAGGTGAAAAGCTCTAGATGACACAAAACCTGTTGTTTAGATTGTGTCTGTAGAAGTTACATAGCTAATCCTAGGCAGGCATCATGAAAAGGCAGGAAATACTGTAGTTACTTTCTAGTTAGTTAGGCAGGCAGACAGACAGACATACAGACAGATATGTAAAGAAGAACGTTTTATAAGAAGCACTCCCCATCCTTGGAAGTTTTATATATATGTTTTTTTTATAGAATTTTCTTCTTTACATGTGAAAATAACTTCTCTGATTTTGGATGCAGTGCCCTTGACTTGGATAAGTAAGAGCCACCATTTACAGCTCCGGCACAATCAACAAAATGCCTTGGGCTGTTCAAGAAAGAAAAGAAAGACTGACTGGACCTAAAACAAATCCAGGGCATGTATGAAAGCATGACAGATTTACTCCTAAAAGGAGATTAGAGTTTTCTTAGGTTTGTTGGTTTTCTTTGTGGAGTGTAACGGGGCTTAGGCTGGAAGTTGCTTGCCTCTTTTGCAGTTCTTAGCTGTGAAAGGGTGGACAAATGTGCTTTGTTTCAGAAGAGGTGCCCTCTATATCCCTTTAAAAATCCAAATGTGTATTGTCTTCTATGGTTTCCTCTTACAACTGAACAACATACTTTTGCTTCTTCGTAATATGTGACCTCTTCTTTTCCTCAGTATTGGTATGATGGTGAAGAGATGGGAGAACTACCACTAGATTTTGATGTCATCTGGGATGGAGACTTTGCCATTGACAAGCCAGCAGGCTTCAAAGGTACCATGTGTGAATGCAAGAACGCATGTCTGTTCTAGGCTGTTGTCTGACTCATTATTCTTTCATTATGCCTTCTGATTCATTATACTTTCTGAAAAGGTGAAGCTGCTACAGATGGATTTTCTTCCCTGGTTCTTTGCGATGAGTGCATTTTGTTTCAAAATATTTTTATTTTATTAGTTACTTTAGTTAGTCCAACAAACTGCAGGTTGCATATGTTGTTTTCTTCCCCCCACTTTTTTCTTCACAACATAAAATAAAGTACAGTAAAACCTCGCATATGATTGCCTTGCTTAGAGACTAACTTGCTTAAAGAGCAGAATTTTCTCTGATGGGTCGCCTCGCTTAATAACTAAAACCAACCAAAAACTCACTTAACAACTACATTGGGGTTCACAATCCCCCCCCCCGGGCCAGAAGTCACAATTGGTCACTTACAATGGTGTTTTGCTTAAAGAGCAATCCTATGGAATGCATTATGCTCTTTAAGCGAGGTACCACTGTATACCATAAAAACAGAGAGAAGAACAGCATAGAACTGTTGATATTTGGTTATATAACTCCCTGTCTTGATTTGAGCAGTGATGAGAGTAACCCATTTTTGGTAGATTTCTCCTCAAAAAAGTTAGAGAACAGAAACTGGAGGAAAAAAGAAAGAAATAGATTAGCTATGCACTCACGGTGCTTTCTAATTGTTTAATGTGAGGGACCCTCAGTCTGGAAACAACACCACAACCCTACACATTAATACACAGTGACATCTGGGATTTAAAATGAGACCCAACATTTCTTTCTGCATTAATTTCCCCACTATTTACCTTTCTAAAAGTTTCAGTACACAGCAAAAGCTGATTTTAAAAGTTTTTCCTGCACCACTAAATAGTGATTTTTCTGCCTTCTCCCCAGCTCTGCTGTACAAGTGTCCTGCCCAGCGTTCCAACTGTGGGCTCTGCCTCAAATCGGACCCACGGTACGAGTGCGGATGGTGCGTTCCTGAACGCCGCTGTCTCTTGCGCCCCCACTGTCCTGCTTCCCGGCAGAATTGGGTGCCACCAGGACGGCGTGGAGCCCGCTGTGCACACCCACGCATCACCCAGGTAGGAAAAAGCAAGTTAAATAAGCCCTTCCATTTTATATACAGTACTTTTTTTTAGATAGGAGGATTGGATATCATTTTGTCAGGGAGTCCTTTGTTTATATTTCTCCTCCCTCTCCCAATTGTGAATCACATTTGTTTATTTGTAACATTTATTTCCGACTTAGTGATGAACGCTACTCTATGCAGCCAATTTCAAACATAAAAACCAATGAACTCAACCAAACCCCAAATAAACAATAACCCACAACATAACTACAGTACAGTAATACCTCGGATAACGCTAAGACTTGGTTCCACAAGTCTTGGTGTTATCCGATTTTTAGTGTTATCCGATGCATGTTAAAATCCTATGGGATGGATTGAATAACGCTCCATAGAGATACATTGTAACTTCACAGGCTTTAGCGGTTGTTATCCGATACATCCCATAGGACCTTAACGTTATTCGATCCAATTCTCCTCCCCAGATTACTTAACGTTATGCAATTTTAGCGTTATCTGAGGTAAACGTTACCCGAGGTATTACTGTATAAGCAATAAAATAACAATAAGACAGCAGTGCATATCAACAGCTAGAAATAATTAAAACACATATTGAATTCATAATACAGTAAAACCCTGGGTTACAACCGTAGAAACATGATAGAAATGAATACAGTACGTGGCAAGTATAGCTGAAGGCATAGCTGCCTGTCCTTTCCCAAAGTAGAATTTGCCCTTCTTTGAGAATGCCCATGTTTTGTTTTATATGTCTGTTTGTGTCATTTACATGTTTATTTGCTTTTATTCCATTTTGGCTCATGGAAGCCTCCTTGGTTCTCTTTCTCCCCTTCCTCCTACCTTTTTCCTCTTCAGGTCCTGCCTCTGACGGGTCCCAAGGAAGGCGGGACGCGTGTGACAGTTTGGGGTGAGAATCTGGGGCTTCATTTCTTCGAAGTAGGGGTACGTGTGGCTGGTGTGCGTTGCAGTTCGCTCCCTGCTGAATACATCAGTGCTGAGAGGTGGGTAAGGGCTTACTAATAACACAAAACCATAAACGGCAGAGAGGGTGGAAGCCGTGGGAAGCCTGCTAAGCACAGAACTGGGGTTAACTGGGTAAGAGGGCAAACAGCTGGAAGTAGCTGGATGTTGTCTATTTATTTATTTATTTATTTATTTATCGCCCGACCTAGTGTAGACACTACTCTGGGTAGTTAACAACATGTTAATGTTAAATAATATCATTTATTAAATATACAAAGACAGTTGCTTTGTTGTTCATTCAATAGCACTTAGGTAGACGAATATCATTTCCCTCACTGGTTGGGTCTTGGAACTCTTCCCACTGACCCCCAGACAGACTTGATTAAGCAACATAATAAACAGTATAAAAATATAATCTTTCATTTAGAAACATTTCCATCCTATTCTTCTGCCTGGAATTCCTTAAGGGCCAGCCCTACCATTTTTTTACCCATTTCGGGCTCTCTGACCCCCCCCCCCCAGCTCCAGGGAGGTTGGGGGACCTGATCCAAGCTGTTTCTAAAGTTCCCCCACCTCCCTGTACCAAGCCAAAATGTCGGGATTCGAATCCCGTGTTTTGGCTTGCTAAGGCCTCCAGGGAGGTGGGGGAACTTTGAAAATAGTGTGGATCGGGTCCCCCGACCTCCCTGGAGATGTCAGGGGGGTCAGGGAGCCTGAAATGGGTGGGGAAAAACTGACTTTTTTTACCCATTTCGGGCTTCCTGACCCTCCCCCCCCCCCGCCAGTTCCAGGGAGACCTGATCCACAGCTGCAGCCACCACACCCCTGCCTCTCAGCTTTCCAGCCACCCTGCTGCTAAGAACGACTGCATCGGATAACGCTGACAGATTGTTGTCCGATGCAAAATTTCTTTAGAAATTTTGCATCGTTATCCGATGTTAGCGTTATCCGATGCAGTCGTTATCCAAGGTATTACTGTATTTCAATGTATACTTTCACAGATTGCAACATACTTTCTCATTTGTATGAAGTGAAATATTCAGCTACAGATTTAATCTGTGGGAGTCAGGAGCAAAGGAAATAATTGGGATAAAGGCACTGAAAATGAAATTTCAAAGTGTCAATAGCATTTTTAATAGGAATAACGAGCTTTGAAAGATACTTAAACATCATACTTAGAGCATCTAATTGTCTGGCAAAGACTGTCTTTGAGGTGGAAAATATTTGAGATATCAAGTGGCTGATATTTTCCTGAACTGTATCTAGAATCGGTAACTATTCCTACCCTCGTTCCTATATTTATTGGGTTAGTGTAGGGAATGAGAAGTTTTTAAAGTTTTAAAAGGGTTTTAAATTTTAGTTTTACTTTGTTCTTTTTGTGTTTTTAGGGGTTTATTTTATGTCTGTTGTGCTCCGCCCTGAGTCGCTTGTGCGAGTAGGGCGGAATAGAAATTTGACAAAATAAATAAATAAATAAATAAATAATAAACTTTGCCTATATACCAGATTTTAAAGAAAACTGCTTGTTAATATATAGTGAGATAAGAATTCTAGGTCTTCCTTTAATTGAGGTTTTTTGTTTCAACATATTCTGGCATCTGTAGAGCAGGGATAGCCAACCTTTTTCCACCGTGGGCCTGGAACAACAGAGTAAATGGGTGCATTTACGGCTGCTATAAATGCACCCACTTCTGCGTTTATGTCAGCCACGGGCATATTTGCACATGTGTGGGCACATTTTGTGGCTGACATAAATGCACCCACTTCCACTTCCAGGTGCAGGGGAGACAGCAACTGGCTGGATTGAATGGTGTTGGGGCTGGGGCCGACCTGTGGGCCATAGGTTGGGAACCCCTCAGTGGAGGGATTCAAATTTTTTTACTATAACACATTTTGGGCGTGGTATGGTGGGTGTGGCCAGGGGGAAAGCCCTGCGTTGCACCCAAATTAGGACTACTTTATGTCAAAACTTGGATGGACGGGGTCAGACAAAATTTCTATTACCAGTTCTAGTGAACTGGTGCGAACCTGCTGATGCCCACCACTGGAACCTCTGCTTTAGAGGAAACCTGCCTCAGCTGTCTTCCTCTCACATCTTCCTTGGTAATTTCTGTTTTCTACAACTCCAGCTTTCAGATCAGTAAACCAAGCATCCTGGGAGGCTGAAGTGTCCTGATGCTTGCTTTTATATGTTGCCATTTTTTTGGTGTCAGATTTGCGTCCACTTCTGCTCAGGTGGCCCTTGCTTGTCTTTTTAAAAACACAGATGGCAGAGGAGGTTGGCACAGGATGGGATAAAGCATATTGGCAGATGAATAAGGAACTGAGCCATTGATGTTGTGGGTGACACTGTTGGGGCCAGGAGTGATGCTGCCGGAGGAGATGTGAAAATATTGACTCCTGTGAGAGCAGGGTGGGGTGGGGGAATAGGACAGATCTGTAGGAGTCTAGGAGGTAAAGGGGGGATGGTAAGGAGAAGGAGCTCTGCTGTTTTTGTCACATCTCGCTGTCTCCTCTCAGACTGGTGTGCGAACTGGAGCCATCGCTTTTGCCTGACCCTCCTCCTGGGCCAGTGGAACTGTGTGTCGGAGACTGCAGTGCTGACTATCGGACCCAGTCAGACACACCCTTCACCTTTGTGGTAATTGGGCTTTGGGTTGGGGCTAGGGTGGGTAGGCTTAGTCAAGCCAAGGGTCATTCTCCACCCCCCAAGATTTGCTAACATCCCATGGGTTGTACCTAAAGAGCACATTTAACAGCCTTGGTGACGTAGTGGTTAAACTGCTGCACTGCAGCCAAAGCTGTTGACATTGTGAGTTCGATCCTGATCCGAATCAGGGTTGACGCAGCCTTCCTTCTGAGGTCAGTAAAATGAGTGCCCATCGTGTTTTGGGTACAATGCTAATTATCTTGTGAAATGCCCAGAGAGAGTGCACTAAGCGCTTTGGGGTGGTCTATAAGTGTAATGGCTATTGCTATAAATGTGGGTTATTCATATACAGTGGAACCTCATATAACAATCACACGTATAGCAACAAAATCATATAACAATTAGGTTTTGGGGGGAAATGGCGACCCACATAACAATTTTCCCTATGGAAAAAAATTGTAGAACAATTTTTCAATGGGAAAAACCACTTAGCGAAAAAAAGTTATACGATGCATTCCATAGGAGAAATCGCTATACAATGCGTGTATCGTATAGCAATTGTTTCATACAATAACGAGCCCCGTGGAATGGATTAAAATTGTTGTATGAGGTATCACTGTATTTGAATTTGTATTATTTCATTTTTTTCATTAACTGCCGTGGTTGTGTACTGTAAAGTTTTCTACAGTTGGCTTTTGTTAACTGAATATGAGTTCAACCAAAAATAAGGGGTATTTTAACTGCAAAAGCCCTCTTCTGCCCTCTAGTTTCCAAATATATATTTTATTTAAAAATGGAGGTACGTGAGCCCCAGCTATGTTGGAGGTCTCCAAACATAATAAAATTTCCCCAATGCACGTAAAGATTTTTTTGGGAGAAAGTATTGTTTTCTAATTTTTTAAAAAATCTGGGGTGCTAGGATTGTAAAAATAGCCCTGGGTACTTCATGAGGTCCACAGGTCACTTTTTGCCTAGAATTGGGATCAGTATTCATGTTTTAGTTTATATAATAAAAACTTACAAGAGCTTGATAGAAATTGCCTCTTTTTTTACACTGTCCAAGGGCATTTTTGAGTTTAATATTGATAGGAGAGGCATCCTGTTCTTGGCCTATGATTCCCTACAGGATTTAATGTCTCTAAGAATAATAGGTTGTGGAAGAAGTAGCTCCTTGAGTGATAAATCCCATTGTATTGTTGTTGAATAATGTTTGTTTGTTTGTTTGTGTAGTATTCTAGTTTTTTATTACTGGTTTTAAATGTTAGCTTTCTTGGTAGGATAATAGTAAAAGGAGGGAGTGGAATTTAAAAATAAATAAATATGTAAAACCTATGTTTGAAATGTTAATAGCAAATACTTCAGGTACCATCTGTTGGGGAGGCTCACCTCTCCAGCACAAAGAAAAGGGCCTTCTCGGTCGTAGCCCCCACACTATGGAAGCTCCTCCCGGTACAACTATGCCTCCAGACCCAGTTGCTACCATTTAGGAAAGAATTGAAGACGTGGTTGTCAAAGTGGGTCTGGGGGCCGGGATTGTCAATAAGCTCCCCTTTCTGGCTCGTCTGAAGCTCCTCCCTCCTGTAATTAATTTTTTAATGTTAAAGTTTTGTAGATTTTATATTTGTTTTTAGATAGTAAATGGAGTCCATTGGATAGAGCACTATATAAATCTGTTAAATTAAATTAAAATTTTAATTTAATATATACTGACAATTCGTAATTAAGTTCTGTCCCATGCAGACACCCATCTTTCACGGTGTGGAACCAGAGCGAGGCCCTGCCTCAGGTGGAACGAAAATCACCCTTTTAGGGACCCATCTTGATGCTGGGAGCAATGTCAGTGTTGCGATTCGGGGAGCACCATGCCAGCTACTCAGGTATTATTTGGGTAGCATTTGGGTTTCAGTAGGCTGTCTGGCCTAGGTTAAAGATTAAATGGTCATCAAACAGTGTGTGTCACAGTGTAATCTTGCCTTGTGGTAACTTGAACAGCGTGACCCACGTTGATCACTCAGGCAATCTTGACGTCTCTAGACCTCAGTTGAACAAAAGGAGTCCTCTAGATGATTTTGTGCTGCAATTTCCACCAGCTAATTAGCACAGTTAGTGGTGAAGGTTGATGGGAGTTGCAGCCCAGCAGCAGCTGGAGGCCCACAAATTGCCCACTCCATTCTAATCTCAGTTAATTGTTCTTAACAACAACTCTTTATGTGGAGCTGACTGACAGTGGGGTCTCATGGGTAGAGTAAGAAACAAGAACTGTGGATACCCAGATTCAAATCCTCTCAGCCATCATTGCTGGGTAACTCTGGGCAAGGAACATCATTAAAGGAGGATATAGCTGAGGAACTCAACCTCCCCTACATCACCTGGAGGACCCTGAATAGGCTGAGGGTTGGAGTCCCTAAATGCAAGACCAACATGCTCAAGTGGGGGCTGCTGGCAGGCAACAATACACACTACGTGAATGTGGAGAGACACAGAGTCCGACCCATTTACTGGTCTGCCGATTGCTGCAAAAGACATGCACCAATGAGGACTTTGATTTGGGCAATGACAAAACAAAGAAAATGGCTTCATTTTGGCAGTCCAGGGTTTGATCAGGACACAGGAGAAGGAGGAGGAGGCCAACGATGATGATGGATGGGCTAGTTTGATAAATAAAATAGAATAAATAAATGCCTTGTGACCTAGGTGGTTAAAAAAAACCCAACAAGGTGTCTTATTGAAGGATGTGAAAGGGAGGGCAAAATGGAAGAGCTCTTTGAAGCAGGGGTAGGAAAGCTTAGGCCGAATCTGGCCTTCCTGGCATCCTAGTACATTTATTTTTGGTCTCACCTATTTGCCTTTTGATCAATCCCTGGAATGCAGGAGATCATAACTGTTGAAATAAGTGATTTGTAAGTGGATCCTTTCTAGTAATGATGATTCTAATTCTGTCTTTCATTCTTAACCTTCCCAAGGCGTAGTGCGGGGGAGATTGTCTGCCTGTCTCCCCCATCAGGGGTAGGCCCAGGCCCTGCCAACCTCAGCCTTCGCATTGACCGTGCCAACATCAGCGCCAATGGCACCGTCTCTTTCCGCTACAGTCCTGACCCAGTTATCACAGCAGTGGAGCCTTCCTGGAGCATTGCCAAGTGAGTGACAGGCTTGTGACAGCCTTGTGTTGTGGCGTTATGATAACCTTGGTAATGCTTTCCTTTTGAGCATCTGTCAATTCCAACTGAATGACGTTTGGATCTTCTCCTTCCTTCTCCCCGCTCAATTGGTGGAGATAGTGAATACACCAGTGATTCTTAAATATGAGGCAACAGGAGCCCTTGCACTAACTTCCAGAAGCCCTATCCATTGGCAAGGCTGGCTAGGGCAGCCTTGGCTAGTTGTAACCAAAGAATAACTATGTCCCCAAATTTGGGGAACACTGTTGTACAGTCTCTTGTATGCAAGCGTAACTGCACCTTCTTCTAAAAACAAGTACCAGTGTTACAGATACATTGAAAGGCATTTTCTTTACTTCTTTGGGCAGAACTGCATTTGTACTCTGCTAAGGGCCTGCAGCGGCTTAGTGGTTAAAACGCTGAGGTTGATGACTGGAAGGTTGGCAGGTTAGCAGTACGAGACCTGAGTGTTGTGTGACAAAGTGGGCTCCCGTCCTCTGTTCCAGTTCCTGCCAACCTACCAATTCAAAAGCAAGAAATTGCAAGTGGATAAATAGGTACCGCTTTGGTGGGAAAGGTAACAACATTCATGTGTCCAATCTTGCCTGCCATATGACCATGGAAACGTCTGCACACGCAGACAATTCTGGCTCTTTAGCTGTAAGTAGAGATGACCACCGCCCCCTAGAGTCAGATACGACTGGCTTTTGAGCAAAGGAGACCTTTACCTTTAAAAAGCTTACTTTGCTGCATATATACAACTGTATACCTTACTTCGTTGCCATGTACGTTGTGCTCAGTACCTGAAGTATATAAATGGTTTGAGATCTAGATGGTCTAAGAGCCAAAGAAGTATCTTTAGGCAGGCATCCCTGATGAGAAAGAAGACCAGAAGGAACTGCCATGTTGCCAGAGTTATAGATTTCACTTCTTTCAGCAAGGTCTGTTCTTTTATCATTCATTTTATACTGTTTGTGGATTGAATTTTTATTTTTGCTCCCATCCTTCCAGTGGTAGTACCAGCCTCACGGTGAGCGGGACCCATCTGCTGACAATCCAGGAGCCGCGGGTTCGAGCCGCATATGGTGGCATACAAACCATTAATGTGAGTTGGTTGTATCATGGAAGACCTAAGTAGCGGAAACCGAAATTAGTGCCTGAGAAGAGAATGAGGCTATTGCCAGAAATGAAGCAGTCATTGGTTGATTCGTGCAGCCTTTTACAAGGCATGTGTTCATTTATCCAGCGCAGTCTGTCTGCCTCCCCCCCCCCCCCAGTTTCTGCTGGATGGGGAAGAAGGGGGTCAGAGAAGGAGGGAGTTGGGGTGGCACCATCTGTGTGTATGTTTGATCACTTAGGTATCACCAAAGATCAAAAGAGAAAATGCATCACCAGAAAAGAGGATGCATTTGGATAATTTTTATATACTTTAGACCAGAGGTGCCCAAACTTTTCATGCTAGTCACATGGTTCAGTGGGCTGATCACATGGTTCCTCCCACCGGAAGCAGAAGTAAAACACACCTTGCAGTCTGTTTTGCAACAGGATGAGATAGATTTTAAGCTGCCATTTTCTCTGTTTAAACCAGGGGTGCCCAAACTATAGCCCGTGGGCCAGATCTGGCCTCTGACACCAATTCATCCTGCCCATGCTGCCCTCATCACTCCTGGAAGCAGAAGTAAAACATGCCCATATACGCCATTTTGCCCCACCTGGATGATGGAGTGGCCATTTTGTCCCAAAAGCTTCAAGGGGATGGCCATTTTGTTTCTCAAATGTCCTTGGAGGGGTGGGAGGCCACATGAAATGGCACCATGAGTCAGATCCAGCCCGTGGATCTTAGGTTGGGAACCCCTGTTCTTAAACCAGTGTGGATACCTGAAGCCATGAATAACAGTGAACTCTATATTTACATTGCAGACAATAACCACTAGTAGCCAGCTCTGATAATGTACGTGTGCATACACTCACAAAGTATATTTCAGGGAGTTTTTATTGAATATTTATAGGATGTGTTGGCAGACTAAGAGTTGAACACAAGAATCACATGTCACAATGCTTGGTGATATTTACCATTTGAAATGATAATTTCAGGAATTACTTTTATGAATACTCTCCTGTAGGTCTATAGCCATATCATTGCCACCTGTAAGATAAAAATCAGTAGCAACTCCACTGTAATTTTTCTGATCACATATTTTTGTTTCAAGGCTTTATAAGAAAAATAATAAAACATCATTCTTACCTCACACTCTTCTGTTTTAAACCTAAAATAACAATGAGAGGCCTAGTATCTTATAGAAATAAGGAACATTCCACTTTTCTGGGACTATTAAAAAAGGTGAATGCCTTTCTGGAACTGTGAGCCATAGGTTCGCCATCACTGTTATACTTTATTATGTCTTTATTTTACTTCATTTATATCCCAACTCTTTCCATTATACCAGTGATGGCGAACCTTTTAGAGACTGATGATCAAGGAGAAAGAGGCGGCATCTGGGTAGGCACTGTGCACATGCACGCACCCATGTGATGTTCCTGGCGCAAATCAAGTGATGCACACGCATGTGCAGGCACATACCCGCCGCCTCCCAGGAGGGGTTTCAGCCTCCCCTCTCACTTCCCCATTGGTGGAGGGAGAGGGGTGGGTGGAAAGTGGCATTGCCATTAGCGCTGGTGGGGCAGGGCTTGCCCACCACGTTGCGCATGCCAACAAAAAGGGCTCTGTGTGCCACCGGTTTGCCAACACTGACCTATACTGTGACCCAAGGCAGCTTTCAATATAGTTGAAGACCAGGTTTTTCAAAGTAGTACTTTACATTGTGTCAAAGATAAAAAAATTATTCTGCATTCTCTTTGGTGGTGGTGATGTCTGTTTTTCTTTTCTTTTCTCCTTGCTACAGAGCTGCCAGGTTTTAAATGACTCCATAATGTTGTGCAAAGCCCCCGGCATTGTACCTGGAGAGCAGATACTGTCTCTTACAGGTGCTCACCCTGATGAATTTGGCTTCCTCTTGGACAATGTGGTTGCCGTGCGAGCCTTGAACCGCTCAGCCTTTACCTACTACCCTGACCCCAGTTTTGAGCCATTTGGTCCTAGTGGAATTCTGGAGATTAAGCCTGGATCCCATGTCGTCCTCAAGGTACTGAAGCTCTTTGTGTCAAAGGTATAAAAACGTAATTGTAACAAGCCTCCTAAAATCAAGAGAGTGACAGTCCTCTGGAAAATGTCGGATCAAAGTCAGAATCATAATTAGATGGATTTTGTCGAGCATGACACATTTTTATTCTTTTGATCTGGAATAGGTATGCAGATTCAACAAATAAATAAATCTATGGAAGTATATAAGGAGGGCAGAACCTTGTTTAAAGTTTTGCCATTAATGCAGAGTTTGGTCAAGAATACAGGACTTGCATTCTAACTTATCCAGTCTTTTCTAAATGTAAAGTACATTTCTGGACCTCCAAGGAACAAAAGTAGAGCGAGTGAGCGAGTGAGCGAGCGAGCGAGCGAGTGAGCGAGTATGTACGTGCTCTTGATGTCATCTCAGAATCTGGAAGTGAGCTACCCGAAGAGTAATTTTAGTTGTCAATGGTTCTGTTTTAGATCTTTGCCTTTCCTATTAAGAGAATTATGAAAGATATACAAGTATGTGCAAAGATATTTACATGCTTTACTATGGCTGAAGATAACACATCTTTTCTCAGTGTAGACTTAAGCTATTAGTACACATTTTAAGCACAGAACATCCATAAAAGTAAACATTTGCAGTCACTCAATCAGACCTCCTTTCTTCAAACACAAAATTCTACAGACAAATAACTTGGAAAGCAAGGGAATTTATCCCCTTGGCACGCACTGTTCTGACAGAGGGTTTTATCCTTCTGCCTCCCACCTTGTGCATGGGTGGGACTTTAGATGTGCTCTCTCCTGACAAGTGTGTTTGCACCTAAGTGTTCCTATTTTGTGTTGTGGGAATCCTGACTACACAGAGCTGTGATGATGAACCTTGGCACTCCAGCTGTTCTTGGACTTCAGTTCCCAGAAGCCCAAGTCCCTGTGAATACACACGAATGGGTTTCCTGTGAGTTAATTTACTGTGGATTCACAGGGACTTGGGCTTCTGGGAATTGAAGTCCAAGAACTTCTGGAGTGCCAAGGTTGGCCATGACTGACATAAAGACTGATCTAAATTCAGGGTTGCATGATAGAATGGTCCTATTGCGCTCTCTTTCCTACACTTGTTTGTTTGGAGTTGTACTCTGCCCAATCGCCAGCACGACTCAGGGCGGCTAACAAAGTACAGTATCACAAAATATCATTTTGTGTCTCCCAGGGCAGGAACCTGATTCCTCCAGTGTCCGGCAGCACACGGCTCAACTATACCGTGTTGATTGGTGGGAAACCTTGCACTTTGACTGTGTCGGAGACCCAACTGTTGTGCGATTCGCCGAGCCAAACTGGGGAGCAGCCAGTCACGGTACCCCTCATGTAGTAGGTGGGGGCAATGGGTATGTCGCGTGGGATGGGATCAGTCCCTCCATTCTGGGATGCAAAGTGGATGCCATAGGCAGGGAAGGCCTCCTTCCAGGAGATGACTTTTTTGTAGTATTGATCTGATGCCGTGATATGCTCAGTGGATCCTGAGTAAAAGCCTAGGGGATGGAGGTGGGGGGGGGGGGAGAATCTATTTTCTCCAATAGATGTCCTATTGGCAGAGGGGTCCAATAGAAATAGTTCAGGCAGGGCAGATCTTTCCACAGTCCAAGGAATGTCAAACCTTTGCCACAGTCAGATCACTAGCTAATGATGTGGGCATTCTCAACATGCCGATCGGCTTTGCTTCCCCCCTTTTTCCTTTCTCATGAGAGGAAGAGGAGGGAGAAGACAGGAAAGGAAACCCTTGGGTTGTAATCTGGAGAAGAAGGAGATACTTAAAGGACATCCTGAAGCTGGATCAAACCTACAGGCTAGTTTCCCCACACCTTGCTATAGATTCGGATTTCTCAACCTTTTCCAGCCAGGGGCCAGCTCACATTCCCTCAGACAGCTTTGGGGGCCGGATGGCCATTTTGCCTTTCCTCCACCCCATGGCACTTCCTGGTGTGGTGGAGGCAGTGGGGTGGCCACATGAAATGGTGCCACGAGCCGCATCTAGCTCACAAGCTGCAGGTTGAGTATCCCTGCTATGCACCAACAATTAAATGTATGGGGTGAAACAGAGCCCTGGTGTCAACAGTAGTTAAACTGCTGTACTGCAGCCAAAACATTGTGAGTTTGTTCCTGATGGGGATCAAGGTTGATTCAGCCTTCCATCCTTCTGAGGTCAGTAAAATGAGTACCCAGCATGTTGGGGGCAAAATGCTAATTAACATGTGAGCTGCCTAGAGACTGCACTAAATGTAATGGGATGGTATAGAAGTGTACAGTAATTGCTATTGCTATTTAGACCTTGAAGGTTACGTGGTATTCCAGGAACAATTCCTTATCTCCAAAATGATCCCACTTTAGAAAAACGTAAAGTGAGTTTGAAGGTTCTTTCTTCAAAAATATTTTGTTGTCCAAACATCTGTGTTTTTTAAGCCACCAGGAAAAAACAAGCACAAAGGGGCGGAAAGGGGTGTCTTAGTGCCCTGTTTGTGGAACTCCCAAGTGGCATTTGACAGGGCCAACTGACCTAATCCAGAAGGAGCGTTCTCATAACTTGTGTAATCTTTGGGTATCTTGTACTTACAGATCCTGGTGGGGGGCCTGTCCTTTTCCCCTGGGACTCTTCACATCTATCCTGAGGCAGCCCTCCCCTTGCCAGCCCTGGTTGGGCTGGGAGCAGGAGGTAGTCTGCTTCTGGGAGCCATCATCGGGGTGCTGGTGGCCTACAAACGGAAGACACGGGATGCCGACCGTACTCTGAAACGCCTTCAGCTGCAGATGGACAACTTGGAATCTCGTGTCGCCCTAGAATGCAAGGAAGGTACTAAGGGAAACGGAAATGGGAAGCATGACAACAAGGCTTATTATGGCAGAGAGTGGAAAGAGGGGAGGAACACTGCTTTGGTGATCAAGGATATTGATGGTTTCTTGGGGTATCTCACTGCTTTCCTTGCCCATATCTTTTGATGGAGACCATAGCTGGTATGAGATCAGTGGTTTTAGGAAGAAAAGTATATTCTCTGAGAGTCCCATTTGCTGCCCAGATAGGAGCACGCATTCTTTAGAAATCAACTGTTTTGGAGAGAGCTTAGAACAGTCAGACTTGGTCCACGAAAGTTCACATTAAAAATTTAACAGTTAGTCTTCAAGGTGCTACAACGTGTTGTTGTTGTTTGTTTGTTGTTGTTGTTGTGTTTACACTTGTATGCCACCCACTCGCAACGCGACTCAGGGTGGCTAACAAAGTATCATATAAACATCAAATACAGTAAAGGCCACAAACCACACAGAAAAAGTTCATAAACAAACGACCAGCAAGAAAGTCCAAGGCCCAGGCTGGCCATGGGGGATTGTCCGTTCCCCCCCCCCAGCCCGAGTGGCCAAGTCCCGACACCAACAGAATAACCACAGGTCGTTAGTGGGGTCGAGGGTCAGCGGCAGGTCATCCTCTGACACTTGGAGCCGGCAGCACCCCTGGCCATGGGTGGGGCCCGCGGGAGGGGCAGCATGCATCCTCTGCTGAAACACCAGGTTGTCCTCTGTCATTGACTACCGCTCGGAGCTGGCGTGGCTTTTCAACCCCCCAGACATGGGAAGGGGCGGCAGGCATCCTCTAATATGCTTGAAACACAGGCTAACATGGCTACTATTCTAATTTATTTTATATATATATATACTCTGAATGTTCGCTTCGCTTAACAAATAAAACCAACCAAAAACTCGCTTAACAAATAAACTGAGGTTCGCAGGTCCCCCCCCCCCCCCAAATTGGTCACTTACAATGGTGTTTCGCTTAAAGAGCAAACTCGCTTAAAGAGCAATCCTGTGGAACGCATTATGCTCTTTAAGCGAGGTACAACTGTATTATACATAATTTCTTCCTAATACATACTTTTTTATGCTCAGTCTTTTTCAGTCATGCACAGTTTTTGTGTGCAGTTTATGAGTGGAGACTTATTCTGCAAAACACAAAATGCCATTGGGGGAAAATGCCATCATGCAGAGATACAAAATGTTGTTAGAAAAACAAACACACCAGAAGCTACTCACAAGAGAACAGATCCTTTATTTTCTTTGCTGTCATTTTTGCAACATGGCAATGCTTCTTTTCAGGGAATAGAAGTTTTTGTGCTTTTGGTGTTTTTGGACTTCAGCTCCCATAAGTGTCAGCTCAAATGGCCATGATTTAAGAGTTTATGGTCAGTGCAAAATATCTGTATAATACATCACACACACAAGACTGAGGCACCAGGTTGGAAAAGACTGTTTTACACAGCTGTGGACAGGCACATAAAGCAATTTTAGCCCAAAGACTAAATATTCTTATGAAGCCTTGTCATTGGAAGTAATGGAAATGTCTTTGCGATTCAAAGGGAAGATAGCCATTTAAAGCAATCTTTCGTGGCCAAAAATGAAACATCATTATCTCTGAAAACTGGAGACATTTCTGGGGAGTTCTGAGCATCTAGACTCCTTCATGGCAAGCTGTGCTGTGCCAAACATCTTAGCCTACGCTTGTCTCATGTAGACATGAGATGTCACAACACAATGGCCAATTGGGATGAACTGCATTCTGTTTCCTATGTGAATGATCTTCACCACCACTACCACCATTGTTCTATCTTCAGTGGGGTCTGATTTGAGAGGTCAGAGCTACTACAGAGCACGTGGTGTGTGTGCCTCCTTGATGTCCCAGAGGGTACAGTGAAGAGGCTCACCCACTATGTTTACAACCCAACACATTTTGACATTCTGTCTTTTCTCCAGCTTTTGCTGAGTTGCAGACAGACATTAACGAGCTGACCAACAACATGGATGGAGTGAAAATCCCTTTTTTGGACTATCGGACATATGCAAGACGTGTGCTCTTCCCAGGGATGGATGATCACCCAGCATTGCAGGAGTCTAGTGTGAGTGCAAAATACTAGGACGTGAGACCTGGCAAACATCTCTGCCAAATATTTGGGGCGAGGGAGGGAAGGTGGGGAATCAGAAACCTGGGTTAAATCTATCCCCTATTAAAGAAAATGAGTGGAGAGACATCTCTACATCACATGGGTCTTTTACTCTTCTAGGTATTTGGTGTCATCAGATTTCCATTTGGTGCTTCTCTAATTCAGATGATAACTACAGGGGCTCATTTGAGGGGCTCTCAGAAGAAGCTTTTATTATATAATTACCCTGAGCTAGTCACAGAACTTTATGGAAGGGAAAGAGGTATCAAAGTGTCATCAACTTCCATCGTAGTTTACTTAGCGGGGAGAATAAAGAATCCATTAAGAAAGGAAATATAGGATAGCTGTCTGATGTCTTCTGTTTAATAGTGTTGGGAACTATCCTTCTGGAAGCACCTGCGGCTCTAGTTCCAGATTCAATAAGATCAAGTTCCCTCGTTTGTCTGCAGATCAGCGCTGACCTTCCCTTTGTGTGTGGATGAAATGTCCCCCTGGAATGTAAGGGGAGTTTTGTTATTGTAGGACAGGGAAAGTTCTTGTTTAATTTCTTATCCAGTTTGTCAAAATCACTGAGGCCAGGATCAGAAGCAGTACTGATGTGAGTACTAAATACCACTGGAGGAAAACAAGAGGAGGTGGTTTGCAGTAGCTTGTGAGTCCCCAAAGGCCTCTATATCGGGGTGCCCAAACTATGGCCCATGGGCCCGATCCGGCCCCTGACAACAATTCTTCCAGCCCACGTCACTCCCAGAAGCAGAAGTAAAACACGCTCATCTGAACACATTTTACTTTCGCTTTTGGGAGTGATGAGGACGGCATGGGCCAAGTGAATTGGCATTGGGAGCTGGATCTGACCCATGGGCCATAGTTTAGGCACCCCTGGTTTAAGCACAGAAAATGGCAGCCCAAAATCTATCTCATCCTGTTGCAAAACACAGATTGCAAGGCACATTTTACTTCCACTTCTGGTGGAAGGAACCACGTGACCGGCCCGCTGAACCACGTGACTGGCCCATGGCCCAAAAAGTTTGGGCACCCCTGCTCTATATCATTGCTGTTGGAAATAAACCAGTAGCTTAGATGGATTCTTCTGCAGAGCTCAGAAGTGACCATTTGAGATGATGATTCTCAAAGTCCCTCTATTAACATGGGCTAATAAGAATACAGTACTGGTAGAATTTTCTGGGAATTCTAAAAAGTAACTTCCAAACAAAAGGCCATTTATGCATGGTGATGTTCTGAGAGATGGAAGGGAAAGGTCTAGCCTTGCAAAGATACCTTTCTTTCTCTCTTTTTCACTTACTGTCCATTTCTGTTGAGGATGTATGAAACTTTTAAAACCCCTGAATTTGGTGCATCAAAACCATGCCTGTAAGTTTCACTCCTTGTCTGAAGAAGTGGACTTGATCCACGAAAGCTAACAATAAAAATATAGCAGTTAGTCTTTAAAGTGCTACAGTGTTTTTTATTTTGTTTTGTTTATTTTATTTTGTTTTCTGATATGTCTTTAAAACCACATCTCTTCTTTTGGAATACAGAGTAATCTCTTGAGTTGGCTTTATGGCATTTCTGTTCTGCAGACTCCGCCGAGTACAGAGAAGGGGCTTCGGCTCTTTGGGCAGCTGCTACACACTCGACCTTTCCTGTTGACCTTCATCCACACGCTGGAAAACCAGCGTGGCTTCTCCATGAGGGACCGTGGGGCTGTGGCGTCTCTAACTATGGTGGCCCTCCAGGGCCGGCTTGACTATGCTACTGGGGTGCTGAAGCAACTGCTGGCAGACCTCATTGAGAAGAATCTGCAGAATCGCGCCCACCCCAAGCTATTGCTCCGCCGGTAAGAGGCTAGCTTTGATACATCACTCTTGAAACACCCCCCCACCCCCCCAACTAATTGCTGCTCTTTTATCATCAGTGAGATGCCATAGTGCATAATACATAGTCCTTATTGCTTCTTTGTGTTATGGAGTAGAGCTTACCAGATCCTTGTTGCATCATCCAGTTCAGCTCCTTCAGTTCCTTTTCAAAATTCTCTTTCTTGTTTGATTTGACATATCAGGGCTAGCCTTCCCTTTGGGCTTTGAGGCAGCAGGCGCTGGAAAGTAGTAAAAGCAGCTACCTCCTCCCTTCCCCCCTCTGTTCTTGTTCTTGTCCTTCTCCTGGAGAACAGAACTATGATTATTGCCTTGATTATTGCAATGCGCTCTACATGGGGAAGTAAAACGCGCCCATATGGACGCGTTTTACTTCCGCTTCAAGGAATGACAAGAGCAGCGAAGGCTGGATGAATCACAATAAACCCAATCGTGTGGATTCACAGGGTGCTTGGGCTTCTGGGAATTGAGGTCCAAGAACATCTGGAGTGCCAAGGTTCACCATCATGGAGCTAAGGCATGTGCATACACACGCATACCAGTCTTCCACACTGCTATTTTGTCCTCTGTCCAAACGTGTGGACCAAGTTATTGCCCATGTTCTTTGATCAATATCTGCGTAACCCTGAAGAAGGCAGAGAGATATATATCCCAAATCTTGAATTCTGCATTAGCTAGCAGTATTGCCGAAGATCCAAATATAAATTAGGGATAAGAAATTATAACGCTCCAGGGCCTACTACTTCTCAGCCAGTCTGATCAGTGGCAGGGAATTTTGGGACTAGCAGTCTATCAACATTTGAAGGAACATCTCAGTCCCAGCTATACTGTAGAAGAAGAGCAGATTTCTAGTACATATGATTGAGTTCAGTGAACCAAGTGTAAAGCCGTCTTATTCATGTTTCAATTTTCACAATAGTGTGCAGGTGATGGCAACTTCCTCTGCTTCACACACATAAGCAACTGTTCTTTCCTTCTCTCTTTTCCAGGACGGAGTCAGTGGCTGAAAAAATGTTGACCAATTGGTTTACTTTTCTGCTGCACAGGTTCCTCAAGGTGAGGTGTTACAGCAGGGGTTCCTAAACTACGGCCCTTAGGCCAGCCCCTGATGCCATTCCATCAGGCCCATCACCTTTTCCCCTGCACCTGGAAGTGGAAGCGGATGCACTTATACATGCGTGGGTGAATGCCCACACATGCGCAAATGCACCTGAGACTGTTGTAAGTGCAGAAGTGGGTAAATATATCCACTTCTGTTTCTGGCCTGCTCAGATGACTGAGGGGCATGGTCAGGTCCGTGGTGCAAAAGGTTGGCCATCCCTGCATTAGAGGAACATAGCAACAGGAATTGTGGTGGTGGTGGTGGTGGTGGTGGTTGAACATAGCAACAGGAATTGTAGTCGTAGTCGTAGTCCTCCTCCTGCTGGGATTATTGGGGGAATCATTCACTTTTGTGTACTGTATATAGAAAATTCCAAGGTCAGGTCTATAATATCTCTAGTTTCAAATGGGGACCAAGTATCAATTGACATAGAAGAGCTTTCCAGAGTAGGCAGTTGATCAGCAGAGTAGGTGGTATTATATAGAAATGGCCTCCCCTTGTCTGAGGCAGCTTCTTCTATTGGCTGCCTATGACCCTGCTTCTTTTTCAACGCAGGAATGTGCTGGGGAACCCCTGTTTATGCTTTTCTGTGCCATCAAACAGCAAATGGAGAAAGGCCCTATAGATGCCATCACTGGCGAGGCACGCTATTCGCTCAGTGAAGATAAGCTCATACGCCAACAGATTGATTACAAGACCTTGGTGAGTATAAGAGCACAGCCATGAGTGTGTTGTGCCTCTTTGAAGGCCAGAGAGCCAATGGTTTATTCCACTTGCAGTAAAGGACAAGTGGGAAGAGACTTGTTGGATGGTGGACAGTCTGACTTAAAGTATAGGTGGCTTGGAAGACAGTGCACCACCAGAAGAGTCAAGCCCTCTAACTTTCTAATGATTAGAGCAGGGAAGCCCAAACATTTCGGGCCACAGGCTGGTCGTGTGGTTACTCCCACTGGAAGTGGAAGTAAAATGCGCCTTGCAATCTGTTTTGCAATAGATATGTTTTGCAACAGGATGAGGTAGATTTTAGGCTGCCATTTTCTCTGCTTAAACCATGGGTGCTCAGACTATGGCCTGTGGGCTGCATCCGGCCCCTGACACCAATTCATCTTGCCCACACCGCCCTCGTCACTCCTGGAAGGGGAAGTAAAACGCACATTTTACTTCCACTTCCGGGAGCAACGAGGGTGGCATGGGCCAGATGAATTGGCATCAGTGGCTGGATCCGGCCTATGGGCTGTAGTTTGTGCACTCCTGGATTAGAGTCCTTGCTTTGTAGCATGACCTTCTCAAGCCCAGAAGGAATGTAGTTCATAGGAAGCAAAGCTGTGGATTGAACTAGGAAATTGTATGTTGTGCATTATGGAAGGGATATTTTGCAGATATGCCTTGGCCTGTGGGGAGGGATATGCAGAGCAGGAAATTCAAGGAGAAATTAAAAAACAAATATTTTTGTACCTCTTTTTTGCTCGCCGTGAAACAATCTGGCCTTCCATATTAGCATTTGCAAACTAGGCAAGGCCAGATGTTCCACCTTCATGTTTGTTTTGCATGGATAAATCTTTCAACATAAGAAAGGTCATCCATTCATCTGCAGGACCAACTCAAAATGCAGCATTTTAGAAGCGTAATTGCTTTTGCTATTCAGAAATTTAAGCTGGGCAGAGATTATTACCCTCATTAAAAGTATCTAGGTGTAAACTTTGGTGTCTGTAAATGCAAGCTGTTTGTAAGTCCCAAGTTTATGATGGTCAAGAAGCAACCATTTTGTTTCCCCTCCTAGACACTGTTATGTACCCCACCTGAGCCACCTGGGGGACCTGCCGTGCCTGTCAAGGTGTTAAACTGTGACTCAGTAACACAAGTGAAAGAGAAGTTGCTGGACGCTGTGTTCCGAGGGGTGCCCAACTCCCAACGTCCACGTGCGGAGGACATGGAGCTGGGTATGAAGGCAGAAACACAAGGCAGAGAAGACTGGGCATTGAGAATGGGGTATTGCCCGGGCCAAACTGGCCAGTGACATAACTTGTAACGAGAACTGGGAGAACATGGGGTGGGATGAGACAAAGCCAACGAACTTCTGACTGACTTTTCTTCCCATTCCAGAGTGGTGTCAGGTTGGTGGAGGCCGGACCGTCCTCCAAGATGAGGATGCCACAAGCAGGATTGAGGGAGACTGGAAGAGGTTCAACACGCTGGGCCATTATCAGGTGTGTGTTTTCATGTCAGAGATTACTCTAGGTTGAAAGGATTTTTTGCAGGGGAGGCCCGAATGAGGCTCCTTTCATGTCCCCCATCATGCAGCTCTTGGGTATCGAACCACCCTGTCCTTCTGGTCTCCAAACTCTTATCCACTAAGTTTATGGCCCCCCTTCTCCTCCAGATTAGCTTCTTCTCGATATACGTTGTGGCTTGATGGTGCATTCCAAAAGTAAAAGCTCAGTGGTGCTTGTGATGGGCAGATTTTACTTTCTTTTACTGCCTAGAATGTGATACATCCCCCAAGAATGGAGTTAGTGCTCAGCAGGAAGTCAACAGGACTCCATAGACAGTTTTGAGGCCCAGAGTAGACCAGATGGAGTCAGTTAAGGGGGCATGTGAGTGTACTGGATGAGGAACAGATAGTAGAGCTCAGAATGTGGCTTACCTTGGGACATTAATCTTTTCAGTGCTGAACACTTCAGTGGCTCAGTGTATCCTGAGGAGCGGGGCAAACTCTGTGCTGGTTGCAGAGAGGAAGTGCTCCCATTCAGCTGCTGCGCACAGGGGCAGAGGAGGTGGAGGGAGGAAATGCTCCCATTGAGCTGCTGGGCAGACGGGTGGAATTAACTCTGTGCTGGGGGGAGGGAGGAACTGTTCCCATTAGGCTGCAGGGTAGAGGGGCGGGTTGAACTCTGTGCTGGGGTGATGGCATGCATGCCCACAGAGATGGCTCTGAGTGTGCCCTCTGGCACGCGTGCCATAGGTTCACCACCATTGTCCTTGCTCTTTTCTCGTTTGCTGCAGTAGACATCTGTTGCAACAGAATTGCTAAAATTGCTGTCTGGAAGGTGGCTGTTTCAGTTACAGGCTTCACCATGAGATGAGTGGCTCTAGATCAAACTGGTCTGGCCAGGTTATCCTACTATGGTAATAGAGTAGACCATACTGCCAGTGACTCAACGCCTGTCGTCACCACTTGAATCCATCTTGATGGAGGGCAGCAGGTTCGTCAATACTGGCCTGGAGCCGAGGAGGACCTTGTGTTCCAAAAGGGCTCAGGATCAGAAAGAGTTTCACGGAACTGGATCGGTGGTATGGGTGTCACCTTGCAATGAGGGAGGCAAATGGAAGGCCACTGCATTCTATTCTCAGGACAATCTTCATGGCTGACCACCATGAGGAGAGCCAATATTCGGAATCGGAAATGCTACTCAAAGAAGGATGTCAAATTGTAATCGTTTTAGCCTTGCTGAGCCACACTCACCTGTGCACTTCACCATATGTGCACACACTTCCTCCAACATGTGTTCAACACCACGTATCACATGTCCATTTACAGAAGTATACTAAAGATTAATAAGATCATGTTTTTGATATTGCGCCTGTTGTTCAAGATGAATTGCGTTAATGCTGCTTTGTTGTGCTTATTTCTTTCTCCCTCCCTGAAACCATCCCTATCTTGAACCTCCTATCTTGTCCTCTTTCATCCCTGCCATCCCTGCCACTCAACGTGCAGGTAACCGATGGCTCCGCAGTGGCATTGGTTCCTAGGCAGGCATCGGGCTACAATATTGCCAGCTCCTTCACTTTCACCCACTCACTGAGCCGCTATGGTAAGGAATGGCAAATCCCATGACCACCCCCATTTCCTTTTCTTCCCTGAACACTGTGGCTTTACCTGCATGTAACCGCCTGTGTATGCAGCTGCTTTTTCTTTCCCACAGCAGTGAACTCTATAAAAGGAATAGTTAAGAGAATGGAGTGCCATCTTGGTTAAGTTGTTTCTCCTCCTGCTTCTAAAGCAGGAATGAGCAACTGAACCGGCTGACCCCTGATATGACCCCTTTTGCGGTGGTAGTGGCTTATCTGCCTTTTGAAGAGCCTGTTGAAAGATTGATCCTACTGGATCTGTTCTTTCAAAAGATGTCTTCCAAGGCAGGGAGGAGGTGACCTTCTTCCAGCCTAAAAAGGGAGAAGAGTCCATCAGAAAGCATGGCTTCCACTGGATGTGAGTTTCAAAGAACGCTCATTACCTGGTAGAGTAGAGCAAGCCTTTCCCTGCACAGGGAAGGAAAGACAAGTAAGTAAGGGCAATTATGTGTGAAGACATACATAAGGTAGAAAGACTACCAGTACCAACCACCGGGCCAGAGACTGGTACCAGGCCACAGGCTGTCCCGAACCAGGCCAAGGGGTTGGGTGGCACTAGGAGCCCCGATGGCAGCCTTCTGCCCTTAATGCTCGCCGAACAGAGCGAGAGCACAGGCTTCAGACACAGCAGATAGGCAGGTGGCTGAGCCCTTCCTCCGCGTTGCTTAACTCCAGTGGGGCTCTGCCCCCTGCCTGTGTGTAGTGTTTTATTATGTGCTTGCACTGTCCAATCCCACCCAAAACTTATTGGTCCGTGGAAAAATTGTTTAGCATGAAACCGGTCTGTGGTGCAAAAACAGTTAGGGGCCCCTTGCTGTTAAAGCATGGTTTAAGCCTGGGGTGCCCAAAACTTTTGGGCCATGGGCTGGTCACATGGTTCACTATGGCCCATGGGCCAGATCTCCCCTTGACACCAATTCATCTGGCCCACAAAGCCCTCATTGCTCCCGGAAGTGGAAGTAAAATGTGTCTGTATGGGAACAACAAGGGCTTTGGGGCCCGGATGAATTGGCACCAGGGGCTGTATTTGGCCCGCAGGCCATAGTTTGGGCACCCCAGGTTTAGGCCCACGGAATCAGTGGAACCTAGTGCGAAGCTGCCTCACTAAGTCCCCACTGATTCAGTGGGCCTACTCTACTTGTAGCTTATTGTGCTATGCAACTGGATTTTCAGCCGTTGTATGATTTTTATTCGTTTTTGCTGAACTGCAACACACGATCCGTCCATCGGACCGGAATTAATACATGAATGGCTGTCGGCTCTTGGTGTTTATTTGTCTAATGAGCCCTGCCTCCCCTTGTTGTTTAACCCAATTGGCATTTTAGCGCCACTTCAGTCAGCCCTTTGAGGAAGCCTGCTGCCACGTCCCGATTCCTCATCCTTGCTTTTTCCTGACAGTGCCGCCCTTGCCTGGCCATAATTATCCCTGCTATTTGAGGCCTGGACTGCCTGTAATTTGGCTGCCACTCTGGCTCTGTGGCTCTGTGGTTGGAGGGGAAACAAGCACTGCAGATGTTGGCATTTGGACAGTGGGAGGGGGTGTGGTGTGTGTGTGTGATAGTGGCCATTTTAGTGTTACCCATGCTCAGCACTGAGTCTTCCTGAACGCTGAGTGGATTTTAAGTTTATTTTGAGGAGGGAGATTCTGTAATAGCACTGATTCTGAGAGAAGGTGTTTTAAGAAGGGGGGTGTTATATTCTCAACTCAAAGGGAGCACTGCTACTTTTTCACACGCGCACACCCTGTTCTCCACCCCTCCCAAACCACCCTTTGCAGAGAGCTTGCTGCGCACCTCTAGCAGCCCAGAAAGTCTACGCTCACGGGCCCCCATCCTCACTCCGGACCAAGATTCAGGCACCCGCCTCTGGCATCTGGTCAAGAACCATGAACATCTTGGAGATCCCAAAGAAGGAGAACGTGGAAGCAAGATGGTATCTGAGATCTACCTCACCCGGCTCCTTGCCACTAAGGTAGAGCAGACAAAGAGGTCACTGCACTGGGGGTGGGGGCAGAGGGTGCTTTTAAAAGTCTGTGTGCTTAGGTCACCCCATGACAGAGGACTTTCTTTGGAAAGGGCTGTGGAATCTCCCTAAATAGCAGGGTCCAAGGCTTTAGAGCAGAGGTGCCCAAACTATGCCCTGTGAGCCAGATCCATCCCCCGATGCTAATTTATCCAGCCCACACCACCCTCGTCACTCCCAGAAGTGGAAGTAAAATGCACCCATCTGGGCATGTTTTACTTCCGCTTCTGGAAGCAACAAGGGCATTGTGGGGCAGATAAATTGGTGTCAGGGGCCGGATCTAGCCCACGGGCTGCAGTTTGGACACCCCTAGTTTAAGTAGAGAAATGACAGCTTAAAATATGTCTCATCCTGTTTCAAAACAGATTGCAAGGCACGTTTTAGTTCCACTTCCGGTGGGAGGAACCATGTGACCGGCCTACTAAATCACATGACTGGCTCACAGCCCAAAAAGTTTGGGCACCCTCGCTTTAAAGTTTGTGGTGCCTTATTTTCTCAGAGTTAGTGGTGGTGATGGTGGTTGGAATGTGCTGCTATTTGCCTCACCCTGAGTGGATGAAATAGACAATCCCCACCCTCTTTGTCTCCACAACCTTTGTCTTTTCTCCTGTCCAGGTTGAAAGCATCGAGGCTCCAACATCCTTTCTTGTCTTCCTGGAGCTTTCATTAAAGTTAATGTGAAATCTATCTCCTCCCCCCCACCTCACCCAATGTTAGGTAAAGGTAAAGGGTTCCCTTGCTCAATAGCTAGTTGTATCTGACTCTAGAGATTGGTGCTCATCTCCATTTACACCCAAAGAGCCAACACAGCCTACGCCTGCAGACATTTCTATGGTCATGTGGCAGGCATGACTAAAGTACACAGAACTCTATTACCTTTCCCACCAAGGTGGCACCTGTTTATCTACTTGCAATTTCTTGTTTTTGAACTGCTAGGTTGTCAGGAGCTGGGAGAGACAACAGGAGCTCACTTGGGTCTTGAACTGCTGATCTGCCAACCTTCCAGTTGTCAGGTTCAGCATCTTAATCACTATGCCACTGCACCCAATATTACCAGGGTCCAAATCCCATCAGCTTCAGCCATAAATGGAGTGGTGGAGGTTCTCCTCCTGTGCTTGTCAGCTCTGTGGCAGCCTAGAAAAACCTGCTGGACCGACATTTTTGTGGTCCTTTCTTCCATCTTTGCAAGAGAGGGTCCTGTCGAACCCTTTGCTCAAGTGTCCTGAACTTAGCTTCCCAGCTAGACATGCTTCCAGCTGGATCTTGCCTTGGGCAAACATTCGGTTTTTTTCATACCATGAAAATGTCATGTCCATAAATTCCTGGTAAAGTCGGAAACACAAATTATCTGCTAGTGAGAAGGAATGCAAGTGTCCCTTGGAATCTGAATTGTGCTTTATGTATGTGGGTGGGTGCTTTTAAGCAAGGCTTTTATTGTGTGATCCATAAACAGGATTTCACAAGGGCATCCAGACACCATCATCGTCCCACTGGTTCTTTCATCTACTTCTCTTTCCACAAAGTATCCATTAAGGAGGAAAAGATGAGAGAGCTATACAATGTCTTTTAAGTGGTACATGTCTGGCTGGACATCCTGCTACGGTAATGGAGTAGACCGTACAGCCAGCGACTCAACGCCAAGCATTGGGCGGTGGTAAATAACCTGACTCCCTAAATGGGCCAATGGTTACAGGCAGATGAGCCCCTTTAGGGGGGGTGATGGCCCCCTCAGTGGAGGAAATGCCACTGGAAACCATCATACTGGGCTCAATGGCAAAATGAACAGAGGAGGAATTCTGATTCCCAATGGTCATGGAGGTGGAAGATGCCATGCCAGATGGACTGGCTGTGAAGGCACGTCTTGATAATATCCTCAAAGCTGTGGCAGTCCATTGCAGTCCCAGTGTTAAAACCTGCACATCTCGTTTCATATGTGCCACAGGAGATGCCTCTGTGATCATAGTGTGTGGGTTACTTCATAGCAAGCTGGGATTCACCTTAAACAAATTCATTCCAGTGGCATTTTTCCTGCTTCAGGAAAAAATGCATTCTTGGATATAAGTTGCAGCTGACGACGGTACATTTAGGAGCTGCCATTCTTCATATACTATGTGTGCACACATGGAGGTTTGTGTCCTGTCACTCTTTGTGGCTGATATAATCACATCATTGTAAACTAGTATTTGATTATAGCCGACATTAATAGTATTCTATGATGTAGCCGTTGTCTCCATGGTTTCCTGGAGAGAATGAGCAACCCTTTAAACTGGTGTAAAATTGGTCTACATTGAAATGTGCATGTGCTGCTATTATGTGAGGCATATAGACATTTTTGAAAGACTTGATTTCATAGTTTCATATCAACAAAATCAGTAGGGAATATATGTTTTCAGATAAAAGACTTGTAATTTCTCAGAGGAGGGGAACTGTGTTTTCTCTGTAGACCACAGCAAAGATCGTAGAATTTGGTAAATTGAATAATACATTTTTTGCATAATTTAGCAGCCTACTTTCTATGTTAGCAAAATGTATAGTAGTTTTCAGAGGGGAAGAAAAAATTGGCCTCTGGGGCATTTGGTGGAAAACAGATTCTCATGGATATGAGTGCATGAACTGAAATTACTGGTGATTGCAAGTATTTGGGGTTTGGTGGGGAGTTTAGTCTATGAATTTTTAAATTTTTTATTGATGTGTTTTAACTTGGGTTGTAAGCCGCCCAGAGTCGGGCTTGCCCGATTGGGGCGGGTTAGCAAGTATGAAATATAAATAAATAAAATAAATAAATAAATACTGAGATAACAGTATGTGGATTTTCTTTTTCCTCAGTGGCTGTGAGTACTGTTTTGTCAGTGGACCAAGGCTCATAATATGAGCCAGAAGTTTCATGATTTTTTAAAAAAGGTATCACATTATTAGTGGCATAGCATGGGTTTCAGCCACCTGGGGTGTAGGCCAAATTTGCCGTCACAGACGGACTTCCCCGAAGGGACTCACCCACACCGTATCCTAATTTGCAGATGTTATTAGATAATATTGAACTCTGTTCTTTATATGAAAGCATTAATTCTTGCTGAATATTCGTCATGAACAATCCGAGCACAAAATAAAACATGGGTAATTACTGCAAGGCAACTGGTTACTACAGACCGTGTTGCCAGTCGCTAGAGTGAGTGAGATGACGACACTCATTTAAAGAAAGGGGATTCTCCAGTTCCATCACAGATTAAATAATAAAAAGTTATGTGCTCATTTTTAATCGGTCCGAATTGTAGGTACGACAAAAATATGAAATGAAATGGTTCAAATTTTTGTTCAAATTACAGGATATTATTTATTGTGAAATTTTGCCGCCCCCCAAAAGTGCCACCTGGGGTGGGCTGCCCCCACCGCCCCCACTATGCTACGCCACTGCACATTATGATATCCACGGCATGGTTAAAGTTTTGCAGCTTTCTTGCACTGTAGTCAGGTTTTAGTTTGACAATTGTTCTGCTGCTTCTAATTTGGGGAAGATCAGCGCTCAGGATGTTATTTTGTATGGAAAACATTGAGCTAATTATTACTTTATGGCAGGCAGGTAACAGTTGTTGTTATTGTAGTGCCATCTGCCCAGAGTGGGGAAAGGCAATTTGTTATTTTGTGCATTAGTAAGATATGTAGTCATTACCAGCAGATGAACAAAATACAGGGAAGTACCTTGCTGGTTCCCACTAGTGAATACTTTTTATATTGCAACTTTAAAATAACAAAACATGAAACAGATCTTTGTTTCCCTTAGGATTACTAAGTGAATGCTACAAAACTTGAAAGGAATCCTGCTAAAATGATTTTAAAATGTAACTTTCAAAAATAGCAAGCAAATTTTACTTGTTATACAAAGAATCACTATGTAGCAGTTTGTTACATTACTTCTGAAATAGACTTGTTTCCAACCTGCAACTAGTGACTTCCACAATAATTTGAATTTTTTTGATGTTTACCTATCTTTTTCTGATGAATTGAGACTGGGACTTCCTACATTTTAGCTAGGTGGGGATAAGGTAAATAAAGAAGTCCAGCGGTGGCCTCCAGATTAATGGTAATTTGTTTTTTCCATCCACTAGTCTACCCCAAAATCATTTTCTTGGCTGCTCGTCTCTTCCTCTTCCCTAGGGCACACTGCAGAAGTTTGTAGATGATCTGTTTGAGACTGTGTTCAGCACTGCTCACCGTGCCAGTGCCCTTCCCCTGCCCATTAAGTACATGTTTGACTTCCTGGATGAGCAGGCTGAGCGGAGGCAGATTGGGGACCCCGACGTTCGACATACGTGGAAGAGCAACTGGTGAGATCTCTCGCTTTGGCTCCTAGCCAGGCATCAGTCTACAATACCCTAATCTAATGATAGGAATCTCCTAGCCCAGTGATTCCCAAACTTGAGTCCCTATGTATTCTTGGACTACAATTCCCAGAAGTCTTCAGTATTGGTTGTGCAGGCTACAGTTTCTGGGAGCTGCAGTCCTATATGGAACACCAGTGTTCCATGGAACACAGTTTGGGAAATGCTGTCCTAGCCTATGAACAAAGCGTGGCTGTGAGTCACTGTCAGTTGATATAGTGGGAACCCATGGGGCAGCCAGTGGACTGCTTTGTACACTAGAATCAGACATGTAAATGTGCACAGCTCTTTTGGCATCTACTGTACATACATGGAGAACCAGAGAGAACCCACCTCTTTCCCGCTGCAGGCCATTCTCCAGTCAGTCAGTCCAAAACTGGTTGTCCAAGTCCTCTTTTTAGGAATGCATATGGGTCCCCTAAGAAGCCAGTGCTCAGGAATACCGAGTGCCAGTAGACTCCCCACTTTTACCCCAAAGACTTTGTTCTCCTAGCATAGAGGTAGAGGAAGGTCATATTCTTGCTCTTCTACTGGATGTTACTCTCCTGGGGCAGAGAATGGGACTGAATTCAATGAGGAAGTATGATTTAGTGCTAGGAAAAATTACTGTTTTATATTAGCATAGTTTCCAGAATACTGCAGTTGGATGGCTATCAGAGTACAGTAATACGTCAGATAAAGCTAAGACTTGGTTCCACAAGTCTTGGTGTTATCCGATTTTTAGTGTTATCCGATGCATGTTAAAATCCTATGGGATGGATCGGATGTTAAAGCTCCATAAAGATACATTGTAACCGCACAAGCTTTAGCGGTTGTTATCCGATCCATCCCATAGGACCTTAACGTTATTCGATGCAGTTCTCCCCCCCAGAATACTTAACGTTATGCGATTTTAGCGTTATCCGAGGTAAACGTTATCCGAGGTTTTACTGTACTCTTATGAGTTGTAGAGGAAAAGATAAATTTCCCATCTGTTTAGGACAGGGATTCTCAACCTGTGGTCCATGGGCTGGGTGCAGCCTGCGGCACCATTTCACGTGGCCCACCACCACCTCCACCACACCAGAAAGTGCCATGTGGTGGAGGAAGAACAAAATGGCCATCAGACCCCCCCCCCCAAGCTATCTGAGGGAGCGTGACCTGGCCCCTGGCTTATAAAGGTTGAGAACTCCTGGTTTAGGATCTTATCAAGGACCTCAATCTTCAATGTGTTCAACTGCTTCATACTTGTGTTTCTCAGAGTAACCTAGAAATCCAGAATCTTCTCCCCCAACAAAGCATGGTGGTCAAACACCAGCCTCTTTATCTCCTTCGATATCTCCTTCCACTTCAGACAGACCTTTTGCTTCAGTGCGGTGGTAGCCCTTCCAAGCCCAGTTTTTCATGTATCCTTGCCTGTTTTCAATTCCAGCCTGCCTTTGAGGTTTTGGGTGAACGTCATAAAGAACCCACAGTTTGTTTTTGACATCCACAAGAGCAGCATCACAGACGCTTGCCTTTCTGTGGTGGCCCAAACCTTCATGGACTCGTGCTCCACTTCTGAACATCGCCTGGGCAAGGATTCTCCATCAACAAAGCTGCTGTATGCCAAGGACATTCCTGTCTATAAAGGCTGGGTGGAAAGGTGAGTTCCATGGGGCAGGTAATGTTAAATGATGGAAGCTGCTACTCTAGAGGTGGTTCATCTATGGTTCATCTCCCTTCCCCCTCTCCCAGTGGGGACTGTAGTGGACTTTAATAAATTTCTTCAGTTAGACCAGGATTAATACGTAATGAGGCTCTAATCTATGTCAAATTTAACCTTCATAGATTTACCAAACATACATTTTAGTTTAACAATAATGTAAACCTTGAAGTTAGTAATTTGTTTAGAGGTCAGCTTTAATCCGAAGCCCTAAATTAAATATAGCTTCGTTAGCTTGTGATACTCTGTCGCATCTCCTCAGTGCATAGTATCATCTGTAACTCTTGCTGTACAGAGTAACAAGTTTTGCTATATCTAAAGCTTGGTTTAGCTAGCATGGGAGTTCCTGGAAAGAACTGTGTAGAAGAGAGAAGGGAGTCTTTTCCCATAAATTCTTAAGAATAGTTAGGCAGAGCAAAAAGCTCTGGATGCAAGAGGTCGGTCTTAGGACTGTATTATGAGCAAAACTGATTTGCATGAACCAGAGTGAACTTTGTGCTCAGAAATTGTGTCTGAATTCCACTCCAGGAAGTACTGCCACCCATTGAAATTCAGCAGCACAGTGGCAGCTGGAAATGGGGTGCCCCCCTCTTCCAGTAGTCCAAATGGCAGCTAGTAATAAAACTACAACTTCCTACCAAAGCACTTTATTTTAGAGCACCAGATTTTTTTAAAAAAAATCAATGGCAAGAACGCTGCAGATCATGAAAACTACAATAGGGGAACATGTGCTTCCTATGTGATGTTTTGGCCCATCTGGTGTAAACAGCTAGAGTTCTAGATCAGGGATGCCCAAACTACAGCCCATGGGCCAGATCCGGCCCCAACACCAATTCATCCAGCCTGTGCCACCTTCATCACTCTTGGAAGCGGAAGTAAAACATACCAATACAGGTGTGTTTTACTTCCACTTCCAGGAGTGATGAGGGTGGCATGGGCTGGAAGAATTGGCTTCAGGAGCCAGATCTGGCCCACAGGCCATTGTTTGGGCACCCCTGGTTTAAGCAGAGAAAATGGCAGCCTAAAATCTATCTCATCCTGTTGCAAAACAGATTGCAAGGTGTGTTTGAGAAGAACCAGGTGACCGACCCGCTGAACCACATGACCAGCCAACAGCCCGAAAAGTTTAGGCACCCCTGTCTAGATTTTGCCAGTCTTCCTGAGAAGGGAGGGTCCCTTGGACAACATTATCTTCCATCGGGTATATGAGATCCCACTTTCTCCACTTTCCTAGGTACTACCGGGATATCAGCAAGATGGCGTCCATCAGTGATCAAGATATGGATGCTTATCTGGTAGAGCAATCCCGGCAGCATGCTGGCGAGTTTAACACACTTGGTGCACTGGGAGAGCTCTACAACTACGTGGGAAGGTACCGTGATGAGGTGAGGCTGCATCCATAATGTTCTCCTTTCTTTTCATCCCCACCTTTCTCATGCATTGTGCAGTCCATCTTCCAACAGCTTGAGGATGCTTACCAGTACACATCTGGCAAGGACAAAGTCTAAATTGATTCCTGGTCTAGTATCTTTACTAGGGGCCACAGTGGCTTAGTGGTTAATATGCTGAGCTTGATGACCAGAAGGTCAACAGTTGTGTGACAGAGAACTCCCATTGTCTGTCCCAGCTTCTGCTGACCTAGCATTTCGAAAGCAAAAGATTGCAAATAGATAAATAGGTACCACTTTGTCAGGAAAGGTAACAGCATTCTGTGCACTCTGGCATCTAATCATGCTTGCCACATGACCACAGAGATGTCTGCAGATGTAAACAGCACTGGCTCTTTGGCTGTAAACAGAGATGAGCACCACCCCCTAGAGTTGAACAGAACTGGCTTTCGCGCAAGGGAGACCTTTACTTTAGCCTTACAGTATCTTTGCCATGGGGATGGATATGGGCAGGGCTAGGCACCCCTGTCTTCCTGCTCCTGTGGCATCTTGTCCCCTCCTGCAAGACACTAGTTTTGTGTTCTTTCCTAATTGGTGTGCTCTTCTAAGTAGCCAGGGAATGAAGGGCCAGACAGAAGCAATTGCATCAAGCAAAAACTTCCACGCCACTTCTGGCTCTGGTCTAGCATGTTTGAGGAAACAGTTCCCTTTCTGCCTCTACCCAGAGAACTGGAGAAATGTTGAGAAGGGTGAAGGCAAAGGAAGATGTGGGGATATCATAGGAAGTGAAGTTTCCCATAGGCCAGTTTTTGGCCCTTGTCTGATTCCAGCCTAAAATTGTATAAATGGAGATAAAAATGGAGCTCATAAGCTTCTTTTGCTCTCTGCTGCCCCTCAACAAACTTTTCCAAATTTATCAGGTTATTTATTTCCCCATCCTAAAACCCTCTTGGAGTTTGAGGTCTTATCTTCCCCTGACCTTTTCCTCCTTTCTCTCTTTTCCTTCCCTTCTTCCGGATCCTAAATTTCCCCACCCACCCCACCCACTGCTTCTCCTGACCTTCCCTCATCATCAGATCCTGACGGCGCTGGAACGCGACGCCGCTTGCCGAAAACACAAACTGAGGCCGAAGCTTGAACAAGTCATCACTCTCGTTTCTGGAAACAGCTGAGAGTCTGGGGTGGGTGGGTGGGGTTGGGCGCACAGGGGAAGGGGCAAAAAGGGAAGAGGGGCAGACCCGTACTTCCTCAATGGATGGATCAACAAAGACTCTACCTCCAACTTTGATTTGTGGTGCCACCAAGAATGACTGACTTGATATTTTTAATCTCTCCCTTCCCCCAATTGGGCTAGAAACATATGTGACTTTTTGCCCTCTAAGGCTGATGTCCTGGGGGTGCCAATGGGGGTGCCTCTCCCCCACCCAACCTTCAGCCTGGAAGCAATAACAAGCCCCCTTTCCTCACATCTGAGTTGGGAAGGGCAACTCAAAATGAGCAGTGAGGTTGGGGCACAGCCAGATAATGCCCCCCCCTTCAAGCTGGCAGCTAAATGATAATCCCTCACCCGCCCCTCCTGCCCTGCCCCCGGATGTTTGTGGATCCTCCCTTGAATCATAACGGTCCATTTCCCTACCTGGCCCCCCGGCCCCCCACTCCTCGTAGGTAGCTGGTGGAATTTGCCCTTGTTCTGTCTTTCTTTTCGGTAACCATGACAATTGGATATTTTTAATCCATATCCCCCTCCCACTCACCCTCACCCCACCTGTTGTGCCCTCATGGGGTGCAGTGCCTTATTCATTAATTTATTATTGCATCTTGTTAAGATTATTGGCTGTAAATGATTCCATTCCCTGGGTGTAGAGATTTCAGTGTAAAAAGTCCTCCATTCTCTCCCCCTCCCCAATTCTTGAGAGTATGTGTAAATATTTGCACTGCAGCCTGGAGGGATTCAACACACACACACACACACACCCCTCCTCAAGAAGTACATTTTAAAAAAAAGAAGTGAAATAAAATAAAATTTTAAAATCCCCCTTGGGGTTGTGGAATTAAGGTGGGGGTCCCTGCAGCTGCACGGGCTTTTTATTGGTTCATTTTATAATTAATTTTTCTTTTGCTAAATAAAAGCCTGAAAAAATACTTTTTTTTGCCATGATGCCTGTGGAATTCTGAAAAGATGGGCCCCTATCTCCATGTGTTCCAGACATGTCTTCTTCTTCTTCTTGTGCCGTATCCGAGTCTAAATGTTGGCTACCATCATGGCAGTCAGCCATGAAGATTGTCCTGGGAACAATACAGTGCAGTGGCCTTTCATATCTGCCTTCTGCATCGCAGCGTGAAACCACTGATCCAGTTCCATCAGTCACTTTCTGGTCCTGAGCCCTTTTGGCACACAAAGTCCTCCTCAGCCCCAGGCCAGGATTGATGAAACTGCTGCTCTCCATCAAGATGGATTCAAATATAATTTAATCCACTTGGGGACCATCACTACATTCTTTGATATGTTATCTTATATACGTTCTTCTTTCCAATTCTACCCCTACCTACTCCTTTTGAATTGCACCTAAAACTCTTAAGGATACTAATGGTCTACCTCAGGGGTTCTCAAACTGCGGATGCAGCCCATGGCACCATTTCATGTGGGCCCATGGCACCATTTCATGTGGGCCCCCACCTGGAAGTGCCATGTATGGTTCCTATTTAATGTACAGCCGCCCCCATCATGATGGCAGGGCAAAATGGCCATCCGCCCCTCCAAAGCTATCTGAGGGAGCATGACCCGGCCTTCGGCTTGAAAAAGTTGAGAACCCCTGGTCTACCTCATGTGTCAGGTAAAATCAAATGTTATGTGCACGCGCTTGCTTGCTTGCTTTACACTGCAGTTCCTGGTACAGTATTCTAACATATCTATCTGCCCGAAACATCTTTTTAATTTTTTAGGGGTGCCACCCATTACCCAGGAATCATCTTTTCTGCTGAAAACACTACAGAGCACACAACAAGCACAACATGCATCTTGTAAGGCACATACTCTACCTTTAAATACTCCTATATGTGTCCAGTTGGGATTCCCAATGTTTTATCACAAACAAGTGTAGTTAAAATAAAATTCAGCCATGCCTGGAGGCTGGCTGTTTTTGCAGTCCCAATACATCCTTGGCATCTATGATTTCTATCAGAAAATTGTGAGTTTTAGTCCCTGGATGTTTACATTTTAAATTGGTCACAGGCGCTTACTACACTGCATAATCCAAAATACTATCACTTGAAAACTGGAAGAAGACATCTAGCCACTCCTCACTATGTCTTTTGCCTAACCCCCTGCTGCCACTTTCCTTTTTGGGTGTTCTGTACAGTGATGTATGAGTGATGAAGAAAAGTAGCACTGTGAACTGTCAAAGTTGCTCACTCTTGGTCTAGACCAGGGGTTCCCAACCTTTTCAAGCTGGGGGCCAGGTCACCCTCTCTCAGTCAGCTTTGAGGGCTGGACGGCTATTTTGCCCTGCCTTCACGATGGGGGTGGCCATTTTGTTCAAAGAGGTGGCCATTTTGTTTCTCAAATGCCTTGGGTGGGGGGACATGAAATGGCACCACAGGTCAGAGCTGGCTCGTGGGCCTTAGTTTGGGAACCCCTGGCCTAGAGCAGCGTCGGAACACTGGTGGACTTCAATTCCCAGAAGCCTAAGTCAGTACATTGGCTGGTCAGTGCTTCTAGGATTGACTTAGGCTTCTGGGAATTGAAGTCAAAAAACCAAAGGTTGGGAAATGATAGTCTAGATCAGTGTTTCTCAACCTTTGGTTTTTGGACTTCAATTCCCAGAAGCCTAAGTCAATTCCCAGAAGCATTGATCAGCCAAGGTACTGCCTTAGGCTTCTGGGAATTGAATTCCCCCTGTGGGGCCCGGGGCCCATGTTGGAAACCACTGGACCTTTTCTGGTTTTGTTCACACTTTGCATTTCTATTGCGGAAAATATAGGTATATCCTAGTAAATGGAATTGCCACATAAAGTAAGGAGATTTTTTTTGTCAAAATGTTGTCATGGATTTGGGAATTTCTTGCCTTGAAATACTATGTCCCTGGTCTAGTCTGTATCCATAGATGAGATGGGCGGGAGCAAGGTAGTCAAATGGACTTGGATGTTTCAGAGTGCAGATTAACCAATACTCTTTTATTCCATGTAAAAATTAGCTTTCTCTCCACAAATATAAAGCAAGCATAGCAGGAAGAAAATTCTACCTCATGCCTGCTATGCTCTCTTTGTGCGTCTGTGTTAATATACAAGGAATCATTTTAAAAATGTGTTCACCTATCTTGACCCCATTCTGTCACCTCAGCATATCAGCACCTTTTGCTGTGAAACGTAGACTGATGTTGCTGTCATTCTTGCAATTTATTCTGGCCTTGTCACTTTTTCTACCCTATTTTTTTTTTTTGGTGGGGAATCCACATGATAATTCCCAACCATTGAATCCCAGTGGTTTCTGTTATGCTCCCCTGCCTTTAAAAAAGAAAAAGATACTTGGAGTGATTTTTAAAAATACAGGAGCAGTGGTAGCCTAATGCAGTGGGAATTTTGAAAATACAGTATTATGGAGGGTTTTTTAGGGCTTCTTCTGTGTCTAGGCCAGACATGAAACTGCTGAAATGAAGGCACCGTTTGGTGAATTCATTCTGCAGTTCCTTTTGCCTGACCCAGTGTGAGAAAGATTAGCTGGCAACACAAACTTGCCATTACCAGGGTACGCCCAAATGTGGTTGAAAAGTACCACAATCTTCAAGGAGGCTCTTCCTGTATACCCCATTTATAGAGCTACTGTACCTTTAATGGCTCAAGTGGCTAAGAAGCTGACTGGACGGGAGGAGGCCAGCAGTTCAATTCCCAAGTAATGCAGGACAGAATGAACTCCCGTCTTTGTCCCATCTCCTGCCAACCTAGCAGCTCGAAAGCAAGAAATTGCAAGTAGATAAAGAAGGACCACTTCGGTGGGAAGGTAAACAGCGTTCTGTGTCTAGTCATGCCTGCCACATGTGCACGGAAACGTCTGCAGACGCAGACAGCACTGGTACTTCGGCTTTGAAACAGAGATGAGCACTGAACCCTAGAGTCGGATATGAGTGGCTTTCGAGCAAGGGAAACCTTTACCTTTAGCTAGTAGAGTCCTCTCTATAGCATATGTGTTTGTTATCTCTTCTTGCTTAAAATGACATGAGTATTATTCAATAGTCACCTCCTTAGGGGGACGTTTAAATACCACGTGACCATTTTAGGGGGAGAAGGGGTCGACGGAAAGTCATGGGGGGAGGGGAGTTTAGCGTGAAGTCACATGACTCCAAAATTATCATTGCTTTTCGCATCCAGCTGGCTGTAGATCTGTCTTCAAACCACATGATTGGGGAGGTCGGTCAAAGGTCTCCGAAAGCCGGGCAGGGGGAGGGGGGTCAAAAAGTGGCCTATTTTAGGTCACGTGGTACAGTTGTACCTCGCTTAAAGAGCATAATGTGTTCCACAGGATTGCTCTTTAAGCGAGTTTGCTCTTTAAGTGAAACACCATTGTAAGTGACCAATTGTGGGAGGGATTGTGAACCACGATTTATTTGTTAAGCGAGTTTTTGGTTGGTTTTATTTGTTAAGCGAAAAGAACATTCAGAGAAAATTTTGCTCTTTAAGCGAGTTACTCTTTAAGCGAAATGCTCTTTATGCGAGGTTTGACTGTACAGTAATACCCCGGATAACGATTGCACCGGATAACGCTAAAACCGCATAACGACGACAAATTAGGGGGGAAGATTTGCACCGGAGAATGTTCTTTTTAGCGTTATCCGATACAGTTGTTCTTAGCAGCAGGGTGGCTGGAAAGCTGAACGGGGTTCTCTGTTCAGCTTCCCAGCCACCCCACAGCTGCGGAGGCAAGGGCGGGTGGCTAGGGAAGCCGACAGGGAGTCCCCGTCAGCTTCCCCAGCCACCCTGCAGCTGTAGATCAGGTCCTCTGATCTCTCTGGAGCAGGCAGGGCACCCGATCTACAGCTGTTACTGGGCTTCCCCGATGTCCCCAGCCAGTGGAGCAAGCCAAAACGTCAGGGTTCGAACCCTGATGTTTTGGCTTGCTGAACTTGCTGAGGACATCGGGGAAGCCCAGCAACAGCTTGGATCGAGTCTTCCCACCTCCCTGGACCCGGCAGAGGGGGTCAGGGAGCCCAAAATTGGTTTTAAAAATGGACTTTTTTTTTACCAATTTCGGGGTCCCTGACCCCCCTGCCGGGTCCAGGGAGGTGGGAAGACCCGATCCAAGCTGTTTCTGGGCTTCCCCGATGTCCTCAGCAAGTGCAGCAAGCCAAAACGTCAGGATTCAAATCCCGATGTTCTGGCTTGCTGCAGCCTCCAGGGAAACAGGGCTTTTTTAAACTTTGTACAGTCAATGCATCGCACGACGTTAAAAACCGGATAACGACATGACTTGTGGAACCAAGTCATAACGTTATCCGGGGTACTAGTGTATTTGGAAGAGCCCTTAACTAGTCTCTTCATATTTCCTGTAAAAGGGGAGTGGCTTAATAAATAATTTAATTGTAATTGCTGTTCTCATAATAGCAAGTTAAGAGGAAAAGAGGACTCCTTGAAGTCTTTCTCCTCCTCCCTCTTGAACTGGAACAGACCAAGGAGCAACAAAATTTTAGGCCTCTGTTGTTGCTCTAGAAAAGCAGCACTCACTGGCTGAACGCACAAAGGGGAATTCTCTTACATTGCAAAGACTGCCATTGTTAGATAATGCAGTGCTAAATTAAGTGCTCTTTGCAACCACTGTTACAATTCCAATCTCAGATGATTGCCCTCTTTACCCTTGGCAAGGCTAAAGAGCTTGGGGTCTAGTTCTTTCTAGGGTCCATGTTGTATTTTCAGCTCTGCTCCACAGATGGGTGGACCCGTTTTGTGGTTCTTTCCATTCTTAGTTCATTACAGCTCTTTACAGAGTTTTCGAGTGTCCTGTGTTTTTACACGTGCTCTGCCTTTGCTAGTTCATTAAATTAGAAGCTCCACATTGCAGAAACTGTACCTATTGCTTCAGTTGTTCTGGAACATTTTTATTTTTATTTTTATTAGGTATATAAAGAAAAACAGATACAAATATATATAAAAACATGAAAATCATAAGATAAAGTAACTTAGGTAACAGTACTACATTAAAATCTATTACTGCACTCCTCGTTGACCAGATGTTTTGGATATACCTACGGGCCAATTTGGGCAAATGATATTTGACCTATGCTCAGCTGGCTGCCCTGTAGAAGTCAGCATGGCCAGAGGCTTGGTTATCTGAACCAAAGTTTTGCCTAGGACTGATTTGTAAAAGACAGACAGAATTTAAGTGTACAGTAATACCTCGGATAACGCTAAAACTTGGTTGTTATCAATTTTAGCATGGATCGGATAATTTAGTGTTATCCGATCCATGTTAAAATCCTATGGGATGGATCGGATAACGTTAAAGCTCCATAGAGATACATTGTAACCGCACAGGCTTTAGCGGTTGTTATCCAATCCATCCCATAGGACCTTAACGTTATTCGATCCAATTCTCCTCCCCAGATTACTTAACATTATGCAATTTCACCGTTATCCAAGGTAAACGTTATCCGAGGTATTACTGTACAGAGTAACAGGTCAGATTGTGGCAAGAACAAAAACTACCTGCTAAAATTTAACCTTAGTTGGGGTACCAGTTAAGTCTAACAGCCCTCTCTATGTATAACTTATGTTCAGGGGTCTTGTTGTTTATAGAGTTATTAAAACAGAGATGCCCAAACTTTTAGGGCCATGGGCTGGTCACGTGAATCGGTGGGCCAGTCACGTGGCTCCTCCCAGCAGAAGCGGAAGTAAAATGCACCTTGCAATTGTTTTGCAACAGGATGAAATAGATTTTAAGCTGCCATTTTCTCTTCTTAAACTAAGGGTGCCCAAACTACAGCCCATGGGCCGAACTCGACCACCAGTGCCAATTCATCCAGCCTGCACCACCCTGATCACTTCTGGATGGAGCGATGGTGCGTTTTGCTTCCCCTTCCAGGAGTTATAAGGGTGGCGTGGGCTGGATGAATTGGTATTGGGGGCCGGATCTGGCCAATGGGCCATAGTTTGGATACTCCTGTACTTAGAACACAACAACAAAGGATGCTTCCAAGTGAGGGTTTTATAAAGTAGGTGCTTTGGCTAATTTTTGTTTTTAAACACTTTCACGGGATTCCAGATGTGATCATCTTCCATTTCCAAGCATATCAGAAAACAAAACTAAATAAATAAAATAAAATAAAATAAAAACACTGTAGCTTTTGTTTTGTCTTCTGATATGCCTGAACCACAGACTAACATGGCTACTGTTCCAAAAAATTCCATTTCCAATAGTCCTATGTTTTCTTGCGCTACCTTTTATCCTTTAATAGCTAAAGAAGTAAAGACTGGGGAATTGCCTTTTGACTGGTAATGCTGGAGGAAATCTGTCTGGAAGCACTCAAGGATTTGAGCTCACTGTGAATTGGTAGTTTCTGTGTGGTCAGCTGAGAGCGAAGTTATGGGCTTGTTTATGAATGATAGGATGAAATTTTATACAAAAAGAATTATTTCCCCCTTTGGTCACACACACATACAGCACACTCATTATTCAGGAACAAAAGATCTTCTGTATACATAGAGAAGTCAGCTCTTAAAATTAAAAACTGCAGGAGAACCCTATGTCTTCCAGTTAGCCTATCTGTTTCACTTAAGGCAGCTATGGGGAATCTCTGGGCCTCCACATGTTCTGAACTACAACTTGCACCACAGCATATCTTTGGCCCTGCTGCCTTGAATTCTGGGAGTTGAAGTCCAAAACACCAGGAGGGGCAAATATGCTCCCTGTCCCTAACGAAAGGGCTGCAGTTAAACAAAACAAAAATAAATACCTAACACAGAGAAAAATACTCTCCTCCTGTCCTTCCTTCCTTGCCCTACATGAGCTAGTAACCTTATTTAGTACAAAATAGTCATTCTGTAATATTTATCTCTTTCTGATAGTGGTTATGCAGCATCAACAAAGCTGATCAAAGATTAAGGACAAGATGTTGTCCCATCATTCCAAGCAGAGAAGTCCACCCAATAGAGAGCAAAATCTTATTTCCAAAATGATGATAGGATGGCATTTTCCATAGCAGGCTAATTTAGGGTACCATGAACAAATTGTGTGACACACACACAGCTCCCTCCTTCCAAGGGTGCTGAATGGCTGAAGACCTGAGAGGGGAGAGCTTTGCTGTGTCCCATCAATGCCTCACCTTGCTGTGTGTTCTGGCTGTCCTCAAGACTTGCAGTCTCTTCTTTGTTCAGATATGTATACTGTACATAGAGAACTGGAGTGGCAGGAGGTCAGTGTGTTACTCAGTGGGAGTTTGCATGTGTGTCATTTCTATGGTGTTTATTTATAAAGGCTGGAGTTGCTAACGCTTGGAGTAGTGCACAATTGATGCCTTTTTCTATAGAAAAGGGGAGCATTTTGGAGGACTCGTTTTGGCATGGAGAATCTTTTTTTTTTGAAATCTCTAGAATGCTAGAATCTGCCCAAGATCTGCACTGAAGAATGAACTGTGGTTTCCTTAGGCTTTGTGGCTCTATAATGACGAAGAGGGGCTGGTAGGGAGGATCTTTGTGCATGTGTATGCGTTTGATGTGGCAAGGAGGCTAACCAGCAGTGCCCAGAAGGGGAGGCAGTCAGAAGAAGAAAGGGGAAACGTTGGTGGCAGCTCTATGAATAAGTCATGGGCTCATTGGGGGCCTCATTAGCAGAAACTACAGGGTGCTGAATAACTTGTGGGGAGGGAGAAGGCACGGGGGTTGTTTGTGCCTTTGAAAACATCCATGCAACTTAAGGAGTTGAGTGAGAACAGGGTTTTAATTGTCAGGTGACATGAGGGAAATGGAAGAGAGAAAGGGTGTAGACCTAAAGTACCAAAAGAGATTATAACATAGGACCTCTTAACTATATGTTGCTTTGGGAGTCACAGCTTTCAATTTGGTCTCTATTCCTAGTTCATAGGGATGACTTCAACTCAAGACAGTCCACTGGTTCCGGTTTACCAAAGACAGAACCTGTTTTATGTGTGTGGCTTTCCTTACGTAAAGCTCAGGTCCCTATTTTGTCTTTTGGCAGGGGAATATTTAACCATGCAGGGAGTGGAGAAGATTCTTCTGCTGAGGATTGTACCATCTTTGAGAGGCCTCTCCATTCTTCTTGAGCAAGCAGGTTTCTGATGGATGGAAACCGCCACTTTTTGCCAAAGCTCTGAACTGGGCACCTGTAGTACACTGTTGAAACTCAGCCAAGAGCATTAGATTGCCCCTAGATTACCCAAATGTGTATGAAAACCACTATTTTCCAGCTCTATGACTCTTTTCCTGGTTCTCTAAAAGTTGGCCTCTGAAAATAGAGAAAAGGGCACAGTGGTTAAACTGCTGTACTGCCGCCAAAACATTGTGAGTTCGATCCTGATGGGGATCAAGGTTGACTCAGACTTCTATCCTTCTGAAGTTGATAAAATGAATACCCAGCATCTTGGGGGCAAAATGCTAACTGATGTGTGAACTGCCCTGAGAATGCACTAAGACAGCGGTGGTGAACCTATGCCACAGAAGGCACTCAGAGCCTTTTCTGTGGGCACGCATGCCACCGCCCCAGCACAGAGTTCACCCCACCCCTCTGCCCAGCAACACAATGGGAGTGCTTCATCCCTTCCCTTTCTGGGGTAAGGCAGGCAGCTCACATACAAACGGGTAAGGCAGGCAGCCTGCAAACAGAGCTGCTGTCCTTCAGGAAAGGATTGAAAACCTGGCTGGCAGGTCAGGTCTGGGGAATGGATCGATCAATTTCCCCAGCTGGATGGATGGTTTGACACCCAGTGCCTCCTAATTACAATGCCTAGCTATAATGCCTAGTTTTAATGCTAAGTTTTTAAGCTTCTTTTAAAACTTTTAATTTCTGAACTGATTTTAAATTGTTGTCAATATGCTGTTGTGTTGGGAATCGCCCTGGGTCCCTTCAGGGAGGAGGGCGATAAACAAATTAAAAAATTAATTAAATTAAAATTAATTAATTAATTAATTAATACAACGTGAGGGTGCTGCACGGACGGCATCCTGTTGAATCTGTGGCAAACGTAAGTTGTTTTTTTCTAAACTAAAACCTCAGTGTTCTGGTTAAATTGCCATGTTGGCATTTTGTGATTATTAAGTGGGTTTTGGGTTGCAGTTTGGGCACTTGGTCTCTAAAAGATTCACCATCACTGCACTAAGCACTATAGAAATGTAATTGCTATTGCTAAGGTTCATTTCTATTTTAAAAATGCCTCAGGGCTGTGGGCAATCTCTAGCAATCTAAGGGTTACACATGTGGAGTGTGCTTGGTGCACAATCTGGAAGGGGTTTGAAGGTAACAAACATTTGCTCTGAACTTGTTACAGTATTTGATGGGAATCTGGGAAACAGATCCATCTGCTGTTGGCACTTTTACTTTGTCCTCCCTCTGCATTTCATCCGAACGCAATCTAAGGTAGGTCATTGGCCATGCCCTGTATGCTAAATCAGCACCTCTGAAGGGTTCCTTCCAACCCCCTTCTCTCTCTTCTCAGGGCCAAGTGGATAAAGCAGCATCTTTAGCAAAAAGGGGAGGTTGGTGACCACACATAACCTCCCAAAATGGTCCACAGGCCATTGTTTGCTCTATCTACAGAGACAACAGAATATCTTTCATGGAGCCCATATGTAGGGAGAGGAGTGGGGATCTCTCCCTCACTCTGCCTTCTCCAACAAAAAGGAAGACTACCTAGACAGAGTCAAGGAAGAAATGTTTTCTAGTGGGGTTTTTTTTACTCTGAGGCTTTAAACCAGGGGTGCTCAAACTACTGTCTGTGGACAGGATCTGGCCCCTGACACCAATTCATCTTGCCTGTGCCGCCCTCGTCGTTCCTGGAAGCGGAAGTAAAACATGCCCATATGTGTGCGACGAGGGCGGCATGGGCCGGATGAATTGGTATTGGGGTCCAGATCTGGCCCACAGGTAGTAGTTTGTGCACCCCTGGTTTAAAAAATGAAGGGGGGCACTGTAAATACTATTTGCGCATTCCATTCCCTGGCTAATTCAATCTGGATCTATCAGACTTGACAGCTCCGTCCACAAAGGGGCACTCAGGGAAATGAAATGCCCGGTCCTATTATATCTGCTCCTCTGACAGGCAGCAGCTGAACCCTACTATCACCTGGTGCACTGTGGCCTGCTCTTCCCATTTCATCTGTCCCCTCCTCCCCAACTCTTGTGCCCATCCTTACATTGGTCTTAGCTTCTCCTCCTTCCCTGCTCTTCCATCCAGGGTCTTTTATCCCCCCACCCCTTCCACCCCAAATTATCCATGATATAATCCTCAGAGCAGGGAGAATTTAAATTCTTCTGCTTTCATTGTCATTTCAAACCCATCGGTGACAGTCCTCCCGGCTCCATCTCTTCATTATTGCTCCCCACCCTCTCAAGATTATCTCTTCTTACGGGAAAGCAGTGGTTCTGTCTTTAATCCCATGGGAGCTGTCTAAATTCAGGCTCTTTGAAGTTATTCTCTGCGGCACAGGCAGTAAAACCTTATGCCTTGTGGCACTGCAAAATCTTGCCGTAGCTGGAAGCAGAAATGTGTCCTGGAAACTTGCTTCCGATGCCATGGTTTGGCCCCTGGCAGCAAGAATGCCACCCAAGCATGTACAAAAGCTCCATCCTTTCTCTCTTGAGTTAAACCACACACACATGCCCGTCATTTTGGATTAAGAGCCAACATCACACCAGAGATTAACCTATGTAGAGAGCTAGTAATGATAGACTGAAAGATTTCATTTTTTATTTTTAAAAGTGTATACAGTAGAACGCCATATAACGAATGCCTCTTACAGTGAAAAAAATCATACAACGAAGAGGATTTGAAAAAACCATTGTGCCCCGTATAACAAAAATTTTCGTCAAGTGCTGCAATGTAGCTCTATGGGAAAAATCGTACAACAAAAATCTCTATAGGAAAAACCATACAACGAAAATAATTTCGTTGTACGATTTTTCCCATAGAAATTTTCGTTGTACAATGCATGCATCATATAACAGAAAAATCGTATAACAAAGTGCCTCATAGAACTAATTATTTTAGTTATGCGGGGTTCTACTGTACCACCATTCTCATCACTGCCTTTCTTTCTGCACCCTTAGTTGGTTGAGTTTCTGCCTCCTTCCTGTTAAATTGGTCATAATTGTTTAATAATTCTATTACAATTTGGCTAAGTAATCACAATGGGTTTGCCTATAAAAACAGCTGTGATGTTAACACTTAACACAATTTTTGGAGAACTCTCCAAAAGCAGTGGCTTAACAGTTCATCCTGGAAGGCAGGTGTTTGTCATAATTGTGCCCCCAACCAGATTTCCATGATTTATTTTTAAATGCAAGCAAATATGTCCATCCATATACACAAACCAATACTAGCGGTTTTCCTCTCTATTAACAGCAAAACTTTCATAAGTTTAATGTCCCCCTTCCAAGCCCAGCCCCCCGAAATATTCTGTGTTATGAAAAGAATTGTAATAACAAAGATTTTTTTGTGGGAAATTGATTTATCCATTAATTACTGCAGCTATCACAATCAAACTGAATGGTGGTAGTGGCAGATGGTACTATTGCCATCTCCCCCTGCTAATCAAAAAGCCCCAGTGTTTCAATTTAGGCTATGCTACATCATGTACTGTGGTGACTTAGTGGTTAAGATGCTAAACTTGATGACTGGAAGGTCAGGAGATCAACAGTTTGAGACGTGGGTGCTGGATGATGGAGTGAGCTTCCATCTCTGTCCCAGCTCCTACCAACCTAGCAGTTTGAAAGCAAGAAATTGCAAATAGATGAACAGGTACCAGTTTGGTCGGAAGGTAAACAGTGTTCCGTGCACTCTGGTGCCTAGTCATGCCTGCCACATGTCCATGGAAATGTCTGCATATGAAGACAGCGCTGGCTCTTTGGCTATAAACAGAGTCAGATACAACTGGCTTTTGAGCAAGGGCGACCCATGGACAAAAGCATGAAGAGTAAAGGAAGGCACATTTGCTTCATAAACAAAAATAAGAGAATAGGTGTTGAGATGGAAACAAGGGAATTGCTGCTACACATCCATGTGCATGCATTTACATTCCTGTATACAGTAATACCTCGCATAACAGGCAAAATGCGTTCCACGCAGTTACTCATTATGTGAGTTTTTCGTTCAGCGAAACATTTCTCATAGGGAAATGTGCTTCGCTTCACTAATCAGCAGGGCATTTGGGAAGGGCAGGGGGACCTTCCCCGTACTCTTCCCAAATGCCCTGCATGCACGCATGCGTCAGCGGGGGGACCTTTCCTGTACCATTCGCAAGCGCCCCACATGAACGCGCATGTCAGCGGTGCACTTGCAGCGGTGCACAGCGGGGCATTTGGGATGAGGGGGGGGGAATCTTTCCCGTACCCTTCATAATGCCCCGCATGCACGCATGCATGTGAGGCACTTGCGAAGGGTACTGGAAAGGTCCCCCCAACCTTCGCTAGCGCCCCGCTGCTGCAGAGCATGCGTCAGCAGGGCACTTGCAAATGGCGGGGGGACTTTTCCAGTACTCTTTCCAAACATCCTGCTGACGCGCACGTGTGTGGGGGGCATTTGGAAGGGTATGGGGAAGATCCCCACACACTTCCCAAATGTCCCATTGATGTGCACCGTGCGTCTGCGGAGTGTTTTGGAACGCGGCGGGGGATTCCTCTGCTGTGTTCCAAAACACCATGCAGACGTACTGCCCATCAACTGGGCGTTTTGGAACACGGACAGGGGAGTCCTCCGCCGTGTTCCAAAACACCCTGCAGACACAGACAGGGTTTTTTGGAACGCAGCGGGGGTCCCCCGCCCACATTCCAAAGCACCCCGCATATGCGAAGCTTCTCGTTAAGTGAGGTTTTGCTTGTTCAACGAAGCAGACCTTTTGGGGAAAGGTCTGCTCATTAAGTGAGTTTTTTGCTATGCAAGATGCTCACTATGCGAGGTATTACTGTACTTCACTTTCCTCTGTTAAATACTTCCCCTAAGCCACTTCAGGAAAAGGTGTTTTCACACTCTTCCTGAAAGCAGAGTGTAAGAATTGAGAGGTTCTATAACAGGGGTAGTGTTATGATCAGACTGCGAAGATGACCTGGATCAGGAAGCACTTTCTATGGCCAGCCCAGTTCTGTCTGCACCCGAACCTGAGAATGTCCTGAACCAGGAAACTCAGTCTGCTTCTGGCTCAACTCTGTTTCCCTGGGAAGATGACCTGTCAGATAAGAAGTCTGACTCTGACACTGATCAGCTCTCAGTTAGGGAAAGATTCAGAAAGGAGCTACACCTGCGGTGCAAGCAAGCTAGAACTAGTTACCAGAGAAGGCTCCCAGCTGATAGCGATTAACTGGGAGGTTTTTAAGCAAGCTTGCTGCAGCATTCCAGCATCAGTACAATTCTTCAGTGCAAAGACCAATGCCCTGCTTGACTTCGGATACATCTTGAGATTGCCTGCCTAGACCCTGACCTGCCTGCCATGACTCTGACTTCTCTGCCAACCTTGATGGTGCCCCTGGACATCCTTTGGATTAGACGCTGCTTGAACTACTGGTAACCAGACCTCGGCTTGCTCTTTGGACTTTGCTATTTGGACTCTCCTTGAATAGACTTTCTGTGTAGCACCCACAGGCCATATCCAGCCCATGGCACCAAATCATCTGACCCACGCCCTCACTCCAGCCGCTGCAGCTGCCACCATTGCTGCTGGAATCGGCCGTGAACTCGTTTATGGCTGACCTTCCTCCTTAGCTATGGTTTATGTGGGCTATGAGGAGAGGAAGGTGAGGGAATCCCAACGTGGACTCCATCCATTAACCTTGTGCTGGCTGCCTGCCCAGGGAGGGAGCTGAATAATTAATAATCAGCAGGAGCAGACGGCAGTGGCCAGAGGCTAAGGGACTATGTGTCTCTGCTCCCATCTGCCAGAGCCACATGAATGCGTAAGAGGCAGAATGGGAGACTGATGAGCATGCTTACACTAGAGTTTATGCCAAAAATCCAGCACACATCAAGTGTTCCGAGGAAGCTAAACCTGGAGGAAAGAATTTGGAACGTCAGCCAGACCCAGAGATTAGAAGCAAATGGTCCTGGGTTCCATCACAAGAAGCCACAGCTTAAACTTTAATCCAGGTAAAGATGGTTGTGAACTAGTCCCACCGAATGCAACAGAACTTCGGTTTATTCAGAAATGGGGATGGCTACACAAGTTGCAAGAGTAGATGAAGTGCTTCTGTTCAACATTTCTGTGCTGTACTCTCAAGAGATCCTGCTTCTTCTCACCTTGTTTCCCCCTCTTCTCCCCAATGGTCAATTAGAATGTCATGTCCACTGAGCATCCACAGGCTCCAGTGGGCTCTAAGTTCATTTTCCTCTGTAAATCATTTGTACTTTTGCAAACCTTGGGCTTTTTCTGATCCTGGTGGTACCTCTCTTTTGGCATAGGCCATTTTGGCTCTGTCAGAGTCCCTCCTCTGAGAATGAGTTTGCCATCAGTAGGCTGAGTTATCCCCAATTTCAGTAGGGCAGGGGTGCCTAAACCATGCTCTGTGGGCCAGATCTGGCCCCTGATGCCAGTTCATCCAGCCCACACCACCCTCGTCGCTCCTGAAAGTGGAAGTAAAACGCATCCATCTGCGCACATTTTACTTCAACTTCCAGGAGCGACAAGGGCGTGTGGGCCAGATGAATTGGCATCAGGGGCCAGATCTGGCCCATGGAGCATAGTTTGGGCACCCCTGCAATAGAGTGTTGCAAATATTTCTGCCGGATTGAAGGCCTGGAAATCTAATGAAAAGCTGCCATGTGAATGTAAGAACAGAGGGTGCCTTGGTGGGGTTGAGTAATTGGCATCTCTTAAACAAGGTCACATCACCATCTTTGTCTCCCCTACTTTTGCTAATAATAAGAAAGTGAAAGGAAGCAAGGCTCCTATTAGGCACAATGCTTTGCTTGCTTGCTTGCTTGCTTGCTTGCTTGCTTGCTTGCTTGCTTGCTTGCTTGCTTGCTTGCTTGCTTGCTTGCTTGCTTGCTTGGTATCCCACTCAATTAGTGAGATCACTACTCTGGTTGCCTTACATCAGGTTAAAACAGGATAAAACAAACAAGTGCAATAAGAATCCAACAAAGCGATAACAACATACAGACAAAAATATAGCCTACAGGTGTTCATTACACAATTCACCCCAAGGTGATAACTCTGATGTTACTCTATCCTGAAAGAGCATGTTGGAAAAGATACATTTTCAGGGACTCTTGAAAGGCCACTAAGGAGGGGTGGCTCTAATTTTGGTCAGTAGCTCATCCCAGAGCATGGGGGCCACAACTTTCCCAATCTCTTTCAGTGTGGCCAACCTCTTGGGTAGGGGGCTGCAGTGGCTCCAGGGGTTAAGAAACTTGCTTTGTTAACTGGAAGGCTAGCAAGTCGGCAGTTCGAGACCTGGGTACTGCATGATGGATTGAGTGCCTGTCTCTGTCCCAGCTCTTGGGGACATGAAAGGAGTTTCTTCTGCAAAAATCCTTTCAACCCAGAATAATTTCTGACATGAAATTATTATTATTATTATTATTATTATTATTATTATTATTATTATTATTATTATTATTATTATTATTATTATTATTATTATTATTGTGCTCAGTGTATTGTTCTGTAGGGAGAGCTACTCCTGAAGTTAACATGGTTCCAAAATGTATAGGGCTTTATATTTTTGGAGTCTCCTTATACCCAGACCAGAATTTGGTCAGTAAAGGTCTGAGTTGGGGGTTGGCAAAAACAGCTTGGTTTATTGATCAAGAACGACGCCGGGCGTACACTCTGCGGATTTCTCTGAAGTGCGGCACCTAATTGTCAAAACAGGAGGCTTATAAAGGGTGGCTGAAATAGAATCCCAAATCCACCAGTACTTTCCCATTCTCCCGATGCTTTCATGTACACAACCAACCATAAGAATACAACAGGAAGCCAATGCAGGCTAGCCAGGACCGGGGGTAATATGGTCATAACAACCAATACCCACAATCAATTTGGCTGCCGCAGACACTGGAAGTAATGATTCATAAATAAGGAAGCCCAGTAGTTATGCTTTAAGCAAAGATGCATTAATAAGTGACATCTCAAAATTAATGTAAAGATTGATCGCCTGACTGACTCACTGATGGATTGATTTCATTGTAACCTCACCTTTCTACTCCAGAGCAATGTTCAAGGCAGCTTTACATAGGACAGAATAAAAGCAGCAGATAAAAAACAGATGCAACCTGAAAAGCAGCTTAATCTAAAAACAGGCAAATCCTTATGATAAATATTGAACAGTTTACTAAGCCGATTTAGGAAGATGCGTCTTCATACCCTTCTTGAAAGCAACAAAAGTAAGAATTGATCATACCTCTGAAAAGAGCGCACTCCACAGGCTGGGAGCAATTTGGGAGGAATCCCTCTGGCACACACCCATCCAATAGGGTTTCATAGGCTCAAGAAGGCTTGTCCTAAGCATTAGTGAGCTAATGAGATGACAAGTGCTTCCGTAGATAAGCCAGGGCTACGAGCTGTTGGAAATCCTGTTAAACTAAAGATCTAGAGTTGATCCCAGTAAGCAACTGGCAAACGGTGCAGGTGTTTTCTGTATAAGGTAATACGATTTTCCTGCCATGCATCAGATAGAAAGCTGACATGTTGCATATTTCACCTGTTAGAAAGCCTGGGCCTTCTTCAAAAATAGCACCACACACAGCTTATTGCAATAATCAAGATGCAATACGACTAAGGCAGAGTGGTCCTCTCTACTTTCAAGTGGTCTTCTACTTTCCCCCATGCAAGGAGGTGCATATTCTTGAGTGTAAGCTTAACTGCAGCCAGATACTTCTTACGAGTACAATTAGATTTTATTAAATGAAAAAAATAGGTTTGATTCTTTTTTAAATAGTTTTTTTAACTGAAAAGTCTCTTCATGCCCTTTAATAGCCAGATTTTCAAAACATAAAAATGCTGGGGAGTATGAACCATCTTAGGGGCAGGAGGCTCATAATGTGGTAAATTTGTCCCATACGCCCTGGAAGCCACAAAAGTACATTTTGAGTAGAATGAATGAATGAATGAAATTTTAAAATGTAAGGGATGGAGGAAAGCTGATAGGGTTGGCAGCTGGGGGTATTATGTCACAAGCTCTGTATGTGCAATGTTTCCAAGCAACTGATGTCTCCTGAGCCACTTCATTCATTGGTGGGTGAGATTCTTGAAAAGCTCGAAGTGACAGAACTTGGGGGCATATGTTTTTGGACTATCATTCAGACATGGTATTCTGGGAGAAGCAGTCCAAAAACGTAAAGTAAAAAAGATCTGGGGAGTACAAAAATCTAATGGGCTCAAGAACATGCAGGACTCTGATGAGCAGCAGAAGTATCAAAATCATGTGTGAAAATTTGATTAATTCAGGACAGACACTAGAAGCTAGTCATTAAAAAAATTAGAAAAACATTTTATAGCCATTCTAGTCTTTACATTCACACCACAGAATGTGGCAATGCAAAAAACAAATCAAAACAAAACGAGAATGGTTTATATTATGACAACACCATACAATGATATTTATATACTGCTTTTCATGAGGTAAACTGTGGCCACAGATGGTTTACTAAACAGCTAAAAATATCAAACAAGTGTAATTTAAAGGGGAAAATTAAATACAACAGCTAGATCATTTTAAAAAGCTTCTCTTCCTGTAAGGTTGAGCATAAGCAGAGTTTTCTAAGAATGGTGTCAACCAATGAAGGTGCTATTATACAGAACATCTTATCCACAGATCAGAACTTCACGTGGCTCTTTACAATGAAAAGTTTTTAGCAGCTTCTGTTGGGTATAGATTTTGGCTTTACTTTCTAATCAAGTCAGCACCCCGAGGAGCAGTAGGGTATGGGGACAAGCCATCCCAAACAATAATATTCAAATGCAGGAAGGAGATGACACCTTTTCCAGGTCACTTTAAACATTTCAAACTTCGCAAGCTTTCGTAGTTCACGATTAGTGGTACCTTGGCTTACAAACGCCTCAGTTAACGTGATTTTCGGTTTATGAATGGAAATCTATTGAAAATAATGCCTCAGGTTGTGAATTTTTTCGCAATATGAAGCAAGTTTTCCCAGGATGCATTGCTGTAAAACGGGTGCACGCCTTTTGTAAATGCATTTATGACAGCTGTGGGTATGTTTTTGGCAGTTTTCACTGCTTCCGTGGCAACAGGTGCATTTTGGGTGCATTTTCAGCTGTTTTGGCCACTTCTGCCTCGGTTTACAAATTTTTCGCAATACAAAATGTCCCAGAGAACGCATTGAATTCATAAACCGAGGTACCACCGTACTCCTTCAGGCTACCGTGGCATGGAGTATGTAGTCCCAGCAATCAAGCTTCTCTTCTAATACTCATTGCCCCGAGAGGTTTCTCTCAACCTGGAGGTCAGAAAGAAGCATAGCCGTTCCCTGAGGCCTGGTGATCTGACTTACCTGGCTGTTTTTGTTTTTTGACAAATGAGGCTTTGATGGAAAAGATATGGAGCACCTAATAAAAGGTCAAGATTGTGCACAACTATTTGTTCCAAAGCTCAGTGGTAGCTCCCACGCTTTCTATGGTAAAAGTGCCTGGTTCAACTCTTGAAGTAGGCGGTTAGGGTAAATAAAACCCAAATGCCTGACAACATTAGAGGGCGGCTGCCAGTCAGAGTCAATGAGGCTGAATAACATAGATCAATGGGCTCATCTAGTGCCACGTAAAACAACTCCTTACGTCGCTAACCAGCCAGAATGTTACAAGCCTGACCAAAATGTTTACCTTCTCGCGTGCTGTCAGAAGTGAATGACGATGCCTTGCCAGAATAATTCTGCTTTGAGCCATTTTTGCTAACAGGTGCGGGTGTACAAGCTGTCACAGCATATGCACACCATGCAGAAGTGGTTGTCTGTTTTTAGCACACTTGTGGGTTCATGTATGCTGTTCTAAGGGGGGAAAGCCTCCTTTTTCCGGCACAGATGGGCACCATGCCAGCCAAGGTTGGACTTTAATTCCCATATGACTCACCTGTCCAATTATGGGACTTCAGGGGCTGCCTTTCAACAGCATGTGGAGGAACATGATTATTCTAGAGTGCAAGCCTGTAGTAGATACCAGCCTAAAGTTGTCTCTGCACCACCACCATCATCACCACCACCACCACCACCACCACTAGGCCTTGCTCAAGAGCACTGAGCTGCTGTTGCTTTTCTTAGGCCATGTGGCCCTACATCTTGCTGAGGGGAAGCACTCTGCACATGCAGGACTGCAGTGGCTTAGTGGTTAAGATGCTCAACTTGAAAACTGGAAGGTCAGCAGTTCGAGAATCCAGGGATGCACAACAGAGTGAGCTCCCATCATCTGTCCCAGCTCCTGCCAACCTAGCAACTTGAGAGTAAGAAATTGCAAGTAGATAAATAGGTACCACTTCGGTGGGAAGGTAAACTATGTTCCATGTCTAGTCCTGCCTGCCACATGACCACGGAAACATATGCAGATGCAGATGGTACTGGTTCTTTGGCTATAAATGAAGATGAGCACTGAAACCTAGAGTCAGATACGCCCAGTGATGGGATGCAACAGGTTTGCACCAGTTCGACAGAACCGGTAGTAACTTTTCACAGTGGCCTGGAGAACCAGTAGCAGCTTTTGGGGGGAACCACCTTCGGGGCTTACCTTTTCACTTGGTGTGCATGCACACCTACAGTGCTTGGTGCATATGCATGGCCTCCTTGCTGTCCTCCCAAGTGGGGAGGAGGAAGAGAAGCTGCTAGCATGAAGCTCCCTATAGCCTGCTCCCAGGGTAAGTGACTCGCCTTTGGATGCGGTGTGTCTGTGTGTATTTTAATGTGTATTTAAAACCTTTACCTACTGTATATTGACATACTACGACAGTTCCTAAAAAGGCCTGGCGGCCTGGCTTGGGGTTTTTAAGCAAAGTCTTGGAGTTACCTTATCAATAAGCTACACCTGTGCTGTTCCAATTGCTGTTCCAATTGGAGAACCCTTAGGGAGGTACAGCTGTTTTACATTTACATTAAGGCATATTATCCTAGAGAACTGGTAGGGATGACCATATCCATCTTGCAACATGGTGCTGCCCAGGCACTTATACTAACAAGTAAGTGATGGGTTTGTGTTTGAGGTGGGTGGGTTGATTGGTGTTTGGGGTGGGTGTTTGGGTGGGTGGGTATATTTTAATGTAATTTTTATTTTATTTATTTATTTATTTATTTTATGGGTTTGTGTTGTGAGTGGGTGGATGGATGTGTGGGTTGAAGTGTGTGTGAGGTTATTTTTATTTTATTATTTTATTCTTAATTTTTCTTTGGCACCACCCATGATGTCATGATGTCATGATGTTAGCTCCATCCATACTGTGATGACATCATGGTGGGATAGTAAAAATTTTGACATCTCACCACTGGATACGACTGGCTTTCAAGCAAGGAGAACCTTTACCCTGTACTTGCACAGTGTTTACTTACTCTGCCACATGAGAACAGAACACCTCCACCTTTGTGTGCTTCACTTCTTGGCCTCCAAATATTTGGGCCCTGCCTCTTCACAATTGATAAGATCCAGAAAGCAATGCACAATATATATATATATTCTCCTGCTACACAATTGATAAGATCCAGAAAGCAATGCACAATATATATATATATTCTCCTGCTACTACCCCAGTCAGGTACAATGGCTAATGCTAAAAGCTGCAGTGAATGGAGTGGACATCGGGATGGGGACTAAGAACATCAGAAAGCATAACTGTGTGTTCCTTCAATCCCTATAATCGGGGCCAGTGTAGCAAAGGATGCTTTCCCCATCAGTCCCTCTTAAGTGGGGTGGTGGCTTGTGGAATGGTGATAGCATTTCCTGAACTGCTGTGCGATGTGATTAATGCTGTCACTAGTCACTGGTGTCCATTAGTGGCTGGCAGTGCCACATAACGTTTTATCAGGAGCAGGAAGCCTGTCGGGGAGGAGGAGTTGTGGGGTGGCGTGTGTGGGTGTGGGTGTGTGTTTGTGCGTGTGTCTGGTGTGTGTGTGTAAGCATCAATCCCATCCAGACCCTGTCATATCCACCCTTCCTTCTCCCCCCATGCTCAGTTAGTGATTTCACCCGCCAGCCACCGCTAATGGCCTCGTAAATGAAATTTTATTGTTTCTGTCTCAAAAAAGTCTAGAGAGAAAAAAAGCCAAGCTATAAATCCTGAGGAGGGGGAGGAAAGGGGGGGCATTGTAAGAAAGAAATGATCTCAGAATGAGGAGGGGGAGAAAGGAAGAAAGCAAGACATGAGGAGGAAAGGGTTGATTCTTCCTCTATTTTCAGCCATGCTTCTCTGAGAAGTGACAAAGGATCCCCCAAACCAGGGGTGCCCAAACTTTTTGAGCTGTGGGCTGGTCACATGGTTCAGCGGGCCAGTCACGTGGTTCAGAGGGCCAGTCACATGGTTCAGAGGGCCATTCATGTGGTTCCTCCCACCTGAAGCGGAAGTAAAACGTGCCTTGCAATCTGTGTTTCACAACAGGATGAAATAAATTTTGGGCTGCCATTTTCTCTGCTTAAACCAGTGGTGCCCACACTATGGCCTGTGGGCCAGATATGGCCCCTGATGCCAATTCATCCAGCCCATGCTGCCCTCGGCACTTCCGGAAACGGAAGCAAAATGTGCCCATATGGGTGCATTTTACTTCCGCTTACAGGAGCGCTGAGGGCAGCGCGGGCCAGATGAATTAGTGTCAGGGCCAAGATCTGGCCCACAGGTCATAGTTTGGGCACCCTGGTCCAAACCTTTGCCTCTCCGTTCAAGCAAAAGTTGTACATCTGAGATCTGGGGGGAGGAAGGAGTGAACACAAGTCTGAATGGAAATACCATTGGCTTTCTGGGCAAACCATATACAGCTCATCAGTCCCAAATGGAAACAGCGACATCCTCGCTCCTTGCGGGCCTTCCAACGAACTGAGCCATGATCCAAACCCTAAAGAGGCTCCAATTACTATAGTCGTCAGCTTAAAAATAATAAAACAAGTCTCAGCAACCCAAGTGGGGAAATGCAGATTTAAGCCAGCAGGAAGCTTGGCTGTTACCGCAGAGCCCAGCCTGGAATGATTAAAACTTTCACTGCAGTAAGATGGGCAAAACTAAGGCAGGCTTGCTTGTTCTGTGCCCACAGTGGTCACACTGAAGAAGGAAAGGGAAAATGAGGAAAGATTAAATTCAAACAACTCCCATGGGCCAGAGAGAGGGAGAGTCTGTTAGGATTTTTAATCCATTAGTGCCAGCCAGATGAATAATACAAACTTAACTAGGTACTTTCCCAGTTCTGGAAACTGGCAACCGCCTCCCTGTAGTGGTCTTACTTTTATTTACTATGATCTTACTTTTATTTTTATGTAATTAACATATTATAATACTAAAACAATCACTGTGGTGTTTTTTGTTCTGGGCAATTATGTTACCTCCATCCCATGATAATGCTATAAATAATGTCCTGTTATTAATTGCTCTGTTCAGCTCTTATGAACTGAATGCTGTGGTTTCTTTTATTGGTCCCATCCATCTCATATTTGGCTTTCCTCTTCTCCCACTTTTCTTAAAACAACTGTCTTTTCCAGCAAGTACGGCAGCATCAGTTTGGTCATTTTTGCTTCTAAAGAGAGATGAAACTTGATTTGATCTATGACCCACTTATTTGTCTATCTAGTGGTTCTTGACATTAAAGAGAACAATAGTTCTCTTCCAGCACTATATACTGGATAAATCAATCTCTTTCTTGGCAGTTTTCTTTACTGAGCAGCTTTCACACCCATACATGGTGACTGGGAGGGAATACAGGAATGTGGATGATCTTGGCCTTGGTCTTCAGTGACAGATCCTTACACTTTATGAAGAGCCCTCGTGACACAGTGTTTAAGCTGTTGTACCACAGTCACAATTTTGTGTGTTGGATCCTGATGGAGCTTCCTCTCTTTTCAGCCATGCTTCTCTGAGGAGAAGTGACAAAGGACTGGAAGTTGACGCAGCCTTCCATCCTTCCAAGGTCGGTAAAATGAGTACCCAGCATGTTGGGGGCAAAATGCTAATTACCTTGTGAACTAAGTGCTATGGGGCAGTATGGAAGTGTAATTGCTATTGCTATGATCTTCTCTAGTACTTCATAGCTGCTTCCCCAAGTCTCACTCTTCTGATTTCTTGGCTGCAGTCTCCATTTGGATTTATGACTGAACCAAGAAATACAAAATTGTTTAACAATTTCAGTTTCTTCACCATCTGTGTTAGAGTTATGCAGTTCTCCTGTAGTCATTCTTTTGTTGTCTTAATGTTCAATTGCTTAATCAGGAGTCATTTCAAGCCACTGCTGCTTCCTGCTAGTAATATGGTGTCATCTGTACATTTTAAATTACAGTATTGCTTATTTTACAGATTTTCACTCTGGCTTCATCTGTATGTAATCCAGCTTTCTGTATGATATATTCTGAATACAGATCAAACAAATAGGGAGATAAAATACACTCTTGCCTGACATCTCATTTGCCTGTGATAAGCCATTCTGTTTCTACATTTTCTGTCTTAAACACGAACTTCTTGTCCACAATATAGGTTATGTATCAGTGGCTCAAGTGGTTAAGATGCTGACTGGAAGGTGGCAGGTCAGCAGTTCGATACCCAAATTCTGCAGGACAGAGTGAGCTCCCGTCTTTGTCCCAGCTCCTGCCAACCTAGCAGTTCGAAAGCAAGAAATTGCAAGTACAGTAGATAAATAGGGACCACTTCGGTGGGAAGGTAAACAGCATTCCGTGCATTCTGATGTCCCGTCATGCCTGCCACATGACCACGGAAGTGTCTGCAGATGCAGACAACGCTGGCTCTTTGGCTATGAAACAGAGATGAGCATTGAACCCTAGAGTTGGATACGACTGCCTTTGGAGCAAGGGTGACCTTTATGTTTACTATCAGGTCAATCAAGCCTTGAGTCACACTCATTTCATTTAGAACAATCCCTATCTTTTCATGATCCACACAGTCAAAGGTAGGGGTGCCCAAACTACGGCCTGTGGGCCAGATCCAGCCCCCAACACCAATTCATCTGGCCCAAGCCACCCTCGCCACTCGTGAAAGTAAAACATGTATGTGTGGGCATGTTTTACTTCTGCTTCCGGTGAGAGGAACCACGTGACTGGCCCACGGCCTGAAACGTTTGGGCACCCCTGGTCAAATGTTTCACTGTAGTCTATAAAACATAGATTGATCTCAAATTCTTTGGTACACTCCAGCAGCTGACATATACCATCACTTTTCAAAATCCATCTTAAGCACAGGGCATTTCTCACTCGATACAAGGTAAAAAGTCTTTGCTGCCATATCTTAAGTACCAGTTTGCTTTCATAGGAAATTAATGCATTGGTCCTTCCGCTCTCTTTGGCTTCCCCTTTCTTCAACTGTATTAAAATGAAACTTAAAAGCATATCATTAAAAATACAAGTAAAAAGTACAACCTCCCACATTAAAAGCCTTTAGTGGCCCCTTCAGTTGCCAAACACTTGCTAGGGAAACGTCTCTGGCTTGCCAGCAAAACAGTAACAAAAAAGAGGCCAAGCCTAGCCTACCTAGAGAGGAAAGTTCGACAGCCTGGTAGCAGCCAACCAAAGGGCCATATCTCAGTCCTCAATAATAGGGTGGAATAGCGGAGAAAGCAGCCTTACTTGAAGGATCTTAAAACTTAGGCAAGTTTAAACAGGGAAGTGTGGTCCTTCAAGTAATTGCCTAACTCTACACCAAGTCCAGTTTTCTTGCCCATTGTTTCCTGTTCAAAAAGAAGTGAACCAATCTACATAGCAGAAAGTGGTAACCCTCCAGATGTTTTGGACTACAACTCCCACAAACCCTTGCCATTAGCCATGCTGGCTGAGCTTTCTGGGAGTTATAAGTCCAGATCACCTCCTGCACAAATGGCTCACTACAACTGGTCGAGCAAATATAGGCTCTCCTCTTCCATCCAGAGGCAAGAGTGAAACAGGTAAACTGCCCTCTGGTTTGTAAAACCACATGCCCTACCACATGTCCACAGAAACATCTGCAAAACAGACAGCACTGGCTCTTCAGAGATGAGCACTGAATCCTAGAATCAGATACGACTGGCTTTCAAGCAAGGGTGACCTTTACTATTTTAGATTTATACAGACTCAGGCTGGACAATATTTTAAAATTATACAAATCCACACAACCCTCTTTTAAAAATAAAGTAAAACCTCGGATAACGTTAAAACCTGGTTCCACAAGTCTTGGTGTTATCCGATTTTTAGTGTTATCCAATGCATGTTAAAATCATATGGGATCCATAGAGATACATTGTAACCACACAGGCTTTAGCGGTTGTTATCCGATGCATCCCATAGGATCTTAATGTTATCCGATGCAATTCTCCCCCCCAGATTGCTTAATGTTATGCGATTTTAGTGTTATCTGATACTAATGTTATCCGAGGTATTACTGTATACTGAATACATAATACATTAGAACTGTTCCTAACCCTGCCGTAGATCATGAATCCTGTTTTTTACTGCAGTGTTATCTTTTGTTCAGGCTATCCCAAAGATTTTTAATCTCCAAACAAAGGGGTATGACAGCCATGCCTGTGACTGAAAATCACCAGCTTAAAATAAATAAATAATTTTGAAAGTGGTGCCTGTTAATTTAGTGAAATTAATTAAAATATAAAGGTGTATATTTATATATAGTTAGTTTTAAAAGCATATCGTTAATTAGTTTTACCATATTTTCATGTATTTTAATTACTGAAACTCACTAACAGCCCCTGCTTCTGCAGTTTTTGCTTCAAATATTTCCCATTCCACAAGGACTATGAAATGTAACAAAGAAGTTGTGGATTTGGCTCGTTATAGTTCATCTGCGGAGACAAGAAAACCCTCCCTTCACTGCTGTGGGCTGCCATAGTTGGATAGATGTGTTTTTGACAATCACACTTTGCCTCTTTTTAAGCACACACGTTTTAGGGTAAATTCATTCAGGCATGAGTATCTCTCAGTTCCTCAGTCAGTTATGATTCATTGGTATGCGCATAAACTGACAGACACAGTGGAAATTCTATCTGAGGTTACGTGAGGTAACACAAAAGTTTTGTCTCTCAGTGTGTTTGCCGGGGGTGTGATGGCCTGTCTACACGTGGCTGTCTTTCTCCAGTGCAAATGCAAACAGGCAGCAATGGAGAAATTTTCACCACACTTCTTTCCTGCTTGACCGTATTAGGAGTTGGGGTCCAAAACATTTGAAGGGCCAGCAATTCCTCCGCCCTGTCTGAGTGTCAAAGGCAGGGTAAGCAGAGGATGGTTGTCGCCATCTGATTATGTTGGAGGATTGCAGTGCCCCATGCCCGTTACTTTTGCCCATCCTGGCTAAATTTTATGGGAGTTGCAGGCCAACATCTGGAAGCTGAACTTTGCTCACTGCTGACTAGTGTTATCAGGTCAACAACCTCGCATCCCATTCCCTTAGGGTTCGAGCCCAAAATCTGAGGCAAGAAAGTGGGCTTAAAGGAGGCTATAGGATAGGCACTTGTGACGTCACGGGGCAAGCAGGAAAGTAGAAGAGGTAAACTGCTTCTAGACCAGCCAGTGGTGGGATGTCAAACATTTTACTACCCCACCATGATGTCATCACAGTGTGGATGGAGCTGACATCATGGGCGGAGCCAACATCATGACATTGTGACATTGTGGGCAGGGCCAAAGAAAAAATAATAATAAATACAATAAAAATAAGCACGCGCACACACACAGCTCAATCCACCCACAACACAAACCCGTAAATAAATAAAATAAATAAATAGAATAAAAAATACATTGCAATGCACCCACCCACCCCAAACACAAATCAATCAGAGCTATTAAACCAGAGTTTAAAGCTTATTCTGGCTATTCTTTCTCACACTAGGTAGATTGGAAGGAACTACAGAATGAACTCACCACAAGATGGCTTCATTTTGGCACTTTGCAACTTTGCAACAGTTAAAGAAGTTAGGTACTAAGTCTTTGCCTAACCAGTTCTCTAGGATAATATGCCTTAATGTAAATGTAAAACGGCTGTACCTCCTTAAGGGTTCTCCAATTGGAACAGCAATTGGAACAGCACAGGTGTAGCTTATTGATGAGGTAACTCCAAGACTTTGCTTAAAAACCCCAAGTCAGGCCGCCAGGCCTTTTTAGGAACTGTGGTAGTACGTCAATATAGGTAAAGGTATTAAATACACATTAAAATACACACAGACACACCACATCCAAAGGTGAGTCACTTACCCTGGGGAGCAGGCTATAGGGAGCTTCAGGCTAGCAGCTTCTCTTCCTCCTCCCCGCTTGGGAGGGCAGCAAGGAGGCCGTGCATACGCGGCAAGCACTGTAGGCTTGCATGCACACCAAGTGCTTGGTGTGCATGCACAGTGGGGGAACCAGTCAAAAGGTAAGCCCCAAAGGTGGTCCCCCCAAAAAAGCTGCTACCGGTTCTCCGAGACACTGGGAAACGTTGCTACTGGTTCTGGCAAGCTGGTGCAAACCTGATGCATCCCATCACTGAGACCAGCTGATCATGGAGACAAGAGGTGTTCCACACCTTGCCTTGTTCTTGATGGATCAAGCCCATGCACCTTTCTGACTTTCTCCCCCTCTCTTTGCTTTTTGTTGTGGCTGAAGCGCAAGCAAGATGATGCAAATAGATCCTTCAGTGCTGAGTCAGTGAGTCCTGGTCCCAGTTGGGAATGGATAGAGATGAATGCTCAACATTTCAAAATCCCCTCACACAAGAAATCAAATTTCATCCTCCTCAGCTCTGTCTGAGATTGATCTTCCTGCCTGGAGACTCAGAGAAGCATAGTTTCTTTTAATTTAAATGATGACGCCAGTGAGGGAAAATGAGGTCTTGGCATCCTCACTTGACAACAGTGTTTTCCTTCACAATCTAGCCAGTGACCTGGGACTTGGTAATCCTATTTCTTACCTCAATTTTTTGTATACAGCAGGGGTGCCAAACTATGGCCCATGGGCCAGATCCACCCCCTGATTCTAATTCATCTGGCCTGCACCATCCTCATCGCTCCTGGAAGCAGAAGTAAAATGTGCCTGTACGCGCCTGTTTTACTTCCACTTCCGGGAGCAACAAGGGTGGTGTGGTCCAGATGAATTGGCATTGGGGGCTGGATCCGGCCCATGGGCCATAGTTTGGGCACCCCTGGTTTAAGCAGAAAAATGGCATCTTAAAGTCTATCTCAAACCAGTTGCAAAACAGATTGCAAGGCGTGTTTTACTTCTACTTCTGGTGGGTGGAACCAACTGACTGGCCCACTGAACCACGTGACTGGCCCATGGCCTGAAAAGTTTGGGCAGCTCTGGTATACACTTTGTCAGTGGAAAGTCATCCTGACTGAAAGAATGCTCACAAAATGACCACATTTGATTGTCCCCTAATGCGTTCTCGCCCTGTCCCAAGGTGTGAGAAAACCTAGCCTGCACCAGTCCTATACCAGTGAGCCTTGGCCAAAGGTAGCTGAAAGCCACCAGTGACTCTTTAGTCTCAGCACCGGGCAATCGGCAACTGCCATTTCAATTCCCCAGTGCTCCAAAACAACTCTACGGGAACAGAAAATGACAACTCTCTGGAAAAGAAAATTAAAGGAGATGCCAGGTAAGAGGTTAGCCGTGGGGCCCCGACCTCTGTTCAAGGGCACCAGGACACTCGATTTTACTGGGCTCCAGTTAACTCAAACTGGCTGAACGAGAGAGGTATTTGGAGTCTGCTGACAAGAGGCGCCGTCACTGTTTTCTGCCCAAACTCTGAACGACCTTGTGTGTGTGGGGGGGGGGGGGGAGGCTTGACGATTCATAGCCAAAACCTGCCACTAACCCCAGGACCCTCCAGAGTTGCCGAACCGCAAATGCCGCCACCGCATTTCCCTGCTTCATTAAGCCTCACCTTGTGGGCTCCTCACAGCATTAATAAAGCCTTTAACATTGTTAATTGCTTCCCTCTCTAAGAGGAGGCTCAGGGGCAGCGGCTAGAGAGAAACGAGTGGCTGTTAATAATCCTGTTCAGAAACTTGTTGCCTGCACTGAAGCTAAAAAAAGATGGCTGTTTGGTGGGAGTGGGGAGGAGAATGGCAGCCAGGTTTTCTGGATTGATCTAGGCCAGGGGTACCCAAACTTTTTGGGCCATGGGCCAGTCATGTGGTTTAGCAGGCCAGTCACATGGTTCAGCGGGCCAGTCATGTGGTTCCTCCCACCAAAAGTAGAAGTAAAATGCACCTTGCTATCTGTTTTGCAACAGGGTGAGGTAGATTTTAAGCTGCCATTTCCTCTGCTTTAACCAGTGATGCCCAAACTACAACCCACAGGCCAGATCCGGCCCCCAGTGCCAATTAATCCAGCCTGCACCGCCGGCTGGATTAATTGTTGCTCCTGAAAGCAGAAGTAAAACACGCCTGTATGGGACTGATGAGGGCAGTGCGTGCCAGATGAATTGGCGTTGGGGGCTAGATCTGGCACGCAGGCTGTAGTTTAGGCAGGGGTTTCTTCTGGGGTGATCTAGGCTTAGTTTTGGAAAGCACTGTAGGATGCTATCAACTAAAATCAGACAATGCCTTTAATATGAAAGCAGGACTCAAGGACATGGTTTTCAACTCCCAATATTCAAACTCTCAACACAATAGTCTTAAACCACAGGACCATACACAACAGTCTTGAAGACTACTGCATGTTGATTGGGGTGTTGGCTGTGATTGTGTAATTTCTTCCTGTGGAAGTGAAGGCTGTCCAGGTCCAGGAATAATGCCCTGGATCAGGGGTTCTCAACCTATGGCCTGTGGGCTGGATCCGGCCCACAGTGCCTAATAATCTGGCCCCCACCCTCACTCCAGCCACCGCTGCCACTGTAATCTGCCACATACTCATTTAAGGCCACTGTAAACACATTTATGACAACCAGCCCGGCCCCCTCAACTGTTTGAAGGAGCATGACCTGGGCCCCAACTTAAAAGGTTGAGAACCCCTGCCCTGGAGGCTACTGTGGTCTGGGTAAAGGGGATCAAGCTAAATCCTGATGAAACAGAAGTCATTTTGGTAAAGGCAAATCCCAACCGGTTGGTTGGTGGATCCGTTCCTGATCTAGACAATGTCACTCAGACAGACTCCACTCAAAGAAAGGGTCCAGATTTTGAGTGCTCTCCTTGACCCGGTGGAGCAGTGGAATTGGGGAGAAGAATAATGTAACAATTGAAAAATCGCAGCCACTGATCCTTGTCTTACTGCCTGGACACAGCTGATGACATCATCCAAATTGCCCAGGGCAGCTTCATCAACAAGATTTCAGATAAAATCTAGTCTCTTTGCTAATTATGTTTCACACTCATCATTTAGAAACAGAGTCCCTCTTTTCTGCATGCTTCCTTTACAGTTATCAAATCCGAGCTGTTCTATATAGTACTGGGAGTTAAGCGGATGACTGATATGATATGTTATATACCACCCTGCAGGGGGGAAAGTAATATTTTAATCCCCCATCCTGCAATAAAATGTTATTTGCATGTGCTGAATGTGACATGAAGAAGAAAGGGTTAGCATAAACCTCTCCTTGTTGAACTTAGTTAGGGAGGCAGCTTTTTATGAATAAGATAATTTAGAGCCACAACCGAGGCTTGCAGACAAGGTAGCCAAATTTAGAGACTGCAAAAATGTGCTGTTTGGAGGACATGAGGCTGCCTGTTGCTTTCGGCTGCTAGAAAGGCATGAACCCTCTTGATCCCATTTTGAACTTCAGCCTGTGCTTCTAGCAGCACTTTCCTAGTCAGAAGGAAATGTTAGTTAGTTAATTAATTAATTAATATTGCCGCCCACTCGCCGTGGTGACTCAGGGCAGCTTACAGACAATACGGTACAATCAATAAAATAATAATAATATAATAATAATACAATTAATAAAACAGTAGGGAACCAATCTGGGATAGGATCAATATGGCCCTTTCAACGCTCAAACCCTGGTGTTCTTTCCTGTTCCTCTGCCCTTTTCCTAAGCTTAGCCCATGAAGCCCTAAGGGCTGATATGGCGAGTGATAGCTGTGGGACTGTTCAAATATGGATCTGAGTCCAGAATACTATAGCTTCAAAATAGGGGTGACTGAAAGGTTCACACAATTGCCCAGTCCTGCACTGAAAGAACAGCTGAAGACTGGCTCCTGGACCAGCCCCTTCCTTGGATAGATGCAACTGCAGCCTGCACTACTCTTTCTGCTGCTGCTGTATACAAATCCGAATATAGGCAATCATCATGGCAATCAACTATGAAGACTGTCCTGAGAATATAATGCAATGGCCTATCATTTGCCTTCCGCATTGCAGCATGACACTCATACCACTGATCCAGTTCTACGAGTCACTTTCTGGTCCTGAGACCTTTCGGCAGACAAAATCCTCCTCAGGCCAGACCAGTATTGATGAAGCTGCTGCCCTCCATCAAGAGGGATTCAAGTGGGATTTAATCCACTTGGGGACCATCACCCTTCCCTGTGGACTTTGGCACCCAAGGCTGTTAGTCCTCAGGGTTGTCAGGCTAGTTAACCGCAGCCTGACAATCGGAATTGAGTCATTGGCAGTAGAGTCTACTCTATAATCATAGCAGGATAACCTGGCCAAATTGTGCAAGGACATCCTGTAGAGTCCCTCAGCCTTCCTTACATGGTCTGTGCCTGCAGGCAGTAAGATGAAGAGCTAAAAGACTGAGGTGGTGCTGCAGAACCACACCATATATACAGTACTGTATACCACTGCAGTATACCACTACAGTATATCACTGTAAGCAATGCTTTTTCAAAAAGAACAAGAGGATGATACATTTTGGAGCAACTCTCTCTTCCTCTTCCCCTTCCCCTTCCCCTCCCCTGGTTGGATGATGATGATGATGATGATGATGATGATGATGATGATGATGATGATGATGATGATGATGATGATGATGATGATGATGATGTAGGGAGCTTTAACACAGAGAGCACTGAGATACAGGTACTGTACTGTATATGATTTCCCTATGCTTGTGTAGATGGGGGTGTACTGTGCAAAGCAAACAAATCTGTTGGGGAGTCTTATGTGTATCCCAGTCCTCATAAAACTGTGAAGACTTAGTGGTTAAGATGCTGACCTTGATGACTGGTAGGGCGGAAGGTCAGCAGTTTGAGACCCAGATGCTGCAGGATGGAGTGAGCTCCCGTCATCTATCCCAGCTCTTGCCAACCTAGCAGTTCGAAAGCAAGAAATTGCAAGTAGATAAACTGGTACCGCCTCAGCCGGAAAGGTAACAGCTTTGGTGTCTAGTCATACCTGCCATATGACCATGGAAACATCAGTAGACTCAGACAGCACTGGCTCTTTGGCTGTAAACAGAGACTAGCATTGAACCCTAGAGATGGACACGACTGGCTTTTGAGCAAGGGAGACCTTTACCTCATAAGAAAAGCCCCTTCCCTGTGCCCCACTGTCAGTGGTGTGCTGGCCCACAGGGATACAGGGACTCAGCCTGGTGCACCCCAGCAACTGGCGCCTCCCAGAGGCAGGCAGAGGTAATGGGAATGTATGGGGTTTTCCCCCTAACCCCCCAATAGAAGTCCCCATTGCTTCCTGTCCACCGCTCAGCCATGGTCCCAGTACACCCCTGCTCATTGTCCGCCGTAACCTTCTTGGGGCTTGCTCTTCCTCAGGGAATGCTGAATGGTGTTTAACACTCGCCTCTAATTTAAAACTAGTCAAGAACGAGGCCTCAAGACGGTTGTGCTCCACCCTGCCTGCCTCCATCTGCCTGTAAATCTTCAGCGCTCGCACACATCCTTCCCTCGGCCTCTGGCTGAAAAAAAGAGGGGAGATTATAATGTGAATCGGATAGAAGTTCAGAGCAGCCTCATAAAGATTAATTACGATCAGGGGGCTTTTAGCACATTAATCGCCTACGACACTGGCATTTTATGCCAACCCTGTCTACAGCCAGGGAGAAGGGGGGAAGAGGGGAGCATAACTAGATGCCTTGAGCTGCGCATCACAATAAGTGAGTGTTTGGGGAAGGGATGGGGCAGGGCGGAGAAATGGGGCGGACTTCTGGGTTCAATACAACTGCTTTCAGGAGACCTTAGGAAAGTGAGTTTGGTTAAGCCAAAGGGAGCTCAGACATGATCAACAGAACAGTAGCCAAGTACATAATAAGAAGACATTCCTGAAAGCCTCTTTCTCTTTCCAACCTCTTACTCGGCCTTCCAACACAAACCTAAATTTTAAACATCTGGTGGAGTCTTCATGCATACTAAGAGAGAACAACTGGCCCACTCGTGGCAAACCGGCTCTGTTGGCCTAAGCCAGGTAGCTGGACTTATGGTCTTCAGTTTTCCATTGCTTTCCTAGAGCTGAAGTAGTGCAAGGGAAAGGCATCTGTCAACCAGAAGAGCCAGAGGTTGCTAAGGGCCCATTTTGAGAGTGGGGAGGCACCCTGTGTTTACCTGTCCTCTGGCTCACCCCCCCCCCTCCGGGTGTTTCCATTACACCCTCCCAACACGGGGACTCCTGGTTTCTTTTGTTCTTTCCTTAGGAAGTTTGGGCTCCACAGAAGGAATCTGGTGGCTTAGAGAGAGTATGGAAGGGAATGAATTGGATGTCTTGCTCCCCCTTGGCTACCCCGACCCTAACCACTACAAGAGTCCTGGGCCTGAGGAAATGGGTTGCAGATGATGTCTGGATGGAGTGGCGCTGGGGAACCCCCTTCTCCAAGCTTCACAAAAATACATATTCCCTGACCATCTGCCCCGGCCTCCACCAGTCCCTAGAGAAGGGGTGTCCAACTACAGCCTGTGGGCCAGATCCAGCCCCCGATGCCAATTCATCAAGCCTACACCGCCCTCATCAATCCTGGAAGCGGAAGTAAAATGTGCCCATTTCCACTTCTGGGAGTGACAAGGGCGGTACAAGCCAAATGAATTGCTGTCAGAAGCTGGATCTGTCCCACAGGTCGAAGTTTGGGCACCCGTGCCCTAGAGGGTAGTAAGTAAGAGCCACTCAAGGATGAGATGTTCAGAGCTCAGATGGGATTGATTCTTCCTCCTAAAAGTACAAAAGAAACAGAAACGGGGTGGGGGAGAGATCAGACCCATGCTAAGGGGTGATCATGGTTCCCTGGAGGCACACCCAAGAGCTTCAACAGCTGCTTAGGAACTACTAGGGCGAAGGGATGGCGTGGGAATCACCTTCCTTCCTGACGCTGAAATGCAGCTGCTTCTAGGGAAGGCAAAGCGAGGCTGAACCTATGATCCAGGGGATCAAGGGGGGGGGGGGATGAAGCAAGAGAGAGACCCAATTGCATTTGGGTGGGTAGGTGAGAACGTGATTTTTTGGAGGGATCTCCTGTCTGTCCATGAATTTAAAATGAGACTTTTGCAGGATAGGTAGGGAAGCGAAGTCGCTTTGGGGGGGAGAAGCCTATATTCTATAAGGTGGGAAAGGGCGCCATCTGGTGGCCATCCGGTGGATTTCGACAACGCGAGGAGGTTGGCCTGAGCTCATGGGGGGCGCTACCTCACACCCCCCCCGCGTCCCCCACCCTTTCATCCCTCCTCGACTAACCACCTCCCGCCCCCGCCCCACATCTTCCCCTAACAGCTCCATTTATAGTAAGGGAGATCTTGGCGCTCAGCCTCCCTTCTGATCCTCTAGTAGTAGACCATCACTCCTACCAGGAGCTCGGGATGGAGACCATGGCATCCTGCCAACAACGGCCCCCCACCCCCAAAACCCCACCTTTCTTCACCAACACCCCCCCCACCCACCCCTTTTGAGATCGGACCTAGGAAGAAGAGAGAAGTCATGATGGGTGTAAAAGAGTTGCCTCTTCTTGGGGAACATTTAGGCTCCCAAAGAATAAACAAGGGGTGGGTGGTGGAAATCTCATTGGTTAAACCTATAGTCGTGGGGAGGGGAATTGGGGTGGGGGGGATAGAAAGAAAAAAAGAAAGAAAAACGAGCAGGCTATAATTGGCACCGCTGAGAGACCTGGTGTGGGATGATTCACAGAGCTGGAATTTTTGAGATCTCGGCATAAAACCTTTTTAGGAATGAGCAAAAGGGCCATGTTGATGGGTTTGTGTATATGTAAGTGTGTGTGTGTGTGTGTGTAAGAAAAAGGAACAGCAGAAGGAAGGGGGGGCGACCATCTCTCCGAGTGACAACAGCTTTAAGACCTACACATATTTTCCTAGCAGAATGCCGTCATCTGGCTGCTTTCTGATGGACAGGGCTTATGACATCGGAGATGCTTACTGCCTTGAAGGCAATTTTCAAAATGCTATATATGGCCTAAGAGTGCTTTAGTTTACTGTCTTTTAGCTCAAATCCAATGCCTGTGAACTGGGTTAAGACGGGGTGCTCAAACTATGGCCTGTGGGCCTGATCCAGGCCCTGATGCCAATTCATCTGGCCCACACCACCCTCGTCGCTCCTGGAAGTATATGGGCATGTTTTACTTCCTCTTCCAGGAGCGACGAGAGCAGTGGGGGCTGGATGAATTGGCATCGGGGCCAGATCAGGCCGATGGGCCGTAGTTTGAGCACCCCTGGGGTAAGGGCTAGGCCATTTTTCCGCATTGCCCGGCTAGGGGCATAAAAAGAAAATACAAACAAAATACATACATAACAATTCAATAATTACATTACTACATAAAAGCTTTAGCAAATGTTCTTACTCGTCAAATTTATTCTCTTTATATTTATTATTTTTAATATAAAACAAACTTCTTATTTCTCTATTACAAGACCAAGATATTTAGCGAAATGAAGCACAGCAAGAAATGGCACTTTTCCTCTCAAGGGGCAAAGCTGGCCAGGAGATTTGTTTTCACACCTGACCTATGAAAGGAAAAAATAATAACAAGCATATAAGACCTCTAATCATTTGCTTTTTATGACACCACATAATCTGCTGCCTGAGATGGACCCTTCATTCTAACTAATGGGTGGGCTGACCTCTCTTTAAGATAATAGTATTGTTTTTAGAGCTGTGTTTTCAATTTGGATCTCTATGGCTTTAGGTGTGCAGTAAAAATGTTTCTAAAAGAATAGCATCTGAATACCTAAAACAGGGATTCTCTACACTTTTCAGTCGTGGGCCAAACCATGCCCCCTCAGGCAGCTTTGTCCAGTGGTGGTCCCTTCCCCCCCCCCCCCGTAAATGCTGCCGTAAAATGCATCCATGGCTCCCGTAAATGCATTTATGACAGCTGCAGACTCATTTACAGCTGTAGTAAACCCGTTTGTGATGAATTCCAATGAATTCTGGTGGGGGTGGGGGTGGGGTGGATGGAGTGAGGTCAGGGGCTGGATTATTTGGTGTCATGGGCCAGATTTGGCCCACAGGCTATAGGTTGCAAACCACTGTCCTAAAACAACGCAATCCTATGGCCTATTTTTCTTTTTTTCCAGCATTAGTTTCCATGGTTTACAGCAGAGGTGCCCAAACTATTGCCCAGGGGCCAGATCCAGCCCCCCAAACCAATTCATCTGGCCCATGAAGCCCTCATTCCTCCTGGAAGCGCATTTTACTTCCACTTCCAGGAGCGACAAGGGTTTTGTCGGTCGGATGAATTGGCGTCGGGATCTGGATCTGGCCCCTGGGCCATAGTGACTAACTCCCTGAACCACGTGACTGGCCTGAGGCCCAAAAAGTTTGGGAACCCCGGGTTTACAGAATGAACATTGATGGATCAACACCACATGCCATTGTTGAGACTGGACTCTGAGGAATCAGATTGGATGCCCAGAAAACTGCATTCTGCAATGAATCCATACCACAAGGGAATCTGATATTTTTGCCATTTAAAAGGAAAGTGCTGGAAATGTAAAAAATAGAAAGGGGACATTCTACCACATGTGGTGGACATGCAACAAAGAAAAAACTGGAGGAAAATCTAAATGGAAAATTTAAAAATCGAAAATTAAAATTGCCTTCCATCCAGAATTATTTCTATTCGCCCTTTGTGAAAAGGAAGTTGAGGGGATGTAAGTTAAAATTCAGGGAAGGTGGAGAAAGTCTGTTTTCTTTTAAAATCTTTGTGTGTTTTTCCTTTGTTTATGTTTGCTTTATTTTTCTTAATTCCAAAGGGGAAATTGGAGGAATGTAATATAACAATATGTAAAAGATGTTATGTAATTAAAATTCTACCTTGTCCATTTAAGATGGAGCTTGGAGGTTTGTCCAGCAACAGGCCACTTGCTGAACCTCATCCCATGTGAGGGACACAGTGAAAGACCTTCTGTCACTGGTTTCTAAAGAGCACCAAAAACTGAAATTTGGAGCTTATTGACCCTTTTTGTCCACACTGCCCTTCCAGTACCCATAAAAGTATGGGTGGTCAATGCTCAGATCATAACAGCTGTATGAATACAATTAAACTTGTCATGCATTTTAACTTGACCTTAATGCATTGCTAAGCCAAAGGAGAAGGAGGCAGCAAATCTTCTGTCTTTAAAAGACTTTCTGAGGAGGAGAAGAAGAAAAGAAAATCAGCCAATGAAACATTTTTCAACATGCAAAAACTTCGCTTGGGGAATTCCCATCCCATAAGGCTATTAAAAGGCACAGGTGCCTGGCCAGAAAGGAAATTACAACTCTTTCTATATAAAACGACAGCAGCAGAGACCCATTAACTTAGCTGACAGTTCAAGCTTTATTTCAGCCTCTCCTTCCCGCAGGACTCCCTCTCTCCCCAAAGAAATGAGCTGCCATTTCTTTCTCCCTGTCCTAAATGGTCTCTCTTCCCTGCTTCTAGAACATTCTGCAAACATTGCCTCAAAACTCCATTCTGAGTGCTGGAAGGCACCCCCTTTCCATCCCAAGTGGCTTTGACTTGAGGGAAGTGTCATGAAAAAGTCCTGTTCTGAGTTTTTACTTCTCCCCTAAAATTTATACCTTGTACTTTAGCTCATCCAAGATGGAGATTTCCATTGGGGGGGGGGAGGCCCCTTTCTCACATACTAGAGAGAGATTGGAATGTAAACATACTGGCCTAATGGGTTGGGAGAAATGAAACCTAATGTGCGATGGGCATGTTATGCTGTAAGATCGTTGGTTGTAATCATCTAGGCAACTGTGGGATTCTTTCTTTTGTACTACCTACTCTGTGGGTATGGTATGGTGGGCGTGGGCAGGGGGAAAGCCCTGCATTGCACCTGAATTTTTGTTGTTGTTCAGTCGCACAGTCAATTCCGACCCTTTGAGACCCAATGGACCATTGTCCTCCAGGCACCTCTGTCCTCCACCTTCCTCCTCAGCCCGCCCAGCTTTGTGCCCATTGCATCTACAATACCATCTAGCCATCTCATTTTATGGCTGCCCCCTTCTTCTTTTGTTCTCCACCTTTCCAAGCATTGAGGCTTTCTCAAGTGAATCCTCTCTTCTCATTTGATGTCCAAAGTACTTTAGCTTCATCTTTACTATTTGACCTTCTAAAGAGCAGTTAGGGTTGATTTCTTCTAAGATTGACCTATTTGTTCTCCTTGCTGTCCAGGGGATTCTCAAAACTCTCCTCCAACACCACATCTCAAAGGCATCTATTCTTCTGTGTGCAGCTTCCCTTATGGTCCAGCTCTCACAACCATACATTACCACCAGGAATACCATTGCTTTAACTATGCGAATTTTTGTTTTCATTGTGATGTCTCTACTTTTCACTATGTTTCCCAGGTTTCTCATAGCTTGCCTCCCAAGAATTAGTCGCCTTTTTATTTCATGGCTGCAATCACCATCTGCAGTGATCTTGGATCCTAGGAAAGTAAAATCTGTCACTGCTTCTACTTCTTCCCCATCTATTCTCCAGGGACTGATAGGGCCTGTTGCCATTATGTATCTTGGTTTTCTTGACATTGAGTCTCAAGCCAGCTTTTGCACTCTCTTCTTTCAACCTAAGCAGCAGCTTCTTTAGGTCTTCCTCACTTTCTGCCATTAAGGTAGTGTCATTTGCGTATCTCAAGTTGTTGATGTTTCTCCCAGCAATTTTGACCCCAAATTCTGATTTCTCCATCCCTGCATTGCACATTATGTACTCTGTGTATACGTTGAATAAGCAGGGTGATAAAATGCAGTCTTGTCTTACTCCTTTTCCTATTCCAAACCACTCCATCAGTCCGTATTCTGTCCTAACTGTTGCTTCTTGATTCTTGTACAGATTTCTCATGAATTAGGACTACAGTACTTTATTTCAAAACTTAGATGGGCGGGGTCAGCCAGAATTTCTGTACCGATTCTGGCAAACTGGGCGAACCTACTGAATCTCACCACTGTCTAGGTCCGTGATGGCAAGTCTTGGCACTCCAGATGTTCTTGGGCTTCAATTCCCAGAAGCCCAAGCCCCCGTGAATCCACACGAAGGGGTTTACTAGAATTCATCTGGCCCACGCCTTCCTCATCGCTCCCGGAAGCGGAAGTAAAACACACTAGGAGGTGGACTTTGAGGGAGGAGATAAAACACAAAGGTGGAGACAGGAGGCAGGCACTCTCTTGGATTTTAACTGCAATCATGTAACTAACTTAGACAAAGGGAGGGCCACACTGGCTTTTCCCCAGTTAGCAGTTTTCTTTATTTTGAAATGCTTTCTAAGCTTCTGATGAACTTTATTCTGTAACTTACTTTGATTCCAATATACTTTTAAAATACCCGAAGAGCCCTGGAGTGTTTATTTGCACTAATTTAGAATCCTGGGTTGCTTAGCCAGGGGGAGGTAGCTCAGAAGCATGAAGGGCTTACTCGTGAGTAAAGTCCTTTCATGACAGGAAGGAGGTGGCAAAAGAGTTGTACTGGAGCCTGAGAGGGCTTCAGAGTAATTCCCACTCAGCCCTGAAACTCAAGGGGGGATCATGGATCCAGTAACTCACTCCACTTGCCTTATCTCCATCCACAAGGTAAAATGGGGAAGAAGAGAGGTACCTTGTCTTGAGCTCACTGGAGGAAAAAACTAGGCAGGAAATATGGAGTTGAAGTTTAGACATTGACTAAAGCATCTGAATAGAAAATTGAAGCTTTTGAAATGGGGATCTACAGACAGCTGCTAAGGATATTATGGGTTGACCATGTGACTAATGTAGAAGTGTTGTGCTGGGTGGATAAAGAACTGTTTAAGACCATTAATCAAATAAAGCTCCAATACCTTGAGCATATCATGAGGAACAACATGAAGTACAGAATACTCCAAATCATTATGCAAGGGAAGATTTCTTGGGAAGAGAGGTCCTGGAAGTAAACAGACTTCATGACTGAAGAACCTGAGAGATTGGTGTGGCATGTTCTCAGAAGAACTGTTCTGAGGAGTAAAGAACAGGAAGACTATTGCCATGAAGTTAGGTGAAATAATGAGGGTCTGTTTGTAATTGTCATAAATAAAGGATTTCCCCTCCTGATGACACCTGCCCCTTCTCACGTTTGCACAAGCACAACACTAACATACATGCATTCACACATGAACGTAAGATAACATGCATCACCATAAACGCGTGAAGCACGGGAGATACAAACAAACATCAAAACCTCCTGCTCTCCCCATAGAAATGCTTAAAGCAGCAACCCTGGCGGTGACCAAGAGAAGCAGCAGGTTCAAGCCATCATAGCAAATAGACGTCGCGTGGCAATTAATGAGGTGTTATGATTCGTTCATCGCCAGTGTGCAATAGCAAAAGTGAACAAGCTGAAACTGGGAGAAAGGAAGTTTTAATACTTGAAAATTCATAACTTTGCACATGAATGATTTAGGAAGCCTGGGATGTTTTATATGATTCTAAAAATCAGGGACTTGCTCCTCAACAAAGTTATGTATATGGATGTTAAATGCAAATTAGCGATATGTGTTCTAACATTTTAAGATTATGCTTCAGCCTGAGAAAAGAGCAGGGGTTGTCTGCGGGACATGGAATGCATAAGCCTTTCAACATATTGTAAGAGAATAGAAAAGCAGGCTTGTGTTTTTTGAATCAGTAATGGAGATTTCTGAGAGTTGGTCTCAGAGTTATGTGGTCTTCAAGTTGTTACTGGGGAAGAATTATATGATAGACAAAACAATCTTGTCTTCTGTGGAGAAACAAAACCTAAGTTTTGATGGACATAGAGTACTGTACTGTGTAGTGATTGGCTGGAGTCCTTCTTTCTGAGGAGTAATTTACATCAGAGTTAATGTGAGTAGAAAGAAACCCCCAAGATGTTGTTCTTTAAATAGATAAAATCAGGCCAAAGCCTGGGAGCTAGATATGATTTTTATTTTCATGTATGAAATGGCTAGATTGCAAATAATGTTCCTATGCTATAATCTTTGAAACTTACAAACTGTACTTTTAATAAAGTACAGTATGTTGGAACTCAGAACCTTTGTGTCTGGTGATTGGGAAGCAGAGCTCAGTTGGCAATCTGGTGCCGTGGTCAAGCTACCTTGTTGTTCTAATTGATCTGATTGCCACATTCACATAAGCCAAGCAGAGAGGCTGTTGACTGGGTGGGGAAGATGTCGTGGTGTGTGATTAACCTTTACTGGACAATAAACCCTCCACGCACACTAGTCCATAAGACAAGGAGAGTACCAGGGGCACACAAGAGATGTGGCTGTCGTGGGATTGAAATGGGGCCTTGTGCTTTTTTGGATCTATAAGGTTTCTGAGACTGTTCTTTGAAAGAGACGCGATATGTTGCATTATGGGTGTCCCTGGGCAAATTTTGTGTTTTAGACTCAGCAATCTTAACCTCGTGGTCTGGGGAAAATGAAACTTAATTTTTGAGGGACATGTGAGGCACTGGTTACCAGTATGTCTCCGGGTGCAATTCAAGGTGCTGGTTATTACCTTTAAATCCCTATTTGGTAGTGGGCCAGGATACCTCAGAGACCGCGTCACCCTAAGAACGTCTGTCCGTCCCACCAGGGCGGATCGGAGGGGCTCTCTTGTTATTCCATCGGCTAGAGAGGCTCATCTCTCTAGCACTAGGAAGAGGGCCTTCTCTGTGTTCGCCCCGGCCCTGTGGAACCTCCTCCCAACTGAACTGCGCCTACAAACAGAGCTCCTGCCCTTCCGGAAGGGCTTAAAAACCTGGCTGGCGGGACAAGTGTGGGGACCAAGGTATGTGGGATCCCACACAGGGTGGTTGATTTAAGGGATAGCTTCCCTTGCTGTGGGTTTTATTCCGCGGGGTTGTTTGTTCCCTGTTTTTACTTCTTGTTTTTATGATCCTTTTTACAGTTTTAAAAATTTTAATTATTAGTATTTATTGGATGGGGTTGGGTTTGTGATTGTGTTTTGTCTTGTAAGCCGCCCAGAGTCGGGTATACCCAATTGGGGCGGGATAATAAATGTGAACAATAAATAAATAAATAAATAAATAAATAAATAAATAAATGTAGTGATTGGCTGGAGTCATCCAGAGTGGAACTTGTTGGAGGAGATAAAAGGAAGAGGGAGGAGAAAGAACGTTCTCTTTGTCTTTCGCCATGCTTCGCAAGTACAGTAAAACACCGGATAACGCAAAAACTTGGTTCCACAAGTCTTGGCGTTATCCGATTTTTAGTGTTATCCGATCCATGTTAAAATCCTATGGGATGGATCGGATAACGTTAAAGCTCCATAGAGATACATTGTAACTACACAGGCTTTAGCGGTTGTTATCCGATCCATCCCATAGGACCTTAACGTTATTCGATCCAATTCTTCTCCCCAGATTACTTAACATTATGCGATTTTAGCGTTAGCCGATCCAATCATTATCCGGTGTTTTACTGTAGTTCTCTGTGGGTGCTTTCAACTCTGCAAACATGTAGTCTATTAAACCCAAGGGAGGAGCCCCTTTGGGCTTCCACACTTAGAAAGGTTTCATTGTTTTCAATGTGGTTTCTGATCTAAATGTGCTTCATTTGGCTAGAATTGTTTTGTTCCCTGAAACTTTGTTTCTGTAACCTACTTTGACTATAATATATACTTTGACTGCAATATATTGTATACATTTTTAAGAGACCTGATGGTGACTGGAGTTGTTTAATTTCCTATGCACTACCTTATTTACAGCCTGGATTTTGGCCAGCTAAAATCCTGAATTGGTTAGCTGGAGGGCATCAATTCAGGTGCAGTCCCACTAACATATAGGCCAAGATCCTACCCGTGAGCAACTAGTCCGTTACAGTGGCCCCACAGTGAGGGTACAGGCTGCTGCTGGTTAGGTGGGGGAAATGTGGTGATGTGTAAGGAGGCAGGCGAGTTGACCCTTCCAGGCAGAGTTGGGTAAAAACTCCAATCTTCATGTATTAATGGGAGAGTTTGCTAAATGGCTCAGGAATGTGACTGAGCCTTGAACTCATCAAGATAATCATAGACTCTTTTAAGACTTTGGGCATCTGGAATGGACTCAGGGAGACTAGACAATCATGTCAGAGACTGGATAAATGACTTGCCACACCTTGTTAATGTGGCATTTCACACATGCCCGATGCGCATGACCATGATTAGGGACAATTTCCCAGATTTGTGAGGGGCTGAGCTCAGCAGGTGTTCTTGAAAAGGTCAACTTCCCATAAACCTCCATGGACTTTTGACCCCGTGTATAATTAAATGCATAAATTAACCAGATTATGTAATTGTGTGATTACCCGGATCATGTAAATTGAATTCATACATTATCAGGATTATGTTTGTGTGGATTTACCTGTACTGTATATGTAACTGTTCAAATATTAGAATTTTTTGGAATAGTAGCCGTGTTAGTCTGTGGTTCAGGCATATCATAAAACAAAACAAAATAAACAAAGTAAAATAAAATAAAAAAACACTGTAGCACTTTAAAGACTGCTATATTTTAATTGTTAGCTTTTGTGGATCAAGTCCAATTCTTCAGACAAAGAGTAAAACTTACAGGCATGGTTTTTATATACCAAATTCAGGGGGAAGGGGTGTGGTCTTTGGATTTCAGATAATGGGGTGATTGTGCAAGGGGCACCCCCAGAATTTCAGGTATCAATAATGATTCCCAATATCCAGAACAGATGCAACACTTGAAGAAAAAGGAAATATAATATTTAAGTATTGTCTTGAACACTTCTGGTTATTAAGCCTCTCTTCTCAATCCACATCTTCCCCAATTCCACCTGCCCACCATCTGCTCTGCTTACTGCTTTCGGGCCTTATTCTTCAAAACTTAGGAAACCATAGTAATAGTTTACAAAACCGTCATCAAGTAATTTGGGAGAGGAGGGAGAAGTAAATTGATTGCTATGAAATTATTATTTTCCATGTCGTTTGCAACAAAAATATCACTTTTGCTTACTATTTATGTCCTGAATTCTAATCACTGTAACAGGGAAAAGAGGTGAGGCAGGAAGAGAAAAATAAAGCTGCCTCAGATACTCTTATTAAAATACTGTACTGTATAGTTGTTTGCATATCATTTGGAAAACTAGTAAAAGTGGGAAAGACTCCCGAAAGGCACATTGCTGCAAAAACGGCCCTTGTGGATTTATGCAAAGTAATACGACATGCAGAGAAACACATAATAGAATAAGAAAATGTGTTGATTTCTCCAAATGACTTTGGCTAGTCTCCCTCCCACACACACACTTGCAAACGAGCTTTTTTAAAAAATGAAATGCTGTGAAATGCTTATACCCACACTAAACAGTAAAACAGCAACAAAACGCAAAGGGCATTTCTATGCACAGCGGCTGCATCAGCACATTCTGAAGCAATAGTGATGGTTTTGCTGGGGACAAACTTTCCATGCAGAAGACGTTGTGTTTAAAGCTACATCTGTTTCCAAACTGATTGTAATTGTAGCTTAATACATGTTCCCTCTCCTGCCATTTTTTGATTCCTCCACTGCTTCAGTAGTGCGTGCTCAGATGTCCTATGTGTTGTCTTGTTAGATCGGTTCTAATAATGTTGACAAGACGCTTGCTACCTAAAGAGCCATGTCCTCTCCTCTCAAATCCTTGCCTGGCATGGCTGTTGAAATCAGCCAAGGTCATAATTGTGGCATGGATCATTCACAGTCTCAACTCCTCATGTAAAAGTTGCTTACCTTCCCGGATGAAGACAACCATCATTCAGCTCAGGGGTGACCAAAACACAGCCTGTGGGCTGGATATGGCCCCCAATGCCAATTCCTCTGGCCCATGCAGCGCTCGTTGCTCCCAGAAATGGAAGTAAAACGTGCCCACACCACCCCACACCTTAAGCTAGAATCTCAAACTCAAGTGCAGCAAGTTTTGACTATCTAGAACAGGAGTCCCCAACCTAAGGCCTGAGGGCTGGATCCAGCCCATGGCACCATTTCATGTGGTCCTCCACCCCTCCAAGAAACAAAATGGCCACCCCTTTGAAGCTGTTGGGACAAAATGGATGCCCCCATAGTGCAGGCAGGGCAAAATGGCCATCCAGCCCTCAAATCTGGCTGAGAGCGTGACCCAGGCCCCCCTCCCGTTTGAAAAGGTTAGGAACCCATGATCTAAAACATTACATCACTTCTAGCAGCTTACCTGAAATACACAGTAGACCAAAAAAATAGGGGTTTTTATTTTAAAAATCTATATATTTCTTTCAATGCTGCCTTTTGTGCTGTGTTCTTTTGATATTTTCTTGGGGCTGGGGAGAAACCTGTTCACATTAAGCCAGCTCAGTTAATTCTACAGCTATAAGATTACTAAATTAGGTTGAATTTACTCAAGTGTAAAGATGACAAACATCATTTTGTAATGTAACCTTGAGCAAACCCCCATGTACCGAATGAAAAACAGAGGACTAATTGAAGTTACAAATTGTGAGCTGGGGTTTTTTTCTGCCTAACTCTGGAAAAATTGATTAAATTTCACAATGAATTTTTCAAGCCAGACATACAATCAGATGAATGGAATAAGATTCATAGATCTGTCGGCTTCATTTAGCTCAAAAGTCACCAGTCATAAACTCACAAGCTTTAGAGTCCTGCCTGCTTAACAAATCAGAAGAGAAGAATACATGTTTTTCCTGTTTCTATTTCTGGAGAAACAGATGGTTTCCCTGTTTCTAAGCAGGGCACATCAGAATTCTCCCATACTTTGCGACCTCATCATTCTCATTCAGAAATCTCAAACAGCCTTTCTATTAAGCTTTTGCTTATGTACATACATTTGATAAACAATACAGCTAAACTGGCTCAAGCATACTAAATCAGCAAACACAGAGACGACAAAGTGTATTTGATAACACAGGGACACTGCAGATTTTATACACTCCTCTTATGTCACAGGAGTCCCCATCTCACTTGCTTCTTCATGTTCAACAGACCACCAATGTCTTCAGTGTCACTGGGTAAATTGTGTCTGATCAGCTAGTGCTTTCTTTGATATCAGCCGTCAGTGGGGCTAGTCCAAAGTCCAACCAAGACTACTAGGAAGCATGCCGGTTTCTATTGCCTAGACCTAGGTCAAGCCACAGGAGGGCCAAACAGGTCCATGGTCTCCACCACCAATGAGAGATGCTCCAGAAAAGAGTTGACGGAGACACGCAGGATTCGGGCTTCATCTGCTCTCCAGCGCCTGCAATGAGGTAATTGTGATGTAATAATAAAATAATAATAATTATGCAATCATTATAACAGTAATAGTGGTGGTGGTAGATTAAAATATATCAAAACCTGCACCACTCTGAAGTTTCTTCGTTATCATGTTACTTCCCCCAACACCCCACTCCAGGGTCACAGTCTCTATTCCATACTAGCCCTTGGCTTCCCGTGACCGGTCTATTGATGTTCCTTACTTCTGACCCATGGTGTACTCTTACTCTCAAGCTCCTTCCCCCAGCTGTTTTTTGCCCCTGAGAGCCATGGGGGCAAATCTGGCCAGAGCAGAGGTGGCCAAACTACGGCCCACAGGCTAAATCTGGTCCCCAATGCCAATTCATCTGGCCCATGCTGCTCTCGTCGCTCCCGGAAGCTTCCTCTTCTGGTATCGACAAGGACGGCATGGGGTGGATGAATTGGCATTGTGGGCCAGATCCAGCCCACGGGCACCCCTAGTTTAAGCAGAGAAAATGGCAACCTAAAATCTATCCCATCCTGTTGCAAAAGATTTATGTTACAAAACAGACGGCAAGGCATGTTCTGCTTCCACTACAGGTGGGAGGAACCGCGTGACCAGCCCACAGCCCGAAAAGTTTGGGCACGCCTTGGCCAGAGATTCCGAGGGCTACAGACATAAATGATTTATGTATTTCCTTAGGTAAGGCCACCAGACCACGTGGCACTCTATGAAAGAGGCCAATTCTGCCTTCCAAGAGTCTCGTCATTTAAATTCCAAAACAGGGAGGAAAAGAATCAACAGAGGAAAGGGACATGAGGTAGGAGTAAATCAGGGGATCACATGCCGGTTTCAGTTGTATGTGCCTATGTTTGGAACAGGGATGGGGAAACAGTTGTTTTGAACTACAGCTCCCACTCAACAATCACTGGCCACGCTGGATGGGGCTGATGGGAATTATAGGCCAAAAACAGCTGAAGAAGGAAAGGCTACACCCATGACGGTGAACTTTGGCATGCCAGCTGTTCTTGGACTTCAACTTCCAAAAGCCCAAGTCCCTGTGAATCCACATTTGTGTAGGTTCACAGGGACTTGGGCTTCTGGGAATTAAAGTCCAAGAACAGCTGGAGTGCCAAGGTTAGCCGTCACTGGGCTACACACTCCTGCCTTACAGGCTTAGCTTTAGTAGGACAAAGAAGCCAGCCAACTAAGCCAAGCTTCAGACAGATGTGGTTTTTGATGGAGGGTGGGTTGTTATCTGATCACCTCCAAATTTTGAATCAGGACAGTCCAGCTTGGTCTGGTGACAAGAGACTTGTAGTTTCTGAGAAGAGATTTGCCTGGCCAAAACTGAGCTGGAGTCAAGGGCAGTAAGGGAGAAATGGAGGGATCTGGACCCCTCACATTCTCCTGAGGAAGCAACAGCAGGGGAAGGAAGGGCAGGGCGGAGCAAACCCAGGGAAGACTTGAAAGGCAAGAACAAGATGTCTGTGTTGGAACCGGGCAGGAAATCAGGATAAGAATTAAGGAAGTGATCAGAACAACAAGCCAGACCAATTACTTTGGAGGCTTGAGGAGGCCTAGGTAAGGCCACAGAAGTTGACTAGCAGAGAAATGAAGAAGGGATCTTTTCCTCCTCAGTAATCAGTACTGAGCCTGAAAAATAACAAATATGCCAGAATTCCTTTGGACACACACACCAAATGGCAAATGGGTGGTTAACCAGAAAAGTGCCCTTCTGGTGGCAGAAAGGGCCATGAACTTTGAGGTGACAGGGGAAGGCCCTTTTTTATTCTCCAGGCTTTTTAGTTCTTCCATTAACTCAAGCCAAACAAAACACCCTGCATTAATGTTTTTTAGATGCTGACATTGCTGCTGGCTTCATTTTAGTCTCATCGTGCAGCTGTTTTTAACTTTTTCTAAAAAGCTTTTATTGCTACTGCCTGTCATATTCTTTTGTATGTCAACGGTTTTAATTTGTGTTTTGGGAATCAGCCAGAAAAGTGCCAGCTGATGTGGGACACACAAGTGCGAGAACTGAAAATAAACACTAAGTCAATAAATTAATTAAATAAGCAAGGATGCTGTGCATACAGTCTCCATTCTATCACTGTACCACACTGGTACCCCATTTTCCTTCCATGGGGACTGTTCTGTGCTCACAACAGTCCTGCAGTGCAGACCAGCCTGATAAATCATGACAGGCACAACACTAACTACTGAACAGAGTGAGTTAAATCCTGATTCTCTTAAAGCTCAGGGCTGCCTCTTTGGGAAGGATCATGCAGACAATACTCACACATGCAAGGTGTCCTCCATCACAGTCAGTTCTTTAGTGATCCCTCCTTTGCGAGGCTCAGGATCTGGACCCAAGGAGCCCAGCGCAATCCGAGCCAAGGTGGATGACGGGAAAGGTACGCTCAGCTCACTGATGTTCAGAGGTGACCATAAGGAACATAAAATGTACAGCAACACACAGGCAAAACGTTTCCTACCGCTAATCTTTTTTGCAAACTCTCATCTTTGTATTCCGCGTTCAATTAGCCTGGGCGAGCTCCTAGTCCCTGGTGTTAACCTTTACAATCATGTGAGTACAACCCTAATTCATCATTTTATAGGGCCCAGAAAATGTGGTTTTTTAAAATTTGTTTCTCCAGCAATTTAGGATGCTGTATGGGAATATAATGCAGGATGGCATAGCATAAACTGGAAGGAGCTGAGAGGTAGTAGGTTGTGGATTTCATCTGGGGTCCTGTCATTTTTTGTATGAAGATCGAAGATACTCTGTGTATCACTGCCAGTGATTTTCCCTCTTCATTTGGTGACCCATAATTCACTATGCTTGTCCAGAACTCATAATTCACGATACTTGTCCAGAGGAACTAGAAGACGGCTTTGTTTTGGAGTCAATAGAATTTAGTGTTTAGAATGTGTTTCCCAACCTTTGGTTTTTGGACTTCAATTCCCAGAAGCCTAAGTCAGTTCCCCAAAGCACTGATCAGGAAAAGTACTGACTTAGGCTTCTGGGAATTGCATTCCACCAGTGTTCTGTGGAACATAGTTTGGGAAATGATAAAAGAGAGTAGCAGATGAAAGCTTCAGAGTACTGTGCCCAGTTCCAGCCATTTCTATGACCCTTCCCAATGCAACACTATGTGTGGAGCTGCTGGAAAAATACAGACAAGGATTGTGAATTATGGGTCACCACGCAAAGAAGGAAATCGGTCACCACCGTCAATGATATGCAAAGTATCTTGAAACTTTGCCACACATTACAAGGCTGTATTTAACGACATGCTTTTATTAGATTATATAGGAGCAGATGGATAGCCCCTATGTACTACTGAAGGCAGCTCACTCTTCTATGCAGGAGCAAGGATTATGCAATCCTCCAGTTGCTGCAGGACTGGTACTCTCTTTAGCCCTAGCCAACAGAGAGAGAGAGAATGGGAGCTGATCTCCAGTCCAATCTCACTGGGAGGAACATAAATCCCCAGCCTCTGCTCAACCATACCAATTGCAAGTACTGCCAGTGTGGCTGCAAAATATGAGCACGTGGGTTATCAGCAACACCTAAAATCCTAGGGTGTACCCATAAAGGGAGTTGTTGTTCTTCAGCAACAGGTTGAACTGCAATTCCCATCAGCTCCAGCCAGGACATGACAGGATGTTTGGAGAGTGAGTTTTCCATGCTTACTAAGACTCAACTTCAGTTGTTTTAATAACACAGTACTTCCAGGGCTGATCTCTCTCTCTCTCTCACTCACTCACTCTCACACACACACACACACACACTCTCACTCACCCACACATACTTCATTTCAGCATCCTTGAGTAAAATTTAAGACTTCATCCAAGCCAAGATGATACAGTACTTCTAAGTCTAATGGGCAAACACTAGACCTGGCATATCAGAAAACAAAAAATAAATAAAACAAAAACACTGCAACACTTTAAAGACTAACTGCTATATTTTTACTGTTAACTTTTGTGGATGAAGTCCACTTCTTCAGACAAGGAGTAAAACTTCCAGGCATGCTTTATATACACCTCTGCACTAGACCCTGGACTTAGCTTACAGCTAGCAGCAGAGGCAACTACTCTCCTTTCCGTTCACCCCCCCTCCTCGTTCTCACCTGATGGGTGGGGACGCTTGCATTAGGACCGCAAAAGTGTGCAGGCAAATTAAAGATCTCCCTTGCTTGAAAGCCAGTCGTATCCGACCCTAGTGGGTGGGTGTTCATCTGTTTTCAGCCCAAGAACCAGCGCTGTCTGCACCTGCAGACATTTCCGTGCTCATGTGGCAAGCAGGACTAGACAACAGAGCACATGGAACGCTGCTACCTTTCCCGCCCAAGCAGTACCTATTTATCTACTTGCAATTTCTTGCTTTCGAACTGCTACGTTTTTACCCCCATCCTTCAGTTGTCTTTCTTTTAAAGAAAAAAGACCCAGGCGTCTCTAACAACGCCCCCCCCCCCCGCCGGGGCCCTCTGCCTCGCCCACCCTACTTCGCCCACCATCACCCACAGCACTGGTGTGTGTGGATACAACGCGAGATCCGAACCACGAGAAGCCGCCATTGCTTTCGCCCCGCATTCGCCCCGCCCCACGTGGGCCAGGAAGCGGCGGATCACGTGAGCGAAAGAGGCGTGGCTCAAAGCTCAGGAGTTCCAGCTTTGTGCGTTGAGTCTTCTTAGGGAATCGCCACGTGGGGGCAATTGAGAAGGGCGGGGCTGGGAGGGGAGTGTCGGGGAAAGCACGTGACAGGGGCTTCTAAAAATATATTTGTTTGCATAATTTGTCCTCCCCCCCGTCGAAACCAAAATTAATTCTGTGAGTCGGGGGATAATAGACCGGTGTGTCATCCTTTTCAAAAAATAATATATTTTTGTATTCTGATGAAAGAAGAAAATTGGTGGAAGAGAATCAACATATACAGTACTGTATTATTAAGATAATAAAATGACACCATCATAATGGCAGCCTTATAATCCCATCTAAATCCCACTTCGGTGGGAAAAGATCTTGAGGACATGAAAGGAGCCTCATTTGGGCATCCCCTGATGTGGAGTTTCGCCAACAAAAATCCTTTCAACCCAGAATAATTTCTGACACGAAATAATAATAATAATAATAATAATAATAATAATAATAATAATAATAATAATAATAATAATTATTATTATTATTATTATTATTATTATTATTATTATTATTATTATTATTATTATTATTATTTACAGAAAAGAGCAATGACTTGAAACGATTTCTGTTCAAAATGAAAGCACCAAAGCAGAGCTGTAGTTGAAACGTTAGGATGACAAAAATCATAAAACACAGAAGAACTAAATCAACAGTAGGAAAAATTGAAATAGTGAATGATTTTGCATACCTTAGTAGTTTAATCATCAGTCCAACCAGAGACTGCAGCCAAGAAATCAGAACAGGGATTCTCAACCTGCCGCCCACAGCACCATTTCATGTAGCCCACCCACCACCTCCACCACATCAGGAAGTGCCATGTTGCGTTGGAAGGGTAAAATGGCTGTCCAGCCCCCAAAGCTGTTTGAGGGAGCGTGACCCAGCCCCAGCTTTAAAAGGTTGAGAACTCCTGAATCAGAAGAATACTGAGGCTTGGAAGGGCAGTAATGGTGGATCATAAAGCGTAAGGATGTATCACTAGAGACCAAGACCATCCACACTCTTCTATTCCTAATCACTATGTTTGGGTGGGAAAGCTGGACAGAAAGAAAGCTGAGCGAGGGGATGATATGCTGCTGGAAGAGTTCTCAGATACAACACTCTAGATTGCCAAAAAGACAAGAGGGTCCTAGAGCAAGTCAAGCCTGAACTGTTCCTGGAAGCAAAAAGGATGAGGTGATACTACTTTGGATACATCATGAGAATGGAGGTTTTCAGGAAAAGGGAACAATGTTGGGAAAGGTTGAAGGAAATGAGGAAGACCTAACATGGGATGGACTGACTTGCTAAAGGAAGCCACAAGCTTGAGATTGCAAGAGCTGAGCAGGGATGTTGAGAAGAAATTTTGGAGATCTTTCACATGGGATTGCCGTAAATCTGAGATGACTAGATGGCACATATAAACAGCAAATGTAGATCGTTCACAGCTACAGCAGCAGCTCAGTAGTTACTGGTGACCAGTGTCATGAGGCCATTACAGAAAGAAACCCCATAACATAATAGAATCTCAAATGTTCATGTCATTTGTTTATATTTGCACTAAGTGACAATCACATTAGACAATTTTTCATATGTGCATCTCTTGGGTCTGATTAGGTTGGTGCAATTGACAAAATTAAAAACATAGGCCAGATATTTAATTAAGGTTACAAAAACTTGCCATGGCTAATCGTGACTAATTAATAAGATGTCATAATATTGTTTAGTCATACAAACCCAGAATAATTTCTGACATGAAATTATTATTATAACTGGGCAAATGACTAGACATGCATCCAAGACATGCCTGGCACCTCAGCAATTAGTCACACTGTGTTATGCAGGCTTAATGTTGAATGTCAAAAGGTTTCTGGCCACCGAACAACAACAAAGCAGAAGATCAGTGTCACCTTAAAGACTAGCCTATTATTTGAATGTGAGTTTTAAAGCAACAATTTTTTAAACTAAACATTGTCTTCTTCTGTGTCTAGGCCAGATGCAAAACTGCCAAAATGAAGGCACCCTTTGGTGAGTTCATTCTGCAATTCCTTTCACTTGACCAAGTGTGAGAAAGATAAGCTGGCAACCCAAGGTTGCCATTACCAGAGTACACCCAATTGTGGTTCAAGAATGCCACAATCTTCAAGGAGGCTCCTTCTATGTAACCCACTATATTTGCTGAAACAAATTAATAGGACTATTCTGCTACAAACCATTGAAATGTTTTGGCTCTGTTCAGAAGCTGAGGCTAGAATTTCCAAAATTCAGAGGATGCCTCCTCCTTAGCTTAAAGCTTTCTTCCTAGACTAGAGGGTTCATGGCCAAGGGTCAAAGACCCACGAGTGATCGAGATTGTGACATCTAGAAAGACCATACCACAGAAAGAGCGTCCACACTGGTAGTGGTTTGTTTGATGGAATTTATGCACATAGTCTGCATTTGGTTGTGTTCCTCCTTCCCTCTCACATTTCTTTTCCTAGAGGTGGCTGATGAATTCTCAGAGCAACAAATCCACTGTAGCATTTCCTTTGACCTTTAGAGGCACACTCCAGACGACCAAACCTTCTCCCCAAAATAAGTTTTGCACCTTAGATAAAACCCAAAGCAACCTCATTTGCCCCAGTGAAGCTTGAGTCACCAGCTGCCCCTGCCTTGTCATTTTTTGCAGGCCCTGTCTTTAGACCAGGGATTTGCAACCTGCGGCCTGTGGACCTGATCTGGCCCATGGCAGCATTTCATGTGGCCCCCCACTGCCTCCACCTCACCAGGAAGCGCCATGTGTTGGCGGAAGGGCAAAATGGCCCCGAAGCTGTCTGAGGAAGTGTGGCCTGGGCCCCGGCTTTAAAAGGTTGAGAACTCCTGCTTTAGACTATCCCTAAAGGTATTTTTCACATTGTTGCAGAAGATCTAAAATGTTACTGGCACATCCTGTGTTCTACAACAGAACAATCCAAGAGGTGTGGTTTGGGTTGAGTTATGGTGATGATGGGTAGTGTTTAAAGGTAAAGGTCACCCTTGCTTGAAAGCCAGTCGTATCCAACTCTAGGGTTCAGTGCTCATCTGTTTCATAGCTGAAGAGCCAGCACTGTCTGCTTCTGCAGACATTTCCGTGGTCATGTGGCAGGCTGTTTACCTTCCCACCGGTGGTCCCTATTTATCTACTTGCAATTTCTTGCTTTCAAACTGCTAGGTTGGCAGGAGCTGGGACAAAGACGGGAGCTCATTCTGTCCTGCAGTGTTTGGGTATCGAACTGCTGACCTGCCGCCTTCCAGCCAGCGTCTTAGCCACTTGAGCCACTGCAGTCCCTTGGGTAGTGTTTACCTCTGCCTAAATTTATGCATGTCACACAGTTGCTTTGGTGAGAGCCGGCAGCATTAAGATAGCAGTGGAACAAACATTACTTCTATCCAGTGTCAGAAATCATACACCCATATGTCAAAATTATGGCACTGTCTTATGCCTCAATCCTAACTATATATATTTTTGGTCAATTCACACCCGTGTCACTTGAGTTCTCTGTGCTTGATTACCCTAAACTCGGTTACAATTTTCCCCATTGATAAGTATTATAATGGAGATACGGTAATATGAAACTTGTTTTCACATGGTGCTGCAGTCTTCAAGTAATTAACACACATATGTTAACCAGCTCTGCCTAACTGGCAGCTCGATGTATGAAGAACTGACTCAGGAAGGGCTTGGGTGGCCTTCAAGATATTGGATGGTTGTTACATAGAAAATCACTTTCACACATGCCGCAGCTGCAAACCAGCTGTTTCTCAATTTACTGCTAAATACATAAGACTCCGCCATCCAAAAGCATTTTACCGGAGAGCATGTGAAACGATACCGACATTTTGTTTGTGGTTTCCACGCACATTCAGATATAAAAGTCCACAGTTGACTACACAATTATAGACCTGCATGTGTGAATGTGTACTTGGAAGTCCTGTTAGTTCAACTAAAATGGGTTGAATAGAGAGAGGTCAATTCCCACCTGGAATCATTTGGCTATTGGGATGATATTCTAGTAGTCTGTGAATACAAAATACTTAAATTGTGAAATATAAATTGAGGCTAGAATCTTAGTACTGTACAGTGGAACCTCATACAACAATCGCCCCGTATAGCAATGAAATGGTATAACAATTAGGTTTTGGGTGGAAATTGTCCCACATAACAGTTTTCCCTATGGAAAAAAATCGTACAATTTTTCAATGGAAAAAAACCACTTAGTGAAAAAAATCGTTGTACAATGCATCCCATAGGGAAAATCGCTATACAATGCATGCATTGTATAGCAATTGTTTCATACAACAACGAGCCCCATGGAATGGATTAAAATCATTGTATGAGGTACCACTGTATATCAGAAAACAAAATAAATAAAAACAATGCAGCACTTTAAAGACTGCTATATTTTTACTGTGAGCTATTGTGGATCAAGTCCACTTCTTCAGATATGCCTGAACCACAGACTACCACGGCTACTATTCCAAAAAATTCAACTATGAAATCTTAGTAGACTTTTTACTGGATTTCTACTTTAATCCCTACCATAAGGCTGTTGAGCATTTCAGACAGACGATGTTACCAATCTTGCACTACATGCAGAGTGGTTTGCCCATTTGGAGAGGATGTCCTGGAATTCCATACCTTAATATAAGGCATTTGTGGAAAAAGGAGGACAAAGACCATGTGGCAGACCCAGAGGAAGGTGGAGAGAGAACATCAAAGAAATGTTATAAGAACACACCAAATAACACCAGTGGAGGTTGCTAGAAGTGCCAAAACAAGAACCTTGCATCTCCCTCAACACCCGATGGGGTAAAAGAGAAAGCAAAGAAAAAGATGTTATGTTGAAGCTTTTTTGCTACTTTCTGAAGCCAACAGTATTAAACCAGAGGTTTGGCTCCAAACTATAAGCCAGACTTTTCAGAATGTAGAAAGTCAAGGGGTACAACTGATTATAATTCTCCTGTCATTTCATTTGTATTCTTTATTTCAAGTATTTTTCAGCCACATTTTAGGGCAATTCCCCCCAGAAAGCAATTTACAATCCAAGAAATGAGAGCTAAGACAATTGAAAAATAATCACACAAAACCAGATGTACAGGCTATTTTTTAAAAACTCCTCTGAAGAGTAAGCTGTAAAATCAGTCCATGAGAGCTGTAAAAAAGCAAAGATTTGCAAGTGCGCCTAAAAGCCAGTAAAAAGGGGGATAGAGCATAAGTCTGTTGGATGGGAGATCCAAAGATTTGGGGCTACCACTGACAAGGTCGTGCCTTAAAAAACACCACCACCAGTCTCTTTGATCCTAACAGTGGGCAATCAGGAAAACCTGAGGTAGATTTTGTAAAACAGGCAAGACTGAATGGGTATAGACCAAGGGTGCCCAAACTTTTTGGGCCATGGCCCAGTCATGTGGTTTAGTGAGCCAGCCACGTGGTTTAGCGGGCCACTCATGTGGTTCCTCCCTCCGGAAAGATATTTTACAACAGGATGAGATTTTTTTTTTGGCTGCCATTTTGGCTGCCATTTTTTTGGCTGCCATTTTTTGGCTGCCAAACTACAGCCTGTGGGCCAAATCCGGCCCCCAATGCCAACTCACCCTGCCAACAACACCCTTGTCGCCCCTGAAAGAGGAAGTAAAATGCACCCATACAAATATGTTTTACTTCCACTTCCAGGAGTGACGAGGGTGTCAGGGTTGGGTTAATTGGCATCATGGGCCGGATCTGGCAACTTCAACAGGTCTGGGAGCCAGTTTTCAGTCTCCAGGAGCTATACAGACTCCCCAAAATATGGAAAAACAAAAATGGAGGCAGCTGAAAATCTACCTTTTTTAAAAGACTATTTTGATGTATCAAACATGCAGAGGGAAAGCTTACAATATATTTAAAAGGTAAATTCCTGTTTCCAGGAACAGCAATTCATTACTCCAGGATCGGGGGGCAGCAGATCCTGTTGGAATCACAACAGTGTTGTTGACGTTGTATGTGGACACAGTGCTCTAAATTAGGCAACCTTGCATGAAAGGCATTAAAGATTAGGTTCAACATTTTAAACTGGATTAGAAACCAGTCCAGACATCGGAATTGAAGCAAAATGTTGAGTTATCCATTCAGATTTTTGGATGCCATCAGAAAACATAGCCACATTTTGCACCATACCACCTTCATAGTTGACGAACATGAGGTGAGCCAGTCTACTCCAGAATAGATGTCCATCTTGGACATAGAGGGAAATACCACAATCTAAAAGAGCGGCTTTGGGTGGGTAGCTGGCTGTAGAACAAGGGTTGGGAGTTTGATTTCCCGCTGGGTCTTGTAGGAGAAGAGCCAGGCTGTGTGACATTAGGAAAGCTAATAGATCCCAGAACACTCACAGAAGAAAGGGCGGGTAATCCGCTTCTGAATACTTTTACTTCAGAAAACTCTAGAAAGGGTTGCAGTCAGAATTGACTTGATGGCACATAATTATTAATTAATAGCACAAATTCAATTAAAATAAGAACCTCCCTGGGTCAGATTGAAACTAGCTCAATTTTCTTTTTTCACCGCTGGTCAATCAAATACCTCAAAGATGCTTGCAAATACGTACAGTGTGATCATTTCAGCACTCTTTCCTATTACACCCCAGCAACTGATACTAAGGGGTTCTGTATATACTCGAGTATAGGTCAGGTTTTTTAGTCCCCAAAATGAGATCCAAAAATGGGACTCGACTTATACTCGGGTCAATGTAAACACTCAAAAACATACCCACACAAATGTCTAAATTAATTAATTTTACTGTATTTTCATGTATTTTAATTATTGAAACTCACGAAAAATTGTTGCATTTTCCACCCCAACTTATACTCGGGTCAATCTATTTTCCAAGTTTTAGAGGTCTAAATTAGGTACCTCGATTTATATTCAGGATGATTTATAGTCGAGTGTATACGGTATATTGTTCCTTTATAAGGAAGCTCCATCTAATCATCAAGCCTCATTATGGCCTAGATGTCAAGTGACACTCACACCCCAATTAATAAAAGATACTAGCTCAACTTCTCTAGTGAATAGAAGAAAACACTGCTCTTGATTGTCCAATGTGGATATTATCCTATTTTCAGGCCCTAATACCTGCAGGATGATAATCTCAGTTCAGATACACAGTGGTATTACGCCAGTGGCCAAAACAAAACAAATCCACACAGGAGACGTATGGCTCTGTTTAAAATTCTGTTTCCACAGAGCTTGTGAAATGTTACCTTTTCTGAGTCCAATTCCAGAATCTCCCAACCAGCATAGCCAGTTGTGGTTCAAAATATTTCTCAGACTCCCACTGGGGCGCCAGAGGCTCTTCCCAGACTGAGACATCATGCCAAGCGGCCATCTCCTGCCATGCTGACTGCTTTGTTTTGGAACAGAAACAATGAGTGTCCTATAGAAACCTAGTCATTGGGTGGAGATGAAGAATTTGCAGTTCAAACGCCTCTCACATAAGCTCTGTACCTTGTGTAGCTGTTATTACAGACTTCCAACTCTTTTGTTCCCAACCTGCTGGCAAAGAGGTGTCCTAACTCAAATACCAGCACAAACAAATGTAAGCATAGTACTAGAACAATGGCTATTGGGCAGTTTCACCCTTGTGCACTTCAGCCACTCAAACTTCTGCAGAACTCCAAAACAACACAAATTGGGCCGATATGCAAAAGCTGAAACAAAGGCTGATTACCAGGACATTGCAGCGGGGATGGAGAAAGAGTTAAATCCTCTTTGCCTGCCATTAAGCAGAGCCAACGTTGCTGGCCTGAGTGAAAAAGCATAGCTCCTGTTAAAATAAACTGTAGCGTCACAGGGCCATGAGGCATTCCACAAAACTTTTTCTTTCCTCCTCTCAAAACTCTCCCACCTCCCAAAATTATTATACCACTCGTACCCACTCTACTTGGCTGCAAAACCATCCCAAGAAAAATTTGCTTCCAGACACCGTGGTAAATATGTATCCAGCCCGGCCATCCTATGCACAAGGCACATAGGATTTTGGCACTTGTAGCAGAAAACTCTCTAGGTACCCTTGTGGAGATCAGTTGTGACAAAGACACAGCCCTGTTTTGGTGTTCATGGATCTGTACAGAATCCCCCTTCTTGTTTCAAATGTAGGCTTCAGACACGTCCCAGAAATGTTATACGAGCTGATATTAACCATGGTAAATTAGAACGTCCCATCTCTATTAGAGGCAAGACTAGGAAAAACATTTTCCAGAAGCTATAAATTTATGGTGTCCTGAAGATGGAAGACCTGTGCTATTCGTTTGAATGTTCGGTTTATAGCCATACAGGTAGAACAACCATCTCTTGTGCATTCAGAATGAGATGAATGGCTGCTAATTTGACCCGGAAGACCTGTATCCTCTCAAAAAGGTATAAATTACTTTGGGGCTGATAAGATGTCCTTTTGTTTTTGCTGCATCCAGAATTTGGCAGAGTTCGAACTATGATGTCAGGATTATTTCTAATGATTGGTGTTTTTTTTACTGTCTGACAGTGAATGACAGAACATCTATGATCTATCAATAGCAATTACAGTAATACCTCGGATAACGCTGAGACTTCGTTCCACAAGTCTTGGTGTTATCCGATTTTTAGTGTTATCCGATGCATGTTAAAATCCTATGGGATGGATCGGATAACGTTAAAGCTCCATAGATACATTGTAACCGCACAGGCTTTAGCGGTTGTTATCCGATCCATCCCTTAGGACCTTAACGTTATTCGATCCAATTCTCTTCCCCAGATTACTTAATGGTATGCGATTTTAGCGTTATCCGAGGTTTTACTGTATACTTATATACTGCCCCACAGTGCTTATTGCACTCTCTGGGCAGTTCACAAGATAATTAGCACTTTGCCCCCAACATGCTAGGTACTCATTTTACTGACCTCAGGAGGGATGGATGAGTCAACCTGGCCCCCTATCAGGATCAAACTCACAATGTCAGCAATTTTTGCCTGCAGCACATCAGTTTAACCACTGCGCCACAAGTGCTCTTCTTCCATAGTTATATCTACTACCACCCACACACACACCCCAAGCTTGGGTAAAGGGGAACAGAGGAAAATTTGTGGCAGGAGGTGAAGACAATTGGTTTCCTTTCCCCTTAAAATCAAGAGGATAGAATTCCATGATCAAATTCAATTCTGGAATAAATTTCCATCATAATCCTAGGAAGCTAATAGGATTTGCCATAAGGATGTTTCTTCCATGCCCCACTTCACATTTTTTTTCAAGGATGCAAAGAAAGAATTTTGCTGTAGATTTTTCTGCAATGTGTAGAAAAATCTAGGTTTGCCATTTTATTGCTGCTGACAGCCCACTGCCACATTCGAATACTCTTCAGCTAATGAATCAATCAGCTGGCCTTGACAGCTCAGAGTTTTAGGTATCTGGCTGTGGAGCCAGAGGTTGGGAGATCGACTCCACACTGAGGGTCCTGGGAGAAGAGCCAGCCTGTGTAGCCATGAGCCAGCTGCACAGCCTTCTAGGATGCCTCCAGATGAATGGAACTATAAACCATTTCTGTGTATTCTCTACACAGAAAGCCCTGGAAAGGGTTGCCGTAAGTTACAATTGACTTGATGGCACACAATTATTACTAATGAACCAATCAATCAGTTTAAGATTACATCCATAGCCTTCAATCCTGTTCACAATTACTTGGGAATAAGCCCCATTGAACTCAATAGGATATTTTAAAATTAGACATGTATAGGACAACATTGTTAAATACTATTCAGTTATCTGATGATAAGGTGTACTTTTGTACTTTGAAACGCTTGCCTGCAAATATTGAATAAAAACAAAATACATAACTAAAGACATTTTTCTTATCCAATGCTCCAGATTACACTGGGAAGGCAGAACCACCTATTTTAGTCAAGAGTTTACATACGTGCAGCAGAGACTAACAATGTTAGGTCGAGTACCTTTACACTGTGCTTGGAATATCAGCCTCTGCCATGGTGTAAGCCACCAATCATGCCCACACTTGTGCAAAAAGGTACTGGCCACCTCCTTGCATATGTTCTGAAGAAATCATGCATGTGCCGTATTGAAGCAACAGGATTTTAGTCTAGCATGTTAAACATTTGTATTATGAATGTATATTTTTCAGATTTGTTTTTTTCCACTTCCTGTAAATTCTATTGATCTTTATTTCTTGGATGCCCTTTCGTTAAAACAGCAAATGTGAATCTCTTAGATGCAATCAGACTTGATGATGAAAAAGAAATCAAGGTACAAAATACAGCTGCAGCCCACCAAAAAAACCCCAAACAATTGCATCTCTCCATGCTGGACAAGTAACCTCTCTCTCTTTCTTGCTCTTCCTGAACATCATTTCCCCATTTCTGCCCAACATATTAGACAGAGCAGATCAATCTTACCCATCACCACCTTTAATGGATGGGGAGGAGTTAACAGATACTCTTTATCCCTTCAACCGCAGTCCAGAGGCAACATTCCCATGGAGCCTCAAATTGGGCCCCATTTGTGAGCTGTGTGTCCAAAGGTGGCCGAGATGGCTCAAGGCGCCAAGTTTGATAACTAATCCAGGAAGCCCATTTCTACCGCTTCAGCCACTTCAGGATGAAGCAAACGTGTGGCTAGGCGCTCAACATCATCCAGGCTCAGCAGTCGAAGGCTTCGCTCATAATCCTAAAGAAGGCAGAAGGACAAAGAAAGGAGGAGATACAGTTGAGAAACACACCTGACAAGTACATAACCAGTCATGTTCCAACATAGGCAAATAAGGGTACATTAGTGTACACGTGTATGAAAATGAATACAAAAATAAACAATTTAACACACATAAACTAATATGTTTGAAGTGGTTTAAGTGTATTCAAGTGTAACGAGAAAAATGTGGTTTAATAAAACTTGAGGATTCAACTGTTAGCCCACTTCTTTGCATAACTCGGGTGGAAGGAAGTTACTGAGCAAACTGGACGGGATAACCTCTCTGTGCTTCTTTTGGAAAAGCACTTTGAAAAACATCAAGACTGAAAAATCAAGAGATTTGTGCCAGGAAATTCCTAAGCAGACCATACCCATCTGACAGCAACAGGCCTCGGCATTTAATGCTATGGTGTCTCGTGCAAGATGGTTTGTTAAATAGCCTGAATTCAATGTTAGAAAGGAAACATGAGAGGCCGAACCAAAGCAGTCGTTTAAATACAGGGACAGATTTTCAACCTGGGAGACATGTCATAAAATTCCCATGTCAGACTATCTGAGGACGAGTTGTTATTCTCCACTTCTGGAAAGTCAACAGCTGTAACATCAATTAGTAACTTGCATTTGTTTCTGTGTTTTTAATTCATTTTCTCAACAAAAAAAAGGGGGAGAATGAGTACATAAAGAAAAATGATGAAGGAAGAATTAAAATTTGAAAGAATTCAGGTAAAATTAACAATTCTTTACAGTAGAACAATTAAAAATATTGATAAGCATACTTTTTTGTAATACAATAGTAACATTTTTATACAGCATCATAATTAAGGACATCTGTCCGTCCCACCAGAGCAGACCGGAGAGGCGCTCTGGTTGTACCATCAGCTAGAGAGACACACCTCCCTAGCACAAAGAGGAGGGCCTTCTCTGTATCTGCTCCAGCCCTATGGAACCTCTTGCCAAGTGAGCTGCATCTCCAGACAGAGCTGCTGCCCTTTAGGAAGGGGGTCAGGATCTGGCAGGCAGAGCATGTGTGGGGTATGGACCAGACAGTTGCCCCAGTCTGTTGGCTCATTTGATCCCCTTCTCTCTGTGAGTCTTGTTTTAGCTTTTTCAATTTTTTTAATATTTTAATTTTGATTTTATATTATGCTCTTATTGTGTTTTAGGTGAGTTGTGTTAGCCGCCCTGGGTCTTTTTGAGGAGGGCGGCATAGAAGTTTGCTTAAATAAATAAATAAATAAATAAATCATAATGGTCATAATTTCTTTCCCTCTTTTTTAAAAAGAGTAATCAAATCAAGCACTCTTCTATAATATTTTGCAATGTGAAGATTTGCTCACTCTAGGACCTTCTACAACAGAAACCAGCCTGTTCCTCTCTCAGGAGTTGATCAAGAGCATTTCACAGCTGGTCAAGGAGGATTGCAAAAAATGCCTTCCTGGACACTGAGAGGAGAGCAATGCCCCAGTTGGTACATTCAGAGATATTACCTTTCTTAGGGATTTTAACAATAACGCTTTTTTTGCCAGTCCTCCAGAACTACACCACTTTGCCAGTACAGTACTTGCTGAACAGCTTCATAAGCTCTTCCACCATGGCTTGACCACCATGTTTTAGGAGTCCCACAAGTATCTCGCTCAAGCCAGCTGCCTTTGGGTTTTAAGTCTTCTAATTGCAATCTTGACCTCTTCAATTGTGATCTCATTTGAAGCTCTTGTTGAGCATTATCTTTGTTAATGTTGTATGTTCCAATTGAATCTGGCTGATTGAGGGTTTCCTGGAAGTATTTGACCATCATTCACTTTGTCCTTCTTGAGTGACCAGACGTTTCCCGTTCTTATCCTAGACTGGAAACTTACAAGCTCTTTCTTATTCTGGTCAGTTCATTAACCATGCAGTAGTGTTTTAGATTTGTTTCAGTTGACTGCCTCTTATGCTTCAAGGTCTTTCTGTTCCAGCCATTTCTCTCTATCTTCCTTGTAGCTTTTCTTTACTAGCTGTTCAAGCTCTGTGTATTGCTGCCTCATCTCTGAGGTTGTTCCAGAGACCTTCAACATCCACTTTGTCCTCAAAAAGGCCAAAGTGACTGCCTAGTTCTAGACCAGTGTTTCCGAACCTTTGGTTTTTGGACTTGAATTCCCTAAGTCAATTGAATTGCCTAAGTCAATTCCCCATGGGTTACATGGCTAATCTCCTCTGTTGCCTTAAGGACATGCTGATGTCAAAAGAATGTATTACCGACACACAGTCCACTGGATTTACAGAAAGATGGCAATTGGTCACCATTGTCGTTAAAGTCCACTGAGGATGTGTGAATTCAGATCACATTCTCTAATCCATATTGGGTGCTTCCCAGCTGGGCATTGTGGTCTCCAATAATTGAGGTATTTTAATTCGTTTAATTCCTGTGGTTTTTTTAAAAAAATTAAACTTTTAAATTTCTACTGATCGCCTATGGTTTTATTGTTGGGATTATTGTAGGGTGATTTTGTTCTACATTACTACGTTAGCCGCCCTGAGTCGCTCTGCAAGTAGGGCGACATATAAATGTGAACAATAAATAAATAAATAAGGACCTTCAGGTTATAATCTGGAATACAGTAATACCTCGGATAACGCTAAAACTTGGTTCCACAAGTCTTGGTTTTATCCGATTTTTAGTGTTATCCGATCCATGTTAAAATCCTATGGGATTTTTAAAAAATCCTAACGTTAAAATCCTAACGTTAAAGCTCCATAGAGATACATTGTAAACGCACAGGCTTTAGCGGTTGTTATCCGATCCATCCCACAGGACCTTAACGTTATTCAATCCAATTCTCCACCCCAGATTACTTAACGTTATGCGATTTTAGCATTATCCGAGGTAAACGTTATCTGAGGTATTACTGTACTATCAAAGGTGTCCCAGAGTTGCTCATAAAATTCATTATTTGCTGTTTTGTCCATGCATAGAGTTGTATAATTGTTGTTTTAGCATGCCCATGGGCAACGCAGGCCGTAATTATTCAATGTAGCAATGTAAATTTAAAACATATATAAAATACAATTTAAATGTAAGTTACGTTATTTATTTATTAGTCAAATTTATATTCCGTCCTACTCGCACAAGCGAGTATTTATTTACCTTAAACATTTTGAATTAAACATTTTGAAATAATCTGATTTTTTTAAGTACTGGGGTTTTTTGCTGTTAATTTGACCACTCTGTCCACTTGACCTCACTAATACCCAAGATGTCTAGCTTGTAATCATCAAAAACCCATAGGCATTGGGCAAAATCATCTAGTATGCAGGACCTGAAGAGCAACATGAATATGGGGTTAACCTTGTCATGAGTGAATTGACAAAAAAGGTGCTCACTGGGTGGAAACCAGTTAGTGATTGAACCTATGGAACGCGTGCCAGACATGGCACTGCCAGCCCTTTTTGTAGGCATGCAAGCTGCCTCCCCAGCACAGAGTTCGCTCTGCCCAGGAGCCCAATGGGAGCACTTCCTCCCTCCCCCCAGCACAGAGTTCACCCCTCACCTCTCTTTGGGCACTCGGTCTCTAAAAGGTTCGCCATCACTGATATAGATCTTGACTTTATTGATTATTTTAAATAATAAATCAATTATTAAATGAAAAATCAATAATATCTTAAACATCCACCCTGACCACTGTCAGATTATACCAATAATTTCAATTACCCACTTCTTCTTTCATGTCCAGGCCAGGCTTTGAACTGCCCAAATGAAAGCACGTTCTTGGCTTTGTCATTGGTCAAACTTAAATTCTCATCTGTACAAGTTTCCGGTAATAACTGGCGGACCAGCAAAAGAGCTGGATTCTGTAACTCTACATTCACTAGGTCAGGCATAAGGAACTACAGAATGAACTCCCCAAAGGCGGCTTCATTGTGGCAGTTTCATGTCTGGCCTAAACATAGAGGAAGAGGAAGAATAATGCTTTGTAGGCAGCACGACAAAACAAAGCCCATTTAACTACAGCAAGAATCCCATTTTTCCTGATTTACTTATGTTGTTGGAACCAGAACCAAGGCCTGCTCTTTTCCCTGTTTTCCCCCCTCCGTTTTATTCCTCCAACACTTCCCATCCTCCTTCCATTATCTCCTCCCCACAGACTGCCAGGAAAGAGACAGGTTATACTTGCCAATGGTTGCAAAAAAGCTTTTAAAATGAATTTAAAGGTCACCTGAAGTTAGCCCTAGAGCAGAGTTTGGAAACATTGCTGTTTGCTGACTGAATAGTTCGGTTATTTAAGTATCTCCCTGCAAAGCCAGAAGTTGAAAGTGTGCAGTTTTTATATTATTATTAACATTTCCTAACTCTTGTCTATAAGGAAAAAAGCCCTAGCCAGTATAGCCAGTGGTGAGAGATGATGTAGTTCAATAGGCTACACATTCTCTACTCTTATCCTATGTAAAGGACCATTCCGTGCAAGTTCTATGAGAATCAAAAGATTTGAAGGGGTTCTCAGTCTCTCTTCTATTTGCACTTATGTAAGAGCAGTTACCTTCTGCAGTTGTTCCAGTAGTTTCTCAGCATCAGCCCCGCTAAAATGCCTGCTCAGGACCTGGGCCAATGACTGCCAAAGGGCAGAATTCTGTGGGAGACCAGCTCTGCGGTTGGGCTCCTCAGGCGATGCCTTCTCATGTGGCTTGATTACGAGATTGAGCTTGGACTCAGGTCCGATAGAATAATCAGATAGACGGTGCTCATCTGGGAAGGAAACACAGGCTTGCTGAGTAAGTAGGAAGAAGAGACAACCAAATCTTTTACCATAAACCTGTGCTTTACTCTCCACCAGCCTTCCACAAAGATGCATGAAGGCTTGAGGAGAAAAAAAAGAAAACCACTCTAAAGAACTAGAGTAGTATTCTGGGAATTGAAGTTCAAGAACATCTGGAGTGCCAAGGTTTGGCATCACTGACTTAGGGTATGCTACCATCTTCATAAAGGAAACAAACAAAAGTGGGTGGACAAGGTCTTTGCATGGGAAGTGCAGTATTTATCATTTTGTAGCTCTCTCTTTAGTATAGGTAGTGGTGGCCAACTTCGGCACTCCAGGTGTTCTTGAACTTCAATTCCCAGAAGTCCTGATCAGCAGAGGTGCTGACTTGGGCTTCTGGGAATTGAAGTCCAAGAACACCTGGAGTGTCAAGGTTCACCATCATGGCCCTAAGTGGAGAAATGTTTCTTAGATGTGAATGTCTATAGTACACATATTAAATACTACTCTAGTTCTTTAGTCCAAGAACACCTGGAGTGCCAAGGTTCACCATCACCGTTATAGGGTAGTCACAGTTGTGCTTTTACACTGTTGTGTTTTGCTATTTGATACACTGAGTCTGGACAGGTTATCCTGCTATGATAATAGAACTGACTACACTGCGAGTGACGCAACGCCGATTGTCAACTAACCTGACAATTCTGAGGACTAATGGTCTTGGGTGGCAAAGTCCACAGGGAAGGGTGATGGTCCCCAAATGGATTAAATTGAATCCATCTTGATAGAAGGCAGCAGCTTAGTCAATACTGGCCTGGGGCTGATGAGGACTTTGCGTGTCAGAAGGGCTCAAGACCAGAAAATGACTCACGGAACTGGATCAGTGACACAGATATCACACTGCGATGCAGAAGGCAAATGGAAGACTACTGCATTATGTGCTCAGGACAAGCTTCATGACTGGTCACCATGATGATAGCCAATATTCAGAATCGGTTATGGCACAAGAAGAAAATAGTCACAGTTGTGCTTTTATACTGTTGCGTTTTGCTATTTGATAAACATGGCTATAAATTTCCGGTGGCAAATACTCTAGTGAGCCAACATCTACTACATCAAATGTGGAAAAGATTATCCATTCACTTGCCAATATAATATAGCCCTTCAGGCCTTATTGAAGAGGGCTCTGGTTGATAAAATCCTTTGCCATAATGTATTTACTGGCCTTTGAGATCCCACAGGACTCTTTGTAGTTTCTGCTGAAGAACTAGGTGCACAACTCATGTGAATAGAGTTGAAACATCATCTGCTGCAGAAAACACACATTGCCAAAGACAACTTTATAATTATGTGTGTATGTATGCACACATGCATGCATCATATACATACACAGAAGCTCATGCTATGCTAAGTACAGCAAAGCTGGGAAAGACTTATAATGACGGTAATAGAACTTTCAAGGTAAGTGAGATATTTAAGGAGTGCTTTTACTATTTTCATCTCTCTATGGAATTGCCATAGGCAAGCAGTGATTTGAACTCAGGTCTCCTTAGTTTTAGTTTGTGAATCGGTCAACTACATATCTATACACACACTGAGGTACATAAAATGAGTTCTGTACCTCTGATTTAGTTCACAATCTTATTTCACATCATGACAATATATTTAATCTCTTAATGTAATGGTACAGATGCCTATGGATATACTAGCAATGGGTCTGTTCTTTTCCAGCCTGTAATACGAATGCCTATTGCGTCCAAAGTTTTTCAGAACACAATAGTTTTTAAAAGGGAGTGGAGAAAGGGTACGTTTAGAGTTATTGGCAAGGATGCTTTGGAAATCTTAAAAGACACAGAAATATAAAGCTCCACTTGAAGGTAGTCATTTCCCCACAAAATACCTAAGGCATTAAAAAAATGCAAAAATTTATTTCAAAAATTGTATTTCATATATAATCCCCCACTCTGATAGCACAATGGTTTCTGTCTCTCACTGCGGAGCCAGAGATTGGAAGTTCAGTGTCTCCTGGGTGAAGAACCAGCTTGTGGAGTCCTAAGCAAACCGGGCAGCCCCAGTGTGCCCCAAGAAGAAATGAATGGTAAACCACTTCTGTGTTTGCTCTATGTATAAAACCCAGGGAATCCTAAATCAGAATTATTACTATTATTCTGATACAGCTTTCAACACCAGTCGTTTCCCTTCTTATGCTGCTACTTCCATTAGCAGGCTTCCTCAACCTTGGCCCTCCAGCTGTTCTTGGACTTTTATTCCCAGAAGCCCAAGTCAGCACTCCTGCTGATCAGGGCTTCTGGAAATTGAAGTCCAAGAACAGCTGGAGGACCAAAGGTGAGGAAGCCTGCATTAGAGCTTCCATTACAGCTGGCCCAAGATATTTTGCTACTTGAGGCAAAATATCAAACAACATTCCTGCCAGTTAAGATATGGTACCCAAAACCATTCATGTTATTGTGATCTGCAGGAAGAAGATCTTCTATGGATCTTCTTTCACAGATGCCCTTGCAGGAACTTGAAAACAGAATAATAATGACTTAAATATGTAACTACATGTTGCCCTTTCATGACTTCTGAACTCACTTGCCTCAAAAGGCTACTTTCCCTCTCCCTAATGGAAGAGTTGGTTTTACCTCCAAGCTACCCAAGTCAACAGGTTCAAAATAAAGTCACATGTACTGACTTTTTTTTGTGGTGGGGGAGACTGACAAAAGCCCTGTGATGTATCAAGCAGTTTCCACAGAGCCATCTATATCAGACAAAGTCAAAAGAAACCAGCTCCAGCTATTTATATAGGTAGCAACCAAGACGTTCACCCTGCCTCTGGAAAGAAAGAGTTCATGGTCCAGAGACTGAATGCTACCCATCTTGACAAACTTGCTTGCTCTATGTCTATCCTTAACTTCCTAGTCATTAACCAACAGCACTCACCTGCCAGTGCTTTGCCTTTGAAAAGCAAGCGCTGTTGGGATACTGGAACATTCAGCTTCTCTGAAACCAAGCGTTTGAGAGAGGAGATGCGCTCATCTGGGGAAACCTGAAAAGGCAGAATACTGTGAATTTTAGTTGGACTGGCAGAACCACAAGGTCCAGGGAGGGGGTCTCATACCCTAGTCTACGGAGGGACACCTATGGCCCTTCAAATATTTTTGCCCAGGAACTCCTGTGATCCTACACACTGGCTATGCTGTGTAAAACTAATGCAAATTGTAGGCCAAAATCATCTGGAGGGTTCTAGTTGCCCATGCCTGACTTGGACTATAGGCACTGATCAAACTGAGAACTAGAAAAATTCTCAGAGAAAAGTCTAGTCCAAATCTTATTAGACAATCCAGACACTTTAAGGCACTCGTCTAATCCTCTTGGCTTTTGACAAGCATTGTTAGAGATGATATTCTCACCCGTTTCTGGTTGTTCTAGGCAGCTTGCCACACTGTTATGGCAAATGAATACTTTTTATTCTGTTCCCAATTTACAGCTACAAGTTTATTTTATTTTATTTCAGAGCTCTTGTATTTAGGAACTATGCCAATTGATATTTCTGTCATGTAGCTCTTAAATAATATTATTCCTTATTTTCTATTGGAATATTCTTCAACCTACACTTGAGTTAATTTCTCTTATCTCATTCTCTTAGAATATCATTAAAAAGCCAGTAATATATAAGCTTCTCTTACATGGTAATTGCAAGGATGGTGTGAAATCATATATGTTATAGGGGCTGTGGTGGGTCAGTGGTTAAGAAGCTCACCTTGGTAGATGGATGGCTGACAAGTCAGCAGTTTGAGACCTGGGTACTGCATGATGGATTGAGCGCCTGTCCCAGCTCTTGGGAACTTGAAAGGAGCCTCATTTGGGCATTCCCTGAGTGGAGTTTCTTCCACAAAAATCCTTTCAACCCAGAATAATTTCTGACACAAAATTATTATTATTTTATATGTGATATTGTTAGGAAAAGCATAGCATAACTATTGAAGAATTTCATACTTCTAACACACAGGTTACTTTTAACTGAAGACTTTTAGAAGGCAATAACACTCTGCCAAGACTGACTGAAGCTACAGGCTCTCTAAACTCACTGATGGTGGTGGGTCTGGTTAGTGCCTAGATAAGCATTTATCTGGAAATTCCATGATGGAGGAAAAACAGAATATAAATATATATAAAGATAAAGGTTTCCCATGCTCGAAATCTAGGGGTCGGTGCTCATCTCTGTCTACAGACATTTCCATGGTCATGTGGCAGACATGACTAGGTGCCAAAGCGCACAGAATGCCGTTTCCTTTCCCTACTTGCAATTTCTTACTTTTGAACTGCTACCGTGTTTCCCCGAAAATAAGATATTATCTTATATTTATTTTTCCTCAAGAAGACACACTATGGCTTATTTTCAGGGGATGTCTTATTTTTATTATGCCACTGGCTGCCCATCTTCTTTACCGCTCCGCACCGGGACACTGCATAGCCACGCCTATCACTATGTTTTGTTTTCAGGGTATGGCTTATATTGCGCAACAGCTGAGACATCTTATTTTATGGATATGTCTTATTTTCAGGGAAACAGGGTAGGTTGGCAGGAGCTGAGACATACGACGGGAGCTCACTCCGTTGCTCAGCACTCAGGTCTCAAACCACTGACCTGCCAACCTGTCAGTCATCAAGCTGAGCATCTTAACCACTAAGCCACCGCAATCCGTAATATAAGTATAGTGGGGTTTTTTAAGTTATCCTCAAAATCCTTAACCTAAAATGGGCAAGCGGGTGGCGGCAGCTGTCTTCTTGGGCTCACACCACACGTGGCCTGAACTCAGTTTTGCAAGTCCCACTAACCCAGGGGTGCCAAATTAGCCAGTGCCGGACAGTGAGTCAACACTCAACCTAAACTGGGGCTGCCCAAACTATGGCCTGTGGGTCGAGTCTGGCCCCAGATGCCACTTTATCTGGCCCACACCACCCTTGTTGCTCCCAGAAGTTCAAGTACACATTTGTACCTCGCTTAAAGAGCATAATGTGCTCCACAGGATTGCTCTTTAAGTGAGTTTGCTCTTTAAGCGAAACACCATTGTAAGTGACCAACTGTGACTTCTGGGGGGGGGCACCCTGATTTATTTGTTAAGCGAATTTTTGGTTGGTTTTATTTGTTAAGCGAAGCGAACATTCAGAGAAAATTCTGCTCTTTAAGCGAGTTATTCTTTAAGCGAGGCGCTCTTTATGCGAGGTTTGACCGTGTAATTATTATTTTTATTTAGATTTATTATCCTGCCCCAATCAGGCGAACCTGACTCTAGACGGCTTACAGAAAATTCATAAATTAAAACCTTGAGGTTCGAAATTACTTTAAAAAAATCAATTAAAAAAGAATTGAACCATGAATTTACAAAGATCTAAAAAATTTAAAAAGGTTAAAAAGTTTAAAAAGATTTTAAAAGTTTAAAAAGAGTGTGGGAGGGGTGGCTGCATCCCCGGCCCATACAGATGTGTTTTACTTCAACTTCCGGGAGCGACGAGGGTGGTGTGGGCCAGAGGAAGTGGTGTCAGGGGCCGGATCTAACCCATGGGCTGTAGTTTAAGCAGAGAAAAATGGCAGCCTAAAAATATTATCTCAATCCTGTTGCAAAACAGATTGCAAGGGACATTTTACTTCTGTTGGGGGGGGGGAGCCACGTGACCCGCCCATGCCCCCCCTGCCCCCCAAGTTTGGGCACCCCTGACCTAAACCCTCCTGATTCATTGGGCCCAACCTAGCTGGCACTCGCCCACCCGGTTCAAAGCCAGCCACTCCCTCTTCTTCAAGGCTGTGGAGTTCTAGTTCAGTTTGGTTTTAAAAGGTGGGCCAGAGAAATACAGCGCTGGGGCAAAAAGGAGGAGGAGGAGGCCAGGACTCCATCAGCCCCCTTCCAAAAGGGTGGTGGTGGGGCAGATCCCTTCCTAAGGAGGAGGGGGAGGGAAACAGACCCCCTCATCGTCCTTATTTTAAGAAACCCCCTTAGTTACCTGGCCTGTGGCCTCCCACGCCCACCTCTCCGAAAGAACAAGGCCCAGCCAGGTAAGGGGTCCCCAAAACCACCACCACCACCACCTCTTTCCTGGGACGGAGGCGAGGTCTCCACACTCCCCAAGCAAAACCTCCACCCCAGAACCCCTCCGGCCTCGGCCTCTCGTCAACCGGAAGAAAGGAAGTCTACCTGGAGGCTGCATTCCCGGCCCTGGAGTGCCTTCACCGTCAGCAGCATGTCGGGGACCCCAGCCGCCTGGAAAGCCTAGCGGCCCCTTTAACTAAACCATAGACACTCGGCGGAACGGCCCGTGGCAGAGCGCCCCATCCGGCGGGAGGGGAGGGTTAAAAAGAGGCGGAAAAACGCCCCAACGGCCTCCCCCATCTCTGTGAGATCAGCGTATCCGCTGGTCATAGAGACAAAGGCTAGAGCGGCGGGACTTGTCCCTTATGGTCAGAACGGAAAGTGTCATAGAGCTATTCATTATGGGAGGGAGGGGAAAAAAAAAGAAGACTATTTCCTCCGACGCTTACTATGAGTGCATAAATTGTGATCATGTCCTTGAAATCTATTATTTTAGAGTGGAAGGGAGTAAGAGCTAGGATGCTAATTACATTCCGAGAGAGAGTGGGGCTGAGGTTGGCTTGGAAAATAAGGTTGGGTGGACCATCAGTTATAATAGCAATTACAGTTATATTATATATCCCTTCCCATAGTGCTTAGTTCAGGAGTGTGCATACTACGGCCTGTGGGCCAGATCTGGCCCCCGACGCCAATTGATCCAGCCTGTGCCACCCTTGTCGCTCCCAGAAGCAAAACATGCCCGACGAGGGTGGTGTGGGCCAGATCAATTGGCGTCAGAGGTCAGATCTGGCCCATGGGCTGTAGTTTGGGCACCCCTGGTTTAAGGAGAGAAAATGGCAGCTCAGCTTAACTATCTCATCCCGTTGCAAAACAGATTGCAAGGCATGTTTTACTTCTGCTTCTGGTGGAATGAACCACGTGACCGGCCCACTGTACCACGTGACTGGCCTTTGCCGAAAAGGTTTGGGCATCCCAGGCTTAGTGCACTCTGAGTGAATCACAGGTTAATTAGGATTCCCCTCCCCCATACTGGGTACTCCTTTTACTGAGAAAGAATGGAAGGCTGAGTCAACCTTGCTTGACTCCCACAGGACCGAACAACACAACATCAGTAGCAGCTTTAGGAGCAGTAATAGAAAACCTTTAGACTAGTTTTTATTTTTGCAAACTCCCTTCCTCCCTGACCTCCCTTCCCTGTCAAGATTTCGGTTTTAAGCGATATACAAATATTAACTAATAAACCATTCATTCTTTCCCCCATCTATGAAGTAAAGGGTGTAAGAAAAGCTGTATTTTTTGTTGGCTTCCTATTCTCGAAATGGAAAGAGGATTCATCCATAAAGGTCCATAATGGGACCATTCTTGCATCATCCTATGAACCTCAAATGATTATTGGGGGTGGGTGGGTTATAAAATATACCATCCATCTCTTACAACTCATCTGCTTGCCCTTCCCAAGGGAAATAGGGAACCATTTATATGCTTCTAATGCCCACACCCACAGTGTGGTAAAAAAATTTTTTGCTGCCCACCACTGCCTAGGAGCGTCACTGTAGGAATTGTCTTGACAACAATTTATTATTTTAATTGTTTTTTTCCTCTGAATTAGCATCATAAAAAGGATTTTTCTTAACCTTCTAATATTACACAGATCTCTAGTGGGACACAGGATTTTAATAACAATTACTAAGAATTTGCTCTCCCCACCTCATAATCCCCATGCCCTTTCACTGATAACACCAGCCATGGATTGACTATCCACCAGCAACCTTCTCCCATGCTGAAGGTAACTTTTGGCACTGTGTTTCTCCTAATCGCCTGTTCCTAACAATGTAATTAACAAAAACAATAACTACATGCCTGTAAGTGTTCTTAGATTCTTTAATAAAAGGACTGGTGGGATTGAAGACTGAAAAGATTGTGAACCACTGTTCCAATGCATATCAATGTTTTATTTGTTCTGCTGAAATTAAACCAAGAATCTTATACATAAATCAAGCTAGGAAAGATGCTGCTGTTGTGATTGTTAAGTGGCCACCCGATCTTCAATTTACTCAGCTCAAACTGGCAAACAGCAGGAGCATGTTTCTCCAGGTTGACATGTTGTGGAAGCACTACAGCACTGCTTCTATGGCAGAGGAGAGTTCAGTATGGCCAGTTAGATAATGCTAGCCTGCAATTGCAATCAGCCAATAATGAGGCAAGCTAGGAGGCATATTCCAGCATTATCTGGTGGGCTACGAAAATTCCATCTGTGCTCACTAATCATGGGTGGAATAGCACCAGGCACCCTACATAATGCACTTATGTCAGTAGGAACCCTCTTACAATTACATACCCATGGATGCCACAGTATCCTCTCCCACTATAAAAGGCTATACATTGGCTCCGAGTCCTTTCATATCATGTCTCGTTCAAAAGGAGAGGCCATGAAATGCACTCTCCCTGTCAGTCATGTGGCTAATAGCGCACTCACACGTACACCAGAAAAGCTCCCACCCAGTCACCCACAGGAGAAAGTAGAGACTTTTTGGAAGTTTGTCCTCCAGCTTCAGGGTCTAACCCAGTGTTTCCCAACCTTTGGTGTTTGGGTTTCATTTCCCCAAAGCACTGATCAGCCAATGTATTGACTTAAGCTTTCGGGAACTGAAATCCCCCAGTGGGGTGTGGGCCACAAGTTGGGTACCACTGGTTGGGTACCATTGCAGCATTTGCTGCAATGTCTCATAGGTTGCAGTAGTTGGTGGTGGTGGTAAAGATGAAGAAGGGCAGTCACGATAAGCAGGAACCAGAAAGAGCACTTGATGGCTCAACTAGACTTTTTGGTTCTCACCCTGGTAGTCCATATGAGCCGTCTATCCTGGATTGTACTAGGAAGGGATTTTTAGTTACCAACAAGACTGTAGACTTTATTGCACAGCACTAGGGAGACAGTAGATCCCCAAAACTGAAGGGCTGAAGTCTTGAGTTTGTCAACCACTTACTGCAGCAAAGCTCTGGTTCTTTAGAGCAGGGATGGCCAACCTTTTTACGCCATGGGCCTGACCACACCCCCAGACAGCTGAGCGGGTTGGATCATACACCCTGGAAGCAGAAGTGTGCACATTTACAGCTGTCGTAAAGGGGGCAGCAGCAGATGAGTTGGGTAGATAGCATCCTTGATGCAGTGGGCGTAGATCTGGTTGGACTACGGTCCCGGAGGATGGCAGATGACAGAGGAACCTGGTGTGTAGTGGTCCATGGACTCGCAAAGGGTCAGACTCTCAACTGTGTGATTGAACAACAACAACAGCTGCAGGCACATAAACACACCCGCTTCCACTTCCAGGTGTGGCAGAGGTGTAGGCAGGCTGGATGGAATGGCATTGCAGGCCAGGTTTGGCCTGCAGGCTGTAGGTTGGGAACCCCTGCTTTAGAGAGTTGGCCAACAGACAGCAGAGGGATAGGGTTAGTAGTTTTGTTCACTGAAGGAAAGGGACAATATAATAAAAAATTAGCAAGCTTTGAGCAGTGTAAAACATAAACATTTGCTTGCACTCTGCCGAGAGTGGGATACCACCCAAATGGGCGGTATAGAAATGTAATAAAAATAAGTAAATAAACATTAAATCCTATGTCTGCATTAGTAGGTGGTGTGGATGTTCTGGGTGGTAGATTTGTTTTTTTCAGGTTAATAGGTCTCCACAGGGTGACTCAGTAAATTACCTGGCTGAATGAGATTCTAATCTGCAACTCAACAGCCCAGGCCTCTAGCCCAGGGGTGCCCAAACTTTTTGGGCCATGGGCTGATCATGTGGTTCAGGGAGCTGGTCACTAATGCCCGGGTGCAGCCTCCGATGCCAATTCATCCGGCCCACAAAGCCCTCGTCGCTCCTGAAAGCGGAAGTAAAACGTGCCCGTATGGGCACGTTTTACTTCCGCTTCCAGGAGCGACGAGGGCTTCGCGGGCCTGATGAATTGACTTCGGTGGCCGCACCTGGCCCCCGGGCCTTAGTTTGGGCACCACTGCTCTAGCCTATCTACCGTACCAAATCAACATACAAGGATTAAACAACAAGGAGGCAGCAGCAATGGGATTTGGTCAGATGTATTTTTAGTCCAGTTAACTAACTCCCCAAGGCCACCAATGTTTGTCAGGAAGGCCAAGGAAGGTGAGGTGTGCTAGGATACAAAGGATATTAACATCTGATTAAATGTAAACTTTTAACCTCCAGTTAGAGCGCAGCTTGTTAGGCCAAAGCAGATAATTTAGCATTCAGTATGGCTTCAATAAATGGAAAATGCATAGAAATACCTGTGTCAATAGGTTATGGTTACAGAGTGGAGAGGTATCATTGCACACAATATAGCTACAATCCTATTAGATATTAGATGCAATCCTATTAGATATGCCTAGAAGTGCAAGGCATTTGGCATAAACCCTGGTGACTAACTGCTGCAAGTTAATATGTTAGGTAGACACCGAGTTTGACAACTGGAAGGTCGGCAAGTCAGCAGTTCAAGACCTGAGTGCCACATCACAGAGTGAATTCCTGTCGTCTGTCCCAGCTCTTGCCAACCTAGCAGTTAGAAAGCAAGAAATTGCAAATAGATAAATAGGTACCACTTTGACAGGAAAGGTAACAGCGTTCCATGTGCCTCGGCATCTAGTCATGCCTGCCATATGACCACAAAAATGTCTGCAGACACAGACAGTGCTAATTCTTTGGCTGTAAATGGAGATGAGCACCCCCTAGAGTTGAATATGACTGGCTTTTGAGCAAAAGAAATCTTTACCTTTACCCTTACTAACATTTACTGTTGTGTTCTGTGTTGTGCAACTCAGCAAGCAACAGCAAATGCCTGAAGCTACTTTAACATGTCATGCTTTGCCACCAAAATATACGCTGACTGTGTTACACTGGTGGGCATGACTTATAAAACAAAATAAGATTTTGGCCATCATTTGATATAATTTTAATGAACTAGCAATAGAAACACTAACCTATTAACCAGATCTGTGACTTACAGAAGCGGTGAGGTAAATATCCAAAATAATCACTTAAATATTTAAAATCCATTAGCTGTTAGTCACAAAGAGAAATTACAAGTTGGCGCTTATGAGTCCTGTTGTGTCCCATTCTTTAAGTACATTTCAAAACTGTTGACACTGTAGCCATTTCTTGCAATAGGGTGATGAAAACATATACTGTACCGTATGTACCATATGTATTCAAAGCCCCCGCCTTGAAAAGGTTGGGAACCCCTGCTTTAGGAAGTCAATCTACTTTGTACTTGGTCTTTCTCTTTTCCTGCTGCCTTCAACTTTTCCCAGCATTATTGACTTTTTCAGAGAATCTTGCCTTTTTGTGCTTGAAATACAATAGCCGGTTTCATTGTTCTTGCCTCGAGAGAAAGTTCAGGTGTACTTTTTAGGCTTTCCTTTTTTTTTTTTTGGAGCAATATTTCTAGAATTCCTTACCATGCTGGCAGTTAATAAAATGCTATTCATCTGGAGAACCACGAGCCTGATAGTCATGAGGTCTATCTAGTGGAGAACAAAAAATTAGGTTCTCACATAATTGTATGTCATGTTATAGTTTGTTGAACTTTGGTTTGTACCCAAATCCATCCCACAAATAATCTGTGGTCTGATAGCTCAGTAAAAACCACATTTAGAAGACATAGTTTTATTACAGGTTTACACATTCTGAATCTTCTTCTTTCATGTGTAGAGCAAACGTTAAACCAGGGGTGCCCAAACTACCGCCTGTGGGCCACATCCGGCCCACAGCCCCCGCCATCCTTGCCGCTCCCGGAAGTGGAAATAAAGCGTGAATGCCTGTGTGCAGAATGCACCCAGACATGCAAATTTTACTTCCACTACTGGGTGGGAGGAACCATGTGACTGGCATGCGACCCAAAAAGTTTGGGCACTCCTGTGTTAAACTGACAAAATGAAGCCACCGTCTTGGCTTTGTTGTTGGCCAAACTTCAATCCTCATTGGTATATATTTCCAGTCATAATCGGCAGAGCAGCAAATGAGCCAGATTCTGCATCTCTCCACATTCACACAGTGTGTAGTTGTCTGCCAGCAGCTCCCACTTGAGCATATTGGTCTTGCATTCAGGGACTCCTCAAGGTCCTCCAAGTGACATAGGAGAAGTCAAGTTTGTCAGCCATCTCCTCCTTTCATGTTATTCCTTGTTCAGCGAGCTCCTCCTTCCATCTTCTAATTTGATTATACATAAGGACCCTCCTTGAGGATTGTGGGTACATTTTACATTTTTGAACCACATACCCTGGGCAATGGCAACCTTGTTTTGCCAGGTAATCTTTTCACACTAGGTCAAACCAGAGGAACTAAGGAATGAATTCTGAAGCTACATTGAACCCAGAACTCTGCTTTATCCTTTGTTTCTTCCCCAAGCCACTGACCAAACGGGCAAGAGGAAAACGTAACAGAAGTGGAGAAGACAAACTATGGTTTGCTTCACAGCATGCAGGACAATTTACAGCTAAAGCAGGGGTGCTCAAACTTTTCAGGTCATGGGCCAGTCATGTGATTCAGCAGACTGGTCATGTGGTTCAGTGGGCCTGTCACGTGGTTCCTCCCACCAGAAGCGGAAGTAAAATGCACCTTGCAATCTGTTTCACAACAGGATGAGATAGATTTTAAGCTTCTTAAACCAGGGGTGCCCAAGCTATGGCCCATGGGCCAGATCTGGCCCCCAATGCCAATTCATCCACCCCATACCATCCTTGTCGCTCCCAGAAGCAGAAGTAAAATGCTTCCAGGAATGACAAGGGCAATGTGGGCCAGATGAATTGGCACCGGGGGCTGGATCTGGCCCATGGGCCATAGTTTGGGCACCCCTGAGCTAAAGCATGGCTAACTAAAACCTTTGCTCAGTGTGAAGTACAAATGAAGCATTATGATTTCCCACAGCATCAAATTTGGTCAAAAAAAATCCCTTGGAATAGAGGTTCCAGAGCATCATTGAGTGTATGGCCTTGATGACTATGGGATTTTAGGACCTGTAGTCCAGGTAAATAACTTGTGCCATCTCTGCACAAGATATACATTGTTCCCTACATCACCACACCACACCATCTATTATAACAATAGATGTTTTGTTACAATTTATAGAATACAGTATCTAAAAGAACTAAAGGATTTTATTGCGGAATAACAGAAAAAAGGCATAGCTGTAATTCTACCTTGGTTTCTACACAATGCCCACGCATGTCTGCACTGTAACATGAAGTGCCCTCAGATTGCCCTCACAACAAATTAGCTAATCAGGCAGACCAAATAATCTAATCTGATCTCTGCATAATTAGCAATGCCCTGACTATTTCTGTGCCAAACTCATTGAACTGTCTTTTAAAAATCAATTGATGCAAAAGCATTCCAAAGCACAAAGACTCTTCCTGAAAAACTGCCCGCCTTGTACTCAGGGGGATTATGTTGGTTTGTTTTGGCCAGCACAGGTAGTTTCACAAAACACTCTATTCTGTACCAGCCACACACTGTTTTTTTAAAGGATGACTAAGCAGTTAATCTGAAAGGAACAACAAGCCATCTGTCACAGCTTGAACTCATAAAGCTGCTGCATGCTCAAGTGGAATTTTATTACTGAATTTGCTGTCTAGTTACACAGTCAAGTCCGACCCTTCACAACCCCATGACCATATAACGCCAGGCTCCTCTGTCACCCGCCATCCTTTGGAGTCCACTCAGATCCACACCCACCTCATCAACAACACTATATGACCATCTCATCCTCTGCCACCCCCTTTTCTTTTTGCCCTCCATCTTTCCCAGCATCAGTAAATCCTCTCTTCTCATTTGGTGGCCAATGTATTTGAGTTTCAACTTAAGTGTCCTTCTAAGGAGCAGTCAGGGTTGTTTTCCTTTAGGATTGACTGATTTGATCTCCTTGCAATCTAGGGGACTCTCAAAAGCCTTTTCCATCTTTGCTCAAAACATTGCCTTGATTTCTCCAATGTTCCTAAAGTTATCCATAGTCCTTCCGACTCTGTTATTTTTCTCTATTATTTTGCATTGTTCATTTAAGAAGGCCTCCTTATCTTGTCTTCCTTTTCTCTGGATATCTGCATTTATTTGGGTGAATCTTTTTCCCCACCTTCTTTCCTCAGCTACTTGTAAAGCCTCAGTACACCACACTTTCTTGCATTTCTTTTTCATTGGGATGGTTCTAACTGCCGCCTCCTGTACAATGTTGTGAACCTCCGTCCATAATTATTCAGACATCTCTCTATCAAGTCAAATCCCTTCAATCTATTCTTCACCTCCACTGTATACTCATAAGGGATATGATCTAAGTCAATGGTGGCAAACCTATGGCACGGATGCCAGATGTGGCATCCCAGCCCTCTCTGTTGGCACACTCGTTGACACCCCACCACAAAGTTCACCCCGCCCTTCTGCCCAGTAGCCCAAGGACCTCCACCAAGTGATTTAGCCAGCCTTTTATATCCTTCATGAAGCTTCACACACGTGTTCTTCAGTTCAGATGGGCACCTATGGGCAGTAGGCATTTCACATTTATCTTGATGTTACATATTCAACTAGCCTGTTCTATGACATTTACCCTGTTCTCTTTGCTTGTCACATATATTTTAACATGTCCAGTGATCAACATGTCTGCTTACTTCAGATAAGACCCTTTTGGGTGTGTTCCTCAGCAAGCTATCTGTAAACAACTTTTAACTAGAGAGGGTTTCATAATTCCGAGATGGCTTTGCTCATGTCCATCTAATTGCATATGTTGCTTTGTAAAGGAATACGTCAACAGACTAAAATTATACTAATTAATTCACTTAGAGTGTCACCTGAATTGTCTAATGGTTTTCCCTACTTACTTTATTCTAAGCCTGAATTTTGCAATCAGTAGCTCATGATCTGGTCTTGTTTTTGCTGACTATAGAGCAGGGGTGGCCAAACTTTTTGGCCTGGGGGCCTGACCACTGTGCTGGAACAGATGAATGGCCCAGATCATGCGTGTTTGCGCATGTACATCCACATTTACTTCCTGGTTCGGTGTGGATGATTCTGTGCATGTGCGAATGCATCAGTGGTGGGATGTCATAAATTTTACTACCCCATCGTGATGTCATCATAGTGTGGGTGGAGCTAATGTCATGATGTCATGATGTTGTGGGCGGGGCCAAATAAAATAAAATAATAAATAAAATAAAATAAAAACACACACACACACCTCAACCCACCCACCCACCCACAACACAAACCCGTAAATAAAATAAATAAATAAATAAATAAAATAAAAATTACATTAAAATACATACCCCAAACATAAATCAACCCACCCACCTCAAACACAAACCTGTCACTTACCTGTTAGTATAAGTGCCTGGGCAGCACCATGTTGCAAGATGGACATGGTCATCGTACTGGTTCTCTAGGATAATATGCCTTAAAGTAAATGTAAAACAGCTGTACCTCCTTAAGGGTTCTCCAATTGGAACAGCACAGGTGTAGCTTATTGATGAGGTAACTCCAAGACTTTGCTTAAAAACCCCAAGCCAGGCCGCCAAGCCTGCCGGCTGCCAGGCCTTTTTAGGAACTGTGGTAGTACGTCAATATAGGTAAAGGTATCAAATACATATTAAAATACACACAGACACACCACATCCAAAGCTGAGTCACTTACCCTGGGGAGCAGGCTATAGGGAGCTTCAGGCTAGCAGGTTATCTTCCTCCTCCCCACTTAGAAGGACAGCAAGGAGGCCGTGCATACATGCCAAGCACTGTAGGCATGCCAAGCACTGTAGGCATGCATGCATACCAATTGCTTGGCATGCATGCACAGTGGGGAACCAGTGAAAAGGTGGTTCCGTTCCACCCAAAAGCTGCTACTGGTTCTCCGGGACACTGGGGAAAGTTACTACCAGTTCTAGCGAACTGGTGAGAACCTGTTACATCCCATCACTGGAAAGCATCCATATTTACTTCCTGGTTTGGTGTGGATGCTTCTGTGCATGCATGAAAGTGGCCATAAAGATAAAGAATGGGTTTATGATATCGTTGATTCTTGCCGATCAGCTCTTTATGCAACTAATGTCATAAGAACATGAATAACCCATTTTTCTTGACCCTAGAGAGACAGGTACTTTTTGATTAAGAGTATGCTCACTTCTTCTGTATCCTGTTATTCTAATTATGCACATTTGCATACTCCCCTGGATCTTCCATCTCTTCCATTAGTTTTAGACTGTGGGTCATCAACTGAGTAGGAATCCTCTCAGAAAACTGTTATCATGGAAAACTAAGAAAGGTTAGGAGCAGAACCAGTTGATTAAAAAAAGGGCTACAAGTTAGAAACTATCCTTCCTGTCCCTTAGGGCAGGGGTCAGCAAACTTGGCTTCAATTCCCCAAAGCCCCAATCAGCAAGTGTACTGACTTGGACTTCTGGTAATTAAAGTCCAATAACACCTGGAGAGCCAAGTTTGCTGATCCCTGTCTTAAGGTCTCCTTCCCTGACATAATCACCTATCACCTCCTTCCCCTAATACAGTACAGTAGGTCTCAACCTTTTTAAGCCGGGGCCGGCGGTCACACTCCCTCAGACAGCTTCGGGGGCCAGACAGCCATTTTCCCCTTCCTCCACCACATCGCACTTCCGGGTATGGTAGAGGCAGTGTGTGTGTGGGGGGGGCACATGAATTGGTGCTGTGGGCCACATCCAGCCCACAGGCTGCAGGTTGAAAATCCCTGCTCTAATATATGAATAATTAGTTTCAGCATGTAAGGTGAGAGTGTGGCACTGAGGCAGGGAGCTGTGAAAAGAGACAGGAGTTTCCCCTGTGACAACAACACCAATGCAAAAGAAGGGAAGTAAATCCCACAGGTTTGTAGTCAGTTCCTCAAAAACGATTACAGTATTAGTTAAAACATAACTTCTACATTACTCTGAAGACAAACCAGGAAAAAAAACACCGTGCAACTTTACAAACCTATGTAAATGTGTTGCATAAGAAATTCATTTTGCACTCATTTCTTTATACAGGTATATCAAATATCATAGCTCTGCAAGATATTTTTTATTTTGAGGTACTTTGCTGACATAGTGACAATTTGAGGCTTGAGAAAGACCATCAGAATTATATGGGACTCAAGCAAGGAAATGGAAAGAGTAGCAACAGAGGGATCTGTCATATTATTGCAAAATGATTTGCCACTTAGGATTGCTCCATCCTTGAGCAACTTAAGCAACACATTCTAGCAAAGCATTAAAAAAAAACCAATTACCCCATCACCACGTCTTCCATGTCTAGGTCAGATGTGAAACAACCAAAACGAAGGCACCTTTTGGTGAATTCATTCCACAGTACCTTTTGCCTGACATAGTGTGAGAAAGATTAGCCAGCAAAAGGTTGCTGTTGCCCAAGGTAGGCCCAATTGTGATTCAAAAAAATACCACAATCTTCAAAGAGGCTCTTTCTGTGTACCCCATCACCACTGTGGAGTATTATTTATTATTTGGCAAGAGAGAGGTAGAGTCTGGACATGTTTATCTTCGAACTAAAATACTTTTATTTCAGCAATGGACTCCAAGTTAGAGGCTCATCCATTTCAAGAGGATTCACATTTTGAATGGAGCAAGAGGCAGTAACAGTGGTTTCTCTCACTCCCTTGCTCCCTGCAGAGACCAAAAATAAAACTGGGCAATCCTGTTAGATACTAACATCTCACAAACAGGCTAGCTTTTGTGATCCCTGATGAAAATGGGTTCTACAGAACTTGGCATTGGGGAAGAAACAAAAAAGCCCCCCAAATTATCTTGGCCAGGTGTTGAGGCCAGGCACTCCTGTCTATGAAGACTGAGGAAAAACAACTGTATCTACTTCTGCAGAGGTAAAACATCCTTTCTTAAGTTAATAACTTAAAGCTACAGACTCCATTTTGGAACTAAGTTTAGAGAGCCTGACCCTAACATCAGCCCACAGCAGTTTGGTAACTTTTCTATTTCTTCTCCCTACCCAAGTTCTATAATGCCTGGCCCGATAAAGAATTCTGAAGGACTTGAATATTTGCCTGTGTGAGATATTGTAGTGGTCTCCTGAAGGTATCACTAACTCTTGTTTCTGGATTTTGCACACTGACTGAATGTTTTCTTCCTTCCTTCTCTGCAGAGAACAACCTTGTAACCCAAGGGAACTGAACTCTCAGGACATGGGGATACAATTCAATCAAGAGACCTTGATGGATATGTTCTGTGGGTCGGTGGTGGCCCTGAAAGTACTCAATGACTCAGCTGACAGACAGCAAATCCACACCTCCAAAGTCCTCTTCAGAGAGCAGAGAGCTTTGAAAATGCACACTGGGTGACAGACAGGTAAACCATTGGCCAAAGGTTATCTCTTACTAGACAGACGTTTACTAGGATAGATTCAGCCCTACTTTTTATTATTATTTATTTATTTGTTCATATTTGTATTGCCGCCCTCTCACCGAGGTGACTCCTGGCGGCTCACAGGTGTAAATATAAAAACATTCCATAACAATAAAATCAAGAAACTTATCTAAAAGCCACTAAACATTAAAACCCTTAAAATACCCATAACATTCTACAACCACTAAAACCCAGGCTAGCCTTTATATGTGTGTGTGTGTTTTAATTAGCCCTCTCCTTGTACAAAATTCTTTTCAAAGTAGCTTGTAAAGCAACTAATATTTTAGATAAATCATGAAAGACGAACCTATGCTCTGTTTACCGCATGTAAGAGGAGCATTTTTTAAAAAGCACTTTAAAAACACCTGCTGTTTATTTTAATTGTGAGAACTACTGTGGTATAATGGAGAAAGAGCTAGAGTAGAATTCAGGCAGCTTGAGTTCAAATTCCTTCTCAGCCATGGAAAATCACTAGAGGATGCAAGGGTAAACAAACCATTCCTTGAAGGTCTCATATGACTTAAAACCCTGTTAGTTTTGCCATACATTTAAAGTAATTTAATAGCATTTAATGACAATCTATTCTTCATTAATACTTTTATACTCGAGTGTAAGTCTAGTTTTTTAGCCCCCAAAATGAGGTCCAAAAATGGGACTCGACTTGTACTCGGGTCAACATAAATATTAAAAAAATAACCACACAAATGTCTAAATTAATCAGTTTTACCGTATTTTTATGTATTTTAATAACTGAAACTCACTACCAGCTGTTGCATTTTCACTCCCGACTTATACTTGAGTCAATCTATTTTCCTAGTTTTAGAGGTCCAAATTAGGTACCTCGACTTATATTCAAGATGACTTATAGTCAAGTATATTAGGTAACTTCCAATGCATTACTATGACATGAGTTTACCTCTTGTTTTGCCCTTTGCACTTTGAATAATTATCTCGTACACCTTTGCATGGCTAATCAAAGAATTTCCAAGATGTTGCACTTTTATGAGGACACAGAGTTTGTGGCATGTTTTTATTTAACAAAACATAAACAGTTCTCCCAAAATGTCACTGTTACCAGTGCCGTTATCATAGTTTCTTCTAGTGTGTTTAGCACTCTTGCTGGAGTCTGCCAACATGATCCCCAGGAGAAAGTGGTAATGCTCCAGAACAAACAAATTCTATTTTTGGTACCCAATGAGCTTGGGGCAGAGTGTGCGGGCAGAGCAAAGGATGCTGACAAAATGGATGCAAACATCTCAGAAGATCTGAACTGACATGGGATATCCTAAATAAGAGAACAAAACATGACACCTGAGCACAAAGGAGTTATTTCTGGAATGGAAAGTAACCTTTGTTTCTTCCTCTGTCTCTCACTCACCCCCTAATGCAATGGAACAGCCAAGCCAATCAACAGTGTCAAGCTCAGATGATGATTAATGGATATGGAATTGAATCACAAACTCTGCTGCTGCTGATCCTTCCAACCAAACAGGCAGACACCCTACTCAAACCCTCCTGATCTCACATTTTTCCTTACTATCACAAATGAGCAGATCTCCTCTCCAAAACATCTATGTGGGATGAAGAATAAATGGGGATTCAGATGTCATGGGACTGATATTTTCATCTTCCCTAGCCAGCACAGTGAATGGGAAGGAATGATGAGAATCAAAGATGAACATTGGAGAGGACCACAAGTTTCCTAATCTTGGAGGTACACAACAATTCCATCAGTTCCCTGTCTTCTTTCAACTTCAAAACTCTGTTCTGTGGGGTGAAGCTATCCCCTAATCCAGTGGTTCCCAACCTTTTTTGGTCCATGCCCCACCTAAACATCTCTAAAATCCTAAAAATAATAATAATGACATATAGCGAAAATTTTCGTTATATGAAGCAATGTTTCTTCCAGGGTTTCCCCCCCTAAGATCCGGGTAGTTTTCAATGCATTCATATGGAGATTTTCATTATAGTGTATGAATTTCCCCCATAGGGAATTTTGTTATACGAAGCATGCTTTGTATAACGAAAAAATCGCATAGTGAAAAGCCTTGCAGAACAAATTATTTTCGTTATACAAGGTACCACTGTATTTTAAAAGGCCATTAACTTGGTCTAAACATTCTCAAATTGCCCCCCTTAAAAGTCAAATTGTCCCCTATGGGGCATGTGCCCCATGTTGGGAACCACTGCCCTAAACAGTATATTTCCTTACTCTGCTCAGAAGTGCTATGAGTTCATTTAGACTTACTCTGAGGTAAGGAGAGAGAAAAAATAATATATAAATGTTCATCTTTTATTAAAGCATACTGAATATGGAGCTACATTTATCTCATATTTATCAATACAAAGATTACCCCTGGTAAGTACCCCTACAGCTCTTTTGGACTTCTTCTCCCATAATTCCTGACCACCTGCTATGTTAGCTAGATTTATGGGAGTTGTAGTCCAAACCAGTTAAGACAGTACCAGGCTACTTTATGTGTTTATTCCATCTTCAACTCAAGTCTTACAATAACTCGGCAAATTAGATTAGTCCAGTGTTCCCCAACCTTTGGTTTTTGGACTTCAATTCCCAGAAGCCTAAGTCAATTCTCCAAAGCACTGGTCAGCCAAGGTACTGACTTAGGCTTCTGGGAATTGAAATGCCCTTGTGGGACATGGGCTACCACTGGGTTACCTTGAGATGTAATGGTTAGCATACATTTCCATGCTGGTGTTTGAAACCAGGTCCAACACTGTATTCCAAAGATGAAGAATGGGGTTCTCTAGATGTTGGGACTGCAGTCGCCCATCCTGTTCTCCATGGCAGTCAAGGCTGAAGAGAACTGCTATCCTAGTTGCAGCTAAAAGGCCACCTGTTACCCACCCTGCTCTATTTTCTTCCTCGACCCAGACCCATTTGTACCTTTAGCTTTCTCCCCTAATGTCCAAAGATACAGTTCAATCCTATATGATGTTCTTTCTGACTTAATTGTGGTTATCATCGGCTCTCAGTGGCTTACTCTCACACAGGATACTGTATATAGAATTGGAGCCTGATGGGGTCATAGAGTTTGAGCCTAATCCTGTCCCATGATACATGCCTTGAAAGACAACAAAGGAAGCCAACCAAGCTTCACTCCACTTAGAGGGGATCTCAGGAAGTGCATCACACAGAGGTCTTTCTTGCCCAGGGAGCTACTTGTGAGGATACCCCATTTCACTGTTTGTCCAAACTCTAGCACTGGTTGTCTAACAAGGAATGGGCTACGAAAGGAGAAGCAGATTTAAAACAGACTAAACAAAGCTTCTGGGAATTGAAATGTTTCTTGGAAGAGCTGGCTGGACTTTGAGGTAGCCAAGCAAGGGGGAAAATTTAACCCTGATGAAGTTGACTTTTCTTCCAGGCCTCAGGCTGTAGAGCCCAAAAACACAGAGACAACTTTGGCAAACAAGCATGCCTTCAGAACAGTGTGTGCAATTTCTCTGCACCAGTGAATGGCTGTGTACGTTAGGCTCACACAATGTCCAAGCTTTGCACCATTTCCCTAACGGCAGTCAGATGGTGATGATAACATACCATCACTGGAGGAAGTAGTATGAGGAAAATTATGGTGATCATGCAGTTAGCTTGCTTCCATAACGCACTGCACTTATTTTGCTTGAGAAGCAACACAAGTCTGCATATACTTCAGCTGCTATCAGCCTCTGCTATCATGGCTGATGGAAGATGGGAACTGTAGTCTAACATGTGGCATGTGACAAATTCCTGCACTGCATGAGTGAAGGGTGGAAAAACTACACTGCTTCAGATACTGGAGTTAAACTTATCAATCCATATAGCACAACCACAATAAGGGTCTATCTGTGTCTAAATATTTAGAATGACACAGACCCCCTTATCTCTGATTTTAGGGGGCTAGTGTGGCATTCTCAGTGGTGTACTAATATTCAGATCATCTAGGTTTGGCTCTCCACCTAGTCATGAAGGTGTGTGACCCTGGGATATTGACACAGCTTGGCCAACTGCACAGATTTGTTATGAGAGTAAATAGGAGGAAAGAAGACCCGTGTAGGGCAGGCACATAGGAGCAAAGAGAGGATATAAATGCATTTCTCACAAGACTTTCAAGATGCTTAAGAAAAGTACCACCCATCCTTACATATATTTTTGTTTTTATTTATTATGGGCATGTTTATCCTACCTTCTAAATATTGTGCCAGGAAAGAGCTTGAGCATTAGAGGATTTAAAAATTATTTCCCACCCTATCCTGCCTCCATTTCTAAGGCTTCCAGCACAAAATAATATAAAGACAATCACACAGGATATTTTGTCTACTCCACCGTTTTTATTCAACCCTGTATCCTCAACGAATGCAAATGTGAAAAATTGCTTAATCCCTCTGGCATATTCTACCTGCAGCTCTATAGACACCTCTTGCTGTGTAGAAAAACATATATATTTTTAAAGGAAGGCCAAACAAGGTAGATTCCTCAGATACAACAGTCTTTGAGAGATACATCACTTTGAAGAGCCTGTTGGGTATCCAAACCACCCCACAACAGACTGAGAAGCTGAGGTCCTGGATCCACACCCCTTTTCAGAGCAAGGGCCAAGGCCTGCCTCAGAGGCCTTCAGTGTCTCTCTCTCTCCCCCTCTTCTTGCACGCTACATCCGAAGTTTTGGTGTCTTTGGTGTGGGTCTTCACTTGCTCAGAGGCCCTCAGGAGCAAGAAGGCCAGAATTTATTGTAGGCCAGATTCCCCAAGACCAGCAATAACATCTCTGAAGTGCTGCTGAGGGCTACGAGGAAAGGTGCCTGTGAGGCAAAGTCAGCTTGGGCTCGTTGAAAAGAGAGCTGCAAGACAGCCAGAGCCAGCAGGCTATTTTGCACTCCAACTTCAATGCTGACCGTCCGACGCTGCGGCCCAGGCAGCCCTAAGCACCATGCCAGGAGGTAGCCCAGCAGCAGGCCAAAGATGGGCACAGTGATTCCTGCCAGTACAATGGGGGGCTGGACATGGGCCAGGATGAAGGATCCCATGTGGTAAGCCATAAAGAGCCCCCCAATAATGAGAGTGAAGCTGAAAGGTTTAATTAAAAGCAGGAGCAGGCGAGAGAGGCGAGGCAGCTTGCACTTCACCAGCATGCCAGAAGAGATGGGCACTGCGATGAAGAGGAGGGTGACAAGGATCTTCAGGAACGGCACATGGAGAGTCTCATGGGCACCCAGCAACCAGCTGTAGAAGGTTGAGGACAGTGGCATGAGTCCGGTGGCTGCCAGAGTAGACAGGAGAGTCATGGAGATAGCCACTGTCACGTCCCCACCTAGCAGAAGGCTGTACAGGTAGCCACCTCCCCCACCTGGGGAGGAGCAGGAAATGACCAGGCCCAAGGCCAGTGGCTTTGGCAAAGAGAAGGCCACAGACATGAGGTAGCCGTAAAGAGGCATGACCACAAATTGACCCAAGATCCCCAGGATGACAGGATGGGGCTGGCGCACAAGATTTCGTAGGGCCTCAACTTCCACTTTGCAACCAAACGCACATTTGTTGAGGAAAATCAAAGGCAGGAGGGCATAGAGGATTGGGTTCTCAGAGAAATGGCCCAGTCCTGACCTTCCCCCCAGCTCCGGGTCACTGGGGTGGACACGGATCCGGAAATCATTCCGTTCCTCAAGAAGGAGGTGGTTTTCATCCAACAGCTGTAGTTGCAGTGGAGCCAGGCCAGCCAGGCCAGACTTGAGCCCCACTGTGAAGCCCCCTCCCCAGGAGGCACTGATATTCTGAACCATAACCACAGTAGGCTCCAAGGAGTCCACACTCAGCCAAGCATTGGGGCCCAGGTAGCTGGAAGACACCAACAAGACCCCCTGGCTGTGCTCAGGGAAGCTGAATTCCAAAGCAGTTCCATCCCCGATGCTGAGGTAAGGGTCCTCAACCAATGTTCCTCCTATGCAGCTAATCAGCAGCAAATGGAACAGCAGAAAGAAGAGAAGCCTTGCCCAAAACATGGTACAAATGACAGACAAGTTCATGCCGAGGAGTCATTCCACACAGCGTTGTCTTTCCTTCATGGGCATGAGTGAATCCAAAAGGCATGGGTCACGTTCTTCTCAGGCTCAGATCCATCCCTGCTCTTTGCTGATACAGTGACTGTAGGAGCTGAAACCTTTGACCTAGTGAGGGCTGAAGGAGAGAGTAGGTATGTAGAGACACAAGCTAACCTCAGCAGTGTTTTCTTACGTAGCACAGTACAGACCCATGGAACAAGGTGACCATTTAATGATCCAGCTAGAACTTCGGAAAGTCATTATTTGGACCATAGATTCCAGAATCCTCCACCCAGCAGAACTGAGACTCAAAGACAACATCCCACATTAGACTTAACAATGAGAATTGTAATAGGAGTGCTAAGACATAAGCCCTGCAGATATTCTGGACTGCAGTTCTTATACTTTACCATCAGTCATGCTGGCTGAGCTGATAGGACTTGCAGGCCAAAACACCATGCTGCAGACTTCCCTTCAAGACTGCTCCTGATCTCCTATTCCCATCACTTCATCTGCCTTGAGCTTATGGGAATGCAAACAAAACTCTTGTTGTTTCCTCAGAGGCAGGCAAGGGCAGACAATGGGTGATGAGATCTGGGACAGAAACAGTATGATGGCATTCCCCCTTTGCAAGGACAAACAGACCTAAGAATATTCTATATACCATGGGGTGCTCAAACTTTTCAAGCCGTGGGCCAGTCACATGGTTCAAGGTTGCCCAAACTATGGCCTGGGGGCCAGATCTGGCCCCCAACACCAATTCATCCAGCCCGCACCACCCTCGTCGCTCCCAGAAGCAGAAGTAAAACGCCGTACGGGCGTGTTTCACTTCTGCTTCTGGGAGCAACGAGGGTTCCATGGGCCAGATGTATTGTGTTGGGGGCCAGATCTGGCCCCAGGACATAGTTCAGACACTCCTATATACTTTCAGGAAGCAAAGGAACTGGAAACCCTGGCAGGGGACTAATTTATCATAACATGTCACCGTGCATCTGGGAGGTCAAGTGAGCAATCACAGCTGTTAAGAAAAACAAAATGTTCTCCAGGGAGATAGAAACTATCACAATTTCTACAGCCCTACACTCAGCAGAGAACATCCAACCTGAACTAGTCTAACTGTAGGAAAATGTAGTAAGCCTCCTGAAGTAAACAACTTCTGAGGCATCAATATCAGCTAAGAAAATGATTTTTAAGAGAAACAGGAATGCTATTAGCTTTTTGGAGAAAGCACAGAGGGATTGGGTAGTTCCCATCTGCTAAGGGTGCAGAATAATTGTGCAGGTTTGTGTTTTTGGACTACAACTCTCAGAACTCTGGGAATTGTAGTCCAAAACCTATAAACTGGCACTCCTATAGGGCCAAATCATGAGATCTGTTGGCTGCCCTGAGAAACATGGTGTCTTCTGGAGGATGATGAACTACAAGACATGCAACCTTTCCACCACTGAACATGCTAACCAAGGTTGATGGGAAATCCAGTGACATAGAGGGATACTTGTTCCACAAATCCCATTTAAAACAATGGAAACCACTTTCCTTCCTTCTGGCTCATGGCCATCAACTACACAAGGTTATACAGCTCAGAAGTTAAATCCTACCAGTTTAAATGCCACAGACACTACACTGCCACCCTTGCCCTCAGGAAGTGTGACTATCAGAGATGGGGAACTTATAGCTCCCCAGATGTTAGTAGATTGCAACTCAATCATCTTTTGTTATGCTGTCTCATGTTGCCAGAGTCAATTTCAGTGATTGCCCAGAGGACCACTTTCTACTTTTTTTTGCATGGCTCTGCAGACTTTACATGCTGCTGTTGTCCTATTAAGTGAATAATAAAATGGCAGCATCTTCATCAGATTAAAAAAAATCAACAACGAACCCTTGAGCTAGCCCTGCACTTACATTTTCTTCAAAATTAGATGCCCTCACAAGCAAGATTAAAATCTATCCCCATTTCTCCTATGACGTGCATAACTCCCCCCCTGGATGTTTTTAAATGTTAGAATACTCATCCGTAAATTCCTTCTCATCCTGTAATCTTAACTTTCTATTGCTGTCCCCATTTTCTTTAGTTTGCCTTCCTGCAAGATCTCCAAACTTTCCCTTTCAGCTGTTAAACTGCCCTTCCTTGGGATGCAGCTCATCTTAATTCTACGACACTCTTCCACAGGAAACATGACCTCAGCGGTCGTTATGGCGCTAACAATTGATGCTCCAATCATTACAGTGCCATTGGAAGTCCAGGAAGGCAAACACTGTTTTTCAAATGTATCTCTTTCCATGCAGGATTATTCCCAAAACAATCTCAGGGAGGATGGTGGAGGGAGAGGGACATACCCTGATACTGGAGCTAGAACTGAGTCTGCTTTCAACTGGACCCATCCTTTTCAAGGCTGGGATAGCTTGAGGGATAAGAAAGGTGAGAGAAAACTGAGAGAGAGACCCAGAACATCCTTTCCTTTTATTTCCTCCTCACTTCAGCTGAGTCACTTTTTCTCTTAAAGCCACAAACACCTGTTGGGTAAGAGGGTGGCAGCTACAAAACTTCCTTCCCTCCCTTCCTGAACCATTTCTGGCTAGCAAGGGAGACACATCGCCTCCTCCTCCCCTCCTCTCTGCTAAGCCTATTTCCTAGACTTAGGCTCCGGTCACCCTTTTCCCCCTAACAAGGGGGCTTCGCCTCCCTGCGCCCTCCTCCGAACTCTCCATCCTCTTTGCGGCGAGAAGACCCTACAGCCTACACAGTAGTCCCATTCTTGACCAGTAAACAGTTTCCTTTGAAGATACAATTAAGAATAACCCAATACAGTATCCAAGAGTTCTGCCTGCCTCCAGGACCCCCCCCTCCTCCTCCGCAGATGAGGATCTGGGGCAGCCACCGGGATCCCCCACCTGAGGCGTACCTGTCTCCGCTGCCTTCCCCTCTTCTTACCTGCCTCTCGCCGCCCCACCGCCGAATTGAGCAGCTCTATTTCGAGTGAGACGAGGAGGAGGGATTCGCCTTCTCCTTCTTTCCCTTTTCTAGGTCCGACTCCGCCCGTCGGGGTGGCGCGTCACAAGCCAAACCACTCCCGCTACAGAATGCGAATTCATGGTCGAAGCCGCCCACGCGTGGAAGGCATGCCGGGATGGGTGGTTTCGAAAGGGTTGCTCTTGACTTTAAAGCCCAATTTTATTTTTTTTATTTTTTTTTAAAAGGCCAGGGCACCGATCTCGCTTTAGCATGAATTTTTTGTTATGTTTTCTGCATTGTTCATCCATGAATTTAAAAGCACAAATCTCAGGCAACATTATTAACCTTTTGTTGTTCAGTCGCACAGTCGATTCCGACCCTCTGTGACTGTGACCCCATGGACCACTGTCCGCCAGGCACCCCTGTCCTCCACCATCCCCCTCAACTCGCTCAGTTCTGTGCCCATTGTGTCCACAATACCATCTCATTTTTGGCCGTCCCCTTCTTCTTTTGCCCTCCACCCTTCCAAGCATCAAAGCTTTCTCAAGTGAATCCTCTCTTCTCATTTGATGTCCAAAGTACTTTAGCCTCATCTTTACAATTTGACTTTCTAAGGAGCATTCTGGGTTTATTTCTTCTAAGATTGACCTATTTGTTCTCCTCGCTGTCCAGGGGACTCTCAAAACTCTCCTCCAACACCACATCTCAAAGGCGTCTATTCTTCTGCGTTCAGCTTTCCTAATGGTCCAACTCTCGCAACCATACATTGCCACAGGGAATACCATTGCCTTAGTCTGTAATTAATAGAATTAGGGGCTGCCACAGGACCTGATTGGAGGGAGCCAGTCTCTGTCCTAAACGGGAGATTAAGTCTCTCTCTTTCTCTCCTAGTCAGGCATTCGGCCAAAAAAAGAGAGAGGGAAAAAAACCAAAGCGCCTTCCCTGCTGGATTGGTTGGACCTAAAATTCACTGGCCCCGGATTGGAGGAAACTGGTCCATTTTGTGTACTTTTCTCAATGGGATTAGAGAGGGAATGGATTAGAAGGCAGAGACTCATCTTTTTATTTGATTGGGCAATTGAGGGCCTTCTGTCCTCAGATTGATGGGATTGAGTGGCATTTCTGCTTTGCAACGATTATGGATTCACTTCCACCAGTTAAATTTGTGGCCGGACGAATTGGTGTCAGGGCCAGATCTGAACCATGTGCTGCAGTTTGGGCACCCCTGGTCTAGAACTCTCCTGTTCAACATACGAGGTAATGGAGACTTTGTCTGCTCTTCCAGGCAAGAACATTGTGACTGGCAAGCCAATGCTAAAATAGCCAGGAGGCCTCCCAGCACTGGTCAGCAGGTGACAGATGCTCTAATGCAGTTTTAAAACCTGCAGTTTGGCCCTGTTTTAATATTGCAATAGGGCATATGTCATGGGTGCTGGAAATTCCACCCAGTCTCCCCTCCACCCAGCCCTGTAGGTTCAATCTTACTCACCCACCCATTGGAAGGCTGCTAAGATATAGGTAGGCGTATCCATCCATATCATATTCATCCACCCTTAACAAACCAGTCCTACTGGTTTGTATCTCCAACTGGACCTGGTGTTTTTATGAATGTAAAAGGCCTCTGCTGTCCATTCAAGACAAAGTCACACCAAAAGCTCCACCCTTGACAAGCAAAAGGGTGCGTGTGGTTGATTGGAGCCTCCTCTCCGGTACACGTGCAAGTCAAACGTCCAAATTCCCCCCACACATCTAACAACTAGAACTGACTGATTCCATGTAGGTGATTCCCCATGCCCTCTTTTCCTAAAGGCATGAGTCCTGCTTGTATTCAATTACTGCTAAGTAACTGGATTGAATGCTTCTGATGTTGAACTACCACTCCCATCATCCCCCAGTGTTGCATATATTGATGACATCTGATAAGAATTGCATTGTTGCAACGTCTGTAGGACAAGGACAAGCCAATCTGACACTTTCCTCGTGCTTCCTATAAAACATGCTTAAACTGTTTGTTTTCATGTTGAACAAAAAACAGTCCTGAATGCGATCCTATCTATTATCCTACAGAATGTGATCCTATCTATTTTCAAGAATGAATCCAACTTCCCTACCAAAAAATAAAAATCCATTTGTTCTTGATTTTTTTAGGTATAACTGCACCTTTGGGTTAATGGATGGAGGTTGTGATTTCCAGGAGGAAAATAGTAAACTAATCTAGTCCAGAAACACATTCTTCAGCAGATAAGAGCCCTGGTCATGCAGTGGTTAAACTACTGTACTGCAGCCAAAACACTGTGAGTTCAATCTTGATGGCGACAAGGTAGACTCAGCCTTCCATGGTCAGTAAAATGAGTCGTGGATAATAATGCTAATTAACTTGTGAACTGTCCAGAGAGTAGACTAAGGACTATGGAGTGGTACAGTATATAAATGTACTGTAATTGCTATTGCTACCTGAAGCAGCTTTTTCTTCAGTTAAAAAAAGGACAGTTTATGAAATCTTTTTAAAATGCACAAGCAACAGAAAAGTAGCTCTAAATGCTAGACTCCATTACAAGTTCAGACTCCTAGTGGGATCTCCTAAGGAAGTTCTTGAAGTGGTAGCTCTGTTAGTCTGTGCAAACATATCAGAAAGCAAACAAAACAAAAGCATGCACAAATCAATGAGGTATTCACAACCGGTAATAAAATGTGGTCAGTTTGTCAGGCAAATTTCTGATGGGAATCAGTTTTAGGAATAAACATTATGACATATATAACCTAATTAGTTGATTGAGGAAGTTTTATGGGATAAGGCACAGTCAGAGGTCAGCTGCCCTGGGAAATGACCACTTATCCCTCCCCCCTCCCCACATTGCTGAGTCTGCTGTGCAAGATGAATTTAACCCTTTAGTTGTGGCATTTTAAAATTTGATGTCCCAGAAACCCCTGGCTAATATTCAAACCTTTTTGGTGAGTGTCCAGCATGTGTATATATTTTATCTCCACTGTCTCTCTCTGAATTCTAGTCTTGCAATTTTCCTGTTCCAGCATGGCGACTTTAGATCCAGTATACAATGTCCACGAGAATTAAAATGATTTGAAATAGTTTTCAGTATGTTAGAGCTTCTGATGTCTGATTTGTGTCTGTTAATTCTTTTGCAAAGAGATTATCCTGTTTGATCTATGTAGTGGGCAGAGGGGCATTTTTGGCAGAAGATGGCATAGATCACAGGCATAAGGGAAACTACCCCAATGTTGTGTTTGACGTTGTTGGGACCATTAACTGTATTTCTGGAGTAAATGTGGTGACACCTAAGGAAGAGTGGTCAAAACAGAGTTGTGAGACCAAGATATATTCATCCTCTTCAGGAATTAACTATCACATAAGCAGGAGAGAACTGATACTTCCAATCAGTAGTGGGCTCCAGCAGGTTTGGAGAAGTTCGGAGAACTGGTAGTAAAACTGGCTGGCCCCATCCACACGACCCTACTGCAGTCGCAGAGACCGCTACGGGTGGGGTGGGGGGTGGCTTTAAAGGCAGGGAAGAAAAGAGACCCAATTGGGTCTCTTTCTTTCCCTGCCTGCCTTTAAAGTGGTTTGTCCCTGAAGTCAGGGCTTTTTTAGCGTTGTTTGATGCATGCATCGGACAACGCTCAAAATCGGATAACGTCATGACTTGTGGAACCAAGTCATAACGTTATCCGGGGTATTACTGTATAGAAAAATAAGTGGATTTTAGATCCAAACCTGAACTCTAATTAGAAGCTCATATGACTTAACTGGGACTACTGTATTCTGGACAATAGGATGAGAAGACTATTTCCTTGTCAAAGATAGTTACGTTGGGAAGAGACAAAAGCAGTAAGTATGAAGATCTCATTTGAGATGGATTGACTTAATAAAATAAACGATGACTTTTAATTTCCAAGTCCTGAGCAAGGCTGTTAAAGGTACAGCTGCCTGGAGATCCTAAATTCACAAGGATAACATTGAATCAGAAACAGTGCTGTATAACAAGTGGAGAAACAGATGCTTATTTGGTGCGTGTCCTGATTTCAGTGATTAAATCAGGTGGAAGTGCTGCCCCCTGCTGGCTGCATTTCCCAGTTACAGAAGGCAACTGCTGGATAATTGAATTGGACCCCACCCCCCACCCCCAATACTTCTTACCGGTATATGTAGCTTGAGATTATGCTGGGGACTGCAGTGGCTTAGTGGTTAAAATGCTGAATTTGACTGGAAGGTTGGCAGACCTGAGTACTGCATGACAGAGTGAACTCCCATCTCTGTCCCAGCTCCTGCCAACCTAGCAGTCGGAAAGCAAGAAAATGAAAGTATATGGGCACTGCTTCGGTATCTATTTATTATATGCTGGCATGAATAAAGAAAGAACTGCTTTGGTGAGAAGGTAAACAGCGTTCTGTGCACTCTGGTGTCTAGTTGTGCCTGCCACATGTCCACGGAAACATCTACAAAACGCAGACAGCACTGGCTCTTTGGCTATAAACAGAGATGAACACTGAACCCTAGAGTCGGATACAACTGGCTTTCAAGCAAGGGCGACCGTGACTTTTGCCTGAGATTATGCTAGTGGTGAGGATAACTTCCAGTGGTTTGGGCGAATCAGGAAGGAAGAGAAGAGGATTCAAGTAGTATAAGGGATGATAATACTGTAAGTAGAAAGCAATACTAGATTCAGCAAGTTGCAGCTTCTTCTTTTCTGTCCGGATCAAACTTTGAACTGCCAAAATGAAACCACTTTCTTGGCTTGTTGTTGGCCTCATCGCCACATGTTTCTGGTAGTAATTGGCAGATCAGTGCAGTTATAAAGCCTATTTTGTGTCTGCCCTACCATAAAACAGATTCTGCTGTAGTAGCCATCCTTCCATGCATAACAGAGGTTAGACTGGGAGTTCTCAACCTTTTAAAGCCAGGGGCCGGGCCACGCTCCTTCAGACAGCTTTGGGTGCCGGACAGCCATTCTGCCCTTCCTACACCACATGGTACTTCCTGGTGTGGTGGAGGCAATGGGGGGCCACATGAAATCGTGCCACAGACCGCATCTGGCTCATGGACCACAGGTTGAGAATCCCTGGGTTAGAGTGATACAGACCATAATCCTCATTGAACCATGAAACTAATCTGGCCAGTCATTACTTCTGAGTCTGATCTGCCATCACAGGATTGGTGTGAGAATAACATGAAACATGAGAAAGTTACCTTATATTCACTGGGAGAAAAGTGAGGTCCGTATAAGATTATTAATAAAAGCGAGAAAATACGGGAGGTTTTGAAAAACACTTGGGAACAAGATTTGAATATGACAATTTCGGAAGAAATGTGGCAGAAAAAATGGAAAAGAAGAATTATGCGGACTATGTCTGTAAGAGTGAAAGAGCATAACTATAAGATGCTTTGGCAATGGTATCTGACCCCAATCAGGCTGCATCAGATGAATAAGGAAAGAAGTGATAAATGCTGGAGATGTAAACAATAAACGGGGACATATAGGCATATGTGGTGGAGTTGCAATGTGTTAAGGGAATTCTGGGGAAAAGTAGAAAAGGAAATTAAAAACATATTTGATATGCGGCTGGAATTGGGACCAGATACTGTATTGCTAACAGATGTGGATAAATTTAAATTGAGTAATGATGGTAAAGAGCTGATGGCTGTGATGTTGTCAGCGGCTAGACAATGTGTTGCAAAGAACTGTAAAAAGGATGCACTGTTAAACATACAAGACTGGTACAAGAAAATGTGGGAATTAGCTCTTAACGACAAGCTTACATGAGAAATAAATGTCAGGAAAGGCATAGTTCAAGTAAATAGATTATGGAGAATCTGGAGACAATTTGTGGAATATGTGATTGTTAAAAAGAAAGGTATACAACCTGTACCGGAACAAATTAATTTTTGGAAAATATAATTTGTTAGAAACTCCCGGACAATGTATATAGCACAGAGGTGACATTGAAAGACTATTTTTTTTGTAGTAAATGAAGCAAAGAAAATATATGTAAAAGAGGCAATAGTTGTGTTAGTGGTATAGTTTGAAGAGTTTTGATATCAAAGAAATATATTGTATCATTGTTTCTTTTTATATATCATGTGTATTTTCCTGTGGAGTTTTTGGATTGTACGTTTTGTTTTGTTTTTCTTCTATTTTGAAAATGTATAAATAAAAAATTAAAAAAGAAAGGAAAAGTGAGCCCCAGATGTTTCTAAGGAGCAATAAACACATCAGCAGCATCCCTGACTTTCATTCTTTGCTCTGCCTCCCAGGATGCAAAGCTCTCTCCCTCTCTTGCAGTTCCCATTCATACAAAATTCCCTCTTATGTGATTCTTCTCCAAAGCTTGAAAATCATACTTTTAATGATTGCACTTCAGGAATCTCTATACCAATAGAAGTCCCTTAGAAGGGTTCAGAGGGACCACTTTGGTGGAAAGGTAAATAGCGGTTCCAAGCCTAGTCACACCTGCCACATGACCATGGAAACGTCTGCAGAAGCAGACAGCGCTGGCTCTTTGGCTATGAAACAGAGATGAACACTGAACTCTAGAGTCAGATACGACTGGCTTTTGAGCAAGGGTGACCTTTACTTTTACCTAGAAGGGTTTAGATAGGTGTTGCTAGGGGTGTTCTGGGGACAGATTGGTCCTGTCTAGGGATACGTTCACCTGTTCATTGGAAAAAAAGAGTGGGCCAACCGGTCTCCTCCCCACAGTGCACCAAACAGCGGACAAATGTGCATTTGATTGATCCCTGAGATATTTAAGGGGTGCTGAATGCCAACCCCTTCCTTGAATTTCTGTGGCCAAGCAGGGATTTCAACCCAGGTTCCTGGTGATTCCCAATTCCATCACTACATCACACTGGAAAATGCAAACAAGCAAACTCCCCCCCCCTCCAACCCTAATTTCTCCATGCTCCATTCTTCTTTTTTTTAGGACTGCGGCTAGAAAAGCGAGTATTTAAAAAATGTGGGCCCCAAGGAATAAGCCAGTTGTACAGTATCTATAAAGGAAGGGATGAGCATCCATTTCAAACAGCAGCCTCAAAGTCTCAGCAGTTGTGCAATTGTTTACTAGAGGTGTTGTTCAAAACACAGTCTTCCAAAGTGGTAAGAAATAACTTTTATTCTCTTTCTGCTGCAATATATAAAGAAGCACATAAGTAGGGATGATTGAAGGGTCCTGATCCCCTCATCCCTTTCCTTCACAAATGAAATGCTTGTGTTACCTTTTAGGGAAAGAGTAACCCCACAACTTCAAGACTGGGAGAGTATTTGTGGTAGCAGAGACACTGCGTTGAAGAATATAAACTATGATTAAAATTTTTAAAAGGGGGTTGTCCCATTATAGTATAGGGACGAAGACTCTCCAGCTCAGGGGTGAAAAAACTTTGCCCTGCCAGATGTTTTAGTCTACATTGCCCACAATCCCTTACTGCTGTCTTTGCTTAGTGAGGCTGCCAAGAGTTGTAAACCAACACATCTGGAAGGTGAAAGTTCCAAGTCGTTTGTTCCAATCTGTTGGCCGGACACAGCCTGCCAGCCTATCCTCCCAGGTCTCCTCCCCTTTCCCTCACTGTAACGTCCTCCCCTGATGCTCGGTAAGAAGCAGTTATGGAGGACTATGTAAAATGCAAAGCATGAATGGGTGGATGTGAGCAATTAACAGTGTGGAATTCTGAAAGAAAAATGAGAAAAAGCGTGGAATGAATGTGGCAGAGAGAGAGAAAGAAATGGGGTGTTCCCTGCCTACATTTTGGTACTGGACCACCCAAAAGGGGCTCATCCCTCAAGACCCCTTTTGCCCTGGGAGGAATGCAGTCCTTTTCAAGCTGTGGCATAGGATGTAAAATATCCCAAAGGCAAAGAATGTCCTATGAGTCCAGTCCTAAAGTCTTCCAGCTTGAGTCCCGGAGCCAGTATTCCCAGCCGAGGGCACTAATTTGCTCCCCAAATTCACAGCAGTACAAAAAGGAACATGAAGGCTTTCTTCCTCCACCTAGAAGTGAACATAAGGCACAAGGGGAGGGGGACAAAACGGATGCTCTCAATAGACTCTTTCCCCAGGCAGGATGAGCCTGTCCTTTGGAAAAGACAACTCAATTGCTTGGTTCAGGCAGAGCCAGAAAGGCCTGCCAAGAAGGATGGAAATGGACATAGCGGCCACCATGAGGGAAGGCAGATAATTATCGACCTTCCTCCTCCACTAGGCAAGCAAAGTCCCTGGAGAATCTCAGGAAATGGACCTTCACTGGACGTCTGCAGTTCTCCATGGGATGCAGCCCTCCATTTCGACGGCCTCAGGCCACCCTTCATACTTGTTGGAATTTTTGTTGTTCTTGACATGCTATGGAAAGAGCAAACCAGAGAAGTTTCACACAGTCGTCTTCTTTGCCTTCCCAGGTCGTTTCCCTGGGTTTCTCAGGGTTTCTCTAAGCCAGTGTTTCCCAACCTTTGGTTTTTGGATTTCAATTCTCAAAAGCCTATGTCAATTCCCCAAAACACTGATCAGCTACTGGGAACTGAAATCACCCTGTGGGGTGCAGGCCCCACATTGGGAACCACTGCTCTAAGCTCTAGAACAGGGGATATCAACCTTTGTGCTCCAGGTGTTCTTGGACTTCAATTTCCTGAAGGCATGATCAGCAGGTGTGCTTACTTGGGCTTCTGGGAATTGGAAGTCCAAGAACACCTGGAGAGCCAAGGTTGGCCACCGCTGCCCTAAAGAGACGCTATAACAGACTTTTTCCAAACAATATGAGATAACCCTCCTGAGTTTCGAAAGAGGGAAGACACTTTAGTACCTGCTCAAAAGGACTCTTGTCCTGCACGCCTTTGGCTCCCACAAAGACCCAGCTGTCTCGAAAGGCTAATTCCCGGGCAATTCTGCTGCCTAGTTCTGTGAAGATTTTGCGGGTCTCCTCATTCATTCTGAAAAAGGAAGAGAGGATGGGAAATGTGAGCAAACAAACCTCTTCTATACACCTAACCTTTCTCTACCATGTTCAGTTCTTTTCTGGCTGATTTAAGCTAAGATGGGGAATATGGGGGTTCCTCCAAATCTTGCTGAACTGCTACAATATTAACCGTCACAACCTCTGGTGAATGCAACCCAGGAAAATCTGGAAGGCCACATATTTGCCATCCATGTAGAACTATTCCCCTCAACATCCACGCTTCTCACCTTCTTCTACTTTTAAACCTAGGATATGGCATCAAACAAAAACACATTTGTACCGGCTCATTTCCAAGGACCTATTCTTGGAAAAGCAGGTGTTGCTCAAAACAGATTGAAAGTGCTCCTCTTCTGGGGCTGCTGAAGGTGAAAGTATTTTCTTCTCACTCCCTCTCCTGTTCAGTATCAGGTCCCAATGGACCAGGTGTGGAACTTCTGCCAGGAACAACAGGGAGAAATGCTAATCACCTGAAATGGATCCCTCTCTGGAGAAATCTCACCTGCGGCTCTTGTCCCTGCTTACAGGTGGCTGGACTTCATCCTTGTGACAGTCTAAGCCAGGGATTCTGAACCTGCGGCCCACAAGCTGAATGCAGCCTGTGGCACCATTTCATGTGCCCCCCCTCGCCTTCACCACACCAGGAAGTGCCACGTGGTGGAGGAAGGGCAAAATGACTGTCTGACTCCCAAAGCTGTCTGAGGGAGAAGAACCTTACTTAAACCATTACTTACTTAAAACCATTAAAAATATTTAAAATATCAAAATACCCTTCTCAACCACAACATTAGATTTAAAAACTGAAAGGCCAGGTGGCCCTCATATAAGCCAGCGCGGAGTGGCTACTACACCGGCAGCGCCCCATACATGCTGCACAAGCCAGGTTTTCAGATCTTTCCTGAAGGGTAAAAGCCGTACATTGGCTGCAAGAGATCAGTGAGCTAGGGAGGGCTCTGTTTGCCAGATCTATTCCCTGAAGTGCAACCATCACAGAACATCAGCAAAAAAGTTCATAGCCTGAGTCCTCTCTTCCAACACAAGATCAATGTGTTGCCATGAGACCACACAGAGCATTTATTTTATTATTTATTATTATTTATTTATTAGTTCAAATTTATATTGCCGCCCACTCGCCGTGGGCAGCTAAAGCCGCTTTCAACTGGACAAACTTCAGCAAGGATGTCTTCTCCTATCCAAAGCAAAGCAGTAGACAAAACAAACTAGTAAACTAATTCCCTTAGCATAGATACTAAGAATAAGCAACAAATTTAAGGATGACCAAGATGCCACCTAGACACCCCAAAATTGGGGAAAGTTAATTTAATTGCAGGTCAGCAGTTTGAAACCCGAGGGCTGTGCGACGGAATGAGCTCTCGCTTCTGTCCCAGCTTCTGCTAACCTAGCAATTTGAAAGCAAGAAATTGCAAGTAGGTAAATAGGGACCACATTGGTGGGAAGGGAAACAGTGTTCTACGCACTCTGGCTGCCACATGACCATGGAAACATCGACAAAGGCAGACAGCACTGGCTCTTTAGCTACAAACAGAGATGAGCACTGAACCCTAGAGTCGGATATGACTGGCTTTCGAGCAAAGGCAACCTTTAACTTTACCAACCTAACCATAGATCCCGAATCCTGCCAGAGAAGAGATCCCAGTGTCACCTTTCATTTTTCCCTAATAAATATCCCCAAGGTTACTTGAATAGCTGTAGTCTAGGAGATTCCCCCACCATTACAGCAACAACCTTGGGTAAACTCTGCATCAGTTAGGTCAAGCACATGTACCTCCATAGGCTACTGGTAGCCATGCTGGCTAGTTTGCTCTTTACACTCACTTTGTGGCAGGGTCATCGTAAGAGGCCACAAACACCAGCGTCCCCTCATGTAACGGCCGGATGAATTTTAACAGTTCATTCACATCTGGGGAAAGCAGAACGAAACACATTTGATGATTGCAGAAAGCTTCAGCGCAGGTGTACTTCCAAATCCCACAAACAGAAATCTATGCATGGCCACTGTTATGCAGTTGTGCCAGAATACTGCTAGTAGTGACTGCAGGAAGCTTTCTGTGAATCATAAGCACTCTCTCTATATATATGCAATTATCATCAAAAAGCTAAATCACGTACAATTATCATCAAAAAGCTAAATCAACCCTTCTAAACTTTGCTAGCACAAATCACAAATAAAAATTTATTGTGTAAATGAAAAAATGAACAGATATTATTATCCAGGGTAAGAAAAAACAAAACAAAAAATTATCAATTGGTGCCATTTAATTATGAAAGCCCAGCTAAGGCATATATCTAGTTATGGCCTGTCAAATCACTCTTCACAAAGGATGCCTTTAGGTTTCCCTGCCACCGCAAGTGCTCGAGAAGAACTCTGATTGGTTATTTTGAGACTACTACTGGTCTCCAAAATCTTTGGTCCTGAAAAGTTACTTTCTCAAGCTGTGCTGGCACTTCCTAGGCATTCTCCAGCTTTTATAACCCGCCCCATATTGCTCAATGCACCAACCTCTTGTGTTACTTCTCTGATGTCTCCCACTATTATTGTGCCTCTTTGCCATCTTGAGCCACTCCCCCTACAACAGGGGTGCTCAAACTACGCCCTGTGGGCTGGATCAGGCCCCTAACGCCAATTCATCTGGCCCACGCTGCCCTCGTTGCTCCCAGAAGCGGAAGTAAAATGCACCATAGTTTGGGCACCCCTGTTTAAGCAGAGAAAATAGCAACCTAAAAAATCTATCTCACCCTGTTGCAAAGCATATCTGTTGTAAAAGAGATCGCAAGGCACGTTTTATTTCTACTTCCGGTGAGAGGAACCACGTGACCAACTGCTAAACCACATGACTGGCCGGCTGAACCACATGACCAGATGGCAACCCAAAACATTTGGGCACTCCTGCCCTACAAAATCCCTTTCTCCTCCCAGAAATTCATCCACCCATCACAGATAACCCAAACTACCGCCAGCTCCACACACTGACCTCCTGCCCACATGTCAAAGAACTTGGCACCAATCAGCTCTCCATTCACCCCTGAAAAACAGATGAAAACAGCATTAATAGCTCACTTAGGCTGTGATTCTCCAACATCATCATACATGCGCTCCTCCAATGCCCACCTTACCATTCACCAGTGCAACGTTCAGGCCTCGGCCTACATTGTTCTTCACACTGCTCATTAGCCTGAAAGGAAGATTGGGATATGTCAGAGGCAGAGGTGCTCAAAAGTCCCATTATAAAGAGGTGGCAGCTACTGAGGTCTAGTGGCTTGAAGCCCACAGGGTACTTTGGGCCAGTCACAAATTCTATCAACTGGATCTAACTCAAAGGAAATGAAGACAACATAGAGAGCTACATGATCAGCCTTGAGCTGACTGGAACCTGTAAAACAACAATATAAGAACTGTGGCTTGTCAAGATGGGGAAAACTTCCAGCATCCATCCTGCCAGCTCACAAGAATGAAGGTGTTACTAAAGGATGGCACTCAGGAGTTTTGCCTATCCACTTCCGCTCAGCGAGTGTCTGAAAGCAAGGCTTAACAATAGCAACTACACTTTTATATGCCGCCCCATAGAGCTATATAGTGCACTCCCTGAGCAGTTCATGAGGGAATTAACATTCCCCCCCAATGTGCTGGGTACTCATTTTACCAACCTCAGAAGGATGGAATGCTGATTCAACCTTGATCCCCATCAGGATTGAACTCACAATATTTTGGCTGCAGGGCAGCCATCCAACCACTGCTCCACTAGGGCACGCGCGCACGCACGCACGCACATGCACGCACGCACGCACGCACGCACAATTCAAGGATCTGGCCCTTCCCCTTTCGATGGCTCCTAACTCACATTTTATCCTCCAAACAGATCTTGGGTCCGATGACATTTGCAGCACCGCTTGTGATCCGGAAGGCAAAGGAGTGTTCTGGGCAGGCCCGAGGAAGGCCGCATTTGTACTTCTTGGGCCGGGGTTCTACGAAGATGGCGAGACAAGACAATTTTATGACCCTAAAGCCTTGTGGAAGAAGAGTACCCCTCGGCTTTTCACTGGATGGTTGGCTGCTGGTCTTCTGCAGTACCCCAGGGCCACTAGATTTGGGGGACAGGAGGTCCCTGTTCCCAAGTTACTGTGCGATCCTTAACATGCCAACTTTGAAATGTTATTAGCTTAAGTAAAGCTTACTTTTGGATAAAGGCGTGTAAGATGATAATAACATCAGTCATGGATACTCAATGGCTCAAATAAGAGATGAGCAACTTGTATCCCTCCAGATGTCACTGGACTGCAGTCCTCTCAGTCTTAGCCAACAGGGGGAGAGGACGGGAGTTGCAAGTAGACCACACTTTGCCCTAATGCTCCCTCCATTCTGACCACTGCTCTTTAAAGACAGAGGCCACTGGTAATTTACAATAGGGACAGGAAAGTGGGCAAATCCTACTGCATCATGTGGTAGCATCAGCGACAGTCACATGGGCAATAGGACTCAGTTTGCCGATTGTTTGTCACAAGCCTCATAGTCCTCTGATTGTGCAAAGGGGCACAGAATCATTTGTGCCACCAGGCATGTGGCTGACCACTGGCAAATTGCATTTTAAAATGCTTCTGCCAAAAGGTAAAGGTTGCAAATGGGGCGGCATATAAGTCGTAATATACAATACAATACAATACTTGCTTGAAAGCCAGTCATATCCGCCCCTAGGATGTGGTGCTTATCTCCATTTACAACTGAAGAGCCAGTGCTGTCTGTGTCTACAGGCATTTCCATGGTCATGTGTCAGGCACCAGAGTGCATGGAACACTGTTACTTTCCCCACAAAAGCAGTGCTTATTTATCTACTTGCAATTTCTTGCTTTCGAACTGCTAGGTTGGCAGGAGCTGGGACAGGCAATGGGAGCTCATTCTGTCGTGCAGCACTTGGATCTCTTTTATCTGCTGACCTGCCGACTTTCCAGTCGTCAAGTTTAGTGTCTTAACCACTAAGCCACCACAATCCCTATTATACTAAAGGTAAGTGATATTAAAACTGAAGGGAAAATAAACAAACCCAGTTAAGATCCTTATTCTTAGCAGACCATCAGTTCCCAAAGGTCTGCCTGAATAAAATGTTCTCATCTGGAATAGAACCTTTAATCCTAGGAGGACAGAGCGTTATTACCAACCTGGCATCTTCCAGATCTCATCATTTCCAGCCAGCACAGTCAAAACGTAGCCCAACAAACCCAGAAAATTATGTGCGAGTGTGTTATATCCCATAGATTAAAGGATCCAACTCCTCGCCAGAGAAAAAGAAAGAGTTGGCCCCAGGGCTTGTGGGAAAGTTGGGAACAGCTATCCTTGTATTTCAGTTGCACAGTTGAGTCAGACCCTTTGTGACCCCATGGACCATCGCATGCCAGGCTCCTGTCAGCTGCCAACCTCCGTAGCCCACCCAGATCTATGTCCACTGCATCAAGAATGCCATCTAGCTATCTCATCCTCTGCCACCCCTTCTCTTTTTGCCTTCAATCTTTCCCAGCATCAGGGCCTTCTCCAGTGAGTCCTCCCTTTTCATTTGGTGGCCAAAGTACTTGAGCTTCAGCTTCAATATTTATCCTTCCAAGGAGCAGTCAAGGTTGATTTCCTTTAGGAATGATTGATTTAATATCCTTGCAGTCCAGGGGAGTCTCAAGAGTCTCCTCCAGGACCACAGTTCGAAGCTGTCTATTCTTCTGAGTTCAGCCTTCCTTACGGTCCAGCTCTCACAGTCATACATGACTACTGGAAATTCAATTGCTTTAACTATTCAGACAATTTGTTGGCAGGGTGATGTCTCTACTTTTAATTCTTGACTCCCAATAATTAATGGTCTTTTTATTTCATGGGTGCAGTCACCATTTGCAGTGATCTTATATCCCAAGAAGGTAAAGTCTGCCACTGCTTCCATTTCTTCCCCTTCTGTTTGCCATGAAGTGATGGGGCCAGATGCCATGATCTTGGGTTCTTTGATGCAGAGTTTCAGGACAGCTTTTGCACTCGCCTCTTTTACTTTCATCAAGACGTTCTTTAGGTCTTCTTCACTTTCTGCCATTAGAGTAGTATCATCTGCATATCTCAGGTTGCTATTTCTCCCAGCAATCTTAATCCCAGTTTCTGCTTCTTCCAGCTTTGATTTACGATGATGTACCTTGCATATAAGTTAAACAAAGCAGGGTGACAATATACAGCCTGTTGACTTCCTACTTTGGCATTCCAATCTCCTATGATCATAACGACACAATTTTTGGTGTCTGTCCTAGACGGTGTTGTAGGTCTTCATAGAACTGGTTGACTACAGCCTCTTCTGCATCAGTGGTTGAAGCATAGACTTGGATTGCTGTGATGTTGAATGATTTGCCTTGAATTCGGACTCAGATCATTGTCATTTTTAAGATTGTATCCCATTACTGCTTTCCTCACTCTTTTATTAACTATAAGAGCTCATCTTCCAGCAGCATATCATTTAGCCTTTTGATACTGTCCATGGGGTTCTCTTGGCAAAGGTACTGGCGAGGGTTGCCAGTTCCTTCACCAGTGGGTTGTGTTTAGTCTAAGTTCTATGGCCTGTCTAGTTTTGGTGGCCCTACACAGCATAGCCCATAGCCTCACTGCACCGTGCAAGCCCAGAATCCCCAGTCAACACTTCCCATGTTCTAGGCAAGGGGCCCCTTTCCCGGCTCTCCAACCCAACATCATGTCTGCTCAAACAATATTGGAATTAAGCACTGGTTTTCTGTATCCAAACAAATATAGTCTTACCACAGGCCCTAGACCTCATATTAGAAAGAAAAAGCAGCAAAATATCTCCCTCTATGAGGCAGGGAAGGGAGTGGGTGGGGGGAGAGTCTCCCTCAGTTAGAACCAGGGAAGCTTCTCACCATCTAGATATTTTGGGCTACAACTCCCATTGCTCCTTGCCAAATGCCATGTAGGTGGAAGAGGTGCTAGTGGGATCCAAACCATCTACACTTCCCTATCCTAGCGCCATCTACAAGGCAAGAAGAGAGATTTTTTAAAAAGAACATCAGCTCCCTACAGTTCCTTCATGATATTCATTATACCATCTAGCACTGGATTAAAATATGTTGAATCCTAGTTTAAGAAACCTCACACCATTCTCAATCTCTCTTTCCCCAAACGAGTTTAACAGTTACCGTATATACTCAAGTATAAATTGGGTTTTTTATTCCCCCCCATGAGGTCCAAAAATGGGACTTGACTTATACTCAGGTCAACGTAAACACTCAAAAACATACCCACACAAATGTCTAAATTAATTAATTTTATTGTATTTCCATGTATTTTAATTATTGAAACTCACTATCAACTGCTGCACTTTCCACCCCCGACTTATACTCGGGTCAGTCTATTTTCCTAGATTTAGAGGTCCAAATTAAGTACCTCGACTTATATTCAGGATGACTTATAGTCAAGTATATATGGTATATTAAAAATCTGAAATGCTGTGTCTGTGTGTGGGTGTTATTTAGAGACCTCCTCAAAATCCAAGTCTTTGAAATGTAAATCCGGCACTGATCCTCTCCTTCACCCCCAGACTTTTCAACTCATCTGAACTCACTGTGCTTCCTATTGCTGCTGCCTGCATTAGTCTGTGCTGGGACCACTCTGATCAGATCAGAATTCACTCTGAAAACTGATAAGGGAATGGGTCAGAAGACAAAGATTCTAGGGATGGTAAAACAGATAAAAATCCAGAACAGAGAACACCCTCCTCCCAGAGATAAAAGTGGAAGAAAAGCAGAACTCTCATCCCTCACTTACAATATCTTGCTAGAGGTTCCAAAGAGTCCCCAGAAGTTGCTGAATTCCACAAATTCCCGACTACTGGGCGTGCTTTGCTGGCAGGAACTTCTGGAAGTAGAGATCCAACCAGCACTTATAGACCCCAATTCAGAGACCATAGACTGGGTTCCTCAACCTACAGCCCACAAACTGGATGCGGCCTGCGGCACCATTTCATGTGGGGGGCCCACTGCCTCCACCACACCTGGAAGTGCCATGTGTGGTTCCTATTTAACGTACAGGCTGCCCCCATCGTGCAGCCAAGGCTTGAAAAATTTGAGAACCCCTGAAGCTGGCTTGAAAAGTTTGAGAACCCCTGTCATAGACACTCTCTTTGTAGATTTGCCCCCATCCCGCTGCAATCCCTGCCATGACCGGCTCATTTCCTGCTACCACGTGGTGAGCCTACCATGCATTCTGGTGACATCCTCCTCATGGGATCTATGCTAAAGACATAGAATCCAGCCCAAACAGTAGCAAACTTTGTTCTGCCACAGCTGTTGAGAACAGCACCTCTGATCTCCCAACAAGCATCAGGATCTACAAATGCAAGGTTCCTGTCTTTTCTCCCTTCCCATTCTTAATTTTTGGATGCATTATGACTGAATCCTCTTTTCTTGTCACCAGTTCTATATGACAATCTGTATACCCTTTTGCTGGTAATGTAGTGTGATTGCCCTGCAGGTTAAACAAATGGGGCTATTTATTTATTTATTTAAATTTCTATACTGCCTTCCTTGCCGAAGGTGACCCAGGGCAGTTTAACACATCATAAAAACATCGGAACAATATAGATTAAAATTTTAAAAGTTCTTAAAATCTATAATTAAAACCAATTAAAACTACAACTAAATCTTTTTATAATTTAAAACTTAAAAACTTAAGGGAGCAGAAGGGGAGGGGGAAGTCAAACCAACCAGCAGGCTGAGGTCATTGTGTCTCCAGTACCCCAGACCTGCCCTGCCAGCCAGGTTTTTACACCCTCCTGAAAGGGCAGCAGCTCTGCCTGGAGGTACAGATCAGTTGGCAGGAGGTTCCACAGGGCTGGAGCAGACACAGAGAAGGCCCTCCTCCTAGTGCTAGAGAGATGAGCCTCTCTAGCTGATGGCACAACCAGAGAGCCTCTCCGGTCTGCTCTAGTGGGACAGGCAGATGTCCTTGGGACGATGCGGTCTCTTAGGTATCCTGGCCCACTACCATGTAGGGCTTTGAAGGTAATAACCAGCACCTTGAATTGCACCCGGAGGCACACTGGCAGCCAGGGCAGCTCCTGAAGCAATGATGAGGCACGAGCATAAAGCCCGCACCCCATCACCATCCAGGCAGCAGCATTCTATCCACTAGCATCCCTGTCCCACTCCCCAGCCCACTCTTTTTATTTTAATAAACTCCCTTGGATGATTCCTTGAAGAACCCACTTCATGTTCATCATCTCCACAGAAGTGTATGTTAGCTTCTCCCTTCCTCCATGCCTTCCTCTGGATTCAGTGCCCTAAGTAGCAAAGAAAGAGAACTGCCCATTTTAAGAAGGAAGTGGACTCGGGCTAGTTCTGTTATGGGAAAGGGTCCCTCAAATCTCCTGTCATGTGCAAAACAACAAGTTTGAGATCTTCCGAGCCCCACTCCGGTGTGAATCCTAGCAAGAGAAGGGCTACGGGTCTGCATGTGCACACACTGATCGTTCTAGACTTCTTATGGTGTGGCATTTTCTACAGTGTGGCATTACAAGTCCCCTAATTCTACACAATGTTAACGAGGCTGGTTGGAAATAATGGAAGCTTCTACCCAACAGCACCTGAAGATCCAGTGGGCATGAGAACAGAGGGTCGGGAAATCCACAAGACATGCCCCATTCACAAACCCCAAACCCAGGCTATCTGGGGACAACAGGACTCCTACTCTACTCAGTGGCGTAGCGGGGGGGCAGATGCCCCGGGCACCACTTACTAGGGGGCGGCAAAAGAGGCCGTATGCAGCCCGCGACACCAATTTCTCTGGCCCTTGGCACCCTCCCCGCTCCCAGAAGTGGATGGGGAACACACCCGTCGATGTGCAAAAGCGTCCGCGCTGCTCCCGGGAGTGCTTGCAAACACACCCGAACATCTGCGATCAGAAACGCGTCTGCAACCACCCGCTCCCTCCACTGCCTGGATTTGGGGTGGTCTTTGCAACACTCACAGCAAGGCTGCAGGACAGGACAGGCTGGTGGCGCCAGGAACCCCCCTCCTCATCTAGTCTCCTTGGAACCTTCCTTCCTTTCCTCCTCCATCCCCTTCTCTTTCTCCCTCTGCTTTCTTTTTCCTTTTCTGTTTTAAATTTTGCTTTGTCTTTTGCAGTTTGTCTTTCAAAACAGACTTTTGTCTTGGGTTCACTTGCCAAGCTCACCTCCCTAGCTTGGTGGGGGCGGGAGCCACCTTTTCCCTTTAAGGTCACCCTTGTTTGAAATGATTTGCAAAATCAGGCTTCCTCCCCCCCCCCCCCCCTTTTCTCTTTTGGTTTACTTTGTCCCTTTGCCGTTTTGAAGCAGACTTTCCTGGAGCTCTCCTCCCTAGCTTGGCCGTGAGGTGGGGTGGGGAGCCTACTTTCTCAGTTGGTTTCCCTCTCTCCTTTAAGGTTGCCCCTGCTCGAAAGCCAGTTGTATATCCGACTCTAGGGTTCAGTGCTCATTTCAGTTTATAGCCGAAGAGCCAGCGCTGTCTGCGTTTGCAGACGTTTCCATGGACATGTGGCAGGCATGACTAGACACCGAAGTGTACAGAATGCTGTTTACCTTCCCACCAAAGCGGTACCTATTTATTTACAGTACTATAGTTGCAATGTCATGCTTTGGAAAGGTTAGGCTGGCAGGAGCTGGGGCAGAGACAGTCGCGAGTCATTTCTCCCCAGGTGGAAAAAGATCTAAAAATTTCTCAGTGGCTTCAGAATTTGGAACATTGCCTTTTAACAGTAATTTTTTGGAGTTTCTTGTTGAAAGCAATTTTTTGGAAGATAAATCTCTTTGAAAAGCATTTTTTTGCCATCACTGAGTAGTTGAAAAGAATTTTAAACTGCAATGTGCTTTTTCTATTGTTTTTCATTACCTTTTTAAAAAATGTTTAAGATTGTTAACAGGGAATGACCTATAATTTGACTAAAATTCATGCAAATGCATGTAAAAGCAATCTTGATAAACATCAGGATGTCTGGATACTTTTCTTTGGAGAAATGTGGTTGAGCTTTTGGAATTCTACACAGGGTAGAGACAGTGGGGAAGACCAGCAATGAAATGGAGTCAGCAAAGTTTGGGCACCCCTGCTTTAAAGCCTATATGGAACACTGTATACTTAATATGTTTCTAAATATGTCCAGAGGTGTGTTCTTGTAGGTGTTTCACTCTTGGCAGGCTTAGACTAAAGAAAATCATGTGGCGTTCTGTGCATTCCGGTGTCTAGTCATGTCTGCCATATGACCTCAGAAACATCTGCAGAAGCAGACAGCGCTGGCTCTTCGGCTTTGAAACAGAGATGAGCACTGAGCCCTAGAATTGAATACAACAGGCTTTGGAGCAAGGGCAACCTTTGCCTTTACCTAACTAACCATTTGAGGGCTGCAGTGGCTTAGTGGTTCATGTTGTTGTTGTTCAGTCGCATAGTCGATTCCGACCCTTTGCGATCCCATGGACCACTGTCCGCCAGGCACCTCTGTCCTCCACCATCCTCCTCAACTCGCTCAGCTTTGTGCCCATTTTGTCTACAATACCATCTAGCCGTCTCATTTTTGGCCGCCACCTTCTTCTTTTGCCCTTCACTTTTCCCAGCATCAAGGCTTTCTCAAGTGAATCCTCTCTTCTCATTTGATGTCCAAAGTACTTTAGCTTCATCTTTACTATTTGACCTTCTAAGGAGCAGTCAGGGTTAATTTCTTCTAAGATTGACCTATTTGTTCCCCTTGCTGTTCAGGGGACTCTCAAAACTCTCCTCCAATACCACATCTCAAAGGCATCTATTCTTCTGTGCTCAGCTTTCCTAATGGTCCAGCTCTCACAACCATACATTACCACGGGAAATACCATTGCTTTCACTATACGAATTTTTGTTTGCAATGTGATGTCTCTACTTTTCACTATGTTCCCCAGGTTTCTCATTGCTTGCCTCCCAAGAATCAGTCGCCTTTTTATTTCATGGCTGAAATCTCCATCTGCAGTGAGCTTTGATTCTAACAAAGTAAAATCTGTCACTGCTTCTACTTCTTCCCCATCTATTTTCCAGGGACTGATAGGGCCTGTGGCCATGATCTTGGTTTTCTTTATATTGAGTCTCAAGCCAGCTTTTTCACTTTCTTCTTTCAACCTAATTAGGAGCTTCTTTAGGTCCTCCTCACTTTCTGCCATTAGGGTGGTATCATCTGCATATCTCAAATTGTTGATGTTTCTCCCAACAATTTTGATCCCAAATTGTGATTCCTCCATCCCTGAATTGCGCATTATGTGTTCTGTGTATAAGTTGAATAAGCAGGGTGACAAAATGCAGCCTTGTCTTACTCCTTTTCCTATTCCAAACCACTCTGTCCTTCCGTATTCTGTCCTAACTGTTGCTTCTTGATTCATGTACAGATTTCTCATGAGGCATATAAGGTGTTCTGCTATTCCCATCTCTTTAATTACTTTCCACATTTTGTTGTGGTCCACACAGTCAAATGCCATAGTGTAGTCAATGAGCTTAATGCCTGGAAATTGAGCAGGTAGCAGTTCGAGTCTAGTCATGCCTGCCACATGACCACGGAAATGTTTGCAAACACAGACAGCCTTGGCTCTTTAGTTGTAAACGGAGATGAACACTGACCCCTAGAGTCAGATATAACTTGCTTTTGGGCAAGGGAGACCTTGCATTGGGTGATGGACCCGGTGAGGGCATTGCCTGCGCAAGGGAGCTTTGAGGAGGCGGCACCCACAGCAAGCAACTTCGTCCACCATGAGGCCAGCTAAAATGGGTTTGCAGGGGCTTTTTGTCATTTACAAGCCCCCTGGGGTGGGTGTATTGGAAGCAGGTGCAGGACACAGTGGAGACCAACCTCCTAAAAAGTGAGGGTTTTGTTTTTGGGGCACCTTGATTACTCCTTCACTCCCATCCCAAAAACAGTGGCTTGGGGGGGGGGCCCTCAGGTGGCATTTTTTGGGGATGGCAAAATTTGACACCGTCTGTATCATGGGCCCAGGGGGTGGCAAACTTGGCCTCCACCCCGGGCGGCTGAAACTCATGCTACGCCACTGACTCTACTCCAAACTAAGGTGGCAGGGAAAAGTGGTGTAAACCCTGTGAGATTGCAGCTGATGTCACCTACCTGAAGAAGGAGAATTCTCAGGATCTGCAAGAAAGCAGAAAACAGCTACATTCAGTAAGATTTGATTTGAAACAACCTAAGTGCCCTGCCTTATCTCCTTGAGCATAAAGCAACAGTCAGGTGTGAATCCCATTTAGCAGGGAAGAATACACTGGACTCATGCTTAAGGAATTCAGGTCTCAGTAGGCCTGGGGAAGCAATTCTGCTCTGCCATGAAAATAGGAAGGCATCTGTCTTAGTTTGGTTCACTAAAGTCTGAGCTCCCCCCCCCCCCCCAATGCTGTTCCTGGATTACACGAGTCTCTGTTTCTGTATTTAACTCAACAATGTAGTATTCTGCAGGGAGAAATTACTTCATTCATTCTGCATACAAACTAGATCAGAGCATCCCAGCTAAGTACGGTAACTAAAGATCCTAAAAGCTGCTCAAGGTATAAGAGACTGGAAATGCTATTACAGTCCTTAAAAAAAAGAAGAAGGGGGAGTTCTTCAAAGGAAGGCATGAACCAGAAACATAAGGATCTGTGTTATTATTATTATTTTTTTGGCCAGAGGTGGGTGGATAATTTTCATTATATGTCCCTGCTACATGCTATTCAGAGCTGCACTGACAAAATGTATGGGATAAATTTACCAGTTAGATCAGGCGTGACCAAACTACAGCCCAAGGGCTGGATCCGGCCCACACCACCCTCGTCGCTCCTGGAAGCAGAAGTAAAACATACCAAACATTTTACTTCTGCTTCTGGGAGTGATGAGGGCGGTGTGGGCTAGATAAATTGGCACGGAGGCTGGATTCAGCCTGTGGGCCATAGTTTGGGCACTCCTGGTTTAAGCAGAAAAAATGGCAGCCTAAAATCTATCTCATCCTGTTGCAAAACAGATTGCAAGGCACGTTTTACTTCCACTTCTGGTGGGAGGAATCACATGACTGCTCCGCAGCCTGAAAAGTTTGGGCACCCCTGAGTTAGATCAAAGGCACAAATGTTTCCACGGCTCCTCCATAAATCTGTTTGACACAGTGGCTTCTAACTGGTGGCTCCCCAGATGTTATTGAATTGCAATTCTCAGAATCTCTTAATACCCTACAAAACCATCATGAAATCCAATCACCAGTACCACTGTCCTTCTCCTTTCTCTGAACCCAGCAAAAGAGAGATGTGAGCAAATTACACCAAGACATAGGCCAAAATTAACTGATACTCCGATGTTGGAGAGCCCCTACTCCATTTCCAATCACCCCCAAGAAATATTTCTGCCTCTTACTACTGAGGAGCTGCTGCAGGCGAGAGAAGCCGCTCTGGGTACCCAACAAGATGCTGACTAGGATCCAGGTTAGGCCTGCTGTCAATACGATAACAATGACACGAAGTGGACCTGCAAGGGTAAAGAAAGATGAGATCTAGGTTGAAACAAGGTCAACAAAGCAATGAAGAGCTGAACCCCATAGCTATTGCACTACAATTCCTGACAGTGGCATTTTATCCCTTTGGTGCCCCAGGAGCATAAAGAGCTCCCAAGACGCTTCTGGAATTCAAATGTCTCTTGCTTCTTTTTGCACCCATCTGCTTTATTTTTTTCTCAGTCACAACTTACCTGCTAGTCTCATGGCCCCTTGACCGTGTCCAGAATCAGCTCTAATCCAAGGCTACTGAGGCGTCAGGGGTGGTGAGGGATTTCTGAGATGGGTTAGTCAAATGCAAGCGTCAAAACTATAGAGATCAAAAACGGCAGTCGGAATCAGTCCAAGAAATTTAAAACAAACAAAAATAATGCCATGGCAGAGCTGCAGCCTGAACTACTACTGCAGTCACCATCTTGAGCAATCAAGTGTTAAAAACATGGACGTGTACAACTATCAAATACAACTTCCACAGCACACCACTAAAGACAAATGACAGTAGAATAAACCATTTAATTACTATGCCTGTAAGGTCTTAGGCACTGGGCTTCTTCACACCCTGACAAAACTTAAGTTGCCTTCTTGGGTTTGTTTTAAAAAATACTGCACTCTACAAACCATCCGATACAGACCTCTTGTAGTGATTCACATTAAAATTAAAATGAGATCCAAATGTCTGAAAATGTCATAGCATTATAAACACCATCCTGCAAAAGTCCAGGACTATACATTTCTTTTGAGGTTATGTACATCTTCATGGAGCTTCTAAATTTTGAGGATGTGCAGGCAGTCGCTAGGGCTCCTGGAGCAGGGGAACTGTATAACTTCAACATTATAAGGTATTGTAGAGCAGCCCCTATCAGCCCCCCTAGACCCACATCTTAGGAAAGAAACACAGGTACAATAGAGCCTTCTTAAGAGATGGTTGGGCACATGTGGCTGGAACCAGGGATGACCATTTGTAGGCCTCCAGATACTGTTGGAGTGAAACTCCCATTATTCTTCATCGCTTGAAACACTAAGGTCTTCAGGGGGCTGAATTTCAACCACAAGTGTCCAGCCCTGATGTAGAGCTTCACAAAGTTGAGTTCTCAGGTTTTAGAGCCCTAAACACCAATATCAGCAGCCAGACTCAGGAACACCAATATATTGACATCCAACAGTGTTCCTTCAGAACAGATACTATAAGTTGTTGTTGTCTGCAACTCGTATCCGAGAATGCATTTTTTCCTGATTAGGAAAAATGTCATTGGTGTGAATTTATTTAAGGTGGATCCCAGCTTGCCATGAAGTGACCCACACACTATGATCTTGGAGCCATCTCCTGCGGCACACATGAAATGAGATGTGCAGGATTCAACACTGGGACTGCAATGGAGTGCTGCAGCCTTGAGGATATGGACAAGGTGTGCCTTCACAGCCAGTCCATCTGGCATGGCCTCTTCTGCTTCCATGACGGTTGGGAATCAGAGTTCCTCCTCCACTCATTTTGCCATTGGGCCCAATAGGATGGTTTCCAGTGGTAGCCACTGAGGTCTCATCTGCCCGTAGCCGTTGGCCCCTTTAGGGAGTCAGGTTAGTTAAACACCACCTGAACTTTATTCAGAGGTTGGACTTGAGGCACTGGAACACCTCTGCTCCCATAGAAAATAAAAACAACTGATGGGAGTTGTAGCCAAAAATATCTAGAACACCAAAAACATCACAGGCTCTCTGTAATGTGGTTGCCAAAAGAGTACTGCAGCTACGTTTTAATCAGTCTTAAGTTCTGGATACTTATCAAAGGAAGTAACCTAAACTTAGGCTACCAGAGCATAAACCTTGATGACAAGGCAGATATACATAACCATGTTTTACAAACCATTCTGTGTCACTTCTAAAAGAAGGTTCACATGAAGGGACTCAAGTTTTTGGAAATTTCCAAGGAAAGATGTCCTGCAGTTGAAAATCATCACTTGAGGAAGATGTCTGTTCCAGAAGCCCTGGACCAAATTCATATGCTACCCCAAAGCTTCTGACAGAAAATTGAGGTCTGGTCTATCCATCTTATAATACATTTTTTCTTTTAAATATCACAAACGCATACCTTTCTGTATAATAAAAATATACCCATTATTTTGTGTTGCAGAATTAAAGCAACCAAGGGGCGGGCTAACATTTTCTCCTGCTTTTTTTAAACTTCATGGCAATTTTACTTAGTTGTCTTTTTTACACTGAAGAATCAATTTTTAAAAGTAACGCCCATTGTGGAGATGGAAATGGCAAAGTCCACCTAACCACCGCAGAACTACGGTACCTCCATTTTGTTATACTACTTAATGGTCTCTTATCAGTTACAGAGCAAAAATTAGTAAGCTACTGTATAGGAAAACCCTGGGTTAATTACAACTGCCTCGGTTTAAGTTTGCTCCTGTTTACAACAGCAAATCCTATGGAAATGCCATCCTGGTTTACAAATTTTTAATGTATTTGTTTTGGTTTACAACGATCATTCCAGGACAATTTTTTTTATTTTTCAATGCATCTCTGTGGATGTTTTGGGTTATAATTTTTTCGGGTTACAACGGAGGCTGTTGGAACGGATCTCCATTGTAACCCAGGGTTTTACTGTATATTCAAAGCTTTGCCTTAGATAATTCAAAGCCTTTATTCCACTCTGGTTATAATTTAATAAAGGGGAAAGGTCGCCCTTGCTTGAAAGCCGACTCAAGAGTGTGATCATCTCAGTTTACAGCCAAAGAGCCAACAGAGACTGTGTCTGCAGATGTTTCTGTGGTCATGTGGGAGGCATGACTAGACACTGGAGCACTGTTTACCTTCCCACTGAAGTGGTCCCTATTTATATACTGTACTTGCAATGTCTTGCTTTTGAACTGCTAGGTTGGCAAGAGTTGGGACAGAGACAAGAACTAACTCCGTCGTGCAGCACTTGGGTCTCAAACTGTGGATCTGCTGACCTTCCAGTCATCAAGTCCAGAGTCGTAACCACTGAGCCACTGCAGTCCCTGTTGTTTCGTAGTCAATGGAAAAACAATGTTGCTACATTTCTTTGCTTCCATTTCTCCTGTGTTGTAGAGCAAGAACAAATGAGAGAACAGGCAACAATGTTAAGTGTATTCAAGAGGTATAAGAGCTATGGAAATGATATGTACTGTATTAATCTCTCCTCCCCACTTCTAGGGTACTAGCAAGTTTCCCATCTCTTCCAATGCCAGAGTTGACCCAAGAACTGGGATGTGTATGCATGGGCCATGGAGCAAGACTGTAGTCTCTTCTCCTACCAACCCAAGGCAGGGCACAAAGAAACTAAGATTTCTGCAATGCCCCTCCTGACCTCCTTGTATGTTCGCCTGGTAAATGGGAATAGCAGGATTGTTAAAATTGCCTGGGTCTTTTGCCAGATTCAGAAGACTGAACCAACAGTCAAGTGCGACATTTTTACAGCCAATGTTGCTGGACCTGTATGAATTGTAACAGTGTAGTCTCTTATTTTTAATTTTTTTTTAAATTCCCAACACCCTATCTTCCTTGACTTATTTTGCCTCCTCCTTCAATGGCTGTCAGGAAGTTGGCATGGAAAGCCTATTATCCCCCCCCCCCTCTGTTTTGTAACTGCATTTGTCTAAACTCTCCCCCCACCCCCCATTTCAAATCAAGAGTGTGGGCTGCTCTACCCTAAGCACCTTCTTGAGGGCTAGTTCCTTAGGTGAGTTCTTAACTTTCATAGAATCACTGAGTTGGAAAGGTCCTTTTAGGCCAGGGGTGCCCAAACGTTTTGGGCTGTGGGCCGGTCACATGGTTCAGGGGGCTGGTCACTATGGCCCAAGGGCCATCCGGCCCACAAAGCCCTCATCGCTACCAAAAGCAGACGTAGAATGCACCCATATGCGTAATAAAGGTTCTGAAACTACTGGAAGCCAGATATAGACTGAATAACAGAGCAATAGGACAACCAAGCCAACATATGGGCACGTTTTACTTCCGTTTCTGGGAGCGACAAGGGCTTTGCGGGATGGATGAATTGGCGTCGGGGGCTGGATCCAGCCCCTGGCCATAGTTTGGGCACCCCTGTTTTAGGCCATCACATCCAAACCCCTGCTGAATGTAGGAATCCAAATCAAAGCAGATCTGACAAGAGGGTTGTCCATCACCTTCTTGAATGTTTCAAGCATTGGAACACTCGTCACCTCTTGATGCAGTTAGTTCCATTGTCATACTGCTCTAACTTTTATTCAGTCTGTATCAGGCTTCCAGTAGTTTCAGAACTATTGTTACGCATCCTACGCTCTGGGATGACTGAGAACAGTCTTCCCTTCCTCTTTAAGACCATCTTTCAGGTATTTGAAGAGTGCTATCCTACCCCCTCTCAGCCACTTTAGTGATGCAAAGACAGAAATGCAACTGGCATCCTTTCCATTCCTCAGAGACAGACTAGGGGTGGAGGTAGGGTGGGGTGGGGAAGCTGAACCTATTCTGTGCCTGCCTGTCCAGAGCTTGCAAATGCTGTTTTTCTTTCACTGAGGGTAGATTCTAGGAATCCTATTACCCCTCTAAATAGGGGTAATCCTATTACCCCTCTAAAAGGAGCAACTTTTCTAAGCTCTAGGCCTGTTTGCCATGCAAGAAGATGTCCAAACCTGACTCTTAACTCGCCCATCACCCCAGACCAAGTCCTTAAGATTGGGGTGCCCAAACTTTTTGAGCCGCGGACCGTCACGTGGTTCATCAGGCGGTACAAGTGCGTTTTACTTCCACATCTGGGAGCGATGAGGGTGGTGCAAGCTCGATGACTTGGTGTCAGGGGCCGGATCTGGCCCGTGGGCCGTAGTTTGGACACCCTTGTCCTAAAATCACTCACCTTCCTCCTAAACGCCCTCCTCGTGTTGTCTCGTCCCCCCAAACCCCCTGCATACTTAACCACCCCCCAACATGGCAACTTTCCCTGCTCACCCTCCCCTCCCATCACCATAGCTCCCCTCGATTAAGCAGGCGGCCGGGGATTCCGGCCTAAAAGCGGGTTGCAAAGAGGACCCCCCTTCCCCTAAGGACCCCCCCCCTTCCCCTACCTCCGCCTCATCCGGCTCTAGCCTCCAGCCAGCCACCTTCCTCGCTCCTCCTGCGTGGCTGCTCCGCCCAGCCCTCTGGGGTAGCAGGAAGCGCACAGCGGGGACGGATCAGGCCGCCTCCCCGCCCGCCCCCTCGGAGGCATCTGACCGCCCCAGGGCTCTTTCCCCCCCAACCACTCGGCTGCTGTCACGGATCTGTCGCCCAGCGGCTTCGCACGGTCGCTGGGCCGCCTCTTCTTCTGACGGTGGGATGTCATCATCGGGGTCTATTTTATTGTTTTGCTTGCGACACGGCAGCTCTAAATGAAACCATGTTGGGTCGCAGCCCTCGGCTCCTTTCATGTCTTCGGCCATGTTTTTCCTTAAACCAGGGGTGCCCAAACTATGGCCTGAGGGCCAGATGCGGCCCCCAATGCCAGTTCATCCGGCCTGCAAAGGAAGCCCTCGTTGCTCCTGGAAGAGGAAGTAAAATGCACTCATACGGGTGCTTTTCACTTCCGCTTCCAGGAGCAACGAGGGCTTTGCAGGCCGGATGAACTGGCATCAAGGGCCACATCCGGCCCTCTGACCATAGTGACCAGCTCCCTGAACCACATGACCGGCCCGCAGCCTCAAAAGTTTGGGCACCCCTGCCTTAGACGATCTGTTGCACCGATCTATTTCCGGCAACGTTGAGGTTCCTACCTTATTGCGTTTTGCTTGTGTTCTCTGCTGCGATCTAGGTCTTCATTCGTTTCCCTTAATCCTGCTTCCTTGTTCTCTTTTGCTTTCAGAACCCGTGACAAATCCAAGTTTCAAATGCTTCTATCTCGCCCCCCCCCCCAGACAGTGTGTGTTAAGATGAAGCTTAAGTACTTTGTACATCAAATGAGAAGAGAGGACTAACATGAGAAAGCCTTGATGCTGGGAAAGGTGGAGGGGAAAAGAATAAGGGGGTGGCCAAAGATGAGATGGCTGGATGTTATTGTCTATGCAGTGGGCACAGAGCTGGACAGGTTGAGGAGTACGGTGGAGGACAGAGGTGCCTGGAGGTTGGTGGTCCATGGCGTCGCAAAGGAATTGACTGTGCAACTGAACAACAACAAAGTGTGTGTTGAAAGAACAGGAGTCAAGCGCTGTCTAGAACTGAGATTACCGTAACTAGCATTCTTCCTTTTCCTCCTCCGGGCAGTATCCAATTCTGAATATTGGGTATCATTATGGCACTCAGCCTGGGAACAATATATTGCAGTTGCCTTTCATCTGCCTTCCACATCACAGCGTGGCACCGGTACCACCGATCTAGTTGCGCAAGTCGCTTTCTGGTCCTGAGCCCTTTTGGTACGCAAAGTCCTCACCAATATATTGATAAAGCTGCTGCCCTCCATCAACATGGATTCAAATGAGATTTAATCCACTTGGGGACCATTACCCTTCCTTGTTGAATTAGCTACCCAAGGCCCATCACTCCTCAGGGTTGTCAGGCTAGTTAACCGCTGCCTGATGACTGGCTTGTAGTAGCTAGCAGTATGGTCTACTCTTAGCAGGATAACCTGGCCAGACATGAAACTAGCACTTTACTATTCTCAAACCCCATTTTAAGTTTCATTTGTTTGTTACATATGACATTCTTCATCTTAAGAAACTGCTCCAGGCTATCGCTATTGCATGTCTATGATGTCACTGGGATTCACACAAATCTGAACTGAAATAGTTTATTTCTAGTCACAGTTCCCAGTCCACAGTTCTCATTGTTTGGGGGTTTTGTATTGTTTGTTTTTTAGTCTAATATGAACAGGGTACACTGATATTGTTCTTCCATAAACATATAAGAGGAGGAAGAAAAAAGACGCATTTCCTTCTGCAAACTTCCCATTCCTTTTTTACAATACTAACATTGTTAGTCTCTCTCTCCAAGACTTCATGGCTATGTGAATTGGGGTCACATAATCCCCATCATGCTTTAATATATTCTTCAAGTGTTGTATCCGATTCTGACTATTGGCTAGCCTCATGGCAATCAGCCATGAAGACTGTCTGGGGGCGATAAAATGCAGTAGCCTTCCATTCGCTTTCTGCATCGCAGCATGACACCCATACCTCTGATCCAATTCTGCAAGTCACTTTCTGGTCCTGAGCCCTTTTGGAACGCAAAGTCCTCCTCAACCCCAGGCCAGTATTGATGAAGCTGCTGCCCTCCATCAAGATGGGTTCAAGTGGGATTAAATCTACTTGGGGACCATCACTGCTGGCCAAAGGAATTGGCACCATGGATCATCACTGTTGGCCAAATGAATTGGTACCATGGGCTGCATCTGGCCAACTGGCCAGAGGATGGCCACCCCTGGTCTACTCTATTACCACAACTGACCACCTATCATTCGTTGCCACACCTGCTCTGAAAAGGAAGCATAAAGAAGGGGCCAACTGATGGACTCACACAACCCCTTTTTACCAGATGTGCTACAGATATTCTTGGCCTACAGACCTATCCAGTATAGCCCAGTGAGGAGGGATTATGGGAATAGCAGCCCCCCACACACCTGTTTTAAAAAGAAAATGCACACAGGATTATGCCCCTGGTATATCCCAATTTAGAAAGATCCACTGAAACTGTTCCACATGGATGAGGACCTCACCTCCTCAATTCAAGCTGAATGCATGCTTAAACTGCATAAATTACCTATATGCAGATGTCCCTTTGTAGCTGTCCATGCTACATGGATAACAGGATTAAGGATGTTACCAGACTGCAAGGTCTGAACAACACCCCTGTAACATGCCACCTTTGCCAGTGCCTTTATATCAGGGCCATAGCCAGGATTTTTAAAAATATTTATATGTTTATTTATATATATTTATATACAGTATTTATATATTTTTGGGGGGATGTGTGAAATTTTTTTCAGGAGGGGCAAAAATGTTCAGGGGGGATGACAATGTCACACTCACATATATAACATTGGCACCATGGAAGGCTGGGGGGGGGGGCTATTAGCTCAGGAGGGTTCCCCACCCCCACCCCTGGCAACAGCCCTGCTTTATATTGATTGGTTGATTGGTTGATTGATTTGATTTGTATGCTGTCCGCTCAGCATACACCGACTTGGCGGCTCACAGAAATCCACAACATATCAAACATTACAGTACAATAAAATAAAACAATACAATAAAATGTAACAATCCAATAAAAATAACAATGCAATAAAATAGAACAATGCAATACTGTAAAATGTAACAGTGCAATAAAAGTAAAAGAGCAACACATACATCGACACCTGTGGCCAAGGAACCATCATCTCCTGAATCACCCGCTGGCCCTCCCCAGCTGTTTCTCCTTCTCAGGCCAGTCAGGTGAGAGGCAAGGGTCTGGCAGCAAGCAGTTTTTAAACAGGCACTGGCCCTCTCCAGCTGTTCCATATGTGTGCATGTATTCCACAAAGATGTTGGTGGAAACTGGGAAACACTTCAGAAGAATAGCAGAGGCAGCATAGTTGTAGAATAGGGAGGTTTAAACCAGAAAAATGGAAAAACAAGGCCCTACTGTTCAGATTATCAAATGAGGAAAGACACCATTTTAAATTACCCAGGAATTATAATACTGAACAGTCCCATTCAATGAGGTCCACTAGCCTGTAAAAACTGCAATCAGTAAGACATTAGCCATGAATACTTCCCGGGCAGAGATGATAATAACAGGAATTCCATTAAGAAATCACCTGTGTCCTGCCTGTATCAGAATTAAAAGTAAAGTACCAGCTGATATCTGAAGCAGCCCATTAGCCTCCCCCCTCTATTGTTTGCTGGTAACTGACCATTCAGAAAAGATTAGTCAAGTGTGCAAAATTATGATCAGTTCATCTCTCCCCCAAATCTTTGTAGGGCTGGACAGTTTAGGAAGGTTTTTTTAAAATTCTCAGTTTTTTCCTTTTATCACCAATTGAAACTGCAGCGAGAAGCAGCTTCTTGTTTAGCAATAAAAGAACAAAATTATGTTCCTAACCAATCCAGCCCGATAGTATTGTCCCCTTCAACATGCCAGATGTTGACACACTTGAAGCAGCCTTTGATGGATGCAAGCCTCCCTTACATGTATTCCTGGCCTCCACAGAAATAAGGGATCACTATTTAAAAAAGGCAGAACTCCTGACAAATATTCAAAAGGAAGCACCGAGGGAGAGGTTGGGACATTCCAGCGTCTGTGACATGTGGATGCATGAAGCCCATTGCTAAAAAAGCAGGTTAAATGTCCATCCGAAATAGTAATTTATGGTTAGTCCTGAATCTGTTTTGGGGAGTATGTAATTCTCATATCTGTGACTTCTCTGTTTATTCTCCTTTTTTGTGCAAGTATTAGCTAGGATAGGGGTGCACAAGCTTTTCAGACCATGGGCCTGTCATGTGGTTCAGTGGGCCAGTCACGTTCCTCCCACCGGAAGCAGAAGTAAAACGTACCTTGCAATCTGTTTTAGAACAGAATGAGATAGATTTTAAGATGCCATTTTATCTGCTTAAACCCGGGGTGCCCAAACTACGGCACACAGGCCGGATTGGGCCCCTGTCACTAATTCATCCAGCTCACGCCCCTCTCATCGCTCCCGGAAGCAGAAGTAAAACGTGTCCCTATGGCTATGGGTGCCTTTTACTTCCGCTTCTGGGAGCGATGAGGGCAGTGCGGGCCAGATGAATTGGTGTCGGGGGTCAGATCCAGCCTGCGGGCCATAGTTTGGGCACCCCTGAGCTAGAAGGAGATCTTTAAGTCCTCCCCACTTTTGGATTACTTTCTTCCTCCCTTCCTTCTCCTGGCATCTACTTTATCTCAGAAAGTTTCCCAGCATTGCAAGTTTTCCTCCCTTTGAGCGGATCTTTCCACATAATATCTGCTTTTGTTTGCCACTAATGCTACTTTGCTGTAATTTTTCTGTTTCCCCAACAAGTCATTGTGAATAGAATCACAGAATAATGAAGTTGGCTATAAGGCTCCTGATTTAAGACAATAAGAAGTGCAAGAGGAGAAGACTAAAGGGTGACTGACTATATGGGCATCTTTTAAGAAAAGCTGTAAATCAGGGATGGCCAAACTACAGCCTGGGGGCCAGATCTGGCCCCCAAAGCCAACTCATCCAGCCCACGAAGCCTTTGTCACTCTTGGAAGTGGACGTGAAACGCGCCTGTACAGGAGCGATGAGGGCTTCATGGGCTGGATGAATTGGCATTGGGGGCTGAATCCCAATGTGCTACTTTATAGTGTTGCCTGGAGAAAACCATTTTTATGAAAAGACAGTTACACAAAAAGTACTGAGTTATTTATCTAAGTGGAGTAGACTTGCATGATGGTGCATTTCTGAACATTTTTAAAAAATATGTAATGTCAAGATAAAATATGAAATGCCTTTCACCCATTGGCTCCTCCTCGGCTGAGAACACGTGAGTATATTTTGTCAATATATATATATAAGTCTGATTGAATTGTTAATAGGGGTTATTGGATCTATATGTAACCAAGCACCACATATGCATATGTTATGTTATAATTGATCTTGTTGATAAAATCTCTTTTTCCTTCAAAACTTCTCTCGCTGTTTCATTTATATTTAAGGAAACTTATAAAACTGATCGTTTTTTAAGAGAGTTTTCAGGTGACCAAAGGATGTTCTTAATCTCCTGCTGTAGTAATAGAGAGTAGGTCATACTGCCAGTAATACAACGCTGATTGTCAGGCAGCAGTTAACTAACCTGACAACCCTGAGAATTAACAGCCTTGGGCAGTGAAGTCCACAGGGAAGGGTGATAGTTCCCAAGTGGATTATATCCCACTTGAATCCATTTTGATGGAGGGCAGCAGCTTCATCAATCCTGGCCTGGGGCTGAGGAGGACTTTGTGTGCCAAAAGGGCCCAGGACCAGAAAATGACAGGCGGAACTGGATCAGTGGTACAGGTGTCATGCTGTGATGCAGAAGGCAAATGGCAGGCCACTGCATTATATCATTCCCAGAACAATTTTCATGGCTGATCACCATGAGGATCGCCAATATTCGGAATCGGATACACACTTGAAGAAAAAGACTTACTCCATATAATTAAGTAGCTAAGCTGTCTGTTTAAAGCAGGGGTTCCCAGCCTAAGGCCTGTGGGCCGGATCCAGCCCACAGCACCATTTCAAGGGCATTATAGAAGCAAAATGGCCACCCCCTTAGAAGCTGTTGGGACAAAATGGCCCCATCGTGTAGGCAGGGCAAAATAGTTGTCCGGTCCTCAAAGCTGACTGATAGAGCGTGACCCGGCCCCCGTCTTGAAAAGGTTGGGAATCCCTGGTTTAAAGCATGTGTGGGGTATGGGCCAGATAGTTGCCCCAGTCTGTTGGCTCATTTGATCCCTCCTCTCTCTGTGTCTTGTTTTAGCTTTTTTAATTTTTTTAATCTTTTAGTCTTGATTTTATATTACGTTTTTATTGTGTTTTAGGTGTTGAGAGTTGTGTTAGCCGCCCCGGGTCTTTTTGAGGAGGGTGGCATAAAAGTTTGCTTAAATAAAATGAATAAAATAAATAAATAGTATGAAAAAATTGAAATCACCTGCCAAATTGAAGTTTTCTACTCCAATTTACTGTCTCACTTTGGTTTGATCATTTCCAGTGACTGCATGCACTGGAAATGAACCAATACCGAGAGATCCCACCCACAGCAGAAAAACATTAGCCCTAGCAGGGACCCAAAAAGGTGTGAACAAAATAGAAGATGAAGATATATTGTTGGCAAATATTTATGCACCAAATTAGAACCAAGATCAATTTTTAAATAAAATGAGTCAAATTTTGATAAAGGAAAATATTAAAAAAATGATTGTTGCAGGTGATTTTAATCTGATATGATGAAATTGTGATTGTACGAATTTAACTAATTATAGGAAAGGATCAAAGGCTAGACTGTTGGACGATTGGATGGATTTACTTGGATTAAAAGATTCCTGGCAAGAATTGAAGGGTGAAGAGTGTATACGTACTTCTCACAAGTTTATAATTCATACTCTAGAATAGATAATTGGTGCACTTCAAACCTCAAAATTACAATCTTCATTAATACAATGCACAAACTATTACAATTTCACAGATATCACAACGTAGAATGTGTCCATTCTGGGTAAGATTCAAATGATTAAAATAAACGAAGTTGCTCTTCACCAGTATTAGCTTAACCACTTATTTTCTGGGCTCTGTTGAAAGAGCTGATTTTGACCTCCTAAACCAGGAGTTCTCAACCTTTTAAAGCCGGGGGCCAGGTCACACTCCCTCAGACTGGTCTGGCTTTGGGGGTCAGACGGCCATTTTGCCCATCCACCACATGGCACTTCCTGCTGTGGTGGAGGCAGTGGGGGGGCACATGAAATGGTGCTGTGTGCCACATCTGGCCCATGGGCCACAGGTTGAGAATTCCTGTTCTAAACTCTAAATCAGGTAGGAGGAGTTTTACTAGAATTCAAAGCCCTGTCAAACATAGCCAAGTGTCAAAGACATACACTTAGAATTAAGTAATAAGGCACATCTTAGAACAGGTATTTCAGTACCTGAACTAAACTGAGTTCACATACAGCTATTCCAAGTTTTCATCATTTCAGCAGCCTATATTAGGCAGGAAAAGGTAATCATGCTGTTGCTCCTCTTAAACAACTGAGAAGATAAAACTACAGATGTTATAAAAACTACTCAGATACCAAAGATTCCCCAAAGACCAACACCTCTGATGTTGAAAACATTTCAATGGAAAAAACTATATATCCCAAGATACTATGGAGGCAAAGGATTAGTAATAAATTTGGATATTCTTGTCTAGTTGCTTCGTTTGATTGCCTGGTTCTTCATGCAGTAATCAAAGCTCACCAAAACTGCAGCTTACTAAAGCTAGCTAAATATGACCCATTCAGTCAGAATCTTGCCCAAATTCAGTTTTGTGTGACAGATCACCACGCTCATAAGCAACCAGCAGCTTGCAAGGTAATTTTCAATGTAAAAAATAGCACAGTAGAATGGAAGAATGAAGCACCTCTACTACCACCTTACGCTGCTGCATAAAACAAATGGGCAGCCTCTCTTCCTGATTTAACTTCACGACAATCCAAGGAGGAAAAAGCTGCTGTTAAGGCTCCCTGTATCTTTCCCAAGTGATACAGTATTTGGATTTTAGTTCCTTTTATTTTGACAACTAGATAGACAACATGGGAGCTCCACCGATCTAACTATACACAAGACAAGACATAATTTAAGAGTGATGACCCCAAGACTCTATGGGAAATATCCAGAAAGTCTTAGCACAGAAATGGTGAGTTGTGGGCACAGGAGTTTTTGTTCTAGATAGAACAATAATACTGATAAAGTAGGAAGGGAAAATACAAAACGCAGGAAATGGGATGAAAACCAGCAGAGTTTTCTCGGCAGCCTTGTCACCCAAGCCTCCTGATTGGGGCAGTGTTGGCAATGACAATTACTGCTACTTACATATGGAGGCAATTGGAGGTCATAGGGATCGATCACCATTCCATATTACTGTACTATGCTCTCCTATTGTGCCATCTCTGTCCTGCAGATAACTGCCCTATGCAGCTGTTCATTGCCAGCAGACCAACTACATCACCAGAATAAATAAAGCACTTCCGACGGTGTAATTCAGCCAGCATAGCCAGTGGTCAGGGATACTGGAAGTTTCAATCCAACAATAACTGGAGAATCACATTCTCCCCTCCCCACCCCCCATCTTACCAGAAGAGCGCTCAGCATTATATGGAAGCATCTGTTTCAAGTGGCCTCCTCAACCAGGTCAATTTTCAACACAGCGACAAAATGCAGGACCAAAATACTTTACAATTGACATTATAATTTGCTACCAAAGGTTGTAAAAAAACAGATAATATATGCCACATCTAAAAACACTTGTAAACATGCAAAGATAATTTAGACATAACACAGTAAAACCTCTACATGCAAATGTTTCGGTTCCACAAGGTTATATGTATGTCGAAAAATTTGTATGTTGAAAACACACTGTATTACCAGAAGAGGCCACTACAGTACTGTATATGAACCAACAAGCAGGATGAGAACAGAGAGAGCATTCTCCCCCTGCATAAGTAACTGGCACAGATAGGAACAACCCAGACACTGGAAATCCACTTGGAAACCCTGCCATAGCATGTTTTTGACTGCACAAATCAAGAAGATGGAAGGAGGCAGCACACAGTGTCTTTCTTACCTGGAAGATGTCCCCAGAAGAGCAATTTGAGGCCCAAGAAAGAAGTGTTTTATCGGACAAGGAAATGGCGGTGGTGGCTCAGTTTTTAAGAAGCTCGACTTGTTAGCTGGAAGGCTGGCAAGTCAGCAGTTCAAGACCCAGGTACTGCATGACAGATTGAGCGCCCGTCTCTGCCCCAGCTCTTGGGGGACATGAAAGGAGCCTCATTTGGGTGTTCCCTGAGTGGAGTTTCTTCCGCAAAAATCCTTTCAACCCAGAATAATTTCTGACTCAAAATTATTATTATTGGACAAGGAAAGAAGAGACCAGGCCATGCAGCGAGGGAAGCCGTGGTCATTTTTTGTAACAAGAGTGGGGAACCTCTTCCAGACCCAGAACCAAATTTAATTCCAGAAAAGTACTTGGCAGCCACATTCCTGTGGTATGTAGAGAAAAGTAAAAGGTAGGACCGAAAAAATACAGTAATAGCTGGAACCCAGTTGAAGAAAAAGGCTGGTGTTAAATCACCAGGACAAATGTTAGGAATGACTGCTCCTGGTTAAGAAGTCTGTGTAGGCATTTGTTTTCACAAATTCATCCAAGTGATGTGTGATATCAAATTCCTACACCCAACTTCTCAACTTGCAGCAATCTACGGCTGAGATTTATATCAATTATCCTAAACCAGCAGGTGGACCTAAATTAACAGGATTCTGGCAATACATTTTGACTTAAAACTCTGCCAAACAAGCAGGTGTTTTAGAGAGACCATTAAGATTTTTTAAAAGATGAAAAGCCACATGTAAAAATGTGGGAGACCACTTTCAGGAGGAGTGCAACCCCTCTCATAGGAAAGGGAGTTGGGATCACTAGAGAAATCTAGATTCTAGAATCTAGAGGGCTGGATTCCCCCCAAAGGACAGATACGGCTACATGACTGAATGCTCTTCACTATGTACAATAGGAGACACTTCAAAAAATTTGTGGAAATGCACAGTGCTGGCAATAAAAGGTCAATATTCAAGCTCTTCCAGCTCTGAAATGCAACACAATTCTGCCACCTGGCTCCCATTGCCTTACTGTCTGGATTCTTTGCCACCCCCAGTCATGAGAGCAAGAAAAGGGATAAAAAAAAGTCTCAAATCTATAATGCCAATTCCACAAAAGCATCCTTAACAACCACAGCAAGAGACAGGGTGGAAAGGCATTGGGGACGGGAGTGGGGAGGTATTCAACACACCCCTCTAGCCTCTCTGGAGAGGTTTGAATCACAGAGGTTTGGGACAGGTGGAATAACTCACATTTTCTTTCTAATAAATTAAATTAAATTAAATTAAATTAAATTAAATTAAATTAAGAAGCTCCTCCTAGGGCCTCCGTTCAAATTCAGAGTAGGAGCTCACAGTGAGTCCTGTGACCAAATCAAGATGTTCATTATGCCCTTCCTAACCTTGCATATAAGGTACTTTCTAACTCTTTTTCTTATTTTATATGCACTCCCCATCCACGTGCACGCAAACACACACTGAGGATATGATTAGTTCCTTCTCTGGTTTTACTTACTTATTTCAAACCTGGGAGTCCTGCGCCTCCTTCTCAACTTGGTGGTGGCCATCTTTGTTGTGATGGTCTTAATTTTGCCTGGAAAGTAGCAAGCCAGGCCTTGAGCAGAGCCTGCAGAAAGTTTAAAACCACAGGCAGACTCAAATAGGGAAAGTAGTCCAGTGGGGGGGCTCCAAAAACTTTTACTACCACACTGTGGGTGTGGTACTGTGGGCGTGGCCAGGGAGGAGCCCTGTGTTGCACCCAAATTAGGACTACAGTACTGTACTTTACTTTAAAACTTGAATGGGCGGAGCCAGCCAGAATTTCTCCTACTGGTTCTGACAAACCTGGTGCAAACCTACTGATGCCCATCACTGAAGTAGTCCCCTGATAGTCTTCTCAGAGTTCCCCTCCCCTCAAATATATATATATTTTTGAAAGGTGAATCAAAAGGCAATCATAAGCATTTAGCAAAGAAGGGAAATGGAACCATTGCAGCTTGGCCTCAGAAGGACATTTAGAAAAAGATTTGGGGGCAGATGTTCGTAGTCACCCTTACAAAATGGTACAAGATGGCTGGAATATCATGTTTTGAAACAAGGGCATATCATTTTAAAAAGAGCTGCCCCTTTTTAAGTTGTATATAATTCACCCGTCCAGAATCAAGTCCAGAATCTAACTTTTCCTAACAGCATCACAGCTCCTTTCTTTCTCAATGGATCTGTCAGGATTGTGACCTGCACCCAACACTCATCCTGCAGGTAAAATGTTTGAGCAGTTGTCTTGATTTTTGTTTGGCTGGACTTTCTCCTCTCAAGATTTTGAGAAAGATTTTAGATTATTATTTGTTATTATAATTATTACACAGGTCTGCAAAAAAAAAAATCAGCTGCACAGGAAAATTTTGGTAAATTTTATGTTTTCTAGTGTGCTGGATCCAAAAATGACCTTGATTTCCCCCCATCACGTACAGTTTTTTCGCAAAATATGAGGGGTTTACATTAAAAAAGCAAAAGAGTGATGAGAAAAATCACTATTTTATTTCAATGAACTAAACATATTATTTCTTATAATTAAACAATTTCTTCATAATATATACTTAACATTCCGTGTTCAGTCTTTTTGTCTGTGAAACCTTTTCTTCTTCTCTTTTATGCTCCTCCGAACATGCTTTTGCTTTCCATTTTCTGTTTCCTGTTTGAGCATCCAACAGTAGTCAGCTAGCATATTGATGTTCCATCTTCCTTGGTAGCATCTCTTGATATCATGGACATCCTGGTGAAATCTTTCACCCTGATCTTCACTGTATTCTCCCAAGTTTTCAGGAAAATAGTCGACATGGGAGTGTAAGAAATGAACTTTTAAGCTCATCTTGCATCCTTGAGCTTTATTACACATTCAACATGCGTTGTACAATGGTTTTGTAGTGAGGGTCTTTTGTATTCCCTAAAAACTTATGAACAACGTCTTTGAAAGAGTCCCAAACTTCCTTTTCTTTTTCTCCCATTGTTTCTAAAATGAGGGGATCAGATAAAAGTTTTCGTATGCCAGGGCCAGTAAAAACTCCCTCTTTCAACTTGGCTTCAGACAGTTTTGGGAACTTGAAACACAGATATCTGAAACATTCCCCATCTTTTGACAGTGATTTAACAAACTGCTTCATAAGCCTTAATTTAATATGAAGAGGTGGCAATAAAACATTTTCTGTTGGAACCAAGGTCGTATTAATGACCATGAAAGGAGCCTTATTCGGGCATCCCCTGAGCGGAGGTTCTCTAGCAAAAATCCTTTCAACCCAGAATAATTTCTGGCACGAAATTATTATTATTATAATGAAAAGTTTTTGTTGAACCTGGAGAAGAAGAGTGTGGCACTGAAATAAATGAAAAGCAAATTGTGACCAGCAGGAACTCAACCCCTGATAGTCTGGTCAATCGAGGAACTGAGAAATATATTGCCAATCCAGGATTTTATATTACTCTGGGCAGTTTGCATCCTTAAAAACAAAGGCAGCCAAACAGCAAAATTCACAATCTCAGTGGCAGTATTGTAACACAGCCACATTAGTAAAAAGAAAACAATATATAAATTAAATCAAAGAGTAAACAAAACAAAACAGCACAAAAAAACAACAAAAAAGGTTGTGGCATTTTAAAGACTAACTCCTGTATTTAAATGTGAACTTTTGTGGATCAAATCGAGTTAGTATTTAAGGTGCCACAACATTTTTTTTTGCTGTTTTGTTTGCTCTCTGATATACTTGCACAGGCTAACATGGCTACCACTTCAAACATTTCATTTATACAAATTAAGAAAAAACCCATATAGAGAAATTACAGCTGTCAGAATCTGCCAGGCAGCATAGCATGGCCATAGCAACTCTTCTGTTTGGCTTATTTATACAGTATAGGCATATGTACCACGGAGTAACCATCTCTTTACCTCTCCTCAAATATCATGCTGCACAGAAAAAGACAGAGGGCACTATCTGGACACCTGTCTAGTTACACTAAATAAGCAGAGGGCCAGGTTACATATCAATGGCCTTGTTTTCTATTGTGGAAAAGCTGCAGGACTAGGGAAAGAAACACTAAGCAGCAGGAAGTAACTAGCTCTGGCTCCATGAGAGAAGATAGGTGTTGGAATGCTGGCTAGAAAAGAGTGGGATACATGTGGGGAGTGATGGGAGGTGTAGCTTCAGCAAGGCCCCCAGTCCTACTAACCACAGCTATGGCTCTCTAGGTGTCATTAGACTTGCTAACTTTTCCAACAGCCTCAACCAACATAGCTAATGAGGTAAAGGTAAAAGTCTATTTTGCTTGAAAGCCAGTCAAATCTAACTCTAGGGTCCAGTGCTCATCTCTGTTTATAGCCAAAGAAGCAGCACTGTCTGCTCTTGCAGACGTTTCCATGGACATGTGACAGGCATGACTAGACACAGAGTGCACAGAAAGCTGTTTACCTTCCCACTGAAGTGGTCCCTATTTATCTAGTTACAATTTATTGCTTTTGAACTGCTAGTTGGCAGGAGCTGGGACAGAGACGGGAGCTCTCTCCGTCATGCAGTACTCAGGTCTTGAATTGCTGACCTTCCAGTCATCAAGTTCAACATCTTAACCACTAAGCCACTGCAGTCCCTAATGTGCTAATGAGGAATGATGACCAATCACCTCTGGCCACTAGTCAGATTGCTCACGAGGGCTAACGCTGGCTACCTCAAGCTTCAACAAGGGTGTTTCTTAGCTCAGTATTTCCCAACTTGCTGCTGTCCAGATGTTTTCAGCTTGAACTCCTAGAGCTCCCCTGTTGGAAGATACAGTCCAATATGTGTGAAAAGCCCCAGGTTGAGTAAGGCTGCCTTAGTCAAACCTACTGATTCAAAGAGCAATACGTTCAGATGGCTTCAAAAGCAAAACTTGTACCAGTCAACTATGGATCCCATCCAGAATCTCACTGTACCATGCAGATCTTGTTAGATCACAATTTTAATCATCCCTCAGTTTTGTCTATACTGGTAGGAGAACTAGTGCAATTATATATAGATATTCCATACCCATAGTTTACTAGTTGCAAATAATCACTGTTCAGGAAGACTGTTTTCAGATGCTGTACTGTGGTGAGAGATTGCTGCTTTTGCTAGGCATCAGTATAGGACTTACCTTGATGCAATACTGTACTGTGGTTGGTGTTCGAGAATCCTCTGCACTATTGTTTTGGACCACAAGGGTGCAGTTTTTACTATTCCTACACTACCTGTTAAGTGTGTTGCATTTACATTTTATCCATTATAATACTGTACTGTGTTACTCAAGTTTGGGCAGAGGTGCCAGCTGAGCTCATACTACAATAAAGGTAATACTAGATTAATCAGAGACCTAGGCTGTAACTTGTGAGAAACAAGACAATATAATTTCTAGGCAAAAATTTAAATGATAAAGGAGATATTAAAGTTGTAATGAAGCAAGATACTGTACATTGACCTGTTTATTACCCAGGGTGCAACAACCTCATCAGGCTGTCCCTTGTTCTGTTCTTGTTGTTCAGTCGCACAGTCGAATCCAACCCTTTGTGACCTCATGGACCACCACACACCAGGCTGTTTGTCATCTGTCATCCTCCTCAGCCCACCCAGATTTACGCTCATCCCGTCAATGATGCCATCCAGCTATGCCATCCTCTGCTGCCCCTTCTCCTTTTCCCTTTGATCTTTCCCAGCATCAGAGCCTTCTCAAGTGAGTCCTCTCTTCTCATTTGGTGGCCAAAGTACTTGAGCTTCAGCTTCAATATTTATCCTTCCAGTGAGCAGTCAGGGTTGATTTCCTTCAGGATTGGCTGATTTGATCTCCTTGAAGTACAGGGGACTCTCAAGATTCTCCTCCAGTACCACAGTTCAAAGGTGTAACCTTCATTTTACTATTATACATAGGTAACATGTAGATATATTTTGGAATAGTAGCCGTGTTAGTCTGTGGTTCAGGCATATCACAAAACAAAACAAAATAAACAAAATAAAGCAGTTAGTCTTTAAAGTACTACAGTGTTTTTTATTTTATTTTGTTTATTTTATTATGTAGTTTATTTATTTATTTATTGTTCGCATTTAATACCCCGCCCCACTCGGGTAAACCCGACTCTGGGCGGGTTATTTACAACAGGCGTGTAACTTCTAGATCACACTCTTATTATTCTTCTCCATTGTCTGTGGTGGGACTGTGGTGCTTAATGATTAAGACACAGGTCACCAGTTTAAGACCCAAGTGCCACATGATGGAGTGAGCTTCCATCTCTGCCCCAGCTCCTACCAACCTAGCAGTTTGAAAATAAGAAATTGCAAGAAGATAAACAGGTACTACTTGGGCTGGAAAAGTAACGGTGTGACATGTGCTCCAGTGTCTACTCATGCCTGCCACATGACCACGAACATCTGCAGATGCAGACAGCGCTGGGTCTTTGGCTATAAATTGAGATAAGCACACTAGAGACGGATATGACTGGATTTCAAGCAAAGGAGACATTTACCCATATATACTCGAATATAAGCTGACCCGAATATAAGACGAGATACCTAATTTAGACCTGAGAAACCAGGAAAATAGATTGACCCGAATATAAGCCAAGGGTGGCAAATGCAGCAGCTATTAGTGAGTTTCAATAATCAAAATACGGTACATGAAAATAAGATGCAGCAGAAAGGAGTTTTCTCCATGCTGATTGAGATGCACCAACGATAGGATAGGAAAAGTGGATGGTGAAGGCTATTAGCCGCCACTGTCTTTTTCCATCTCACTCAATGACCCGAGTATAAGTCGAGTCCCCTTTTTTGACCTCATTTTTAGGACTGAAAAAATAGGCTTATAACTTGAGTATATACAGTACCTTTTATATATATATATCTGTGGTGGCAAGGGCTGATGGAAATCCTAATTGAGTGACATCTGGAGGACCAAAAGTTGCCTACTACTAGATCCAATAAACAAATTTCTCAAGAAGTTCTGAAAGACTGAAGGAGACTCTATTGAAAATGTGTGCTGAAAAAAAATCCCATATTAACTTCTGTAATAAGTGGCACTATGGTTATTATGACAAACTAGCTGCTGGTGGCCAAGAAGAGGCATTGAACGAGCAACTGTACAGCATGAGACCTCAGCCTTGTTTATGGTTGGGCCAGGCGTCCACAAATAAAGGATAACACTCATCCCTGAGATAACTGAGCTGGGTCGCACTCAGTGGTGGGATGTCAAAAATTTTACTACCCCACCGTGACATCATCACAGTGTGGGCGGAGCTAACACCATGACATCATGATGTGGGCTGAGCCAAAGAAAAAAATAGAAAAAATAAAAAATAAAATAAAAATAAGCACACACACACACACACACACACACCTCAACCCACACAGCCACAACACAAAACCGTAAATAAATTAAATAAATTAATAAAATAAAAAAAATACATTAATACAGTGGGGGAACCAGTGAAAAGGTAAGCCTCGAAGGTGGTTCCCCCCAAAAGCTGCTACCAGTTCTCCAGGACACTGGGAAAAGTTACTACCGGTTCTGGAGAACTGGTGAGAACCTGTTACATCCCATCACTAGTCGCACTGGATTGACAGCTGTCCTGCTCAGTGTGTTCTGACAAGTGGGTGGGCGGGGTTTGCGATTAGCCCCTCCCCCTCAGTCCTCCCCCCTCTTCCTGTTTTCTGTCGTCTGGCGCAGGCGCGATGCGGCCCTTTAAACGTGCGCAAGGAGTTCCAGCAACCCCATTTCCTTGCTGACGGAATCCTTCCGCCGCCCCCTCCTTCCCCGGTGTGGACTTTTTCTTCTGCTTTCTTTCGCCGCTGGCGCTTCCGGCATCATCCGGAGCCGTCAGAGGGGAAGGCAGGAGGGGGGTTTCGGCACCGGGCGGTTTTATCTAGCGGGGTGCGGTGGCGCTTGGCGGAGGCCTCTTGTGCACCTGAGGCGACTGGCGGAGGGAGACGCTTTGTTGTTTATGGAGCAACAGCCGCCTCAGTGGAGGGTATTGAGAAAGTCCAAGATGGCGGTAGTTTCCAGGCCGAGGGGACCCGGCAGGCCCTGAGTCGAGGGAGGAAGAGGGAGGATAAGCGGGATAGTCTGGGCCAGGGAGGGTCCCGAGAGACGACCCCCCCCCCGGAGAGGCAGCCGGGAAGGGGAAGCGGGGAGAGGAGCTCCGGAGGAGAGGCCTAGCTAGCCTCCCCCCTCCCGCCAGGCCTGCGGCTCGAGTGAGGAAGAGGAGGGGCCGGGCATGGCCCCCTGAGGGGCCTCCCGGGGCGGAAGGGAGTGTGTGTGTTTGTGTGAAGTGTGTGATATGGAGTCTAGAGAGGAACAGGGGGAGCCCAAGGAAGGGGGAGAAAGGGCCCCCCTCGGGGACCAGGCAGACTGGGGGTCCCGTGGGGAGAAGGGAGACCGAGGGGTGCGGGGCTCGAGGAGGGAGGAGCGGGGCCCTTCAGGGGAGAGGGGGGATCACGGGGATGGGGCCGACCGGGGCTCTTCTAGGGCAGAGAAAGGGGAACGGGGTGCCAAGGCGGAGCGCCTTCCTCGGGCCGAGAAGATGGAGCAGGGCGAGGGAGGCCCCCGGGGGGACAGGGCGGTTCGTCCCCCCAGAGTTTCAGACCTGTCCGACCGAGGTTTGTGGGGGGGAACAGAGCAAGGTGAGTGGGTGGAGCGGGGCCCGCCCTGGTCCGGGGAGCCAGACCCCTTGTTGCCCCCTGAGGATTTTCTGCCGCCCCCGGAGTGTCCTGTGTTTGAACCCAGTTGGGCCGAATTTAGTGACCCACTCGGTTACATTGCCAAGATCAGGCCCATCGCAGAAAAGAGTGGCATCTGCAAGATCCGCCCTCCAGCTGTAAGTATAGGGTGGTGGTGATAGTGATGGTGATGGTGATGATGATGATGAAGACTGGTCAAGGTGCCATGATTGGGTTGGTTTCCCCTGCGTTGGAGGCAGCAGAGTGTGCCTCTCTCCTAGGAGGGGGATGTGGGATTAAGCCTGTGGGCTCTGTATCTGAAAATGATAACAAGTGCTTAGAGCAGATCTGTGGTTGAGCCTGGAATCCATAACAATGGGGACATGGAGTTGAATTGAGTGGGGATTTTGTACTGGCTGGCTCACTTGCCAGTGGGTAAGATTCGGCCACCATGTCTCAGGAAATAAGATGTATGTAGAGACAGTGGACGTATTGACTCAAAACAGGTCTTTGAATCTGAATGAGGTAATATCTGAAATATGTGGTTGAAACCTGGTTGCCACATGGAAAGGGGTGATTGTGAAAAGGATGACGGATTCATGGAAAGTAGTGAATGGAAGTGGAGCGTTGTTGAAAGCTAGGCGGCTTTAAGGAGGTTAAAAGGTTTGAGTATCTCCCTTCCAAATTTCATCAAGTTATATTAGATTTATTTATTTATTTATATTTGTTTATCGCCCTCCTCCCCGAAGGGACCCAGGGCTATTTCCAACAATTTTACAACCACTTAAGAAATTAAAAACTTTAAAAAGCTTAAAAACGTAATTAAAAGCTAGGTATTATAACTTGGACGTACTGGGGGTCAAACCATCCAACTGGCTGGGGAAATTGAACCATCCACTCCCCAGACCAGACCTGTCCATTCTACCCTCATAAGGATGTTCCTCCATTGGAAAAATCATAATTGTGTGATTGATAATGGATTGATTGGATAAGCAGCATGTATGAATGCTGGAGTTATGGTCAGAAATAGGCTGTTTCTTGGAACAAGAGCATCACTAGTGGTGTAATCAATGACAAGATGCAGTGTAATTGAGTATGATGATGGAATAAACAGCTTTGATGTAAATTTTGCTTCTTTGTCTATATACTGGAAGAACTGACACAGTAGGTTTGGAAGAGGCCTAAACTTCTGTGGTTTAGGACCATGTTGCCTGCATGGACCTGTAGTCTGGCTGTGTCCATGTTAGTGGTGGTACTTCTGCTTAAACTACAGTCATCCTAGAGAGCTTGTTCTCTTGCCAAATAGGAGAAACTGAAAGTTGAGTCATCTGTTACCTATATGGCCCATGATAACTTCACCCTTCCTTTTGATTCTCTAGTGTTCTACTACTAGGCCTCAGCTGTCACCAATAGTACACCCCAATCTGTAGCTGAATGTATTATGGATGATGATTTTTTTTAATCATGTCAGAAGCACGCAAAGGTGCTTCCTGGGTTGAAAGGATTTTTGCTGGAGGATCTCCACTCAGAGGACGCCGGAGATCTTTTCCACCAAAGTGATCTCTATTTATCTTCTTGCAATTTTTTGCTTTTGAACTTAAGTACTGTATATATTCAAGTATAAACCTAGTTTTTTTAGCCCCTAAACAGAAGTCCAAAAAGGGGACTTGACTTATACTCGGGTCAATGAACCAGAGAGTCCCAAAACTGCGGTGGTGCAAATTCAAGCATACAGTTAAAAAAAAGCACCAACACTACCATAAAAATTCAAAATCATACACACACAAATGTCTAAATTAATTTTACTGTTTCCCCCATGTATTTTAATTATTTAAACTCACTAGCAGCATCTGCATTTTCCACCCCGACTTATACTCGGGTCAATCTATTTTCCTAGTTTTAGAACTCCAAAGCAGGTACCTCGACTTATATTCGGGATGACTTATAGTTGAGTATATATGGTATATATCATTGATTTCCCACTTATAATCTGTGTAATACTCTTCCTTCATTTTTTTATATGAGGACTTTGACCTAGTTTAAATGCTTTTAAAACTAAAGGAGGAAGTATAAAACAGTTCTTAATACTTCTGGTCATTTAACAATAACACTTAAATGTCCATTATGTCTACTCAAGGCATAGATTTTACTTAAGGAATAAAAGAAAAACAAATCATCTCTAGGACGTCTTATAGCAGTGCTGTTTTTCTAATAGTTTTTAGAATAGGAAACTACTAGTGTCTGTCTGTCCAGTGAAAAGTTTGTGGTAGATGAGAGATGGGGAGAGAAGGTTTAAAATAAATTGCTCTTTTTTTTTTGTTTCTACATACCTGTGAACTTTAATCTAGATTAGTCAGTAGTCTCTAGAGATGGATGGTGTCTGCTTTTGTTCAGGTTGGAAGAGGAAGACATATAATTTTAGGCTGGATACCTAAGATATGTTGCAATATTTGCCTAATTGTTAGGTTTTTTGGAAGTGTGACATGCAAGCTGAATTTACTAACATGCATTAGCAGAATTATGCTATTGTATATTGATCATCTGCATTTCTTATTTATACACTGATACAAAAATCAGTAACATGGGTTGTAATTAACCTGCTTCCTTCACTCAAACCCTTTTGTGTAGTTATATCATATTATTGGAAACAGATATTCCTTTCGGATATAAGGAGGAGGAAATTCTGATGGTGGATCCAGTCTTTAGAAATTAACATGACTAACCAACAGCTTGACCCATTTCCAAGAAGCTTTTTGTCAATCTCTCCCACACTTGGGCAAGCTTGCACACATGTACAGCTCCTTTCACAAGCCTGCCATTGTTGTCTTGTCCCTGTCAGCTGGTGATGATGTGTTATTGTTCCATCCTTAGAGCATCTATCTATGAGCACCAGGGGTGGTAGCTCCTGCATGTCCAGTGCCCTGGGGGAAAACATTTATAGATTGGTTTAAAAGGCAGAGATAATGCCCTCGGTTCTGCTCCGGTTCCCTGGATATAAATGATCAAGATGAAGACTTACATGCTTATCACTTTAAAGTGCTTAATGTGTTCATGCTTCACTAAGAGGAATCCATGCATAAATTGAAGTCTTTCTCAGATGTCAGCTTTGTTCCTCTTGTGTATTACAAATATTTAATTATGAAACTGTTTTCCCCTCTTCTGTCCTTTTCCTGTGCTAATCTATCTCACACATTCTTCCTCATAAGCACTTCTGAGTGGAAAATTGAATTGGGATCCTCTGATGTTCTCTTTGAGTTTGGAAATGTCTAGCTGTTTGATTGAATCCTTGTGCTTAGTGTGACCTTTGGGTGTCTGTATAGGAAGGATTAGTATCCTAATCATATTACTTTTCTACCTCTTTCTTAGGATTGGCAGCCTCCCTTTGCTGTAGAAGTTGATAACTTCAGGTTTACTCCACGGATCCAGAGGCTTAATGAGTTAGAGGTGAGTTTTGCAGTTATGGTGAAATACAGCACTGTATTTCTCACATTTCATGCAAGGATGATAGGTCAACTGAGTCAAACATGGGGCTTTTTTGTACCAGAAAATAATAGAGTAACATTTTCTGTAATCCTCAGAACATTTAATATAATGGAAAATGTAAAAATATGTCTGAGGGAGCGTGACCTGATCTCTGGCTTAAAAGGATTGAGAACTCCTGGACTAAACTAAAGCCTGCCAACCTGGACAAAAGTAGTTGAACCCCCTGACGGAGGCTCCGAAAGATGTCTGATGGCAGAGATTGGCCCACTATAGTAATTTGCAAGTGTGGACAGAATGGAACAACCTACTCTATTAGTGCACCAAATAGCAGGACAAATTCCCATGTGGATATACCCTGAATTGGCCTTTTGGTATAATGAGTGACCTTCAGTCACAGTCCTGTGGCAAGAGAAACTGCTTGAACACAATTGACTGATCTGGGTGGCTATACATGGAAATGCAGCGTAAGGCTAATTCAAAAGTTTTAAGTTGAGAGACAATAAGCCAAACTAGATTATTTATAGAATGAAGTAATTAAAAGGCAAAACCAGTAGTTTTCCAAATGAGAAAATGAAATATTACAGAAGTACATACTGTGAAATATTGAGACATGAGAATCACATGAGCATCCAATACTGCTAGATTGTAGCTCCTAGCAAATAAAATCAAATGTTGGGAAATGATAGGAGCTGCATTCCAACAACATTTAGGAGAGCACATGTTGCCCATCCTTGATGTAGTCTTTTCCCCATTGAACTTCGAGGGTGACTAAATGAATCTAGTCTCCTGATTTTAGAATAGGCACATCACTCAGTAATGGGGTCTTCATGGAAAATTTTCCATCTGATTTTCAAGAGAATTTCTTAGTGGGACATTGTAGTACAGTAATACCTCATATAACATTAGTATCAAATAACACTAAAATCGCATAACATTAAGGAATCTGGGGGGAAGAATTGCATCAGATAACATTAAGATCCTATGGGATGCTTCAGATAACAACCACTAAAGCCTGTGTGGTTACAATGTACTGTATCTCTATGGATCCCATAGGATTTTAACATGCATCAGATAACACTAAAAATCATATAACACCAAGACTTGTGGAACCAGGTTTTAGTGTTATATGAGGTTTTACTTGTATAAGCAATTCTTGTTATAAGAAATACTTGCTGTCTTTCTGATGTCCACTGAACAGAGAACAAGCATTAATCTTGATAGGAATTTGCCGTCTTTGCCCCTGTCAAAACTGACTGCATTTTACCACCATGAGAATAATTGTTGAGGCAGGGGTGCAACTAAAAGATAGTATGGTTATGTGGAAAGTTCTGTTGCAAGTTGCTGGCCTGAGAGAGGCTAATTGTAATTTTTTATGTCCACATTGGCAGGCACAGACCAGGGTGAAGCTGAACTATCTAGACCAGATAGCAAAATTCTGGGAGATCCAAGGCTCTGCACTGAAAATCCCCAACGTAGAGAGGCGAATCCTTGATTTGTATAGCCTGAGCAAAGTAAGTTGAAGTTTTTCTTCAATAAGCAAATTGGGAAAATAATTCCTAATGTCTTGGGAAAGATGGTAGAACTGATGGCTACTGCTGACCCTCGTAGATTTAGGAAAAGTCTGTTGTAGGCCAGTGGTTGAGCATCCAAGGAGCTATAGGTTTTTGTTTGGAGAAGATAATATTAAGAACCAGAAACTGTGTTGGTACAATATGTTGGTGTATACGAGGAGATTGCATGTTGTTAGCTGTCCTTGGGAGATTTGTTATTCCCCAGTGTTCTTCTGTTGCAGATTGTGATGGAAGAAGGTGGATATGAAGCCATCTGCAAGGATCGCCGGTGGGCACGAGTGGCCCAGCGCCTTTCCTATCCATCAGGGAAGAATATTGGCTCTCTTCTTCGCTCCCACTATGAGCGCATTATCTACCCTTATGAAATGTACCAGTCTGGTGCCAACCTGGTGGTGAGTATTAGATCCTGCATCAGAAGATTCTTTTGTAAACTGTTTAAATCTCTCTCTTTTGTGTCAGTCTCGCAGGGAAGTCTTGACTGAGGCTCTCCCTACCTTGTCTTTAGTGGCAGACCAGGTGCAGTGACAAGACTTACTTGATCTTAATGTTGCTTCCTTCCCCAACAGTGCAATACCCACCCATTTGACAATGAGGAGAAAGACAAAGAGTATAAGCCACACAGCATCCCACTGCGCCAGTCAGTGCAGCCTTCCAAATTCAACAGCTATGGGCGCCGGGCCAAGCGTCTGCAGCAGGAGGTGAGTATAGTATGCGTCTCCAGCTCTAATTATAATTTTTGTTGTGGGCTGGGCAGGCTTATTACGCTCAGTGGTGTTGCACAGACTCATCTTCCTGACACTGCAGAAAGCCATATTTGCCCTCTGGCTCACTGGAGTACGTTTATTTATTATTTATTTTATTTTTCTGATTTATATTGCCGCCCATCTCCGAAGACTCTGGGCGGCTCACAGAAAATAAAACCAATCACATTTTTAAAACCAGTAAAAAAAAACCATTAAAACTGCCACCAAAAATTACTCCGACCCTTACAGATGAAAAGATATTAAAAGAGGGAGAGAGTGTTCTCACTAAACCAGCCAGCAGGCAGGGGTCACCACATTGCTGGTGCACCACATTGCTGGTGCCCCACACCTGCTTTGCCAGCCAGGTTTTTAGTGCTTTCCTAAAGGACAGCAACACTTCTGGAGATGCAGCTCATCTGGCAGGAGGTTCCAAAGGGCCAGAGCAGACCCTGAGAAGGCCCTCCTGGTGCTAGAGAGACAAGCTTCCCTAACAGATGGCACAATGAGAGAGACTCTCTGCTCTGTTCTGGTGGGACGGATGTTCTCAGGGTGATGCGTTCTCTTACGTATCTTGGCCCATTACCAGGTAATAACCAGCACCTTGAATTGCGACCAGAAGTGTGCATCCCGTCCCCACACAGAAGTATTACTCTTAAAGTTCTCAAAAGACTGGAAAAGTTTGTCGTCTTTTTCATCCCTTCTAGGATAAAGCTTTCTGATTACTAACCAAACTGGTAATTTTTATTTTTTTGAAAGTTTAGTATGTAGGCATGCTGTGTTTCCATTTTATAAGATGTGAAAGTCTGTTCTTGCAGAAGTTTAGACAGTCATGCTGAATTGAATAATTATAGCATGTTGTACCAGTATATAATATACGAAATCTGTTAATTAAAATATATAGGCTACTTTTTTGGAAAGTGCCTACAGCACAGCAAACAATAAGATAAATAAAACAGTAATATGTGCAATGTTACCAGAAGTTGAGTAAAAAACTAAAAGGTAAGAGTTAAGACAACCAAGTGGAATACAACAGCCCAACCACACAAATCCTTGTATTTAATTCCACTATGCATTGCATGCAGAATTTTATCTATGTTGCAATATACGCAAATTACAGTACTGTATCAGAAACAAACAACTTATTTTTCAAGTCTTGCTGACAACTGTAGAATACTGGTAAACATTATTATTCTTTATTTAGTTACTTCTTAATTTTTGTTAGGCTACTGGTAAGCTACCACAGTTAAAGGGGTGGTTTATGAGTAGAAATTATCTGATTAAATCTTCTATTCTTCAATAACTTTTCTCAATACAGGAGTTTAAGTGAGTCACCAAAGGGAAGGCATGGCAGAATTTGAGTCCTGTGATCAAGATAGCCTTACTGTACATATATAATAACAGTTACAGCTAACTATGAAGTAAAATTTCACCAGATCCCGATGGATTAGCAGGATTATTCAAGAATTTCCCTTTTTCTTTCTTTTTTGGGTATCCTGGCCCAAACTCTTCAGTGCTTTAAAGTTTCCTTTGGGATTGATAGCCTGCTCAGCTCACAGAGTTCAGATGGTTCCTCTCCTCAACCCTGGTAGTTCTGTAATGAGAAACAAATTGAATAATAGGAAAGAGTTTCAGAAGTCAGAGTACATAGAACTATATTTCATAGACAAGATCAACTCCTTGGCTTGAAAAATGACAATGACCACTACCCTCAGGATCTCAAACATAGATTGAAATATGTACTTTGCCTGTAGAAGCCTCATTTGAACGGTGGTTTGACTTTCCACCTCTGCTGCCATTACACTGAATGGCTAATAAAAGAGTTGGCAGAGGATTCACCAGTCAAATAAATATGTAGGAACTGAAATTTAACCTGCGCTCCTGAATAGCTCCCCCTTGTTCACGTACTTTCTTTGTAAAATAGGATCCCTCAGAAATAGTTGCAGTTTCCTACCCCCTCTCCCAAATTCCCAGAGAGTCAAGGGATCATTAAAACCTAGTTTCTACTTAGTTGTCATGGCTCCACTTGCTGGCTTTCTGTTATAAGGCACCTTAATTCCTTTCTCTTTTGTATATTCAAGAGGGAGGAGTGACAGAATAGATAACTTAGATAATAGATAGCTCTGTTACCTGAGCGAGCACCTCAAACATGGGTACTGTTCCTGTTCTGTCCACCTCTCTTGCCTATTTTCATTTTGTTAACTTTTCTTGCTTCATAACAAGTTCATGGGCCATATGCAGGAAGAGATGTGGTCTAAGAAGGTTTAACGTTGCTATAGGTCTAGCTTTTAATGTAATGATTTTGGGACATGTCCCATAATTAGGGCTGTAATTTGCCAGTGACTTTGCTCCATAGTAAGATGGGGGTTTCTGCCATACAAGTTTAGTCACAGCAGTATTATCTAGTTCTCCCTTTGCAACAGTTCTTCTTACTCCTCTATTCCAGTCTGCTGTTGCTTTCGTTTGCTTCTGTTCTCTGTGATTTTCTGCAACACGGGTTTTTAAGATTAGTAACCTCGCCCTGTTATCCACTTCTAACTATCCCTTCTTTGCAGCCAGAGCCAACAGAAGAAGATATTGAGAAGAATCCAGAGTTGAAGAAACTGCAGATATATGGTGCTGGTCCCAAAATGTTGGGTTTGGGGCTTGTGGCCAAGGACAAGAACATGCGCAAGAAAGGTAGGTATGGTGGACTCTCCCCACAATTGAGGAGTCGGAGCCTCTCAGCATTCTTCTAATTTATTTTCTTCCCCATGTAGACAAGGAGATGCCCGAGTGCCCTCCAACAGTGATTGTGAAAGAGGAAGCCCCTGTTCCAGAGATGAAGTTGGAACCCACTTCACCCAGAGGCTATGCAAATGTGAAAGAGGAGTTGAGGCACAGTCCGGAACCTTGCACCAAGATGACGATGCGCCTCCGTCGTAACCACAATACTCAATTTGTAAGTAAAGCCATCCGTGTGTGTGTTTCCCCTCTTCATCTCCCATTGCCTCTTTGCCATACCCACTACATTAGGTTTTCTGTGACAGATGAGGGAGGGTATCTCAAGCATGTTACTCTAGAGTCGCTTCCCAGAGAGCCATCCTCTTTTGGGTCATTGGGGACAGGAGATGTGCTGCTGATGAAAACTTGACAGTATTGGGACCAGTTACAGTTTTCTGCATTCTTAATGCTTTGGTTTAATTTGAGCAACAGTTCTTAGCTTTGCCTTTTTCTTCCAGATTGAGTCTTATGTTTGTCGGATATGTGCGCGGGGAGATGAAGATGACAAGCTGTTGCTATGTGATGGCTGTGATGACAACTACCACATCTTCTGTCTCTTGCCACCCTTGCCGGAGATTCCAAAAGGCGTCTGGAGGTGTCCCAAATGTGTCATGGCGGTAAGTAGTCCCTGCCTTCTCGAATGGCAGACACAAAAGAGCCTCCCTTGCCTAACTGGGCCTTTTGGTTTCTTCCAGCTAGATATGGAGTTGCTTTGTGTAGATAGAGCCACTGATGACAGGAGGATTGAAGAGTGTAATACGGACTCAGGCTGGGTAGCAAAAAAGCCTAGATTCCTTTCACCAGAGTCCCTGCCCTTGTTTGTCCTTAGGAATGCAAACGCCCTCCAGAAGCTTTTGGTTTTGAGCAGGCTACCCGGGAATACACACTACAGAGCTTTGGAGAGATGGCAGATTCCTTCAAGGCTGACTACTTCAATATGCCTGTGCACGTGAGTGCTTCTCCCTTTTATGTAGGGCATGTGCCACCGAGGTTCCCTCAGTAGGTTGTGGGAGTCTGAGTTAGGAAAGGGCCCCCGATTTCCTGTTCTTTGTCAGATTCCACTCACATTTCTGATTCCTTCCACATGGCCTTTCACAGATGGTGCCAACGGAATTGGTGGAAAAGGAGTTCTGGCGCTTGGTGAACAGCATTGAAGAAGATGTGACAGTGGAGTATGGAGCTGACATCCATTCGAAGGAATTTGGAAGTGGCTTCCCCATCAATGATGGCAAAAGGCAGTTGTCTCCAGAGGAAGAGGTGGGAATCATCATGCTGGGGACAGGCACTCTCCTCTTGTATGCTTGGGGCCCTGTCACTCTGGCACACACCCTTCCGCTCAAGACTAAACTGCTGGCCCTGTTGCATGTCGTTGCAGGAATATGCAGCCAGTGGCTGGAACCTCAATGTGATGCCCGTGCTGAAGCAGTCGGTGCTATGCCACATCAACGCTGATATTTCAGGCATGAAGGTACCGTGGCTCTATGTGGGCATGGTGTTTTCTGCCTTCTGCTGGCACATCGAGGATCACTGGAGCTACTCTATTAACTACCTCCACTGGTGAGATATTGGGGTTTGTGTGTGATCTGCTATCTAGCATTGGCTAACTTCTTAACACATAGGGCTCATCTTGCGGAGGTAAGACAGCAGTGCATGCCTGTTATTCAAATGTAAAAAGTATACACAGCTGGCAACATTTAAATCTGACTTGAATCTAGACTAAAGTGAACTAAGTCTGCTTTTATGCAGCTTGACCTGCAGCTTGTATTGTAATCCATTTTTAAAAAGTCTTCAGAATGATTCAGCTCAGTTACTTACCTCTGTCTTACTTTTGCACTCTTTTCATTCACCACCTTCAAAATGTGACCCACTTTGAGGAGACAATATATCTCAGTAACCATCTCTGCCACTGTTTGGACCATCTTAGAGAGATTTGCCATCACCCTGAATGTTGGGGTGGAGGAGAAGTCTAGAAGGCTGTGGATGCCTAGTGTGCCTTCTCCCAGAACTTAAAGGCTTTCCTGATTCACCCTTCCTCTTCATAGGGGTGAGCCTAAGACCTGGTATGGAGTGCCATCCTTTGCAGCTGAACATTTGGAAGAGGTCATGAAGAAACTGACGCCAGAGCTGTTTGAGAGCCAGCCAGACTTGTTGCACCAATTGGTGACGCTCATGAATCCCAACACACTCATGGCTCACGGGGTCCCGGTAAGTCATCCTTTATTGAGATACCTACCCTCTTCCTGCCTTTCCTTCTGCCAGAGTCCCTGTTTTCATTGCTTTTCTCTCTCTTGCTTCTGCAGGTTGTGAGGACCAACCAGTGTGCTGGAGAGTTTGTTATTACATTCCCTAGGGCCTACCACAGTGGTTTCAACCAGGGCTACAATTTTGCTGAAGCAGTCAACTTCTGCACTGCTGACTGGGTGAGTTTGCAACCAGCAAGATTTCTGTATCTTTTCTTGTTCTAGAAAAGAGCACAGTGGACTATTTCGGGGATGACTCAAGGGTAGTGAATATAGGTTGCTGCTTATAAGGTGCATCTGACCACTCCAGAATTCTTCAGCCTCTTTTATTTTTCTTCTCTCTGCTCCATCTCAGTTGCCAGCTGGTCGCCAGTGTATTGAGCACTACCGTCGCCTCCGCCGCTACTGTGTCTTCTCACATGAAGAACTTATTTGCAAGATGGCTGCTTGCCCGGAGCGGCTCGACCTGAACTTGGCAGCTGCTGTGCATAAGGAGATGTTTATCTTGGTGCAAGAGGAGCGCAAGTTGCGCAAGGCTCTCCTTGATAAGGTAGGAGTTGGTAGCTACCTTATGATGGAGACCAGCTAGTTGTAGAAGATCAAGCAACTCATCTGTATTTCACTCCCCGCCCCTTGCAGGGTATAACAGAGGCAGAGCGGGAGGCTTTTGAACTGCTTCCAGATGATGAGCGCCAGTGTGACAAATGCAAGACAACCTGCTTCCTTTCAGCACTGGCTTGCTATGATTGTCCAGACTGTCTGGTCTGTCTCTACCACATCAATGATCTCTGCAAGTGCCCCAGCAACAGGCAATACCTCAGGTGGGCAAAAAGGCAACTACTTTACAAAGTGAAATTGGGCGTATCAACTCTCATGCCTCCCTCCAATTGTCCATGTGGAAATGACTGTCTCAGGACTGAGCAGGACTCTGTTAGATATTCTTCCTACTGATCTAAGAGTATTGTAGTGGCCTTTGTCTGATATTGCTGTGATTTTTTTCTAGTCAGCCAAGAACATGATGACTGTCTCATTAATATCCGTACCAAGTGTTTTCAGATGAAGGTTTCTTGTCCATTAGAATTGTCTGCCCTGGGGAGAGCAGAAACTCCTGATGAGGGTAGGACACATAGTTTGGGAAGGAGTGAGGTCTCTAAGTAGGGTTTATTTTCCTCTTTCAAGCAAACCAAAAGACAGATGGATTGAATTATCCTTCGCAGAGGAGCCTCTTTGATCCATGCTGGGTTTAAGGGGGTGGTTGGTGCCCAAATTGCCCTTGTTGTTGGAGCCCCACCTGATTTGGGAAGAACTGTTTGGAAAACATACACAGGGTAGAGACATTGAAAGGGATATGCTGTTGTGTTGCCTTTCTAATATCAGTTGTGGGTTAGAGCCTCAACTAGAGTCACCCATACTAGTGCAGAACACTGAATGGGTATAAATAACACTGAATCATTGGAGATTTGCTAAGTCAACTCCTGTGTAAATTGAACAATTCAAATGGTTCTAGTGACTTACTACAGCAAGGAACAGAATTTCAGCCAGTGTTGTGAAGAACCATGAGCATCCTTATTAGTGAGATAACTTTAGAAGATAAACTTTAAAATCAAGAAAGTTGATAGCTCTCATGCAAGTTTTGGACAGCATTTGGTTTGATAAATAGGTTTCTGCTGATTATACTTTGAAGGAAGCTCTGAGTGATTTTCTTATGTTGTTGTCTGCCTCCTTTATTCAGGTATCGGTATACTTTGGATGAACTCCCAGCCATGTTACACAAGTTGAAAGTCCGAGCAGAGTGCTTTGACACATGGGCTAACAAAGTTCGAATTGCACTGGAAGTGGAAGATGGACGCAAGAGAAGTAAGTGGCCAGTGTCCTTCAAAGCCCAGCATGTGATTGACACTTAATATGCTGAAACTGTGTGATCAGAAAGAGCACTTCCAACAGAAATTCAGGGTTTCTTATTATAAGAGATAATGTGAAAAGAATCAAAATGCAGAGCCAGGTGTTATTAGCAGGTAAGCAAGGGCATCAGGATCACAGGGATTTGGATCATGTACAGTGGTGCCTCGAGTTAAAAATGGTTCAAGTTACAAAATTTTCACAATATGAATGAAAATCAATTGAAAATAATGGCTTGAGTAATGAATTTTTCCAGAACAGATTAATTGGTTTTCAGTGCATTCCTATGGGAAACCACGTTTCAAGTTATGAATTTTGGTTTTCAATTCATTCCTATGAGAAATTCAAGTTACAAATTTTTCATAATATGAAAAATGCCTTGGAACACATTAAATTTGTAACTCGAGGTACCACTGTAGTTGGGAATAGGAGAGATGAGGTATCTGGAGTCCAGTTAACCGTCAGCCTCCTCATAGAGAAGGCAGGACTTGGGAATCTCTGGAAGGTGAACAGTAACTCCTTGGCTGTTTTACTGCATTGTTTTCTGAGGTTGATAGTTTTCAACAATTGTGTAGATTTGTTTTTGAAGCCCACTGCTTGTCTCTGTGGTTACAGCTCTGGAGGAATTGCGTGCCCTGGAGTCAGAGGCCCGTGAGAGGAAGTTCCCTGAGAATGAGTTGCTACATCGGCTCAAGAATTGCTTGAGCGAAGCAGAGAAATGTGTCTCAGAGGCCCTGGGTCTCATAAGCAGCCAAGAAACTGGGTGAGTGGGGGAAGGAGGGGAGGTCTTCTGATAATGAAATAGTATTATCACATCAGGATGTCATGACTGTTCAGGAGGCTCAGACCTTTTCTCTGTGTGGCTTCTTTCCTCCCCCCCCCCTTGTAAGTATTGACCTTGTTCAGGGAGACGTGCCTGTTCGCTTCAAGGTAGAGAGGCTGCTTCTGTACCCCTTTCCCTTATTGGCAGCTGCTTTCACATAGGCTAATTCCTCCATCCTTTCTCCTGCTTGATCTTTCAGAGAACCATCAGTCCATATGACAGTGGAGGAACTCCACGCTTTCCTTGAGCAAATGAACAACTTGCCCTGTGTCATGCACCAGATAAACGAAGTCCAGGTGTGCAAAGTGTCATTTATTGTGCCCCTTAACAGCCCCCCACCCAAAGCAGGAAATACCAGATGGGCTACATGGGTACTGTGTGTGGGATGCGACCTGGCTCTCACTTGACACTGATTTCTTCTCTTCTAGGCTGTGTTGGAAAAGGTGAAAGCTTTCCAAGCAGAGATTCAGGAAGCCCTGCAGGACCTCCCTGGCAGCTCCCCAGAGCTGCATAAACTGTTGGCCCGTGGGACACGGCTGGGGGTAGAGGTTCCTGAGATGGAACTCTTGGAGCGGCAGGTGCAACAGGCTGTCTGGTTAGAGGAGGTCAAGCAGACCCTGCGTTCTCCCCAGGATAAGGTGACTCTGTCTGTCATGAGGGCTCTCATCACCTCTGGCTGTGGAGTGGCCCCCAGCCCTGCCGTGGACAAGGCTATGGCTGAACTGCAGGAGCTCCTCACCATTGCCCAGCGTTGGGAGGAGAAAGCCCAGATGTGCCTGGAAGCCAGGTGAGGTTTGAGCATTTCAGCAGGGCCTGAGTTAAATGGGAGTCTGTGGCCTTTAGATCAGAAGGGTTTCAGCTCATCAGAGATAGCGGGTGCTCTGGGAGGAATGTACCTTTGTGTAGGAGCTTGCTCATGAAAAAAAACAACCTTTGTTTCATAGTCAAACCATCTGTCACAGGCAGAAGCATCCACCAGCTACGCTAGAGGCGATCATCAAAGAGGCAGAGAACATCCCAGTGCACCTACCCAATATTCTGTCACTCAAGGAGGCCCTGTCTAAGGCCCAGGCTTGGATTGCGGATGTGGAGGAGATCCAGGTGGGCTGCAGTATTAAGGCTGGGGCTAAGTGAGCATGCAGTTACTCTTGTGGCTTCAGGATGCTGCAGTGTGTGCTGTCTCCTCTTCACAGAATGGGGACCATTATCCCTGCCTAGATGACTTGGAGGGACTTGTGGCTGTGGGCAGGGATTTACCTGTACATCTGGAGGAACTGCGTCATTTTGAGGTACAGGTGGCAACTGCACATTCCTGGCGAGAAAAAGCTTCCAAGACCTTCCTCAAGAAGAACTCCTGCTATACATTGCTTGAGGTTGGTAGGAAAGAGGGTTGATGGGAAGGGGGGAGAGTTGGCAGACTTAACACCTGCCCCACAGAGCCAGTGACTTCATTTTTTGCTTTCTTTTCCCAGGTGCTGTGCCCATGTGCTGATGCAGATTCAGACAGCATCAAACGTACCAAGTGGCAGAAGGAAAAGGAGCCCGGCTTGTACAAATCAGACACAGAGAGCTTGGGCCTCTCAGCACAAGACCTCAGGGACCCTGGCTCTGTGGTCAGTTGCTCGCTTGGAAAAGACATAATGTTGGGGCAGTCAACGGCATTAAAGGCCTTTTTTCCTATGAGGGTATCTGGTACCATATCAGTGCTCTGCTTGGTCAGAAATATTCTTTCTAGAATAATTCCTGGGACTTTAGAGCAGGGGAGCCCAAACTTTTTGGGCCACAGGCCGGTCACATGGTTCAGCGGGCCAGTCACGTGGTTCTTCCCACCGGAAGTGGAAGTAAAACGCGCCTTGCAATCTGTTTTGCAACAGGATGAGATAATTTTAAGCTGTCATTTTCTCTGCTTAAACCAGGGATACCCAAACTATGGCCTGTGGACCGGATATGCTCCCGATACCAGTTCATCCGGCCCACGCCACCCTTGTTGCTCCTGGAAGCAAAATGTGCCTGTAGGAATGAATCGGCATCGGGGGCAGATCTGGCCCATGGGCCATGATTTGCAAAGGACAGAATTTAGTCAAAGTTTGTTCAGCTTATGAATTGATAGGTGGAGAGGGCTGCGGTGCTACTACTATGAGGAAATGGCATTGGGATGAACGTTTTGCAGGGACTATGTATGTTAATCATGTGTTGCCTTTCTCTCCATAGGGGAACCAAGCAGACTCACAACATATTTTAGAATGCCACCAAAATAACTATATTAAAAAGCAATTAAAGACCATGTTCAACACATTTATTTTTTATTTTAATAAATCTAGTACAGTGGTGCCTCGCTTAAAGAGCATAATGCGTTCCACAGGATTGCTCTTTAAGCGAGTTTGCTCTTTAAGCGAAACACCATTGTAAATGACCAATTGTGGAGGATACTGCAAACCCCAATTTATTTGTTAAGCGAGTTTTTGGTTGGTTTTATTTGTTAAGTGAAGCGAACATTCAGAGAAAATTCTGCTCTTGAAGCGAGTTGCTCTTTAAGCAAAACGCTCTATGTGAGGTTTGACTGTATTTCCACATACAGTAAAACCTCGGATAATGCTAAAACTTGGTTCCACAAGTCTTGGTGTTATCCAATTTTTAGTGTTATCCAATCCATGTTAAAATCCTATGGGATGGATCTGATAACGTTAAAGCTCCATAGAGATACATTGTAACCGCACAGGCTTTAGCGGTTGTTATCCGATCCATCCCATAGGACCTTAACGTTATTCGATCCAATTCTCCCCAGATTACTTAATGTTATGCAATTTTAGCGTTGTCCGAAGTATTACTGTATTGCTTTAAAGCCTGTCAGCAACAGGCAGGGAAAACATAGCTTCCTGGGGCACCACATTCCAGAGGTATGGAGCAGGTACTTGAAAAGATTCCTCAGGAATTTTGGGATATGGGTTGGTTGCCTGTCTAGATTTTTTCTTAGAAACTGCTGGGCTGGTACCTTGTTTGGAGAAGAGTAGGTGGCATTTTCAAGAATCAAAATGTATTTGATTAAGTGTGATTGAGTTATTATGTATAATAATGATATAATGGTGCTTGTGCCTGCAGATCTTGGCCTTCAAAGAAGGTGAGCAGAAGGAGAAAGCAGGGATCTTACGGCTGCGCCAGACCAATGCCCAGAAGCCGGTGCCCTCGGCACAAAGTCCTCCAGGGAGTCAGTACTGTGTGTGTTCCCAGCCTCCGAGTTCTGCTATGCTACAGTGTGAACTGTGTCAGGACTGGTTCCATCCCACCTGCGTGGCTTGGCCCCGTTTAGGTAACCCCCGGCCTTCTCCTGCATGGTGGGAATGGGATGCCAAATTCCTGTGCCCGCTTTGCCAGCGTTCTCGCCGACCCCGCCTGGAGACCATCCTGGCTCTGTTGGTGGCCCTCCAGAAACTACCGGTGCGACTCCCAGAAGGAGAAGCCCTGCAGTGCTTGACAGAGCGGGCCATCACGTGGCAGGACCGGGCCCGCCAGCTCCTGGCTGCCTCAGATGTCGTTGCTGCCTTGGAGCGCCTGGCAGTGTTGCGGCAACGGCTGCTTGGGGACTCAACTAAGGAGGCGGCAGCGCTCAAAGAGAGCAGCTGTAACGAACAGACCAAGGTAAGGACAGGTCCAGAGGGAGGATTTCCTCCTGGTATTGGCATGCTGGCCCCGGCCGTGGAGGATGAGGGCTGCCTGTTTCCTGAAATGTGCAGATTTATATGCTTTGTGTTAATATGAGTATTTCTTTGTTCCAAAGACAGTGTACATTTTACATAACTTTCCATGTGTCTTTGTGGGGTGTTTGAAGAATAGATGACTTCTCATTTTTTAATTACAAAAACTAAGGGTGGTGATATAGAGGAATGAAATGTGACTTCTTTTTTTATATAAACATTAAAATGTTGGGGGAGTTAAGGTCCTTGAGAATTCAAACTCTTGCCCCCCACGCATGTGCCTTAAAATCGTTTACCAGTACTGTGAACAAGGGACTGTAGTGGCTTAGGGGTTAAGAAGCTGAACTTGATGACTGGAAGGTCGACAGTTTGAGACCGGAGTACTGCAGAATTAAATAAGCTTCCGTCTCTGTTCTAGCTTCTGCCATACTAGCAGTTTGAAAACAAGATCTTGTAAGTAGATAAATAAGTACCGCTTCGGTGGGAAGGTAAACAGTGTTCTGTGTGCACCAGTGTCTAGGCATGGAAACACCTTAGACACAGACTGTAAACAGAGAAGAGCATTGAGCCTTAGAGTTGGATACGAGTGACTTTTGAGCAAGGGCAACCTTTAACTTGCTGTGAGCAAAAAAAATATTGTATTGGCTGGTCCACATCTGTTCACCTCTATGAAATTCAGTACACATGTGAACCTTTTCTGCTCGACCCTTACTCCTCTCACTGACAAAAAGATGCTGACAGTAAAATGTACATTCAGTTGAATGTCTGTGTCAGGACTTCTGTTATTTGGGATAGATTAACATGGCAATATTATGTTCGGCTAGGATAATATAAGTATAAGATGGAAGTAGGGTGCTAAGGAACTATATAAACAAGATACAGTAATACCCCGGGTAACGTTATGACTTGGTTCCACAAGTCATGACGTTATCCGATTTTTAGCGTCGTCCGATGCATGCATTGAACAACGCTTAAAAAAATAGCCCTGACTTCAGGACAAACCGCTTTAAAGGCAGGCAGGGAAAGAAATAAAACCCGATCGGGTCTCTTTTCCTCCCAGTCTTTAAAGCCACCCCCCAACCGCAGAGGTCTCTGCGGGTGGGGGAAAAGCACCCCCCTTTCCCCCGACCCTACTGCAGTCGCAGAGACTGCTTGTGTCTCTTTCCCTCCCTGTATTTAAACTACAGGTAGGGGGAAAGAGAGACACGTGATTGGGTCTCTAGAGAACCAATCACGTCTCTCTCTTTCCCCCTCCCTGTAGTTTAAATACAGGGAGGGAAAGAGACACAAGAAGTCTCTGCGACTGCAGTATGGTCGGGGTGGGGGGAAGGCACGTGCTTTTTCCCGGCCCTACTGCAGTTGCAGAAACCGCTATGGGTGAGGGGTGGATTGGGTAGTTCTACCCAAACCACCCCACCCCCGCAGACCATTGCCTTGGATAACGCTAAGAATCATTATCCAGAATTGTTATCCGATGCAAGTTTTTTCCAAAAAACTTGCATCGTTATCCGATTCTAGCGTTATCTGATGCAATCGTTATCTGGGGTATTACTGTAGCAAAGTCCTTCAGGGAGTAATCATTTGATGAAGAATGTAAGCGAAGTAGACGCTGTCCTCAAAAGAGTTAGAAGGTATAGAGTGCTAAGAGTAGATAAAGCTCTTTTACAGAGTGGAGGTTCAAAAACCTGACAAGAATATGCTAAAATTATAGAAAACCAAATAATTATCCATACACTGGAGATGTTCAATATGTATTCCAGTTTCGAACAAAATAAGAGATTGCAGCAATTGGAGAATCAACCCATTAACTGATAATGCAAGCAAATTGGTTGTGGCAGCAAAGACTTCCATCCTTGATGGCGTGAGAAATACATGTTCAAGCAGGATTCCGAAAAATTAGAGAACATACAAATACATTGCAACTTCTGGACCATGCCAAAGAAATCTTTAAATTGTCAGATTGTGCTTTATAGATTACAGCAAAGCCTTTGGCTGTGTGAGACGTAAAAAACATGAGTAGTTTCAAAGAAAATGGGAGTGCCATACATCTTGGCTATATTCTGAGCAAGAGACTACAGATAAAAGAGACCAGTGGTGGCGAACCTATGGCATACGTGGCAGAGGTGGCACTTGGGGCCCTCTGTGGGTATGTGTGCAGTCGCCCCAGCACAGAGTTTGTCCTGCCCTTCTGCCCAGCAGTCCAGTGGGAGCGCTTCCTCCCACCCCGAGCACAGAGTTCACTCTTCCCAGCAGCCCAATGGGAGCACTTCCTTCCTTTGCCTGGCAGCTCAATGGGAGTGTTTCCTTCCTTCCCTGTTGCCGGGTTGGCACTTTGTGATAAATAAGTGGGTTTGGAGTTGCAGTTTGGGCACTCGGTCTCTGAAAGGTTCACCATCACTAAAATAGACTGTGGAGAAACCATGGTTTCAGTTGGTGAAGGTGTCAGACAAGGATGCATTTTATCTCCCTGCCTGTTCAGTTTTCTTGCAAAACATGTGACAAACTGGAGTAGATTCAGATGATGAAGCGAAAATTGGAAAAAACTACATGAACAATTTAAGATATACAAATGAGCCTGTATTACTGGCCAAAAATAGGAATGGCCAGAAATAATGACTGACGAAGGTTAAAAAATAAAACAAAAGCAAAATTATAGTTGAATGTTGAAAAGACGAAAATAGTTGCAGACTTTATTATAAAAATTATACAACTTTATAATGGGAACAATGAAAGAAATCCAAATTGTTGAAGAGATTTTCTGTATCTTCATTTAATCAGCAACCCTGGTATAGACTGCAGTCAGGAAATAAAAATGTCTGGAATGCAGCTATAAAAGAATTAGAAAAGATCCTTAAGAGTTAAGGATGTGTTGCTGGAGACCAAAGTAACAATCATTTTGTCTTTGGTGTTCCTAATTCTAATGTATGAATGTGAAAGTTAAACTGTAAAAAAGCTGCCAGGAAGCAAGTTTGACTCCTCTGAAATGTGGTATTGGAGGAGACTTTTACAAGTACTGTACCATGAATTGCCAAAAAGACACACAAATTGCTTTTAAAGCAAATCAAGCCTGACCCCTGACTAGAAGCTAAAATGAATGACTACACTGAGACTATCATGCTTAGAAGGAACATCTAATTTGAGATGGATTGATTCAGTAAAGGAAACTGCAGTTCTTAGGCTGCATGATCTGAGCAAGGATGTTAATGTTGAGACATTTTGGAAGTCATTAGTTCATAGGAATAGGTCTCTATTGGAAGCCACTTGGTGGCATCAGTGATCTTGCTCCTAACCACCTTTGTCTCCCTCCCTTGCCTGTCAGATTTTCCTCTGGTCAGCAATGAACAGACATCCACTTTTTATGACTCATGTATATTTGTTTTCCCCCCAACTAATCCTTTTTTCAAAGTCCATCCCTCTTACCTCCTTTGGTCACTATCAACTTTGGTTACATAGTTTTAGCCTGTTTCTTCCTGAATTTGTTTTTCTAGAATTCTGCTCTCTTCCATTTGATGTGCAACAATTATCTAGTATAGGGGTTCCCAACCTTCAGCCTGTGATGCCATTCCAACCAGCCCGTCACTGTCTACCCCACACCTGGAAGTAGAAGTGGGCGTGTTTACATCAGCCGTAAAACGTGTGTGCAAATGCACCCACGGCTGACTTGAATGTGGAAGTGGGTGCATTTACGTTCGCTGTAAATGCGCCCATGTCTGGCCCACTCAGCTGTTCTTGGGGTGTGGTCAAGCCCATGGCACAGAAAGGTTGGTCACCCCTGATCTGGTAGTACATATCTTCTTTGCTTCCTCTTTGCTCTTCTGTCCTTTTTATCAAGCCTCACTCTTTACCAAACTTTTCTATAGGTTCCTCACTGTATTGTCTGTTGAACGCCTATCTTGCATACCTACCTATTCAGTAGTCCTTTTGTTGTGAGGCAAGTGCCCTCCTGGTTGCTTGATTCATTTATTTTGCTTCCCACCCACCCCCAAAATCAAAGGGAATTGGGCATTGGGTACCACACAGCTTTGTATTATGAGGGAGAGTACTTCACTGGGGTTCCTGGAGCTTAGTCCACTTAAACAGGTAAGCAGTGTCTGCCTGTGGGGTGTTTACGTGGAAAAAATTGTGATTCTGCTTTCACCAGATTTGCAGTAGCAAAAATTACTGCCTTTTTACAGATGAGCAAAATTACATAGTGACTAGAGCTTCACTTTTAATTTTAATAGGGAATAGCATTCTCTGGAAGTTTTACAGGAGTGATCTAGTATGAAGTTCTAGGTTCTGGGAACTTTGCTGCAGAGACTTGTTTTCTGGCTGTTTTATTTTCTAAGCACTGGCTATTTCCAAATGACACTGATAATCTGTCACACTGGGTTCATGACTGCAACCAGAATACAGTATGGCTCTCTTGAATTGACTTGTCCGAGCTGTGAAAACATGGAAATCTCGGCCTAAACAAATGTCCTTTGCCTAATGGGTTGCTGTGACTTCTGTGAGGCGTCAGGCCAAACTTGCTTTTGTGTCCCTTCCATCAATTGCTCCATTTTCTCCCTCTCCGTCTCTCTTCTAGGTTTCCTTGGAGAATGGGGATTCCACAGCTCCAGAGAAGAATGGGTCCTGTGCCTCAGGTAATCCTTGAGTAAAGTCTTTGCATTGTTAAGACCCAGTAAACAAGGGGTGCCCAAAATTTTGGGGCAATGGGCTGGTCACGTGGTTTAGGGGGCCGGTCACTACCTCCTGGGGCCCGAATCCATCCCCCTATGCCATTGATGGTGAACCTATGGCACACATGCCAGAGGTGGCACTCAGAGCCCTCTCTGTGGGCACCCATGCAGTCACTGCAGCACAGAGTTTGCAACGTCCCTCTGCCCAGTAGCCCAATGAGAGTGCTTCCTTCCTCTCCCAGCACAGAGTTCACCCCACCCCTCTGTTCAGTAGCCCAATGGGAGCTCTTCCTCCATCCCCCAGCATAGAGTTTGCCCCTTCCCTCTGCCCAGCAGCTCAATGGGAGCATTTCCTTCCTCCCGTTGCTGTCCTGGCACTTTGGGATAAATAAGTGAGTTTTGGGTTGCAGTTTGGGCACTCGGTCTCTAAATGTTTCACCATCACTGCCCTATGCCAATTAATCTGGCTCGCAACGCCCTTGTTGCTCCAGGAAACAAAGTAAAACACGCCGGTATGCACACATTTTACTTCCGCTTCCTGGAGCAATGAGGGTGTCGTGGATCGGATGAATTGGTGTTGTGGGCCAGATCTGGTCTCCAGGATGTAGTTTGGGCACCCCTGCAGTAAACTAACTTCCTTGTTTTAGATTTCAAAGAGACCAAAGTGTGTTCGTAGGCAGTGAGCATGGCTATTTTAATCATCCCCACTTCAGTCTTGGCCTGATTAATTAGACAAATCTTTGAGGAGATGTCGTCCTTTTTCTCTGCTGGCAAGCCGAGTAATCTGACTTCTAGCTCTGTTCCCTTAATCATCTTTGTGTCCTTTACGTAGACTTGGAGATGCTCTGCTCTTACCTGCCACGGCTGCAGGGTCCAGTGCTGGAGTTGCCGGAGGCCACCCGTCTGCCCCTGGAAGAGCTGCTCATGGAGGGGGACCTTCTGGAAGTGACGCTAGATGAGAGCCAGAGCATTTGGCGCCTGATACAGGCTGCTTGTGCCCCACAGCTTGACAAGTTTCGCCAGCTGTTGGATGTGAGTGACAACATGTTTTAAGTGGAAGTAAAACCTCTCTCGGTCTTCTTATGTGGGAGAGAATTAGTCTTTATATCGTTTGCTCCTCTTGCATGCATTATGCCTCCCTAAAATGGAAACATAAAAGCAACCAACACCTCTTTAATGAGTGGCTGTTTGCTGAAAAGACTTAAATTCATTTGTGCAACTGCAAATTAATAATAGGCTTGTGGTCAATATATCTTGCTTTATACTGTATTTTATTAGACTTGTCTGCTTCCTTCTTACACAGTAGTGCTCAAAGTAGCAGAAAGCAGTAAAATAAACTTTTCATTTTGGATTATTTCTAATGACATTAGAGCAAAGAGCAGGTCCACAATCCAGAATGATCAGAAGGCATTTTCTAGATCAAAGGACGCAGTTGCTACTTAAATGTGACTGGTTAGATGTTTTTACCCAGAAGGAGGACCATCATGGGAGGAGTTGACCATATGTAGCCAGTGGCCAAGTAGTTAATCCATATAGGTTGGCTTATTTAAGGGATAGCCTTAAGGGATTGCCTTGTTTTTATTTGGTGCACTGTTTTAATTCTTTTATAAATTTTAAGGTTTTAAGATTTTAAATACCATTACCATATTAGATTTACTTGTGATTTCAATTCATGTTGTAAGCCGCCCAGAGTCGGGTATACCCGATTGGGGTGGGGTAGTAAATGTGAGTTAATAATAATAATAATAATAATAATAATAATAATAATAATAATAATAATAATAATAATAATAATAATAATAATAATAATAATAATAATAACTGGTTCAGAATAACATATTGGCCCTACCTAGGCTGAGGATCCCTCAAATGCTATTCTGGTTCAAGAAAAGCCACATTTGTTGTTGGCTGCTCTTGACAAATGTTTGTGATTTTTGTGAGCTTTGATTGTTTGGAGGATTCGTGGAAGGCCTTGAGTTAGTAATTGCCCAAGGAGAATTGAACATTTTGGGCTGGGGCACTGGGCTACAAGCAAGAAAGGCTTAGATCACAGAAGCTGCATTGCTAATTCATCTTGATTACTGTTGTGCACTTTGTTATTCCTCATAGTTAAGACCTGTATCTGGGATCGGCTGGAACTTTGTATTATCGTAATTTAATTTGTCATAAAGGAATATGCAATTAAAACAGATTATTACTTTTTGCATGCAGTCCCACATAGGTAGCAGAACTAGAGTGTTCAGTTTCTGTCGTCTTGTTCCTTTCTAGCTGGAGCAAGCAGAGCGACGTGGCACCCGTGGGCGAGGCCGGGATTCGGAGCGGCGGCGGAAGCGCAAGACAGAGCGTGGAGACTTCCCATCCCTGCCCAAGGAGGAATTAGAGCCAAAGAAGATCCGGGGGGCAGACCCAGCACTGCCCCAAGGAGGGGCTCCCCCTGCAGCAGGCACAGATTGCAGCCACAATAGAGTTGGGGTCAGTGGGCAGCTAAATCTGGTGGGGTTTGCGAGGGCCCCCCAACTTGGCTGCTTCTCCCCCTGGGGGGGGGGGTTGTTAGGAGAGTAATTCTTAATGTAGAGTAACTTTTGTCTGCTTCTTTCCTAGCAGTTGTGACAGTGAGAAGATGCCTGGACTTCCCTTCCTGGACTATACTGCACTGCAAGGGACTCTGGCAACCCCCTGCCACCCCTGTTGGTTTGACTAGCACTCTGGCTTGGGGGAGGTAGCCAGCCAGCCCCAGACATTGGGGGTGGTGGGGTGGTGTCTGCTACTCCCCTCTCTCACCGGGACTACTCAGCACTGGCCCTGCACCAGACTCTGTTCAGACGGTGTAATATTTCCTTTTCTCTCCCCTTCCCCTTTTGTATTAAGGATACCTCGGAAGGGGGAGGCCTTGCAGGGCTCACCAATGCACAGGGGGTCACCTGTTCCCTTTGGCAGAAGCAGCAGCAGCTAGAGCCACCCCTCCGAGGCCTGTGTTCTGTGGTGGGTGGAGCAAGAGGGTGCTGGGACTAGCCCCGGCTCAGCCCCTCTGGCAGTGAAAGGAGTCTGGTGCCCTCTCCTCCTGGAGGGCCCTGCCCCAGTCCTTGTACCAGCATTCCCTCAATTACAGTTACAGCAACAGGGACGGCGCTTCCTGTTGGGCAGAGGGGGCGCTCCCCCCCTCTCCCCCTCTGGCACCAGGTGGGGTTTTATAGGAAGGCGGGGTCCCCTTTGTTCTTCAGGTTGAGGAATCTCTTAGTTTCCACTCCAGCCTTTACTCCACCCACCCCTTCCTGTCCCTGCATCATGGGCCCCCATTGCTGCCTCAGGCTCTGACACTAAAGTCTTTTGTCTTTCTCTTTTTAGTGTTTTCCCTTTTATTTTCTCCAGCAGAAGAGGGTGGGCTCTTGGGGATAGGGAGGGGTGTGTTATTTTATTGTATTATGATTTTTTTATTATTATTAAACTTTGGAGGTTAATGAATTTGCTTGGCCTTTGTGGTGAGGGCAATCTGGGGGTGCCAACAACTGTTGTGCAAAATGTGGGTGTGCCACACCCCTATATCACGATACGGTATTTTCCCCCTGTAGGAGAGTCCCACATCATTAGAGTGAGAAAAGCACATACTTTGTCAAAACGCAAAAACACATATAGTCAATAAGATAGGCACAGAATGAATATGAGAAGCAAATTATTAAGGATATAAAAACATATACTGAACAGTTCTTTAAATACTGCAGAAGCAGAAAACTAGTAGGATAAGAACAGAATCATAATGAAATAACTTAATGAATCCGGTCAATCTTCTCATTAGAAAGCTTTGAACGTTGTGTTGCAAAGAGATGACAAATGAAAATGATTTGGAATTAAACAAATTAAATTTTTTTGATGAGCTGGTATGGTTAGATCTATAATGGCAAACCTTGGTACTCCAGATGTTTTTGGACTTTTAATTCCCAGAAGCCCAAGCCCCCGTGAAGCCACACGAATGGGTTTGCTGCAATTCATCCAGTCCATGCCACACCACCCTCGTCACTCCATACAGGCATGTTTTACTTCCGCTTCCGGGAGCGATGAGGGCAGTGCAGGGCGGATGAATCACAGTAAACCCATTCATGTAGATTCATGGGGGCTTGGGCTTCTGGGAATTGAAGTCTAAGAACATCTGGAGTGCCAAGGTACACCATCACAGGGCTAGATAGAACACCTCGGCTTTAAAAAGCAACATTTCAGAAACATTGCTTCCCTTCCCCATTGTTTACACAGAGAAATAGAAACAGTTATAATTATCTGAGGAAATAACAAGAGTTGTTTCCTTAGCTGATTGCACATCCGTAGGAAGCAATAGTAAGCCTCAAGGGAGTGAAGCCTACCTTGAAGAAATCTTGCTAAAGAATCAGTGTTTTTGTTTTTAAAAGTCTTATCTGTTTGATTATCTTCTTGGAATGCCATTTCAAATACAGGCTGTGAAAGATAAGTGGTATCTTCCCAGGCATCTGTTCCTGGGAGTAAAACAGGAAAAAACAGTGGAAACTAAGCCACGGTGGAGGGGAATATGAATGGTGTGGAGTGTATTTTTGTGCTATGTAATATTTTTAGAATGAAAGGACTTGAGAGATAAGGAGAGACTGGCCTTTGCAGATGCTATCAGTTTTTCCAAGACATGTAAAATGGTGTACATCTACTCTGGGAGATGCTTTTGAAGCTTTTTTTGCTACTATAATTAATATATGGAGGTCTTCCATTTAAGCAAGGAGTTCTCAACCTTTTAAAGCCAGGGGCTGGATCACACTCCCTCAGACAGCTTTGGACGGCCATTTTGCCCTTACTACATCACACAGTACATCCTGGTGTAGTGGAGGCAGTGGGGGAGGGGGACATGAAATGGTGCAACCCACAGGCCGCAGGTTGAGAATCCCTGATTTAAGCTGTAGTGATAGTTGATGCCTCAGTGGCCTCTTTTAAATAAAATGCATGTTCTCAAAGACAGAAGGAAACCAGTGCCTGCCAGCAAATGAAATTACTGGTGCCAGAATGTTTCTTGAGTGCCACAAGTAGAGAAGACAAGATACCATTTTCAATAGGGTGATTATCAAACAAAGTGAAATTACTGTGATACAAAAGGAATTCTCTGGTTCCTAATTTGGATGCTGCCCTCCACTCCCTGGCAAGAAATATGCTTAGTCTTCCATACAACAAGGCAATAGACTTTGCTTTTCTCTCCCCTTGACCCCTTACCAGAAAGCAAGGGAGGCATACATGAATGTGAAACATGCCTAAGGCAACTCCCGGCCATCCTCTGGCATATGGAGAACTGAGGAATTGGTACACATGAAGGGGCATATCTTAGGATTTCAGTCTATAGAAGTCACAACTGTAACCCTCCCCAGACCAGCTTCAATAATTCTGAGTGTTCCAGCTCACAGATGTACACCTTTGCTTATCTGAAGAAGGACCTACTTCTGAGACTGCACATGTTTTGTGAGCTTACCAACAAATGAAAAGGTGGAATGGTGCTTTCTGGAAGTGGCAGGTGACCAAGTGAGGATCAAGGGTGGCTGGCTAGACTACCACCTACAAAGCATCCTTGAATGTAGGTCCTTTCCCAGGTGAGTGAAATGTTGGTGTCTTGGAGTGGATCCTTCTAGAATTCTGCCTGGAGAAGTCTGGGCATTGGGAGTCCAAAAAATGAATGCCATGTGCTTCTTTTCTGAGCCCTCTCCAAAAACAAAATAGTGGGGGAGCTCTGGTTACTTCTACTGAAGCAAGGATTCTGTTTAATGTCTTGAATTACAGCTAAGAGTCAAGTTAGCCTAAAGTAGATGTGCTAAAAACACCTGGGCTGGTGAACTTTTCTCTCCTAGTCTCCATAGGATGGGGTGCCCAAACTATGGCCCACAGGCCGGATATGGCCCCTGACATCCATCCGGCCACTTACACCCTTGCTGCTCCTGCAAGCGGAAGTAAGACACGCCCGCATGGCCATGTTTTACTCCCACTTCCAGGAGCAGCAAGGGTGGCATGGGCTGGGTGAATTGGTGTCAGGGGCCAGATCTGGCCCATAGGCCATAGTTTAGGCACCCCTAGTTTAAACAGAGAAAATGGCAGCCTAAAAATTAACCCTGTTGCAAAACAGGTTGCAAGGTGCATTTTACTTCTGCTTCTGGTGGGAGGAACCATATGACCGCCCCGCTGAACTACATGGCTGGCCCGCTGAACCATGTGACCGGCCCATGGCCTGAAAAGTTTGGGCACCCCCTTGGTAGGATTTGATCCAACAGGATCATGTCTCACACCTACCTTTATAATATTTAGATATCCGCACGTGGAAATGTTCTGTCACAAATTAACTGTGGTCCTTTTCCATTTTGCTTAGAAAATAAATTGGCATTATTTTAATTTTCTACAGTCTGCTCCTGCAACGGAGAGTTAATAATAAAATGGGGTTAATGTGGAAGGATCCCCCACCCTTTTCCTAGAATGATGGGTGGGAACGAGCACTGTAAAAAATAAAATTCTAAAACCAAAGCCCCTGGAATCCTCACTGGTCATATTTACATCTGTGGAAAGAGCCAGTGAGCTCTGGTCCTGTAAAACCCTGGAATCAGCCTGGACACACAGCACAACACACCTGGTCAGCCCCAGTGTTGTCCCCTCTCCGCTCGCTCGAGGGTTCAGGGAGAGGCTTTCGCCTTTTCTCAATCCACGCAGCAATTCAAGTCCATTGGAATGTCATTCTCTCACACAGCAAAGGATGGTTGTGGCCCTTTCTCCTTTGCCCCACCCTCCCTCCCTCTCCTTCCCCGCTCAGCTTCGTGGTGGCGATCGGTGGCCGGTCCATGGCTTGGAGCGGTGGTGGTAGTGGTGGTGTCTGCTGCTGCTTTGGGATTGTTGAAGGCGGCTGCTGGTCCAGTTCAGAGACTGCTGGGTAGCTCTGGACCAGTCCGCCTGCTGTTCAGAGTCCCATAGACCAGGCACAGGAGGGGACTGATGGCGACTCCGGCCACGCCATGGGTCTTGGCCTCTTTTGAGCTGCTGCAAGTAGCTCTCACAAATCCCAAGGGCAGGAGGCTCCTCCTGGTTTATGGCCCCTTCAAGCAACGCACGTGGAAGGATGTGCAAACGGAGGCGGCGGAGGGTATGGCGGAATCGGTTTTCTGTGCCTACACACTGGTACAGGCCACCATCTGCAGGCGTCACGGGGCCTAAAAGCACACCCTGGGGTGTACGCAGCTGGACACGATCTCGGGGTAACTGGGAACAGAAGAGAGCATGAGATAGCTTGGATCTGGAAAGAGAATCACTTCCCCTCCAAATAATTTTGGCAGCAATTTGTTGACTGCCCTTTTGAGAGGGAATTGGCTTTTCCTTGTCAGCACACTGGCTGGGAGGCGGGAGGTCAGCAGTTCGATTCCCGAGACTGCAGGTCAGAATGAGCTCCTGTCTTTGTCCCAGCTCCTGCCAACCTAACAGTTCAAAAGCAATAAATTGCAAGCAGATAAATAGGGACCACTTTGGTGGGAAGGTAACTGCATTCTGTCCGCTCTGGTGTCTAGTCATGCCTGCCACATGACCATGGAAACGCCTGCAGAAGCAGACAGCGGTGGCTCTTCGGCTTTGAAATGAGCACTGAACCCTAGAGTCAGATACAACTGGCTTTCGAGCAAGGGAAACCTTTACCTTTAGAGACAGGAAGGGAGACTTACCACTTTACGCTTGTCAGAATCATCTGTTTGCACAAGCCATTTGATGGATGCATGAGGAGATTTGGGTTCACACTCAAGAAAGACACTTCCTCCTTCTAGTCCATACTGAATCTGTTCACGTAATTGCTGCTCTACTGTGATAAAAGAAGAGTGAGTCAGAGGAAAAGCCCTCGAGGAGTCTTTGTGTTTTGCACCACCAGCTGTATTTTCTGTGAACGCTGCAGATTTGACAGTCTGGTGAGAACGGTGGTTTTGCTACAGAAAGATTTAGGTCATGGAATTCAGTACTTATTGCACCACGTGTATGACAACATATAAATATAATCTCATTTTCAACTCGAGCATTTCCTTTCCTCTAAACACCCATGAAGAGCCCTATCCTACGTTTTCTGAGCCTCATCCCACAGTAAAAGGAGATACAGTGGGAAAATTCCCAAGCTGGTGACTGGGGAACATGGCCAAGTTCACTTAGCTATTACAACATCCATAGGTGCCTCCTATGTCAAAGGCAAAGTGCACAACATTCATACAAAGCAGCAGCAAAGATCTAAATTTTGCTACAGTTTTGACTGGGAAGAAGAGGAAGGAAGAAAGAGCCTAGTATTAAAGGACCCAAAGCAACATTTAGCCGATTAGAAAGAGTGAAAGGGAAGGACACAAAGTGTAAAACATGTGTCTTTTGGAGATAAAATAGTACACTGATCTGACCAGAGCAATATGCAAATAGCTAGTGGGAAAGAAAAATATGCAAGACCAAAACAGGCTGAGTTATTCACGGATTAAACTGTTTATGCTTGCAAAGCAAGGCTATCCTCTAACTAGCACATTAACAAGCCAGCTAGGAAAGGCTACTTTTTAAAAAAATGTCCAGATTCTCTGACCCAACCTCTGAACTATGTTGTTTCATGTCTACTCAGAAGTATGTCCCATTGATTGAATAGTATTTACTCCCAGCAAAGAGTATCACAGCATGAACTGGGAAACACTTTTTTTTTGCCTAAGGGTTGTAGTGACTTGGGTGGCACTACCAGTCCCTGGCATGCAGCCCTGAGTTTGCCCAATTACATACACACATCCTTCCTCCTGCAATTGACCACCCAGACAGCAGGTAGGCTCATATGACAACTCCCCTCCCTCTTTTAATCTTTAATCTTTTAAATCTTCTACTTCTCTAAATTTAAGTATTGGTCAGGGTTATTATATGGACAAATCTCATGATTAGATTGTTGTGTTTTATTGTTTTATGACTCCATGTTAGCCGCCCTGAGTCACTATGCGGGTAGGGTGGCATATAAATGTGACCAATCAATCAATCAATCGGCAGAGAAGCTGACAGGCAGGTTGAGAAACTGGAGGTTGAATGCAGCTCAAAATCCAGAAGCTCCCTGCCCTCCTCCAGTGTGTAAAGGAATACAGGATGCCTACAAGTCTCTTCCAAAAATAACCCAATTCTTGATACTCTAACCTAGTGGTTCCTAACGTGGGGCCCACGCCCCATGGGGGGGCTTCAATTCCCAGAAGCCTAAGTCAGTACATTAGCTGATCAATGCTTTGGAGAATTGACGGGCTTCTGGGAATTGAAGTCCAAAAACCAAAGGTTGGGAAACGCTGCTGTAACCTTTGCTAATAAACAGTCGTAGGGATTCAGCAATCTGAAAAGGAAGAAATACTAGTGGTTTGTGGGTCATCTGCAGATCCAAATTCCTCCACCACCCCCTTCCACAATAGTACTTGGAAAATGACACACATTGGGAGGGGGGAATAGGATGCTTTCCCCTAATTTAATTACATAGTGGGGATGAGCTGGTGTGGGTCCAGCTGGAGAAAAAATAAATGACCCTACGCATCCTTCATGTAATAACTTTCTCCCCACCAAGCAGTCTCCTCTATACAATAAATTATTGGCTTGGGGGAAAAGCCTCCCATTGGGTTGAATGGGAAAATATGGTGAGAGTGTTTTTTGCCCCGTCCCAATCCACCACCATTGACATCCCCCCACCATCCTTCCTTCTCAAGGATCCCCTCAAAGGAATGCAGCCCTTCCGGAAAGAAAAAGATCTAATGCTTTAAAAACAGAAGTTGATGAGCTGCATTTAAAAAAAAACACTGCAATTACAAACTGTAACATGACAGCTTTCTAGCTGCCACTCCCCGATATGTCAGGCCTCACATTTCCGTTTGTGTTAATGTGCAAGGATCATTTTTTAAGAAAAGCTCTTTTCATCTAGATCTGTCACTATCAGTCTTCCATGGAAGGGCTGTTGAACTGCCAAGTGCTAGCCAAATATTAAGGATGGCAGACATCAGTTTTATCTCTTGCTCTGTTTTAAGTATTAGTTTTAAGTCTTAAACATCTGTTTTAGAGTTTTAAACATTAGTTTAAGTATTCTTTGTACATGTGCATCCTAGTGATTTTTAATTAATATTGTAAGCTGCCCAGAGTCGGGCTTGCCCGATTGGGGCGGGATAACAAATAAGAATAAATAAATAAATCACCCTGTTCAGCAGAATGCACACTGGATTTGCTACAACTGAAAAGACCAGACAAATGACAGAAGAACCGGTGCTGGATTTTGGACCAAAGAAGACGGGTGGTGGATCTCATGAAGATGGCTTAGACTTAGACCTGTAACAATACAACCCTTACCCTCGAGTAGGCCCTATTGTTCCTCTGAGTTGCAGCTCCCTGGCTGGACAATGCAGGCATCAGATATGTGTAGATAAGGTAGTGTCAAGCCAAATAACCACTCCAAGTCTCTTCAGGTATTTTAGAAATATATTGAAAGCATAGCAAGATTCAGGATACAGTCCATCAAAAGATGAGGAAGATCAGGAAGCATTTCAAAGCAAGGAAATAAAGCAAACTGGTTCTCTAAGGGATAGCCCATGGGCCGCCCTTTCTCTCAAGCCTCTACATTTTGGCAGCTTAAAATCACAGCATCCAAGAGAATGTTTGAGTGTGTGCGTCTCTGGGTTATATCTCCTCCCATAGGGTCCACCTTTGGCCCTGCCCCTTAGGGATTCCAACCAATGATCTTACAGCAAGACATGTCAATAACACAATAAGTTTCATTTCTTCTACACCATGAAGCTCATGTTGTTTACATACCATTTTCTCTCCCCCTGATCTGAAATCGCCATATTGAATGAGAATAAAGCACAGGGTATACTTCATTCTGTTACAAGATCCTCCCATGCTACGTTGTATATCAGGCAGCCATGAAGATTTAGAAGAAGAAATCTCAAGACGAAATACCAGCAGGGACTAAGCATAGGCAAAAATTTCATAATACAGTACTGCTGAAATTCATTGTCCTAATCACTGGCATTGCAGCCAGGATGATTTCTTAACTTTTCACGAATTGGACGCGGTGAGTTCCTATGCATTTGTCTCACTGTTGGGCATTCTACCCTCTTTCTATGATGCTATACAAATTGGTTGCCTGTTTTAAACCTGCAACATCTGTTGTTGTTTTTAAAGAAACCTGTCGCTTTGAAGGACCTCAACTTCAATTACTTGATTAATGAAAAACAGATGTAATCCCTGTTAGAGGCCAAAGAGGAGAGGACCAAAGCTGAGATTCCAGTGACAGCAAAGAAGAAACAACAAGAACACAAGAAGAACGCCAGGCAGGTGCCTGTTTTCACATTCCTTGTGCCTTTCTTAAAGCATCACAGTGGGCACCATAAGGGTTTTCAAACAGGGTAGAGGAGGCAGGGCTTATGGAGCCCCAAGCATCAGGTCTTTTTGTTAGGAGAGACAATTCGACTGCAACTCATATCCGAGAATGGATTTTTTCCCCTGAAGCGGGAAAAATGTCACCGGCGTGAATGTGTTTAAGGTGGATCCCAGTTTGCCATGAAGTGACCCACACACTATGATCTCAGAGCCATTCCTTGTGGCATGCATGAAGTGCAACTTGCAGGATTTAACACTGGGACTGCAATGGACCACCACAGCCTTGAGGATATGGACAAGGTGCACCTTCACAGCCAGTCCATCTGGCATGGCCTCTTCCACCTCCATGACCATTGGCAATCAGAGTTCCCCCTCCGCTCATTTTGCCGTTGGGCCCAATATGATGGTTTCCAGTGGCATTTCCTCCACTGAAGAGGGGGACCATCACCCCACCTAAAGGGGCTCATCCACCTGTAGCCGTTGGGTCCTTTAAGGAGTCTGGTTAGTTAACCACCGCCTGACACTTGGCATTGAGTTGCTGGCTGTATGGTCTTCTCCATTACCATAGTGGGATGTCCAGCCAGACAATAGGAGAGACAATTAAATTATCTGCAATGCCATTTGGAGGTCACTGTTTCATCTGAGTTAATCTGCAATTCTCACAGTATAGTTGTGTGAAGGTGGATTTGCCAGGAAACAAACATATTGATGTGATCTGTCCCTAGATTAACATAAAGTATTTGGGTGTGGGTAGTCTTCAATATGGGAATTAAGTTCCATTGGCATTATAAAAAATCAACTTCTGAAAGGAGATAACAATTGTTAGAACTGGTTTGCTGATATGGCACAACTTGGCAGCCTGGATTTTGGAGTTCTCTCTCTCTTTGGCACACAGTGAAACTAACCAAAATGTACATTTCAAAATGTACCATGATATCACTTCATACAAGCCTGTCTTCCACATCTGGGATATCCAGCTTTTTTGTGGCAGTTGAGGGGGGATTATAAGTAATACTAATGATACCCTATCACTGGGGAATTATAACTGTTGCTCATGATACCGAAAAGCAGGACAACGAGAGTACCACCACCCAATTCTTGTTGAAAAATTCAAAGGATGGGGACATGCATCCTTCTCTCCTTGATCCTGTTAAGGAGAATGTCTTCCATGCAAACTGTTCTAGCATGTAAGCACAGTGGAACCTCAACATATGAAATTAATTCATTCTTTTTTTGTATCTTGAAAAATTTGTGTCTCGAAACACGATTTCCCACAGGAATGCATTGAAAATCAAATAATGACTTCCGGAGTTCAGAAAAAGCCCCAAAAAATTTCTCCCCTCTGTATACAGAACAGAGAACCATCCTGCATCTTAGCACTTTGAGAAATGAATGAAACCTTCTCTTTTGCAGGAAGAAATAAAATTTAAAGCATAGGAAGATGGGATCCTTGGGTGGCCATGTGCAAAAGAGGCCAGGATGCCTCTCATTTAAATAATTGTTTAGAAGAGCAAGTGGAGCATGCCTCACAGGAGCTAATCCTGCTAGCCACATCCTCTTCTGCACAAATACTGAAGGTGTAGGGGAGAGACCTGCCCTCTTTCATGTGGTCATCCTCAAGGCAACACTCTGGAGTTTCCACTCTTTAGCAAGTTGACAGAAGTCTATCTTTGTAAACTGCTGAGAAAGGCAAACGCCACTAGCACTAGCTATCAACAGTAACTTCTATCTTTAAGAATCTAGTGATCAGCCTCCAAGATTTAAACCTATCAATTCTGAGCTCTTGTAGCACAGCTGCAGTAGGCGCACTAGCTTTTGGATGCAATGTTGCCAAATATTTTTTAAACTATGGAGTTCTGTCTGCAAATCTTTTGCCAATCCTTTGCTTCCATTGGTGCCACCCTTATCACCAGAAGGGACTGTGCTAATTTGCAGAATGGCAAAAGGGACATCATCTTGCAGTAAACATGCAAAACAGCATATATTCAGCTACTCAACGTCTTCCATTATCTTCTTAATAGCCACCCACTCTTAGCAGTTTTACTCAAAGTGATTCTTAAGTCATTGCCAAATCCCTCCTGCCAATCAATAAAGGTAAAGGTTGCCCTTGCTCGAAAGCCAGTCGTATCCGACTTTAGGGATCAGTGCTCATCTGTTTATTGGCTTTTAGGAAAGGTGTGAAAACTTGGGTGGCAGGTATGGTGTGGGGTAATATTGACCCTTCCCGCTGGCTTATTTAACACCTTATATTTACCCTCCCTCTCTTTTACTCCTTTACTTAAAGGAATGAGAGGTTATTTTAAATGGTTTTAAATGGTTTTTAGAGTTTTAACTGTGTGTTGTATGTTTGTTGATTGGTTGTAATCAGCCCTGAGTCGCCTGTGCGAGTAGGGCGGAATATAAATTCAATTAAATAAATAAATAAATAAATAAATTTATAGCCAAAGCTATCTGCCAATTAGTACAGAGGTATACAATCTTGTTCTCCAAGAAGGTCCCCAGCTATTCTGCCATGACTGGAACATAGCTAAGAACAGAAAAATTAACCTCGGACATGAGGGACCATATGAGTCAGCAGGATCTTTGCCTCCCACCAAATCACAGATATACTTTCATTCACAGACTGACCTCTTTGGAAAGTGAATAGTTGAGATATTTGGCCAGGAAGTAGGTATTCCGAAAAACAAGAAAGTTAGGCTGAAGTCCATATCCACTGGGCTGGAAGAAGCAAGTCCACTGAAGGAATCTAATGGTGGATTTAACTGGTTCAGGACTGACTATTTAGCTGGCTAGAGGTTGGTTAAACAAACAGATACAGAAAGATTATCTCTTTTTATATGCATTTTTCCTTAATAGATGCATTTTTGTACTCTGTGTTGTCTAACATAATGCACTTTTGTACATACTTTTTCTGGTATTATCATGATTATAATTTTGGCAGTCCAGGGTTTGATCAGGACACAAAAGAAGATGGAAGGATTATTGTTTGCTATTTTACATATGGATTTTTGTTTTTCTCCAACATTCACAATTTTCTTTTAAAGGCATCCCCAAATATATTAATTTTTAATGCATGTTTTGAGTCAGCACTGCAAGATTCAGAGAAGCACAGAGTCCAAGGAATAACTCTCCTCCCTCCTGAGCCATTATTCCAGGAAGTGCAAACGAGGTCACTTCACTTAGTGCAAACCAAAACCAAATCCTCCGCCATCCTGAGTGGCAAGAACTACCCATCATTATAGGAGTTCATATGATGTGATGGCAGTGAAGGGAATCCAGGCTAATAATATGTGTGCAGTATAATGCACGTGAATGATATTGCTAGCCTCTTGACTCTCCGGTGGAACAAGCCTAACACAAACATTTCCCATTGAAGCTGTACTGGATCTTGGGCTGTAAATGGATATGAGCACTGAACCCTAGAGTTGGATACAACTGGATTTCAAGCAAGGGTGACCTTTACCTTTGTACCAAGAACTTGGGAAGCTAGAGGTCAAAACTGTTTTTCCATCTAGCCCAGTAATGTCTGCCTGGACTAATAGCGACTTTCCAGCATCAAAGGCAGAGAAACCTATTACAGAGCAGGAGTTTTCAACCTTTTAAAGCCGGGGGCCAGGTCACGCTCCCTCAGACAGCTTTGGGGGCCGGACAACCATTTTGCTCTTCCTCCACCACATGGCACTTCATAGTGTGGTGGTGGTGGGTCACATGAAATGATGCTGCGGGCCACAATCTGGCCCATGGGCTGAAGGTTGAGAATTCCTCAACTAGAGATACTGAACATTGAACCTAGGATCTTCCTTTCTGTCCTTATACTCAGAGCACCTAGTTAAAGCTATGGAATTGACTATCAGAAAGCAGAACTGGCTCCCAGATTGGATGGCTTTAAAGCGGGATCAGACACATTCATGGAAGATCCGTCAATGCATGATGGATTGCTCCCAGTTCCACACACAGTTATGTCTCTGTATGCCAGTTGCTGGAGAACATAAACAGGAGGGCGCCTTTGTGCTCCTTGTCATGCATGTGGGATTCCCAGATATATCCACTGCGGGAACAAGCTCAATAGGTCTTTGGTCTGATCTAGCTCAGCCGTCCTGGGGACGCCCCATAAAGCAACAAAGTTGGCTTTCATGAGGCTGCATGTTGTGGCAGCCAAACCTCACAAGGTTCCCTCACAACCTTTACGACGCTACCTTACTTGCAGAGTGAGTTGCTCTGTTTTTTCCCTCAAGAGTGCTGACCAGACGAGGCCCCTGGGTCTGAGGCACTGACATAACCTTTCCTCTTGGGGTGATACAAACAAAACCTGCCATTGCCGCCCCAACTCCCCAGAGACAGAAGAGGGCGAAGCCTCCTGTTCCAGGCTGTCCTTCTGAGACTTGCCAACTTCTCTCACTGTTCATGATAAGGAAAGAAAAACCCACAGCATTCAGAAATAAGTAGACCCTGGACCCTAGTCTTAGGGTGGCACTGGAGAGGCTTACCTTTGGCATTGAACCCTCTGCACTGCCTCAGGGGGTCACCATGCTTGATGTCCTGGCGGCGGCTCCTCCTGCCCAGGGGGGGGGGTAGAGACAGGTGAGAGACCAGCATTACTCCATTACCCTTACCACTCTCCTTTCCCAGGCTTGCTTTGAGAAATGGAGATGAGCACTGAAGCCTAGAGTTGGATACGACTGGCTTTTGAGCAAGAGCAGCCTTGATCTAAGTTCAAAGTGACTTGAGGGTTCATAACAGCAACCACCAGCTTCCACAGACCAATCTGGATCAGTAGTGCAGAAGACAATGCCCAAGCCATGGGGTCAGCAAGGCCTCTTCTCATGGACAGATGTCCAGATGGAAGTAAAAATCTACTGAGAGGGGCAGGTGATGGGCTCTGATTGCTTATTTAATTATGACCCCATTTTTCTTCTAATGAGCTCAAGACAGAATACAGTACAGTACTGTACTTGGCATTCCTCTTCCCCAACCCAGTGAAGCGAACCAGGCTGAGAGGACAACAGGGTGGCTCAAGATCACCCAAGGAATTTCACTGCCAGCTGAAGTCCTAGCCCAACCCTTTCTCTGCTCTTCCACTTTCATCCCAGTGGCGGCTCGCTTTAGACCCTTACCTTTTGGTGGTGTGGCTGTAGCGGGAACAACGCTGCCCATCCCAAGCACAGTAGGGGTCCCGGGCCAGGCAGCAGTCAGCACAGGCTTCACCGTACTCACGGCATCGATGCAAACTGAGCTGGGAAACTCCCACATCGGAGGAGACGTACAGCTGTTGCTGAGAAGTGGAAGAGGGCAGGATGGTTGGGTGCTTTTTCACTGCTCCATCTTCCGTCACCTCTTTGCCCTCCAATGACCTGTAAACACCTGGTTCTCTACCTCTTTACAAAGGCAATGGGCCCCCATTTCCCCCTTCATTTTGTGACCACCAGCCCCAGTGGTGGGCAGCAAAAATTTTTGCTATCATACCATTTATTTATTTATTTATATTTATTTATATTTCACACTTGCTAACCCGCCCCAATCGGGCAAGCCCGACTCTGGGCGGCTTACAACCCAAGTTAAAACACATCAATAAAAAATTTAAAAATTCATAGACTAAAACAGTATCTGGGGGTGTCGTCAGAAGGGTAAAATCCTTAGACTAACCACCCCACATGGGATCCCACATCCCTGGAACCCCACACATGTCCTGCCAGCCAGGTCTTTAAGCTCTTCCGGAAGGACAGGAGCTCTGTCTGCATGCGCAGCTCAGTTGGGAGGAGGTTCCAGAGGGCCGGGGCGAACACGGAGAAGGCCCTCTTCCTGGTGCTAGCGAGGTGAGCCTCCCTAGCCGATGGTACAACAAGAGAGCCTATGTCATGGGCGGAGCCTACATCATGGATGATCTAGTCATGCCTGCCATATGGCCATGTATACATCTGCAAATACAGGCAGCACTGGCTCTTTGGCTGTAAATGGAGATGAGCACTGCACCCTAGAGTCAGATATGACTGGCTTTTGAGCAAGGGAGACCTTGAACCATTTGCAGGGACAAAACTTGATGCGGCAGGGCAGGGAATTGGGCGTGGCCACCCAATTTCGCCACACACCCCTGCCCAAAGGCAACCAATTTTGCCACCCCCCTGCCCAGAAGCCACCTAATTTTGCTAACCCCTCTCCCAGGGGTGTGTGAACCTGTTGCTGCCCACCACTGAGCAGCCCCAATGTTTACATCACCCCAATGCTTAGGAAAATTCCTTTTCTAAACTACCATTCCCAGAATTCTCCATCCCCATGGCCACAAGCCATGGTAGCTAGGGAATTCTAGAGGTTACTCTCTCTCTCGCGCGCCCCCCGCCCCCACTTCTGTGTTATTCCATTCCTTGGTAACATGTGCACCAAATCAATCACCTACCCGTTTGGAGGATATCCAGAGGGTCTTCACTGGAGCTGGAACCTGTTGGCCAAAAAAGGGTGGGGGAAACAACGCTTGAGAAATGCCAAGGGGAATGAGGAGGCAGAGTAACAAGAACGACAAGAGCTGGGCTTGGCAGTTCACTCACCCTGAAGACCTCAACCTCCTCCAGAGTGAGTTCCTCCAAGATCCCGTTCTCCTTCGGGAGCACAATAACCTTCTGCACAGTGCCCTGGTCTGGAAGGAGGAGGAGAAGAGCCAGATGTTAATTAGATTATACCCTTATTCTTTCACACACACAAAACACACACATATTACAAATAATACAGCACTTCAGCCCAATTAAGACACCAGGATTGGTTTATTTTCAAAGTTCTACACCAGCCTTTCTTTATTTGATAACAGCAACACTTACCTACATAGAATTAGGCCTATATTAATCTCTTTGTTGCGGAAGGCAGCGGGAAAGAAGGAAGATCAAATCTGAGATGGATAGATTCTCTAAAGGAAACCACAGCAGGGCATTTTGGAGGTCATTCATTCAAAAGGTTGCTACAAATCAGGGGTGAGTTGACCACATGTACAGCAGATGCAGATGACACCACCCTAATGGCAGAAAGTGAGGAAGACCTAAAAAAGCTGCTGCTTAAGTTAAAAGAAGAGAGTGCAAAAGCTGGCATCAAGAAAACCAAGATAATGGCAACAGGCCCTATCAGTCCCTGGAAAATAGATGGGGAAGAAGTAGAAGCAGTGACAGATTTTACTTTCTTAGGATCCAAGATCACTGCAGATGGAGATTGCAGCAATGAAATAAAATGGCGACAGATTCTTCGGAGACAAGCTATGAGAAACTTGGAGAACACAGTTAAAAGCAGAGACATCACATTGCAAAGAAAAATTCATATACTCAAAGCAATGGTATTCCCGGTGGCAATGTATGGTTGTGAGAGCTGGACCATATGGAAAGCTGAATGCAGAAGAATTGATGCTTTTGAGATGTGGTGTTGGAGGAGAGTTTTGAGAGTCCCCTGGACAGCGAGGAGAACAAATAGGTCAATCTTAGAAGAAATGAACCCCGACTGCTCCTTAGAAGGGCAAATAGTAAAGATGAAGCTAAAGTTCTTTGGACATCAAATGAGAAGAGAGGATTCACTTGAGAAAGCCTTGATGCTGGGAAAGGTGGAGGGAAAAAGAAGAAGGGGGTGGCAGAGGATGAGATGGCTAGGCAATAGGCACAGAGCTGGGTGAGTTGAGGAGGATGGTGGAGGAGAGAGATGCCTGGCAGGCAATGCTCAATGGGGTTGCAAAGGGTCAGACTCAACTGTGCGACTGAACAACAACAAAACAACAGCAATCTCTTCGTTAAGAGGAATGTATTAACAACTCAGAGTACTTTTGTTATTAGTGAAGGGGTAGCATAACTTGTTTTGGGTAGCTGAGAAGGTGGTGACTTCTCAGCTACATGGCAGGTCACACATCAAGCATGCACCCTGGCATCTCATCAATCAGCTATAGCTACCTACGTAATCCCTCCATACCTGTCAATAGGATTTCAGCTTCTTATCAAGAAAGGGGACTTAGGTTACAGGTAGAAGCCGAGTCAGAGCAACACTTTTCAGAAAAATAGACATTGCCCCCATTATCACCCAGTTCCCTAGCTAGTTCCTTCCCATAGCTGCAAAGTCAAATCCATGTTTATTTCCGGGCATACCTGTGCCAAGGAAGATGACCTCATAGCGCCCATCCACGGCATCCACCAGGTCAACAGCCAGTGTGGTGAAGCTGTAGGGTACATTGGTCCTCACCAGCAGAGGGCGGCGTTGCAGTGGATAAACAGCATTGTACATCAACGGGTGGGCGCGCACAAAGGACACCAGTTCGTCAGAAAACTCTCGAGTAGAACGAAGCCCTGGAGTGAACGTTCCTCCCGGGCACTAAAAGAGAAAGGCAAGCCTTTAGAGTAGGAATGAGAAAGAGAGACTCTTACTATTTACAGGGCTAATTTTATTTGTAAGTTATTCCATGAATGTATATTCCCGTGATGGTGAACTTTGGCACTCCAGATGTTCTTGGACTTCAATCCCAAAAGCCCAAGCCCCTATGAATCCACATGAATGGGTTTGCTGCGATTCATCCATATGGGCTGGGCGTGTTTTACTTCTGCCTCTGGGAGCGACGAGTGCAGCGCGGGCCGGATGAATCGCAGCAAACCCATTCGTGTAGATTCACGAGGGCTTGGGCTTCTGGGAATTGAAGTCCAAGAACATCTGGAGTGCCAAAGTTCACCATCACGGGAATATACATTCATGGAATGACTTGGAGAAAGAACACAATTGTAAAGTATTATGGAAATGGTATACCACCCCAATACGTTTATGGCAAATGGGCAAGATTGAAACAAATTTATGTTGGAGGTGTGCCAAAGAACCTGGTACAGTACATACATTCATATGTGGTGGTCGTGTGAATTTGCAAATAAATTTTGGGAAATGGTAGAAAAAGAGCTGGGAAAGATTATATTGTTAGAGATTAGGTTATCCGCTAAAGTTGTGTTACTGGGGGAAACAGACGAAGTGAAGATAAGCGAGAATAAGAAAGAGTTACCTTACTATCTGTGGTGAGACAATTAATTGCTTGCGAATGGAAAAACAAGTTTATTATTGATAAAGAAAAATGGTATAATATGGCATGGCGTCTATCACTCACTGACAAATTGACAAATGAAACAAAGATTAGAAGAAGTTTAAATATTAAGAATGTATTTTGGAAAATCTGGGAACTATTTGTTATACAGTAAAACCTCATATAACACTAAAACCTGGTTCCACAAGTCTTGGTGTTATATGATTTTTAGTGTTATCTGATACATGTTAAAATCCTATGGGAGCCATAGAGATACAGTGTAACCACACAGGCTTTAGCGGTTGTTATCTGAAGCATCCCATAGGATCTTAATGTTATCTGATGCAATTCTTCCCCCCAGATTCCTTAATGTTATGCGATTTTCGTGTTATTCAATACTAATGTTATATGAGGTATTACTGTATTTGGTATGACTAGTAATGATGATATTAAACCAAGTCAAGAAATGTTGAAGTTCTGGCAGAATTGAGATACCAACATCTATAAGCTATTTAACCTATCTGGGACCATTTGTACAACATGAGTTGGAATTATTTGAGTACTTTGTTTATAAGTTAGTGTGTGTGCACGTGTGTGTGAATGGGTGTGTGTATCCGCATCTGTTAATATATGAATATTTTTGGTTTATCTGTTCGCTGTTTATTTTACTTCTATAATTTTGTTATATTATTGTTTTACTTTTTTGTTGTAATATATATACAGTCAAACCTCGCATAAAGAGAGCCTCGCTTAAAGAGTAACTCACTTAAAGAGCAGAATTTTCTCTGAATGTTCACTTCTCTTAACAAATAAAACCAACCAAAAACTCGCTTAACAAATAAATCGGGATTCACAATCCCCTCCACAAATGGTCCCTTACAATGGTGATTCGCTTAAAGAGCAAATTCGCTTAAAGAGCAATCCTGTGGAACGCATTTTGCTCTTTAAGCGAGGTACAACTGTATATGATAATAAATAAAAAATATAATTGCAAACAAAATAAAATAAAAATAAAACATGCTTAAATCCCAAAGAAATCAATAAAACTTGTGCTTAGCTGTCAAAAAAAGAAAAAAGAACATCTGGAGTGCCAATGTTCGCCATCACGGAACTAGGAAGTGAAATCAAGGCACACGGCCAACCAGGGAAGGGGAGGCACTGTGACTGGGGACTCACAGCTCCTGGGCGAGGGTAAGGCACACGTCCAGTATAGGGCCCCCACTGGTAGTTGTGACCCTCTTTGTGGGCAAAGGGCCCATTGAAGACTGTGCGTATATCAGCCATGGAGTAAACACAGACGGCTGAACCTCGGAACACTGACCTGAAGGAAGGAAGAAAGAGAGAGAGAGGAGAAGGGAGGGGAGTGCTTAATCATCATGTCGAGACCAAACCTTGCAACCCAAAAAGTCAGCTGCACCCTGTCATCACTCACCCCAATGTGGAAAACACTCCATAAACCAACGGATGCTTCTCATCCTGAGTTGGCAGTAAGAAAACATCACCTGGGGAAAAAGAACAAAGAAACCGACTGTTTTGTGGGAAGTGTGTGGGTAGAGCCATCTCAAAGTGCACCTGCACCCAACGGCATCTGCTCCCAGATGCTTCAGAGTCACATTTTAAAGGAACAACATGCCAAAAGGAAAGAAATGACAGAGAAGAACCCTCTACAATACTTCCGTTTCTTTTTCAGAAGCCAAATCCAATGGCCAGCAGTGCCCACCAAAAGAGCTACTGGGCAGGCTCTCACAGATGTTGGGGGAGTTACTCCTTGAGACTACAGCAATCTCAGATTCCCTCTGGTCAGCAGGGACAAATTGGCTGGAAGGATTCTAGGGGATACAGACTAAAACTTTATTTTAGGGAACTCCACTCACTGGGGAAGAACGACTTCAATGGCTCTTCTCTGGCAGTTGTTTTCATTTTGGCCTGGTTTCAGATCACTCTGGTTACAACACAGGTGCCCAAACTATGGCCTGTGGGCTGGATCTGGCCCCAACACCAATTCATCTGGCCCACACCACCCTCGTTGCTCCCGGAAGTGGAAGTAAAATGTGCCCATACACATTTTATTTCCGCTTCCAGGAGTGACGAGGGTGGCATGGGCCAGGGCCAGATGAATTGGCATCGGGGGCCAGATCTGGCCCATGGGCTGTAGTCAGGGCCGGATTTTCCTATAGGCTAGGATTTTCCTAGAGCCTCGAGATCAAGAGGGGCCTATATTCAAATAAGTGTTCTCGACTTCTTTATTTATTATCCGTGCCACATTTTTTATAAAGGTTAGTACCAATCACAACATGCTTCATTTAACATATTGATATATATCACAGTAATGATGTATTTTATTATCTCTCATGTAATTTACAAACTTAAAAATGGAAGGTGAAAGGGCCACATAAGTGGAATAGCCTAGGGCCTCTTTTTATGTAAATCCGGCCCTGGCTGTAGTTTGGGCAGAGAAAATGGCAGCCTAAAATCTATCTCATCCTATTGCAAAACATCTGTTGCAAAACAGATAGCAAGGCACATTTTACTTCCACTTCCACATGACTGGCCCACTGAACTATATGACTGGCCCGCTAAATCACGTGACTGGCCCATGGCCTTAATAGTTTGGGCACCCCTGGGCTACAACGTCCTTGAAGTGTTCAGGCAGAACTCTGTTTCCCCTCCCATCCCCTCAATCTAACTACACCCCAACTTCCCCTCCAGCAATGAAATCTCAGTCCTTATCACTAGGCTGGACCTCAAACATTCTACTGCCTGAGTACAAGATGCCACCCACTCACTATTTTCTCTGGGTTTACAACCAGAATCAATCGGCAGCTCAGCAAAATAGGCAGCAGGACAGCATCCATGAAATGCCTGAGAGGAATAGACAAGAGTAGGAATCCCAGGGCAGGGCTTGTAGGACATGCAAGTCTGATCTCAACGATCACCCTTCCCTTCCCTTCCCTTTCCTTCCTGAGGTGATGTCCTCCTAGGGATGTGCCTGTCCTTGATTCTCTTTCTGTCCCTAACACAACCTGTGCCATTCATGCTTGCTCTCCAAAGCCAAGTCCTTCTTTAAAAAGGATACTCACGGAGTTCATCAAAGAACGTCTCCACACCATCTTCCCCAACCACAGAGCAAACCAGGCGGGCTTTGAGGAACGTTGTCCATTTGTTCACCAAAGAGCGCTGGCCCCCATCATCATTCTGGGGGGAGGAAAAGTGAACAGGAAAAGTGCTCTAGTAGCACCAGGATGGATTCATTCCCTTCACACAATACAATGCACATCCCACGAACAGAGAGATGGAGCCATCTCTGAGCTGCAAGATGGAAGAAACAGCTCATTGTAATGGTGTGTGTGTGTGTGTGGTTTTCTCCTGCCTAACCCAGCATGGGAGTTGTGATCATTAAGAGGAATGGACTGCAGTGACCCAGTGGTTAAGAAGCTCACCTTGTTAGCAGGAAGGCCAGCAGGTCGGCAGTTCAAGATCCCAGTACTACATGATGGAATGAGCGCCCATCTCTGTCCCAGTTCCTGCCTAGCAGTTCAAAAGCAAGAAATTGCAAGTAGATCAATAGGGACCACTTCGGTGGGAAAAAGAGCTTGGGGACAAGAAAGGAGCCTCATTCGGGCATCCCCAGGGTGGAGTTCCTCCAGCAAAAATCCTTTCAACCCAGAAAGCACCTTTGTGTGCTTCTGACTTGATAAAAAAAATCAAGAGGAACATTTAATGAGAACACTGGAGGTAGGAGTGGGGAAGGAAAGGAGACTGTAAGAAAGTCTAAGCTTTGAAAAGACAGGAAAAGAGCAGTCACTGAAACTAAGAACCCAGAATCTTTGGATTTGATCTGGAGACCAAAGCTTGAGTACAGCGGCCATGCTGGATAGGGACTTTCTGGGATTTGTCATCCAAGAAAAGAGAGCAACTTTCCCAAACTCTGGATATGACTTTAGAGCAGGGGTGCCCAAACTTTTCAGGCCGGGGGCTGGTCACGTGGTTCAGGGGTGTCCAAACTACGGCCCGGGGGCTGGATCCGTCCCACAACGCCAATTCATCTGGCATGCAAAGTCCTCGTTGCTCCTGGAAGCGGAAGTAAAACACACCCATATGGGCGCGTTTTACTTCCGCTTCTGGGAGCGACGAGAGCTTCACAGGTCGGATGAATTATTATCGGGGGCTGGATCCAACCCCCAGGCCATAGTTTGGGCACCCCTGCTTTAGAGTACCGCTGGACTATCAACACAGACGCAGGGACGATTACACATCCATCCCTGAATCTTGGAGATCTTTATCTGCTCCCATCTCCCCCTCCCCTGGCAACATATAGTTCCAGAAATCATGTGCTAGGGAGGGAGGTGTTTTTACTCAGAAAGCCACCTTGTGCCTTCTAAATTATTTAAAACTAAAACACTGAGAAAAGGATGTCCCTTAAAGAGCATAAACAGCATATTTCTGATCCGAAATCCAGGGCTGTAGCCAGAATTCTAGATGTGGGTACCAAAATAATATTTTTTAAAAAATCAGTCTTGGGAATGTGGAGAGGCAACTGGGGATGGGGTGGGCACAAGTTGTCCACCTCTGTTTCAGGGTAACCAGACACTTTTACATTTGTGATGGGGTAAATCAGTAATTTCACGTTCAAGTCTTTTTAGCAACATTATCCCCAACTGAGGGCTCTGCCAGGAAATTCTCGTGTACAAACCACAACAAGAAGATGTTGGCTTCTTGTTCAGAGCCACAATAATTGTAATAAAGTCTTTTTTGTTGCTGTTGTTCAGTCGCACAGTCGATTCCGACCCTTTGCGACCCCATGGACCACTGTTCGCCAGGCACTTCTGTCCTCCACCATCCTCTTCAACTCGCTCAGCTTTGTGCCCATTGTGTCTACAATACCATCTAGCCATCTCATTTTTGGCTGCCCCCTTTTTCTTTTGCCCTCCACCTTTCCCAGCATAAAGGCTTTCTCACGTGAATCCTCTCTTCTCATTTGATGTCCAAAGTTTTTTAGTTTCATCTTTATTCTAGTGGAGTATGTTCACATTCATTTTAACATGAAAAGCAAAACAATGATACACAAGTGTTGTATGTCCTATATATAAAGTACACGGCAAGCACTCCAGGGGCATAACATGTCCCACAGCAACTCTGATACCAGTGTGCTTGCTTGATTTTCCATCTGCAGCTCTATCTGCTTATGGGGATATGAGCAGAGAAGAAGAGTGACTGTTTCTTATGAGGGTTCCTACTAGCCAGACGCTTTCCTACTCCTCCCATAACAGACACTCAGCTCACCCCTCATTAGGCAATTGTTTGCTATTATGTTTACCCATTCATTTCTCCCTTCAAGCTCGTATTTTTTGGGTCCTTCCAAATGAACTAATGCCTACTTTTTGTTTCTTAATGGCCTTGTTTGCCTCTAATCATACTGACCCTTTCCAGACAAGCTTCCGATTACAGGGAATGATAAGTCTGTAGAACAGTGGTACCCGAACTATGGCCCGGGGGCTGGATTTAGTCCTCAACACCAATACATATGGCCTGCAAAGCCCTCGTCGCTCCTGGGCGTGTTTTACTTCCTCTTCCAGGAGCAATGAGGGCTTCGTGGGCTAGATGGATTGGTGTTGGGGGCCAGATCCGGGCCCCGGGTCGTAGTGACCAGCTCCTTGAACCATGTGACCAGCCTGCAGCCCAAAAAGTTTGGGCACCCCTGCTGTAGAATGAGTCTCATTGGTCCAGGAAGGTATATCTGGAAGTTTACAAGCAAGGTGACAAACCCCTCCTGCTGCTGATGGCTAACACTAACATCTTTGAATACCTATAGTATTTCTAGTCCTCATGAATTTGAGAAAAAAACATCTTTTTTAAACTACAACTCCCAGGGTCCCCAGTCAGCACAGTCACTGCCTATCGCACCTAGGGGTATTCCACAAGCTGTTTCCCCCAAAACAGGAACTTTCCCAACACATTAACTAGAGCTCTTTCGGGATCTCTGGTCGTAATGTTAGCTTGGTAGCCAGCAACAAGAGAAATCATGACAACTATTGCCTACATAAGACGCAAGTGGCATAAACCTCTCAGGGGACAGCCCTCCAAATTCTCCAGCTTTCTCAAGCAAAAGACCTGTATGCCCCAGTTCAAACGCTGCTCACCAGGCAAACCCGTCCCACCCGAGCGAGCACAGCCGGCCCCACGGCACCCTCAAGCGCTTTCTCACGGAAAAAGAAGTAGAGCTTGTCATCATTGTGGTCGGAGCTGTCAGGAATGATGCGGGCTTGGAGGAAAACGGGGTCTGGTGTGAGGGAGGAAAAGATGGATTTAACCTTCTTTTGTCATGAGATGGAATCAACAAACACTTCTAGCCTGTGACCAGGTGTGCAAGCCTTCCTCAACATCTACTAAATCAAAAATATGAGTTAATGCCACCCTAGTGCAAATTATACTCTTGTAGCCCCTTATATAAAGTACATTCTGGGGTAGTCGTCTTCCATGTCTAGGCCATGTCTAGGTCATGCCTAGGTCAGATGTGATACTGGCAAAATGAAGGAACCTTTTGGTGAGTTCATTCTGCAGCTCCTTTTGCCTGACCTAGTGTGAGAAAGATTAGCCAGCAACACAAAGTTGCCATTACCAGGGTTCGCCTGATTGCAGTTCAAAAATTCCACAATCTTTGAGGGTAGTTTATCTACTTAGATGCAGGAAGTGGGAAATAAGCATTTCACTTAATTATAATTTAATTTTTGCATTTATATCCCGCCCTACTCAGGGGAACTCGACTCAGGGTGGCTGACATTCATATACAACAGTATAAATACGCAATATAATCAATACATACTAGTCAACACACACACACACACACACACACACACACACACACACACACACACACACACACACACACACACACACACACACACACACACACACACACACACACACACACACACACACACACACACACACACACACACGGTTTTTCAATCAGCCCTATACACTATGCCATACAAAAATATATCATATTACAGCATTCAATACAACAATCACATTACAATGTCGTTCAACTACGTCTCCACCCCAGCCATTAAAAAGTCTAGAGGGTGCTGCAGTGAAGTCTTACTGCCCGTCACCATCGCATGCTATCATATATTTCATGTCACAGTTGGGTCCCCATGTTTTCAGCCCATTCTGTATGTATCTCTGTCTGCAGTTTCCTCGCCACTCTGAATTTCCCTCATTTGGTTCCAGTCAGTGTACCCACTCTGTCCTCCAAAACTCTATCCACTCTGTGTCCACTCTTTGTGTTCCCTTTGCCCACTCTGACCTCCAATGCTTTAACTCCATCTCTGTTTTGTATCCACCCTATCCTCCAACACTCTATATCTATCTCTATCCTACCTGCTCCTTTCCCTTTTGGCATTCTCTAGTTAATGTTCAAATGGATACCATAAAGCCAGCGGGAATCATGTTGCTCCGTGCGTACAGCTGGGCGAGGCCCCATGGTACGGAACAAGGCAGCATCAGTACCCATGAAATCCACATGCACTCCAGCATAGAGTGTGTTATCTACGTAGAGGAGGAAAAAGAAAGAACACACAGGCTATCAATCCAATAGAAATGCACATGGACATGAGCCCAATTGCTCAATGCCATCCTTAGGGCATGGAAGCTGGCAGGAGAGGCCACTTGTAGATTTCTAATGGCTGCTAGACCTCCAGTATCAAAGGCAGTATGTACACCAGGAGTGCCCAAACTATGGCCTGGGGGCTGGATCAGGCCCCTGACACCAATTCATCCAGCCTACGAAGCCCTCACTGCTCCTGGAAGTGGAAGTAAAACGCGCCCGTTTGAGCACATTTTACTTCTGCTTCCAGGAGTGACAAGGGCTTTGTAGAATTGATGTCAGGGGCCATATCCGGCCCTCGGGCCACAATAACCAGCTCCCTGAGCCACATGACCGGCCCACGGCCTGAAAAGTTTGGGTACCCTTGGTGTACACTGTTGAATACCAGTCAGAAATCTAAATGTTACTTTTTAAAAGGAACTTGTTGTAATCCCCATTGCTTGTACATAGCTAGGTTGCTGTTACCTTTATCATTGTTCTCATCAGTCATGAATGAACTGGGGAATTCATCATTTGTTGTGTCGTACATTAACACATTACATTAGTTGGGCTGAAAAAAATACAGGGAAATGCTCTCTGGTTTCCTCTGATGGCTAAGTCTGATTTTGCAATTTGGAAATACAGTACAGTATGTATGAAACTACAGAAGACCTAACAAAAAGTATGGGCCATTTAGAACTGATAGGATAATGGCATGCATAATTTTTTTTTAAAAAAAAATCAAAATGTCTCTAAACATACCTTTAAAAAGAACATTTAAAAGTAATTAGGCATTCGCAGGTGTTACTCATCACACCTAAAAAGGAATTTTGTAACAACAACACACATTGTTACCCAAAAAGCAACTCATTACTTCTAAGTTCTGATTCAAGGTGTTGGGTAACACAAGTAGTCAGGAGATATTGTGCTCACTTCTCATGTGGGTGCGTTCCAGAGGCCTCTGGTCAACCACTGAAGGGTCAGTCAAGAGAAAGGTGACCTAGATTGTTCTGATATAGCACCAATAATTTTCTTGTGTTTTTCCATCTGGTAGCGTGCAGGATATAGCCTAGCATTATCTATTCTCATTGAGAGTAGATCTACAGAATGTGAGATAGGGGTTTCCACAACTCAACTATCCAAAGATCTTTTTCTGAAGAGGCTGGGATTTGAACATGGGACTTCTTATAACATCCTCCTCAGTTCTTTGTCCCCCACTGACCTGATCCTTACCACTAGTCAACTATTTAGCCTTTTCAACTAAGGCAACAACAACACCTAGTGAAGACCAGATCCACATGTTCTCCAACTCCATGTGATGGTGTATGGCCACATGTACTCTGAAAGACAATATGGAGCATGCCCACCTACCATTTACTTTTGAGTAAAACAAGACTTAACGCTTGGAAGCATGTGAACTTAGAACAGACTTGTATATATGTACTTTATTTGTGGGAGCAGGGTCACAATCTGAGGCGCTTACTTACAACATGCAGCCACTTACTGACAAGTACGGCCATGCTGTGCTGCCGTGGGTCATAAGGGCACTTCCCCTTTCCTGGCTCCAGAGAATGCGGCACCATGTGGAAAAGATACTCCTTTGAAGGAAAGAAGGAGGGTGAAAAAAGAGCATGACTGCTAGCAAAGGAAGCCTAGTTTCAACTCAAGTCACTTAAGCCTTATCTCATGCCAAAGCCTAATACAGAGGAGACACAGAAAAAATTCCATTTCCCAGTCTGTTCCTTGGCCTTCATTTCTTTCCTGTTTCTTTCATCTTGGATGGGCATGAGCTGGATCGGACCAGTACGCACATACCAGTAGTAAAAATGGCTGGCCAAGTCAAACCACTTGCCTCACCAAGCTCACCACTTCTTACATGCTAGTCTATAGGTAGACAACATGCAGAGGTGACCAGAGGCTACATAGGTTTGCCTTGTGGCCTTTGAGGGCTTCCCTCACAATCAACCCTTAAAACAAATTACTACAATTGTTTTAAAATGAAACCATCTTCGTGCTCTCTAGGGGTGAGCAAAAAGATCCAAGCCTATAGGAGACCCCCAGGGTTAATGAGGTATCTTAACTGTGTCAAATTTTTCCAATTTCCCCCATGTCATATAAAAAACAAAATGAGATTTTTCTTAAACAAATAACTCCCCCCCCCCAAATCTTTACAGATAATTGGGTACGTGGGGTACTGACAAGTCATATTTTGGGCTCCATGAGACTGCATGGAAGTGTTAGGCCACATGTTGCCCATCTTGGCCACTTAGAGGTCAAAAAAGAGGAGGAGTTCTCCGAAGAGGAGTTATTTCTAGTCCTACCTACAGATATCAGGGAGAGGACCTGAGATGCATAGTAAGCAAGACATCTGCACTGCTTTGAACTATTGCTGTGCGTTTTTTCCTCCCAATGGAAACTATCTGAGATGTATCTGCTTACTTCAGAGCGCCAGCCACGATTGATGAGGGCACAGACGGGGTGGAAGGCCCCCGTTCCACAAGCATAGAGGTGAGTTCGGTTCAGTGGCTCCATAAGTCGGATGTAGTTGAAACACTCACCCTAGAGGGGAAGGAGAAAGGTGAGCATAAGGTGGCAGACTTCCTTTTTCCAGCAAGAAATTGCTCTCACACTCTAGAGCAGGGATTCTCAACCTATGGCCTATGAACCGGATATGGCCTATGGCACCAAATTATCCACCCCGTGCCCTCACTCCAGCCGCCACTTCTGTTGCTGCCAGAAGCAACTGTGGGAACATTCCCAGCAGCTGTGTACATATTCCCATTGGCCATGGACACATTCCTGGTGGCTGCTGACGGGTTTCCAGTGGCTGCAGGGGGCTTCCGCCAGCCACAGAAGCATTCCCAGCGGCCTCAGAGGTATTCCCAGGACCGTGGCTGCATTCCCAGTGGCTGCACATATGTTTCCGGAAGCTGCAGGGGAGGTTCTGGCAACCACTGTTGTGATTCAGTCCTCATCGAATTCTGAGGATGGTCTGGATCAGGGGGCACTCCCTATGCCCAGCCCAGTTCTTCCTGCACCTGAGCCCGAGGATGTCCTGAGCCAGGGATCTCAGCCTGTGCCTGGCCCAAGTCTGCCTCCCCCAGCAGCTGATCTGTCAGATCAGGGGTCTGACTCTGACAGTGATCAGCCCTCAGTCAGGGAGAGGTACAGAAAGGAGCTACACTTGAGATGCAGGCAGGCTAGAGCGAAGTACCAAAGAAGGCTCCCAGCTGATACCGATTAGCTGGGAGGCTTATAAGCAAGCTTGTTGCAGCCTACCAGTGTCAGTACAACTCTTGTCCAAAGACTGATACCCTGCTCGACTCCAGACTGTCTGCTGTGACCCTGACCTGCCTGCCATGAACCTGACTTCTCTGCCAACCCTGGTCACCCTTTGGATTAGACACTTGCTCGGACTACCGGTAAACAGACTTCGGGTTGCCTTTTTGAATTTGATTTCTGGACTCTCCTCAGGTGGACTTTCTGTGTGGCGCCACCGCGCAGTGACTGTGCCCACTCGAGTGGGTCAGCACAGCTGCAGATGCATCTCCGGCTGCTGCTGATGTGTTTCCAGCTGCTGCAGGGGGATTTCTGGCAGCTGTGGATACATTCCTGGTAGCTCTGTGTGTCTGAGTTCTTCACCCACACCACAAAGCTCCTCCAGCCCAGTAAGCAGGGGAGTGGTGTGGGGGGAGTTGGGGGGCTTTTTTGGGTGTGGTTGGCTCAATGTGTTCACCGCCACCAAAGGCGGAGGTGGGGGGACCCCCAGTCCAGCCCCTCAACTATCTGAGGGAGCATGACCCAGCCCCTAACCTTAAAATGTTGAGAACCCCTACTCTAGAGTCAGCTCTAGACCCACTTCTAAGAACACATGGTAAGGCTCAAGCTGGGGACTTTGGGGTTGATAGGTCGTGTTAGCAACCCAACAGTTGAAAATCATAGGGTTAAGCTAGGTCAAAGTACAGCATAAGAGATACAATGAAGGCAATATATTTCATAACAGCAGAAATACTGTTGGATAACAGGTCTGATAAGCCTTTGGACTAGGTATGGTGGACAGGGTTGATGGGAGCTACATTACAATGCTATGAGGAAGAATTGCACATTTCCATGCTCCTGCCTCACTTGAATACAAATAAAGCCAGGAATTAGATGGATCAAGGGGCAAAATAGAACTATGGTGTCATTTGGCAAATGTTCACAGGAACCTAAGACAAAACAACCTAGAGCTCAAGTGAGAGAGTGACAGAACAGATGACTATACTCACCCGCTGACCTTTCCCTGCCAAACGACATTCATTCTGGTGGCTTGGCAGAGCTGGCCAATGGATCTGGAGAGAGAGAAACCGAAGTTGACTTTGGAGGCTAGAGATACTCTTGCCTCAATCTCTCCACTCTCATATAATCCGTTACTTTTGTTTGGTCCTTTTGAACCCAAGAATCCTTGGTAGCCCTCTCCTCTGCAACACCAGCCCCCCTCCCATGCCTTTCCATCTCTCCATTTTATCCTACAACACTTTCTCACAAACACACCCACACTTCCAGGTGAACATGACGAAACTCCTGGTCCTATCCAACAAGGGCTCTCTTTCAGCCTGCTTACAATTAGTGGCTCCTTGTTGATATTGTGAAGATCCAAGGCCACCAGGAAATCTCGTGCCCCTAGGTAGAGCCGCTCCTGGTCTTGGTCCACCAAAAGGATTCGATAATCACTTGTGTTGAAAGTGAAGCTGAAGGGACGGGCAGTGCGAGTCTCCAGAAGTTCTGGGGGAAGGAGAAGCATCGTTTGAGCCATGGGCAGATTACACAAGTTCTTGTTTCCAAGGCCAGCCCAGTCCTTGCTTGGATAGCCACTTGAAACATCACGCAAAGTGAAGCGAAGCAAAGCAAAGCAAAGCAAAGTCATCCAAAAAATGCACATCTGCATGTACTAATGAACAGAGAAAAAGACAAATGTTGGAGTTCCTATAATGTTGGACTAATGTAATTTAAAGAAAAATACAGTCGAGATTGGTCATGTTCAGGGTGATATCACTGTGGAATGAACATATTTTGGAGATAGAGGAAAATATATTTTGTAATACAGTAGAACTCCGGATAACAATAAAACTCCATTCCATATAGCTCTTCACTATGCGTTTTTTTTCGTTATGTGGATCAAATGGGCGATACCTCGCATAATGGGGGGGGGGGAGTTTGTTATACGGGTTTTTTGTTAAGCGGGGTTTACCTGCTTAATGAAAACCCTGTATAATGAAAAAATATTTCGTTATGCGGGGTATCGTGATTGCTGCATGAACTCTTCGCTGTACGAAATTTTCGTTATACGAAGCAGCCATTATGCGGGGTTCCACTGTATGTACAGTTGGTTTAAGTAACTGTTTTAGAAAAGAACTGATGTCCCTCAGGTGATAGGTTTAAGTGATGGGATGTAACAGGTTCTCACCAGTTTGCTAGAACCAGTAGTAACTTTTCCCAGTGTCCCGGAGAACCGGTAGCAGCTTTTGAGGGGAACCACCTTCGGGGCTTACCTTTTCACTGATTCCCCACTGTGCATGCGTGCCAAGCACTTGGTATGCATGCATGCCTACAGTGCTTGGCATGTATGCACAGCCTCCTTGCTGTCCTTCCAAGTGGGGAGGAGGAAGAGAAGCTGCTAGCCTGAAGCTCCCTATAGCCTGCTCCCCAGGGTAAGTGACTCACCTTTGGATGTGGTGTGTCTGTGTGTATTTTAATATGTATTTAATACCTTTACCTATATTGACGTACTACCACAGTTCCTAAAAAGGCCTGGCGGCCGGCAGGCTTGGCGGCCTGGCTTGGGGTTTTTAAGCAAAGTCTTGGAGTTACCTCATCAATAAGCTACACCTGTGCTGTTCCAAGTGCTGTTCCAATTGGAGAACCCTTAAGGAGGTACAGCTGTTTTACATTTACTTTAAGGCATATTATCCTAGAGAACCAGTACAATGACCATGTCTATCTTGCAACATGGTGCTGCCCAGGCACTTATACTAACAGGTAAGTGACAGGTTTGTGTTTGGGGTGGGTGGGTTGATTTATGTTTGGGGTATGTATTTTAATGTAATTTTTATTTATTTATTTATTTATTTTATTTACGGGTTTGTGTTGTGGGTGGGTTGAGGTGTGTGTGTGTGTGCGCGCGTGCGTGCGTGCGCGCGCTTATTTTTATTTTATTATTTCATTATTATTTTATTTTCTTTGGCCCCGCCCACAACATCATGACATCATGACGTTAGCTCCACCCACACTATGATGACATCACAGTGGGGTAGTAAAATTTTTGATATCCCACCACTGGTTTACACTGTATTTTTATTAATATGTTATATGTCTATGATTTTTTCCTCTTTTTTATATTTGCTTTTAATAAAATAAAATAAAATAAAATGTACTTTAAAAAAATAAAGAAAAATGCAATACATCTGACCACAGAAGACAGGTCACTATAAAAGGCAAGGCAAGGCTCTGTTAATCAGAGGCTACCTGTTGACAGGCAACTTCAGAGCTGCTGCTTTTCTTCCTGAGCATTACGGATCTTCCACTAGACTAGGGGTGCCCAAACCTTTGAGGCCCTGGGCCAGTCATGTGGTTCAGCGGGCCAGTCACGTGGGTCCTCCCACTGGAAGCGGAAGTAAAATGCACTTTGCAATCTGTTTTGCAACAGGATGGGATAGATTTTAAGCTGCCATTTTCTCTGCTTAAAACAGGGGTGCCCAAACTACAGCCTACAGGCCAGATCCATCCCCCAATGACAATTCATCTGGTCCACGCTGTCCTAGTCACTCCCAGAAGCGGAAGCAAAACGCGCCTGTACAAGCACATTTTGCTTCCGCTTCCAGGAGCGACAAGGGCGGCATTGGCTGGATGAATTGGCATCAGGGGCAGATCTGGCCTGTGGGCTGCAGTTTGGGCACCCCTACACTAGACATTCTGCCAAATATGCATGCATCTTTAAATGGAGGACGTGTCCTCTGCGGGGAAGGACACTTTTTCGTCTTCAGCTGCCATATCTGTTCCAGATATGGGCTATCATGAGGGCAATAGTCTTCCTATTCTTAACTCCTTGGAACAGTTCTTCCGAATCCGTGGACATGCCACACCATTCTCTCAGGTTCTTCAGCCATTTTATTATCTTGTTCTGTGTATGGAAGAATTCCTGGTAAATACATTGTTGAAAAGTTCAGTACAGTTGTACCTCGCTTAAAGAGCATACAGGTAATGCACAGGATTGCTCTGTAAGTGAGTTTGCTCTTTAAGCGAAACACCATTGTAAGTGACCAATTGTGACTTCGGGGGGGGGGATTGCGAACCCCGGTTTAGTTGTTAAGTTAGTTTTTTGTTTTATTTATTTATTTATTTATATTAAACAAATTTATTCATCACCCTTCTCACAAAATGACCCAGGGCGATTCACAATAAAAGCATCAACAGCAATTTTAAAAATCTAAAAAGTTATTAGTCAAATGTTTAAAACTAGCTAAAACCAATTTAAAAAATCTAAAGATTAAAAATTTGCAACTAAGGACAGGGGGCTCAGATAAGCCAAAGGGTTGAGGACGTTATACTGCCCGTCCCCAAAACCCATCCCGACAGCCAGGTTTTCAATCCTTTCCTAAAGGACAGCAACTCAGTCTGCATACGTAAGTCAACTGGTAGGAGGTTCCATAGGGCTGGAGCAGTCACAGAGAAGGCCCTCCTTCTAGTGCCAGACAGGTGTGTGATGGGATGTTCCCGGTTTGCACCGGTTCACTCAAATCGATAGCAACATTCCTGGGTGGTTCGCCGAACCGGTAGCAACCAGCCGAGATTGTTTTGTTTTGTTTTGTTTTTTAAATTTGGAGCCAAAATGGCTCCCAGTTACTGCGCATGCGTGAAACCTTCATCTGATGCATGCACAGTTCTTTTTTTTTTTACTGTGCATGCATCAAATGAAAGTTTGACGCATGTGCACTTCCCGGCAGCCATTTTGGATGTCGGGAAAGGAAGGGCGCAGGGAGCGCCTGAAGAAGCAGCGGTGGCTGCCTTTCCGCACCTGGCCCTGCCAGAATGCCATGCTGTTGTGGCGGTTTGCCGCCACGCAGCCTCCTCTGCTGCTTCAGTAAGTGAGGGGTTTCTGTTTGGGGTGGGTGGGTGGGTTTATTTGTGTTTGGGGTGGGTTGGTGTTTTGGTGGGTGGGTGTATTTTTATTTAATTTTTATTTTATTTCTTTCTTTATTTAATTTATTTACGGGTTTGTGTTGTGGTTGTTTGGTTGGATGGGTGGGTTGAGGGGTGTGTGTGTGTGTGTTTATTTTATTTTAATTTATTTTTGGCCCCACCCACAACATCATGATATCGGGTCCACCCACAACGTCATGCTGTCATGATGTTGGCCACACCCATGATGTCCATGACGTCACGGTATGGTAGGGAAAATTTTGACATCCCATCACTGCTCTCGGATCCGCTCTGGTGTGATGGACAGATGTCCTTGGGGTTTATTTGTTAAGCCAGGTGACCATTCAGAAAAAATTCTGCTCTTTAAGCGAGTTACTCTCTTAGTGAGGCGCTCTTTATGTGAGGTTTTACTGTATGTTGACAAATTAAATGCAGATTGCCTGACTTTATTCGAGTATACCTAAGCAGCTTGCACTCCCATAGAAGCTAATGGGAATGAATCAAGTTGCATGAAAGAATCTTACCTTAACGTGAACTTGGAAAAGGCTTTTGTAATGTTTGTTTAAAAACTGAATCTTTAATCTTGGACAATTGTCAGGGAAGTCCTCAGTATTTTAAAGAACAAGCTATTTTATTTTGAGAATATAAAAATCAGAAATATATTACATATGCTAATTACCTTGTGAACCGCCCAGAGAATGAACTAAGCACTATAGGGAAGTATACAAGTGAAATTGCTATTAAGTCCATCTACATCCAGGGCCTCTCTTCCCAGGAATCTTTCCTTGCAGAGGGAGTTGGAAGATTCTATACTTTATGTTGTTCCTCATGATACGGCCAAGGTATTGGAGCTGTCTTTGCTTAAATGGTCTTAAAGAGTTCTTTTTCTTTCTCCATCTGGTGCAATACTTCTTCATTAGTCACATGATCAACCCATGATATCCTTAGCAGTAGTCCATAGATCCACATTTCAAACGCTTCAATTCTCTTCTCAGATGCTTTAGTCAACGTCTAAGCTTCAACTCCATATAGCAGTGATGGTGAACCTATGACACGCGTGCCAGAAGTGGCACTCGGAGCCCTCTCTGTGGGCATTTGTACAGTCACTCCAGCACAGAGTTTGCCCCACCCCTCTGCCCAGCAGCCCAATGGGAGTGCTTCCTCCCTCCCCCCTGCACAGAGTTTGCCACACCTCTCTGCCCAGCAGCCCAATGGGAGCGTTTCCTTCCTCCCCTGTTTCTTTGTTGGCACTTTGAGATAAATAAGTGGGTTTTGGGTTGCAGTTTGGGCACTCGGTCTCCAAAAGGTTTGCCATCACTGCCATATAGCAACACCGGGGATATGTAACATCTCACTATTCGGATCTTTTTAGCAATAGTTAGATCTCTACTGCAAAACAAGTGTTGCATTTTTATGAAGGTGGATTTTGCTTTTTCTATTCGTATTTTAATCTCTACCTCGGGATCCCAATTTTCATTTAACATACTGTATATACTCGAATATAAGTCTTGTTTTTTAGCATCCAAAATGAGATCCAAAAAAGGGACTTGATTTATACTTGGGTCAATGACCCAGAGGGTCCCAAAACTACGGTGGTGCAAATTCAAACATACATTTTTTTTTAAAAGCACTAACACTACCATATAAATTTGAAAACGAACCCACACAAATGTTTGAATAAATTAATTGTACCACATTTTCATGTATTTTAATTATTGAAACTCACTAGAAGCAGCTGCATTTTCCACCCCCAACTTATACTTGGGTCAATCTATTTTCCTAGTTTTAGAGGTCCAAATTAGGTCCTTCAACTTATATTCTGGATGACTTATAGTCGAGCATATATGGTACTCCCCAAGGACACTTGGCCACTCAGTTACTGATTGACTGCTCTTCTCCAAACAAAGAATAAGATTCAGAGTTCTAATCCTTCTTCTTTCAGAAGGGGTTGGGCAAGGTTTTGTTTTGTTTTGTTTTTGGAGTACAACCCCCTGAATTCCCCAGCCAGCAGTGGCCAGTGAACATGACAGCTGAGGGATTCCGGAGTTCTGCCCCCAAAATGTACATTTCTCAAGGGTCCATTTCCTACCCTCTTTGCCTTCTCCTTTCATGCACAAAAAGAGTGGCAGCTGAAGCATATGTTAATCCAACACAACGGCCGTGCTGGGCTGTGCCTGGTCCATCCCGGGCTGGCTTGGGCTGAGCTCAAGGGGTATTTTGGTCCCGCAAAGTGGCTTCAGGCAGAGAGCTGACGTGAGCATTGGGGGTTGCGCTCTGCGGTTGGTACAGCAAAGAGCCTAAATCCCCCAGCAATCCCCCAGCCACATTCCATAGGCAGAGATCAGAGAGTGGTGGGGTGAACTTCCCACCTGCAGTGACCTTGGGGAGATGGCCAGAGGACATCCCAGGCAGCCCAGTTACCCTCCGGAGCCAAGTCTGGGCAAGAATTCAGAGAACATGGGCCGAAATTGGCCCTAATCCCTCTGGACAAGTGGGATAAAGCCGAGAAGAAGAGCAGATTTCCGGGGAGCTCAAAGGAGGACAGGTGGGGGCGGGGGCGTGAGAAGGAAATGAGTTTAGTTGGATCAGGAATTAAGTTCCATTTTTTCTCGCTCTTTCTTTCTAAGATAAAGGTAAATTAGAGAGAGGCCCCAAAGGATTCCAGCCACTGGCGCTCCTTCCTTTGCTCCAGTTATAGCAGAAGCCCTCTGACTTTTGAAAGCTGGGGACAGGACCCAAGAAATCTGATGAAATTCCCCAAGCATTAACACATGGCAGGTGGAGAACTTTCATCTCTCCTTCCCCTCCCCTAACAATAAATGTCATGAAGCCCCATGGCAAGGTGCCCAGTGGTAGGATGTTGTTATGCACACCACCCAGATCTGATATACAATGACCATTACATAACACTGGGAGCATATCAGCCATGGTGTTAACCTTTCACGTACACAATCAAGCGACCTGGGATTATCAGGCATTATAAACAATGAAAAGAAAGGGGACTGAATGCAGAACATCCAAAAAGCATTCCTCTTCCTCAGCACACATCAACTGGATGAATTGACTTTTGGACAGAACTCTTGGAGACAGAGAGCAAAAAGGAACTTTTCCAAGTCTGCTTCTTCCCTTCTTCCAAACTTCTTCTATTCATATTTTAATCTCTACCTCAGGGTCCCAATTTCCATTCAACATATTGTATATACTCGAGTATAAGTCTAGGTTTTTAGCCTGCAAAATGAGATCCAAAAAAGGGACTTGACTTATACTTGGGTCAATGACCCCGAGGGTCCCAAAACCACGGTGGTGAAAATTCAAACATATAGAGGGTTTTTTTATTTAAAAAAAAATGCACTAACACTAGCATAAAAACTCAAAAACATACCCACACATGTCTAAATTAATTAATTTTACCATATTTTCATGTATTTTAATTATTGAAACTCACTAGCAGCTGCTGCATTTTATACCCACAACTTATACTTGGGACAATCTATTTTCCTAGTTTTCGTGGTCCAAATTAGGTACCTCGACTTATATTTGGGACGACTTATAGTCAAGCATTTACGGTATCACCAGTGGAATATGCTCAATTACAATCATCTTGTTGCTGGAGTAACAAATAAAGAAGCTGAAGATTATCCCTATGGAAATAAGGATGATGCTATTGCTGTGGGACCCACATGTCCCCAGGGACTGCAGTTGTCTTTGAACAACCAGTTCACCCATGACGTTTACACTGGATAAATCTGGAATCTCTCCAGGCAGAATCTGGCAGTTTTGTTACTGGGCAAACAAGGAGATAGTTGCTAAGCAGTACAAATCTGAAAGGAAGTGGATTACACCAGGTCATGCAAAAAACCACATACACACACACTGCCTTACTTCTCTGGCCCTAAAATTGATGGTGGAGTTTTTTTTTTGGGGGGGGGGGGGGCGGCGGCGGGGGGCGGCGGAGAGGCTTTTAATGTTAGTCTGTTGTTGTTAAAGCAGCCACTGAGGACCACTAGACCAGTGATGGGATGATAAAAAATCTTATACCACTCCCTGACGTCACAGACGTCGTGGGTGTGGCCAACGTCATGACATCATGGGCGGAGACACCGTCATGATGTCATGACGTTGTGGGCGGAGCCTAAAAATAAAAAATTAATTTAAAAAATTAAAATAAAACACACACGTACACACGCACACACCCATCCACCCACCACAACACAAAACCATAAATAAATAAAAGAAAGATATAAAATAAAAATTAAATAAAAATACACCCACCCACCCAAACACCCACCAACCCACCCCAAACACAAACCCCTCACTTAAAAGTAAAACAATACAAAACAGTACTTACTTACCCTTGGAAGCGACCGAGCTCCTGCAGGAGGAGGCGGCGCAGCTAGCCGGGCAGCCCAGGGCCTTCCGGCTGGAACCCTTGGCGGGCGGGCCCGGCTCCCGGTGGTGGCCGCAGGAGGAGGAGGTGCAGCTAGCCGGGCAGCCCAGGGCCTTCCGGCTGGAACCCTTGGCGGGCGGGCCCGGCTCCCGGCGGTGGCCGCAGGAGGAGGCGGCGCAGCTAGCCGGGCAGCCCAGGGCCTTCCGGCTGGAACCCTTGGCGGGCGGGCCCGGCTCCCGGCGGTGGCCGCAGGAGGAGGAGGTGCAGCTAGCCGGGCAGCCCAGGGCCTTCCGGCTGGAACCCTTGGCGGGCGGGCCCGGCTCCCGGCGGTGGCCGCAGGAGGAGGAGGTGCAGCTAGCCGGGCAGCCCAGGGCCTTCCGGCTGGAACCCTTGGCGGGCGGGCCCGGCTCCCGGCGGTGGCCGCAGGAGGAGGAGGTGCAGCTAGCCGGGCTGCCGAGGGCCTTCCGGCCGGAACCCTCAGCGGGCGGCCCTGGGCCTCGGCGCTCGGCAACGGCCACAGGAAGAGGAGGCATGCCTAGCCGGACAGCCAGGAGGCCCTGGGCTGCCCGGCTAGCCACAACTCCTCCTCCTGCGGCTGCTGCTGGGCGCCAAGGCAAAGGGGTGCTCGCTGAGGGTTCCGGCCGGAAGGCCCTGGGCAGCCCGGCTAGCCACAACTCCTCCTCCTCCGGCTGCTGCCGGGCGCCGAGGCCGCCCACCGAGGGTTGCGGCCGGGATGGCCTGGGCTGCCTGCTTAGCCACACCTCCTCCTCCTCCTGCAGCCGTCGCCCCAGGCCAGCAGAGCGCGCCTCCTTCTCCTCCTCCGGTTCCAGCAGCGATGGCAGCAGCGGCGACGGGTGGCGGTGGCGACGGCAGCAGCAAGCGGCGGCAAGTGGCTCCAGAGGAGGCTGCAGTCAGGGGCGGCCGGGTCCAATTTTTTTAAAATTGAAGCAGAAATGGCTCCAATTTAGTGCGCATGCGTCAGATTGAGTTTCTGCGCATGCGCACTAAATTGGAGCCATTTTTGCTTCAATTTTTTTTTTAATTTTCCTGCCGATGAGGCGTCCGATCCGGACGCCTCAAAAACGGTTAAACCCCCACGGAGAGCCCTCTGGAAATCCTTAAAACGGTTCTGTGGATCCGGTCAGAACCGGTGTCATCCCATCACTGCACTAGACCCTAACACTATGAAGTTTTATTTGGCTAAAACCTTTTGTGGACTGCAGACACAATTCTGAGTCTGATGAAGTGGGCTTTAGTCATCAAAAACACATGTCAAACAATCAAACAAAACCTGTTAGTCTTTATGGTGCCATGAGGCTTTCTCTGGGTCGTTTTGCACATGGCTACAATATAACAGAAAATGCCACAAAGCAATACAAAGTGTTCGAAACATTGCTTTTAAAAAGCAATTAGTTACAATTGCTTAATGACAAAGGACAAAGTTTCTAAAGTTAACTAGAGTTAGGGTTGTGGTTTTCAAGAAACCAACACTTTACTTTTTCATTTCTCAAAAGTAGCTTAAAGAGTTGCTTTTATTTATCTTTTTTAAAACAACCAGAACACTAAAACCTGTTTGCCTGTACAAAAGTCTCCTGCCCCTTCTATTCCTGCCATGCCCTCAGTATCTGCAATAAGGTAATAGCTAGTGGCAAAAGGTACAACACAAAGCCAGGATGTGAACCATGTGATATGCTCCCTTCACCATATAACAAGCCCTTCTCAGGCTTTTTGAGGTAGTCAATACTTAGAAGTGGCATTTTTTTTCTGCAACCACTCTGGGCTGTGCAACTTACCCAAGGCTACATAGGCTGTTTTTTCTCCCTAGAAGCACAGTGTGGAATTGAACTCCAAATTTAAGGGTCATGCCTGCCACATGACCACAGAAATGTCTGCAGAAGCAGACAGTGCTGGCTCTTCAGCTATGAAACAGAGATGAGCACTGCACCCTAGAGTCGGATACAACTGGCTTTTGAGCAAAGGTGACCTTTACCTTTACCTAGCCAAGTACTGTACCTAATTCACTGATCTATCCAGCTAGCCCTCCAACATACAGTAATGCCTTATACCTCAGACTATTACGGTAAATAGGAGGTATGACTCCACCACAGTGGTTTAGGTCTCTTGCTTCAGAGCCAGAGATTGGGAGTTCAATTCCCCACTGTGCCTGCTGGAAGAAGAGCCAGCCTGTGTAGCCTTTAGGCAATCTGCACAGTCCCAGAGAGCCCCCAGAAGAAGAGAATGGAAAACCCTTCAGCTGCTCCAACCCACGGATGTATAAACAGCTCCTATTATATATAAACTGTAGAGTTAGTCACAACTAAAACTGATCCACTGAACTAATAAGATGTACTGTATATGTGACGTCTTAACAAACTCCATGTCTTTCACTGTGCCTATTTGAGCTGGGCCTAGCATCTAGACTTAGCCCAATGGCTTTACGTTAAGAATAACAGTACAGAGCAGGGGTTCCCAACCTTTTCGCACCGCATCCCATACCACATTCCCCAGACAGCTGAGTGGGCTGGTCACATGGTTCCTCCCACCATAAATGCTGCCGTAAAATACATCAGTGGCTGTCATAAACACATTTACAACAGATGCGAATGCATTTATGACAGTGTTTACGGCAGACACAGGCGTGTTTACACATTTTCCAGCTGTCATAAACCCTTCCACTTTTAGTAGTAGCGAGTATGGTGGTGGGCCACATGAAATGGTGCCATTGGCTGGGTCTGGCCCACAGGATGTAGGTTGGCCACCCCTGGTATAGAGATAACCCTTGTTATTGTGCAGGGCTGTGAAACATTCAGCCTTCCACATATTAATGAGCTACCATCCTCACAACCCAGCAATTAGTCAGGTGGGCTAGGTCTGACAGGAGACGACTACTGGATGGCTAAGGTAAAGGTAAAGGTTTCCCTTGCTCGAAAGCCAGTCGTATCCGACTCTAGGGGTCAGTGCTCATCTCTGTTTCTAAGCCAAAGAGCCAGCGCTGTCTGCTTCTGCAGACGTTTCCATGGTCATGTGGCAGGCATGAGTAGACACTGGAGTGCACGGAACACTGTTACCTTCCCACCAAAGTGGTCCCTATTTATCTACTTGCAAGTTCTTGCTTTCGAACTGCTAGGTTGGCAGGAGCTGGGACAGAGACCGGAGCTCATTCCATCCTGTCCTGCAGTACTCGGGAATCGAACTGCTGACCTTCCGCCTCCCAGTCAGCGTCTTAGTGGCTAAACCCAAATACTGATTCCAAAAAGCTTCATCGGTATCACCTACTTGCAATCCAACCACAGCAGCCTGAGTTCATTGGCAATTCATTCTAGACCCTATGGCCTGTCCATAACATGTTTGCTGTCTGCAAGAGATATCAAGATGGCTCCTCTTCCTCTATCCCACAGACAGAATCTGACCACATCAGGTACTGAAATGTAGCCCAGCCCCACAGACAGCAAGGTAGGTAATAGAGTGCTTGACTAGACCACATCCCAGGACTTTCTATCTTGCTCTGCTTAATGGTAGGTCCGGCCTGGAGCTGGAGAGTGAGTTTGGCTTTTCCATGCCCGCCTGATGAGCTTATAACAGAACCAATAACTCAATCTGGGGGCTTCTTTATTCCTGCTGCTTAAGCTGACCAGCTCTAGAGTTGATAGAACAGGACAGGCCACACAACTATGGAACAGGGACAGAACATCCCTCTAAACCAGCGTTTCCCAACATGGGGCCCACACCCCACAGGGTGACTTCAATTCCCAGAAGCCTCAGTCAGTAGATTGGCTGATCAGTGCTTAGGCTTCTGGGAAGTGAAGTCTAAAAACCAAAGGTTGGGAAACACTGGTCTAAACAAAGCAAAATGTGTGATTTTTCAAATACCAGACCTTAGAAATTTTAGCTTCTGTGGATCAAGTCCACTTGTTGGGGGGGGGGGGGGGCAATTTCCAGAATTCTCCCAGTCAGCCTAGGCCACAGTTGCTTACCAGAGACTACACTGCCTGTGGGATTCTGGGAACTTTAGTCCAAAAAAGCTCAGTTTCCCAAGCTCTGCCATACACAATCCTCACATTATGTAGCGGTGCAACGGCCCATCTCAAAATGCACAACCCAGAGCCCAGGCATGCCATCCCTTGCATGTGATAGATGTGTGGAAGACCAATACTAAACCCAGGCATTTGCCACACCTTTGGCCGAACCCATAGTGCAAATAACACTGCAATCAGCAAGAGATTTCCAGGCATAAATGTCACTGTCAGGTCTCCTGCCCCTCCCCACACTGTTCTCAAATATTAATGCCCAAGTTGAACCATAAACCCACTTGCCAGGATGGACTATAAGCCTGCCAAACTCCACACTCAAGTAACACCCAAAAGGCTCTAATCCAGGATATCTGTATGCCTGAGATGCATCTGCATCTCCGAGGCAGGCCTGTGGTGTGTTAAACAAAAGCAAGCACACATGCGTCTGCATGTCTGTGCACACGTGCACACAGACCAGAGTGATGTCCAGAGCTTTGCCTTTTATAGCCAAGCTATTGCTGCCAAAAGGAATGAATTGTCCTTTAGCCAAAGATCCCTCCCTCCCTCCCTCCTGCACACACTTCCAGGGCTAGCCCAGATCACTTTGGAAGCGCAAGAGGACGCCACCACAGCAAGGAGAATTGTGGTGCTAAGGTGGCTTTGGGCAGGTGCTGTAGCATGCAAACCCTAGAAATTAAACTCTCGCTTTTCTGACCCCAGTGTTTCTCAATCTTTCTCTCCCCCCCCCCCCTTTCCCCACATTGTGCACTGGAAAGGGGAGTCTGTCCAAGTATACTCCAGCCCCTTCTCTGAATGGCATGCTGGGTATTTTAAGCCCTTCTGGGAAATCCTTTCCCCCGTGGCTGGCAAGTAACCAGATCCAGGAATCCCCGAGAACAGAGAGTGTAGAAGGGGGAACCCACCAAGGTCACAGGAGATAGATTGGGGTGGGGACGCTGGGAAAGAGAGAAAAGGAGGCCGAGGCTCCCACTGTGTCTGCGTGGTTGAAAGCTGGCATGAATACATGTCATGCGCACACAACCACCTGCACAGAGGACTTTTCTGCAGGGAGCACATAGTCCAGATAATCTTCTGGCTACAAGTGCATGCAGGGGCATAACGTCAACATTAGGTAAAGGTAAAGGTCTTCCTTGCTCGAAAGCCAGATGTAATCGACTCTAGGGGTCGGTGCTCATCTCCGTTTACAGCCAAAGAGCCAGCACTGTCTGTGTCTGCAGACATTTCCATCAGAGGGGTGCAGGACACCATGGGAAGGTGCTGGACAGGGAGTGGTGGGGATGCCTATTGGGGGGGTTGGGTTGGGGGGAATCCTATACAATGCAATTGGCACCCCAGGGCACCAGAGGCAAGGGTGGGGTGGGCAAAGCCTGATTGCCCAATATACGAGCACACGCCTGGTTTCCATGGACATGTGGCAAGCATGACTAGACACTAGAGTGCACGGAATGCTGTTACCTTTCCTGCTGAAGCAATATTTATTTATCTACAATGGAACACCGACATACAAATGGTTCGACTTACAAAAAACTAGACATACAAATAGAAATCTTGGGTAAAAAAAATATCGACATACAAATTTTTAATAGGAAAAATTCAACATACAAAAAAAAAAACCCCACTGACACCTAGTGACCTCTTCTGGTAATGCAATTGTGTTTTCAACATACAAATTTTTGAACATACGGTGGTAACTCACACAACGATTTTAATCCGTTCCATGGGGCTCGTTGTACGAAACAATTGCTATAAGATACATGCATCGCATAGTGATTTTCCCTATGGGATGCATTGTACAATGATTTTTTTGCTAATTTGAAAAATTGTTGTAGGGTTTTTTCCATAGGGAAAATTGTTATGCGAGACGCCAATTGTTATGTGATTTCATTGCTATATGGGGCAATTGTTGTGTGAGGTTCCACTGTACAGTACAAATAACCTCGTGGAATGGGGGGGAAACTGTATACAGTATAGAGGTTTTACTGTACTGTACTTGCAATTGCTTGCTTTTGAACTGCTTGGTTGGCAGGAACTTCAGCATTACATTGCACAGAATGAGCATAGCTTTGAATTAGAAATCAGAGCCATTTAGATGCTGATATTGTTGGGTTGATGACTTTGGGGCAATTATGTCTTAACCTGCCAGAACACCTACATCTGGACAGCCTTACTCTATTTATACAGTTGACTATCGCTTTGGGAATTTGCCAGCATCAGTGGTCATCATTGATAGTTGAGTTCTGAACGCCCACAATACTGGAAGAGGATCCTGAAGGCTGCAACCCAAAACACTAGACAGGTTGTGGTCCATACTGTTCTCCTCTTGTTGGTATGGGAAAAGGAATTACTTCTCACCAAACTAAACACATACATAACCAGCTGCCAAAATAAGTGGAGCCCCCTCTTTCCAGCTGTCCCATGCGGGGTACAACAACAGGCGGCCAATGCTTCAATCAGGTTTTAGTTGTGAACCTCACTGGGCACTGGTAATCAAAGCCAGTCTGATGCAAAGTAATTTATTTTATGTGTATAACTAATAGGCCTTATATACAGTCCTGGAGAGGTCAACTGCGTGTATACTTCCATGTACAGGGGAAAATATCACATATCTCATAGAATGCATTCCTTTGAGTTCTGGCGCATACACAGAGGCACATTCACATTGCCTTTATTTACACAACGGCACAGCAAAAAGTGTGAGGGACACTGTTTACATGCCTCACATGTGCACATGAACACATACACACATGCCCTTACAGACGGATAAACATCAAATCTATCTTCCACCTTTGCTCAAAAGATCTCATGTCAGTTTACATGAAGACCACTGCAATCTCATCCATTACAGCTACCTTATGAGGTACCATATCTGCCAGTGTATAAGACGCACTTTCCCCCCTTAAAATACACTGGAAAAATGGAGTGTCTTATATGATGGTAACAGCCCCTCCCCGCCCCCGCTGTTGCAGTTTGGTGGCTGCCACTGACTGCTAGGAGACAGGCAAAGGGCAGCTTCCAAAGGAACGATCTTGCTTGGGCGATCCTGCCCTCCCTGCCTCCTGATGGCCTGCAGTGGTGGGCCAGGCGAGCGAGATCACTCCTTTTGGAGCGATCTCGCTTGGGCAATCCTGCCTTCATCGCTTCCTGGCAGCCGGTGATAGTGTGGAGGGTGGGCAAGATCACTCCTTTTGCTCGTCCGATCCTGCCCTCCCCCACTTCCTGGAGTTAAAATGTAGAAAATTATTTTTTCCTTAAGAATGTGTATAAAACCCAGGGTGCGTCTTATACACCAGTAAATATGTTATATTAGACTGTGAATTGGTGACTGGCTTAAGAACCTCTGTTCCTTTTATGAGCTTATTTATTTATGTATTTATTTACCACAGATTTATATACCGCCCCACTCAATAGACTCTGGGCATGCATACACAGCACCTCACTGGCCATTCAGCAACAATTAAAAAACAATATAAAAAACAGTTAAAACTAAAAGCCCTTTCAACATAACAAAGCTCCCCCCCCCCCCGGGCGCCTATGCCTTTATTAATCCCTTAAAACAGGTATAAAAATGAAGACAATACCCTGTCTTAGCCACTCTCCTCCACTGCTACTGCTCCCACCCTGTATTTCTGCATAGGGCTTCTTCTGCTTGTTTGTTAAAGCGCTTGTCCACCATAGGAGCAAAGATGCCACAGGGAAGTTGCCACATGTTTTTCATGTCATTCCTGCTTACTCTCATAACTTGCTCATGACTTGACAAGTTCCCTATTTTCCTCTGGTTTGTTCCTACATCAAAATGTCAGGCACCACTTGCAGTTTAAGCACTTTCCCCCATGGCATTTAAAAACCCAATCTCCACTAAGCAAAACAAAACAAAAAAAATAGATGGGCACAAACAAGCTCTTCGGAGATATGAATTCTTGGGTTGGTAAAGGTGTTAGACTAGATGACTCTTCCCACGTTATGACTTCGCTGGTGTAAACAGCACTGACCTATTAATTTCAGGGCTATCCAACTGGTTTCTCCTGCAACGTTCACAATTATGGGAGAAACTAAATAGGTGCTCTGGAAATAATTGCGATGATCTGAAACACTGATGTACAAGTAATAAACTCTCTCTCTCTCTCCACAACACCCCATTCCCATGATAATACTGTATTATTAGTAAGGCTGCAATGTAGTCCATCAACCAGACTGATCAGTTAGAAATCTTGGTGGATAAAAAGATGACTGTAAATAATGAAGCTGTAGTTTTAATTGTTAATAGTTTGCAGTATAAATACTTAAGAACCTATATACAGTTAAACCTCAGTTAACATAATTCATGCATTCCCTGAGACGTTTCTTAAAGCGAAAATTATTTGAACTGAATTTCCCATAGGAATGCATTGCATGCAATTTCCCATAGGAATGCATTGAAAAATCAATTAATCCATTAAAATTTTTTTCTTAAACCAAGCCACTATTTTCTATGGATTTCCTTTTGTTATGCGAAGTTTATGTTAACCTAGCCATTTGTTAACTGAGGTTCCACTGTATGGTTATTTTAAAAGGTATTCAGAAGGAAATACTTTATTTTTAATATGGTGCCAGCTAATTTAGCCCTTTGGGTGTCAAAAGAATCTGTATTAATAACATGATAATAACATTTTAAAAGACCCAAACAAAACTGATTAAATTGCTTCAGAGCTGTTGTTTTATTCACATGCAGTCTGAATTACATCTGATCAAGTTAAAATGCATACAATTAGCTAGCTTAGATTTCTTTTCCCAAGCAAAGAAACAATTTGTTTTGCTTTGTACTGTTGTGTTTTTATTGTTACCTGCAGCTCCAAGACACCACTGGCTAGTCAGGGGTTGAGAGGGTGCACAACTCAAAACATAAATAACAACAAAACATGGGTTCACAATCTAAACAGCTCTTTTTGCTTCAGAACGAAATCTTTCTCCTACCCATTGTACCATACCAGCAGGGGGGTTCTGGGAGATGTAGTCCAAAAAAAGTAAGAGTGAGTCTTTAAAGCAGCGGTGCCCAAACTTTTCAGGCTGTCGGCTAGTCACGTGGTTCAGAGGGCAAGCTCACTATGGCCTGGGGGCCAAATCCGACCCCTGACGCCAATTCATCTGGCCCGCAAAGCCCTTGTTGCTCCCGGAAGCCCATATGGGCGTGTTTTATTTCCACTTCCAGGAGCACCGAGGGCTTAGTGGGCCAGATGAATTGGCATTGGGGGCTGGATCCAGCCCCCAGGCCGTAGTTTGGGCACCCCTGGTTTAAAGTGCTACAAGGTTTTTGTTTTGTTTTGCTTTGCTCTTTGATATGCTTTTAAAAAGTAATGTTTTCCAACTCTGCCATGACCACTTCGCCAAATTCTCTCAGCCACAATCAACCCTCTGGACGTCTCTTACCTTTGTAGGTCAGGTAGACGCGGGGCGCCCCGATGAGGCTGCCCTGATGCAGATGGCAACAGCAGCCCAGGAGTAGCCCCAGCAGCAACGTAGGGAGCCAGGGCATCATGGCAGGGGGGGAAGAGTCTTTCATGCACCTGAGGGAAGAGAAGAACTACGTGAAACCTGGCCCCTGCTACGGCACAGGGGCATGTCTGGAGGCTGTACACACATGGCTGGCGACTTCGCTACTGGCAGGGGAAGGGCTGGCCTAGAGAGCGCTGCTTTGGAGTAACAGAGATCAAAGCTTCCTTCCTCGTCCATCCTACCGGGCACCCATCCAAGCAGTTGTAACCCGAGTGGCGGCAGCGGCTGATGGGCACTTCAAAGGCTAGGTCTGCCTATGCCAGCTTCGGCTAGAGCAGCTAGACTCTCCCACCCACCCCCCACCTCCCCAGCCGCCCTCCTTCTCCTTCCTAGAGACCAGCCAGCGGCACTTTGAAGCTGGGCTGTGGCAAATGGGAGTCCCCAGTTGGGTAGTCCTCTACAACGCCAGCCGCCCCAAGGAAGAAGAAGAGCTACCTTGCGCTAACTACTTTGTAGATTTTTTTGGGGGTGGGGTAGGGGACGTGTGTGTCGCATGCCACTCCCTTGGCAAGGGTGCCCCCTGCTGTAGCTATACCGTAGACTTAGAGGGGTACAAAAGGTCTCCCTTGATCGAAAGTCAGTCGTATCTGACTCTAGGAGGCGGTGCTCATCTCCGTTTAGAGCCAAAGAGCCAGTGCTGCCAAGGCCGTGGCAGGCTTTGCCCATCCTGAGTTAACAGTTTGCCCACCTTCAAACTCCTGGCTGCTTATATATTGGTTACCGGTGTGCCTCTGGGTGCAATTCAAGGTGCTGGTTATGACATTTAAAGTCCTGCATGGTAGTGGACCAGGTTACTTAAGAGACCATGTTGCCCTGAGAACATCTGCCCGTCCCACTAAGGTGGACCGGAGGGACTCTCTTCAGGGACCAATGGCTGGAGAGGCTCACCTCTCCAGCACTAGATGGAGGGCCTTTTTGGTATCCGCCCTGGCCCTTTGAAACCTCCTGCCAATGGACCTCCGCCTCCAACCACAACTGCTGGCCTTTAGGAAAGACTTAAAGACATGGCTGGCCCAGCGGGTGTGGAGTGCTGCTGTTTGGATCTACGCCACCCTGCTGGCTCATATGACCACCTGACAATTTGGTAATGGGGATTTTAGAGTTTTAGATGCGAGATTTTGTGATTTTAAGAGTTTTAGATTTCAGAGATTCTAGAGGTTTTGTTCACCCCAGCACTGCCTGTGTCTGCAGACGTTTTGGGGACACTCAGTGCCGAACCTCACAGAACCTTCCCCAACAAAGTGTTACCTATTTATCTGCTTGCAATTTCTTGTTTTCAAACTGCTAGGTTGGCAAGAGCTTATATACAGATCGGGTCTCTAACTGCTAACCTGCCGGCCTCCCAGTCGTCAAGACCAGTGCCTTAACCACTAAGCCATCCCAGACTTAGCGAGGAGAGCATTTTAATCTCCCTCGAGGGCATGGAGCTTCGGGCTGCCCATTCTGGGTGCAGGCTGCTTCGGTTTTGCTCCGGGCCTCCTGGCGCCATCACTCTCCCCGCCAGAGGGGTAGGCACGACAGCCATCCCTCCCCTGCGCCCCAGCCGGGCTATAATCTTCCCCATGCCACGCAACAGGTGCCAGGGGACAATGCCAACAGCCTCCCCCCGCCCCGCCCGGCCCGCAGGGGCTGGGCCTTTGATCTGAATGCCAGTCCCGGATCTCCCTCCCCTCCCCTTGCTCTCGGTGTGTGTGTGTGTGTGTGTGTGTGTGTGTGTGTGTGTGTAAAAAAGCCTTCTATCCCATCTTGTCCCAGGTACAGGCGGCGTGTTACAACCTGAGGCTTCCATACCTGAACCAGGTGCAGCTGTGGAAGCAATGCATGCTGGGATATAGAGTCCCGAATGGCCCCAGGTGACAAAGGCGTCAACTTGCCTTTGCCCCACAGCCCCCCCTTACACACATACACACGCACGTCCTGCGCCAGTTCTTCATAACTGTTACCCTCTTGATTTTATTTATTTATTTATTTGCTGGAGGAAATCCGCTCCGGGGACGCCCGATTGAGGTTCCTTTCATGCCCCCAAGATCTTTTTCCCCATCAAAGAGGTCCCTATTGATCTCCTTGCAACGTCTTGCTTTCGAGCTGTTAGGTTGGCAGGAGCTGCGACAGAGACGGGCGCTCACTCCGTCATGCAGCACTCGGGTCTTGAACTCCCGACTTGTCGACCTTCCAGCTAACAAGGCAAGCTTCTTACCCCCTGAGCCACCGCGGTCCACGTATATTCCCCATCAAGATAGCCACTGAAGACGGGGGGGGGGGGGGCTCACACGTTGCACACGGATTTGTGCCAGGGTTCCCCCCCCCCCCCCCCAGCTTGGCTTGGTCCCCTTGGTTGGAGCCGGGGAGGGAAGGAAACAGGGCAACTCTCGCTTCACGTCGAAAGTGGCAGGAGGCGCGTGGGGCAAATGCCGTGGTCTCCCCCCACCCCACCCCCCTTCCCAGGGGAAAACCCCACAACAAGATCCCTGGGAGGCGAACGAGCGGTGGCGGCGGCGGCAGCGGATACAAGCCACGGAAGCGGGGGACTCCAGAGCTGCGAGTTCGAATCTCCGCTGGGCCAAAGGAAACATCGGCTGACGGGAAGGGGGCGGATCTGGCATTAAATCTCTCTCCCATACTTTTAACATCCTACGAGATCAGAGGCAATTGAGTGACACTTAAGGTGGTGGTGGTGGTGGTGCTAGCTGAGTGGCTTTCTAGGGAATCCGGCCGAAATGCGGAGCAGAAGTGTCTCGAAAGGGCACCACAGAGAGCTTTAAGACAGGGGTGCCCAAACATTTCAGGCCACGGGCGTCACGTGGTTCAGTGGGCCGGTCAGTGGTTCCTCCCCCCCCCCCCCAAACAGAAGTAAAACACGCCTTGCGATCTGTTTGGCAACAGGATGAGATAGATTTTAAGATGCTATTTTCTCTGCTTAAACCAGGGGTGCCCAAACTACGGTCTGTGGGGCGGATCTGGCCCTCACACCAATTCATCTACCCTATGGCACCCTCATCGCTCCTCGGAGCAACGCGCAACCATATGGGCGTGTTTTACTTCCAAGAGCAACAAGGGCGATGCAGGCCAGATGAATTGGTGATGAGGCCGGATCTGGCCCACGGGCCATAGTTTGGGCAACCCTGCTTTAAGAGGAGGGAAGGCACACCCACCCACTGGAGGCGAAGAGCGCTTTAGGGGAAGGAAAAAAAGGTTCAAAGACTGAGAAGCACTGCCAAAAAAGAGAGGGGGTTTGGAGGGGGGGCAGGAAGAGTGTTTAGAACATATCGGGTGCAAGAAAAGGGCCAAGATCACAAGTATTGGGGAGGGGGCGGCGGAAAGTGGAGTGGATCCCAGCGCGGCAGGAATCCGAACCATAGTACTCACCCCTGCCTTGACTCCCTCCCAGTGTCACGATCAGTCAGTCCCGGGACTCTTCCAAGCTGGCTATGCCCGTGGTGGGGAAAAGTCTCCGAGGGATGTACCTCCAGAAGGACAAGCGCAGGGACACATCTTGGCTGGGTCCCCACTCCACAGTCGCTACCGGGGATCCGAGGCTTCTCCCTTGAGTGGCCGGGGGTGGGGTGGGGTGGGGTAGAGGAGAGACGAAACGGGGCGCTGCGGAACGTCTCCCACAGGACCAGCGCAACGTGTAATCGGCTTGCGAGAGAGCCTTGGCTTGGTTCGCAGCACCAGATAGCCAGACCCGGCCTTCCCCCGAGACGTGCTGGGATAGCTTAACCCCTTCGCTTCAGCCGCAACAAAAGTTTCCAGGGATGCTTTCGGGATCCAGTGCATGAGGGATCCAGTGCATCAGGGGACGACAGAAGAAGACTGGTGACGAGTGGGATTCCACTGAGGAATCTGGCCCTCCTCTACTTTCTTTGATGAAGGGAAGAGAAATCAAAGTTTTGAAAAGTTGCTTTTCTGGATCGCAGCTCCCAGAAGCTGGGGAATTGTCCTGAATCAGCCAGCCAGACCAAGGGCAGGCAATGTTCATAAAAAATCCTGGAAGCAGGACCATGGCCAGGATTCTAGAGGTGGGTGGGCAAATATTTTTTTCAGGATGAGCAACAATGTCATATAAATAAGTCATTTATATACAAGTTATTTATATACAAATAGCCGGGAGTTTGAGTGTAAGCAAACTGCTAACTCAGGGTGGGCCAAGCCCCCCTCTGGCCCCGGCCCTGTCACCCTGACCATCCGCTGGCTATGTCCCTGCCTGGAAGCCTAAAGAAACGATCTTCTCTAAAGATTTGGGAGGGGACTGCGGTGGCTTAGTGGTTAAGACGCTGGACTTGAAGACTTGAAAGGTTGGAGTTCGAGACCTGAATATTGCAGGATGGAATGGGCTTCCGTCTCTCTCCCAGCTCCTGCCAACCTAGCAGTTCAAAAGCAAAAAACTGCAAATAGATAAATAGGGACCACTTCGATGGGAAAAGTAACGGTGTTCTGTGCACTCGGGTATCTAGTCATGCCTGCCACGTGTCCACGGAAACGTCTGCAAACACAGGCAGAGCTGGCTCTTTGGCTATGAACAGAGATGAGCACTGAACCCTAGAGTCAGATACAACTGGCTTTCAAGCAAGGGCGACCTTTACCCTTTACTAAAGATTCAGGACACAGGGAACTTTTCTTTAATCTTAGCTAGGCAGGAGGAGAGCTTGAGAGTCAGCCAGGCAAGGCAGGAAGGCATGAGCAGGACCCATTCCTCTGGAGCTGTTTGCATCCTGCTTTGCCACACCTTTGAGTTCTCCCCAGCAAGAAGTGGGGCGGCCCCTGTGGGGGCCAGAAAAAGGAGGGAGTACCTGGTAAGGAAGCCTGCCAAGGAGCTAGTGGTGATCTGCCAGATCTGCATGAAAGAAGGCAAGGTGAGACAGACACCTTGGCAAGAGGGGCTGGTCATTTGTCTTTCTTCACAGACTTGTTTCCTCTCCCCTTCCACGTTCAAATCCAGCTGGTTCCACCCCTCAGTTTGATATCAATTGGGTCAAGTTGCTTACACTCAAACTCCCGGCTATTTGTATATAAATAGAGTAAAGCGGTGGAGCCAGCCTAAGGCATGTCCACTGCCCAGGTTGGCAGCAGTGGGGCTTATCCAGTGATGGGATGTTACCGGTTCGGATCGGTTTGTCTGAACCAGTAGCACCCCATCAGGAGGGGTAGCTGGGGGTGGTGGTGGTAAAACCCCGGGTGACCGGTTCAGTCACCTCTCTAGCCCAGTGGCGTCGCGCAGCGTTGAGCCGCCTGGGGCGAAGAAGAAAATCGCCGCCCGCCCCCCCGCTCGCTGCCCCCCCCACCGCTCGCCCCCCCCCAGGCAGAAGGCGCTCCCTCCCCTGCTGAATAGTGGGCACCCCCCCCTGCCAGCCCGCCGCCAGAAGTTCGAAAAAGGTAAAGATCGCGGCTCGACTGCGGGGGTTAGCTGGGATCCCGAGGGTTCCCCCCATCCTCGCCTAATCCCCGCAGAGCCGTCCGCGTGCACGCCCGAGGATTCAAAAGGGTAGGAATACCCTTTCGAATCCTCGGGCGTGTGCGTGGGCAGCTCTGCGGGGGTTAGGCGACGATGGGGAAAACCCTCGGGATCCCAGCTAACCCCCGCAGTCGAGCCGCGATCTTTACCTTTTTCGAACTTCTGGCGGCGGGCTGGCAGGGGGGGGTGCCGACCCACCCACCCAGCCAGCTTGCCGTCAGACTGGGCGCTCGTCGGGGGGGGGGGTGGCGCCATAGCGGGGAGCCCCTGGCTGCTGGCTGGGTGGCTGGGGGGGAGGAGGTGGGCAGCGCGCGCGTGCAGGACTTCCCAGGTGGAGGGCGAGCCTTTTGCTGGTGATCGCTGCTCGCCTCCGTGGCCGTCCCATTGGCTTGGGTACTCCTTTAACCGGCCTCGGTCGCCAGCAACCGAGGCCGGTTAAAGGAGTACCCTAGCCAATGGGACAGAGGCGAGCAGCGCTCACCAGCAAAAGGGCCGCCCTCCGCCTGGGAAGTCCTGCTTCCTTCCTAAGCCCAGGCAGAGGGAGGAGGCCAAAGTGGTGAGGACATTTTGCCGCCCCCTGAAAGCCGCTGCCCGGGGCATCCGCCCCCCCCCGCCCCCCCCACGCTACGCCACTGCTCTAGCCCCCTCCAAAAATGTTTTTCCAGGCAGCCAAAATGGCTGTCTGGAACTGCGCTTGCGTGAAACCTCTGTTCGACGCATGTGCAGTTCTATTTTTTTAGTACGTATGCATCAAATAGAGGTTTGACGCATGCACACTAAAAAAAAGAACTGTGCATGCGTCAAACGGAGGTTTGACACATGCGCGGTCATTTTTATTTTATTTTTTTAAAAAATTGCTCCACCCACGACATCATGACGTCATGACATCAGCTACACCCATGACGTCGCTGATGTCACGGTGGGGTAGTGAAGATTTTGTAAACCCACCACTGGGCTTAGAAGTGGGGAATTATACTTTGGGGGACTTCACACTTCAGAACTGTAGCCCCCACCCCAATATATCTCCAATCTCTGTTTAAAATATCAGCTAAAGAGAGAGCCAATCGGTTAAATGAAACAATATATGTTACTAGCTAAATCTATGGTGTGAAATGTGTGGTTTATTCCTTACCATAAGTGGCCTGAGCTGATGAGAGGGACCAGCTCAAGACATTTTGCTCTCTGTTCTTAAGGTCAGATGGGATTGTCTCACAACTGCTACATGCTTCACAGAAAGTACCTTTGTTGTTCAGTCGCACAGTTGATTCCGACCCTCCACCTTTCTCAGCATCAAGGCTTTCTCAAGTGAATCCTCTCTTCTCATTTGATGTCCAAAGTACTTTAGCCTCATCTTTACTATTTGACCTTCTAAGGAGCAGTCAGGGTTGATTTCTTCTAAGATTGACCTATTTGTTCTCCTCGCTGTCCAGGGGACTCTCAAAACTCTCCTCCAACACCACATCTCAAAGGCGTCTATTCTTCTGCGCTCAGCATTCCTAATGGTCCAGCTCTCACAACCATACATTGCCACCGGGAATACCATTGCTTTGACTATACGAATTTTTGTTTGCAATGTGATGTCTCTATTTTTCACTAAGTTCCCCAGGTTTCTCATCACTTCCCTCCCAAGAATCAGTCGCCTTTTTATTTCATGGCTGCAATCACCATCTGCAGTGAGTTTTGATCCAAGGAAAGTAAAATCTGTCACTGCTTCTACTTCTTCCCCATCTATTTTCCAGGGACTGATAGGGCCTGTTGCCATGATCTTGGTTTTCTTTATATTGAGTCTCAAGCCAGCTTTTGCACTTTCTTCTTTCAACCTAATCAGGAGCTTCTTTAAGTACCTAAAAGGAGCTAAATTTTACTTTGAAACTGGTCATGGAAAGGCATCTTCCACCTTGTTTACAGGAAGTGCACAGTAGGCTGATGCAGACACACACTTCTGCCCTCCAACATACAGGTACAGTATATTCGGAAGCAATGTTTCCCATCCTTTGGTTTTTGGACTCCAATTCCCAGAAGCCTAAGTCAGTACATTGGCTGGTTCAGTGCTTTGGGGCATTGACTTAGGCTTCTGGAAATTGAAGTCCAAAAATCAAAGATTGAGAAACACTGTTCTGGAGGGTTAGAACGCCTGCCTTCTCCTCCACAACAGACAATGTCTGCCAGTAGAGATGGATAATCACATTCTTTCTGTGATGAACAGAAAGTAGAGTTTTGGTTTTATGGCCGTTGGGCTTCAAGGTTACTTTCTTGAGCTTTGGGTTATATTACATACATGACATGATATATAACAACTGTCCCACAGTGCTGGAGAGAGCTGCATGATTTGCCCATTCCTAATCTGCCTACAAAGGGGACTGCGGTGTCTTAGTGGTTAAGACAGTGAACTTCCAACTGAACGTTCGACAGGTCAGTAGTTTGAGACCAGAGTGCTGCATGACAGAGTGAGCTCCTGTCTCTGTCCCATCTCCTGCCAACCTAACAACTTGAAAGGAAGACATTGCAAGTAAATAAATAGGCACTTTGGTGGGGAGGTAAACAGTGTTCCATACACTCCAGTGTCTAGTCACGCCTGCCACATATCCACGGAAATGTATGCAGACGCAGACAACGCTGGCTTCTTGGCTATAAATGGAGAAGAGCACTGAACCCTAGAGTCAGATACAACTGGGTTTCAAGCAAGGGAGACTTAATCTGCCCACTGGATGGCAATGATTCTCTAGGAACAAGGGTCTTTCCTAGCCCTGCCAACATTTGGGTCAGGGGCCCCTGCAATGGCTCAAGTACTGAAATACAGTCCTTAAAGAGTTGTTGTTGCTTTACAGTAGTCTCTGGCTCATAGCAACTATGAGAAGGAGCATGGTGAAGTGCTTATGGCTCTAGGGCCTCCTCTAGTACAGTCTAAGTTGACAATGCATTTTCCTTGCAAGTATGATGGGCCAAAGAAAACACCCTAAAGACACACATGCATATATTCTGACAAGACAATAAAATGATTTAGAGAAAGTAGAACATACATTGTGAAAAATATAGTCCACAGTTACTGTGTATTATACATTTACAGAGAGTGATCATTGTTTGACTCATGGAAACTCAAACGGAGGCTAAACAGCTGATACATTTCCAACACAAACTTTTCCAAGGGCATGTATATTCAAATATATATCATATTCTCATGTCATCATGTTTTCAATACATAAAGTATATGTTGACTTCCAAATATCCAAGTAAAATTAGAAAGTTGGCCAACAGACACCTACAGATTGCATGGAGGATAATCATAGTTCTGTGGTATAGCATGTTGATATGTGATACTTTGATATGTTATTGATATGTGATATGTGATACTTTGATATGTTTTATGTGATATTTTATGAACTATGTTGTTAGCTGCTCTGAGTCGCTTCGGCAAATAGAGCGGCATACAAATCCAAAATACAGATATAGTACAAAAATACAAATGTGCTTTATAGACATACACTCCCAGGTTCTTCCTCCTATTATTCAAGTAATGGGGAATGGGAAAGGTTTTAGTACCATGACCCTGGAGAGCTGTTGCTAGTTAAGAATATATTGTAGTGGACTAGGCAGGAGATATTGTAGAACTGTCCTTGAGTCAATACAGGGAGCCCAGATCCATTCCCTGGAAAAATCCTTGTCCAAGACTGTGGCAAATTATTGCCTGTCAGCATGCAGATCATGGAGGGCAAAACATGATGCTGCTGGACTAGAACTCCCATTTTTAGCTCATGTTTAACAAAATCAAGGGGTACATAAGTTGTTTTGAGCATGTGAGCTTAAGCTGTCAAGTAGGGTCTACCTCCATGGGTCTCTGCCAAGAATATATGCTGGGTGCACTATGGATCTTTTCTCCAGGTATGACCTCTCCCCTGGAAACAAGAGACAAGATGGACCAGAAGGGAAGGGAATGTGAGAAAATCCTGTCAAGGAGTTCCCTCCCCAAAAGAGGGACAAAAAACAAGACAGAAGAACTCAGGTCAGTTGACAGGAAAGGAAGACGAGTGAGACTGAAGACTGGACTAGTGTTTCAGAGTAGGGCAGGACAGGGAGGAATCTCACCCTATGGCAGTGATGGCCAACCTTGGCACTCCAGGTGTTCCTGGACTTCAATTCCCAGAAGTCCTGATCAGCAGGAGTGCTGATCTGGACTTCTGGGAATTGAAGTTTAAGAACACCTGGAGTGCCAAGTTTGGCCATCACTACCATAGGGTGTATGCTGGATACACAGAAGGAAATCTTCCTTTGGTCTACATCCTCCTTTGTTCCCTACTGGAAGACTTGACCATGGAGGACTCTAGAAAATCTGCAAAGCAAGTTGAGACCAGCAGCTTCACCTGAAAGGAATACTATCCAGCTATGATAACAGAACCGTCCCTAATTCAGCTGCTCTGCTTGTGATGTGAGAGACAATGCAAGCACTTGTGACAGCTCGCGAAGGACATTTTGACAAGAAACTGATTGGTTGGACAGCCTGGGCATTGGGTGTAGTAACAGGAACCTCAAACCATCCCATAGCCCTCTAATTCAATGGACCAGAGGTAATTTCCCTATAAAGACTACAGTGACTTGAACAGTATGGTGGAGATGTGATGTAAACAGTTTGGAATAAAAATTTGCTGGTTAAATTGGCTGCTTTTTCCAAGTCTCCTTCAAGATGACGAACTGGTGTCTTTCATGGTCCCCATCCTTTCAGATAAGAGATAAGCCTCTATAGTTGCCCATCCCTGCCCTAGCCATCACTGGACTAGTTGGATAACTGTACAAGACAACTTCCTACGTTCTTTGTATGATCTTCTGCCCAGGAAGACTCAACACAAACTGACCTCCAGAAAACCTCTGTTCACAGGCGCAGGAAACCAACACCCTTCTTGTATCATTTTAAAAATAATAGCACTTAAGGGAAATATTGTCTGTAAATGAATATATTTCTGCATTTTGTACATAGAATATCTTGCCTCAAGAAGTGGGGCATACGGAAAGAGCACAGAATAATGGGAGTTTCCATGTAAAATGACTCTGATTTAAAAAAAAAACACACCACACAAATAGAAACCTACAATGCACAGTGAGAGAATGTCTTCTCTTTCCAATCGCTAAAGGGTTACCCTCCCCCACCCCATGCCCAAATTTCCCAGACTCATGCAAATGCCTCTTTTCAGTTTACAGCCTTATTGTTAGGAATTACTGTTCTTGCCCCCACCCCACCCCATCCTCTGTGCCTGCCACACACAGCAGGAATTGTTCCCACGGCTCCAGATCTCCCTAAACTCTTGGAAAGGGGATGGAGGAGCAATACTAAAGGAGAGAGGAAAGGATATGTTGAGAGAGGGGGGCAAGTGAAATGAGCCTGGTTCAGGGAGGGGGTTGTGATAATTCCCACTGCCAGCAGGTGCTGATCGAAGGCGTTCCATGGGGACAGGGGAACCTAGCAACACCCTCTGGAGCGCAAAGAGGGTGGAGGCAGATGGGACCTGAAAAAATAGCTGGAGAATGGGGGAACCCATCTCCCCTAGATTAGAAGAACATCATTGGTGGGCCAAAAAAGCTGTCATAATCCACAGCACAATCATTTGTGGGGGGAGAGAGAGGGTGTGTGTGTGTGAGTGAGTTGGGTATCTAGCTATGGAGACAGAGGATAGGAGTTCATTTCCCCAATGTGCTCCCTGAAAGAAGAGCCAAAGGTGTAGGCATGGCATACAAGATAAGGCCACAAGATAAGGGGTGTGTGTGTGTGTGTGTTTATTTTAATTTAGTTTTATTTATTTTTATTTTTTAATTTTTTTGCCCCGCCCACGTCATGACATCAGCCCTGCCAACGACATCATGACATTGGCCACACCCACAACGTCCGTGACATCACGGTGTGGTAGCAAAACATTTGTCATCCCATCACTGGGTGTGGCGTGGCCCATACATACCAGTTTTTAAGATCTTCTAAGTCAGGGGTTCTCAACATATGGCCCGGGGACCGGATTTGCCCTGTGACACCATTTAATGTGCCCCCCCTGCCTCCACCACACCTGGAAGTGCTGTGTATGGCAAGTAGGGCAAAATGGCCACCAGACCCCTGAAGCTGTCTGAGGGAGAATGACCCGGCCCTCGGCTTGAAAAGGTTGAGAATCCCTTTTCTAAGTATTCCCATAATGGAATATAGGTCTGTTAGAATTTGCTATAGATCCCCAAGGCTTCCAAAGGAAAAAAACATATTGCTTACAATCAAATGGTATTGTGCAAATATTATACTCTCTGCCCTTGAAAGGATATTCATCAATAAAGAGAAAAAAGAGACAAGTGATTGAAAAACGGAGGTTTGCAAACTGAAGGCAAGATTGGTTAGACTTCCTATAGTTTTCTATGACTAAACCAGAGAAAATATTCATTTGAAAGCATCCTGTTTTCACTGTCTTGTTTCTAATAACACTTGAATGATTTAACAGGCATCTCTGGACATTTTGCACCAGTGAAGGACAGGCTTCAGAATAAAAATACTCCAAAGATGGCAGCTAAGCAAGCCTAAAGGATGCGGGTACCATCTTCCACCATTCCCTACAAGAGCATGGAGTATTTAGGCTTCCTTTTTTTAAAAAATGCGGAGATCAGACAGCTGCCAATGTGGGAACTACAGCTGGAAGCAACCCAGATGTAGAGAAGCATATGTGAAATTATACTACAGTTCAGAAAGCAGAGAAGGTAAATCACTAGGGAGTACATTCTAGCCCTGGGGCCTTGGCTGTGGCATGTCAGGTATTGCTTCCCCCTCCTCTCTTGAAGTCTAGGATTTGTCTCTCTCTTTCTGTGTCTGCTTTTATGCAAACCTACATAGATGGCAATTCTCCCTTCCCACTCTGACTCTTTTCAGCTAGGGCTCCTGCAGTTATACTTTCCATGGTGCCTTTGGGAGGCAGGGAGCAGGCGGTCATCACCTCTTTGAAGTAATGATCACGAAGTGAAGATTGAACAGGCTGACAACTGATCCGCAGACAATTGCAAGCAACCCTTTTCCTCTGTGCCTTTTCTTGTTCCCAACTCATAGGTTGGCGAATCATCTGGTCTCAATCTTAGGTGATGCCCTGCCTTTATTGGGTTCCTTCTAGCAAGGAAAAAAGGCTGCAGGAAAATATCCATTCTAAAAAAAAAAAATCTTTTGGGCCAGGAAAAATCTAAACAGTACTCCTGATGTCCATCCCCCCCGTCTGGCCAAGTTATTCTGCTATGGTAATAAAGTAGACCATATTGCCAGTGACTCAATGCCAAGTGTCAGGCAGCGGTTAACTAACCTGACAACCCTAAGGACTAACGTGATGGTCACCAAGTTGATTAAATTCCACGTGAATCCATCTTGATGGAAGGCAGCAGCTTCATCCATCCTGCCCTGGGGCTGAGGAGAACTTTGCATGCCAAAAGGGCTCAGGACCAGAATGTGACTCACGGAACTGGATCAGTGGTATGGGTGTCATGCTGCGACATGGAAGGCCACTGCACTATTTTCTCAGGACAGTCTTCATGGCTGATTGCCATGAGGATTGTCAATATTCAGATTCGGATAAGGCAGAACCTACTGTCCCAATGCTGGGTCCTGAAATGGCCCAACATAAACTGGAACTCCACAACAAATATGGGAGGATGTTGAGCTTTTAGAATTTATTTATTCTTAGCTTTAATTATAGGATAATAGTCCAATTGTTTAAATCATGTATACTTCCCATTTGCTGTGGTTGACACTCATTCTACGCAAAGGTCTGTGTCACAAAATCAAGTCAGTAGTTCTTTGCAAAGTCTTCAGAAAGTTTAGCATTAATTCTCCAGATCTGTTTCCATGGTTTTTTTTATCTCCCCCCCCTTAAAATCCCTAGGAGGAAGCATTCTATAATCTCAAATGCCTCTGTTTCATTTATCATAATTGTTATTTGCTCATTTTATCAAAGCCATAGCTGACACAAGACTGCACAGTAGCCCTCAGTTTTAGCAATTGACATCAAGTGTAGGCCTCTTGATTATGGCACAGATTGAGATGGTACTCAGTCCTGCCCTTGACGTTCATCTAGGCTGTGCCCTGGCTGACTAGTGCTGGAGGCAGCCATGACTGTCCTTCATCTAGCATCTTCATATGGATATATCTCATGGCATCTGCAGAAGTGAAGAGTCTGGCCACCAGAGGCATGGAAAAGAGGCACCCAAGCCTACCGCTGAATTTAAGCCAGTCCATAATCCAACAGCCACAAGAACATCTTGAAAACACTATTCTAGGATGTTATTCTGTAGAGAAGATTTCAAAGTGAAACCACCATCTTCTTTGCTTCTTTGCTCAACCCAGCTCTGATCCGCCAAACAAACAAAGAAGCAGGAGGAGTAACCAGCAACACAGTCCACAGGCTGCACTTCTATGGGGCAGGACTAAATGATGCTTAGCTTGTTTGGATGTTTCTTCTATCCAGTCCGCATAGGACGCAATACTGGAGGTCAGAACTACCGTTTGGGATCCTGGAAATGGCTCAATCACCAAGCCAACTTGGCTCCAGATTGTGTTTTTGGACTCCAAGTGGCACAGCAAGGCGGCACCCTCGTCTACCTGGGTGAGGAAGAAAAGAATCAGGCATGATTAATGGCTTTGGTCTGTTCCTACATTTATAGATCTGTAAGTCACAGGCGGCTCTTTGGAGAAGTACTCACAGCTCCAGCAGGCAGGTAACTAGAGTTATCCCTCACGACACAATACACCCCTGGTTTGACCCCAGGATGTTCTTTGGCACAGTCTGAGGGTATCAGCACCTTGACTTGGTAAGCACTGGGGTTGGGCTGGACTTCTCCTGGTAAAAAGACAGAAAACCAGGAAACTGCTTTTCCACCCTCATTTGAACAATTAGGTACTAAACACTTTCTACTTCTGAGAACAATCCACCAGAATCATGCATTGAACAATCTTTGTTCTGTTTGGAGTCTACCTTCCCTTCCCATTAACTCCAGATGTGTATACATCACAGTATAAGATCATTTTATTCCACACTAATTTTACTTAGCAACTATGACCACCCATTGTCCCCAGCATCGCAGTTACTAATCTAAATTAATATTGCATGCATTTAAAAATATGCCTTTATCCTGTTCTTTAGCCAACATTTCACCACATCTGTTCAGCAGAGATAGGGATGAAATATGTGAGTGGGGATCCTAATTTGACATCATGGATTTCACTGCCTTTCCCATTTCCAGTGCAGGGAAAAGTTACTATTTTGGATTATAGTTCCCAGAACACCATAGCAAACATAACTGATTAAAGAAGTATGGGAGTTATACTATATAAGTAACCCCCACCCCCAGGCCAGGTTCTGTTTCTTTAATGGAATAATGGTTACACAAAGACATAGGGAATGGAAGAATGTTGTGTGTGGTAAAGATATATCACATGTCATTTAGCAAAATCCTTCTGGGCAAACTGTAGAGGACATGTGGATTATTCATAGCTGGGAGACCTTTAGACTGTGATGGTGAACCTTGGCACTCCAGATGTTCTTGGACATCAAATCCCAGAAGCCCAAGCACCCTGTGAATCCACACAAATGCATTTACTGCGATTCATCCGGCGTGCGCTGCCCTTGTCGCTCCCGAAAGTGGAAGTAAAGCACACACGTATGGGCGCATTTTACTTCCGCTTCCGGGAGCGATGAGGGCAGCGTGGACCGGATGAATCACAGTAAGCCCATTCGTGTGGATTCACAGGGTGCTCCAGCTTCTGGGAATTGAAATCCAAGAACATCTGGAGTGCCAAGATTCACCATCATGGCCTTAAGATATATGCTGGTGCCATAAGTTGCTTTAAGAGTGAGTCCTTCAGCACCATCTTGGAAAGCACAATTCTGTGGGGTGGGGTATCTTTTGATTACTTTTTTCAAACTAAACATGCACAGGTTTCTTTGTAGGCAACCGTAACAATAAAGCTGATAGAAAATTAATGTGCAGAGTTGATCAGAAGGAGAAGGAATGAAACAATCCACTTTCCTGTAAGTCATCTGATTTTTGTCATTCACACGTCAGCTGGTGTTGTTCAACTAGGGTGTTTGGTGCATACATACATGCAGCCTAGTTTACACAGCCATTGGGGGCGGGGAGGGGAGGAATAGTTGTCAACTCAAGACTTGCTCCTGCCTGCACAAAGCAAGCTGCAAAATGGTGCAGTCTTTACAAAAGGATTTTTGAAGTGTCTTAAGCAGGGCTGCTCAAACTTTTTGGCCTGTGGGCTGGTCACATGGTTCAGCGGGCCGATCATGGGGTTCCCCCTACCAGAAGCAGAAGTAAAGCACACCTTGCAATCTGTTTTGCAACAGGATGAGATAGATTTTAGGCTGCCATTTTCTCTGCTTAAACCAGGGGTGCCCAAACTTCAGCCCGTGGACCAGATCCGGCCCCAACGCCAATTCATCCGACCCGTGCTGCCCTCATTGCTCCCGGAAGTGGAAGTAAAACGCGCCCAGTCCAGTAACACACTTTCTCCCCAACATAACCCCAGGCATACCAGGCAGCAGCATTTGGAGTCCCATCACTTTACAGCTATCCCAAGAGTCTTTTGGGGTGAAGGTCATACGCCTGATGTGCTTGCCAAAGGCGATGGGTTTGTGAAGCAGCAGCAGAGCCAGTCTGTAGTCACCGGAGAGGCTGTACTCCAAAGAGGCATTGTTATATGGATAAATCCCAGCCACCGGGATGCCCTTGACAAGGCCTTTGGGGTGCATCAACCCCACAAAGACAACAGTGCTTCCTGGGTCCCTGCGTACATTTTAAAGAGAAAGCCAGAAATAACTTTGTTTCAGGTAAGGGGCAGAATGAGGAGGCATGAGGAACAGGCACCATTTTGCCCAACGCGGACCACACAATATGGTGGGGCGTAGGTGGCTGTGGTGCAGATCAGCAGGCTTAGAGATGTTTACATAGTTTATCTAACAACTCCTTCACTATTTCAAGCGATGAGTGTGTCCATTTAGCCCCATAGTACAGTGGTACCTCGCTTAAAGAGCATAATGCGTTCCACAGGATTGCTCTTTAAGCGAGTTTGCTCTTTAAGTGAAACACCATTGTAAGTGACCAATTGTGTGTGTGTGTGTGTGGGGATTTTGAACCCCGATTTATTTGTTAAGCGACTTTTAGGTTGGTTTTATTTGTTAAGCGAAGCGAACATTCAGAGAAAATTCTGCTCTTTAAGCAAGTTACTCTTTAATCGAGGCGCTCTTTATGCGAGGTACTGTATAATAGATTTGAAGCTTGCTTGTGGTAAAATTAAGTAGAGGCCCCTCTGAACTGGTCCCTTTTCCTTACTTTTTCCATGGTTTCTGATCTCGACAGGGTGGCTGAGTGTTGATTAGATGAGACAATCCCCCTTTCCTGCCTGTCAATTGAAAGCCTATTCCAGTGATGGCGAACCTTGGCACTCCAGCTGTTCTTGGACTTTAATTCCCAGAAGCCCAAGTCCCTGTGAATCCACACAAATGGTTTTACTGCATTGGTAAACCCATTCGTGTGGATTCACGGGGGTTTGGGTTTCTGTGAATTGAAGTCCAAGAACAGCTGGAGTGCCAAGGTTCGCCATCATGGGCCTATTCTCTGCATCTTGTGTGGACAGAATGGACGCACCCTTTGACATTAAAAAATGCCTTTGGACCCTTTGACTAATTTGTTTTTACTACCACACTGTGGCCGTCGTATGGTAGATGGCCGGGGGGGAAGCCCTGCGTTGCACCCGAATTAGGACTACAGTAAAACACTGGATAACACTAAAACTTGGTTCCACAAGTCTTGGTGTTATCCGATTTTTAGTGTTATCCGATCCATGTTAAAATCCTATGGGATGGATAGGATAACATTAAAGCTCCATAGAGATACATTGTAACTGCACAGGCTTTAGCGGTTGCTATCCGATCCATCCCATAGGACCTTAATGTTATTCGATCCAATTCTCCTCCCCAGATTACTTAACGTTATGCGATTTTAGCGTTATCCGATCCAATCGTTATCTGGTGTTTTACTGTACTTTATTTCAAAACTTGGATGGGCAGGGCCAGCCAGAATTTCTGCTACCGGTTCTGGCGAACTGGTGCAAGCCTTCTGATGCCTGTAGCAGATGACTCTCCCCATCCCTCCTTTCTGTGCAAATGTGACTGGAAGAGAGGCATTGCAGCTCCATAAAAGGAAAATATCTCTGCAAGACTCAGAAAGAATTTCAATAAAAGAATACCATTCCCTTGTTGGGTTGCAGTGACCCAGAGACAGACAGACACAGAGAGAGAGAGATGGGTGTTCCTTCCCCCACCTCTAGATGGCACTAACCTGGCAGAACCAGGCCTAGACCAAGGGCATCACTTACGCCTCTCGAACGCACTGTGCTGTCGTCAGTATCCAATAGCGGTTCAGGATCGATCCCCCACAGCTCTGATTCTCACACGTGGCAATGAGCACTTGCCAGGGCAAGGCCAGTTGTGCTGAGATCTGTGCGATCAGTGCTAGGAAGAAGAAAGAGTGTGTAGTGGGAATGGGAAAGACACAAGAATCATTAGGAGAACACCGTTTTAAAGAAAACATTTCCTAGGATTCCCACCCACCCCAGCCGGCATGGAAGACTGAGTCCTCTCAGGCCTCACTCCCACACATTTGGAATGCTACTTCTGTGAAGAGTATTTGGAGCAGGGGTTCTCAACCTGCGGCCGATGGGCCGGATGCAGCCTGCAGCACCATATCATGTGGTCCCACCACCGCCTCCACCACACCAGGAAGTGTCATGTGGTGGAGGAAGGGTAAAATAGTTGTCTGGCCCCCAAAGCTGTCTGCGGGAGCGTGACCCGGCCCCTGGCTTTAAAAGGTTGAGAGCTCCTGATTTAGGAGGACTGGGGTGAGGGTGCTAAATTAGATTAATATGAGACATTAAGCTGTCACTCACTCTCTGGTTGCCTTAGCAGCCTAAGATTGTTTGCAGGGCCCCGGCGTTCCCAAGCGATAGAGAGGTTGTAACGATGCCCGGCAGCCTTTGTGGTCCTCTCCACCCATGGCAAGTAGTAGGGTAAGTTGCTGAATACATAGGGCTGGGAGCAAGCTTCGTCAAAGCTGCTTAAGACCCCCAGCTGGAGCCAGGCCCCACCCTTGGGGTCAGGACAGATCAGTGGAGAACCTACATCACCCTGAACCACACAGAAGGGGGTGGGAGAGGGAAGAGAGATAAGAAGAGAGACAAAAACAGCTTAGAAAGAGAGATCTTAGCCATCACATTTCCCCCTGAATCTTCTGGTTTGCTTTCTGCAGGATGCTCTCTCTAATCGTTTAGTAAGCTTAATTGTAATTACTGTACTGTATATCTGCATTGTGTAGCATGGTTTTCCCTCACCCCATCCAACACACACACTAAGTGCTACTGATATTAATGACAGCACTCTTCAAATACCTGAAAGATAATCATAAAGAGGAAGGGAAGGGTCAATTCTCCATCCTCCCAGAGTGCAGGAGGCCTAATAACAGGCATAAGCTTCGGTAAATACTCAAGTAGCAGTCGGGTTTTTAGCACCCAAAATGAGGTCCAAAAATGGGACTCAGCGTATACTCGGGTCAATGTAAAGACTCAAAAATGTACCCACACAAATGTCTAAATTAATTAATTTTACCGCATTTTCATGTATTTTAATTGCTGAAACTCATTAGCATCTGCTGCATTTTCCACCCCCGACTTATACTCGGGTGAATCTATTTTCCTAGTTTTAGAGGTCCAAGTAAGGTACCTTGACTTATATTCAGGATGACTTATAGTCGAGTATATATGGTACAGAAAGCCAGATACAAGCCGAATATTTGGAAAAACTTCTTGAAAGTTAGAGCAGTACAACAGTGGAACCAACTGCCTTGAGAGGTGGTGAGCCCTCCAACACTGGAAGCATTCAAGAGAGTGATGGGTAACTCTCTGTCAGACCTACTTTGATTTGGATTCCTGAATTGGGGGGGGGGGGGGCGTTGGACTCAATGGCCTCAAAGGCCCCCCCTTCCAACTCAGTGATTTTATTATCCTAATCACAGCTGATACAACTGATCAAATTATGCATGGTGGATAGAAAATTAGGGGCCTTTTAAATACCACATAAACTAAAATAGGCCACTTTTTGACCCCCCTTCCCCCTGTGACTTTCCGTGACCTTTGATTGACACCCCGTCCCCCCCTAAATCATGTGGTTTCTCCGTTTTCCCTGATTTGAAGAGAAACGGCAGAAGCATGGCTGACCCGGAGCCTGAGGAGACCTCTTGCCCCACCCCTGGACTCCCACCTGGCTGAGGGGTTATAATTTTGGAGACACGTGTCTTCATGCCGAATCCCCCCCGGTTGACTTTTGGTAGACCCCCCCTTAAAATGGTCATGTGGTATTTGAAAGACCCCTTATGTGGCTTGGTACCTTTCACTTTCATTATCCAAAAAAAAAAAAAAAAAGCGATGGAACGGGGGAATAACAATTTGAGTTTACACCAGTATTAAAACATAACAGATAGGTCAGAATGATGTAACCATTGGCAAACTCTCTCACACGCACCTTACAGATTCCTTCTTGACCTGTATGTGCAATGATACAGAAGGTGGTGCTGGGGCTCTGGTCTTCTTCCAGTTGGCTGCACTTGCTGATCTTCAGAATGTTTAAAGGATGCTTGAGCAGCACAGCCGGACCTCCTGGAGAACAGGGAGAGCATCTGTGGTTACAGCATGAATTGGGGTTAACATTAGGTTGCTCAAATACACTTATGGATGAGCACCAGGAATGATCTCACAAGTGGTGGTGTCAAAAGTGGGGAAGGGCCGTGAGAAATAGTCGAGAGGAAGGAAGAGAAGGACAGGATGAAGAAAAAAAAGGAATAATACTCAGAGGGGAAATATCTACAGGGAGGAACTTGATTGTCAAGGAAACCTATTTCAAATCTTTGAATCTTTGGTTGCAGAGATTATCTTATATAATAATTATATAACATTGCACAAAAATCTTATTGCATAAAGTTAGACTGGCCTAAACCAGAATCAGTATGGGGAATAATTGATTTAAACTAACTGTTAGTTTCCTATTCCACATTGTTCAAAGGTTTGCTATGACTGCGTTTGGCCCCGAGGATGCCTTTGGCAGGCTTGGAACAGGGGATGGGAAGCCTTTAATACAAAAACATAGTCACCAGATCACTGCTGGAACTTCAGATCCTTGTGGCAGGAAACTGAGCAACTATGATAGGCTATTAAGCCTTTATTTTGCCTGTCCCAAGGGAAGCCCTAGGGAGCCTCGGAACCTGAAAAGGAGGGCAGGTAGGCATCATTGAATTAGTTTACATCAGGGGTGTCCAAAGTATGGCCTGTAGGCCAGATCCGGCTCCTGACACCAATTCATCTGGCCTGCGACGCCCTAATCGCTCCCAGAAGCAGAAGTAAAATATGCCCATGCGGGTGCATTTTACTTCCGCTTCCGGGAATGATGTGGGCAGCATGGGCCAGATGAATTGGTGTTGGAGGCTGGATCTGACCCGCAGGCCATAGTTTGGGCACCCCTGCTTTATATTAGCTATTTATGCCACAGGATGTGGTTTAGGCCAGTGTCATTTTACTCAACAGGGCTTTGCCCATTATATCATTTAATGATGTGGCACTGCTCAGAACCACCGAAAACATGTGCTCTCTTTCTTTCTCATTCTGAGGCAATTTGGGATTAAAACCTGTCTCTTCTAAACTCCACACGACCACGTGCCCTGCCCCGTCAGGTTTTGTCCCTGCAAGTGGTTCAAGGTCTCCCTTGCTCAAAAGCCAGTCATATCCGACTCTAGAGTGCAGCGTTCATCTCCATTTACAGCCAAAGAGCCAGTGCTGCCTGTGTTTGCAGATGTATACATGTTCATATGGCAGGCATGACTAGGCTTCGCCCATGATGTAGGCTCCGCCCATGACGTAGACTCCACCCATGACATAGGCTCTACCCACGGTGTGGTAGTGAATTTTTTTTGCTTCCCACCACTGCCTAATTTATATATTCACAGATACTCAAAGACCCAATAAGCTCATTTATTTTAAACCCTTGTGCTCTAAAGGCATCATCTCCCTTTTTTCAGCCATTATAGTCCCAGTCACAGTATACCTCAAGCTGTAAACTAAGTGACCTCCTTAACCAGGAAATAGATACTTGCCACAGACACCACTCACCCTGCAACATAGTCCAGCCTGGCAACCAACAGTCCCTGAACTTATCCACCCCAAGTGCCTTTTCCAAGAGACAGATGGGTCCAACAAGAGGCCCAAATTCCAGTGGCTCCTTCAGTTCCAACAGTCCCAAGTTGTGAAGATCTTGGTGTTCCATTGATTCAGGGTGTGTCAAAGCTTGACGGATGTGGACTGAATAGTTTGCCTTGGTGAAATCTACTAGCCCAGCCTGCACCAGTGCCAAGGCCTCTGAATTCTTTCTGAAACAGGGATATGGCAAAATCAGATGAGTAAACAAAGGCTAGAAAGATGCAACATATTGCAGAGTTGTTTCGGACTCATTTTTCTATACAGTGTTATTCCAATATTAGTTCTTCCCTGTGATTCAAAACGGGACTGCGGTGGCTCAAGTAGTTAAGACGCTGAACTCGACGACTGGAAGGTCAGAGTACAATTCCCGAGTACGGCAGGACAGAATGAGGTCTCGTCTCTGTCTGAGCACCTGCCAACCTAGCAGTTCGAAAGTAAGACATTGGAAGTAGATAAATAGGGACCACTTTGGTGGGAAGGTAAACAGTGTTTCGTGTTGAGCCATGCCTGCCATGTGCCCACGGAAATGTCTGGAGATGCAGACAGTGTTGGCTCTTTGGCTATAAACAGAGATGAGCACTGAACCCTAGAGTTGGATACGGTTGGCTTTCGAGCAAGGGCAACCTTTACCTATGATTCAAAAAGGGCCCTAGAAATAGCCACAGCTTAGAATAACCAGTTACAAGTAATTTGCTACTTGCAGTTATTTCTTTTCTCCATATCAAAGGTAGGTATCACATATCATATTGAGGCTGTCTTGATATCTTCATCTATGACATACAGTAACTGAAAGTTAGTAGCACCTCGCTTAAAGAGCATAATGTGTTCAACAGGATTGCTCTTTAAGCAAGTTTGCTCTTTAAGAGAAACACCATTGTAAGTGACCCATTGCGACTTCTGGTGGGGAGGATTGTGAACCCTGATTTAGTTGTCAATTGAGTTTTTGGTTGGTTTTATTTGTTAAGCGAAACGAACATTCAGAGAAAATCCTGCTCTTTAAGTGAGTTACTATTTAAGTGAGGTGCTCTTTATGCGAGGTTTGACTGTACTTTCATAGTTACAAACATGCCTCTTCTGGCAAAAGAGGAGTATTTGTTTATTTCTTTATGTATTTATTTCAGTGGTGGGCTCAATTTTTTTTTTGATACAACACTGTGATCATGGTATGGGGGCGTGGCCAAGGGGAAAGCCCTGTGTTGTACCCGAATTAGGACTACCGTACTTTATTTCAAAACTTGGATGGGTGGGACCAGCCAGAATTTCTGCTACCAGTTCTGCTACTGGTGCTACTGGTGTGAACCTGCTGATGCCCACCACTGGTTTGCTTGCTTGCTTCCTTGCTTGTTTGTTTCATACCTCCCCCCAATTGGTGCAAGCATCACTCTGTCCGGCTTACAATGATAAAAGAACAGGCCACAAAATTGTAATGTAAAAAGAGAACAATCCAAACAAAATTAAAATACTGTAAGTGATAAACATTAATAAACTTTAATAAACTATCTACCTAGATTAATAAATTTAGAGTCTTGCAGTAATTAACAACTTATTTTTCCTATTCACAGCCAAAGTATAACTCAATCAACAAAACAAAAACAAAACAGAAAACAATAGCGTTAATTAACTGAAGAATCTTGAACCTTTGGAATCAATTACTTAGGAGGGAGATGCAAGTTGGAAGAGAAATGTTTTTAGCTGTTTACGAAATGCCGTAATTGTAGAAGCAGATCTAATTTCCATAGGCAACTGATTCCATGATGTAGGGGCCACAGCAGAGAAAGATCTTTTCCTTGTCACAGCCTTTTAAACTTCTCTAGGTGTGATAACATGTAGTTTAAGAACTTGAGAACTCCAGGTATAATTCCTTAGGAAGAGGCTCTCCCTCAGACAATGTAGTCCTAAACTGTTAAGGGCTTTATACGTTAACATCAAGACCTTGAACCTGGCATGGAATACAACAGGTAACCAATGCAAGCTGGCTAAGACACGGGTAATATGGTCAAAACAACCAAAACCTGTGATCAGTCTAGCCACTGGATTTGGTACCCATTGAAAGCCTCCCTAACAGCCCCAAGGGCAGCTCCACATAGAGAGCATTACAGTAATTGATCTTGGAGATTACCTGTGTGTAGGTAAACTGATCCAACAAAAGCAGACCAGATGGTGCACTGGACATCTCACCATGATTAACTGTCATAACTTTGGAGTCAAGATCCCTATGGATGACATCAACCTTGGATCTAAAAATGAGCTGCCAATAGATTACAATTAGTAATGTTGGGCTGAAGTCCAACCAATTGCTCCTGGCCAGATAACTCTTTGGCGATCTTAAAGAGCTCTCTTTGATGGTTATCAGAGCTCATAATTCGGCAGATGTTATACTGTTTTCTTGCCAATTTTATTGCATTAATATATTTCCTGAAGCAATTTTTTATTGCTTCAAGGTTGTCATCTGTGGGAGCCTTCCTCCATTTGCTCTCAAGCCTCCTCCTCCTTCATTGTTTCAGATAAACCACAGAGCAGGGTGAACCCTTGGCAGGATTCAGCATTTAGTAGCAATGGTGTCCAGTACCCTGGTCATCTCCATTTATCAACTATCAACCAGGGCAGTGACACTAATGTCTGCCAATTTAGGCATAGACCCTCAAAAGGCATTCTGGAAAACAATTTGGATTATATAATCCAACTGCTAGCATGTATTGTTAACTTTTGCTGTCTTGTGGGTGCCAATGTTATGATGATATGGCTAGGAAGATAATTTATATTATAGGCTTGCTGTATTCAGGCTATTTTAAAGTAACTATTTTAGTTTCTGATAAGAAACAGAGGTGTAAATAATTATTTTTCTAACGTGTAACTGTAAATGCAACAGTAAATTGGATTGGAATCATAACAGTAATTAACATATATACTTGAGTATAAGTCTAGGTTTTCAGCCCCCCCCCCAAATGAGGTCCAAATAGGGGACTCGACTTATACTTGGGTCAATGACCCCTGAGGGTCCCAAAACCATGGTGGTGCAAATTCAAACATATAGTTTTTAAAAATGCACTAACACTACCATAAAAACTCAAAAACATACCCACACACATGTCTAAATTAATTAATTTTACCATATTTTCATGTATTTTAATTATTGCAACTCACTAGCAGCTGCTGGATTTTCAGTCCCCAACTTATACCTGGGTCAATCTATTTTCCTAGTTTTAGAGGTCCAAACAAAAATTCGTATAGTCAAAGCAATGGTATTTCGGATGGCAATGTATGGTTGTGAGAGCTGGACCATAAGGAAAGTTGAGTGCAGAAGAATACATGCCTTTGAGATGTGGTGCTGGAGGAGAGTTTTGAGTGTCCCCTGGACAGCAAGGAGAACAAATAGGTCAATCTTAGAAGAAATCAACCCTGACTGCTCCTTAGAAGGTCAAATTGTAAAGATGAAGCTAAAGTACTTTTGACATCAAATGAGAAGAGAGGATTCACTTGAGAAAGCCTTAATGCTGGGAAAGGTGGAGGGCAAAAGAAGAAGGGGGCAGCCAAAAATGAGATGGCTAGATGGTATTGTCAAGACAATGGGCACAGAACTGAGCGAGTTGAGAAGGATGGTGGAGGACAGAAGTGCCTGGCGGACAGTGGTCCAATGGGGTTGCAAAGGGTCAGAATCGATTGTGCGACTAAACAACAACAAGAGGTTCAAATTAGGTGCCTTGAGTTATATTCGGGATGACTTATAGTCGAGTATATATGGTAATTGGTTTTTAGAAGTAACCTTTAAAGCTATGAAAACACCTTACATAAAATATGATCAACTAAAATATGCTTCTTTACCCCATTATTTCTGCTCAACCTATAAAAAAATATATTATTACACAGGAGCCCTGAGCAATTTTGCTTGCTGTAAATACTGCCTAGAAATTCTCATGAGAGAAGAGGTATGAAATAATATTTTAACTCAGCTTTGTTTCATACTGTTGAAATGCAAACGTTCCATGACAGTGGTTCTCTAAGCTCTAACATGCAGCATACAAGATTTTTCCTACATAAATACTTTTTTTCAAACAAAAATTCGTATAGTCAAAGCAATGGTATTCCCTGTGGCAATGTATGGTTGTGAGAGCTGGACCATTAGGAAAGCTGAGCGCAGAAGAATAGACGCCTTTGAGATGTGGTGTTGGAGGAGAGTTTTGAGAGTTCCCTGGACAGCGAGGAGAACAAATAGGTCAATCTTAGAAGAAATCAACCCTGACTGCTCCTTAGAAGGGTAAATAGTAAAGATGAAGCTAAAGTACTTTGGACATCAAATGAGAAGAGAAGACTCACTTGAGAAAGCCTTGATGCTTGGAAAGGTTGAGGGCAAAAGAAGAAGGGGGCGGCCAAAAATGAGATGGCTAGATGGTATTCTGGACACAATGGGCACAGAGCTGAGCAAGTTGAGGGGGATGGTGGACGACAGGGGTGCCTGGCGGACAGTGGTCCATGGGGTCGCAAAGGGTCGGAATTGACTGTGCAACTGAACAACAACAACAAAATACTGTTTATGGAGATGTTCCAGTCTATACATAGCAAAAATGATACCTGGAGCTGACTGTGAGCTACTTGTTGCAAAATTCAAGCCTACAATGAAGAAAGTAGGGGAAACTATTAGGCCACTCAGGTATTACCTAGATCACATCCCTTATGAATCCACTATTCTTCAGTGGAGGTGAAGAACAGATTTAAGGGATTAGACTTGATAGACAGAATGCCTGAAGAACTGTGGAAGGAGGTTTGTAACATTGTACAGGAGGCAACAATTAGCTGCCTCCTGTACAAATAGTTGTACAAATAGCCAAAGAAAGAAGGAAACTAAAAGGCAGGAGAACTATACAAGAAGGACCTCATTGCCCCTGACAATCATGATAGTGTGGCCGCTGATCTGGAGTCAGACATCCTGGAGTATGACGTCAACAGGAGCTTCGAAAGCATTATTTAACACCAAAGGTAGTGGAGATGATGGTATTCCAGGTGAGCTATTTAAAGCCCTAAAAGATTATGTGTTAAAGTGCCGCATTCAATATGACAGCAAATTTAGAAAATGCAACAGTGGCCACAGGATTGGTAAAGGTCAGTTTACATTCCTATACCAAAGAAGTTGAAGTCCAAAGCATGTTCAAGCTGTCGTACAATTGCACTCATTTCACACGCTAGCAAGGTTATGCTCAAGATCCTACAAGCAAGGCTTCACAGTATGTGGATCAGGAACTACCTGAAGTACACTCTGAATTCTGAATAGGCAGGGGATCCAGAGACCAAATTGCTAACATTTGCTGGATTATGGAGAAAGCAAGAGAGTACCAGAAAAATGTCTGATTCTGTTTCATTGGCTACACCAAAGCCTTTGACTGTGTGGATCATAAACATCTGCGGCAAGTCCTTAAAGAGATGGGAGTACCAGACTACCTCACGTATCATACAAGAAACCTGTATGTGGTAAAAGAAGCAACATTTAGGACCTGATATGTAACAACTGGTTGGTTTAGAATAGAAAAAAAGAGTACAACAAGACTGTATATCAGGGGTGCCTGAACTTTTTAGGGCATGGGCCGATCATGTGGTTCAGGGAGCTGGTTACTAAGGCCAGGGGGCCGGCGGCCTCTGACGCCAATTCATCTGGCCCACGAAGCCCTCATCACTCCTGGAAGCGGAGTAAAACGTGCCCATGCAGACACATTTTGCTTCCAGGAGCGACAAGGGCTTCGCAGGCCGGATGAATTGGCGTTGGGGGCCGCACCCGGCCCCTGGGCCTTAGTTTGGGGACCACTGCTGTATATTGTCACCCTGCTTGTTTAATTTATATGCAGAGTACACCATGCATAATCCAGGGCTGAAGGAATCACAAACCAGGATTAAGATTGGCGGGAGAAATATTGGCAGCCTGACACTACCCTAATGGGGAAAAGTGAAGAAGATCTAAAGAGCCTCTTGATAAGGGTGAAAGAGGAAAATGAAACATTAGCTTGAAACTTAAAATCAAGAAGACCAAGATCGTGACATCGTGCCAGTATGTCTCCGGGTGCAATTCAAGGTGCTGGTTATTACCTTTAAAGCCCTACATGGTAGTGGGCCAGGATACTTAAGAGACCGCATCGTCCCAAGGACATCTGTCCGTCCCACCAGGGCGGATCGGAGAGGCTCTCTTATCATTCCATCGGCTAGAGAGGCGCATCTCTCTAGCACCAGGAGGAGGGCCTTCTCCGTGGCCGCCCCGGGCCTTTGGAACCTCCTGCCAACTGAGTTACGTCTACAGACAGAGCTCCTGCCCTTTCGGAAGGGTCTAAAAACCTGGCTAGCAGGGCAGGTGTGGGGCTCCAGGAATATGGGGTCCCATGTTGGGTGGCTGATCTGATGGGACAGTCACCCCTCCCTCACTCTTTTAAACTTTTTAAATCTTTTTAAACTTTTTAACCTTTTTAATTTTTTTAGATCTTTGTAAATTCATGGTTTAATTCTTTTTTAATTGATTTTTTAAAGTAATTTCGAACCTCAAGGTTTTAATTTATGAATTTTCTGTAAGCCGCCTAGAGTCAGGTTCGCCTGATTAGGGCGGGATAATAAATCTAAATAAATAAATAAATAAATAAATAAACAAACAAACATCTGGCCATATCACTCCCTGGAAAAAGAAGGGGAAGAAATGGAAGACTTTACCTTCTTGGGATCTAAGATTACTGCAGATGGTGACTGCAGCCATGAAATAAAAAAAAAATGCTTACTCCTTGAGAGGCAAACTAAGGCAAACCTAGGAAGCAGAATAAAAAGTAGAGACATTACCCTGCTGACAAAAGTCCATACAGTATAGTTAAAGCAATGTATGCCTGTGAAAGCTGGACCATAAAGAAGGCAGAACACAGAATAATAGACCACTTTGAGCTTTAGTGCTGGAGAAGACTTTGAAAGTCCCCTGGACTGCAAGGAGATCAAATCAGTCAATTGTAAAGGAACTCAACCCTGACTGTTCCTTGAAAAGACAGATGCTGAAGCTCAAATACTTTAACCACCAAATGAGAAGAAACAATCCACTGAAGAAGGTCCTGATTCTGGGAAGGATCCAGGGCAAGAGAAGGAGGCGGCAGAGGATGAGATGTCTAGACCAGGGATGACCAACCTTGGAGCTCCAGATGTTCTTGAACTTCAATTCCGAGAAGCTCCAATGAGCAGATGAGGTGACTTGGGGCTCTGGCAACTGAACTCCAAGAACACCTGGAGCACCAAGGTTAGCTATCCCTGGCCTAAACATTATTGTTGACGTGGTGGGCATGGATCTGAGTGGACGCTGAAGGATGGTACATGACAGAGAACCCTGGCATGATATGATCCATGGGGTTGTGAAGAGCCATACTCAACTATGTGACTGAACAACAACTGGTTTACTTCATATATACTGTGTTCCAGAACAGGATGTAGTACACACACCCTGCACTGCAAAATAGCCTGAAACCCTGTCTCATAGAATCTAAACCTTTCTTTGCTTTGTCAGAGCCAAATATAATGCTAAACTCATCCCTTGTTACTTGGATGATGGTAATGATGATGATTTACAGTTATGGCCATGGTCTGCATGTGGAATTTTCATCAATAGGGCATCAGAAAAGGAAGAGGTTAAAAATCTATCTTCCGTGCCACAGTTCCAATGAAAAGAACTATTCCAACAGATGCTATTGTGAACAAAGAAAACAAAAGAAATGGAGCATGTAGGGTCATATTTAGTTTGGCTACATTCAGAGTCAAGCTTAGGTTGAAGATGGTTGTTGCGACTGATCATTCAGGAATCCCCTCATTTTTTCAATTATAGCATAGTCTACACTAGAGTCTACCCATGAGCATTCTATCTTTTTGTCTCCTCCCCACTCCTTATGATAGCTTTGCCACTCATATACTGGCACGTTTTACTTCCACTTCTGGGAGCGACAAGAGTGGTGCAGGCTGGATGAATTGGTGTCGGGGATTGGAACTGGCCCACAGGTCGTAGTTTTGGCACCCCTGTGCTAGGAGGTGATTAATTTGGAGTGAGGGGGAGGGAGAGGTATTGGCTTGTTTTAAAATGTGGACCTTAGACCAATGAATTATGTCTACAATTTTTTCCTTGGTACGTTAGTTTTGTGTACAGTATTTCAACTGCAAGATTCCCTGGCTCAGTTTTTGAAAAAGGCATCTAAGAAATGTTAAAATAACCACCAACAACAATAAATAGTCCTATATACTGACTGGGGCACCTGCAATTTCCTGATGCTTTATCTGTGGTCATTCAAAGGCAGGCGTGAGTACTATGCAACCAAGCACCCCTCCTGTTTGAAAGTACAAACTAGAGAGCGGTGTTCTTGGAACTACAGAAGCATGACTTACTTTTGAAGCAAGGCACACAGATCCTGTGTGAATTGCATGCATTAAAACTGGGGTGGAAGTGGGTTTCCAGTTTCATTGGGAAAGAATAGGTAGAGCCTGCCTGCAGTCCCAGAGCGGGGCAGATGGCCCATGGATACACAGACATTTTTCACTCCTGCTTGGAACAGAATCCAAAGAAGAAGCCTGCAATCCATGGAAGCTCACACTGACATAAATTTGCTACACTTAAAGTGCCACAATGCTTTTATTTTTATTCTTTTTAAGGTTCAAAGGCTCAGAAGCCCCAGGGTGACTGCCAAAAATCCCGTAACAAACCTTTGAACTAAATACATCTCCATGGATTTTGAAACTAGTGACATTTGAAAGGAGAAAGGAGATACCCTGTGTAGTCCAGACACCATCTCCAGGCCCCCCAGGCCTGGATTGGATAAGAATGGAAGAACAGGACACTCACATCAGTTTGGCACAGTTGGCTGTCGTTAAAATCCACCAGGGGTTGAGAATAGAACCAGCACAGAAGTGTTGGATGGACAGCCTTAGAGAAACAATCCAGGGGAATTCACCCACCTCCGCTTCAGAGCAGCTGGGGCATTTTGGCACGAAACCAGGCCGCAGCCCACATCCTGTGAAGAAAGACCCAAACATTACAAATGGGATTAACCTGCAATCAGATTTCAGGATGTCCGGCAGAAATGAGATAATCTTAGTGGTGGGATGTCAATTTTTTTACTACCCCACCGTGATGTCATCACAGTGTGGGTGGAGCTAATGCCATGACATCATGACATCGTGGCAGAGTCAACGTCATGCTGTCATGACATCATGATGTTGTGGGCAGGGCCAAAGGAATTTTTTTTTACAAAAAATAAAATAAAAATAAGCACACACACAGACACACACATCTGTACCCCTCAACCCACCCACCCACCCACAACACAAACCCATAAATAAATTAAACAAATTAAATAAATAAATAAATAAAATAAAAATACATTAAAATGCACACACACCCCAACACAAATCAACCAGAGCTTTTAAACCAAAGCTTAAAGCTTATTCTGGCTAATCTTTCTCACACTACATCAGATGGAAGGAACTACAGAATGAACTCACCACAAGATGGCTTCATTTTGGCACTTTTCAACTTTTCAACAGTTAAAGAAGTTAGGTACTAAGTCTTTGCCTAACCAGTTCTCTAGGATAATATGCCTTAATGTAAATGTAGAACAGCTGTACCTCCTTAAGGGTTCTCCAATTGGAACAGCAATTGGAACAGAACAGGTATGGCTTATTGATGAGGTAACTCCAAGACTTTGCTTAAAAACCCCAAGCCAGGAAGCCAGGCCTTTTTAGGAACTGTGGTAGTATGTCAATATAGGTAAAGGTATTAAATACACATTAAAATACACACAGACACACCACATCCAAAGGTGAGTCACTTACCCTGGGGTGCAGGCTATAGGGAGCTTCAGGCTAGCAGCTTCTCTTCCTCCTCCCTGCTTGGGAGGACAAAAAGGAGGCTGTGCATACACGCCAAGCACTGTAGGCGTGCATGCACACCAGTGAAAAGGTAAGCCCCGAAGGTGGTTCCCCCCAAAAGCTGCTATCGGTTCTCTGGGACACTGGAAAAAGTTACTACCCATTCTGGCAAACTGGTGCGAACCTCTTACATCCCATCACTGGATAATCTCATATTGATTGCATTTTAGAGTGGTGTGGATGAAGGAGTTTGGAGAAAGGTGGCTTGGGGGGACTGGGCTATAGGAACGTAACCAGAGGGGGCCTGGGGGAGGGCGAAAACCCTCCTGAGCTAACAGCCCATCCCACCACCATCCCGGGATGCCAATGTTATATGTGTGTGTGTGAGACATCGTTGCCCCTCCTGAAAAAATCCCCACCACCACCACCACCAAATCTAGAATCCTGGCTACCGCCCTGGAGGAATAAATGATGCCCAGACTTCCATGTTTTGGGGAAGAATGAAATAGGAAAATTACTGGCTACAAATACTCACCAATTTTGCGATCAATCAGAACCGCCATCTTGTTCAGTTGATATGTACGGGAGTTGCTATTCCAAGCCAATCCCATCTCACATTGGCGGAGTTTCACTTGCACAGGGAGTCCAAAGTTGGGAATAAACGGTATCTCCATACTGGATGGGGCACGTAATGCTAGAGAGGGGTCAGGAGATGGGCTTTCCTCACGTTTGTTCTTGGGGAAATGAGAATCCGCAACAACAACATGAATAGGTAAATTTTCATCAGAAGGTGTATCATCTTCATCAGAAGGAAGAGGTTGGGCCTCTGCTATAATGGTGTTTGGAGATGTTAAAGGTTCTGGAGTGGTAGCAGGTATTATTATTACATGTGGTGGTTTGAAAGTTCGAGTGGCTTTGTGTGTGCTTGTTGTTGGTTTTACAGTTGTTGTGGAAGAAACTGTTGTTGTTTCCTGTGTTGTGGTTGACTGCTGTGTTGTGGTTGACTGCTGTGTTGTGGTTGACTGCTGTGTTGTGCTTGACTCCTGTGTTGTGGTTGACTGCTGTGTTGTGCTTGACTCCTGTGTTGTGGAAGTCTGTTGTGTTTTTGTAGATGTTTCAGCTGTTGAGGATGTTACATGTGTTTGGTTGGTTGTTGAAGAGGAAACAGACGATGATTGGTGTGCTGCTGTGGACGTCTGTTCTTTTGTAGAACTTTTAACTTCTGTGGATGCAGTAGATGTTTCTATGGTTGTAGAAGAGACTGCAGATGATGACTGCTCTGTTGCTGTAGATTGTACAGTCGCTGTGGAGGGTGTTGAAGTTGATTTATTGTGCCTTAATGCTTTGTTTTGTATGGAAGCATTGTGTGTTAATTGCTTGATTGTTGGGGATGCTATAAGAATTATATCATTGGCAGTTGTAGGAGACTTTTCCACTTTTCTGGTAGGTACAGGTGTTGGTTCTGAAAGTGTTACTGTCACATCTAAGTCTGCTGAGGACATATTTTCATAGATCAATCCTGTTGGGAATGTTACATTTTCCTCAGTTGGAGATTCTTGTGGAGTAGATGACTCATTGTTGAGTGTGGATTCATCTATTGCTTTTTGTTGCTTCAGCCAGTTGGTATGTGTTGAAATCTTGGCGGCCAAGATAGGAGCTGTGCTATTGGACAAACTCTGTGTCACTAGTCCCATTACTTCCCAGTGCTTATTGTCTGGGTTAAGACAGATCACTGGGCTGCCCATAGGGACCTGGAATAGTAAAGGAAAGAGAGCATGAGAAGCAGATGTGCAGGACAACTAAGGAAGGTCCAGAAATTTCTCTCAGTGATGGAACAGCTTTCTCTCTGAAATGTTCCACTGATTCCATCTGTCACAGTGGTAACACCTACTGCACTTTGCCAGTGTCACCTGTCTCCCATGACATGCTATGGACCCATCAACCAATCGATCTCCAGCACAGGACTGCACTGTTAGTAAACCCAAAGTACTTATGAAGGGAGCTTAATTGAGGAGAAAATCATTACTGATTCAGAATATGACTGTAGCTGGCTTTGGGAGCCAGAGGATATAAAACATTAGAGATGCTGCTAAGGGACTGTATTCCCTAGCAAAGCAGAGGAAGAGCCCCATCCCCATCTAGAACCCATGCATAGTTTACCTGGCAATTTATTTCGACAGGCTTCCTGTTCCCAAGACACAAGTTCATGTTCTCTGTTGTGCCAGGCCAGCGTTTGGCACATTTTAATACATTCAAAACCTTGACTTTAATTTCCTTCACTTTCCAGTCTGAGGATTCTATGGAGTCTGTGGAAAAGAGAATACCTCAGGAACAAGTTGTTAGTCTATATCAGATGTCTCTTAATTCTCTTGTGTCTGAGACCACGACCAGGATTTCCTGTGTGCTGTGTGTATAACTACAGAAAAACAGTATTTAAAGAATAAAAACACACTCGCCACCACCCCTGCATCCACCCTGTTCTTTTGGGAATGCATTCGGGACTAAATAAAGGTTTTAAAATAATTCCATATCCTTACGGATTCTAAGAAGTGACTTTAAAAGACCCTCTCAGGGTGCTGAACTGTATGTCATGTACCCAGTGCTTTGCTTGTTCAGCAGAGTTCACAGACAAAGCCACTCCTCTCAACTGCTAATCGTTTTACAATAATTTGTATCCCATATAGACCCTATCCTCAATAAATGTAACCCCCTGAATCCTGAAGGTGCAGACTCTCAAACTCACCGTTATGGCCTTGTTTCAAAATCCTACACTTCTTCTGTGTTGTGTTTTGTTCTTGAGGAACACAAGCTGGCCACAAATCTTTCCTTCTTAAATCAAGTGGCTCGCTAAGCAGAATGAGTCCCAGGTCATTATTAGGCATGGTATTCCAAGAACTGAAGCCTTTGTGTGGAACGAACTGGCTCACCGACTCAGTGGTATCACATGCCAATTCTATATGGCTCGGCTTCCTGCAAGGCAAACATGGCAGTTCATTTTCAACAGATATTCAGCGGTAGCTGTTATCCTCAACAGCTCTACTTGTTGCACTTCATGTTATGGCCCAGTCATTATAGTCTACAAGAAGAGAGCCAACCACTCCACGACCAGAGCTAATAATGCTGAAGAACCAGTTCTAGACTTTCTTATTACTCACATCCACAGGAAGCAGTTGGATGCAGTCAGGACCCACCAGCCGCTCAGGACTATTCCGTGGCACCTGTGGCCATTGCCAAATATGTTCACTAACCACGGTGCTTCCAAACTTCCATTTATTTCCATGGCGACATCCAGCTTGGGCTGCAGGTGACGAAAGCCACAGACTACAAGGAAACAGTAAAACATTGTGGAACTATCCATCCGGAGCATCCTATCTGCCATTCAAGACAATACAGTATGTGCTCTAAATCTGGGGAGTTTGAGTACCAGATACATTCCTGGCAAGAACCATAACTAGTGAAGAACCATTCAGGGTTTACCACTATTCCAGGCCAGGCTAGTGAACATAAACATACAACATGCGGTGCTCCTCAACATCCTCCCTCAGTAATATACTGGTTAGTCCAGGGGTACCCAAACTATGGCCCACGAGCCAGATCCAGCCCCTGACACCAATTCATCTGGCCCATGGCACCCTTGCCACTCCTAGAAGTGGAAGTAAAACGCGCCTGTACGGGTGTCAGGGGCCGGATAAAGCCCATGGGCCATAGTTTGGGTACACCTGGTTTAAGCAGAGAAAAATGGACCCATCAACCATATCAGGCCCGGATATGGTTCTGAGACTGCATTGGTCACGCTGCTGGCTGATCTCTAGTGAGAGCAGGATGGAGGTCATCCATCCGTCCTTGCTCTTCTTGACTTCTCAGTTACCTTCAATACCATTGACCATGGTATCCTTCTGGAAAGGCTCCAAGGATTAGAGATCCAGGCAGTGGTGGACTTCAAAAAAATATACTACCACACTGTGGGCGTGGTATGGTGGGCGTGGCCAGGGGGAAAGCCCTGTGTTGCACCCAAATTAGGACTACTTTATTTAAAAACTTGGATGGACGGGGCCAGCCAGAATTTCTGCTACCAGTTCTGGCAAACTGGTGCGAACCTGCTGATGCCACTGGATCCAGGGCTCTGTGTGGTCCTGGTTTTCCTCATTTCCGAAGGGCTGGACCCAATCGGTATGGTTGGAGAGTGAGAGGTCCAGCCCTAGGCCCTTCCAACATGGGGTGCCTCAGGGCTCGGTGCTCTCGCCTCTCCTATTTAATATCTACGGTACATGAAGCCTCTGGGTGAGATCATTCGTTCCCATGGGGTGAGGTACCACCAATAAGCAGATGATAGCTATACCTCTCAGCCCATGGTGATCCAAGCAATGCAGTTGAAGTCCTATCCAGGTGTCTGGAGGTTGTTTGGGTTTGGAGGGGTACAATGGGCTACAACTGAATTCTGGCAAGACTGAGTGGTCAAGGCCTCCGCGTTATCCCGGGAGCTACCATCTTTGGAGCTGGATGGGGCTTTTTTGCTGCAGACAGACCTGGTGCGTAATTTGGGGGTCCTCCTGGACTCATGACTCCTGCTCGATGAGCAGGTGGCAATTGTGGCTAGGAGGGCTTTTGCACAACTTCATGTCATTTGCCAATTTCACCCACTCCTTGACCAGGACTCCTTGCTTATGGTCACACACGCTCTGGTCACCTCCAGACTGGATTATTGTAATGCGCTCTATATGGGGCTGCCCTTGATGACCATTCAGAGGTTGCAGCTGGTTCAGAATGCAGCTGCCTAGGTAGTGATGGAGTGTGGGCGTTATGCTTATGCCTTGCCCCTGCTACGGGAGCTGCATTGGTTGCCAGTTTACCTCCAGGTGCAATTCAAGGTGCTGGTAATTACCTTTAAAGCCCTACATGATAGTGGGCCAGGATACTTAAGGGACCGCATCACCCAAAGGACATGCGCCTGTCCCACTAGAGCAGACTGGAGGGGCTCTTTAAAAATACGAACTTCTAGAGAGGCTCACCTTTCTAGCACTAGAAGAAGAGCTTTTTCAACATCTGCTCCCGCCCTGTGGAATCTCCTGCCAGTTGAACTGCATCTCCAGACGGAGCTGCTGCCATTCAGGAAAGAGCTGGCTGGCAGGGGAGGTGGAGAGGGAGCAAACCCCCCCACCCGGTTCATTTAGAGGAGGACCACTCATGCTTTTAAAAGTGTTTAACTAGATTATTAATTGGTGCGGGTGGGAGGTAGTTTTTCAGTGTTTTTAGGAATTTTAAGGGTTTCTATAGTTTAATGTTGGGGATTTTATGTACACCACCCAGAGTCGCATGTCGATTGGGGAAGCTATACAAATTGAATAAATAAATGTTTGAAAAATGGCAGCCTAAAAATTTATCTCATCCTGTTGCAAAACAGATTGCAAGACAAGTTTTAATTCTGCTTCCAGTGGGAGGAACCACGTGACCAGCCCATGGCGCAAAAGGTTTGGCCACCCCTTGGTTAGTCAAACCAAGGTGTTGGTCTTAGAAACCAGTTTCACTTCATTCATGTTTTGACTCCTCCCCCATGATTTATTATTGGTGCTTCCAATTAATACTACATCACCTCAAATAACACTAGGTTTTTGGATTCCATGGATCTTTCTTCAAGCCGCTGCTACCACCACCACCACCACCACCTCCTCCTCCTCCCTGAACTGGTAAGCAGTTTTCAAATATCCTGACTCTGGCCATTGTTGCTTACAGTTGGAGGAGGACAGAGATAGCTGGAAGAGGACACAGAGCCAGAGAAGATCCATCCTTCCTCTCTGTGGCAGGGAGAGGCCAAAGGGTCATGTAGGGGCATCATAGAGAAGATGAGATGACATAGAAAAATCAACAGGCCCCAGTGAAACTAAGTCAGTGCTTAAGAAGTCTGAGATGGAACCTTTGAGCTCACAAGAGACTCATCTGTGACCTCAGCTTGCTAGTACTCTGATACCCTAACATCAGGCATAACTCAAGCCATTTCAATGCTTGAGCTGAAACACAAGAAGGTACCTGCTCTCATAAGTTCCATGAAGAAACAACCAAACTGGCAGTTGATTCTTACCTCATCATCTACAATGGGATAGCAGCATCTTCTGCTGTACCGAAGAACAATTTTGGGGGCACAGCACAGGCTGTATGATACACACATAATGCTATCATGTAAGACGGGGTAGACAACCTTGGTGCTCTAAGCGTTATTGGACTTCAATTACCAGAAACCCAAGTAAGCACACCTGCAGATGAGGGCTTATCAGAATCAAAGCCCAAAACACCTGGGGCACCAAGGATGGCCACCCCATGTAAGGATCTCATTACTTATGTTGATGGTAAAGGGGTGTCATCTTATTTTTGATGTTACATAACAAGAGGCTTGGTGAGGAAACTAGCAAGGATGCCTGCCTGTAACCAGTGGTGGGTTGTCAAAATCTTCGCTACCCCACCGTGATGTCATCGACATAATGACATCATGACGTCGTGGGAGGAGCAAAAATAAATAAAAAATGTCTGCGCATGTGTCAAACCTCCGTTTGATGCATGTACAGTTCTTTTTTAGTGTGCATGCATAAAACCTCTATTTGACGCATGTGCACTAAAAAACAGAACTGCGCATGCGTCAAACAGGTTTGATGCATGCGCAGTTCCAGGCAGCCAAAATGGCTGCCCAGAAAAACATTTTTGAAGGGGGCCAGAGAGGTGACTGAAATGGTCACCCAGGATTTTGCCACCCCAACCCCCCCCGCCGACCCCTCCTGATGGGGCGCTACCGGTTTGGGTGAACCGGTCCGAACCGGTAACATCCCATCACTCTGCCTGTAACCCTTGAAAGCACCGCTGAGGTGATGATGTGCTGTTAAGTCATCTCCAACTAATGGGCAAGCCCTTAAGTGACTCCAAAATGTTCTGTTCCCTTGCAAACTCTAGTTTGACTAAGATTTGGGCTAATATTTTGACTTAGTAGAAGGCATCTTTCTACAGTTTTAGTAATATTAATGGAAGATATGCATAATCTATGTGCCATCACAACTATGACAGCATGCTTGTAATTCTGTTGACACAAGTTTATATCAACTTGGATAATGTCTTCAGCTGAGGTGGTTCAGGGGTTCCCTGTTCTACCTTCCCTCTCCAAAGAGATCTCTTATGCAGGCACAGATGGCGTTGCTTTCAGGATCTTGTGCTGAGGTTAGAGTAACGGCAAAGGAAAGGAAAGTCCTTGGATTTTACTATAACCAAAGATTCTTCTCACTCACTTAACTGTAAACTCAGCGTAACTTCCTGAAAACATCCTGCCTTGAAGTTTCACTCCTAAGTGGACTTGATCTACAAATGCTCAAATTAAAAATGTAGCAATTAGTCTTTAAAGTGCTGCAGTGTTTTTGCTTTCTGATATTCCTAAAAACAGTTCCACCTACATGTAAAAACAACCACATACAACAAGCAGTTTACTCCACTTAACACAATGTCAATATACCTAATTACTTTGAATGTTTGTTACTTGTTCATTATTTACATTTTGAAGTTCATTTCCAATATCATAGCCACCCTCCTTTTCCCATCTCATTGGTCCCTGCCTTCTCGGATCTTTGCATATACAACCTTATGGCAGTGGTGGACTCCAAAATATTTTGCTACCACACTGTGGGCATGGTATGATGGGTGTGGCCAGGGGGAAGGCCCTGTGCTGCAACCAAATTAGGACAACTTTATTAAAAAACTTGGATGGGCGGGGCCAGCCAGAACTTCTGCTACCGGTTCTTGCGAACTGGTGCGAACCTGCTGATGCCCACCACTGCCTTATGGCTTAACTATTGTGGTAAGGTGACTGGAAACAAATGGATTGTAATCCAAGAGAACTGAAATAAATCTGTTCATTTTCAAGGTACTGCAATGCTATTTATTTATTTATTTTGTTAAAGAAAGTGTGGCATGTGTTATTATGATCACAATTTTAGAAAAGCAATTAACAAATTTCATACCCAGACTAAATTCATAGCCAATTTATCCCTGCATTTCTCTTGCTTTAAATTTTCCACATCATTAGGATGCCCTCAGAACCTTGATGTACTTCCATCAATAAAATGCTGTAAAGGCAGGGCCGTAGCCAGGATTCTGTATTTTTTTGGGAGGGGGGTTCAGGAGGAGCAACAATGTCACACACGTATATATAACATTGGCATCCCAGGGTGTGTGTGTGGGGGGGGGGGTTGTTATCTCAGGAGGGTTTTTTGCCTGCCCTGCCCCCCTCTGGCTATGGCCCTGTGGAGGGGTTAACTCATCTCTCCTTGGAAGGGTTACACTCTCTGCCCCCCAACACATCACATATTCTCCCACTTTGCCAAAAGCCTGTACCCACAATTCTTCTGGGCCCACGCTCCCTTTCAGTATGGCCTGAGTACTCTCTGCTTGGCTTTGAAACTAACGTGTATGCGAAGGGTTACGGTCTGGCAACCAGACCAATGAGAATATATTGTATATTTCTATGGGAATATATTGTATATTCGCTATGCGAGTTTTCCCCCTTGAATTGCTCGTTATGTGAGTTTTTCCATAGGGAAAAGTCCGACTCGCATAGCGAAAAATTCGTTATGCGAGTCTGACTTGCATAGCAAAAAACTCGCATAGCGAGCAGCCTTGCAGAACAAATTAAATTCATTATGCGAGGTATGACTGTAACTATTATTCAAACCATTAAGAAATTTCTTTAGAGCAGGGTGCATAAAGAATTGCTTAGCAGGGGAGCCAGAGGTTTGGAAGGAGATAGCTGCTGACAAATAAACTCTAAGGGAGGACATAGATAAGCCCAATGGTGGGGTGTCAAAAATTTTGCTACCACACCGTGATGTCATCACAGTGTGGGTGGAGCCAACGTCATGGCATCATGACATCATGAAGTTGTGGGCAGAGACAAAGGAAAATATAAATAAATAAATAAATAAATAAAATAAACACACACACACACTCAACCCACCCACCCACAACACAAACCCGTAAATTAATTAATTAATTAATAAAATAAAATAAAAATTACATAAAAATACACCCACCTACCCACCACCACCTCAAATCAACCCACCCACGCACCCCAAACACAAACCCTGGGTCAGTTACTCTGGGTTGACTCGTCGTGGAGCAGCAGAGGTGGTGGCGTGGCGGTAAACCGCCACTACGGCAAACCGCCACAACAGTGCGGTGGCCTGGCGGTGCGGTTCACGTGGACCCGTGAGGAAAGGTCGCCAGGACTGCCGCCGCTTCTTCAGGAGGTTTGATGCATGCGCAGTTCCCGGCAGCCATTTTGACTCCAATTTTGAATATATATTTTGCTGGTGAGGCGTCCGAAACGGACTCCTTAAAAAAATATAACAATCCCGGGTGTTTACTACCCATCTGGAAAACCACCCAGGATTGTTGTGACTGGTTCGGGTGAACCGGTGCGAACCGGCAACAACCCACCACTGGATAAGCCCAGTGGTGGGCATCAGCAAGTTCGCACCAGTTTTTCAGAACCAGTAGCAGAAATTCTGGGTGGCCCCACCCATCCAAGTTTTGAAATAAAGTAGTCCTAATTTGGGTGCAATGCAGGGCTTTTCCCCTGGCCATGCCCACCATACCATGCCCACAGTGTGGTAGTAATATTTTTGGAGGCCCACCACTGGATATGCATGACTGTTTCAGGTGAGAACTGTGGAGAGGCATGGCAACATGGCAGATTTCCCAAAAGAAAGGGTGAATTTCTGAAACTTAGCCCAGTTATAAGAATAGACCTTCTGAGTGGAAAGCTTGGTAGATCCCTTCAATATATTTAGGAGTGCCGTAGCATTCACCAGGCTGTCAGGTGAAGAGCATCTAGGTCTGGGTGAAGCAATTTGTGAGTGCCTAGAGATAGTCAGTAAGGGCGTTTGGGTAGATGCTTGTATTTGTTGCAAACCTACAGGAGGGTTGCACACCACATCTGCCTGGGCTACCAAGTGGCAATCAGGATTGCATTGACTGGTTAGGTCACCAGGAGAGAAATCACCCAATGACAGAGAGGCAGGGGTGGAAAGGCATATATTAGGCCCTAAGTCCAGTAGGTGAGGAATGCGTCCCCTATGGAGCTGTGATCCTGGCCCCCTCTTGAGCAAACCCAAGTCACCTTCACATTGTGGTAGGATGTGAAGAGATCTAGTGATAGGGATCCCCACTGCTAAACAATGGTCTGGTAAACCAGATGGTTGAGCTCCCACTCATGGTTCTGAGTGTGAGAGCTGATCAGAGGACCTAGAGATCAGTGATGGGGTGTAACCGTTTCACACCAGTTCGCCAGAACCGGTAGTAACTTTTCCCAGTGTCCCGGAGAACGGGTAGCAGCTTTTGGGGGGAACCACCTTCGGGGCTTACCTTTTCACTGCTTCTCCCACTGCGCTTGCATGCCAAGCACTTGGTGTGCATGCATGCCTACAGTGCTTGGTGTGTAGTATGCACAGCTTCCTTGCTGTCCTCCCAAGCAGGGAGGAGGAAGAGAAGCTGCTAGCCTGAAGCTCCCTATAGCCTGCTCCCCAGGGTAAGTGACTCACCTTTGGATGTGGTGTGCCTGTGTGTATTTCAATGTGTATTTAATACCTTTACCTATATGGACATACTACGACAGTTCCTAAAAAGGCCTGGCGGTCGGCAGGCCTGGCAGCCTGGCTTGGTGTTTTTAAGCAAAGTCTTGGAGTTACCTCATCAATAAGCTACACCTTTGCTGTTCCAATTGCTGTTCCAATTGGAGAACCCTTAAGGAAGTACAGCTGTTTTACGTTTACATTAAGACATATTATCCTAGAGAATTGGTACAATGACCGTATCCATCTTGCAACATAGTGCTGCCCAGGTAATTATACTAACAGGTAAATGATGGGTTTGTGTTTGGGGTGGGTGGGTTGATTTGTGTTTGGGGTGGGTGGGTGTATTTTAATGTAATTTTTTAAAATGTATTTATGTATTTAATTTATTTACAGGTTTGTGTTGTGGGTGAGTGGGTGGTTTGAGGTGTGTGTGTGTGTGTGCTTTTTTTTAAAAAAAGTATTTTTTTTCCTTTGGCCCCGCCCACGACATCATGAAGTCATGACATTATCTCCGCCCACACTGTGATGACGTCATGTTGGGGTAGTAAAATTTTTGACATCCCACCACTGCTAGAGATAGTAGGCAAGTGGCAAACGAGCAGGAAATAAAGAGTGGTAGATGAATCGCAGTCCTACACAGAAAGGATTTTAAACTCCAATCCTAAGAGAAACCTGGGGAAAAGGCAACCAAGACAGAGTCTACATTAGATATTTTGTTTGTAAATTGGGTTGCGTGGTACATGCACCAGAAGGGTGGTGTGTAAATGCAATCAACCAACCAATCAATCAAAATCAGTTTTGACATGATGGTCACAAAACTTAACACGGATAGTTTAACATGGATAGTGAGTTTTAGTGAAACAAAAAAAAAATTGAAAGAAATTCCAATCCACTTTCTAATCAAACAAACAAACAAACAAACCTGTTCTTATTTGCCTGCCAAATTACTAACATTAGGAGCAGCCTCAGCAGAACAGTAGAAGAGAGAAACAAAGATCCATCAGCTTCCGGAATGGCTCCCAAGAAGGAGCATGCCTATTGATTGATTGATTGATTGATTGATTGTATGGCAGCTAGAGATTTGATGTCTGGGGAAAACCAGGGGGACGTGGGAAAAACCTGTCCTTCAGCTCTCAATACATTGGAAATACAGGAACAAAAGAACCGCATTCCTCAGCTGCTTAAGGCTCACGAGTTGTCCTTCTCACCAAATCTGTTTCCACCCTTGCTACGTTGCTCTTTTCTGACGGAGAAAGCAAAGCTTGAATGCCAGAGATGAGATTTTGAAGCGGATTATTTGGCAACGATTATTCTTTACAGAGTTTTTAAAAAAGTGATTGAGGACACAGAAGGTCTGCAACAAATAGAAAGTGAAGGCTGCTTTCTAATAGTTTTTTCCACCACCACCACCACTCTATTTTGTGTGCTTTGCGAGAATAGGAAATTGAAGTTCATGACATTAGATCTACACCCTTTACTAATGAGCAGACACACACACACACACACACAGAGTGGTGGGCAGCAACAGGCTCACACACACCTGGTAGTGGGGGTTAGCAAAATTGGGTGGCCTTTGAGCAAGGGGGTGGTGGAATTGGGTGGCCTTCAGGCGGGGGGGGGGGGGGAGCAAAATTGGGTGGCCACTCCCACCTCCCTGCCCTGCCCAGACTAACACAGCTACCATTTAAAAAGTTTTATTCTGTACAAGCATATCGGAAAGTAAACAAAACAAAAACGTCGTGGCACCTTAAAGACTAACTGCTGTATTTTAATGTGTGCTTTTGTGGATCAAGTCCACTGGCTCTTTGGCTATAAACAGAGATGAGTACTGAACCCTAGAATTGGTAACGACTGGCTTTCGAGCAAGGGCAACCTTTACTTTACCTAATAACAGAACGTCCCTGACTGGTATTCAGATTTGACGTCAGGTTTTGCCCCTGCAAGTGGTTCAAGGTCTCCTTTGCTCAAAAGCCAGTCATATCTGACTCTAGGGTGCAGTGCTCATCTCCCTTTACAGGCAAAGAGCCAGTGCTGCCTGTGTTTGCAGATGTATACATGGCCATATGACAAGTATGACCAGATCATCCATGATGTAGGCTCTGCCGATGATGTAGGCTCCGCCCATGACATAGTATCTGCCCACAGTGTGGTAGTGAAATTTTTTGCTGCCCACCACTGCACCTCTCTCTCTCTCTCTCTCTCTCTCTCTCTCTCTCTCTCTCAGCTTGTGCTGTACCTCCCATTTAATCAGGTTTACTTTCAGTTGAGTGCATGATTGTCTTTCATTTGTATTTCCCCTTGAGAACCTTTGAGTTCTACCTTCAGTGGAAGCAATAAAGAGTGTTACAATCCTAATTTACATTGCAACTACTGCTTCTTGGAGCAAGGAACCAGTTCATTTCATCCATCCCCAGACCTGCTCACGTTGGAAGATACGACTAATTGATGCAGCATCTATACTCACTACAATGAGAAGGCTAACAGTTAATTTCTTTTAGGTATTTAGCCATTTTGAAAGTGTTGGGAGCGTTATGAAAAGGCTGTCTGTAATCAGTAATGGGATGCTCATTTCCTAGATGGTGAGTGCAAAAGAAATTAGGCAAGAGTATAAGACAGAGGTGAAAGAATACCCTGTGTTCTCTTCAGTGGTGTAGCATGGGCCCCTACCTCGGGCAGCACTTTTTTAGGGGTGGTAAAATTTCACAATCTACCTCCTACGCTTCCTGCCACCATTTCTAGCCCTCCACGTTGTCGTTACATTCCCAAATACAAAGGATGCTCCCTATTGCCTGTTACGCCTCCAGGATGCTCTGTTCCTCCAAGTGACTTCTTTTTCCCTTCCTGTGCAGCTGGGCTGTAGCCACTTGTGACTGTCCCGTGCCTGGGGGGAGCTCCGTAAGACCTTGAAGAAGGTTTGAATAGAACAAGTCGTGCTAGAAGCTCCTGTTTCACTTTATAGTGAATGTCTCCATCCATTTCCTTTTCTGAGAACTTTGGAAATGTAATTGAAAATATTAGAAGCAGGGAGTCTAGTGACGTCTGCATGAGCAAAGGAGATGTCTGTGGCCATAGTGGTCCACAGGTCTGGCGCTGAAAAAACCAGCCTTAAAGGTGTAAGACAGTGTTGCCCAAACTTTTCGGACTGTGGGCCGGTCACATGTTTTAGCGGGCCGGTCACGTGGTTCCTCGCACTGGAAGGATGTTTTGCAACACGATGAGATAGATTCTTTAGGCTGCCATTCTCTCTGCTTAAACCAGAGGTGCCCAAACTATGGCCTGTGGGCCAGATCCGGCCTCCAACACCAATTCATGTGGCCCACAGCACCCTTGTCGCTCCTAGAAGTGGAAGTGAAACATGCCAGTATGGGCGTGTTTTACTTGCACTTCCAAAAGCGACGAGGTTGTTGCAGGCCAGATGAATTGGCGTTGGGGCTGGATCTGGCCCACAAGCTGTAGTTTGAGTACCCCTGGTATAAGGTAATGTGGTGGGAGAAAGATAATTTAATTTAATTTAATTTAATTCTCATATTTGTATGACCATGGAAACGTCTGTAGAAGCAGACAGCGCTGGCTCTTCGGCTTTGAAACAGAGATGAGCACTGACCCCTAGAGTCGGATATGACCGGCTTTCGAGCAAGGGAAACCTTTACCTGTAAACACAATAATACAATATAGACAATAATTATACCATATTCATCCTACAAAAGCACATATCTTAATATAAAACAGTACAACAATACAGTAGTACAACGGTCTCTCCACTTTGTTTTGTAGTGTATCTCATTCAGCCCACTCCCCTCACTTTATTTTAGCAAAGGGCTGTAGTGAGCCAGTACATGGCTGAGATTGCCACTACAGTGTGGAGGTGGCAAGGGCTTCTTTGGAGACAGAAGCATCTGCCTTGAAATGACCCCAAACGGCACTGAAAAGTTTGGCACTGCTGCTGGCAATTACTATTTGTCCCACTGACAAGTTACAAGGCACATTTTATGCTCCTGAAACAGATTTCTTCCTGTACCTATCACAAATGACTAATATCGACATCCCATCCTGTGTACAATTTCCGTTTGTTTCCAATAAAACTCTCCTTAATTAAACACCAACGAACGGGCCTCATAATGAGGCATCAACTTTCCCGCAAGTTCCCCATTAGCTTACGCAAGCTGAGCAGGATGTGGCCCATACTTAGACATCTATTATCGTACAGTATTTGTATCCCACCCTTCCTGGAAGGATAACCTAGGATAACCTATGTACGATTCGCTAATTTTAACTTCACAGGAACCCAGAGCAGTAGTTTAGAAGGAAAAGATAATGATTTGTTCAAGGGCATTCTGTGAACTTCATAGAATAGAGATTTCACATGGTTTGACATGGGATCTACCCATGTCGAATCCAGATGCCAAGCCCTTACACCCCATTCAGTACTTAAGAAGCCTGAACGCATTACTGTGAGTACAGGAAAGAATAGGGTTGCCATATGTCCCGGTTTTCCAGGATTTTCCTGGATTCAAGCTGTCCCAGCTGGTTCAAGAAAAAACATGTAAAAGTCCTGGATTTTTAAATTGAACAAAGGAAGCAAGATCACCCCTCACCAAGGGATTTTTGTTAAGAGTTAATTCACTGCCTCCCTACCTTTCTTTCAATTATCCTGCTTGAAAGTGGCGAAGGCAAAACAGCACCCTGAGAAGCCCGCCGGGGAGGGGAGACACTTGCAAGTGAGATAATTGAAAGAAAGGCACGGAGGGAATGAAATAACTCTTTGCAAAAATCCCTTGGCTCACCTTGGGGGACAAGAAGTCGTCCTCAGCCCTTTTTCTCGAAAGCCAGGAGGGAGCAAGAAATACCCATATCTAAGCCAAACCTCCACCATACAATGGGACGGAGGAGTCCTTCTTCACGTGACCACAAAGGGTTAATTGCATAGGGTCGTTATTCCTAGAGAGGAAGGGAACAGGGTGGACAGAAAGTGAAGTGTTCTCCATCGTAAAGGTCTTCCTCCAAAATAAGTCCCTTCCTGTCTCCTGCTTTTCTCCTTCCAGAAGGAAACGGAGGCGCCATGGACTGCATTGCAAATCCAGCCCCCTCTTTAGAACTTTCTTCCAAGGGATCCTCATGTGGGATTTGAGGGTGAGTCTATTTTAGTGGTGTGTGTGTGTGTAGGGGAGGGGGGGTGACCTCAGGGGAGGAAGGCTGGTTTCAAGAGTGGCCCAATAAATTTTATTAAAAAAAATAAAAATAGAACCATCAAGAATAGTCTTTTGCAAGAAGAATCACATGGGAGAAAACCTCTTGACTAGAGTTTATTTTAAACTGACAAAGGCTGTCCGCCCCAGACAGGGATTCCGTGGGGTCTTAGCGCCGCAGTCTCCCTGACAGCCCCATCCAATGCATGTGCAGTTTGAAGAATGCAATGATGTCACATGGCTGTCCCAGTTTGGCGGGAGAGAATTATGGCAACCCTAGGAAAGTAAACACCATCAAATACAAGAGGCACATATACAGCCACCCTTCTCTTTAGAGTTTTCACAGCCATTTATGTTTATTAGTAATCCTTACGCCATCTCTGAATTAACCCATGCTTAGATGAATGATCACAATGGATAAGGCTTGGCCTAGCCATGCACAAGGTGCAATTTGAAGGCAGCTTAACGTCCTTGCACTCCCTTCTGCTACAATTTGGTCTTAAGTATGTCTCCTTACATAGTTTGTTAGCTGCTTTGAGCTCCTATGAGGAATGGTGTGTGTGTTAATAATAGATAATAATGATCAGCAATTGATTTTCCAGACCCTGCTTCCTTTCACTCCAGAATGAGCGATGTACTGTATCTTAAAATAACACTAGCCAATAACCACCTTCCCAGGTGGCCAGACTTGGTACTTTCACTAGCAAATTGTCTTATTTGCAACTTTTAAAGTAATCTGTAAGGGATTGTCATGGCTCAAGTGGTTAAGACAGTGGTAGGCAGCAGCCGGTTCGGGCCAGTTCTACCGAACCGGTAGTAAAAATCCCAGGTGGTCTCCCAGGGGGGTACTAACTCTTCCAGGAGACCACCCGGGATGGTTACTTTTTTTGGAGGTGACCGGTTTGGTCACCTCTCCAGCCGCCCTTCCTTGCAGCCCAAAATGGCTGCTCGTAAGTGTGCGCGCTGAATACTGGAAGCATGTGCGCTGAATACTGGAGGTGTACGTGTGTCAAATGGTATTTTGACGCATGTGCACTTACGAGCAGCCATTTTGGGCTGCAAGGAAGGGCGCAGTGGCTGGCTATTGAGATCCTCAGTGGCCTCTTTGGAGGAGCAGCAGCAGCAGCGGCCTTCCCTTGACGCACCACCGTGCCAGGCCGGGCTAGGCTGTGCCGCCGTGCCACTGTGCTGCTGATCTTCCATGCCGCCCCATCGCCGCCCCACTGCTGTTTCCGCCTGCCTGCTGCTCCCCAACCCGAGCCAGGGTAAGTTACTAGGGTTTGTGTTTGGGGTGGGTGGGTGTTTTAAAACACTGTGTTTTATGTAGTGTGCTTTTATTTGTATTTAATGTCTATTTTAATTTGTATTTTTATGTTTTTTATTTCTATTTAATGTCTATTTAATTTTCGCTATGCGAGTTTTCCCCATAGAAACGCTCGTTATGCGAGTTTTCCCATAGGGAAAAGTCCGACTCATATAACGAAAAATTCGTTATGCGAGTCAGACTGTTTAGTGAAAAACTTGCTCGTTATGTGAGTTTTTTGCTAAGCGAAACGCTCGTTATGAGAGGTTTGACTGTACTGTACTTGAAAAACCAAAGTACCGCAGTGGATAAATTGCTGCCCTGCAACCAAAAGGTTGTGAGTTCGTTCCTGACCAGGACTCAAGGCTGACTCAGCCTTCCATTCTTCCGAGGTCGGTAAAATGAGTACCCAGCATGTTAGGGGCAAAATGCTAATTAACTTATGAACCACCCAGAGAGTGCACTAAGCGCAATAGGGTGCTATATAATTGTGATGGCCTTGCTGCTTTGCGGGTCCCCCAATACTATACACCAGTGGTGCCCAAACTAAGGCCCGGGGGCCGGGTGCGGCCCTGACGCCAATTCATCTGGCCCACAAAGCCCTCGTTGCTCCTGGAAGCGGAAGTAAAATGTGCCCATACAGGAGTGACGAGGGCTTCATGGGCCGGATGAATTGGCATCCTGGGCCACACCTGACCCCTGGGCCTTAGTGACCGGCTTCCTGAACCACATGATCGGCCCACGGTCCAAAAAGTTTGGGCATCCCTGAACACGGAAAACATTGTAATATTGGTGAAGGCTGTTGTTACATCTACTTCCAGGACTAAGGGTGTGGGGGACGGGACGTGGAGGCGCATTTGTCAGTTCCTGTCAAGTATGGAAGCAATGGTTGCCCACCTGCAGCCTCACCTGGGGAGTCATCTTATGAAACAGCCTTAGGCTAGGAGGGCGCATACTGTATATCCAAATGTCTTCATCTGCAATGCGCAGCTAATACACTGTTGTGGCTGGTGAAAGGATTGCCCAGAATACAATGCCAAGCATTTGAAGTATGCTACATACATATCAGTATTACATGACTTCATGAAAATATGCATGCATTTGAACAAAGAAACAACAGTGTACTGTGAGTCCCTCTCAAGTAATGTTTGTTTCTAGTCAAAGTTCAGACCAAACTGCTCCAAGGCTGAAAAGAATGCGATACAGTGGTTAATCTGAGACTACAGTAGAGATGACCTAAATTTAGGTCCACCCTCATCCACAAAACTCAACAGGGTGGCTTGGACCAGTCACCCATTTTCAGTCTAATCTACTTCACAGGGAATGAGAAAACCAGGCATTTTCTCTTTAACCTGCCTTGAGAAGAGGCAGCAGAAATCAGAAGTAGAAAAACTGGTCTTCCGTGTTTTTAATGTGCTATGTTTGTCTGCAGAGTCCTATGAACCTCTATAGCAGGGGTGCCCAAACTATGGCCCGTGGGCCAGATCCTTCCCCCAAAACCAATTCATCCAGCCCATGCCGCCCTTGTCGCTCCTGGAAGTGGAAATAAAATGTGCCCGTGCGTACGTTTTACTTCTGCTTCCGGGAGCGATGAGGCTGGATGAATTGGCGTTGGGGGAAGGATCTGGCCCACGGGCCATAGCTTGGGCACCCCTGCTCTATAGCATGGACAGAACTACGAGGATCCAAAGGATTTTGTTTGTGGATAGGGAGGCAAAGTGATATGTGGTTGCCTCTTACTAATGGAATATGCAAAACTCAACGCCATCTTGCTGGCTAGTGCAGTGGCTCTCAACGTGAGGCCCACGTCCCACAGTGGGACCTTAATTCCCAGGAGCCTAAGTCAGTACATTAACTGATCAGTGCTTTGTGGAGTTGACTTAGGACTATGGGGTGTGTGTACCACATTTGGAACCACTGGTCTAGTGTCAAGAGAGCCATGGATATTACATCTGGCCTAGTATTTGAAATACTTCTAGTCACTCCCAATTTTACATGACCTTTGGAGGCTGAATTATTCTGGAGAACCTGAAAAGTTGCCTTCTTAACTGATCCAATAAAATATTACCCCCACTGTCAAAAAATTAAATGGTTAACGTGTTGGTCAGGTGGAAATGTACAGTAAAAACCCCGACTTACATATGCCTCGAGTTATGTAAAATTCAACTTAAGTCCTGATTTACATAATGCAATTTCCTATGGGTTTGCTTCGAGTTGCGAAAAAATTCATTTTTCCTATGGGTTTGCTTTGAGTTAAGTAAAAATTCATTTTTCCTACCGGTTTCATTTGAGTTAAGTAAAAATTCATTTTTCCTATGGGTTTGCTTCGAGTTAAATATAAATTCATTTTTTCCTACTGGTTTGCTTTAAGTATAAATTCATTTTTCCTACGGGTTTGCTTCAAGTTAAGTATAAATTCATTTTCCCTATGGGTTTGCTTCGAGTTAAGTAAAAATGCGTTTTCCCTATGGGTTTGCTTTGAGTTAAGTAAAAAAATGAGTTACGTAAAAGCCTACAGAACATACTTTTTACGATGAGAAACCTGGGGAACATAGTGAAAAGTAGAGGCATCACATTGCAAACAAAAATTTGTATAGTCAAAGCAATGGTATTCCCCGTGGCAATGTATGGTTGTGAGAGCTGGACCGTAAGGAAAGCTGAGCGCAGAAGAATAAACCACTCTGGGTGGTTCATAAGTTAATTAGCATTTTGCCCCTAACATGCTGGATACTCATTTTACCGACCTCGGAAGCATGGAAGGCTGAGTCAGCCTTGAGTCCTGGTCAGGAACGAACTCACAACCTTTTGGTTGCAGGACAGCCTTTGAGATGTGGTGTTGGAGGAGAGTTTTGAGAGTCCCCTGGACAGCGAGGAGAACAAATAGGTCAATCTTAGAAGAAATCAACCCTGACTGCTCCTTAAAAGGTCAAATAGTAAAGATGAAGCTAAAGTACTTTGGACATCAAATGAGAAGAGAAGACTCGCTTGAGAAAACCTTGATGCTGGGAAAGGTTGAGGGCAAAAGAAGAAGGGGGCAGCCAAAAATGAGATGGCTAGATGGTATTGTTGATGCAATGGGCACAGAGTAGAGCAGTTTGAGGAGGATGGTGGAGGACAGGAGTGCCTGGCGGACAGTGGTCCATGGGGTCGGAATCGACTGTGCGACTGAACAACAACAAGGGGTTTTACTGTACTCTGTAAATGCTCAGAGGAAATATAAAAGACAAAGTAATGTAGAATAGCTCACCCAGGTATTATCCAGCAGAGAGAGAAATGCCTGTCCTTTGCAGTGGAAAAATCAAAAAGGCCAGAATTGCTAGATGAGCCATTGAAAGTCGAGGGGAATGACCGATTGTTTTAGAAAGGGGGGATTCCCAGGGAAGGAAGATGTCTTTCATCCATGGCTTTGGAAAGAACAGGATAAAGGCCCAAATATGCTGTCCTATAGAAGCCACAGGATGGGGACATCTTGCTATCTTCTGATGGGTTTACATGAACCTAAGTATAGATGCCAGGAGATATTTTGTTATCTTGTGTGCTTCCTGTATATCTGATTTCTATAGTTTGGCAGTGTTCCTGTGTGGGGGGAAGATGTAGCAAACTATTTTGGTACCAACCAGTATTACATTATTTCAACAGTAAGATTTTTCAGACTTTTGTAAGTGAACCTCCCAAAGGGGTTTTCTATGAATACAAATATATAGCCTTGAATCCAAGTGATAACCTCAGGTTCCCAGGTTCCCATGATGACTGAATTGACTTACTCTCCATTCACCAGTGGCTCCTGTGGCGGAAGGCAGCAATTGAATTGAGGCCACAAAATTCCTCTTATAACTTGGTAATCTGTGGTCCTTCAGATGGATCTTGAACATCAGTCCCCCTGACCTTCAGTCAGCCAAGCCCGTGTTAAAGGATGGGTATAAAATTTTAGACACGTCTAGAGGGCGTTTTTAAATACGCAGAAGTAGTAAATTATGTGGATCCATCTGTAGAAACAAAATGGGTGGATGTAAAGAAACCCTGCACTCAGCCTGGCTTTCCAATGCGTCTCCCACTTGCCTGTGTTCTTTCACTCTGAAGTTGGAGGAATTCTCAGAAGATACACATCAGCTGACAGTGGTTTCCTTTGTGTAAAACAGGGGTGGCAGACCTACAGCCTGCAGGCCAAATCCAGCCCATGGGGCCAATTTATCTGGCCCACGGTGAGGATCCCAGCGCTGCTACCGGAAGCACCGAAAATGGGCAAAAATGTGGTGCCCTCTCTCCCACCGCCATGGGAAGTGGCAGAAGAAACCACGCCTCTGGCCCGTACATCTCCGGCGCAAGGTTGACCACTCCTGGTGTAAAATATCCCTGCCACCTCATTTGTACTTAAAGCCAAAAAGATTTAATAACCAATATTCATCCTGGTAGATTGTAGCCCAAACATTCAAGGACTAGGTTTAGTACATTTCCCTTAATCAAATCTAATTCCAAACACCATAATGAATGTTATAAGTAGCTGAAACGTGGGGAAAGGTTGCAAAATTTCCACAAAAAGATACATACTGTACTTTCCAATTGCTCTTCGAATTGGGTCATTCCAATATCCAATGCAAAAAGGGCATTATTTCGCTTTATACAAGCCGGTAGGAATTGCAGTTACACATTCTCCACCCCAGCTATATCATCATGCACAGAAAATATATAGTGATAATTTGACCTTTAAGGAGCAATTAATTGGGCTCAAGTGGCTAAGGCGCTGACTGGAAGGTGGGAGGTCAGCAGTTCGATTCCTGAGTACTGCAGGACGGAATGAGCTTCCATCTCTGTCCCAGCTCCTGCCAAACTAGCAGTTCAAAAGCAAGTAATTGCAAGTAGATAAATAGGGACCACTTCAGTGGGAAGGTAAACAGTGTTCCATGCACGCCGGTGTCTAGTCATGCCTGCCACATGACCAGAGAAACATCTGCAGCAGCAGAGAGCACTGGCTCTTCGGCTTTGAAACAGAGATGAGCACTGAACCCTAGTTGGATATGACTGGCTTTTGAGCAAGGGAAACCTTTACCTAATGTAACAGTCTCAGGGCAGACAGGAGATACTCAGTCTGGAAGCCCTGTTCTTGAGAGTAGACTTAATTAAAAATTTTTTGCAATGGTCACAAAACTGAGGTTTGTGTTGCTTTCCCAAAGAATAAAGGCAGAGAGAATGACAGTCTGAGGCGGGCAATTTGTTGTTGCACTTGGAGCAACACTTAAAAAGTGTAACGGCCAGAGAAATTTCTCCCAATACAATTTTAGCAAGGAAAACACGAACAGCAGCGGAAAAAAGTCCTGAAGCTAAAGTAGTAACGAAAGGGAAAAGGTGCTAATAAAGGAATATAATTGTGCACGAGGGAGCTCTGAAAACTAGTGACTTGTTCACGTGGCAGTAAAGAGAAACTGTAAGGAGATGGAGGCAGGATGCAGACGCAGGGCAGGATAGGATGAGTTTCCCAAACTGTTAAAGCTATAGAAGACCCAACCACTCCACACCTGTGTGGATTAACCCATTGGTGTACATTCACAGGGACCAGCTTAAATGAATGCCCCATCCCCTATACAGAGTTGCTCCTATGGGTTGCAACACACTGAAGTTCATGTCTGGCCAGGTTATCTTGCTATGGTAATAGAGTTGGATCCTGTTGCCAGTGACTCAGTGTCGAGTGTCAGGCGGCAGTTAACTAACCTGACAACCCTGAAGACTAAGGAGGGCCTTGGGTGACTCAATTCACAGGGAAGGGTGAGGGTCCCCAAGTGGATTAAATCCCATTTGAATCCATCTTGATGGAGGGCAGCAACTTCATCAATACTGGCCTGAGGCTGAGAAGGACTCTGTGTGCCAAAAGGTCTCAGGACCAGAAAGTGACTGGCAGAACTGGATCAGTGGTATGGGGGTCATGCTGTGATGTGGAAGGCAAATGGAAAGCCACTGCATTATATTCTCAAGACAGTCTTCATAGCTGATCACCATGAGGATTGCCTATATTCGGATATGTCAGATGATGATGATGGTGAAGAACTGGGGAGGGGGGAGAACCCCAGAATACCTTATGAATCCTTTATTCTCTCCCCTTCCCCCAAATGTTTTGCCTCCAGAGAAGAATTTCTCCTACCAAAACTCCCCTTTCCACACCTATATAAATGAATACAGGCACAATGCATTCTTATCAAGAGTGCGCTTTTATTTTTAATTTTTTTTAAACCTTTTTTCAAATTTTTTTAAACCTCAGGTTCCTTTCCTGCAGGCAAATGAGTGCCAAGGAAAGAGACCAACAAAAGAATCCAAACTCTCCCTCCCGCTGCCTCATCAACACATTCCAAGCACAAATTAAGAAATGCAAACTAAACCAAAAAATATATATATATTTATATATATAATTTGTCTTTTTCTCTCCGGGTTGCACCCTGGCCCCGCCTCCGAAGACGGCTGATTGGCTGGGGGGTCTCTGGCTCTCTTCAGTAAGGGGGCTGCAGGGCACGCGCGCACACACACACACAGGTGGGTGGAAAAGGGGGAGGAGCATCGCTCGGTTCCGCTCCCGCCCGTTGCTCTCCAAGTCTGACAGTAGAAAAATATGGCAGCGGAAGCCGCCCTTATGCCAGGCCAAAGCCCTCCGAGCACTCTTGGATGGCCAGTAGCAGCATGTGACGCAGTTTCTCATAGCTCTCGTAGGCAGGGAGGTCCAGCTGGTTGAAACTGGGGGAAATAAAGTAATAAATGCATGAAGAGGGAATAGGAAGATTAACCCGCTAGGTTGTGAGAGAGAACTGTCTTTGGATAGACCGCAGTGTTTCCCACACTCTGGTTCTTGGACTTCAATCCCCAGAAGCCTAAGTCAGTACACTGTCTGATCGATGCTTTGGGAAATTGACTTAGGCTTCTGGGAACTGAAGTCCAAAAAAAAAAAATAAATCAAAATTTAGGAAACACTGGGCTATAGTATCTCTCTGCAATATCCCCCCTTCCTTTGTCACTCAAAGCTTTCTGGAAATTATAAAAAACTGTAGCTCTCCCAGTCCTGCTGGCAAAGCCACAGAGATTTCAGAAATCTACAGTCCTTCTCACACTTGTCAGTGCTTGGTTTCAACTAGTCCTAGAACTTATGATGAATTACATGGTCTAACCCTCTGAGATCAATGTTGATCTGCACATGGGCCCCAACCCAACAACATCAAACTGTGCTGCTGGTCTAGAATAGGGACTTTTAAAACACCCCTCCCTCTCTCTCATTTATACAAGGTGTTCCAAAAGTCACCATACATAGGGGGAACGGGAAATTGTAGCTAAAGATACTTTCAATGACAAAATATTCATTACAAAACCTTGCAAAACATTTTATATATATTGGCCACCTCTTTCTACACACATGCACAGTCTTCTCCCCCATTAATAGCCAACATGCATTCCAAGATATCTGCTGTTATGTATGACGACTTTTGGGACACCTTATTACTCTAAGTCAATTCCCCAAAGCAATGAACAGCCAGTGTACTGACTTAGGCTTCTGGGAATTTAAGGCCCCCTGTGGGGAATGGACCCCACGTTGGGAACCACTGCACTAGATGCTGAGGCTGTATAGTTATTTCTGGAATGAACTCCTGCAGAAGAATCAAGTCCTTAAAGGTACAGCTGAATACTACAGCTCAAAACCCTTGAGGTCACCTAATGAATTCCCCATCTTGCATAGGCCTATCTTGTTTCATTTAGACCCAATGTTTACTAATGATGGGGCACTTGAGAGGACCCGAGAAAAAGTTTTAGAGAAATAACGCCAATGGACAGTATTAAACACAACTCTTGCCCCCTTACCACGTGTGAGCAGAAGGCAGTCTGTCCGTTGAGCGGTCATCTCTGTGGATCTGGAATTTCTGGATACCGTTCATGCCCTCCAAGGCTGCAAATCCTTGCAAGGGCACCTTTGATGTGCCTGTGACAAACTGCAGGAACTTTGCTCTGTCGGCCTGATCAAAGGAGCGCAGTGCTCGCCAGAACCACTGGATCTGGGGACAAAAGGAGGGGAAGAACAAAAATGGGAGAGCAGTATTAGAACACCAAGCTTCTTACAAAGTGGCATATACAGTCTTGGGGTATCCAAGAAGGCAAGGCCATCCCCTCTCCCAGCCTAAGATTGCCAACACAAGAACGGGACTTGTTTGGGGAAAAAAGGAACCAATCTGATGAACATTTTGTGGCCAACCATCAGAGGGCCTGAGCTAAGAATGCATGATGAGTCATTTGAATATACAGTGGATCTCCGTATAACGATTTTAATTGGTTACAAGGGATCAATCGTTTTATGAAAAAATTGCTGTACGATACATGTATAGCTATTTTCCCTGATTCATACAATGTTTTCCCCCTGCTTTCCCCGAGAAGCATGTTCCCAGGGCAAAGGCAGCCCTGCGGGGGCAGGGGGGGGCAGGCGGGCGGAGAAGGCATCTACAGAGGTCCCCTTCCTGTTTTGAAGCAAGAGGACATCTGTAGATGCCTTCCCTGAAAAGTGCTGGGCTGTCTTCCCCCTGGGAATGTGTGTCCCAGGGAGAAAGCAGCCCAGCCCTCTTGGCAAAAAGGATTCTCTGTGGCCCCCTTGCCATTTTGAAATGGCAAGTGGTCCGTGGATCCCAGGGCTGCCAGTTCACAAAGGGGCTTTGGGGTGGGGATGGGGGAAAGGCTCCCCCATGCCACCCCAAAGCCACCCAGCTTTTGCCTATTTTTTAAAATTGTATCGTACAACAATGAAAATTGTTGTACGATACAATTTGTTTTTTTAAAAAAGGCAATTGCTGTACAATTACACTGCTGTGCGATGCAATTGTTACAATGGGTTTTACTGTATTTATTTAGTCTGACCAATGATGAACCAAGGAAGTGTACTACTAGTGTTCCAAGAACATTTTAACAAAAGGAGGCTGGTCCTTGAGAGTTTAACCTGGAGAAGAAACAGACAAGAACTAACCTGGATAGAGTTTGCCTGATACTTATGGTACTCTGTATTGGATTTCAGGTCATCTATGTCAATGGTTGGTAGCCCTGAGATCAGCAGCTCCAACTCTTGCTCTGTGAAGATGGAGATGAGGCGCTTGGGGATGATCTCATAGAAGCCCTCCAGGAAGGCAGCCAGCTGCTTGCGGATCGCTCCTGTGAAAAAGACATGGGCTTATTCCCAGGCATGGAGAAAAGGAAAAGAATGCCAAATGACCCACATCACAGGAGAGAACAGGGGATTCTATGTTTGATTCATATCTGCCTCTGGGTAACATTTGCCATTTCCTATAGCCAACTGGGCATCCTGGCATGATCTCATACCAGGTTATCAACTGATTATTTTTCTTAACACCTTCCCCTTCAAATATATAGCTTGGCTTATTTGCAGCTCTGGTGAAACCTCAACATCAGAAGCTCTTGAAATGACACACGTGTTTACTCTCTACCTGCAACTTAGTAAAAGACTGTGTGGTAACTTGCAAAGGCAGGAATGTTAATGTGAGAGATGCCACAGCAGGATCCACAAGTGAAGCTGAGATGGGACTAGATTCCCCCCAGATCTCTTCCACAGAGTGCCTCCCTTCCCTCAACATATTTTGCTGCATTGTACCTGTCATTCTCATCTGACACACCAGGTGCACATATTCTTTCTTGTTCTCCTCAGTCACAAGGATATTGGCTCCATTGGGCTTAAGGTCACGTACCTCACACACACCAAACTCCTGAACCTGTTTGGGTTAAAGGACGGAAGACACTAAGCAACCAGAAAGCAGATACCATAATCTTTTCTTTCTAGAAGACCTGCTCACCCTTCCTCACTAAGCACTGAAGCCAACGGGGCTCAGGACAAACCCTGCTTCAACTCATATTCAATGCCAACATTTCTGCATCAGTTCCCCATCAGACAATAATTAAAAAATCACCAACAATCTTTTGGGCACCACTACAGATTTCCTGGCATCAGCTCTCTAAGATAAGAGGCATGTATTCTTTTGAGATACCAACTCCAAACAGTTTCTTTGCCACAGAACATCCACCCCATTTAACAGCCTCATGAAGGTAACCAGCTTCTAGAACAGGGGTTGGCAACCTTTTTAAGTCAAGGGCCAGGCCACGCTCTCTCAGACAGTGGTCCACCCGCCAGAAACACTGCTGTAAACATGTCCACAGCCGCCATGAACACGTCCACAGCCGCCATGAACACGTCCACCATAAAAGCATCTGCGGCCACTTCCGGCAGTGGCAGCTGGAGCGAGGGTAGATGATTTGACACCGTAGGCCGGATTGTAGAATATCACTGACCCTCCTACTGCCACAGTATTTGCAGCAGGCTTCCTATTTCTTAAGAATACAATGAAACTGAGTTGTATAGGTAAACATCCTATCTACTGTTGGAAAAATCCAGCTGATCTATAGTTAGCTTCAAATATAAGCACTGACAGAATACACATATAGCTTGCTCATTCTTCGTGAAGGTTGCCCTTGCTCAAAAGCAAGTCATATCAGACTCTAGGATTCAGTTGTCTGCGTCTGCAGATATTTCCATGGATACGTGGCAGACATGACTAGTGCACGGAATGCTGTTTCCCTTCTCACCGAAGTGGTACCTATTTATCTATTTGTAATTTCTTGCTTTCGAGCTGCTAGGTTGGCAGGAGCTGGGACTGAGACAGGAGCTCATTCTGTCATGCAGTACCCAGGAATTGAACTGCTGACCTGCCAACCTTCCAGCCGTCAAGTTCAGCATCTTAACCACTAAGCCACCACAGTTAGCTGATCAATAGTTCGCTTCAAATGTAAGTACTGGCAGAACACACATTTTTCACCTCTTCTTCCTTTACTGTTAACATTCTCCAACTTCAGAGTCTCCTCTGAAGCCCCCCAAGCCAAAGCAGAAGAAGCAGAAGGAGGTTACCTCAGTGCTGAAGGTGAGGTCATAGCCCAGTGTGGAGACATCATTCTCCAGGAGATATACCAGACCCTGGTAGAAATGGTAGTCCTCACTCTCCATGTCTGTGTACCTGTAGGATTGAAAGACACTGGCTGGGTTAGAAGCAGCTTCCACATACTCTGGGAAAGGGAGCAGATGGGATGGTGAGCATGCTGGATCTTAAAACAAATAGGTGACTTACCTGACTGATTTGCCAAGTATATGCTTGTAGAACGAACGAGTAAAGTAGCATTCTAGCAACCGGTTGTCGTACACTGCCTTGGCCACGATGCGCCCAACAAATTTGAAGTAGCTCAGGTGATTAGGATTACAGTGAGAAGAAGGGTTGATGGTATAGGTGACCCGGTCACCAGGCGATGTGCGGAAAAGTGCATACATGGGGTTAAACATCTCTCGTGAGATTATCATGTACCACTCTCGCAGTAGGCCACCAGCATCCTGGCCCTCTTCCCCTTCAAACACAATGTACCTAATAAAAGGAAGAAGGTACAGGAATTATAAAATGTCATAAAGCAGGAGCCCTGGGGGCGCAGTGGTTAAGCTGCTGTCCTCAACCAGAACATTGTGAGTTTGATCCTGACCAGGGCCCAAGGTTGACTCAGCCTTCCATCCATCTAAGGTCAGTAAAGTGAGTACCCAGCATGTTGGAGCAGTGGTAGGCAGCCAAATTTTTTACTACCACACTCTGGGTGGAGCCAACATAGCGGGCGGAGCAAACATTATAACATCATGGGTGGAGCCAACATCATGTCATGGGTGGAGCCAATGATATTGGTGGAGCCAATGTAAAAAACCCATAAAAATAAATATACATAAAAATACAAATTAAATAGACATAAAAATACATATAAAATACACATTAAAATAAATACACATTAAATAGACATAAAACATAAAAATACAAATTAAGTACACATAAAACACACTTTAAAAATAAATACATATTAAACACACACACACACACACACACACACACACACACACACACACACACACACACACACACACACACACACACACACACACACAGGTGAGTCACTTACCCTGAGGAGCAGGCTATAGGGAATTTCAGACTAGCAGTTTCTCTTCTTCTTCCCCGCTTGGGAGGACAGCAAGGAGGCCATGCATGTGCGCCAAGCGCTGTAGGCGCACATGCACACCAAACGTTTGGCACGCATGTGCAATGGGGGAACCGGTGAAAAGGTAAGCCCCCGAAGTGGTCCCCCCCCCCAAAAAAAAAAGCCGCTACCAGTTCTCTGATACACTGGGAAAAGTTACTACCGGTTCTGGCGAACTGGTGTGAACCTGTTGCTGCCCATCACTGTGTTGTGGGCAAAATGCTAATTAACTTGTGATCCGCCCAGAAAGTGCACTAAGTGCTTTGGGGTGGTATATAAGTGTGATTGCTTAAAAGGGGTTTGGAAATTAAAGCTACCACGGACCTAGTATCTGGTAATGTTCTTTAACTATAGAACATGATAAAAATGCACCCTTCTTTCCAACTAATACATATGGGAAAACAATGGGTTCAACATGGCATAACTAAACGTTTACCAGCCAAAAATAAAGGAAACACTTACAATCTGTTTTTCATTTCCTCGGGTGATTTGCGATGCAATTCCCGGTAAGAATCTTCAAAGACGTGATCTCGTCGCACATGCACAGCCATGTCTTCCTTCCTCAGCCCCTCATCCAGCCTTTCCAACTCTTGACGGAAATACCTGCAGAAGAACAAAGCATGCTGTCACCACATCCCAACAAAAGGTGCCCTTGGGGGTGTGGCAAGAGGACATCATGGGGCTGATTCAAGGAGAAGGGCTTTCAGAGACACTCATATCAGATGTAAAGCACCAACACTGCAAGAGCTGTTTAGTTAAACTTTTAAAGTCAGGGGCCAGGTCATGCTCCCTCAGACAGTTGAGGGTGCTGGACCGGTGGCCCCCTGGCATAAACGCTGCCATAAATGCATCAGCAGCTGTCGTAAACATGTCTGCAGCCACCATAAACACGTCTGCAGCCACTTCTGGCAGTGGCGGTTGGAGAGGGCGGATGATTTGGTACCGTAGGCCAGATTCGACCTGTGGGCCATAGGTTACTGACCCCTGGTACAAATGGTTGAAAAGGATGCAGCATAATGCAACATAGCAAAAGGAAACAAGAGAATGGCCTCATATGCAGATGAGACTGACTGTGTCACCACACAGATAATCTTCCGTCCCTTCTACAGAAGAGGGACAACTAAGACTTGAACACCCCAAAGGGTTTTTACATTATAACTTCCCTACACAGTCTGGCCAAGTTATCCTGCTATGGTAATAGAGCAGACCCATGGTGGCCAACCTTGGCACCCCAGCTGTTCTTGGACTTCAATTCCCAGAAGTCCTTATCAGCAGGTGTGGTGACTTGGGCTTCTGGGAACTGAAGTCCAAGAACAACTGGAGTGCCAAGTTTGGCCACCACAGGAGTAGACCATACTGCCAACGACTCAACGTTGATTGTCAGGTGACAGTTAAATAATCTGACAGCCCTGAGGACTAATGACTTTTAGTGGTGTAGTCCACAGGGAAGGGTGATAGTCTCCAAGTGGATTAAATCCCATTTGAATCCATTTTGATAGAGGGCAGCAATTTCATCACTACTGGCCTGAGGCCGATGAGAACTTTGTGTGCCAAAAGGGCTCAAGACCAGAAAGTGACTTCCGGAACTGGATCAGGGGTATGGGTGTCCCAATGTGATGCAGAAGGCAGATGGAAGACCAATGCATTATATTGTTCCCAGGACAATCTTCATGGCTGATCACCATTATGATCACCAATATTCAGATTCAGATATGGCACAAGAAGAAGAAGCTTTCCTACACTGAAACTGGCAGGGAGATATAGAAGACAACTGCCTTCACTCTTCCCTCCAGGAAAGGAAAGGAAAACTGTTACATGTTGAGTGGTGCAAACTCTTCCCTATGACCAGGTTGACATTCTTAAACAAAAGGTTTGTCACTACAGAATATGATACACAATTTTCCCCTGCGCTCATGGCTCGCAGTAAGCTGATAACATGATGTTCATTTCTGGTGGGAAGGGAATAGAGGCCCTTCTCTCTGTTTGCTCTCAAATTGCAGAATACCATCCCTTTGAGAGGTTAAGCTTGGCTCCCTCCCTCTTGTACTTTGAATGACGGGTGAAGACCATCCATTTTAGACAGACTTTTAAAAACAGGGCAGTGAAGAGCTTTTATCTTGGGTCACTAAACATTACTATGACTTTGTGTGTGTTTTAACGTGTATCTGTAAGGAATGCCTAAGACCTCTGGCATCTCCTGTTGCTTTGCCTTTACAAGAGGGAACAAAAGGAATCCGGGGGGGGGGGGGAATTAACATCATATCCTGAAACGTACTTTCTTTTGACATCAAAGTCCAACACACGTATGTAATCAACAAGGACAGCAAAGGGACCATCAGCCAAGTGGGTAGTAGACTGGCGCAGGATCTGGTTCAGCACAGTGCGGTGTGTCTCTATAAGACCAAAACATAAGGGATTGTACTGCTGTAAGTTTTTTGCTTCACTGTTTTCCTAGCATCCTGTAGCTTCCCCAGCTACCAGAATTCATTCTCCCAAACGGATTATCCATCTGATGCTATTAATCTCTTACTCTGCCAGCCCACCATCAGTATTCTGCTCATAACCTATTTGATGCTTCCCATTCTCCTCCCCAAGCCAGTGTCCAGTTGCCCTTTGTTAGGCAAACAGCAGGGACTCATTCTCCCCTACCCTGTGAAGGTCTCATGGAACAATCTGTCTCAGTTTCCTAGACATAATTTGGTAACTATACCTGCAAAGCGAAGGAACTTCTGTGTGTCTGGTGGAAGGCTAGAGGAGATGTGCATAGACGAAGGCTCACGGGAGAAAAAGGGATCAAGCGACGAGGGCGTTGCAGGTGTCAGTGGTGCAGGTGAGAGGGGTGGGGGTTCATCCTTGATGTGAGCCAGCTGGCTCTCCCGGGTGTCTCGCACGGGTGGCTTGCTTTCCCGCTCTGTAGCATGTACCAAAAAGAAGGCCTCCACCGCAGGCTGCAGGACTGTTGGGGGGGGAAGAAGAGGAGGTGAGTTCCAGGAAGCAGGGAGAATGGAAGCAACCTAGCATTCCCAAACAGCTCAGCACCTTACCAAGCACTGCGTGCTGGTCATGGGACTCTTCCAACTCCTTCAAACACTCGCCCAGCATGTCCCAAAGTTCATCCAGACTGAGCTGCTCACTGAGCAAAGGCAAATCTGGAGGACGCTCCTCTTTCTCCTTCTCTGCCTGCTGGGGTCCTTCAGACACTGGGGAGAGAGAGAGGAAAAATGCTTCAGCTGATGATATCCTGCTCCAAAACATATTCATCCCAGCAATGAAAGGCAACATGGTTTTAGTAGTCAGTAGGCGAGCCCACGGCAAACCAAAGGGCATCTCCACTTGATAGACAGTCATCCTTCAACCTCAAAGGGTAGGTACTAACCAGCTGGTTGGGTGTCTTGCGTGGTTGGCGATGGCTGATCCACATCCATAGGTGATTCATCTCTCCGTGCAGAACCCTCTGCCTGGTTTGATTCCGACTAAACAGGGAGGAGACACGTTTTAGTGAGAGCTACAGCATCCCAGGACCGTGTCGTAACAAACACTGGGAGACCAGCCCAAGAACCCCCCCACAAGGAAGGAATAGAAAATGGATCAATAGAAGAATATATAGTAAGCCTTGCGACTTTACCCACCCTTCTGCAAAGACCAAAAGAGGTTAAACATGCCACTACACACGAGCTAACATTTTCTGAGGGGGAGTGAACTAAGGAACACAGCTGCAAGAAGAAAAGAAGCAGGATTTTTTAAAAATGCTAACAGGAAGCATGCGTGACTCACAGGCAGAGCACTTACAGCCAAGAGCAATGCAAAATGCATGCATGAGGTTGGGAAAAGTTCTTAGACAGCAAAGAACAGGGACAGACAGAGGAGGGGAGTTGTCATCAGGGACCTTCTTGCAGGGATAACTCGTATTCAGCAAGGCCCACACCACCAGGAGTAAGGGCAGCTCACCCTCCTCAGAACAGTGTATAGCCCAGACTGAAAACCCATGAGAAAGCTCAACCCGATTAAGGCCACAAAGACTCAGATCTCCAGCCATTATCTGGAGAAAAGGGCCCAAGGATTATATGAACCTTACTACCTGCCCATATTTGTTCCAGGGTGCTTGTCACTCACAAGGGTACATTAGTGTAAGGTATACCGTCACTTGCTCCAACCCAGAAATAAATGGAGTCATTAGATAGTAGAAAGTAATGTGTGCCCAAGCCTTCAGAATAGGGCTTCATCAAGGTGGGCTTCAAGCCATGCAGTGTGGGCAGCAGTGTCTCTTAAGGTCCTGCTCTAGAGACAGGTGGAAAGTGGGCATGGCAATACAGATTTCATGCTGGAGCTGTTATTATTGGGAGTGTGAATGAACCGTGATGAAAGTTAGCTCTGTCAGAACTAAGCCACTCCAGTTTGAAGGGCTTCAGTCTGGTAAAAGAGAACAAGGCAGAAAGGTAGTGGGAGGTGGACCACAGCTGTGATGACAGATGTAGACTGAAAGACTCGGCTGATAACATTTTTAAAGTGGTAGTGGGTACCCTGTACATTCCTGGTTTAAGAGTTCCATAAGTTCACACGAATTTGCCATTAAACACAGACTCTCTGAAGCACTAAAATGCAGACAGTGTCAATAGTTGAGATCACAGAAGAGGTTTTTCGACTAATAATATTTTCTTTCACTCCACAAATTTTCAACAATGCAGTAATTACAATTTAAAAGATATAGCAAATGAAAACATAGAAAGCAAAACTTTTGCAAAGCTCTAATATTTTATCTGGGCAACAAGCCATATTGCATCTCTTCCTTGACTACACAGCACTTTGCTTTATACTCGTGCTCTATCCCAACTAAATACCTGTTCCCATAATGACATATTGGTCAAGGCTTGCATTTAACTCCACTTTCACTGGACAAGTATGGTCTGAACACATTCTTTTGCAATTTACACCCAGCGGATCACCCAGCTGCCCAAGATCAAGAAGGTGCTTCTTTCAATGAACCCACAGAATTAAACACTTTCTTCCCATTCAACCCACCCCCAAACATTATCTCATAACCAAAGGAAGAGGAGAGAAGAGAAGTACAAACTGGCATGTAGACATATGGTGGCTAAACAAACCAGCAAAACCAAATACAAACAAAGGGAAAGAAATTAAGTTACAAAAGGACAGGTTGCTTACCTGTAATTGTAGTTCTTCAAGTGGTCTCCTGTGAATTCACATTAATGGGTTAACTTCGCATATGCGCAGAGGAGTCGGAATCTTCTAGAAATCTTTAGAGTTTGAAAAACTCTTCCCTTCATGGCTTGCATTTGAAGTCCTGTCCTAATTTTCAAAACCTAAAGAACTCTAGAAGATTCCGATTCTTTTGCATATGCACGAAGTTAACCCATTAGTGTGTATTCACAGGGATCACGAAGAAGTAATATAAAACACAAAAGAAAAAGCGTGTGCATATATGAGGGAATAACTCAAGAATTAATGACTTGTAAGAAGCTGCTGTGCAAACATCCAATTAAGATCCCTCAAACCTGCCAGTAAACTCTGCAAAAGGCAAAGACCGTGGAAATCCACTGATAGGAATTTAAGAAGGGGGGGGGGGGGAATAGCCAGGTATGAAGAGTGTTTTCTATCTACAACCAGCCATTTTCAAATCCTCCACACATACAAAGAAACCAGAATCTAAGAACAGGGCACCTAAGCTATTCAAAAGAGACTTGGTCCAGAACCCTGTAAGGAAAAACCATGCATGGAAGGGCTAACTGTGCAAACAATTCCCCTCTTTGGCAGGCCTTTATTGTTCAACTAGTTCTGCAACTACTGTATTTGCCAGCATATAAAATGCACTTTCCCCCTTAAAATACAATGGAAAATCACAGTCCGTCTTATATGCCGATTTTTGGAATAGTAGCCGTGTTAGTCTGTTTTAGGCATGTCAGAAAACAAAAACAAATCTGAAAAAAGTTGCAATTCTGGACTAGAGAAATTACAAGACTAGGATCCAGGGAGAGACAACAGAAATCAAATACATCCACGTGTTGGACAGCCATCACAAAGAAAATATTTGAATATTAGCCAGGGGTTTCTGGGACATTATCAAATTTGATACACAGATTGTTATATGCTACTATATATTTTGTATATTATATATTGTTATATTATACTACCTTCACAAACTTTCCTGTAATATTCTCTTTCACATTTCTCACAGAACAAGAACGTGCTCACACAGTAACACAGAGGTTAAGCTCATTAGCAGATGTTCATTGCCAGGTATTTGTTTTGTATCCCACCACAATTAAACTTGAAAAGGGGATATTTAGAGCTAATCCGAATAAGAACCAGAAATCATCTGCTACTGCTAGCTGTGGGAAGCTGTATTGATTTGCATGCTCATCTGTCATTTTGATTGATCACACTCTGTGCCTCTGTATAATGGTATATATAAGCTCATGCCTTGAAGTTTCACTCCTATGTCTAATGAAGTGGACTTGATCCACGAAAACTCACATTAAAATATAGCAATTAATCTTTAAAGTGCTGCAGTGTTTTTGCTTTTTGTTTTTCTCTCTCTGATATGCCTTATACTCTTACGTGTCTTACAAGCTGACAAATACAGTAATTTTGCAAACTGAGCACAGCAGACATGCAATCAAAGGAGGCAACTGCCTCCATGATTACTTTCAGAACACGGGGTCTCCCTCCCCCCCAACAGGATTCTGGCCTCTATGATTAGGAGGCCAAAACTGCAAAGACTCCACCCTCACACAAAGAGGCTCTGATGACAAACCAGATCAGCATTAAAAAATAAAATGGAGAGAAGTGACAGAAAAAGAAAAAAAATGGGTGGTGGGGGGGAAGGGGATAATTGAAATAAACAAAATGAGTGGCCTACAAGCGCCACAGGCACCATCATGCTAACCGTTGTTGCTTGCTGCTGTCTCCGGGCCCTCTGACCCTCACGTACCATTTGTATAATGGCGTCAGCCTCAGCCTCCAGCTGCCGAACAGCGGCCTGGATGCTGCTAACTGAGCCCAGACCGGAAGTACCTGCAGAAAGAGTGCCAGGGGAGAAAAGGAGAACAAAGTTTGTGTTCTGGAGCTAAGCCTTTCATAGACTTTATCCCTATGTGAGCTTCAGACTCCAACATAGCAAAGCAATCACGCTTATATATTGCCCCATAGCGCTTAGTACACTCTCTGGGCAGATGACAAGTTAACTAGCATCCCCCCAACATGCTGGGTACTCATTTTACCGACCTTGGAAGGATGGCAGGCTGAGTCCACCTTGAGCTCTGGTCAGGCTTGAACGCACAACCTTTTGGTTGCAGTACAACAGTTTACCCACTGAGCCACCATAAAGCAGGCCAGTGAGTCGAAGGGCTCTATTGCCTGGCCCACCTATCTGGTGTCCCACTCACACTGAGAGCAAAAGGGAGGCCTGCCTGGGCTTTTCTGCCCTGCCCCCACGTACCTAGCCTGCCTGTCTGTTTGGCCTTCTTGTTGGCACGGCGTGTGTCGTCCCGCAGCTGAATGATGACCTGCAGCACTCTTAAGAAAAACTTCTGTGTGGAGGTCTTAGAGGTCAGCATGGACATCGAGGGGAGTTGCAGTTCCCGACCACCCAGGGGACGCTTTTGCGATGCCACGATCACCACATTCTCTGCAATGTCAAATCTGCGAAAGAGAAATGGATGGAAAAGGCAGGCTGATTACAACTGAAAGAAATCACCTAGCCAAACAAGGGGCTGCTCCAGCAAGAAGAAAGTTGACTAAAAAGCCCATGCTTGGATCTGAACCTGAAAGAATCTTAAAACCCCCAAAGGAAAATAGGCAAACCAGCCAATTCACAATTCAATTATAAATCTTGTGGGATTGGTAATAGAATTAATACCCCCAAGTTCTCATGGCCAAATCCAGATCCCAGAAAACCCAGGCAGAAGGAATAACAAAGACGAGAGCCCTGACAGTCAGTGCCCAGACCACCAGTTCCCTCGGAACTCACCCAATACCCAAGAGCAGGGGTCCCCCCCCCCCGGTCACTGGTGAATCCTGCAAAGTGGCGCTCGGGCAATAGATCTTTCCCTCTAGCAATACCCCACCAAAAATGACTGCAGGTAACCAAGAACCTCAAGCAGATGTTGAAGGGCTTATCCTGGAACATAGCAGGATGGGAGAACAAATTGGTTGACCCTAATTCCATCCATTATCTACAGTCATATGATTTAATATTTCTTCAAAAGACCTGCCTTCTTAAGAAAAAATCTCTAAGCCTTCAGGGTTACAGGATATGGGAAGAGGCAGGCATGGAGCTCAGCGGGGGCCACTCACAACAAATGAGGGAAAGCAGGGTGCGTGTGTGTCATGTAGTTTGAAGGAAGCTCACCTGCTTTGCATCTTGCCTTTTAACTTTGTGGTCTGAGGCTGCTCCTCTGGGAGCCCATCTGGTGACAAGACCTCACACTGGGCTCGGCGCTGCTGCTCCAAGTTGTACTCTCGCAGCTCTGCTAAGAGGGTCCCTGGCAAAGGAGAAGAAGAGTTCAGACCCCATTTTTGCTAAAAGGGAATAAGCAAGCTTTCCAAATGTTCTACTTAACAAAAGTCATACTCCACCCTTTCCACTCCGAAATAGACCCAAGATGGCTAACACTATATTAAGAAAACGCAAACTCTGAATGCAGAAAGACAGCGCAGTGGGCAGTGAAAAGCAGGGAAGAAAACAAAGCGGTAAAACAAAAAAGTTTTCACTGAGGGTGTAAACAAAGAAATCAAAAGAGCGCTGAACAACCAGTGAGAGAAAATGCTACCTAGGATATGGACAGAGAAATAGCCTCTAGCGTGTCCTACTCAACTGAACATGAATGGATGTTGGGGGAATATAGAGGACGGTTTCATCCATCACATTCTGGGGCGTGGGGAAAAAAGGTGACCTTGTGCCAAAAGCCACTCAGGGTTTTAACAGAGCGCAACACAGTACTTTGAAGTGCAACTAGTCCACACAATGCTATGTTCCTTGTTGTGGGCACTTCAGCCACTGCTTTCTGGACAAATAAAAGCCTTCCAAATGCTCTCCAGGGACAGCCCCGTGTAGACGACGCTGCAATCATTCAATTATGATGTAACACTTTGCGTTACTGAGGCTTGAGGCGACTTCCTCAAAAATAGGCAAAGCTCACACACTGGCCAAAGACTGGCTCTACCCCCTCAACCCCACCATACCCACCGCTTGAAGTGAGGACAGTACCAAGAGAACTTTCAAGCCACAAATCCTATTCTTCAAAATCACAGCTACCCTCCCCTTGGAAATGGCTGAGGTTCTACTCCTGGAAAAGGTACCCTCCTCACTCCACCGAAGAGCAATTAAGCAGAGAAGTTCCAAAAGGAAGCGAAGCTCTGCTGTAAAGCCAAGCACTGGGAAGCCTAGTGTGGTTCCTTCAGCCGTCTGCCACTACTTCTGTCTTCGGTCTGTAACTCTCCACTGTGTGAACCAGGAAGGCATGGCTAGAAATCTCAAACAGCATCCTACAATGATCTTTCCTTTGTCTTCTATCCCCTTACCTATCTGTTTGCAAAGACTGTAGCCCAGCTGGTGGGCCCCGTTAAGCAGCAGTTTGAGGACGGTGTCCCTTGTTGCTGAGTCTCCCCGTGAAAGCTGCAAAAGAACATTGGCAGCATCTTCCAGGCCTTCTTCAGAGCAAGAGTGAGATGTCAACACCTGGAACAGAAAAGTGTGTTTACTGTTTCTGAGAGCTGGAAGATTTGAACCATCCCTTCCCATTAACACTGCAGCTTTTCCCAGCACTCGATTAATAACTCACCTCTACGGATAACTGTAGCTGGTTCTCTGTTAGGCCGGAGGCTGCCATTTTGCTATCAGTTCCTCCTCCTCCTTCACTTACTTTGGCTGGTGATTTGCTGTTTTTCGCAACAGCTGCGGAGAAAGCAAGGTATACTTTAGGACCTTCTCAGGACACGAGGACCATTCAGGAGAGGAATGGCTAAGAAAAGGCAACCCACTTTCCCAAAACTCCACACATCTACTGTGCATTCATCCGCCATTCCTACCCAGCAGCCTTCGTAGTTTTATCACAATGAATGGGAAATATCCCAAATGGGTGGAATAAAAACGCAATCAATCAATCGTAAAAAAGACACTTCTAACAGAGATACTGTCTCTTGTCTCCCAACTTCTCCACTGCTAGTCCCAAGGCCAGATGAGAGAGGAGGAGGGTTGGACATTGGGTTAGCACCCTGGGACATAAAAGTTTATTGCTAAAGAAGCAATGAGGAACCTCACTGCTTGATATGCTGTAGTGGGAGAATCAGGCGCAGCACAGCATGAGGAGGAAGTAGCACTAAAACCTGTCTCCCACTGTCAAGTCAAGGTCTGTCAATATGTAGCCATTCTGTGGGAGCAAAGACCTAGTACAAGCCAGCACCTGTGGCTGAAATATGGTTAATGCGCATGTGCAATGATACCAATGGAGACGTAATGCTCCGCAGTTGGTTGGATAACTGGAATCAAGAGTAGTTCAATGTCCCTTCCGAGTTCCCTGCTCAATACAGGAAAGGAAACCATAAGGCCGCCTTCCTTCCTTCCCTCTCTCCCAAATCAAAAGAAGACTTACTGGACGCAGTGATGGGGACAGTAGACGTGGCCGTGACTGTGGCAGTCCCAGAGGTGGCGATAGAAGCGGCTGTTGCAGCTGCAGTTGCAGCAGCAACAGCTGCAGCAGTGGCCAGGGCAGGTGCAGGTGCTGGGGTGGTGGCGGTGGTGGTGGCGGCAGCAGCAGCAGCAACAGCAGCAACAGCGGCAGCAGCAGTAGTTGCAGCAGCAGCGTGATTGGCTGCCCCCTCGGCTGCAGTCTTGTTCTCCGGCAGAGCAATGGAGATGAGCGACAGAAGGCGCAGCAACTTCTCTGTCAACAAGGAGCTCCGCCGGATCACCGGGTGGGAGAGCATGTTCATCAACTGGCCCAGAGGGGAGGCTTCGAGGCTGTGGGAAGAGCTTTCCCCCTCCCCACCAGAGCTCACAGGCACAGATTTGATGGAGTTCTTGCCCTTGCGGCTTACGTTCATGTTATCCAGTTTGACTAACAAGTCCCAGAAGTCAGTGGAGATGCCGCTAGGTCCAGTTTGGCCTGGGCAGGGGCTGCCCGACTGCTTGGGCCCACGCTCCCGTTCACTGTCACAGTTGGTCTCTTTGGTCCGTTGCTGCGTGAAGTGGCTGGGGAACACCTAGAACAGGAGATGGTGGCAAGAAGTGAGAAAGAAAAGAAGGCTCAAGTCAGTCTTTGGAACCATTCACTGAGTCTGAATGTGAACTTGTCCCTCTCTTCCACAGGATTATTGACTAGCTTCTCCACTGCCTCAAGACTCAGGGGGAAGGCCATGTCAAGATTTCTACCCTCCCCAAATTTCACACCCATCACACCTTCTAGGACAAGAGGCAGACTGAGCAAATCTGAAGAGAAAGTCAGAGATAATTCCCAGTAGATGATATTCCTCTTGTTGTAGCTCAGATTAAATTTATTAGATATAGTAAGCAATGGAAAACCATACTAAGAAATTTGCTCCAGACTTCTCAGCCAAATTCTGACAGAGCAATTATGCAGAAATAAAACCCACAATGTGTGTGGCATGACACAAGCTCAACAGTCTTTCCTTGTGCTTCTCCTTACCCTCTAAGTCTAGCAAGGACTGTCTTCATAGATAGAACACTGGCTTGAACTTGGGTTCAGGACTTGCCCAAATTAATCCAGCGAGTCCTACAACTGATCTGTGACATGCATGTAAGCTCAAGGTCCAGATAATTACCAAATTTACAGACTGACTAAATTATTTGAAATCTCTGACAAAACTGGGTATCGAATGCTAGATAAACTAGTAGCACAATATTCATCATACAGGAGAGTATGATGTAAGTCAACGGGAAGATGGTGCTCGCCTGTGGCTCCTTGCCAAAAGGCAGTCTAGGAAATGTATTCCTCCTTGGGTCTAAAACCTGTTTTTCTAAACTTTGTCAGCCATAAAAGACAAATTGCAGTTGCTTTCCTCATCCAAGATCAAATAAACAGCCAAAGGAACAAACTGCTGAAGCAGCTACCAGCATTATTAAAAGAGATGTTCAGAGCTGGAGCTCTGAAAAAGCTTAGTCACCTTGTAGTAGACAGGACTGGAAAACTAAAAGGACTTCAGCATTATCCTGCTACTGAAAGATGTTTGAGGCTAACAATACTAGAGAACTCTCACAATTGAAGGACAGGAAAAACTACATCTTGTAAAATCCCTTTTGGAATGAATTTTAAATGAAAAGCTGTACAGAATTATTTTTTTCAGTAAGAGTTACATGAATATAAAAATGCATCATCATGTCAAGTTCAGACAATCTATTTAATTTCAGGTAGAATGCAGATTGTTAAGAAAAGTACCATCAACAAAAGAGAAAACATTCTGCATTTCTAGTTTGTTGCATGGAATGTGAATGAAGCTGTTTATGCAGCAAGCTGAACACTTGAGGCCAAGCCTTACAAACATAGTAAGATGCGTCTCTGGTTACCACTTGCTTATGCTAAAGAACAGTGCTGGAAGAGTCCATTTTTTAAAAAAGAACCGAAGGCCAGCTAGCCAGGCCCCTCTTTCCAGGACTAAATACTTTATAGCACAATAGCGTGGGAGATCTATTATCCTCTCAATTTTTTAGATGGCAGCATTAGCCCCAGCTAATATAAACAAACGCAAGGAATCTTAAGAGCTGTAGTACAATACAGTACTGTATACATCGCCTACTCTTACATGGTAGCCACTAAATGACAGCAATTTTTTTCTTGAACACTCCACAGACAGAGATTGCTAATACAGTCAAACCTCACATAAAGAGCATCTCGCTTAAAGAGTAACTCGCTTAAAGAGCAGAATTTTCTCTGAATGTTCGTTTCGCTTAACAAATAAAACTAACCAAAAACTCGCTTAACAAATGAATCGGGGTTCGCAATCCCCCCCCCCAACAATTGGTCATTTACAATGGTGTTTCGCTTAAAGAGCAAACTCGCTTAAAGAGCAATCCTGTGAAACGCATTATCCTCTTTAAGCGAGGTACAACTGTAGTTGGAATCAACTACAGTAGAAGCCAATTTTAATTGCTTTTAACTTTGTCTGCTCTTTTGGAAGCACAAGAGTGGAAAGGCAGCCCGGAAATACTAAAATAAAACTTTGTTTCTTCCACATATTTATCCTTTTTGAGGACTGAGTAATACCCTTATTTGTGGATTCATCGGTTCCCTAGAGCAGCATTTCCCAAACTATGGTCCAGGGAACACCTTTCTTCCATAGGAAGTCAATAGGTTTTCCATGAAAAAAAATATGAAATTCTGGTAAAACTCATTGGCAAATGGGTAATGCCAAAGTTTGTTTTGCATCTATCCTTTTAATGTGATGCATCAGCTTGCAAGAGGTGTTTGTTTTGCAACCATTTGCAAATCTGTAGGGGATGGTTTCATAACAATGTTATTTGTTACTAAAACTGAAAAAATCCCAACCTATCGTGTGGACCCACCCGCCTCCACCACATCAGGAAATGCCATGTGGTGGAGGAAGGATAAAATGGCCACCCCCCCTCCCCCAGCTGTCTGAGGGAGCGTAACCTGACCTCCACCATAAAAAGGTTGAGAACTCCTGGAATAAAGGACGTCAATTCCATATAAACCTGGTCTTCACCTTGGCAAGTTGGATGAGCGTGTCAAGTACATGGCGGCAGACCACAGGAGCAGCCTGCGGATGTATATGAACAGTGGAACCGGCGGCGGCATGTTTCTCTGTGTGTTTACGTCCTCCTGCTCGCTGGATCTGGAAGATGTTGGTTCTACAACCCAGAGCAGCATCCATCGAAACAGATAGCCAAGAAAGCTGCCCAGAACTTTTGGATTCCATCTTGTGCAGAAGGTCAAGGGGGCGGCTGTCAGGAGCACAGGCCTTGGCTGCCCTTTTCCCTCCTTTGTCATCGGGTGCACTAGTTCCCTTCGGAGTCTCTACGCAAAGCTCACTCTCACTGCTGCGCTGCAGGATGGAGAGAAGGCTCCGAATCACCCAGCTGCGCGTCTGTGCATGATAGCATAGGTTCCGCAGCACCCGATGCAACCGGCTTGTGTTTAGCTTTGGCTCGTCCACAAAGAGCAACACTAGCAGGCAAGACAAGGCCTCGTGGTCCAACAGAAGGCGTCCACGGAGACGGAGCAGACTGTCCACATTGCTGCCCGAGGGCCTAGGAAACAAGAGGAGTATCAATGCGCAGCCTACACTGGGCTCCAAAAGTAGATGAGAATTATTTAATGGGGTTCTAAGAGAATACCTACATCTGAGCAATAACTATCAGGTGTACTCATCTCAGGACTGGGATAATAAGCTGGATGATTCTCCTTACCTACAAACTACTTGTGGCTGTGGTTTTGAGTTTTTTTGAAATTATTAAGTACATGGTAGTTTTTACAAAATAATGTACATTTTTCGTAGATCTAATCAAAGATTCTTAAACATAAACATTCCAGAGTCTAGACCAGTGGTTCCCAAAGTGGGGCCCACGCCCCACAGGGGGACTTCAATTCTCAGAAGCCTAAGTCAGTATATTGGCTGATCAGTGCTTTGGTGGAGTGACTTAGGCTTGTGGGAATTGAAGTCCAAAAAACAAAGGTTGGGAAACACTGGTCTAGACAGTGAATGGGTTCAAAGCCGACATAATGGCAGGACCCATTTTGTCGCACAGCTTGTCTTCTAAACTAGCAGCACTCTTTTTGTTTTCAAACAGGTCCCTGAACTGATTCAAGAGATCCGTGAAAGGGAAAGGAACAGAAAAAAGCTCAGGACTTTTGAGACTGCATGGCATCCTTTCTTTATGGGTAGCCTGTATACCGAAGAGCAAGACAGAAAAAGCTCCTAACTCACACAGAGGAATTTAAAACAATCCTCTTGGATAACTCTGAAATGATATGACCCACTATAAAGATGGTAATAGTCAGCAGTGAAAGCAAGAGATACGTATGTTTAATAAACAACCTTTACTGTTCTTACTGTGAAAACTGTGACAAGGATTTGTTTTTTCCCCTTGTTTTTATTACATCATGTATTACTATGCTTATTATGTTATGATTATTATGATTATAAAAATCTACCATTAGAGTCAGTTGAAGACTGGTATAAATTAACAGTTCAAGACCTAACCCAGGACCTAAGTACCGTTAAGATAACATCCAAGTATGTAGGTAGTTACTAGTAAAGTTTTGTTTTGTAAAGTTAGGATATCCAAGTCCTGTAAATCCGAAATTTCCAAATATCTAGGGAGTCCTTTAGATATTGCTCCAAGGCGTCCAATTATTATAGGTACGACAGATTTCTATTTCCATAACCACTCAAATAAAAACCATCATCATCAACTCACTTTTTGAACTTATACAGTGGAGAAGAAAAAGGAGCACCATTTTCAACAGCCAAGTAATTACAGCATTGCAAAAGTTATTAGTTAGGAAGGATAATTAGAGAAAACAAGACTGTAGCTCTAGTTTCTGGGTTTCAAAACAAGATTTTACATTAGTGTTTGTGGTTCTGGTTTCCCTTTCCTCAACCTACAAATGATGTGTGAGTCTTTCTTAGCTTCAGATTACCAACCACCCTTCGGAAAGTGAAGCCACTTTTCTCGTCCCTACCACTCAAGTGTACGGTACCTGCTGTGGCTGCTGCTACCCCCCATCTGGAAGGTTCCACCTCTTTGTACTGCTAAGCGCGTATACTGCACTCCACGGTTTCCACTCAATCGGCTTGTGAAGGCTGAAGGTGCAGAAGAGAGAAATGCAAAGACAACCAAATCAAAACAGGCAAGAAGGACACAACCGAGGCACAATAGGATGAACATGAATAGAGATCCCACTTTACCTGGGCTACGCAGAATAGCAGACAAGGCAGAAGTGCTAGAATGGCCAAAAAGGCGCTCGTGCATCAACTGCCGCTGCCGTGCTTCCTGTTCTCGCCGCAAAGCTTGTGCCTCGGCAGCAATGTCAGGTGGCATGACTGCCAGGACGCTGTCCTCCATGTCCTCCAAGACGCTGCGCCGCAGGTCAGATGGCAACGTTTGAATGAAAGTCACTGGGTCCATCGGTGTGTCTGAGCTTGTGCTCTGAGCCAGCTCACGCCGCTGCTGTTCTGCCCGCTGCTGGGCCAGCACCTGAGAGGAGGAAGGAGAGGATGGCCCTTTTGCTTAAACATACAACTGTTCTTCTTAGGCATGGCCATGGAATAAGTGTAAGGCACAAGTGTTGTGTAGCAGTGGGTGAAAAGAAGAGGAATGATACAGAGCCTTCTACTCGAGAGCAGAACTAGAGCAAAATCAAAGCAGGCCTATATACACCTTCGTCTTCTGCCATATGCAAATATTGGCTATCCTCATGGCGATGAGCCATGAAGACTGTCCTGAGAATATAATGCAGTGGCTTTCCATTCACCTTCCGCATCGCAGCATGACACTCATAGTACCACTGTTTCAGTTCTGCGAGTCACTTTCTGGTCTTGAGCCCTTTTGGCATGCCAAGTCCTCTTCAGCTCCAGGCCAGGATTGATGAAGCTGCTGCCCTTCATCAAGATGGATTCAAGTGGGATTTAATCCACTGGGGGACCATCACCCTTCCCTGTAGACTTTAGCACCCAAGGCAACTAGTTCTTAGGGTTGTCAGGTTAGTTGACTTCCACCTGACGATCGGCGTTGAGTTGCTGACAATATGGTCTACTCTATTACCATAGCAGGGTAACCTGGCCAGACTAGTTCTAATATAAATGCACAGATAAATACAGAATTACTTCTTATTCAAATGATTTATGTTAGCTTTTACATAAATTAATATGCCCAATTTCAGCTGAAAGGATGTAGTCTTGTATAATACCCTTCCTTGTACAAGACTGAAGAAAAGAAAACCCACTGTATATGGCTAAGTAGTCATTAAGGGACCGTTAGAACAGTTTGCTTTACAACCTCCTACTTTTGACACGCCCCTAATCACTGAAAGTGCAACCTTACCTCTTCTTGGATAGCTGGAGGCAGTGCAGCCAGAAACTCTGGGCTGACTTCTGTCACACTAGGGTTGCCAACCACCGGAGGAGCTGGAGCAGGAGCAGTCGTGGTCGGAGCAGTCCGAGCCGGAGGCCGGATCCCCAACTGGTTCTGCAGTACCTCACGCCGAATGTCATCAGGCAGAGCAGCGAGAAAAGATGGATCCACACCTTCAGGGAGATTTATCCCTGTGAAAAGGAACACTAGGTAAAGCTGTCGTCTCTCCAGGAGATCTGGGCTACTGTAACTGGGTTTTTAAGAAAAAAGCTTGCCAGCCATCTACCTGCTAGTGGATCCTCTTCTTCGCTGCTGGTGGAGGGAAGCGGTTCTTCCAAGATGCCACGGGAGTCAGCCCCGGAAATGGCCACTGCAGAATCCCTTGTGGATGAGCTCTCAGAAGATGAAACAGGTGGGGAGCTGTGAAGCAACAAGTAGAATAAGTGTTTAACTAGAGTGATACTGATGCTAAAGGAGCAGGCTACCTCCCTGCGCACAATATGCGATCCTTACCTATCGTCCACTTGTTGGCTGGCATCAGGCAGACCTTCCCCAATGGCTTGGGCGTTGGCTCTTTGCTGGGCTGCCTCAGTGGTTGCCGCAACAGAGCCTGAGCCTGCCTGCTCCACACTGTTAGCCCCAACTCCCTCGCCAACCCCTTCTTCAAGGTTGCACGAGGCCAGGCTGCTGGTATCCATTGGGGAGCCCTCCAGCTGGCTGCTGACAGCTGTCAAGGCATCCGAATCTTCAGCTCTCTCCGGAGAGAGTGAGGCTAGTGGCATAACAGAGAAAGGAATTAGAGGAAGGGAAGAACCTGCCCCATACTTTCACACAAATTCAGCACAAATTATGGCAGAATAATACCCAGAATACTTTATCTTATAAATTTCCAGCCTAACACCTACCTGTACAACAACAGTGACTGAAAACACTGCCTGACAACCAAAAACACTAGACAGTGTGGGGAACCTGTGGCCATAAGGCCATGTATAGCCTTCCAGGTCCTTAAGTGTTGTCATGGTTTTGATTTTTTTGAAGTTATGAAGTACATAGTAGTTTTTACAAAATAATGTACATTTTTTAGTATATCTAATTAAAGTTTCTTGAATGCGGCGTTATTTGATTACAGCTAATCTAATGTGGCTTTCCAGCAGGAAAAGGTTTCCCACCCCTAGTCTAGAACAAAAAGATACTGTCTATTTAGATTCATAGACAAACTATTTGGCTTCTTATGCCAGTTCAATAAGCAAAAGGATAGGTTACCTACCTGTAATTGTAGTTCTTCAAGTAGTCTCCTGTGAAGTCATGCTAATGGGTTAGTCCACGCATGCGCAGAGTGGTTGGATCTTCTAGAGCTTAAGAGTTTGAAAAAACTCCTCCCTTCGTGCCTTGTGCCTGAAATCCTTCCAAATTCCTCTTCAGTTTCAAAATTTTAATGCTGCCAAAGCAACTCCCTGGTGGCCCAATGGGTAAAAACACTGTGCTTGGAGACTGAAAGGATGGGATTTGATTCCCTGAGAGCTGCACAGCAGGGAACATGAAAGGAGCCTCATTTGGGCGTCCCCTGCAAAAAATCATTTCAACCCAGAGTAATCTCTGATACAAAAACACAGTGCTGCCAAAAACAGTAAGGACAGCTACAATGACATATGTGGAGAGGTAGGGCGGGATGTGTGAATTCACAAGAGACCACTTGAAGAACTACAATTACAGGTAGGTAACCTGTCCTGATTCTTAGTGGTCCCTGTGCAATCACACTAATGGGTGAATAACAAGCCACTGGTTGAGAAGGGGGAGGTCAGACCTGAAGGCAAATTTAGTAAACAGAAAAGAACAGAACAAATAGAAAGGAAGGCAAACAATCTGTTTCCGTGTGTGCGTGGTGAATTAGAGAACTTTTGATTATGAATTTTTCCAATGGAGACAGGAGATTCCGAAGGAGAAATGCGTGGGGGCTTCTCTTTCGGTTCGGCCCCTAGGGACATTTTTTTAAAGGCAGTGCAAGTGTAATAGGGACTAGAACGGGCCACATGGCTGAAGTAACACTCAGTGGGGAAAAACATCCATGCGTTGCAGAGAAATGTGCCAAGCAAGCAGCCGGCCCAAAAGCCCTACCCCACAAGACAAACCCACCAACCCCACAATGGCAACATAATTGTCCCTCCAAACAACAAAAGTAGAGATAATAACCTACTGAAAGAGTTATTCCACAGTAATTCAAGCAACACCCGAAGGTGAGCAGGCAGCCCCCAATGGCCAGAGAAAAAAACCTCAATTAAATCAAATCAGAAAAAGTACAAATTAACTGGAACAACAAGGTTTGACAACAGTTTAACACAAGCAGGCTTAAAAAAAATCAGGAAATATAACAAAAGGGGAAAAACACTGTATTTACGGCACGAAGGAGCTCCAAAGACCACGACCTGTTCCGGTGGCAGTAAAAAGAAACTGAAGAGGAATTGGGTGGGATCACAGGTGCAAGGCATGAAGGCAGGAGCTTTTTCAAACTCTAAGTTCTAGAAGATCTGACCACTCTGCGCTTGGGCGGACTAACCCCTTAGTGTGTATTCACAGGGACCACGAAGAAGAACCTTCGATTTTGGTTATGAGATTATCTGATAATGAGATTACCTCGCATTAACAGGTACAACAAATTAACAAGAAGCCTTACCTGAGCAACGCAATGCTTTTATTTCACCATAAACATCCAGAAAAGAATTGATCTTTTAAAATATATGGACTAATTTTGGTAGCTAAGATTATGTGTCAATGATGACTCTCAATTCACCTTGCCCATTTTGGTTAACATGTACGATACCATTCCTTGAAGAATACAGTGCTTGTCCTGACCATTTAGGGATGGAATCTTTAATTTGTGACACGCAGCCAGATGTGGGATAACACCTGCTGTAGGGTGAAGCCGAAGGCCACTTACTGATGGTGGGGGCTGGTGAAAGCTCCATCTGTGTGGCCTCAGCGTCTGTGCCTGGCCTCCCAGGGCCCGAGTCCTCCTGCTCCACTGGCATCAGCAGCTGCCCAGAGGCCTGGGCACTGGACTGCCCCACCAGCTCCGAAGGGAGCTCGCCTGTCCCCGTTGCTTGTTGTTGCTGCTGCTGTTGCTGGGGGCTCTCCAGTGTGACCAGAGTCTGCTTGGGGCCAGCAGAGGTGTCTTCGGTGGCAGTCGAGACCGCAGGATAGCCGTCAGGATGGGCGGCACCATCTGAGAACCAAGAGAGGGAGGGGAGAGAAGAGGAGGGAGGCTGGCTTAACAACTTCTGCCTCTGAGTAGCAGAAGAGTTTCTGACATGACCTTGACCTTACCCTTTTAGCAAAAGGTAGCTGCAGCCCCAAGGGTCGCTCTGAGACAGACACGTGGAAAACACATCTCAATGCAGGGACATTTATACCCAACAGGGAAAGTAGTAAGTTGTATAGTTATCTCTGATTTGGGGCACAAATCCCTACCCCACAACAATACAACTTACTACCTCACCCCAGCAGGAGTTAAAAAGCACAGCGTCTCAATGCATTTGGCAAAATGGTCTTTCCATTTGAGAATCTCAACGGAAGAGTTTGTACAATATCCTTTCCCTCCACGATACCTTCATTAGATCCAAGGAAAACATCCATGATGGCGAGCATCCCCTCCTCAAACCACAAAAAGAACCTAGCATTCCTGCTTGACAGGTCTTACAATAGCCCAGTCCACTGCATTTCCTCCCATACCTTTTCCACCCAATGGACAGTGCCAAAGAACTCTCGCATCGTGTCCTGGTTTATAGGGTTTGATTCCCCACCCCTTCCCTCAGCCCACATTCTTTCTTCTTGAGCACTAAGCGCAGACTCCCAGTGGCTTCTTTCCTCGTCTTCGAGTTAACGATGATGAACTAAGAGTCCTCATAGGAAAGACAGTAGATTGTATAGTTATCTCCAAGACCGGGTATGACCCTAAAACTATACAATCTACTACCTCATCCCAGGCGGCTCAGGAATAGTATCCGTTTCAGCTAGGCTGAGGGGGAAAGATGAGACAAATACCCATCGAACATTAAGTTACCTGGGAGGTTCTGCTCAGTAGAACTGTTTGATTGTGGTACGGACCCCTGAAACCAACCAAATAAAATAACAGAATTATTCATGATGCACCTGGTTCAAACACATTAGTTTCCTCTGGAATGTCCTCAGGTCACCTTCCCATCCAGGCAATGCAATGGCCCCACTTGCTTTTGACAAGAGTCCTATGATACCCATCTCTCAGAATAGGTCATGTAACTCAAACCTTGCAAAATAAATTTTCTGGAGATGATATGGAAGGTTAGCCTTCTATTTTCATATTTGCTGAATCTGCCTCAGTATGGACATAATAAAAAGTATCAGTATTTTATTACTTCTGACTCAGCAACTGCTAGTGAGTTTCAGTAATTAAAATACATGAAAACATGGTAAAATTAATTAATTTAGACATCTATGTGGGTATGATTTGAGTGTTTATGTTGACCTGAGTATACGTCAAGTCCCATTTTTGGACCTCTTTTGGGGGGGCTAAAAAACCCAACTTATACTGTAGTATTATACGGTAGTTTAAATATACTGCATAATAAGGAACAGTTGTACAGAGAAGCAGGGAATTTCTTACAACTCAAGTCCCAAACCCTGTTTTAGATAATTTTTTTGGGAGCCATGTTCCAGTGGTGGGCAGGGCCCAAAGCAAAATGATGGGAATAATGACTTTTGTTTACAGCCCTTACCACTCGTAAGATAAGAAGCATCTCCCAAGGCTTACTTTTCATAAAAGGAAAAAGATGTCACAATCATTTGGAGAAACTCAAAGGGCTGGATTTAAAATCAGTGCCTTAGGTTTTCCCCAACCCATCTGCAAAGCCTAAAGCCACCTCTTCTATGCAAGAAGCTGTGAAGGAGGATGCTCTCTCCCTGTTCAGAGACAAGAGGCCACATCTATTCTAGACTCTCTGGCATGTGTTCACTTGAATAGGATCTCTCTCTACCTCTGCTCACTTTTTTTTAAGGTGACTCCGGCCAAAATTAGCAATACGGCTCTGGAGTTAAAAATCATTTCCAACCCCTGCCCTTTGAAAAGAGCAAACCTACCAACCACTTAAGCAAGCCTATGGCCATCTTGATTATTTTATTATGAGCTGCATATACTCTGTTCACCACCACCACCACCACCCACCACCAAAAGAGCCAGTGATTATCAGCCTTGCCACTTATGAAAACCTGCTTTTCCACCTAAAAAGACACAAGGACCTGGTCTTCCAACCTGGGCATTCTGCTCCTTGTCTTCTGCATCTTTGGCCTTATCTGCTGCTTTGGCCTCCTCCTCAGCCAGCTGCTTGCGCCTTTTCTCTCTGCGCTCTTCCAGTTCCTCGTCCCTCAGGACTTCCAGATGGTTGATGATGGGAACTTTGACCACTAGACACAGTAAAGGAACCAGGTTAAGCGTAGCTAATCAGAAGAGGGACAGAACAGCAGGAAGACAGGTAAGGTGGCGGACACCTTGTTGGCTCACCTGAAACACAGTCATGCATGCTTTCTGCATCCAATACTTTACATTCTTCTGTCCACCGTGTCAGGGCAGTGGGTATGCTTGACAGGGTTCCTGAGAAGGGTGGAAGAGACAGTCATTTTAAGACTACTGCATACAACAAGAAAAACACACACTACTCATTAATGAGATATGCATCTGCCTTCGTGCCTTTCTGGGAATTCACAGAACCAAAGACAACAAGGATCATTTGCATATGAGGCTGCGTTGGCTCAGTGGTTAAGAAGCTCGCCTTGTTAGCTGGAAGGCTGGCAATTTGGCAGTTTGAGACGCGGGTACTGCATGATAGACTGAGTGCAAGTCTCTGTCCCAGCTCTTGGGGTCACGAAAGGAGCCTCATTTGGGCATTCTCTGAACCGAGTTTCTTCCACAAAAATCCTTTCAACCCAGAATAATTTCTGACATGAAATTATTATTATTTGCATATGCATTTCAATTTCTCTATACACTACTTGACTGTCAGCTGAATGAGTGATCCTACTCCACTGACAGAGTTTAAAACAATATACAACATGACAAAATGTTGCCACATCTGGTCTCTTAGTTAAACATGCATATCATCAAGATTTCCTGTTTGGATGGCTCACACAAGGAATATGTCAATTCAGTAATATTAATATGTTTGAAGCAAACAGTTAAGTGGGGGACCGTGACATTACTAACCAAATAAAGAGGGCAAATAAAACACTGAAAGATTTTGAACATTACGCCTTGGCTAGGAACCCAAACTATGTTACTTCATTCTGAAATACAGTAGAACCCTGTATAGCGATTTTAATCCATTTCACGGAGCTGATTGCTATGCGGTTTTCGTCATTGTATGCTCTTCCTTATGGGAAAATCTATACAACAATGTTTGGGGCTAAGTGGTTTTTCCCACTGGAAAATCGTTGTACGGATTTTCCCATAGGAACGATTGTTATGCGGAATGGCTTTCCCCCTTCCAAGCCTCATCGCTATGCGATTTCATCGCTGTATGGGGTGATTGCTGTACGGGGCTCTACTGTAATATAAACTAGGCCTTCACGACAAAGTATTGACACACTTAATGGTAAAGATAGTTTACCACAGTCAGTAGAAGAGTCACAGTCCAAATATACTGCCACTCTTGACCTAAGATGGAACATTCATATTTTTATTCTCCTCCTTAATTTGTTTTATTTCTTCTCTTTGTTTAATTTTAATTCTCTTTATTCAACTTATAAAGGGAATACTAAAATCAGTACTGCCAAAACGCTTCCTTCCAAATAATACACTAAATGTTAATATATTAAATGTTCACATATTTAATACAGCGAACGGGAAGTATTTATTACTACATGCCATTTGTATTTGAGGCACTAGCTTCACTGTTACTCTACCTGGAAAAGGACCCAGAATGCAATGGAGCCTAGTTCAGAGGTGATTGTATCTACTGGTAGAGGGAAAGGAGCCAAAAGAAAGGCTGACAATACAACTTCTGTAACTAACTGGACAATAAAAGGAAAGGGCACACACTTCTGATACTCTATTTTCATGGACCAGGGAACCCTCTTGGGGCGTGTCTCATTCCTTTTGCTGAATTTCTGTATAGCTCTCATCAGTGGCTCATAAACCCTCTTCTTGGGTAGCTTAATATTTAAATGTACAGCAAAAACAAACACCAAAAGTCAACCATTTTAACTGGGAAAGAACTGTGCTGAAACAAATGCCATTGGGGGGAAATGGTAGATGGAGAGCTTATCTAATACAAGAATTTTGTTGTTCAGTCGCACAGTCGATTCTGACCCTCTGCGACCCCATGGACCACTGTCCGCCAGGCACTCCTGTCCTCCACCATCCCCCTCAACTCGCTCAGCTCTGTGCCCATTGTCTCTACAATACCATCTAGCCATCTCATCTTGGGCAGTCCCCTTCTTCTTTTACCCTCGACCCTTCCAAGCATCAAGGCTTTCTCAAGTGAATCCTCTCTTCTCATTTGATGTCCAAAGTACTTTAGCTTCATCTTTATTATTTGACCTTCTAAGGAGCAGTCAGGGTTGATTTTTTCTAAGATTGACCTATTTGTTCTCCTCGCTGTCCAGGGGACTCTCAAAACTCTCCTCCAACACCACATCTCAAAGGCGTCTATTCTTCTGCGCTCAGCTTTCCTAATGGTCCAGCTCTCACAACCATACATTGCCACAGGGAATACCATTGCTTTGACTATGCGAATTTTTGTTTTCAATGTGATGTCTCTACTTTTCACTATGTTCCCCAGGTTTACAAGAATACAAGGTATACAAGAATAGCTAAACTAATACAAGAAAGAGCCCCGGTGATGCAGTGGGTAAACTGCTGTCCTGCAACCAAAAGGTTGTGAGTTCAATCTTGACCAGGAATCAAAGTTAACTCAGCCTTCCATCCTTCCAAGGTCAGTAAAATGAGAACCTAACGTGTTTGGGGCAAAATGCTAATTAACTTGTGAACTGGCCAGAGAAAGCATTAAGTACTATGTGCACACATATAAGTGTGATTGCTTTGCTACAGTTGAAGCATATTTTGACTGTTTTTTACCTCTCAAAACTTTTTTTCCATACCTGTCAGCATTGCAATTGTTGAATTTTAAATCCTGAGGGAGGGGACATCTTGGGTCTATTAGACATCTTAATTTTACCCAAGCCTCTAGTCAAGATCCAGCTAAATGGTGTAACTGTCACAGCAATGGATTCATGAGGACTTGCCTGCCTGGCTGGTTGCCGTGCTCTGATCATGAAAGAAGTCATCCAGCAACTCATCGTCTGAACGGGCAATAATGTGGACATCATCGTTGCCCACAAGGAGACGGGCTCGACCTCGGCTCTGCAGAGGGAGGCTACTGCTCAGCTGAAGGATGTCTGCAGCGGCTGACGGGCCCAACAATCTAGAGAAGACAGGCAACAAGTCAGAATGACAACACACTTCCCTCTACCACCACACACGCAGTGGTCTTATACACCAGCAAATACGGTATGTGCCAACAGAGAGAGGTCTGCGCACCCCTTCTGGCATGCATGCCATAGGTTCGCCACCACTGTTCCATAACAATATTTTTATGAAATTATGGTGTACAATTGTCCCGCATATAACGACGGAATGGCCCAAACCAAATAAAAGACTGTGAATGTTCACTCCCTGCTATACACAGCTTTGGGCAGAAGATGACATGATGCTCCTTCTCTAAAGCTCACCTCTGCAAGATGAGAGGTGGGTTAGGCTGCCGGGTGCCGGGATAATGTACATGGATGGTATGGCCTGTGTTTGCTGTCAGCTGTCGCAGGGTCCTCTGGCTCCGTCCAATGCCTTGTGCCAGGCGGGTTGTGGAAGAGCCACTACCCAAGGTTAAGGAGCTGTGATCCGCATGCCGTACCATGAGTGGGTGAGTGGCAGGAATATTGCCAGGTGATGGGGGAATATCCGCTGGGAAGAGAAACAGGAGAAGTTAGCAGATTGAGATTGGACTCTCTCTCTCTCTCTCTCTTAGAATACAAACAGCAAAGAAAAAACCAAGGCTCCCTGAACTTGTAACCAACCATTCGGAGTAAATCCTAGCTCCAAAATGATGCTCAGTAATCCACAATGCTTGATGGTTACAATGCCTGATTACAATGCATTCCTATGGGAAACGTTTTGGCAAATATATTTTGGTTTTCAATGCACTCCTATGGCAATGCATTCCTATGGGAAATTCGGTTAAAGGTGATTGCAATGCTTGATGATTATATATATATGAAAGCATCCTGGTTCCCAGCCCCTATAAGGAATGAGCCATTAAGGATACCACCCCTGTCCTATAACTTCCAGGTTTCAGAGTTCTTACTGGCACTGGAGAACATGTTGTCAAATTCTATGATGAGGTCATCTTCACGGTCAAAGCGCTCAAAACGCACCAGTGGGGAGGCATTCATATCAGGGTAGTCTTCATCTAACTCCATCTCAGAGCCGTCATCATCGTCTTCCTCCTCTTCACCTTCCTCACCTTCTTCATCATCCTGGAGGGACAGTTTACATCAAAGCCAAGGCTAAGCACGTGCAGGACAGAACCCACAATCCCCGGTTCTGCTCTTCCTGTATCTACCCAACCCAGTTGCCAGAAAAGTGAGTGAAGGGAAATTATAGTTCTCAAACCAACTCTCACTGTCATCAGAACCAAAATCTATACACGTTTAGATGAGTAATGGACCACAGGGGAGACACTCCCCTTTACTGCTTTCTTTCCAATGCCTTTACCTGATCATCTTCATCTTCTTCCTCTTCTTCTTCCTCTTCATCTTGGCTGTCATCTTCATCCTCATTGCTACCACTGCTATCTTCCTCCTGGGTGTGTTCTTCCTCATCCTCAGGATCTAGGATATTCATAGAATCTAGAGTGGATTGGACAAGGCGCATAAGGCAAGACTGCTCTGCCACTTCACCAAATATCTCCCCAGTCGCCTTCTTGGCAAGGATATTCCAAAACTCACCCTGCCGCACAGGGAATGCCTCACAAAGCTACCGTATTTCCCCCAAAATAAGACTTGGGTCTTATTAATTTTTGCTCCAAAAGACGTATTAGGGATTTTTTTTCAGTGGATGTCTTATTTTTCCATGTACAACAATCTACATTTATTCATGTACAACATGCAGGAATCAAAATTCAGGAAACGTTTCATTTCATACGAATGCGTTAAGCACATCCGTTACAATTCACAGCGTAATGAATTATGAAGATTCATATTAAACACCACCACGTCAGTTTGTTATCACATGTGCATGTTATTCGTGCGTTGTGTCTGTACTTTGATTGGTCATTTGGCAATAAGTTCATCTGTTTACATAGGAATTTACCTCTCATCCAAAGGCGTCCACTTGGGTATTTGAAAATATTTAATTATAACTGACAGGACAAATCTGTTATGGTATTGAATGTGTACTCCAATATTGACAGCTACTCCTTTAACAAGGCTCTCACAGCTGCAACTACGGAGCACAGTGACTCAGCAATCCTGCTGTATAAATCAAGGGGCTCTGAAAGCCCACACCTCAAGGAGAGTCAGCAAGGAAAGCTTACAAGGAGAGTCAACCAAGGAGTTTACCAGGACTGTCTGTGTGACATTTTGGATGCTGTTGCTGGTGAGTGCCGAGTGCTGTTTCACCAAGAGGCAAGAAGTGTGTCCTGGCCTGAAGGGTTGTCTGTTGCCAGCAGCACTCTGTGCAAGCTCTCAACCCCAAGGACTGTCAGCAAATGTTATCTACTGTACTCTGCTGTTAGAAGATTGTGTTTTGCTGTTCGGCTATCTGCTGGCCGAGGCTACAAAGACTTGAACCAAAGACTGTTCTGCTGTACAGTTTTGTTGCTCCAGAGAAGTAATCTGTTTGTCTTGGTTTCATCCTTAAGTAAAAGAGTTTGTTTTGTATAAACTACTATCCAGTGGTGCTAGCATTTATTCAAGCACATCTTTTCTGCTGCTGCGCTCTACACGATAGCCAAAGCAGTCTATCATATTATATCAAGAATTTATATTATCATTTAAGTGTTAATGTGAATATTATTTATATTTAATTATATATTATTAGTATTATTATTTTATAAACCAATACATCTACCATGTGTTGCAACAGGCATGCTAAATGCATCCATCTGGCTGACAGTCTTAACTGAGACTTATTTTAGGGGTAGGGCTTATATTAGGAGCATCCTCAAAAATCATGCTAGAGCTTATTTTCCAGTTAGGTCTTATTTTTGGGGAAATACAGTAGGTCTGAGAAACTCCCATCTTTCCATTACGTCTACAAGAATTCAAGAAGACTACAGCCAACTTCAGATCATGCTAGACCTCCTTTGTCCTACGCTGTCCCTCCCTTTACTAATCAATGCAGGAACTTCTATTGACACCACGTCATAACTCAGGCAATACCTCACCTTCCCTGTTGGCCTGTAGTGTAGAAGCCTGGCTCAGATTGGACGGTGCCTCATCCATCAGCACATCTTCCTGAGACTCATCCTCTCCACTTCGGCCCACTGATGGACACAAAGATTGTATACAGTTATGAGCAAACAACCCTCTCCTTTAAGAGGAATCACCAACATGTGATGGCAGTGGCTGTTTATGGTCCTGGTGCTTAAAACATGCATTAGTGGTAACCTTGTAAAGACATTGAGATGAGCCATCTGTTCTTCAAAGGACTTGACACCCACACACCCAAGGATTCAAGGGAAGTTTCTGGCCCCTTAAGGGAGACCAAGATAATGCCAAAACATGTTGTGTGGAAAAGAGATGCCAGGATCTGTGCATGTGTAGAAAGGGTGGGTTTACTGCTATCTGGGAGAGGGGGGTTCTTATTAGGAATGAAAGGGGGTTCCTTCAAGAGAAAATGTACAAGAAAAACAGGCTCTGGATGCAGACATCCTGAAGGGTAGAGCTCTGAGTCCACAGGTTGGGCCTGGCACTCACCTATGATGGTACTGTTCCCTGAGCCTCCATCCTGCTCCAACAGCTCATCAATCAGGTCCTCCAACTCATTTTCCACCTAGCAGGGTAGAAAGGGGCACAACCTCATATCCAGGGAAATCCCAAGATTCTCAATGAGATCTATCAATACTTCATCACTCTTTGCTCCAGCCCATTCAACAGGTATATGAGCAAAACAAGCAAATTCATATAATTTTCAATACATCTGGCAGGATTTTATTCCGCCAGTTTAAAAGAAAGACTTGGTCCATCGCAACTCTGCTTCTTTCTCCGAACAGTCCCAAGCTGTAGCTTGAGCTTGCTGCGATGCTACTTTCACCCAAAACTTAAAATCCTCTCAGTATATCTTGCATGCACTGCGGACAGAACTCCTCAAAGTCACTCTATGTACTGTACCTGCATCTCTTGAGTGCTCAACACCTCGGGCTGCCCAGCAATCACCACAGCATCACTCTCTGCTTCACCGTCCATTATGTCACCATCTGCTACTTCTGCCTGGGCAACATCATGATCTTCTTCAGGGGCCTCGGCTTCTCCGCTCTCTCCTGAAAAATCAGAGTGTGTCAGGGCTTCAATGGCAACCTCTAGGGGCATTCGTTACCTAGCTTAGCTGGAGGACAGGTCACAGGAGAAATAGACTGGGAGGAATAAGAGTAATCCCAGAAAGGAAAGGGAAATAAGAAGGCCTAGTTATGCTGTCCCTAGCTAAGGGACTGTGGTGGCTTAGTGGTTAAGATGCTGAGATTGACGACTGGAAGGTCGGCAGGTCAGCAGATTGAGACCTGAATGCTGCATGATGGAATGAGAGCCTGTCTTTGTCCCAGCTCCTGCCAACCTAGCAGTTTGAAAGCAAGAAATTGCAACTAGATAAATAGGTACCACTTTTTTTGGGGGGGAGGTAACAGTGTTCCGTGTGCTTTTCATGGCTGCCACATGTGCACAGATACAGACAAAGCTGGCTCTTTGGCTATAAGCTGAGATGAGCACCAAACCCTAGAGCCGGACATGACTCTTCTGAGCAAGGGCGACATTTACCTATGCTGAATGGGTGGGAAATCATGAAGAAGTGATGCAGGATACCCAGCTCATAAGTTGACGAACGCTGAAGTGATGGAAGCCACTTACCTGTGTCTTGCTGGCCACTGCTGGCATCTCGCGTTGCTCCCTGAGCATCTTGCTCAGCTTTGCTCTTGCTTGAGGCACTCTTGCTACCAAAGAGGCTGCTGGGCTGATTGACAATGCGTGACAGAGTCTCCAGAGGTTTCAAGGCTGCATTCACTGTGTTGGCCATGTTAGGACTTTGGGAGGTCAGGTGGGGGGGGGGGAGATAGAGACACACACACACAGACAGATGAGTGCTCAAGACTGTGACAAAGAGAACTTAATAGTTAAAGGAAGAGAAGCCACTAATGGATTGGAGGAATGTGATTGTGGTTCTTTCAATCAATATGGCAGCTTAGTTCTATTCTAACAATAGGGAACAAACTTGTTTCATGGACAAAACTTAGCAGAAACCTATAGGTGGAAATCATGTCCTTGTCCCATATACCTACACACCCATGGCTTGGAAGAAGCCCCTCAGTCCACCCCTTTAAGAAAGTAAGCCAACTACCTGGACAAATCAAGGCTGTGAGGCACTCTGGCCAAGTCATTGACCAGTCCCTTCTTGAGGAAAAGGCGGATGATGTTGTTCATGCCATTATGTTGTGTTTTGGCTGTGGCACTGCTGTAGAAGCTGGAAGTGGAAGGGCATGATTCCATGATGGTGCTGATAATGCACATGACTGCCTGCAGCCTGGAATGAAAAACAATAACATCATTTCTGTGACAAAATATTCCTTCCTTTTATAAGAAATTATTTTGGGATGAAAGGATTTTTGCTGGAGAAACTCCGCTCAGGGGGCGCCCGGATGAGGCTCCTTTCATGTCTCCAAGATCTTTTCCTACCGAAGTGGTCCCTGTTTATCTACTTGTCATTTCTTGCTTTCCAACTGCTAGGTTGGCAGGAGCTGGGAGAGAGACGGGCACTCAATCCATCATGCAGTACCCGGGTCTTGAACTGCCAGCCTTCCAGCTAGCAAGGCGAGCTTCTTAACCACTAAGCCATCGCAGCCCCTATTTTATAAGATGCTGTTCTCATAGCATTTTGCTAATGTAAAGAAACCTTATCTAGTAATGCTGGGTTTGTTTGTTTGTTGCTGAAAACTTAAGAAAAGCCATCAAGTGCCTTAATCCTACAGCTACAAAACCACCCAGTTAGAGGTACAACAGTTTTTCCCCTTAAGTATTAAACCATCTGGAAGTATCCTCTTTGCATCTTCATTACCTGGCATGTTTCTCAGTGCTCTCCGTCATGGCCAGTGCCCGACCCAGGGCTGCCTTCACTTCATTCACCAGGGCCACCTGGGCATCTGTGCCACTGCCCGCTGCAGCCAAACTGGCTAGGAAGAGCCGAGCCAGGGCTGGTGTATCCTTGTCTTCTGCATTTTGGGTATGGGGGAGCAGATGATCCAGGACAAATGCTAACACGCTACAGTCCTACAAGGACACATAGAAAAGATCATTAGCGAAATCTAAGTCCAGAATGCCCAGTTTCCTTCCTCCCACAGCAGCAGCTACTGTTGTAAACTGCCCACTAAAGAGCTTCTCTCCCTTTCCCGGTGGCACCTTCCCTGCTCCCATCGTGAAATCCCCTTGCCTTGTTCAGAAGCAATTTCTAGGATTTCTCACCTCCTTTATGAGCTCAGACTGACCCACAGTGTAGCTGTAATTGGCAATTAAAGCGGCGATGCCAACATATGAACGAACAAGCTCTGCCAGCAGCCGCAAGATGGTGGAGGTAGGCATGAGCGGCTTGCTTCCCTTGGCCTTTTGTTTGCTCTCTTCTGAGGCTTTATCTCCCTCTTTATCCTTCTTATTTTCTCTTGCTTCCTCAGGAGTTGAGGCTAAGGGACAGAAACACGAAAGAATCAAACAAAGGAGGCACTACTGCCAAAAGGTTAAATTAAATTTCAGAAATGATGGAACCAATCCAGTAGACCGGATAGATCTTGCCAAAGCAAATGTGTGATCCAACTCTGAAATTCTAAGCAACTGACTAAAGACTCCAACTTTCACATCTTAGATGAAATTAGATGGTTGAAGTAACTGGAACATGGAGCCAGGGGTGAACCTTTGCACTCCAGGTGTTCTTGAACTTCAATTCACAGAAGATCTGATCAGGAGTGTTGACTTGGGCTTCTGGAACTTGAAGTCCAAGAACACCTGGAGAGTCAAATTTCACCATCACTGGACTACAGCATAGGGATAACATCTGAAGCCTGGTTTTAGTCAGAGCAGTATTTCTGAATGTGGTATATCTTCCAAGGTTTTCTAGAAAGCATAAGCTACTATGATTCAGCTTGGTACTGCACCAAAATAAAGACACTTACCATCCCCTTGGGGAGTCCCAGACTGGGGTGTCTCAGCAGCCGCACTATCAGCAGCAAAAACTTGTGCCTGTTGACAAAGAATGAGAAGCGAATGAACAACATGGGGCTGGTGACAAAATAGGGAGGAAGGATAGGGCGAAGGGACTTTTAAAACATTCCATTATCTAAACAACTAAAATGTAAAACACCGTTTACAGCAATGGAGGAACTGTGAAAAAGAGACTTCTCCAGACACAAAAATTCGAAAGACTAATTGACCTCTGAACAATGCCTTGGATACAGTCCACAAGACCAGGCCATTAAAATCCTTTCTTTAAAAAGCAGTGTAAAGAGACACTATAGGAGATTTGTGATACCACTGCAGAAAAGCAAAAGGATCCTTCACAGAAAACACAGGAAATTAAGGAGTAAATGGAATTTTTTGTAAAATTTAAAATCCTGATTTGTGGTTGCGGGATAATCTTGGAGGAACTCACATTGATGCCAAAGCCTGTCTGTGAATCAAAGTCACTGCCCTGGCGGGTCAAAGAGCGGTACTGTTGGTAAACATCATCTCCTACATCTTGTAAGATCTGGCTCACCTCCTGATTCACAGTGCCTGCCTTAGGCTCTGACTTGTCCACTGGAGAGAGAAAAATAACAGTTCATTGTTTGTGCTGTCACTTTGGGGACACTTTAAATCATGCATTTAAAATATTACTACAAAGGGTGCAAAAATGTATACACATCTATATCTTACTTTTTGAACTGAACTATGGTAGCAATGTGTAGTATGATGTTTGCTCAAAAGAATGAATGCTAACATCACCATGTGAAAGAAGGAGAGTCAAAGAAAATAGTGGAAGCACGGTTGTCATTCAAGAAGCGCAAGACCATTTTGAAGAGCTGTGACTGAGTCTCCCCTGACTTAATTCCCCTTGACTTCTACCTATGGGGGACCTTAAATGATGTGGTGTACCATAGAAAACCGGCTACACTGGTGGTACTTCAGGAGGGAATTGAAACGGCATGTTCAGCGATACAAGTGGACACTTTGGTCAATGTTGCTCAAGCCATAGTTCGCAATAATCAGAAGTGTCTGGATGCCAATGGTAACCATTTTGAGCACCTCTTGTAATTGCAAAAGTCAAACGTGACTTCTAGTCATCTTTTCTTATTGGTATATATTGGGTATTACAGTTTTAATAGTTTCCCCCTTTCTTAAAGCATGTGTACATTTTGTGGGCACCCTCTGTATTTCCCAGAATGTAAGAGTGGTGTTTTCTCTACATGTTTCATCTATAAACCTACAACAACCAAAAGTGAAAGATAAAGTGGGGTTTTTATTACCAATCTTTCATGGATTAAAGCAACGTACCGGCTTTATTAGTGTTCCCTATATGCTATGTGCAATGGGGAAGGGCAAAATGGACTTCCTAGTACAAAGACACATGAATTTCAGCAGTTGAAGACTTTGGGCCTCCCATGCATGTGGAACTTCCTACCAACCAGTCCCAGGCTCCCATGTACCTTCATCAGGAGCATGATAGGCAGCCAGAGCATTCAGCATGTCATAGATCACCTCCTTGATAGTATCGGGGATGACAGGCAGCGGGGAAGGTTTCACCGGAGTAGTTTTCACAAGCTGCACAGCGTTGGGCCCCTTGATCCGCAGATTCTCAAACTCGTCGTCAGAGGCTTGGGGAGCAAAAGGAGAAAAACATAAAAAGAACTAGAGCAGCCAATCCTGAAAGCGGGAGCTAAGAAATGGCATGGAAATTGCTTCTGGTTCTTTGTACTCTGTAGTTGTTGAGGTTTTTTTGCACAACAATTCTAACTAAACGGTCCATTCCCCAATAATCCTTGTTCAAAGTGCTTTCTGCCTCAGAAAGTGAATGATCAAGTTGCTTTTTACCTGTACACAGGACGGACACACGCATGTGGTATATATACCTTCCAGCCTTACTATGGGCTCTGAAGGAGAACCAGCAGGGGTCTGAGTTACTTACCAGTACCAGACCCACGGGGAGCAGGCAGGGCAATGCGAATGCAGCTATTAGCCACTTCAGTGAAGATCTCTGGATTGCGGCAAGCAGCTGGGCCCAATACTCTTAGGATGTAGTTGATCTCCCGAGAGCCCAAACTGCCTGACACTACGCCTGAAGTGGTGCTGCCTGCTCCACTGGTGGCCGCTGAGCGCACAACCTGGAAAGGACAAAAACAACAAGCCATGTGTTAATAGAACAGACAACCCCAAAAAAAAAACCATTACCACTGGCCAACAAAACTGGGGTTTCCAACACAGACCACAAGAAAATGTGAGCAGATAATGAGCAGGAGACAGACTGGAAGTGGGCAAAAAAAATAATAAAGAAAAATCCTAAGAGTGAAATTTATAAATAAATCTTAAGTCTTATAAATTTTTTTTAAATGAACAAGTTCAAAAGAAAGAAAGCTTTGCTTGGTAGCAGCACAATTGACAAATATCTGAGTACTTAACTTGTAGCAGTAGCAATTATACTTATAGGGACTGCAATGGCTCAAGTCACTAAGATGCTGACTGGGAGGCGGAAGGTCAGCAGTTTGATTCCCGAGTACTGCAGGACGGAATGAGCTCCTGTCTCTGTCCCAGCTCCTGCCAACCTAACAGTTCGAAAGCAAGAAATTGCAAGTAGATAAATAGGGACCACATGACCATGGAAACTTCTGCAGAAGCAGACAGCGCTGGCTCTTCGGCTTAGAAACAGAGATGAGCACTGACCCCTAGAGTTGGATACGACTGGCTTTCGAGCAAGGGCAGCCTTTACCTTTACTACTCCTTTGGACTTAGTGCACTCTCTAGTCGGTTCACAAGGTAATTAGCATTTTGTCTCCAATATGTTGGGTACTCATTTTACCAACCTCAGATGGAAAGCTGAGTCAGCCTTGAGCCTTGTCAGGATCCAAGTCACAACCTTTTGCCTGCAGTGCAGCAGTTTAACCACTGTGCCACCAAGGCTTTTACTTGTTTAGGTGTGAACTTACTTGTTTAGCTCAAGCTTAGGTGTGATCTGATACTTAAAAACCTAATGCAAAACTAGTGGACAGGTTTTTTTTACCCATTTCAGGTTCTCTGCATTCCTGACCACCATGCCGGCAAGACTGATGGAAGTCGTTACCCAATAATATCTGGAGGACTACACTGTACTCCCTGCTGCTTTTGAGTAGGAAGCTATTAAAATTTAACTTTCTACACTGGATAGTCAGCGGGAAGCAAGCTATACCTTTTCCATAGTATGATGCAGCGTGCAGGGATCCTCAATGATATGCCGGAAAAGAAGGGTCACGAGAGGTGTAAAGCCATTGAAGCCAGAACTCTGTGTGAGGCCCAAGATCATACGGGTACTCTTTAGCTCTGCAAACATCATGGCGTATTTGTGGTGGCGGGTCAGGCGCAAACAGAGGCGCAGGGTGGCGTGCAGAGTGTCTGGTTCCACAGGCACACCCAGCATGCTGACGCAGGCCCGGATCAACACGGTCACCATCTCTTCCGTCAGACCCTGGATGAGGATCTCAGAGGGTTTAGCCTCTTCCAAAGGTGCTTCCTTCTCTGGGCCCAGGCTGTCTACTGACACAGGGCTATCTGATGGGAGGGAATGAAGAAGAGAGCCTGAGGCTCCAAGCCCAACATTTATTTATTTCATTTCATTTATATCCTGTCCCCAACTGGTTCCATCACCCGTCTGGGTGGCTCACAATGATACTGTATATACTTGACTATAAGTCGTCCTGAATATAAGTCGAGGTACCTAATTTGGACCTCTAAAACTAGGGAAATAGATTGACCTGAGTATAAGTCGGGGTGGCAAATGCAGCAGCTGCTAGTGAGTTTCAATAATTAAAATACATGAAAATACGGTAAAATTAATTAATCTAGACATTTGTGTGGATATGTTTTTGAGTTTTTAAAGTAGCGTTACTGCTTTTTTCCCTGTATGTTTAAATTTGCACCACTGTGGTTTTGGGACCCTCAGGAATGTTGACCCGAGTGTAAGCAGAGTCCCCTTTTTGGATCTCATTGGGGGGGGGGGGGGGGCTAAAAAACTAGACTTATACTCAAGTATATACAGTAAATGAACAAAGACACACAAAAAACAATGACACCAATCAAGGCAACACAAAGTAGAATGATACAACCATCTCTCTCTCTCTCTCTCTCTCTCTCTCACACACACACACACACACACACACACACACACACACCACTAGATGGCATCCAAATACAGTGGTACCTCGCTTTATGAATTTAATGTGTTCCATAGGATGTTTCATATCATGAAAAAAAATAAAGTGAAATGCGGTTGCCCATAGGAACGCATTGAAAACCAATTAATCTGTTCTGAAAAAATCCATAAAGCGGAAATTACATTAACTGAAACATTTGTAAAGCAAGTTACCACTGTAAATTAAAAATCTTACAATACTTAATCATCATTCTCTTGTTTGCATCTACAATATAAATCTAACTTAACAAACCAATAATTAAGTTCATTAATTAAACAGAATCCTACAGATAGATAATCAATTTGTTTATAATGGAAATGCTTGTTGGAAAAGGAACATTTTTCACTTGTTTATGAAAAGCTGTAAGTGTGGAAGCAGATCTAATTTCCGCTGGCAACTTGTTCTATAAAGAAGGGGCCACGACAGAGAAAGACCTAGTTATTCTCACAGCCTTTTTAAACTTCTTTAGATGCAACAACACGTAGTTTAAAAGCTTGGGTGCTTCAGGCACAGTTTCTAGGAAGAGGCGCTCCCACAGTTAGCATGGTCCTAAACTATTAAGGTCCTAAATCATTATATGTTAACATCAGCACCTTAAGCCTGGCAAGGAATGCAATGGGCAAGCAATACCTGTAACAGAACTAAAACTGATTCTCAATACAGGACACTGGAACTAATAATAATTTTGTGTCAGAGATTACTCTGGGTTGAAAGGATTTTTAGGGGATGCCTGAATGAGGCTCCTTTCAAGTCCTCAAGTGCAGCTCTTGGGTATTGAAACCTGACTTTCCAGTCCCCAGCTCAGCGCCTTAAATGCTAAGCCTCCGGAGGAGCTGCTTAAGAACACATATTCAATACCATTTGCCTTCTCCTCTTTTGGCTTGCTTTCGGCTTCCTTTCCTTCCTCCAATGTTCTCTCCAGTTCTTGTCCATTGCCTTCCTTCATGCTCTTGCTAAGACGGGGTACCCTGAGCAAGGTGAGCATTACAGGGCGCCTGTTCCCAGTTTCTTCATTCACCTGTAGATTAAAAAGACAAAGAGGAGGAATAAGGAACGCCACACGCTAAATACTTCACTGAACCTGATAACTTTAGTGAAGATATACAAGATGAGATTGGTAGCAAAACCTGTACCTGCACCATTGTGGTGAACTGCACGGTATAGCGCCGTCGGCCAGCAGTAAAACGCACACTTGTTTCTCCTGCCTTCCATGCGGTGTCAATAGTGCTGTTGTTGCTTGCACTATAGCTACACCAACGGCCCGAGCGATCATCAAACCAACGCCAGTTGTTCCCATTAGCCTGCAGATACTGGGAGGAAAGAACACAAGAAGCATGGCAGCTGATGGCCTACAGCAGAAAACCATCACATGCCTAACCTAATGTCAGCCCTGCTGGGGTCAAAGGAGTTTATTCTCCAACAAGTGAATGCAAGGTAGGAGTTCAAAATGGACTAATGCTTGACAGAAGTAAGTTTGCCATGAGTCCTGGTGACATGGTCACCTAAGGTACATTTTCTCCAAGTTTAAATTTAAAAGAGTACATTAGCAGTGGGTATAGATAATAAGGAACATTTCCTTCAAAACATTAAATCAACTGTTATATTTGAGATCACACACGCTGTCTCCTTTCCTCACTCCCAATATGGGATAGGACTTCAAATTACATTAAAATTTACATGGCCATTTTCCTCATTATACTCTCAAGGAAGACAGAATTTGTTGGGGTCTTTTTTGGAGATGACATGTTTTCATTTCTCTGTTTGGAAGAACAATGAAGTCTTAAGACAATTAAGTATAAGGCACTTTCTTGAATACTGGATTATAAAACTACTGTCTTTTACGGTGTAAGATAATTTTTAAAAAGGTAAATGTTCTGGATGTACAAAGGCATTCTGCACATTCTGAGCAGCACTGCAGTGTTTATTTCAAAAATCTGGACTAGTTACGAAGAGACGATGAATGTGATCAGCCTTGCTTATATTAGAAAGCAAAAACAAAAACTCCAAACAGTGGCTCTCAATTAGTTTTCTAGCACCATGGAGAGATGTGATGAAAAGTTTATATGAACTAGAACCCACTTATCAGTTACATTGAGAAAGAGACAAATGGACAGGTTGCTTACTTGTAATTGTAGTTCTTTGAGTGGTCTCCTGTGAATTCACACTAATGGGTTTACCTCACAAATGTGTGGAGGAATCAGAATCTTCTAGAGCTCTTTAGAGTTTGAAAATGCTTCCCTTCATGCCTTGTATGTGAGTTCCTGCCCCAATTCCCCTTCAGTTTCCAAGTGTTATTCCTGCAGTAACAGTCTGACATCACAGCGGGGAGGTAAGGCGGGACATGTGAATTCACAGACGACCACTTGAAGGACTACAATCACAGGTAAGCAACCTGACCTTCTTTGTGGTCCCTGTGAATACACACTAATTGGTGAATAGGAAGCTCACTTACTGGACAGTGGGATGTCATCGTAGGACCATGGAAAACACTCTTCTGCCAAATGTTGCCTGTTGTGATTGTCTCACATCCAGCCTGGAGTGTCCTATAAAGGACGACGGCTGGGATCAGGTTGCAGCTTGACAGATGTCAGAGAGGGCAACTCCCCAAGCAAATGCGGAGGTAGAAAAAGCCCCTTGTAGAATGTGTATGTAAATCCTCTGGAGGGTTACACTTTGCCAGTCTGCATGATAAGGTAATTGTCTCTATTAACCACTTCGAGAGACACTGTGAGGAAGTGGGACGACCCTTCCATCTGCCAGCATAGGAAACCATGAGTTTCCGGGTCTTCCTAAAGTCTCTTGTGCGGTTAAGATGGAAGGGAGCATCTAATGTCCAGCATGTGTAATGACCTTTCCATGTTTGATGTTTGGGAGAGAGAAAAGGTTAGAAGAACAACAGGCTGTTGTAGGTGGAATAGTTACTACTTTGGGCAAAAATGAACTGTCTGTATACATCACCACCTTAAAAGGGGGGGGGGTTCTGAGTGTGTGTGGTCCATTCTGAGTGCAGCTAGTTCACTCACTCAATGGCCTGAAGTGAATGCTAAAAGAAATGCTGTCTTAAATATAAGGAGATGGAGGCCAGTTGTGGCCATGGGCTCAAAAGGTTTGGAGGTTAATTGTTGTAGAACTAGAGCGATCAACAATTGCGCTTCAGGCCTATGCTCATCAGGGTATGCATTTTTCAGTCCTTTGAGAAAGTTCTTCAAGGCAGGATCCTTAAAGAATTGTTTTGCAGGGGAGTTAAGAGTGTTGGAAAGATATGATCCTTCAAGTGGAGTAGGAATTTGAGTACTGTGGAGAGATGTGGAAGCATGGCAGGCTTCCCAATGGATAGCATAAATTGTTGAAAATTAGCCTATTTATAAGAGTAGTTTTTTTAGTTGAAGATTTAGTAGATTCTGTCAGTATCTTGAGGAGTGATGGAAAATCCTCCAGACTTTCAGGTGAAGTGCTTCTAAGTCTGGGTGAAGAACAGGCTGTGGGGGGCCTAGAGAAAGTAGATCTGGATGTTTGGGTAGACACTTGTGTTGTTTCAAAACCTGCAGGAGGGTTGCAACCATGTTTGTCTGGGCCACCAAGGGGTGATTAGAATGGTGTTGGTGGGTTGGTTTGCCAGTATTGCTACAACCCAGTTCAGGAGTGGTAGAGGAAGGAATGTGTCCTGCGTCCAACCTAGGAGGAACGTGTTCCCTAGTGACTTGTGGTTCTTGCTTGCTCGGGAGCAGAATCTGGTAGTCTTTGTGTTGTGCTGAGATGCAGAGAGATCTAGGGTTAGAAGTCCCCAAAAGTGAACAAGAGTCTCGTAGACTTGTTGGTTGAGTTCTCAATTGTGAGTCTGGAAGTGAATCCTGCTCAGTGTATCTGCTACTATGTTGTGTTGGCCTGTCAAGTGGATGGCTATCTGGAATATTTGTTTTCTCACACACCATTCCCAGAATTGGATGGTTAGCTTGATGAGGGGCTTTGAATGAGTTCCTTCCTGTTTGTTGATGTAGTGCATGGTGGTTCAATTGTCCGTCACTACTTGCACTACTTTCCTTTTCAGAGAGTTCCAGAATACTCTGCAAGGCTTGATGACTGACAGGAATTCTATCTGGTTGATATGGAGAGGACCATGTTCCATTCATGCAGAGCCCCTGGCAGTGAACATCCCATCCTATGTTGCTGGCATCCATTGTCAGTTGAATTTGAGGGTGTAAGTCTCTGAAGGTTTTGCCTGTGGAGAGATTGGTTGTCTTCATCCACCAGACGAGTTGGTGTGAGAGACATGGTGGCAGGTAAAGGTGCTTGGACTGTGGTTCTGTTAAGATGATCGTAGGCAGAAAGGAACTAGATTTGAAGTGGTCGTACACAAAGCTTCACATGGTATAGATGTTGTAGATGCCATGAGTCCGAATGGTTTCTGGACCATGTGGGCAATCATAGGTCTTGTGTGTAACGTCCATTGCAGTTACAGTGGTACCTCGCTTAATGTGTTCCACAGGATTGCTCTTTAAGCAAGTTTGCTCTTTAAGGGAAACACCATTGTAAGTGACCAATTGTGACTTCTGACCGGGGGGGGGGGGGAAGGATTACTAACCCTGATTTAGTTGTTAAGCGAGTTTTTGGTTGGTTTTAGTTGTTAAGCAAGGTGACCATTCAGAGAAAATTCTGCTCTTTAAGCGAGTTAGTCTCTAAGCGAGGCACTCTTTATGCGAGGTTTTACTGTATTGGAATGGATCATTTCCTCTTGTGTGGCAAAAAGACTCATCCCAGAATCGGGTCTAGGATGGCCCCTATGAATTGACTGGATTGTGTTGGACAAAGGGTTGACTTTTTGTAATTGACCTTGAGCACAAGGTCCAGCAGAAGAGATGAGACGTCCTGTAGGTCGTGTAGTGCTTGATGTTCTGACTGAGACACAACAAGCCAGGTGTCTATGTAAGGGTAAATTTGGATGCCCACAATCCTGAGGTGGGCTGCCACTGGTGCCATGCACTTTGTAACGACTCTTGGCACTATGGATAGGCCGAATGGGAGTTGGCCATATTCAAACGATAGTAGTGAGCCAGTGTCCGTAGTAAAGAGAGGCATGATTGTTTGTAAGGTAACCATACAGAACTTCCTTGTATCTACGAGATCGTTCAGGGCCCTGAGGTCTAGAATGGGATGGAGACCTCCACCTTTTTTCTGTAATGTGAAATATTTTAAATAAAATCCCCAGAGAATGTCTGATGGAAGAACTTTTTGAATGGCGCCCTTTTGGACAGGTGTGGCTATTTCTTAAAGGAGGGAAGGGTTGGGAGTGGTTGATTTTAATCTGCCTTCCAGCGGTAGTTCTAGAAATTCTACAGTACAGTATGTATATACATTTATATTAAACCACCCACACCACCACTTGAGCTCATCATACCTTGTTCATTTGGGCTCTCCTCTTAGAGGAGATAGCAGTCTTCTCATAGAAATCAATCAGCAATAAGACTGGGGTGATCCATCTGTGGAAGGCAAGTTAACTAGGTCAGGTAATAAAATGCACTGGGTAGATTTGGCCCAGACCACGATACTACAGCAGCGTTTCCCAAACTATATTCCGCGAAACACTGGTGCTCCATAGAGGACTGCAGCTTCCAGAAGCCTTAGCCTGCACAGCCAATACTGAAGACCTCTGGGAAGTGTGGTCCAAGAATACACAGGGACCCAGTTTTGGAAACCACTACCCTACGGCCATGTTTAGGATTACAACCTTGTCGAGAGTACAGTAGAAAGATGCATGTGCCTCACTGTTCTCCATCCAAGCAAGGTTAAAATACACGGAGACTCTACATTGTGGATGAGCCCCAAGGCAATTTTTTTTTCTTTTATTGATTGATGACTCTCCCGAGTTAGTGGCAAACTACTACTCTGGGTGATGAACATAAAAAATAAACATAAGTACCCTATACCCACCCATAAAATCAAGATGTTCAAACTAAAACACAAAGAAATGAGAAGTAGCAAAAATAAACAAAAACATTATTCTATAAGGAGATATCTAACAAAAATCTTAAAATGGTGTGGTAGAGGATTAATCCCTCAGGTATAAAATGGTGTTGAAAGCTTCTTTGTATGGTTCCATCTTTAATAGATTTTGGAAGACTGGGGGACAAAACCTGATGCACCTCCAAAGGCAGGCCAATCCATAAAGACAGGACCATGACCAAGGTGGCAAAATTTTGAGTTCATTCTTTGGACCCCTCTTGGTGTGGCCATTCTAGGGAGCAAGGCCTAGGAGGAGCAAGTGAACCCGATAGTTGTTCTGTGGGAGATGCACTCTTACAGGTAGCAAGGTTTCTAGCCCTTCATAATTTAGAACCAGAACCCTGAATTTGGCAGGGAACTAGTACAGTTGGTCCAGGATGGGAGAGCTAAGATAGGATTTTGATTCTCTTGAAATCAGTCTGGCTGTTATATTCTGGATCTGTTGAAGCTAACATACCATCTTCAAAGGTAGCCCCATGCGGAAAGCATTGCTGCAGCTGATTCTTGAGATTACCACTGCATGAACCAATGTTGTCAGGGATTTCCTGTCCAGACATCAGGTCAATTATTGCATCTGGAGTTATTTTGCTACTATTAATTTTGCTGCATATAGTTACAGGTGGAAGCTTTTCAGTATTGCTTACTTTGGCGTCTGCACTTCTTTCTGTTCCTTGGCAGCTTGCAAGCAAGGTTGTACCACCTCCAACAGCTTGATGAGAACATTGAGAATGCCGCTTGATTCCACAATACGAGCACATGGCAACTTCAGTTCCTGCAGTGAGACAAAAGCAAAAAGGTTTGGTACCTACAAATAAGAAGCATACTAGTCAAGAGATTGAACTGTCAAATCCATGGCCAAAATCAAAATAGTCAAACCTCGCATAAAGAGCACCTCGCTTAAAGAGTAACTCACTTAAAGAGCAGAATTTTCTCTGAATGTTTGCTTCGCTTAACAAATAAAACCAACCAAAACTTGCTTAACAAATAAATCGGGGTTCGCAATCCCCCCCCCCCCCCACCAGAAGTCACAACTGGTCACTTACAATGGTGTTTCGCTTAAAGAGCAAACTCGCTTAAAGAGTAATCCTGTGGAACACATTATGCTCTTCAAGCGAGGTACAACTGTACTATTGCTACTGAACAGCAAGTTCAAGGCATTTAAAAAACCTTTTTCATTGCCTTATTGCACCTGTCTTTAAAATTCTTGCTAAACAGAATAATAAATAACTGAGTCAAAGGGAGCTAATGAGGCCACTAAGCCCAAACTCCTGTTCAATGTAGGAATTCAAGATTTAAAAACTCAGTTTAGATTGAAATTTTTATGTTATATATAAACTTTCCCTTCAGTCTCACATAATATATTTTGTGTGACAGAATGGCTTTTAACCTGGGACGGGAGAGGACTGATTTACAGTACAATCCTGTAAATATCTACTTTGAAATAAATCTCATTGGTTTCAATGATAAGAGTATATTAAGATGGCAGCCTCAGTTATGGCTCCTCTAAAAACAGCAGTGACCATAACTCAAGAGGAGGGGAATTTGTAGATCTCTCAATATACACTGAAGGTTTCAAACGCCCTCAGCCCCAACTAGCAAGGCCAATGATCAGAGATTATAAAAATGGTAGTAGTACACAGTGATGGCTAACCTTGGCACTCTAGCTGTTCTTGGACTTCAATTCCCAGAAGCCCTTATCAGCAGGAGTGCTGACTTGGGCTTCTGGGAATTGAAGTTCCAGAACAGCTGGGGTGCCAAAGTTAGCCACCAGAGATCTAGAAGGTCACAGGCTTCTCACTTGGTTCCACAAGTCTTGGTGTTATCCAATTTTTAGTGTTATCCGATGCATGTTAAAATCCTATGGAATGGATCGGATAACGTTAAAGCTCCATAGAGATACATTGTAACCACACAGGCTTTAGCGATTGTTATCCGAACAATCCCATAGGACCTTAACGTTATTCGATTCAATTCTCCCCCAAATTACTTAATGTTATGCGATTTTAGCATTATCTGAGGTATTACTGTATATTACTCAAGAGAAGGGAAGGCATTTAGTTATTAACCAATCATTGAGAGCTTTCTCCCAGTAAAGTACATATTCTTTTGAAGAACATTTTCCAATACAGTAAAAAAAACCTCATTTTATGGAAAACTCATTTTACAGAAAGGAATTTTGCTGAAAATTTGTCCCATTTTACAAAAAAACAAAAACAAAAACAACCCACCCCATTTTATGGAACATGATGTCCCAGATTTCTCAAATGGTGCAAAAGGTAGGAAGCTTATCTTCATCTTCCTTTATCTTTTACTATGTTTTAGAATTTTTAAAAAATGTATTGGGGGGCAGGAACATTTCATCTTTTTCTATGCATTTCTATGGGAGTTGCTTCATTTTATGGGAAAAAACTATTATGGAAAAAGCAACGGAACTGATCCCCCCCCCCCCAATAAAACAGGGTTTTACTGTATATGCAGATACATAATATAATATAATATAATATAATATAATATAATATAATATAATATAATATAATATAATATAATATAATATAATATAATATAATATAGGGAGAACCTCTTCCTCAGAAATTATACCTGGAGAAGCCAGAAGCCAACTGGTCACACCTAGATGTGAGGAAAGCAAGGACATGATCGAGACTCCACCTTCTGGAATGATTTGCAAGTGGAGATAAGATCAGACCCATCACTGCTAGCAGTTCATAAGTCTCTGAAGACTTACTTATTTCAGCAGGAATTCCCCAGCTATCTCTTAATATCTCTTGGGCTGCAATATGATTTGCCCTGAAATTGGGAAATCTGCTGCTGTAGTTTCCCAATTTTGCCTCTCTCTCTCTCTCTCTCTCTCTGTATATTTAATTCTGATTAGAGTTTGTGTTTATAATTTTAAGTCTCTAACACCATGGATTTATGTTTTGTTATACAGTTTGCTAGGATCTTCTTTAATGTGTTTAGTTTTTAAAAATAATTTATTTCTATCTTCTTCATTATGCCTTATTTCCTGGTTTTGTTATTATTGTGCTGTTTTATTCATTTGTAAGCCATCCTGAGTGGTACCTGCACCAAAAGGGCTGGTATAAATGCAATGGAATGCATTCAAGAGCTGGCCTTATTTGCAAGGTAAATAATGAAACAGGCTTTGCCACTAGGGGGACCATTTTAACTATAGTGCTTGGCAAGTTTCATGTAGAGGAAAGGGGATATCTGAGGAGGAAACCCAAATATTCACACATTAAGGCAGCAATGAGCAGCCAAAGTACAAAAATGTAATGACTTCAGAAACCTTAGAGTCTAATTCCAATTTCTTTGTATAAAAGATCTGTATGCCATGATTTCTGAAAGATTAAAACAATTACAGGAACAATGAAACAGCAAGAAAAGAACTACAAGATGGAAATGCATCTCTTCAGTAGCCCACTGAATAAACCAATAATTCAAGTGCTCCATCGATCTCTTTCTCTTTGGATCATTCCAGCTAGTTCTGGCACCCTTTTCTCAGCCTCACCTCAAAGAGTAAGGTTAATAGGAGGATGCGTGTAGCCAGGTTGGAGGCCTGCGGCAAGGTAGCCATCTGGCTGATCCACTCTGAGACAGTCTTGGTATCGCTTGTGGTGAGGGGCAGAGCAGCTTTAATGAGGACATCAGCAGCTTCCCATACCTGTCAAATAAAGGATACATCATCATCAGTCAAACAGACGCAAATCAAGAAGAATTTCTGGGGCAACAGGCTTCAACCATTGCAATACTGCTACGGGAATCAAGGACAAGACACAGCCTGTGGCTGTGTGTGCTGCTCTTAGCTGTTTTTGCAGCATAATAACCTTCCTGGAGTCTTTCTTCAGCAAGAAAATTGTATTTCCTTCCAAAAACAGGAGAATTACAGCTCCTGGAAATTTCTATCAACTAAAGTTCTCTTTTAAAACTCCCTAAACTTGTTGTTAACTCCCTAAACTTGTTTATAACACCAATAGATTTAATTATGAAAATGTAGTAAACTTTTGGCCACCTTTGGATTTCTGATTCAAGGGGGTCATGAAGGTGACTGGCTCCTGAACCCCACAAAATTTATCCACCCTTGATGAGAGTTGTACAATAGTTTGAAGAGATTCACTCTAATATTTCTGAGAAAGGTAGAATGATAGATCTTCCTCAGGCATCTAATACTACAGTAAATCAAACTGAGCTGCCAAGGTAAATTTCCCAGAATTCAGGACACCTTGTCTTGCAAGAAGCACAGGGACAAATTGCGTGAGGAACCTGAATTTGCTGGCACAACATTTGTCATGTGACCTGTGTCACTTCTGGATGGCAGACAAAGGTTTACCCATTGCTGAAGGTCTCATCATATCAAACTGTGAATGCTATACAGTACTCTCTACAGAAAAGAGATACAGATTAGTACGGCTAGCATATGGACTGTCATTTCAGCCATGCTCTTGCCTCAAGAATGAAACAACTGTCAAAATAACAATTCTATTTAAACAACACCCTCTGATGTTTCTAATTAAAGTGACTGAATATCAGTATGTATGTTACATATTGGTGCTCCAGGAATTCTTCTATCCACTCATGGACCGCTTTGGACATGGACATTTTCATACAGAAACAGGACTATGTGAATACCTCAACCATTAAGTGTGTATATTCTCTCTAAAACATCTGGAGCCAGTTAATCATCCCCATTCATTTTAAGTATAATGAAGTGGATAATTTTTTTCCCTACAGGGTTATGTTTCATATCCCAAACATTCCTCTGAAGTCCTGGCACATAACCTATAACCCACTGCAAACATCATTTCCCTTGCAGAATATCAAGTCTAAGCTTTATCTCAAACTAATTTGTGCTGGTTGCCATCATCATCCAGCTTGCTCCTGGTAAGAAGGGGCAGCAGGAACTTAAAATACCTATGAAGCCCTCCTCAAACTGAAACTCTCTACAATAGGCTTCAGCCTGAGCTAGCATGGCCAATGGACAGGAAGGATGTATTAGTTTTGACCCAAAACATCTGGTAAGATTCATGCAGCAGGTAAGCTAAGCTACACAACCCCTCCCCAGTCCTAGAGTATCAAGCATAGGCAGCAGTGTTTACAGGTAGTGGGATAAAAATATTTTTCAAACAAAGTCAGAACAGGAACCTTGAAAGGAAGAGGACCAGGTGGACTTGTCAGAGAACCTCACCTGATTCACCACTTGCTTGAGGATCATGTCTCTGTAGTCTGCTCCGTTACGTTTGACAGCAGTCATGATGAGGTCACAGACACGGTAGACTGTGTCTGGAAGTTCATCAAGTAGATGAAAGCAGCCAGGAAGCATCGTGTCAGTAAAGCTGTGCAGTTCTTCTTGCTCCAAGGGTTCTGCGTCCTGGAACTTCTCCAGGCACTTTGCTTCATCTTCTTCCTGCTTCTCTCTGGCTTTGCGTTCTTCTTCTTCCTTTCGACAAGCAGCCTCCTAAGAAACAGATAGCACATGGCTTTCGCTGCACCAGAGCCTCATCACCCCTGCTTCCCACAAGGATAAGCCACAATTCAACCTCCTAGAACATTATGGACTCATTGTATGAACATGGGGACGGGGCTTTTGTTGCTGTTGATATTTTACCTCTGGGGATTCAGCCCTTTGGTCCATAGGAATGTCTTGGCCCAAAGACATAGCAATGGCTCTCATCATCTGGTCTTCTTCAGACATGCTCAGATCCTGCCACACAGCACAGAAACAATTCTGAGGTGAGTGACAATAACCTTCAACTCAAAACCCTTTCATCTGACTGAACTAGGGCCACAGAATTCAAGTGTAGATAAAGCTGGTTCTCTGAGTACACTCATTAGAAGCTACTTACCCTATTTGCTGGCATAAAAGACCCACTTTTTTCCCCTTAAAATACACTGGGAAAATGGAGTGCATCTTGTACTGTATATAGTGGCCTATAGCAGGCTGTTCTGATAATAATGGGGTGTGTCTTATACTCCAGTGTGTCTTATATGCCGGCAACTATGGTATATTAAAAACCAGGCAAATTAATTAGTTGGTACTTGTAGCCTGTTATTTCTGCCATGAAATACTCCCATACTTTGCAAAAAGAAATACTGATCTGTGAATACATTCCTCCAGAAGTAAGTTTAACCGAGAATATAGTCTACAGTCTAGTCATTTAGCTTTAAGTAGTCTTACCCGCACAACCCCACCCATTAGTGGTGGAGGATGGGTCAGCAGGTACTCTGTGGCTTGCTCCATGGTACTGGTGTTCAGCAAGGCTTCCATGGCATGTTCCCGTGTAAAGCCCATATCCATCAGCTGAAAAGGGAACACAGAGAAGAGTCAGAAAAAGTCAGAAGTGGAGAATGATGATATGGTCCTAGATGGTACAGCATAGGGGGCTCATCACCCACCCACCCCACCCAGGATGAGAGGGTTTAGGATGGCAATAGTGCTTTTTGGAGATAGAAATATGGAGTAAGAAGTTGATCCTTACCTGCTGCAGCTGCTGCTGGTTCACCTGGGGCTCCCTTCGGGCACCCCCCTCCTCCTGCCCGGCTTCCTCCTCACTGCGGGCACCTTCTTTTTCTTTGCCAAGGCGTTCGCGGATCACTGGCTCCCCTCGTAAGATGTGGCATAGAATGGCCAACATGGACTCTGCCATGCGTCCTCCATATACTTTCAGTGGCTTGCGGTTCCATAAATTCTTGATGCAAGTAAAAGCTGCCTGCACCACAGAAGTGACAACATGATTACATTACTATTTTATTCATCAAGTGACAAGACAGGAAAGTTAGTGGGGACTTATCATGATCTACTGCATATACTCGAGTATAAGCTGACCCGAATATAAGCTAATTTTGGCCTGAGAAACCAGGAAAATAGATTGGCCTGAATATAAGCTGAGGGTGGAAAATGCAGCAGCTGCTAGTGAGTTTCAATAATCAAATATGGTACAGTACATGAAAATAAGATGCAGCAGAAAGGAGTTTTCTCCATGCCGATAGACGCGCCAACGAAGGATGGGAGAAGTGAGTGGTGAAGGCAATTAGCCACCACCATCTGTTTCCATTGCACTCAGTAATCTGAGTATAAGCCGAGTCCACTTTTTTGACCTCATTTTTAGGGCTGAAAAGCTAAGCTTATATTCGAGTATATACAGGTATTTAAAAATTGCAAACATTCCAGAATGTTGCATTCTGCGCCATACACCAAATTCTACAACTGCAAGAAAGCTCCAAAATGCTATTTATAATGATACATACTAATAATTCAGCCTTTACATAACATTGTGAATCCTCTAAAGGTGCCCCACAGAGTCTTACACTCAGTCACCAACAGCCTTGTTAGCTTAGCCTAATGTGAGTTGAAGGTCAAAACACAAGTCTGAGAAATGTTGCTCTTAAGCATTTTATTTAAAAGGTGAATAATGGTATTGCTGCTTTGCTTGGACAGCCAAAGGGAATAGCCCTCCTTTCAGCATAGCAAAAATCCAAGGTCGGTCAATTCCCTTATCCTCAAACCACCAGACTTCTTACACGGGATGATGCCGTGTCCCACTGCCCTCTTATCTCAGATAATGAGGTTGACAGAACTAATCATCTTTCATACAGTCCAAAATGGAGAGAAGTTCTGGTTGCTCACCTTCTGTGTCACCACAAGGAAGCGCAGGGCACTGAACTGTAAATAGTTCTGCCCACCTGGCAGCTTTGCAGGTAAGGAATGGGGAGACTCCAGGACTGTGGTTGGATTCACCATTTTCTCCACTAGCATAAGCCAGGCGTCCAGGAATTCTCCTGTACCGTCGGGAAGATCTGGATGTTCCAGTCCCTCAGCCACAGGAACCTTGCCACCCATGGAGAGAGCCCAGTTGAAAGTCCTAGAGAAGAAAACACATTGTATATTCATACAAACAGGAAATAAAGGGTGATCTAGCATCTAAGTCAGCTTTTCTCAGCTTTTTTCAAGCTCAATAGAATAGCCTTGCAACCTCCCACATTTGCTTTAAAAGGGCCTTTTTAATGAGATAAAAAATAACACATTCAAAATAAAAAAAAATTGGCTTAACATGGCTGCTTTGCCACACTGCCCACGTCACAAAATGGCTGTGTCTCTCTAAGCCCCCTTCTCCCAAGACTCTCTTTGTCAGCATAATGTAACATAACCATGGTGGGCTCCCCAGAAAACACCTTGGGGGGCATGGCCCACAGGGTGGGAACTCATGATCTAAACCAGGGGTGCTCAAACTATGGCCCATGGGCCGGATCTGTCTGCCTTCATCACTTCCACTTCCAGGAGTGATGAGGGCAGTGTGGGCTGGATGAATTGGCGTTGGCAGCCGAATCTGGCCCACAGGCCATAGTTCGGGTGCCCCTGGTTTAAGCAGATAAAATGGCAGCTCAAAAATCTGTCTCATCCTGTTGCAAAACAGATTGCAAGGTGTGTTTTACTTCCACTTCTGGTGGGAAGAACCACATGCCCAGCCCACTAAACCACATGACCCGCCTGTTGAACCATGTGACTGGCCCTCAGCCCGAAAAGTTTGGGCATCCCTGATCTAAAGTATTGTTTAACAAAAGTGTTTTTTCCTTAAACCCCTAAGAGTTAAGCACCATTACACATTGATGACTTGAAATAGATTTCCTTATTACATTCTTGTGCCAGTTCCCTTCTCCCACAATCTTAAACAGTCACCCCACAATCTATTCTGGAATTACTGAGCAACAGAATCAAGAAGTCTTAGCGGTTTCTCTCCCTTTCTGATCTCAGAACAACTTCTCTTTCCCAGAGCATTAAACTCTGGCTTCCGCCACTAGGGTTAGAACAGGCAGTATACAACAACTTACTCAAAGAGTGCATTGTGGCCACCAGAGCACAAGAATTTTTGTAGCATAAGATGGTAGGGATATTTTCTCTCATCAAACAGCATTGGGGAAGTGAAGCCCACAGAACAGATGAAAAAAGTCAGCCTAGAAGGAGCACAGATTTAGTTAGCTTCCTCTTTTCTTGCAACCACTGTCAAAACAGAGGCAACCTCATAGAAGACAGAACTCACCGGAAGCGGGGGGTGGGCGTGTAAGGTGGGGGCTGCCATGAAAGCCCCTTTGTGAGCAGTTTGGTCAGTGCTGATGCTGTTGACCGAGCGGCAGGTGTGGGCGCTGTAGTTGTGCTGGCAGCATGGTGGCTCCGGCGCTGCCTTACTGGGGAACCCACACACAGCTTGACTAACAACCCAAACAGTTCAGCCAAGGCACGGCCTAATCTAGAGGAAGCTGCGAGAAACGGAAAGAGGAGGAATTAAGAACCGTTCTCCCTCAATTTGCAGAAACGTTCTCTGGTTTATGTATGATTAGCATGCCCCTTATAAAGATTTGAACACTTAAAAAGGCTCCCCTGCACACTGTAGCACACAAAGGAAAATGTCATATTCTGGAACACTGCATTTGTGAAACAGCACAAACAGGAAATCAAATAGCCAAATAGTATATGAAGTGTTAAGTTGCTTAGGTAAGTCCTAGCTTTAAATTTTGAAAGGTAGTTTGATTCCCAGCTACTATATTCTCCTTTAACCTTTTAGTCTAGCAAGCTTCAAAACTTCTCAAGTAGGACTTGAAAACTTCTTTGTTTCAGGTACTACCATTTATAAACTCAGTGTAATGTAGTGGATAGAGTGCTGAACAAGAAGACCTCAGATCAAATCCTTGCTTGGTCACAGAAATTCATGTAGAATAGGGGTGCCCAAACTGCAGCCTGGGGGCCGGATCTGCCCCCCAACAGCAATTCATCCAGCCTACGAAGCCCTCATCGCTTCTGGAAGCAGAAGTATGGGCGCGTTTTACTTCCATGAACAAGGGCTCTGCAGGCTGGCCATAGTGACTGGCTCCCTGAAACACGTGACCAGCCCACGGCCCAAAAGGTTTGGGCACCCTTGACGTAGGATAACATCTCACTGAACATCTCACATACCTCAAAAAACAAAGCACTATTAGGGATGCCATAAGTCAGGAAGTGAAATATGCACTTAAAAGTCACAGACTGACAAGTGAATTAAAATTTTAAAAGGGTTTAATTTAAAAAAAATTGTAGAGAGATATAGGGAGAATTTATTGAATATGTTTTAGTGAAAGGGAGAAGAGAAAGGCCAGGGCAAGATTGTGTATATTTTTTTAAAAGAGGAGACAAATATAAATGTTATATAGGGAATAGTTAAATGAAGATATGCTGGTACCTTGGATAATGTTATGACATGGTTCCACAAGTCATAACATATCCGGTTTTTAACATTGTGTGATGCACTGATTGCACAATGTTTTAAAAAAGCCCTGTTCCCTTTCTGAAGAGGAAAGGAAATGGCATGGGGAGGGAAAACACCTCACATAGCCCTTTGTTTGCAAAGGGAACGTGGCTTCCTTCACAAGCAAAAAGCTATTCCAGCCTTGAATAGTTAGTGCTTGGGAAGGGAACGAAGCTCTCCTTGCAAGCAAAGAGCTATTCCAGCCTCCAATAGTCCTTTGCTTCGGAAAGAAGCCTCGTTCCCTTCCCAAGCAAAGGACTAATCAAGGCTGGAATAGCTCTTTGCTAGCTCTTTGCTTGTGAGGGAAGCCTCATTCCATTTGCAAACAAAGGGCTATTCAAGGCTGGAATAGCTCTTTGCTTGCAAGGGGAGCTTCGTTCCCTTCACAAGCAAAGATGTTGGGTAATTTGAAGCAAACATTTGCATCGGACAATATTATCTTAACGTTGTGCAATGCAAATGTTTGCCTCGAATTCCTCAACGTTATCCAATGTAATCGTTATCCGAGGTACCACTGTATACTACATAATGTCCCACTGGTCGTGGTTTATATATGTTTATATATTTTTATTTATTATTTAGACTTATTCATCGCCCTCCTCACCAAAGCAAACCAGAGTGATTTTACAACAAGAAAAAACATCAATAACAATTAAAACCAGTTTAAAAATTATTAAATCAAAAATTTCAAACTAAAACTGCTTAAAAAGATTAAAACTAGGTGTCACAGTTAAAAAAATGAGGCAAGGGCTCAGATTAACCAAACGACTGGGGTCGGTTACACTACCTATTATAGTTTATATATGTTATTGTTGTTTTAAGATTCTGTACATTCTTTTTTCTTTTATATTGCATTTGTATGTTGTTGTTGTTTTTCAATTTTTTATGATTATATTTGAAAATAAAATTATTTTTAAAACATCACTGGCAGCCACCAGTGCCCAGAGGAGTTGTACAGATCTCCTTAACTACTCCTGATATTCTCCTTCTCTTACCAGACAGGAGGGGCTTTATCTGCTTAATCCTGGCAGCCATGGCTGGGGTGATTTTTGATTTCCCCTTGGGATCAGAGGAACTAGGCTCATCTGTTTCCATGGGTGCCAGAGTGTCACCATCCAGGCCAATTCCTTCCAGTAGGCCTTGGGCAGAGGACTCCATGCTCCCGGTGATCACTGCTTCTGGTTCACCATCTGCAGTAGGAAGAAGTGTTACATTAGTAGCCTTGGACTTTGCCAAATGTAGATCAACATCTACTTCTCACAATCCTAACCAAAAGTGCAAATTCCATACATTTAAATGTTAAAAGGTCCATCCTGGGCAGTCATGGTGAACCTTGGTGCTCCAGGACTTCTTGGACTTCAATTACCAGAAGCTCAAGCCAGCACTCCTGCTGATCAGGGCTTCTGGGAATTGTAGTTCCAGAACACATGGAGTACCAAGGTTCACCATCACTACCCTAGACCAACAGCAGTCTGCATCAAGCATGTCACAGCTAAGAGAAGCAGGAACTGAACCATAAATGACACACAGGGGCCTTAAATTCAAGTGGATTTCAAAAGTCTACCATTTAAAAAAAATCCACATTAGCTCACAGTTTTCCATCAAAATATTCTTTAATAAGTCAAAAAAATTGACGTGGTAGCCATGTTAGTCTGTGCAAGCATATCAGAGAGTAAACAAAACAAGTTTTAAAAAAACCATTGTGGCATCTTAAAGACTAACTCCTGTATTTAAATGTGAGTTTTTGTGGATCAAATCCACCTCATCAGACATAAGAGTAAAACCTCATGGCATCAATTTATACACAGGTACAGAAGCACAGTTTTACTAAGTCAGCATCTCTTTTTCTGCTTACCTATGCTTGCATACCAGTGCTAGAGCTGGTTCAATAATGTGTAGAACATATTAAAAGAGTTTCACAGAAATGCAGAAAATGTTTAAGAGGGACAATAAGGTTCTTGATTTTTAATACATTATTTACAATAAGGATATGAGGCCAAACTGCAGTGAACACCCTCTTTGCCAATTACAATCACATTTACATTATGCTATCCAGAAACAATGAAATCAACACTGGTCCCATAGAGAGTTGTCTCCTCATCCGTGAGATCTGGTAACAACATATTCATTATGGGAATACACCTGGAAGATGCAACAGAACATCTGCCTTCCAGCCATACCTGCTTTTTTCGCTCCTTGGGTAGTACTGGGGCCTGCTTTCTCCTCCTTTGGCACCAACTTTTGCATATCAGCCTGGCCAAATTCACAGCCTGAAGGCAAACTGCAAATATAAGAAGATAAAATGATAATACAACAGGCCCTCATTTAATAAGGCATACTGGCTTTCATCAATACACACATCAAATAATCTGAAGCAAGGGAATGAACCCATACTTTTAAGCTTCTGATTACATGCCATGTAAGAACAAATATGTTACATATTATCTCAGTCTTGCCAAGAGGCCTCTGGCACATTGATGTAGAACTTCTTGTTAATTTCTTCTGCATTTATGTTCAATTTAACTTCATGCAATTTCTTGATTTACTGGATAGAAAAGCAGAACCAGATTCGCCAGGCAGGCTCCTAAGCTGCTTGATTAATATAAAAAATGGACCAGCTATTTTCTTCAACAATTGCTGATGACCCAAGCAACTGCTCCAGGAAAGATGACAAGAAGAGGCAAAAAGCTCTTCTTGCTTTTCACACTGTCTTTGCTTATACACAAGATTTTTTTAAAGGGCTTCCACTTTGCAAAATTCTGTCACACATGATTACCGGTAAGTGTATTCCTCAATTCTTGATCTTTCCCCCAAGAAGACTCACTAAAAGCATCCCACATTTGAATATATTCACTGAATATTAATGCAAACCCTCTTCAGCCTTCACCGTTCTGGAAATCAACCTAACTTACATCTTTCATTCCCCCACCAGGCAACACTGATGTAGAGTTAGTTACCATCAGCACAGGGTACATAGAAAGAGCCTCCTCGAAGATTGTGGTATTTTAAAACCACAATCAGGTGTACCCAGGTAACGGTAACCTTGTGTTGCTGGCTACTCTTTCTCACACTAGGTCAGGCACAAGGAGCTGCAGAATGAACTCACTAAAAGGCATTTTGGCATTTTCATGTCTGACCTAGACACGGAAGAAGAACCACATCAAACCCTCTCAAGATTCCCAGGCATGGGGATCCAGGGCACTGTGTTGGCCTGGTTTTCCTCATTTCTGAGGGGCAGGACCCAGACGGTATGCCTGGAGAGTGAGAGGTCCAGCCCTAGGCTCCTCCAATATGGGGTGCCTCAGGGCTCGGTACTCTCTCCTCTCCTGTTTAACATCTATATGAAGCCACTGGGTGAGATCATCCGTTCCCACGGGGTAAAGTACCATCAATATGCAGATGATACACAACTGTACATCTCAGCCCGTGGGGACCCAAGCGGTGCAGTGGAAGTCCTAACCAGGTGCCTGGAGGCTGTTAGGGTCTGGATGGGGGGAAACGGGCTACAACTGAATCCCGGCAAGACTGAGTGGCTATGGGTAAGGGGGCCTGTGTTATCTCAGGAGCTTCCAGCTTTGGTTCTGGATGGGACAGTCTTGCCCCAAACAGATCCGGTGCGTAATCTGGGGGTCCTCCTGGACTCACAACTACTGTTCGAAGAACAGGTGGCAGGCGTGGCCAGGAGGGCTTTTGCACAACTTCGTGTAATATACCAGTTATGCCCTCTCCTAGACAGGGACTCCTTGCTCAGGGTCACACATGCACTGGTCACCTCCAGACTTGATTACTGTAATGCGCTCTACATGGGGCTGCCCTTGGTGACCATTCGGAGACTCCAGCTGGCCCAGAATGCGGCTGCTCGGGTAGTGATGGGGTGTGGGCGCTATGCTCGTGCCTCACCACTGCTTCGGCGGTTGCACTGGCTGCCAGTATGTCTCCGGGTGCAATTCAAGGTGCTGGTTATTACCTTTAAAGCCCTATATGGTAGTGGACCAGGATATCTCAGAGACCGTGTCACCCCAAGAACGTCTGCCCGTCCCACTAGGGCTCTCTTGTAATTCCAGCTCGCCTCTCTAGCACTAGAAGGAGGGCCTTCTCCGTGACCGCTCCGCCCCTCTGGAACCTCTTACCAATCAAGCTACGACAACAGACATAGCTCCTGCCCTTCCGGAAAGGCCTCAAAACCTGGCTGGCAGGACAAATTTGGGGATCAAAGAGTGCTGGATCGCATGTTGGGTGGCTGATCGGTTGAGGCAGCCATCTTCTGCTCTTACCTCCTTACTCCTGTCCTTGTCTTCTTTCATAATCTTTGTGATTTTTAACTTTTTAGCCTATTTTTTTAATATTGTATTAATTTATATTTTTAACTATTATTAGGGAATTGAATTTTGATTGGTGGTCTTAATTATGTATTTTTAAACATGTTTTGTAAGCCGCCCAGAGTTGGGGTTTCTCCCGATTGGGGCGGGATAATAAGTTAGAACAAATAAATAAATAAATGCCATACCTGTTTGGTGTGCACAGTGACAGCAATACAGTGCTTTCCCACACTAGTGAACAGTAAAGTTGGCTCAACTTGCTCAGCACACTTAGGCCCAGCTGTGAACCCCACTGGTTTACTGAGATAGCTCTGATTTCACTCTGTAAGGAAAGAGAAAGCACACTGTTGAGCACCCAAGCTAGATGCTGACTGGCAGGAAAGAAATAGGCAGATCATATGGGATATCAACAAAGCAAGAAATGAGGCTTACCTGGCCTACCCGGCAGGTGTGCACAAACATCATGATGTAAGCATGTGCAGCTGTCAGAGCATGGAGCAAAGGTGTGGCCTGGGCTGAAAGGGTAGCATCGGCTACATTACCAGCACACGCTAATTCCCGCAGCAGAACTGAGCCGCCGGGGGCCTCAATAGGCCGGTGCAGAGGCTCCAGAGAAGAAAGGATGGAATCCAGCTGGAGCAAACCCTCTTGCAAGACCTTCGGCTCATGGGAGAGTGTCTAGGATAGAGAACAGCCAGTGTCATTGATCAAACCATGCGTCAGAGGTGCCCCAAAACCTCTATTCAAATGCATCAAACTCTGGCTTGCCACATTGAGCAGGTGGCTTGCTGGACATACAGCAGCACTCTGGAATTCTCCATCACCATCTCTTAGTGAATATATTGAAAGTGTTGCTAGATGTCATGGCTATGTCACTCCAGACTTTGAAATAGTAGCATATAAATAAGGATAAAGTTTCTTCTGCTAACTTTGTATACCTGACCCTTTTACACTCCCTCACTTACACAGGTTTGAGTTGCAATGTCAGCATTAAAAATAACTGTGGCTGATCCTACTGGAGGTATGACTCAGTTCCCTCCTCATTAAGATCAAGAGCAGGCCACCTTAGTTAGGTTTTTCAGATGTCTGCTCAAACTAAAAGAAAATGGGATTATTGTGGCCTAGAACACAGTAGCTTTGAATCACATTGGTCTGTCTTGAGAAGTCTATATACCCTGCCACAGGAGGAACCTTGATGCATTATCTGTTTGATTCCTTCCAAATTACTTGATTGCACATAAGCACTACCTGGATTTCCAGAGAAGAGGCCCTCCCAAGGAAAACAGTGTTGATATGGATTGGATGGTGTATGCAACAAATTAAGAACCAGTTAGTGAACAATAAAGAAAATAATCCCTTTCAAATTACCTGCTTTAAAATAAGTTATGTCAAACTGTCAAATTTAATTAGCATTATTCCTCTGTTGATAAAGTCACACTAGCCTTTCAGCTCTCACTGAAGAGGAATCAACTTTGTGCCTCCATAAACAGAAAAACAGGTTGCAAAAACACCAAAACTTGTAGAACATCATTCCTTTAAAGGTATTTACCTTACAAGGACCAACGCTAAACTGAAGTATTATGTGGAAAGCAAAAGCCTGGGATGGAGAATGATATGACCATAAAGATGAACACAGCCACAAAACATCAGGTAGCAAGAGTAACTTGGCCCAACTCAATGGGCATCTTTATAATGCATATCTTCTCCATCCATAAGCAATCATCTATATTCAGAAGCTGAGCGGGAGCTTAGGCTTAGAAACTACCTATAGTCACAGGTACATGGGCACCATACATTTCTGTGAGATTTGGCAAAACTTTCACATCAGAAACTGTTCCCAATATCATTCGCTCCAGCTGTTTCTAGCCGTCGACACAAAAACCTTCTCCTTCAGTGCACATACCTTGGCCACATGCAGTGTGGCATATGCCTCCCTTTTTCTGTTGAAAGGGAAACACAGTCAGATATCCAAGAGCCAAACAGAGTTGATTTTTTTTTTTTTGCTACTGACCACCATACACCAAAATCAGAAGACAGGGCACTGCCCATTCTGTCAAAAATATCTTTAAGAAGACAACTGCACAGTGCCTATTTGAGTGAAACCAACTTGGTCTTCTGTGATGTGTTGACGAGTCATTACATACTTGGCACTGCTAAAATTAGTCTTGATTGTTTTGTTAATGTTCTGTCTTATTCACTGTGTATTTTGTGAGTAACCCAATATTAATTCAGTTGCTAGGAGATATGCCTGAACAGCAAAATTATGATTGGCAGAATCACTATGCAAGTGTCTCTGGAGGGGCAGGGGTGGCCACCACATTAACTATTAGTGCTTAATAATAATAATAATAATAATAATAATAATAATAATAATAATAATAATAATAATAATAATAATAATAATAATAATAATAATAATAATAATAATAATAATAATAATAATAATAATAATAATAATAATAATAATAATAATAATAATAATAATAATAATAATAATAATAATAATAAACTGTGGATTTAAAAAACTATGTACCACATTTGGAAAGAAAATTACCCAGCTTTGGAAACTGGTGATCAAAGACTAATGGACTGAAGTCAAATTACAAGAGATTGTAAGGAGATCAGTGCAAGATAATTTATAAAGCAGCTAATTCACAAATAGAGAAACAAGTAGTGGAGGAAAGAGAGGAGACCAAGAGGGCTACACTGAAACTAAAAATAACACCTGTAAAGTTTCTTGTAGCACCAATGGCCAGTGATGAATTTAGTTGAAAAGATTGAAGCTGAAATGAAAATGGCAGAAAGAGTCCGACTGCCAAAACTGAACCAGGTTAACAAGGAAAACTTGGCCAAAATATTGAAGAAAGTGAATGAAGCTCTCCAATATAGCCCAATAGAAACATTAGCTCAAACAAATCAGCTAATGTATGCAGCCGCTTATATTACCACTGAAAAACTGGGTTTGTAAGTCCAAAAGAGTCAAGGGATTAAAAAAGGAAAACCAAAATGGAAAATTCGCTTGGAGTTGAAAATTAAAAGCATTCGAGCAGACTTGAGTAATCTGAAGAATCAGAGACAAGGAAATCTAAAAAATATGAACATCAAAACAGCCTGATAACAAAGTATGTCTTGGGCAACAAGGGAATTGTAGTTATAAGTGAAGAGTTGAAACAAGGAGTTGTGGCCATTGCAGAAAAGATCAAGCGATATGATAACCGAGTAATGCAGTTTCAGCAAAATTCACAGTTTTGAGTTAACCAACATTATTTCTACAAGACCCTTGAAAATGGACATGAAGCCAACACAAACGAAAAGCCTAACAGAGAAAGCACTCTAAAGTTTTGGAGAAGCTTGTGGGAAAACAATAAGGAGCATAATGAAAATGCAATATGGATCAAGCAGGTTGAAAATCTACCAAAAGCATCCAAAATGGAAGATTTTCAGATTATAAAAGAAGCCATACAATAACAGGCAAAGAAGATCAATAACTGGAGTGCTCCTGGTTTAGATGAACTCCATGGTTACTGGCTAAAAATCCTAATAAATTTACATGCAAGACTCGCACACCAGATGAATCAGGCTTTGGAAACACCAGCAGGTAAAAAACTAGAAGGACACTCCTAATTAAGAATGATAAAGAAAAGTTAAATGAGCCTGGAAACTACAGACCAATAACTTGTCTACCAACAACTTACAAATTGCTCACAGGCATAATTGCAAACTAGATATACTGATATTTGAAAAACAACAATTTGTTGCTTGTAGAGTAGAAATAGTGCTGCAAAAACTCCAGAGAAATCAAAGACCAGCTATTAATTGACAAACTGGTTTTAAAGAATTCAAAGAAAAGGTTAATAAATTTATTTATGGCTTGGATTGACTATAAAAAGACATGTGATTCAGTACCACACAGTTAGATTGAGAAATCCCTTGACATTTTTAGAATTAGCAACAACATTCAACGTTTCATGAAAACTTCAATGAAGCTACGGTGAGTAAATGTCCTGTGGAGAAGAATTTGGTGAAGTTGGAATTTTTCAAGGTCACTCACTATCACCTTTGCTATGTCTTATCAGTGGCACCGCTGACAAATAGCCTAAATAGAACAAACTGTGGATGTGAATTGGCTAAGAAAGGACTGAAGGTTTCACATTTGCTCTATATGAATTATCTAAAATTGTTTGGAAAGACAAGAGCTGAATTAAACACAGTGTTGGAAACTACACAAGCATGCAACCATTACTGCTAAGTCAAGCAAAATTGTCAAAGGTGATGGATTTGAGTTAGACAATTAAGAATGTATCAAAGCAATAACATCAGAAGAGGGATACAAGTATCTGGGAGTTCCGGAAGCTTCTGACCTGCTACATAACCAACTGAAAAGAACTACTCCTACAAAATACATAAAGTGGGTCTGGAAAATCTTGAGTTCAAAACTGAGTGGAGATAATATCATCAAGGCAATTAATACCTTGACAGTGCCTGTTATATGCTATTCAGCTGGAATAATCAATTGGACCCAAATGGATAGACAACCTTGACTGAAATCTAATGATCATGCATCATGCCCTGCATTCAAAAAGTGATGTTGTTTGTATTTACCAATAACTGAAGATGGCAGAGGACTCCTACAGGTGAAACACAGAGTAGAGAAAGAAAAGCATAGCTTGAATGACTACATTAAGAAAAGTGAAGAGCCTATGCTTCAAGAAGTGAACAAAGGAGGACTGTTGAAAACAGTGAAGAAGAAAGCTGAATACAGAAAGGAAAGGATAGAGAGTCGAACTGCAAACTGGTAAAATAAGCCTATGCATGGTCAATACTTCAAAAACATAGAAGGCAAGGCAAATCCAAAGGTAACATAGAGGTGGTTAAGACCAGGAGTTTTGAAGAAGGAAACGGAAGGATTTATCTTGGCAGCTCAGGAACAAGTGTTGCCAACAAATTGCATGAAGACAAAATAGAGCATGTATCCAACAATAGCAAATGCTGGCTTTGTAATGAAAAGGATGAAACAGTAGATCATCTGAACAGTGGATGCAGCAAAATTTCACAGACTGATTATTTACAATTCCATAACAGGGTTGCAAAAAGGATCCATTGGAAACTTTGCCAGAAGTTTGGATTTGAATGCAGTAACAATTATTGGGAACATCAAGCAGAGAAAGTTTTAGAAAATGAGAGAGTCAAGATCCTGTGGGACTTTAAAATTCAAACAGATTGACATCTGCCTCACAACACACCTGATATATCTGTCGTGGAAAAGAAGAAGAGCTGGTTTACTGACATTGCTATACCAGGAGATGCACAAATTGAAGACAAACAACTGGAGAAAAATCACAAAATACAGTGATTTGCAAATTGAAGTTGAGCGTCTATGGAGGAAGAAATCTGTTGTTGAACCCATAGTGATTGGAGCCTTTGGAGCAAATACCTAAACAACACTCTAAATATTTGAAAATTTTGGACTTATCAGTCTTGAACATCCTAACTCTCCAAAAAATTCTATTAGGAACTGCATATATACTCAGACCTTAACAGTTCTTAGGTCCTTGGTTAGGGCTTGAACTGTTAATTTTATTCTAGTCTTTGAGTATGAATCAAATGGTTGATTTTTATCCAATCATCATCATCATGATGTGCTGTTGTAGTAAACATAGTGTTCGGAGCCCTTGGAGAATACCTAAAGGACTCCCTAAATATTTGGAAATGTTGGTTCTATTGAACTTGTACATACTAACTCTAAAAAACCCACAAATCTATTAGGAACTGCATACTCAGAAGTTACTTTAATGTTTCTTAGGTCTTTGTTTGGGGCTTGAACTGAATTTTGTACCAGCCTTTGACTATGAATTGAATGATAGATTTGTACAATAACAATAATGCCTCAAGTCAATTCTGACTTATGGCGATCCTTTCCACAATTTTCTATGTAGAAGACAGACAGAAGTGGCTCTACCATTCTCTTCCTCTGAGGGCCTCTGAGGGCACCCTGGGACTGTGCAGCTTATCCATGACTACAAAAGCTGGCTCTTCTCTTCTCCCTGCAGGCACAGTGGGTAATCGAACTCCCAACCTCTGGCTCTTCAGCGATACCCAAACCACTAAACCAGCCAGCCAGCTCCTTAAACACCATTAAAAGTACCACAAGTACCCATTCAAGAGCAACAGCATCAACATGAACACTAGCACTTAATTTCAGAGGTAAGAGAAGTGCAGGGCTCAAATTAGTTAAGAAGAAGCAGACTCCTATCTGCCCAGTGTTCCTGTTGCACGGTAAGTCCAAATACTAATGGCAGGTAACTTCAAGCCAATTGAAAATAAATGTCCATTTGCTCTTGCTTTAGGTATTCCATGAGCAAGCCCTAATATTAGAAACAAATGGTCGAGTGAAAGCCTCATGAATTTTAAGAGGAATTATGAGCTCATAAATACAATATACACTCTCTCCTAGGTATAGCAGTATCAGCCAAAGTGTTTTGAACATCAATTGTTTTTATAGGCTTATTTCTTGTTGAAACAGCAATCTTCTTCAAGTACGCTAGAGTCCCAGTCTAAAAGCTTTTGCTAGTACTGAGTATAATCTGTATTATGCATTTTGAAATATGTACCAAAGTACAAATTCTACAACTTGAACAGATGAATTTTGTACCTGGCATAAATAATAATACACACCAGGCAAATTTCTATGGCTTATTTTGAATAGTCCTGAAGTTTCTGTTGTTCTTCATAGTTGCTTTCTGCTTCAAAAAGTAATGTAGAATGGCTAAATGCAGTTACAAACATTGAAAACCCACTCCTATAAACCTAATGTTTCATAGGGGCACCAATATTTGCAATCATTCAGGTATAAAATTAACTTATTTCAAGACCATAAAAGGTTGAGGTTGATAAATGGAATCCTGTGTCCATTAGAACATTTGGTAGGGTTTTTTTCTGTTCTCACAAAATTCCTGTATGTGCAGCTTTGTTATGGCATGATGGCACTAATATGAGGTATATAATCTTATAATTTGCTCTTCTAATCTGAATTTCTCAAAATCTGATAGCACTACACTCTTTCTGGGTGACAAAGATTTGCTGCTTAGTCCCTCTATAGAAATAGATGGACAGTTTCTCTATGCAGAGGTGAAGAATGTTGGAAAGATACAACAAAATTTTCTGCCAAGCTAAGCAACCCACTTTAAAAGACTTCTTAAGCAATAAAAAAAGTAGGGACACCTTGTTAGCTCTAATGATACATACAAGCATTAAGCTTCTACCAGATGTCTGAGGGTGTGTGTTTAAGAACAGGATTTCCAGAAGTTTGTGTGTACTTCCAACTTAATGGCAGCGATAGTTACCTTCTGGAAAGGGAAATGTTGTATTCTCCTCCTTACCAAAATGGATTTGCAGACTCCAGCCACAGCCTGGCAGGCTGCTGATGTAGGAAAGTCTATAGGCAAGTTGGGCAGGCCCAAGATGGTAACCAGTGGCAGCAGGCCCTTCTGATTCACAAACTCCTGACAATGGTCATCTGTTGTATTATTGCTGAGGATTGACTCCACAAATTTCATCTGGAAGAGACGAGAGAATGAAGGAAGAACATTGTTACATTCTTTAGCACAGAACACTGGGTAGTAGTCAATGGACATAGAAATGCACAGTGCTTTAAACACAAATAAATTACAATTTCTTGGCAGATTATAAGATTGACCCTCTAAACCTTCCTTTAAGGCACAGCTACTCCAAAGGCAAAGGAGAGTCCTAGTCAATCATGCTAAATGTACCTGTCTATTACTGCTTTAATCACATGAAAGTGACAGTCTGAAGCAGTGTTTCCCAACCTCTGGTTTTTGGACTTCAGTTCCCAGAACAATAAATCAGTACCCTGGCTGATCAGTGCTTTGGGGAATTGACTTAGGCTTCTGGGAATTGAAGTCCAAAAACCAAAGGCTGAGAAACAATGTTCTGAAGGGAAGGTTGTTGTAGGTTCCCAGATGAATCAAAATCCTGATTTCCCACCGCCACCATTGGGATAGCCTACAATGATACAACAGCTTCCCTCTCTTTAGTCTGTCATTTTTTCACAATCAAACTGACCACAAAAGAATAAAAGTAGGTACAAGAAGCAATTTATAAGGCTAATATCACTTCAGCACAGGTGCCATTGTGTGTGCAGTCCCATACACACAGACTCAAAGTAAAAAACCTACTTGAAAGGAAGCACTGTTCGCTTAGGAAGCATTACTAATTATTTTATATTTTAAAATCCCTGCCTTTAAGAAAAAGTATTGTTCATGGTCTTGGAGATGCATTTGTAGCCAAAAAACAACCCCAACAGATAGGAAATGGCTCACAAAAGCAATAAAGAGTAGAAAAACAAAAGCCATTCAACTCATCTTTCTACCTAGCCTCCCATCCCAGGATGGCTAAGATAAAATTTGGTGCCTACAGCTATGTATCCCTTGACATGAAGGAACCAACCATGCCAAGCTATGCTTCAAGCAACACCACTTGCTTAAAAATAAAACACACCTACCACGTTAAGGATGTAGTCCATGAGTGGGATTGGTATCCTTTCTTCGGTCCCAACCACCCTAGGAGGAAAAAAATAATACCATTACCTGAAGCACTCCAGATTTTTCAGTTTGGGACTTGATATGTTTACGGAAGACAAAAACATGAACTTAAACCTGGCTTCCCATTTTTCATATTTCACTGCAAGACAAAACTTCTGCTCACCTTTTTTTAATTTGAAGGGTTACTTATGTGATGTTCAGACCCAGAGATTTTATGCAAAGGCATAGGCTATTTAGGTTTCCCAAGAAAAATAAACTTAAATAATAAGAGTACCAATGCTCATCCTGCCTCCAAAAAAAAAAAAAATGCAGAGGGCAGCCCTGTGCCAGGACTGCGGCAAAACTGCGCCAGGACTGCGGCAAAACTGCACCCAAAGCAATACAGAATGCCTTGAGATGACAAAAGAGACCAGCTTTCGGAAAGGGAGAGGAGGAGGGAGAGAAAAAGGCCAGAGGTGCAAAGAAACAGTGCTGCCCATTTTGGCCGTTGGCCTCGAATTGGATTTAAAAAATGGGAATGTGGCAAGGACCATGAATGGTCGACTGCCAGGCGCCATGGAGTTCTGCAGCAAAATGGGAGCTAAAGAGGAGGAGGGGAGGGCGAAATATCAAAGGATGACGTAAAGAGCATGCTCAGTGTAGCATTTGCTTGGGGAAGAAAAAGTCTGAAACTAGCAAGGAGGGGCCAAGCCGAATGCAGGCTGGGGGTTGGGGGAAGAATATTGGGCCTTCTCCAGTCCCACCAGGCACCTGCCACATGGCAACAAGCAAGCCAAAAGGAAATCCAGCCCTGCAAGTTTGGCCAGAAGAAACATGGCCGCCTCCCTGCATCGCGGAAGAAGTTTAACTGTTTCTAGTCTCCCCCCCCCACTAAAAAAACCCCCAGGTCTGATTAAACTAAAGCAATATAAAGACAAAAGATTAATTCCAAACAGCAGCCTCCTCTGTAAGAAATCTTGAAATCACTAAACAGCTGGGGTGTGAGTTCCTTCAGCTGAGGGACTGCATGCAAAATGTAATTGCCAGCACAAACTATTCCTTATTATTGGAAGCCTCTCCCTTTCTCCAAAAAAAAAAAAAGGTACCATGCCACCTTAGGTCCATCTGGCAGGAAAAGTTGGAAAGTGACTTCTTCTCTGCCATTTCCTCTTTGCCAACAACACTCAAAGCACAGCGTTTGGGTTCATTGCAAAAAGAACCTTGTAGCGAGGAGTTGATGGGGTTAAGAAACCCCATAGACAGGAAACTTCAGAGTTCAGAAGTTTACAAAGAAACAGCTGGCAGACGCTCAGAAGCTGCAGCAGAGCTTGCCAAGGAAAAAACAGTGAGCCAAGACAGCCTCTGAGCAAGGCCTTCAAAGCAGCTGGGATCAGAGTGCCAGGAAGGATGCAAAACTACGCCAAAAGTGACCCTGCATCCCCACATGTAATCCTGTCCTTTGTTGGCCCACCGGGGGGGGGGGGTCTTCTTCTGAGAACGAAAGGTTGCAGTGCTCAACTTTGGCCCCATGAAATTTGTACATGAACGCCGAAACCCGGGACAATCTTTCCCCCAAAACCTCTGTACAAACGTTCTTCTCAGGTTCTCACTAGCCTCTTGTTCATAAACTACCAGCATTAAGGCATTTTTCCATCTACCTCATGATTACAAGATAATACATCAAATATATACCCGTTTCCATAAACATATTTGTGACAAAAAATATATACTGGTCTAGGCACCTGCATAAACAGTGCACAGAGCAAAAAGCGGGGGAATGGGCTGATCCTAAAGGTTTTTACCCTAGATGCTCCTAGCAAGTGCAACAGCAATCTATTTTCATGCAAGCCAGAGAAACAGTGCATCCAAAACCCCATATTAATAAAGCTGCTAAATATGAAACTCTAGCAAGAAGGATTGACACTATTTAAAAACTACAGCATCCAAATTCTAGGAAATATAGTCAGAAAGAAAAAAAGAGAGGGAGAGAGCTAGTTTTTCCCATCTCTGGAAAATATCACCAATTACAGGCTCTGATCTTTCCACGCTAGAAGAGCACTGTGCCTAGCAATTTGGTTAATCAAGTTGTGAAATAAGGCTCAGTCAAATAGTTGTACCTTGGTACATTTATGACCTGGGAAGTTTCACTGTAGTGGGGAATGGGTATCATTCTCTCGTCTCCATTAGTTTTATTTAATAATATCCTGGAACTAAGGTTGGGGATTAGACAAGTACTTTTTATTAGCTTTAGTATTTTTAATATATCTATTATAAATCATAGCCAAAATTCAATAAGCAAATAGTAACCGTATTTGTTGACATTTAAGCCGCACGCCTCCCCTTAAAATACACCAGAAAAATGGTGTGTCTTATACTTCAACGTGTCTTATTATGCCAGTAAATATGGTAATCATTTATTGAGTCAATCAATAAATGAGAATAGCAAAAAGCCCCTACGTTTCAGATTTTTATTCTAATTACCAAAAATCAAAACTAGTGATATGTTTTTAAAAAGAATTGTAATTACAAAAATAGAGCAACATTAGGATCTTCTATATATGAAAAATTATTTTGGCTTTTATCTTGTTCCCTCGAAGCCGGTCTGGTGACGCTCCTCTCCATTCAGATGCGCTTCCAACGAAGACAGCCTGGTACAGCTCTCATGCTCCATGTTAGACTCCGCTCCCATCCAGACATAGAGATGCTACGGGACGCATTGCTCCTCCAGCGACGGTCAGGCGGCGCTCCCATGGAGGACAATCTGCGATGGTCCACTTTCAAGGCACTGCTCCCTCATGGAACAATCGGGTAGGGACATGGAGGTCTGTGCTGACCCTCCTGCTCCTGGTGTACTGGTCTGAAGGATGATCTGAGTGGAGACGGGAAGGTCTGCGTTGTCCCTTCCGACATGCGCTGCTGTGCCGAAGTTGATCAAGTGTAGACCTGTTGATCTCAGATCGGACGCATGTTGTCCCAATTGTGCAATGCCTTTTGCTTACTCCAGCTTAAGACTTATTGCTCCGCGTTGCCTCCTGGCATCGGTGAATCCAACTGCTCACCAACAAACGGATCCTGGCATGGCTCTCCTCAGCTACCATCCAGGTCGAGTTCTGTTTACTCCTCCTGGCCTAGGGTCATTCCAGTGAATGGCGAACAGATAAATCCTGGCATGGTTGTATCACAGTGCATGACCACCATGCGGACTCTGACATGAACTTATCCCAGCACATGGCAACCATTCTGTAACAGCAGGACAGAGTGAGAACGGGGTCGATGCGATGGTGTCTACCCTTGATGAAATTCTTTTCCCCAGGATGAAGGCTATTGAACTCCCACAGCTCCAAACTCCAGCCCTGTAGCTTGTGCACTACCCCTGGGTCAGCACTCTCCCTTCCTGCTTCACGATCTCCAAAACACTGAGTCGGGAAGGTTTAAATGTGGTAGTGTTTCAAAAGTAAAATTCAGGAGTTAGTTGTCAAGTTGGTAAGCAAAGTCCAAATTCCTTGGAAATAAGACCTAGGATGGTCTTATGTGTTTATTTGAATAAAAGACAAAACATAGTCCATAAGGGAAAATACTGCTCCAAAAAGCAAAGCATTGCAATAGCTAAGAGTACCATCTGGTTCAGGATAACCAAAATGAAATTGTCCCATTTCTGGGTAAAATCTAAAATAGCTCTCACTACCCATCCATTTCCAAGCACGCAGCCTATCAATACTTAAACTCTAGAAAACAAGAAATGCAATACTGTAGTTTCTAAGTGCAGTTTCTCCAAGCTAGAAATATTTCTAAGAGTCATCTCTGGGGAAATGACTAAGTCCCAGACATGAGGTTTTTCTTCAAAGTGTTGCTGCTGGAAAAAAAACTAAGTGCAGCCATGTCCCTCGGACTTAGATGATAAAAGTGGCCCCTGAAGGCCACATTCCTTCAGAGTCCCATCCTCCACTTCTCCTGGCGATGGTTCCTCCCAAACTTCAAAGGCTCCCACAGCACTTCTAAAAGTCCTCTCTAACTCAGCTTTGACAACCTTTTTTATCCCCAAAAGGTGCCTCATCTCGCCCCTTAGGAATGTTTTGTCCTTGGGGTTAGATCGTTATCTCAGGGTTACCCATCCCCCACCTTCAAGGACAGATTTTTATCAATCATAGGCTTCCTTATCAAGATGGGCCAAATCTTGACAAGAAGCCTAGGGATTATTGGCAAAGAGCCCAGGGATTATTTTCCTCTCCCCTCTCTTTTTGGGCAGATGAACCCTTGAGTTCAAAGTGTATGAACCTGCACTGAGGTGTCCCTGGGTAAATTCTTCCCTTGATGATTTTAAATGCCACTAGAGGTGCTCATCTAATGATTCCCTATGGAAAAATTCTAAATACAGTAATACCCCGTATAACGTGAGTATCATATAGCGCTAAAACCGTATAACGTGACAAGATTTTTGGAAAAATCTTGTTTCAAATAACGTGATTTAAACGTTATACGATACAGTCGTTCTTAGCAGCAGGGTGGGTGGAAAGCTGAATGGGGTTCTCCGTTCAGCTTCCCAGCTACGGAGGCAGGGGTGGGGAGGCTGGAAAGCTGATGGGGGGCTCCCCCGTCGGCGTCCCCAGCCACCCCACAGCTGCGGAGGTATGGGCGGGTGGCTAGGGAAGCCGACAGGGAGTCCCCGTCAGCTTCCCCAGCCACCCTGCAGCTGTAGATCGGGTCCTCTGATCTCTCTGGAGCAGGCAGGGGACACGATCCAAGGTGTTTCTGGGCTTTCCCGACGTCCTGAGCCAGTGCAGCAAGCCAGAATGTCAGAGTTCGAATCCCGACATTCTGGCTTGCTGCACTGGCTCAGGACGTCGGGGAAGCCCAGAAACAGCATGGAGCGGGTCCCCACACCTCCCTGGACCCGGCGGGGGGGTCAGAGACCCCAAAATTGGTAAAAAAAAAAAACGTCATTTTTTTTTACCATTTTTGGGGTTTCTGACCCCCCCGCCGGGTCCAGGGAGGTGTGGGGACTACGTCCTTCAGAAAGCAAAGAGTGTTAAACCAAACCAAGTCATAAAAGTTTGGAAATAACGGGCGGAAAATATGAAAATTAGAAGGAATAATAGTTAAGGTCCCAGGTGGAGGGTGCAAGGTGGTTATGTACTTTAATAATTAATGTGTTTAAATAAGATTATGCACAAAAAAGATAGTTATAAAGGGTCAGATTATACAATATTGTATTATTAGGGGGAAGTATGTATGGTGTATTTTTGTTATTTTTAATAGGTGTTCATGTGATTGTTTTAGTTCATGTGGTTTTTAAAAGAAGACTAAAACTTGGAAGTGCAGCAATGAAGGAATGAGAAAAGATCACCAAGTGTAAGTATGTGACACTAAAGACCAAGATCATTCACACTCTTGCATTTCTGATCTCCATGTGCGAGTGTGAAAGCTTGACAATAAAGGCTGACAGAAAAAAAATACTTGTTTGAAATATGGTACTGGAAGAGAGCTTTCTCTTTCTGGTTATCACCAGCTTTTATAACCTGTCTTATAAAGACTGAAGAACTGACTACATTGTGCATGGACATAATGCACACATCCTTCCACCCACCCACCCAACCAAAAGCTGCTCTATGTCGTCACTCTCAAGCCCCAGGTGTTACTTACTGCTGGCTGGATTCTGCTTCACTCTGCTGTGTGGCATTGAAGCTCTGCATGGCTTGCACCTCTTCCTCTTCTTCATCCTCACTGGAAGCCTCCTCCGCCGCATGGGTGGAACGAGGTGGAGGAGCAGTGGCAGTTCCATCAGCCTTCTGAATAGAGGGCTTCTGGCAGATGTACTTGGGGTCTCGGCCAAGGTTGCAGATCTCTTCTAATAACTGGCAAAGAATATAAAAAGGGTGTTGGCATGCAGCAAATTTCACCAAAACTTGCAATGTATAATGATAGGTCACATTCCAAAAACTATAGGGGAGAAAACAGCAGAGCTTAAGAAGCTCGCAGGTCTAAAAAGCCAAAAATAACAAACTGCATCACTAACAAGCCATTTTGCCATGCTCCCTACCTTAATTATGGCTGTGGTAGCATCTGTCTTGAGTGTGGGCTGGTGCCTCATGAGCTCATCCACAGCACTTCCAAGATTGGAAGCCGTGTCCCCTGGAATACACACAGAGAAAAAGGAGAGGGGAATCATGAGTGAAGCTAAAACGTTCCTACAAAACTGTAAATGACTGCAGCCAACACTGCTATTCTCAGCATGAAAGTTAGCGGCTCTTTTGCACTCGATCTGTGTGACCCAATGTCAACTCTAAGGCAACTTTAAAAGAAGAAGAAGCAGCAGCAGCAGCAGCAGCCTTGATGCTACCGGAAACAAGACAAGGTAAATTTATATTTGTTTGTTTCATTTTTATACCGCCCATCTGGGATACCTCCCACTTTGGGCAGAGTACAAATAAACAGCAGGAAAATAAAAACAAACAAAATAAAATAATTAATTTTAGTAAAAGATGGGGAAAGGAGAACTTATGTGAAACAGAGGCATAAGGGAGGAAAAAATTATCTATAGCAGGGGTGCCCAAACTTTCTGCGCCATAGGCCCTGGAACAGCTGAGCGGGCCAGCCTCATTTTCAGCAGCTTTCTTCTTCTACTACTTCTACTTCTTGTGCCATATCCAATTCCTAATATTGGTGATCATCATGGCTATCAGCCATGAAGATTGTCCTGGGAACAATATAATGCAGTGGCCTTCCATTTGCCTTCTGCACCACACTGCTAGTCACTTTCTGGTCCTGAACGGTTTTGGGACAAAAAGTCCTCATTGGCCGCAGGCCAATATTGATGAAGCTGCTGCCCTGTCAAGAGGGATTTAATCCACTTGGGGACCATTACCCTTCCCTGTGGACTTAGGCATCCAAGGCAGTTAGTCTGCAGGGATGTCAGCTTAGTTAACAACCACCTGACAATTGGTGTCAAGTCACTGACAGTATTGTCTACTACTCTATTACCACAGTAGGATAACCTGGCCAAATAGCTAAATTGCTTCTGGGAACACTTCAAAAACATCTGTCATCAGTTTTAGACCTAAAATGGTTCAGGGAGGGTGGACAAAGTGCAGGTTCCAGAGAGATACTCACCAAGTGGATCTGAACTTCGACGTCTCCTCATTGCAGGGAGATAGTCAGGGGAGAGCAACACTTTGAAGAGGCGTTCAAAAGGCTGACATTGGACAAAGGACTGGAGGCCTCGCGCATTGAGGCACAGGGCACTGAAGACATTTGGGAGAGAGCCCAGAACTTCTCTTGTGGCTGGGACCTATCAGAAGATACAAATAAACAGGCAGATACCAAAAGGCAAAGGTTATTGTTACTGTATCTCAGTTATGCAAAGTAACAATTGATGGTACCTAATAATGTCAAGTACTGTATGTCAATGTGGGATTTTATTGATCATGTCTACAGCCTCAGACTTGATCCACAAAAGCTCATATTAAAAAAAAGTCTTTAGTCTTTAAGGTGAGACTAATTTTTCGTCTTTCTTAGTACTACTTTTGTTTTATTTCTTTTCTGAAATGCCTGTACAAACTAACAAAGCTACCACTTCCAAAATAACAAATATGATTTTAACTATGACATAAGTACCAGTGGAGTGACAGTTCTATATATGTAATCCACTGAACCTGTATGAAGCCTTAACAAATATGCTTGCATGAAACTTGCACCTGCAGGTATTTGCAACCATTGCAACACAGAATGAAAAGTTATTCAGAGTCAAATACAATATACAAAAATAATAATAAGTGCAGCTGGAGATTTTTAAAGAAAAAAGTACAAAAAAGAAACTTACATCTTTAATAAGAAGTGCATGCAACATGACATCAGTCAGGCCATTATCCTGTAGTGAAGATAGCAGTGATGGTTCCTGGAATACGAAGACCGTTACCACTTCAGTGGCTGTGAGGAAAAAGCAAAGAATAAGACAAGTCACTGACTATTATGTAATTTTTCAGCAAGGAATTTTGGCAGTCTGGCTGAGAGAAGCAGCATGTTAGTGCAGGATAGCACAAGCCCAAGGGCATGGATTAATTTATTTATTTCATGGATCAATATTTATTTACTGACAGGGAGTATATGTGTGTGTGTGCGCATGCATTCAAGTTATTTATTTATTTGTGTGTGCGCGTGCGCGCATGCACATACACACACACTCCCACCCATCTGGGAAATAAATTCCCACTCAGGGCAAAAATCAAAATAAATATAAAACAAAGCCAATAACAATAAAAAACATGTTCAATGGTAATTGTGACCTAAATGTGGCAACATAATAGAAATAAAAATAAATCTAAAGGTTGTCAACCAGCAGAACACTGGTACTTTCTAAATAATTTAGTGTAAAAGGTCAAGGCTTGTGGCCCCTAGGCGTTTGGCCCCCAGGAGCCCCTCTATCTTTGTCTGGGCTACTTCTGCTTCCTACAACCCAGGACTTTCTTGTAGATATGAAAGTGTATTAAAGGAAAGGATTACATGCAAGCACCCTTTCAGTAAGGGAGGGAGCCCTAGGGGCTTCGCCCTCGTTATGGCTAAGCCACATACATTATGGTGCTTCCCTGGGACTCAGCCAAGCCGCAGTAACACAGAAAGAAAAAGCAAAGCAAGCTGTGAACAAGCCCAAGGGCCATGTGGCATCGCAATGCATCATATTTATAACATTTCTTCATCCCCTCCTGTCAGTCACAGTTGGTATTCAATCCTGGCCACAGTATGGGAATTAGGGAACCACCCTCATAAATGTTAACCCCCTGCCCTCTGGTGTTCATGCCTCAAGGATGTTCCCCTTCTCTTTGGAGGTTTAGGAGTGTTGAGGCCTTGGCACTTTCCAACTGGCCTTGCTGTACTGTCCACCTGGAGCAGACAGAAAACAGCCAGGCTTGTCTCCATGAGGGGAAAAACTTCTCTTTTGCAAGGGCTCAAGGAAATGCAGCCCCCCCCCAACCCCAACAATAAAGAGAACCAAGGTGCCTCCATTTTTAATTCACTCTATGCTTACATTTAGTTTTAAGAAAGTTTTTCAAAATTATCAAAAGGCTGATGAAGCTCCACCAGTAAACTATTCCATCCAATGAGTGCTGTCACCTAGACCACTCCCCTCCTAGCCTTTTCTGTAGGTGGTTTCAATGTCTGTCCCTGGAGCTGCATGTTCTGGGAGGACTGGGTGATGCAGACGTAGCATCTCTCACAAACTGAGGGATGATTTGCAGTCCAGAGAAATCAGGCAAGAAATGTCCTGAGTGCTTTGCATGCAAAGCTACTTACCAAGCAAAAAAAGGGACGGCCCATAATATTCTGCATTGCTGATGATGTGTTTCAGAGAGGTAGGCAAAGAGCCATCCATCACTAGTAAGAGGAAGAAAGTAAACATGACAGGGATATTTTAGTAATTAAGCTATGCACTTACACCTACGTTTATTATGTGTTTAACTAAAAATCCCGCACTGAGAGAAGTTCAATTCTATGATCTGCACATTAGGCAAAATGGTCATACTTTATCATGTTACTTTCTGTGATTTGTTCTGCTTACACTAATCATGAGAATGGTCAAGGAACTTACAGAGGGGAATAAAACTTCATCCCCTATGTACTGGATAAAATACTCAGCAAATCCCCCAGGCTTTAAGGTATTAGTGAATAGAGCTTGTACACAGATTTAAAGGAGGCAAAGTTTTACACTCAGTACTACATTATGCAAGTGCTTTATGCTCCTATACCATCAGGTACATATACAACTCTGCTTATACAGTATACTATTTCCCTTTTTCCAGACTAAAGCAACTCACATCACACAGCAATACAATATAATAATGGGAGGGATTTAGCTGAGCATTACAGGGAAGAATTCAGGATATAAATGAATGGTATAAATAAATTTGGAGTAAAACCTCTACATACAATTTTTCCCCATTCCACAAGGTTAATTGTATGACGAAAAAAATGTATGTCAAAAACACATTGGATTACCAGAAGAGGCCACTAGATGTCACCATATTTTTTTTTGTATGTTGAATTTTTCCTATTAAAATTTTGCATGTTGAATTTTTTTAAGCCAGGATTTCTATTTGTATGTTAAATTGTTTTGTAAGTTGAACCGTTTGTATGTTGGAGTTCCACTGTATAGCTATTAATGATAAGTTGACAAGTGTGATTAATATGATAAAAGGATTGAGAAAAGTGAATAGATTTAAAGATGTATGGGGAGAATTGATAGAATATGTCCTATTTAAAGGGAAAGGGAGAAGCCAGAGCAGGAAACAATGTCTTTCCAGAAATAAATGAAAAGGGGGTTTACTAAATAAAATGAAAGAATAAATTCTGCCAAGTTCCCAAAGGTTGGAGGTTGCAAGTAATAGGCAATATTTTGTTTAACTATTGATATATTTATAATTAAGTAAGCAAGCATGACAGGTGTATATGTGTGTGTGTACGCGCACACACACAGAGTAATACCTTGGATAATGTTTGCACCAGAAAACGCTAAAACCGCATAACGTTAAGCAATTGAGGGGGAGATATAATTGCATCACCTAATATTGAAATCCTATGGGATGTATCGCATAACGTTTGTTTAAGCCTGTGCTGGTTACAATGTATCACTATGGAGTTTTAACATTATGTAATTCATTCCATAGGATTTTAACGTTATGCGATGCATGTATTGCATAACATTAAAAATTGGATAATGTTAAGACTTGTGCAACCAAGTTTTAACGTTATCCGGGGTTCTCTCTCTCTCTCTCTCTTTCTCTCTCTCTCTCTCTCTCTCTGTGTAGGCTACACATTTTTAATGGGATCATGTTGTTTATATATTTTATGTTGATAAAATTTCTTTTAAAAAAAGAATCCACAGTAGTAGTTTCAAAACCAAAAGGTTGAACAAGTTTTCCTGGAATAGTCACAGAAATTATTAATATTATGGGAAAGTTCATTTCCCAGAACAAGGGCAACTTCCATGAAGAAGCTTAATGTGATATTTCACACCTTTATGTAGTGGCAGACTTCAACTAAAGCCACACAGAAAAACTAATAAATATATAGCTGTTCTGCTATGCAGGTACCAGGTCATTATAAAAGAACTGAAACACCCAGAATAAAGGGGAAATATTCACTACTAAATACGAGCACTTACTAGAGACAGGGTATCCCTACATTTACATTTCCCTCCTTTAAATCTTGACAGGGTATCCCTACATTTACATTTCCCTCCTTTAAATCTTAAGTGTCAAATTTTTAAATGGGATGTATGCTAATCCTTTCTGCTGTAGTGGATAGTTATGGACTTGGACTCAGAAGAGTTGAGTTCAAATCCCTATTCAACCATATAAAGACAGTGGCACAGAGAAGCTCTGGTATCACATGTGTTCAGAGAGTAGGTGGAGCTTGACAGCTCTGAAAGGTTCTGAGTTGTTTGTGCATGCAGAGAACGAGCCCATTTGTGTCAACTACAGGGAAGGGAAGTCGAAGGAAACTGGTTGTAAACAAAAGTTAAAGAGAAAAACACTGGCTTAACTGCCCAGGCAGAACAGGAGCCTCACCATGGCGTATGCCATCTGAGAAAGCTGGGTCCTGGATGGCCTTTTTAAGGAAGTTCAACATGGACTTAAGAAGTGCTGCTCGCTGAGGGATGCACTGAACTCCTGGGAAAAGAGAAAGAATTCAAAAACTCAAGTCAGCCAAATGTTTGGGCAACACACACGCACACACACAGATTTTGTATACAAGTCACTACCTACCATTTCGGGGCGAGACTACTGTGTTTGTGCTGCTGCTGTTGCTACTGCTGCTGCTATTACTAGGAGTGGTGGCATTAGGGGTCCTTGTCTCGACTACAACTTCTTGCCGATGCTCTCCAGAGGTGGAAGGCCCAGGGCTGCTCTCCATGGCTACGTCAGAAACTAAACATATAAAAGTAAAAAGAAATTCTCAGCATTAAAAAAAAAGGAAATCTTGAACAAAGAAATACAGATTTAAAGGAATAGGATGCAGAGCTATTGCCGTCCAGCTCCCAACTATTTTGCCTAAAAGCTGTACTTTTCTGACTATATATGACAGTAAACATTACTTCAATAATGATTTTGTTTTTCAAATCTCATCCTGTCAATTACTACCCACACCCCCTCCCTCAAACAGCAAATAAATATCAACTTTCAGGGACAGAACATTGCTTATCCATCCCTTCACTCCCAGCATGTGGATAAGCAGCCCCCACAGATCACAATTTGCTGTGTAGAGGAGTCATAAAGTTTGTCTTTTATATTGAAACTCTTTAGAATTTTCAAAATAATTCTAGAAACACATTATCAAACAATATATTGATGCTCTGTATATTAATTTTCCTATTATTTACTTTCATGGTACTTTCACAACAGTCTCTGGATTTTCCTCATCTGTACATTGCTCAATTAATGTATTATTGTTTCTGTACAAGTGCTTAATCCATATGAGTTTTTAAAATTACCTTCTATGTCTGTCTCCATTTCTTCACCTTCTTGCATAGTAGTAGCTGCAGGTCTCTGAATCTTTGGCTTTATTACAAAAGGACATTCCCTCCGGCACAGGTCTGCTTCATGCTAAAACAGAAGTTACAAACGAAAGCCTTAAAACACTTACAGACACGTATATAGGAGATTACAGAACTGTAGTTCTCAAATTTTTTTAAAGCTAGAGTCAAATTTATATACAAACCAACTAACACTGTGTACACAAGGGAGCAATTCATGTCTTTATTATAAGAAATAATCATGTTTTCTCATTACATACATTAGGTAGAAAGTACAGTTTTTATGGGAAAGCATCACAGGACTTTCCAAAAAATGTAACCACCTGCAGGTGAGGATTTTTATCCCACTGCTGAAATGCTGAAGAATTCACACTGAATGGCCAGAACTATTAAAAGAGAAGAGCTAACCTCTAGTCTGTAGATGAAGATAGAGAGGCCGCTGTGGGACTGGAAAGCTGCCATATCCAGGTTTGTGATCAAGTCCACCACACGGACTGCTCTGGTCACAAAAGTGATCTGATCCTGTTCATCTCCCAAGAACTTGATCACCTGGGGCAGGGAGGGGGGAGAAATGTAGAATTGCTGAGAATGTTGAATGCAGGAACCATTAAACTGACCAAACCAAGAAAAATTTGAACTTCCTCAATTCTCAAAATGACAATGCCAAACACCCACCGTTCCAAAAGAAGCCCTAGGGAAGATTAGTTTAAAACCAACAAGTGAACGACTCCCTGATTTATACAGGGTCAAGAATCTTAGATAGCATTTAATTAGTCTGATAATGTCCTTATGCACCCCCAGCAATATCCTATGAACAGTATAGTCTGCCCCGATTCATACTTAAGTTACGATAATGTGAGAAGCTTCCATGCAAGCCACAAGAGAGGCCAGGGTTATATGCACTAGACTGCTTGGTATGAGATCAAATGTTTTGATTTCACAAAAGGCAACTGTCAGGTCTTATCTGAGATAAATTCAAGGAATAAATGACATTAATTCTGATTCCATCCGGTAATTGCCCACCACCTATCATTTCAAGTGGAGATTAAACATAATAAAAAGATTCAAACTGAGACAAACCAGATGTAGTACTGACAGATATGAGCTTATCCTGTTCACTTGAATTAGTTTCTTAGCCTGAGCAGCCTAGAACTCCATAGCGCAGAATGATTAAATTTACACAGCCCTGTAAAGTAATTTTTATGTGGCTAGTGTTCAAGGGTTATCCACTTCTAATTCCATTGAACAGAACATTGTTATTTTAAAGAGAAATGGAGGGTATAAGGAAAGAATGAGGGAGGGAGAAGGAACTTTTGCTGTTTTGTCATACTTTACAGCAGTTCTCAACCTTTTTAAGATGGGGGCCAGGTCACACTCCCTCAGACAGCTTCAGGGGCCAGACAGCCATTTTGCCCTTCCTACACCACATGGCACTTCCTGGTGTGGTGGGAGGGGCATGAAATGGTGCCACAGGCCACATCTGGCCCTCAGGCTGCAGGTTGAGAATCTCTGTTTTACAGTATCATACTTTTACTTCTGATGGGAGTTGGGCAAACAGCTCTTTTCACTTTTTGGAACTTCCCAGTCTTACTCATCCATCCTCAGCAGACATTACCTTTAGTAAGGCTTCCATCATGCCACAGGACACTAAAGCTTCACCTCCTGCATCGTAACTCGCCAAATGATACAAGAAGGAGAAAAGTGCTGTGGCAAACTGGTGAGGATATGGCTCCATGGAAGGATCTGGAAAAGAGACATCAATGAAGCACATCAGTAGCAAGGGGAATATACCCAAACCATGTGATCCCTTATCAACAGCAGACACTTACCAATCATAGCCTGTATACAATTCCTGACCAGGACCGGCAAAAAGCCATGATAGGAGGCAGTTCCAGTGCAGTCAATAATACTGCTGAGTTTTGGAGTCCGCTCCAAGTGCACAATGGAAGTCAGTGTCCTCAATGAGGCAGCCTTGATATCCTATCATGGAAAAATTGGGAAACTAGGCACACAGACTATAATAATTGTGCTCATGCTTTTAAAAGTTTTTAACTAGATTTTTAATTGGTGCGGGTGGAAGGTAGTTTTTCAGTGTTTGGTTTCTATAGTTTAAACGCTGGGGATTTTATGTAGGCCACCCAGAGTCACATGTCAATTGTGGCGGCTACACAAATTGAATAAATTAAATAAATAAATAAATACCAAAATTCACATTTCCAGCTGAGAAAGATTAGAAGCCCAGGAAGTTAAAACAGGCTTGTAATAAACTCCAGGAAACACAGCAAGGTACAAACAACCCGATAATTTTGGTTCTGTCAACCCAACCCAATACTCATATTTTGTGAGAAAAGTTTCACCAAACTGAAGCCAGAAAGAAAGGTCTATAAGAGGCTTACCATTAATTGCTTATCTGTGATTTGTAGTACATCCACTAGCTCTTCTATCAACCCATTGTATAGTATGCTGTTAGCAGATTCCTGCAAGGCATTTGAATACACTGTGGAAAGGAAAGGAGCTCTGTTAAGAATCTGCTGCACCTGAAGCATCCTGAGACAAAATCTACCTATTACTTCAAGTGTCACTTGGCCAAGGCATCTAATGATGGTCTCTGATCTCAAGCTTCTATTGCTCAGGCTATATAGCAGGGGTGCCCAACCTTTTCGGACCATGGGCCAGTGATGTGGTTCAATTGGGGGGGGGGGGTGTTACGTGGTTCCTCCCACCGGAAGCGAAAGTAAAACAAACCTTGCAATCTGTTTTGCAACAGGATGAGTTGGATTGTAAGCTGCCATTTTCTCTACTTAAACCAAGGGTGCCCAAACCATAGCCTGTGGGCCGGAAGCGTTTTACTTCCGCTTCCGGGAGGACGAGGACCGGATGAATTGGCGTCAGGGCTGGATATAGCCCACAGGCCATGGTTTGGGTACCCCTGCTATATAGGATTATCTCCACAAGAGAGGAACAAAGTGGCATGATAGTGCTACCTTTGACTCTTTGGTGGTTTCTCCCTTTCCTAATCCTAAACCACCAACTCTTAATATCATTGACACATTCATATTTTGCAAAGTGCTTATGAATATGATTAAATCAACCAATGTTGCAAAAAATTTTTTTAAAAAAAATTGGTTCTTGAGATTGCAAAAAAGTGGTCGGAGAAGGACTGAATTGGAAACAAGATCCTACTCTGGTATGGTTCTTAAAAGTGTCTAGACACAATCTGTTCTTCTGTGCTCTTTAATATCCACATGAAACTTATTGTGGAATGAACCCATACTGAGGAAAAAATCCAGATTCAGATAGTTTTTTACATTTAAAATCCCTACTCCACAAAAATAACTGGACTGACCACTGTCCTGGGGTTTACCTGTACACAATCTTATACTTCCCCTTAAACTAGGCAGTGCCTCAGATAAAGAATTATCTGCATTTAGCCTCACCTAATATAGAAATGGCATGCAGTCTGGCCTGAACAGCCTGCAGTCGTTTTTTATGATTGGAAAAGCCATGGGCCAGGCGAATGTGTGTGAATAGCAGCATCTAGAAGAAAACAATTAACAGGGTTAACAAAATGCTCCAAGCAGCCAATCATAACCAAAAAAAATCTAAAGCAATCATTGATGATTAACAGTTAGTTGGCCAGTTGGAGCAGAATGAAGATATATGTTACATCACTTCAACTGGAGGGGAGCTGTCCCATTTTTGAATATTTCCTATATTCCCCTGCAGATAGAAAACCAACACAACAACAAGGCAAGAACTTGCCTTCCCAATGTGCTGCCTTTCTAGTTGCTTTTAAGTTTTTACATGAGCATATCTTCAAAACATCACTTCCAACCTGAAGTCTTAGGAGACACAATTCCTTTTATTCTTCAAGAATGTAAGAGCTTTACTGAATCAAACCAAAGGACTATTTAACCCAACATTCTGTTCTCATAATGGCTATTCAGAAGTCATGGGAAGCACACAAGCAGGATGCAAACACAATAGACTCCCAATTTGGTTTCAAATAAAGATTTTGTCCTAAAGAGCTGAAACATACATAATTAAAAATACTTCCTCCTGCCACCCAATTGTTCAGAATGGTTTACTTATATTAAGAAATACAAGTTGCCCATTATCGACAGGAGACACCTCCCAAGATCAACTGCAGATACTTGAAAGCGTGGATAACAATGAACCCTATCTTTTACATTGCAGACATGCCCTCTACAGGTCAGGTCTGGTAATGCACCACAGAAATACAGATACACTAGTACCACGAATAACGTTATGACTTGGTTCCACAAGTCCCGTCGTTATCCGGTTTTTAACGTTGTGCGATACATTGAACACACAATGTTAAAAAAAGCCCTGTTTCCCTGGAGGCTGCAGGAAGCGAGAACATCGGGATTTGAATCCTGACATTTTGGCTTGCTGCTGCCTCCAGGGAGGTGGGGGAACTTTGGAAACAGCTTGGAGCGGGTTTCCCCACCTCCTTGGACCCGGCGGGGGGGTCAGAGACCCCAAAATTGGTAAAAAAAAAAAAAGTCCGTTTTTTTTACCAATTTTGGGGTTTCTGACCCCCCCCCCGGCCGGGTCCAGGGAGGTGGGCAGACCTGATCCAAGGTGTTTCTGGGCTTCCCCGACGTCCTGAGCCAGTGCAGCAAGCCAGAATGTCAGAGTTCGAATCCCGACATTCTGGCTTGCTGCAGCATAAAAGAGGGTGGGGAAAGTTCAAAATTAGCGCGCATCAGCTCTAGGGAGGTCGGGAGACCCAATCCGCGCTAATTTTGAAGTTCCCCCACCCTCTTTTAGGCTGCAGCAAGCCAGAATGTCGGGATTCGAATCCTGACATTTTGTCTTGCTGCAGCCTCCAGGGAGGTGGGAGAACTTTGGAAACAGCTTGGATCGGGTCCCCACACCTCCCTGGACCCGGCGGGGGGGTCAGAGACCCCAAAATTGGTAAAAAAAAAGTCCGGTTTTTTTTTTTTACCAATTTTGGGGTTTCTGACCCCCCGCTGGGTCCAGGGAGGTGTGGGGACCCGATCCAAGTGTTTCTGGGCTTCCCCGACGTCCTGAGCCACTGCAGCAAGCCAGAATGTCGGGATTCGAACTCTGACATTCTGGCTTGCTGCACTGGCTCAGGACGTCGGGGAAGCCCAGAAAAAGCTTGGATCGTGTCTGCCCACCTCCCTGGACCCGGCGGGGGGGAGGGGGGGGTCAGAGCCCCCAAAATTGGTAAAAAAAGACCGTTTTTTTTACCAATTTTGGGGTGTCTGACCCCCCCCCCCCGCTGGGTCCAGGGAGGTATGGGGACCCGATCCATGCTGTTTCTCGGCTTCCCTGATGTCCTCAACCAGTGCAGCAAGCCAGAATGTCGGGATTCGAACCCTGACATTCTGGCTTGCTGCACTGGCTCAGGACGTCGGGGAAGCCCAGAAACACCTTGGATCGTGTCCCCTGCCTGCTCCAGAGAGATCAGAGGACCCGATCTACAGCTGCAGGGTGGCTGGGGAAGCTGACGGGGACTCCCTGTCGGTTTCCCTAGCCACCCGCCCATACCTCCGCAGCTGTGGGGTGGCTGGGGACGCCGACGGGGGAGTCCCCCGTCAGCTTTCCAGCCTCCCCACCCCTGCCTCCATAGCTGCACCCACCCTGCTGCTAAGAACGACTGTATTGTATAACGTTTAAATCGCGTTATTTGAAACAAGATTTTTCCAAAAATCTTGTCACGTTATACGGTTTTAGCGCTATATGATACTCACGTTATACGGGGTATTACTGTACATATACAGTACAGTAGAACCCCACATAACAAAAAAACTCCGTTCCATGGAGCTCTTCGTTATGCATTTTTTCTCATTATCCAAAGCACTATTGGCAGTATCCCTCATAATGGAAAAAAAAGTTTGTTAACCAGGGTTCCATTGAGTGGGTATACCCCGGCTACCAAAAACCCCACATAACAAACTTTTTTCTCGTTATGCGGGTCATCGTCCTTGCATAACAAACGCTTTGTTATGCTAATTTTTTGTTATACGACGCATTCATTATGTGGGGTTCCACTGTACTATGCTTTTTCAGGATGTTTTATTGAATATTTTTAGATACCCGGATAACTGAAACCATGGATACTGAATTTGCAGATATGACGTGCAACCTATATAGTACAAAAGAGGCCCTCGCTTTCTTCAGTCTATACTGATAACACAGTAGTGAAATCATGCCTATACTTTCAGCAGGTAGTAAGAAATTAGTTTAGGAATCTCATCTGACAGGGTTTCATCAAGACTGAGACAGATCCACTGTTAAAGGAACTCAAAATTCTCAAGGTTTTTAAGCCCTGTTCATTTGTTTTTCCCAAAATCAAATCGTAAGTCTCATCCTACAGTGTACCCCAAATACCACATCACCCCATCTCTTCAACATACCTGTTTATCTTTTGGGATGCTGTACATTTTGGTGAGAGACTCCATAATTTCAGAGGGGCTTTCTGAAATCTGCATTGGGAAAACAGCAGCCACTTAGAATCCAATAACACAAAAAAGCGAGACAATTCTGAATGGATTAAAAGGCAGGGACCAGCTTACCTTGTCAAGTTGTTCTATGTGGATATAATGTAGTGTGTTACTGGTAGTCTGAGAAGAAAATCAACAAGATTTTGGCAGTCATTTTCAATTTCTAATTTAGAAGTTATGGTATAGTGGCAGCTGTAGCACAGATGTGTTTAAAGATGAGCTATAACACCTACAACTCAGCACTGAATTGTGGCTTTGTCTAAAAATTAGGCCTGGCTATGGAGAGTATTCAAATGCATCTCAATATGGATTATTTTTTGGCAACTCTTTTTTTTTGGGGGGGGGGGGCTGTTACACATAAATCTACAGTGGGCAGGGAGCCAAGCATTTAGAAAAACAAAATGGAGGACAGTCTCTTCGCCACCAGAAAGATTTTTCTTGGAAGTGTCAAAAGAAATCTTCACCCTGCATTTAAATGCTACCTTCTGACTTGGATCTTAGCCTAAATAGTTAGAGTACTTGAGACACTAAGGGTCTGATATGTAATTCAGGAAGGGATGATAGCTTTTGAAGGAATTGCAGCAGATAAGAGCCTTATTATAAAAATCTTACAAAACCAAAAACAACAATTCTCCCAAGATGGAAAATAAACTAGCTTCTACTTCTGAACCGCCTAACCCATCACTATTGACTTTAAGAAGAAAAAGCATTCTAGACCAGAGCCACTCAATTGGGTAGACTGCCAATAACCTCCAAATTGAGTTGATCGTGCTACTAAAAGCTTCTGAGAACAGAAAGACTGGCTCCCAGGACCTTCTCTTACCTAAAGCAATTTCCACCACCTTAAGATTCACTCTCTGGCAACAGGGATCTGTGCTTCATGTACAAACTGAACAAGAAGCAACTTTTCAAAGCCTTATGGTGTTTTTCTCCTCATCTGGCTCCCACCCACTTCCCACAGAACCCTACAAGAACAAGTCTGTAGGAGACTCACCCTTTTGTCCACTTTGACCTCAGCCCCTGGCTCTGCATAGAATTCAAAGTGTAGTGTAGTTGCACTGGGAGGGTATTTCTGTGTACAGATCACAGTATGGAATCAGAACAAACCAGATGGCAAACACCCCTGCCACCCCCTCCCCAAATAAAAATCAAACCACTCGCTCTGCTCTGGGAGAAAGCAAGAAAGGGACACTAGCTCAAAGAACAATGTAACCTGGGACTAAGAACACCTGCTTCCAATAATCTGAGTATCATCATCATCCCCACCTCAAATTCCCTATAATACGTCCAAAGTGAGAGAAAAAGTGGGTAAGAAGTTAGGTTTATGTACTGTGATGCTGGAGGATTTCTCCTGAAATCTAAAACACCACAGTAATCCCAAAGATGCACAAAAACTAAACACTGGTCTCTCTCTTTAGCATTCTAACACAGTTTGCTTAGCTATCATTCAACATTAATCACTGACGCACGTCCCAGGTTATGGGAACTTACTATTAAAAGCTGTAGCACACAATGGAAAGAATTTATATCCCCAGGTCAAAGTGGGATTTTTTTTTTAAAATGCCCAAATCTTGTGAACCTTATGAATGACTTAAACCTTGACAGGAGGTGCAAAAAATCTATTTGGGATACTTCCACGCATTGCTCTCAACAATGACCATCAGCAAGCCAGGAGGCACCTAAAATTACTATTTACTTCCTCTTTCAGAGGTTCAGAGTAAATCACAGTGTTTTTGGTGTAATAGTGGCTACAACATCATCTGTGCTGATCCTGCAGTGCTAAAATGCTAGGTAAGAAATTAACTCTACAAGAATTACATCTAAATGAATATCTTGAAATCAACTAGAGAGTAAACAAGACAAAAAACAATGTGGCACCTTAAAGACTAACTGCTGTATTTTAATGTTCACTTCCATGGATCAAGTCCACTTCATCAAGTATAAGAGTTCATGGCCTCGATTTATACACATCAGGTAGAGGTATAATGATTGGTTAGTAATAACATATAAGTATATGAATCTATGTGTATAAACTGAGGCCATGAAGTCTCAACTCTTATTTCTGACAAAGTGGACATGATCCACACAAGCAAACATTAAAACACAGCAGTTAGTCTTTAAAGTGCCACAACGTTTTTTGTCTTTTTGTTTTGTTTACTGTGATATGCTTTCACAGACTAACACAGCTACCATTTTAAAAAAATTAAATTAACTGACACACTAATTCTCCACCAAATTACAGTTCATGGAAATGCATGATTTCTGCCAAGAGTAACACTGCTTTACTTTAGATGCGGCCAGTTCACAAGTGAATACTGCCTTCCCATCAATGAAGCATGTACAGATGATCTTAAAAGAACAGAGGTGTCCCAATAAGACTGGCAAGAGAAGTACCACAAGTTGGTATCTGTAACAATTCAAGTTATCATCATGGCAAAAGTAAACTGTGCAGCATGAACAGGGAAAAGCAATCTTGAAACATCTATCCAAGAAGTTCAAAAGTTGATTAAACAGACCTCCTATTAGTGTGCATCCCTAAAAATAAAAGATCTCTAGATCAGCTAAAAACGACAACTTTCCAAGTCTGAACACTGATGTCTGAGCTCCTTACCCTAAATTGTTACTTTCATTCACAAAGCACACGGCAGATAATAAGCTGCAGTTTTGCTAGATATCCAATACTCTGCAGAAACATACTGTGCTTAGTGGACTCCTCTCCATTTGAAAAGATAGACCTGTTTTTTAAAAGAGCAGATAACCAACTTCTTGTCAGTGTTGCCATTCATGCCAACAGAGCATGGGGTACAGCTCAAGTCTCTTGGCATATTCATATGTATGAGAAAGCAATGTGGAATTATTTTCACATGGCATAAGCTAAATTACCAAATGCAGAACAGAAGATGAAGGGAAACTCAAAATAGAATACTCACCAACATGTGCAAATCTCTACAACATTCTGCAAGACCAAAACCATTCTCCTTGCCACCCCAGCTCTGTATAAGAAAAAAGGAGCAATATGAGGAATGAGTGAAATCCTCAACCCATACAGAACCATAACACAATCATAAAGGACTCAGTACTACTCCTCAACTGGTCCTGATCACTTAAAAATTGGCAGGAGACAGCAATTCAGCTGTCTCAGGAGAGTGGTAACCTTTAATGAGGCTTGGTTTCATATACTGTATGACAAAAGAAATAATAATATTTCAGTGGGATCTTTCTCATGGAAATACGTGTAAAGACTTGTCACAATGCCAATCAGAATATATGGCTTCTGTACTTATTTATTATGATACGATGTTATGATTTTATTTTAAGAAAAATGTAGGAAATGACTCTAAGTGGTAGAAAAAGACTACTGATTTGATAACCCCTGGTGTGAAACCTGATACAGTAAAACCTCATATAACACTAAAACCTGGTTCCACAAGTCTTCGTGTTATATGATTTTTAGTGTTATCTGATCCTCTATGGGATCCATAGAGATACATTGTAACCACACAGGCTTTCGCGGTTGTTATCTGAAGCATCCCATAGGATCTTAATGTTATCTGATGCAATTCTTCCCCCCAGATTCCTTGATGTTATGCGATTTTCGTGTTATTCGATACTAATGTTATATGAGGTATTACTGTATTTCAATTTGGTTCTGCAACTTTGCAGCCTCTACCTTAGGATTTTTTTAAAAAGTACGTGTCATGGAGCACACAGAAAGAGCCTCCTTGAAGACTGCGGCACACACTAGATAATGTTGAGAATTGTACGCAGAGGGTAAGCACAGAAAGCTTGAACTGGATTGTTTTTCCAGTATCCCACCTATAAAATGTACTTTAAAGAGCCCTCATGTTTCAGTGATTAAGCTGTGGTACTGCAGCAAAAAAACTGCTAACAATGTGAGTTTGATTCTAATTAGCACAAGGTCGATTCAGCCTTCTATCCTTATGAAGTAAATAAAAGGAGCACCCATTGTGTTTGGGACAAAAATGCTAATTACACAATGAAGCACCCAGAGATTAAGCACTATGGGGCGATATATACAGTCTTAGGTCATTACCCACTGATTTGGGAAAAATTTTTATGAGGGATGGGATGGGTAGACATAATGCAGTTCCCGAGCCACCTCGATACCCAAAACTTGGAGCAAGTCTTCTGCCGACTTTCCTCTCAACTCTCTCCAAGTATGGTGAAGTTTGGAGTTCTGGTATCTGAGTTATAGCCCCCCAAACCAGCGAATGGTGGCCTAAGACTTTTGCACAATACTGTAGGTGTAACTGCTATCGCTATGTCATCCCTGAGAAATGTATCTTAGGTCTCAAGATGACTACAAGTAAGCTGTCACATATAAATGGAGGTTTCATAATTCTTTTTCTTAACAAGTCTGTCTCCTTTACACCCCAAATTATCTCACAGGCTGACTGTTTAAAAATAATTATGTTCCCGATTCTCTAAGAAATAGCAACTTTATTTAACCTACATGTTTTTTTACTGCCCTCTCTCATTTTTCATCAACTGTTTTCATGCCCTGGCTCCCATTTCCCACCACACAGTGGGATCAGTGGTATATGAAAGTATTCCTCATAAAATCACTAAGTATAAAAGCTCTGACCTGCCAAAAATAAAGCAACCCTGAAGCTAGTCAGATTGGATTCCCTTCAGAAGCCAGAGCTACATGCTGACTCACCACATGGCAAAGGAAAGAGCAATGCTAAAAGGAAAAGGCTTTGGGTTCCTGCTTTCTTACTGCTGAACCACGAGCACTCTGTGTAAGTCACATGGGGTTTGACAGGGGCCACAGAAACAGGTTCAATGGCAGCTAAGCAAAGTTGAGAGTGCTCAGCCTTCTCCTTATTAATGGATATTCAATTCCACACAAAAAAAATCACTGGCTACATTAGGAGAATTTTGAAGCATGCAGAAACAGGGCATTTAAGCTTTCCATTCAACACTATTGAATCTGCCTGGCAAAGGCCCAAAATGTGTGCCAGATGAGGGAAATAATTCTATTCACATTTAAAATATTTTGATTTATCACCAAGACTTCAGGAGGTACAGAAGGCATAAGATCAAAAGCTGTGACTTCATTACATGTTTCTTTTTCCAGCAGCTTACCTCTGCCAAATGCTGCAGCCGAGACAGAAGAGGCATCCTCTTGTCAGAGCCCAGGCGCGTGATGTAATTGGAACGTTTGCTGAATACATACAGGAGGTTTAACACTGCAAGCACCACTTGCATATCAGAGGATGCCAAGAGGGTTGTCAAATGCTAGGTGAAAAGAGAACAAAGTGTGTTTAACACAGCCCCAAACCCATTGCTACCTTCATCTTCAAACGGAGATTTCAATTCTTCCCTCTGAATGGGACACAAGTCGCTTGACTCTCATTAGTTTGTAGCATTGCTGTACCTTATCAGCCATAAGACTGCCCAATTCAAATCCCACTGCTACTATGGACTCCCTCATTGGTTTGACTATTATTGCTCAACACCCTTGTTCTTAACTTAAAATACTAAGATAGCGCTGCTGGTATAACTTGTATAGCATTATATGTAGACAGTTGGCAGATTTCTACATAGAACACTTTCATTAATTTACAGCACTACATAAACACTAAACATCTATGCAATATGTAATTCAGTCCATCTTCACCACCATCAACAATATATTGCGAATATCATTCTTCAGAGCTTGGAAAAGTTCTTTTTTGAACTACGATTGCCAGTATCATAGTGGCCAAGCTGGCTGGGGGATCTGTAGCCTATAAGAGTAACTTTCCCCAGCTCTGTCTTTCTTGTTCCAACAGACAGAAAAAAACTCACTATATTAAACACCCACTATTCAGTAGGACAGTTTATCAGATGAGACAGTCTATTGCCCATCCAAAATGTTATATACATATATATGTGTATAGTTTCTTTACTTACCTCAATCGAGCTATAAAGATGGCGAGAAAAACTGTATTCTATGAGTAGGGCAGTAAAGTTCAGCACTGACAGCAACAGGGATTTTAGCTGTTCTTTCTCTGGTCTGTCGCACACCAGCATCCATGACATGTTTTCCACAGTCTGCCCAGCATCAGAGAGGATGCCATCAAATCTATCTAGCAGGTCTACCCAGTGGTAAAGTTCGCACTAAACAAAGCAGAGTAAAAACATTCAGGAGACATTCAGCTTGTGTCAATGGCAGGGAGATTTATTACAGGCTTCTTGGATAAAGGTGAGCCACAACTCACAAAGAAGATAAAGGGGACGCATAACTTACTGATGTGTAAAAGGACTAAGACAAGGGTGCCCCAAACTACGGCCCAGAGGCCAGATCCAGCCCCCGATGCCAATACATCCAGCCTGCGCTGCCCTCATCACTCCCGGAAGCAGAAGTAAAACACGCCCATACAGGCATGTTTTACTTCTGCTTCTGGGAGTGATGAAGGTAGCGTGGGCTGGATGAATTGACATCGGCAGCTGAATCTGGCCCACGGGCTGCAGTTTGGGGCACCCCTGGTTTAAGCAGAGAAACTGGCAGCTTAAAATCTATTTCATCCTGTTGCAAAACAGATTGCAAGGTGCGTTTTACTTCTGCTTCCAGTAGGAGTAACCACGTGACTGGCCCGCTGAACCACATGACCGCCCCATGGCCAGAAATGTTTGGGCACCCCTGGACTAAGATGGCACACACACAGATCCTAAGACAGACGAAAGAGTGTGTGGTATCATGCAGACTTGCCTCGCAGCATCAAGCTGCAAAACTGCTTTGCAAAACTAAGGATGGATTAATCTAATGATCAGAACCTGTAAACCATAATCATCTGGAGCCAGACATTCTTGCCCAAGGAATGAATTCATCATCTTCCATATTCACATAATAAAGCCACCAAATAAATATAAACGTGTAGTACATTTTGCATTCCCTCCACCACAACAAAAAGGTTACAATAAAGTTCATAACCATATTTACAACTTGGTATCACTGCATACCTTCCCAATATTCCATGTTTTGATCTGTTGGAGTTCCAGCAGCAGCTGTTCATCATTACAAACCTTGAGTTTGTCTATCAAGGCTCTGCAGTCTGCAGGCTGGGAAAGCGAAACATCAAACAAGGAATGTACTCAGTGTCACAACATAGTACAGTATTTCTAAATATAAAATAAGTAACTGTTTTGACTATCTTCAACCTTGTTGTTAAAAAAGAGTTCCCGCTAAACTTCTACTGTCCTCTTGCCCTCATGCCTGAGCCATTCTGTTTTATGGCTGTTGAAGAATCAAATAAACAATATTCTCAAAAAGATACTTCATTAAGTTCTCCCCCCCCCCCCCCCCAACGTCTCCTGACAACTGTTCTCAATGTCATTCAACTCAGTTAAAGAACACAGTAAAGGAAAAACCCATTGCAGGACACTAATCAAAGGCTGATAGCTTTCTTTTGATTTCTTTTACAAACCCTTTTGGTTAAAATATTTATCAACACTAGAAACCAATTTTTGTAATTAGAGGTGCAAGCACAGGCAACTTTATCTGTCCTAATGGAAGATCAGCCTTCTCTATATCCACTGATCTTCCATTTCTTCCGCTACTGTGACTTTTCTGTTAAATGTTTGAGATGGAATCAACCCAGGGCATGCATTAGGATAGTGGTGCCCAAACTAAGGCCCGGGGACCGGGTGCGGCCCCCGACGCCAATTCAGCCAGCCCACGAAACCCTCGTCGCTCCTGGAAGCGGAAGTAAAACGCGCCCGTACGGGTGTGTTTTACTTCCATTTCCAGGAGCGACGAGGGATTCGTGGGCCGGATGAATTGGCGTAGGGGGCCACACCTGTACCTTGGGTCTTAGTGACCGGCTCCTTGAACCACATGATTGGCCCACGGCCCAAAAAGTTTGGGCACCTCTGCATTAGGAGGACTAACACAACTAGTCATATGACAGGAAAAAAGCTCCTTCTAGGTAAAAACTAACTTGTTTGTAGCTAATCAACCAATTAAAAAAGTTCCTCTCTTCTTGACACTAGAATTTTGACCCTAATTTGGATATCTTGTAACCTTGCCTTACTCTGCTACCGTGTTTCCCTGAAAATAAGACACTGTGTTATATTTTTTAAAACTCCAAAATATGCACAAGGTCTTATTTTCAGGGGATGTCTTATTTTTCCATGACGAAGAATACAGTACACATTTATTGCTGATACAGCGGATCGCCAGGACAAGATTTAGGTGAGTGCCTTATTTACAGGGGGGCCCTTATATTTCTGAGGTGCGGAAAAATAGGGGGTGCCTTACTATAGGAGGAGGTCCTATTTTGGGGGAAACAGGGTATCAATTGTCTTTTTGTCTTCAAGGGGGTTAGATACTTGTCTTAACACTATCATCTTTTGAGGCACATAGCTGGAAAAGGAGCCATTTTATCTATCTGAATGTATACCACAAACCAACAATTGTGTTTTAACAAACATAAGACTAAAGAGCTTGAAATCAATAAACTACCATGCAACCAAAAATATATTCAGAAATTAATGGCAAGACTGGTCAATAATGGCAAGAATGTTTAATAATAGATCTCTTTTACCCTGTTACAGAAACCTGTAGACATCCTATTCTCACAAGAATTCCTACAAGGAATGCAAAGTGACAAGAGGTAATACTTACAGCCTCGGTAGGCGTTTTCTTCAGCTTAGTTCGGTCCACTTTCATTTTTATTGATTTTCTACTTTCTGATCCTATTAGGTGAAACAAAAGGAAAAGGATTACTCTCAGTGTAAGTATCTGAATCAGTAAAAGCAGACTCTTGTAAACAACCAAACAAAAATGACTTGAGAAGCTCAAATTAACTGACTTTGGGCGGATTAGAGGCAAGCACACCAAGAAGCAAAGTCAAGTGAGGAAACGGCACACACTGAAGATCTCTGTGACAAATCAGTGCCTTCACTATGACACTTAATTAGTCCATGAAGCTATTAGAAGCATTTGGGTTATTTGCACCATTCTGCCTCCCTTGAAGACACCCATCTTTGCTATACATCTTCAACAGTCAGCATTTTGGAACCCTGCAAACAGGTGTCAGACTAGGGTTTGGATATTATGAGCTAAGTTTAAGGTCATCCTTCCTCAAAAGCCAGTCATATCTGACTCTAGGGTTCAGTGCTCATCTCTGTTTATAGTCAAAGAGGTAACACTGTCTGTGTCTGCAGACATTTCCAAGGACATGTGGCAGTAATGACTAGATACAGGAGTGCACAGAACACTGCCGCCGCCGCCGCCGCCGCCGCCCCAAAGTGGTACCTATTTAGCTAGTTGCAATTTCTTGCTTTTGAACTGCTAGGTTTGCAGGAGCTGGGACAGAGATGGGAGCTCACTCCATCATGCAGTACTTGAGTCTCAAACTGCTGACTTGCTTCCAGTTGTCAAGTTCAGCGTCTTAACCACTAAGCCATCACAGTCCCTAAGCTAAATATAGTAGGCACCTAACAGCAAGATTTTGGTACCTTTTGCATGTTTCTTCCTTTAAATCAGGGATTCCCAACCTACAGCACACGGACCAGACCTGGCCCCTGATGCCATCTCATCCGACCCATCACCATCTCTCCCACCCCTGAAAGTGGAAGTGGGTGCATTTACGTCAGCCATAAATGCCCCCGCCTCTGCTTTCCAGGGACGTGGTCAGGTCCACGGCACAAAAAGGTTGGCCACCCCTGCTTTAAATAGACCGCTACGCTGACCCAAGCTACCTTACATATTTGCAGATCAGCTAAGCTAAGGGACAACAATAGAAGGCAAAGCCTAAGCAAAACCAGAAAAGTCACCAATGAACTGAAGAAATAAGATGTTATTACAAAGGAAATTAACTCCAATATCCGGAAAATAAGGGACTGTTCAGAGCACATGACAAGCCAAACATGGATTCATTAGAATCTGTACATCTTAAATCTACTAGATTTTTAATTCCTATCTCTTAATGTTAATACCTTAAACTCTCCAAAAATAAAATATAGAGAAAACATCAATAATTGCATGGCAATTCATACAATATAGAAAAATAGTGCCTTACATCTGAACTAGCATTCCCACTTCTCTGGGAAACCCGTTTGAATTGAGGGCCTTTTTGCAAAGAAACTGAACCAAGCTTGATCATTACAGGTTACATACACAATGTTTCATCAAATATGTCCCCCAATTGGGATTTACCTGTACATGCTCCACGTTCTTACCTCACCTAACCAAGTACCCGCATCTATATCCCAAAATACCAGTTATATCAATGAGATGGTCTGAGAATGACAGCAAACTAATGGATGGAAATATTACAGGATTTAGTATCTTGACATGTGTTTAGATGACAATTTAACATGACTGGAAAGTCTGTCAAGGGCAACAGGTTGGTGATATGCAATACTGTACAACTAGACCTCCATTAGCACAATAAAATTTCCATCCTACTTTCCTTACAAAGGCCACCCCACAAACCTCACAATTCTGCTTGCAAGGAAAAGCAGCAATATGTTCCAGTAATGTATTGGAGAGGGGAGGATATGAAGATTTAACTTTTTCACCAAGAAGGCCTGTTTAAAAGGTCCTTTACATACAGTATTTATTTTGGGTCATGAAATGAAAGTGCCTAGTCTCTCACAAACATAAAAAAGGATGTGCTTCTCCATTAGCTTTGCTTATTAGTGTTTTTCTATACTATTGTGGCTCTTTCGCTATAAAGAGAGATGAGCACTGAACCTTAGAGTCGGACTATTCCTGTACGTCATTAGTAGGGAATGGAAATTTTTCTTGCCTATGAATTCCCATTCTATCTAATAAGATTGGTCAAGATAGTGTAGTATTCTCTGCTCCACTCACGGTCAGAATCCTCAGGTGATTTATACTGTTTAATGAAATAACACGATGTAATAACAAGTTGCCACTAACTGATGACATGCTGCTCATGATCCCATTTGTACAACAGGCATATTACCAGGAATGCAATCAGAACCACACCAGATAGTGACTATTCACTTCTTCTGCAGCTTACAATCGTTTTACTTATACATACATCTAATTGAATTCCCATTAGAATGTTTTAAGTAGAGCAACTAAAATCCAAGAAACTAAGAATATTCTTTACTTGACACCATTTAAATTCCAAAGGGTTACCCTGCAAAGCAGCAGCTTGATCACAGCCTGATAAATAATTAGAAAAAATTAAGGCAAGAAAAATTATCTGTTCTCCAAAGCTTGCACCTTCCAATGGCTGAAACATTAAGGTACAACAAACTAAATTATGGAAGAAGAAGCAGATGGTTTGATCTCATGTTGCAGTTACATGTTGCAGCCTAAGAAGGTAGAGGCTTCTCCAGAGCAATCCAGACCAGACATTATTAGACTACAGTTGCATTGACATCATACTGGGTAGGGCTGATGAGAGCTGCAGTCTAACAATATCTTAATGGGCCACATATTCCAGACAACTTAATTGAGATGTCAAGAACTTGGACAAAAATGGGGACATTGGAGAACAAGGGGAAACAAGAGCCAAGAATAGAACTACCAATGGAAAATGCAAACTACTGAGAATTTCACAAGGAGAAACTTACTTATTGTGATAAGGCCCTAACAGAACTCCACATAAGACTGCTACATCACAGCCTGGACTCCCTAGCTGCCTCCAGAACTTAGAATGCAAACAAACCAAGACTGCACTGGAGAAATTCCACATAGCAGCAACTGAAAGCAATGGATATAGAAATACCTTTCCAAGGAACATCAAGACAAAAATATGGTGCACACCTTACTCTTAAAGTCATTTAGGTTGATGGCAGAGTTGAAAGAATATCCCAATACCTTCTCTTCTCTCAGCTTCTATGTGAAATTTAGTACAGATCTGATTTAGGTAGAAGCAGAGTTCCTGCTTTGCATACAAAGATGAATGTTTTACTTCCAAGCATATGCAGGTAGAGATAGGAAAGCATCCAGTTTGAAGCCCTGCAAAACCAGTGCTATTCAGTGTAAACAACACCAGGATATATAAATGACTGATTTGGTATAAGGCAGATTCCTATGTCTGCAACAGATTGACTTAAGAGATCTAAGGAAACTGCACCATTTACTAATGAACAGGTCTCAAAGCTGGTAACAACTAATGATTTGAGCAACAAAGCCACCTTCATGATTATACATTCTGCTCAAATCCTAGCTAAGACTGTATACATGTAAGAAAAAGCACACCCAAATACTGAGTGAGGACACTAATACCCCATCCAGAGACTCCCAAACCTAGAGAAAAAGGTTATCTTTGTACTGAAATATCTTACCCCAGGGATCAGCAAACTTGGCTCTCCAGGTGTTCTCGGACTTCAATTCCCAGAAGCCCACGTCAGTACATCTGCTGATCAGTGCTCGTGGGAACTGAAGTGTAAGGACATCCGGAGAACAAAGTTTGCTGACACCTGTCTTACCCCAATATTCTAATTTCTTGATTTATCTGAGCACAAGCATAGTCTCTGGATTAAAAGACTAGCCATGAAACTGGCTGACTTTGAAGTTATTCTCTTCCTTCTGCAGTACACTGGTGGGCTGAATTTGCTAAGGATCTGTGTGGGTTATTTATCAAATGCTGGCAACTTTGCACCAACATAATTGATGTGTAAAAGAACTAAGATGACACTGGCATGAACAAAGATTTTTAAAAATAATTAGAAATGAATGTCTACCTGACAGATAACTCTTATTTTAAAATGCTGATGTGCATCTCCAGGGTGGGTTAGGGCAGAGTCAGCCATTCTCTTGGCCTGAAATAGGTGATTCTAATGAATGAACCAAATGATCAATGAAACCAGATAAGAAAGGCTCCAGACATAGATGACATGATGATTAAGCATTCCTTCTTGACTGGTGAGGGTTAACAGCAATCCGTATGTTGATCAATATCTGCCCTATGCTATGGAAGATAAGTACTCCCAGAAGAATTGAGACAAGATTACTTTCATCACCAAAGCTAAATACAGTAATACCTTGGATAACGCTAAGACTTGGTTCCACAAGTCTTGGTGTTATCCAATTTTTAGTGTTATCTGATCCATGTTAAAATCCTATGGGATGGATCGGATTATGTTAAACCTCCATAGAGATACAGTAAAACAACGGATAACGCTAAAATTGCATAACGTTGGGGAATTTGAGGCAAACATTTGGATCGGATAACATTATGTTAACCATTATGTTAACCATTATGTTAACGTTATCCGATCCATCAGATAACCTTTGCCTCAAATTCCCTGAGGTGTGGCTGTGACTCACCAGTTTCTCTTGGGAGAAAGGGAGGGGCTGCCTGCTCTCAAGCTTGCCACATTTGAATAACAAAGGCTTGCAAAAACCAGTCTGACTAGTTTAGCAAAGCAAAGGCTTAGGACCCTTTTCTCAGTGTAATCCAGAACACTTTGCAGAAAAATAATTGCAAAGAGATAATTTGGCCCAATTACCTTTATGAAGTTTCCCCTTTAAATTCTAAACAGCCTGAACCCAAGATTGTAGCTCTGCAAACCTCATGCATTGTCAATGGAAAACAAGCAGACTGAAACCTTTCACCTACAAAGCAATTAAGCTTTTCACACCCTGCAAAGCCCTGAGGGAACTTCCTTTATTACAGCAGTGGTAGGTGGGCTGATTCTAAATGAAAACATTTTCCTAGCTTCTGTTCAGATCTTTTAAAACAGCACTTTATAAAATTTTCAAAAAATTTAAAATGCCGATCCATCCCATAGGACCTTAACGTTATTTGATCCAATTCTCCTCCCCAAATTACTTAATGTTATGCAATTTTAGCGTTATCTGAGATAAACGTTATCCGAGGTATTACTGTACTGAGATTCCTAATCTGGTCTGGAAACAAGCACATCTTTTTGTGCTCTGCAACAATAATAACTCCTGGCAACATTGGCAGCATGTGGGTTGAGATGAATTAGTCTCAAGTGCTGATACAGCTCTACTTTACAGAGATACTGTTGCCAACAACATCCTTCTATCGACTTCTTCAAAAGTGGGTGGACAGATCAAGGAATTATGAAGGTAAAGATGAGCATTTATGCTTCTCAGCCAGAAGTCCCATATGACTGTTTCTGGAACCACAACAAAAGCTCTGGGGAGTACACTAGTTGAAACAGAACAATACACTATGGAGTGAAATTCCTATAAGCAAACTATAGGACGTTGAAATGAGCTAGTTAGAAGGGCAACTCCAAATAGGCATCTGCAAGGTCAAAATATAAAACTTACTTGCTAAACGCTGTGTAACCTAAATAATGAACATCACTTCTCTCTTTAATCAGGATTATGAAATCCTTTTATTCTCAAGAGCTATAGCATTAGGCCAGTTTCCTTATTTATTTAGTCTATCTTTCTCCTTTCTTCAGATCCAGGATGCCTTACAATGTGTATTTTAAAACAGTAGAGCTGAGAAACACAACAAACTACAACATGGATACAATAGTAAATAAATTATCAAACTAAATACACAATATAGATGTGTACACATTTCATGAATAAGTTAATATCTTGGGAGACAAACTAGAACACTTAGAAATCCCACAGACCAATGACTAGGGTGTTAAACAGAAGGCATGCAGCAACACCTTCTGAATTCAATCCTGCAGGAGGGATTGGATGCACAGTTTTACATTGAGACAGCCCATAAGAATATCATGACTGGCGGTATCAAAAGCTGCTAAGAGGTCAGATAGATTCAAAAGGGGCACACTACCTTTATGCAATTCTAACACTGGTTATCCAGCAAGGCCACCCAAATTATGTCTATGCTTTATCCAGACCTAAAACCAGGTGGAAATACCTGTCTCATCCAGGAATTCCTTGCAATAGAGAACCAACCATACATTTCAGAGCCTCAGCTAGAACTGGGATACAAAAAAACTGTCCAATAACTAACCAGGGTAGGGGAGTTCATGGAGGGCTCTTTTAGCAATAATCCTGTTGCTTCACCCTTTGAGCATGATAGAATGGTACCATGAAGCAAGCAGGCCTTGACAAATGTCACTCAGTTAGTCATAGACATCCCAGCCACTTTTTATGAGCCAGGAAGAATGTAACATACTTGTGGTAGTTTGTCCGCACCCTGTTGCCATCAAGCCATCAAGCCATCTCCAACTTATGGTGATCCTATGAATAAGAGCTCTCCAAAATGTCTTGCCTTCAACAGCCCTGCTCCAACTCCTACAAGTTATGGTTTGTGGCTTCTCTTAGGGAAACAATCCACCTTCCTTTTGTCCTTCCCCACTTCCTTCTACATTTCCAAGCATTGTTGTTTCATTTCAGAGAGTCTTGCCTTCTCACGATGCGCTCAAAGTAGCACAGTTTCAATTTCATCATTTTCGCCTCAAGAGACAGTTCAGGCTTCACTTGGTCTTTTGAGTCCACTTGTTTGTATTTTTGGCAGTCCAGTATATCAACAAAGCTATCCTCCAGCACTGCATCTCAAAAGAACCAATTTTAATGCCCTACACATCGGAAAATATCTACCCTCTCTGATCAAGAAGAAGGCAATGTCACACATACGTGACTCATGGGGACTTCTGCAAGCAGTGCAGCCCTCCAACCTTCTTGTTTATTGCTATCACCTTCAAGGCATATTCCCTCCTGTTCTTCCTATCTCGAGTGGCACCATCTACTGCTGTTATTCCCTTTCTTCCAAAAAGCATAATACCAACATGGTTTCTTATGCCCTCCACTGTTCTTTCTGTCAGCCCCCTCTTGAACCGATTCTCCACACTAGTATTTTAGCTATTCTGAGTACTTTGCTGGTCAGCAGAACTCAGATACCTGGAGCTTTCAGGTACATGTGTCACACATGCACACAAGTAGCTCCCTGTAATCACAGGTCCAGTGTCTGTGGTTTCATTTATCCGCATGCTAAAAATATTAAGCAAAATACCTGAACTATGCATTACAGTAAAACCTCTACATACGATTTTTTCCCATTTCACGAGGTTATTTGTACAGGGACACTAGTACCCCGGATAACGTTGAGACTTGGTTCCACAAGTCTCGTCGTTATCCGGTTTTTAACGTTGTGCAATACATTGATCGCACAACGTTTTAAAAAGCCCTGTTTCCCTGGAGGCTGCAGCAAGCCAGAACATTTTTTACCAATGTTGGGGTCTCTGACCCCCTCCCCCCCATCGGGTCCAGGGAGGTGGGGAGACCCGATCCAAGCTGTTTCTGGGCTTCCCCGACGTCCTCAGCCAGTGCAGCAAGCCAAAACATTAGGATTCGAACCCTGACGTTTTGGTTTGTTGCATCCACAAAGAGGGTGGGGGAACTTCAAAATTAGCGCGCATCGGGTCTCCCAACCTCCCTAGAACCGATGCTAGTTATGTCTGAGGAAGAGACCTGATCCACAAAAGCTCATATTTGCTGAAATCCTGGTATTGAGTATAATAAGTTGCACTTGAGTTAGGCCTATTTTATCAGTGTGTATTTGGTAAATCAACTTTTCCACAGTTCCACTGATTCAAAAGAGCATACTTTGCACTAAAGTAAACCACAAATAAGTTCATTTGAATCAATGGGGTTTACAGTACCACTGACACACCGAATTCCCACCAATTCAAAGGGCCTACTCTAGTATGCCTTAGTATGTTTAACAAAAAGATTTCAAACATTGATATATAACAGTTATTCATATCCTAGAATGTTGGTACTGTATATTGTTTTTTATTTGGTCTGACTGCTATCTTTACCTATTAGTCTTACTTAAGAAAAGAGAAAAGTAGTGGAATAGAGTCAGTACCAATCACTGCATAGTAAATATTTCAAGAGGTTTACATATTTATTCTATTCCATGACTTGTGCAGACACATAACCAACATTCTGGCACCATCATGTGGTAAAAGTAGATACATCACATCTTTAATATGGAAATATCATCATATCCCTCTAACTCAGGGGTGCCCAAACCTTTTGGGTCATATGCCAGTCACATGGTCAAGCATGCCAGTCACATGGTTCCTCCCATCAGTAAAACATGCATGCACACACACAGAATGCTGCTGTAGATGATCCGCAGCTATCGTAAACAGGTTTACAACAGCCACAGGTCATTTATGGCAGCTTTCTGTGCACATACATTTTGCTTCCAGAAGCAGCAAGGGCGTCACAGGCCAGATTAATTGGCATCACAGGTCAGATCCAACCCACCGGCCATAGTTTGCGCACCCCACTCTAACTCATAAGCACTTTTGGCATTTACCAACCCAACTATATATAACAAACTTAAAAATAAAAAGAAATAGGTTGCCACTCTCTGCCTTATTTAGATGTTTATATCTTAAGGGTCCGTCCTGCTAAAGCAATAAGTCTCTTTCTAGAATTAGAAATGCTACACACATTTATTTATTAGCATATGGCACATGTACACATTGAGTCAACATATAACAAAAAAGAAAAAATATATAAACTATATAAAACTAAGCATTAATTTATAAACAAACATCTAAACAATTTATATATTCGATTGCACCAAGAGTTGCCCTTAAAAAATATTTTCTATTGCCCACATATGTTGTATAACATGTTGCACAGTCTGTTGCAGTGCCCTGTACTCACATGCTGGTGATGGTAGCTTCCCCCATTTATGCTGCACACAAACTAATTTTTATAAGAGATGGTTACAATGTATGTGACAGACTAGGACTCAGGAAAACTGGGTCTGAATCTCCACTCACCTATGGAAACTCACTAGGATGAAAAACTAGTAAAATCATTCTTTAAATATTTTACTTATCTTGAAAACCCCTATTAAAGGTAAAGGTTTCCCTTGCTGGAAAGCCAGTCATATCTGACTCTAAGGTTCAGTGCTCATCTCTGTTTCAAAACTGAAGAGCCAGCGCTGTCTGTTTCTACAGACGTTTCTGTGGTCATGTGGCAGGCATGACTAGACACCGAAGCACATGGAACGTTGTCCCCTTCCCACTGAAGTGGTCCCTATTTATCTACTTGCAATTTCTTGCTTTCAAACTGCTAGGTTGGCAGGAGCTGGGACAAAGACAGGAGCTCACTTCTTCCTGCAGTAATTGGGAATCGAATGGCTGACCTTCTGCCTCCCAGTCAGCGTCTTAGCCACTTGAGCCACTGCAGACCCCTATTTGAGTCGCTATAAATCAATTCTGACTTAAGAACACATAACATAAATTTAAGGATACAATACCAGGACCTACTTACATTATATAGTTGCTCTCTCCTTGCAACAAAAAAAAAAATCTAACTGTTCAACAGATGTTGTTAAAGAGATATGGATGTCTTCTCCTCCATATAATAACAATTACTCGCTGGCAAGCCGATTCTGACTCACATTGACTGACCCTCCTATAGTATTCTAGTCATAAGGCATTCAAGAGTGGTTAACCAGTCCTTCTTCCTCCTCATGGCACTCTGGGACTCTGTAGTTTGCTGAATGCCACGCAGTAAGCCTACAAGCCATATATCCTCTGGGTATCCTTAGCTGGCTCCTCTTCCACAACCTGCAGAAATGGGGCATACCCAAGCAAGTCCTAGGTGTATAGGGAGGAAGATGGCAGACCATTCAATAAGAAACTACCTGTTGAAGGCCATGTGTTCCAAAGGAAGCTGTTGAAGCACACTTGACAGTCTTAAAATCTCTTATGAATATGGGGAAATGAGCCCAAGTAGCCACTGTATAAATCACTTCCAGAGGCGTATCTGCCAAGACTGCAGAAGTAGCTGCTGCCGATTATGGAATGCAGTGATAGGGTTAGGGAAGTACGAGGCCGCATATGCTGGAAATATGCCAACTTTAATTCTCTTGGCAATAACAGAAGGGCACATCTTTTAGGAAGCTGAAAGTTACATTTCCTGAAGGATGACCTATTAATCTCGATTGCCCTTTTAACCAACCTTTTACCAAGCCTTTGTGACTCCTTTTCCAAGGAACTTGTGGAGCATGACTGTTAAGCTCTTCCAGGTTGACTCCTAGTGCCTGGACTGGGCCAAGAAAGTGATTAATCCATTCCTGGGTGGTTCCATCCCACAGATTAAGAATAAGGATGGAAGTGGTAAAGTTCATGCAATTAGGTGCTACAAACATAAGTACAGGTTGGTGAGCTAGATGGATAATACAAGGTGGCATCTTCAGGAAACAGACATTTTACCCTAACATTGCTAATGATTTTGCCAGTTCCTGATTTCCAATGCCACTCTATAATTTAATACAGAGTTTATGCTGGCAGTTAATGCTTGACTTCAAAATGGAGATGTTACCTAATATATGTACTGGCTACAGCTGATAACAGCAGGGAACCTTGGACCAGTTTCTTTAGTGCAGGAGTTCTCAATCTTTTTAAGCTGGGGGCCGGGTCACGCTCACTTAAGACAGCTTTGGGGGCTGGATGGCCATTTTGCCCTTCCTCCACCACCTGGCACTTCCGGGTGTGGTGGAGGAGCCGTGGGACACATTCAGCCCATGGGCCGCAGGTTGAGAATCCCTGCTTTAGTGGCAAGACATGGCTATCTAGAATCCTTGGGTGAGTCAAAGAAATAACTTGTGGTTTGCTGCAAGGTTATTTCTGTGAACTTTTGAAGAGCTGAGCTTGAAGCGAGCTTCAGTTTGCTTTGAATGTCACATTAAACTTCACCATTCCTGCGAAGTTGAGACGCTAACATTTTAGTCAAAAATCTAAGATAGAGGCTGAAATCCAGTAGTAAGTCACAACTAGCGCAGGGCCACTGAATCAATTGGGATCTGATGAGTCAACTCCTCCAGAAATTCCACTGAGTCAATCAGCCAACTCTAGTCAGTTTACTATTGGATTACAGCCAATGATTGTTTTATTATAAACATACATCTGTTTCTTTTCAGTCTTACTGTCACTTTTCAGTGAAAAAAAATTGCCTAAAACTAGGGGGAAATGGTTTAAGAGATCAGCTCTGCAATTGAACAGTCTACAAGAAAGACAAAGGAAGATGTAGTAGTCCACTGTTATACCAAGGGTCTAGGAGCAGTGGTTCCCAAACTTTTTTTGGCTATGCCCCACCTAGGCATTTCTAAAATCCTGATATCCACCCCACCCCCATGACATGTAATTCTTATTATTCAAAAAGTTAACTCCTATTCATGTGGAGGAAGCCTAAAAGGCCATTAACTGTTAATAACTCATTCTCAAATTGCCGCCGCCGCCCCCCCGGGGCATGTGCCCCATGGTGGGAACCATGAGTCTAGAGGCAGACCAAAGCAACATGTGATGTGCAAAACCTATTCGCCAGAATTAAATACTGGCTAACAATATATTATGGCCAATGTGTTTTTCCCTTACCGCAGACTAAGCAAATCCCCACAACGTGCTGCCCATCATTGTCAGCTACAAATTTAATGAGCCAGATGAATGAGAAGCATTTTTATCTATATTTTATCTATATGCAAAGCCAAGTCTCATAGAAAAATTAGTTATGAATTTAGCTGTCATAGAATTTAGTCTGACTTTATTTGTGCATAAATCACAACTTGTGTACAAATGAGCTTGTCTAGTAACTGCCAATATATTCAATCTGTTGTAGGCAGAGAATTTACCACAAATCTCAAGATGCAGCATAGCTGAGAGCAATCCTCCACCCTGAAATCATCCAGTCATAACATGGTAACTGCTTTTCTGAACAATGAATATATCAAAAACAATTTTGATTGAAAACAATTAAAAATTACCACCTGGGATGGATAAGCAGGAAAAGAGCCAAATCATCTGAAAGAAGTATGGTACTGATCATATGCAAACATTGTTCAAAGGATTTCTATATTCCACCCACATTTTAAAATAATGGAAAATACAGGTACAAGTCTTCTAAAAAGCAAAATAATTCTTTATTCCAATGAAACTAGTTAAAATAATAACACAAAAACACTGTGCCCACAATAATGAGTGAATCTTTGAAGCTGTATGTTTCCATATATATTAAGTGAATTTGTTAGTTATAGAGCATCTACAGCCTTAGGGTCAAAATGCACATTCAAGGAGAAGACAGAAATGTCCCCGATCTATAGAGTAACACACCAAGAGAAGCAGGGGCTTAGGAAAGGACATCATCCTTCTCTTGGAGAAAAAATTGTGAGAAAAAGCAGCCAACAAAATGAGCTGCAAAGAAGAATAACTATTGTAATTGCAAGTCATCAGCCAAAACTTTTGCCTGCTGGCTTCTCATATCTATAAAATGTCAAAAGGCTTATTTATTTAATACATGTACACTAGTACCCCGAATAACGTTATGACTTGGTTCCACAAGTCCCGTCGTTATTCGGGTTTTAACGTTGGGCGATACATTGAACACACAATGTTAAAAAAAGCCCTGTTTCCCTGGAGGCTGCAGGAAGCGAGAACATCGGGATTTGAATCCTGACATTTTGGCTTGCTGCTGCCTCCAGGGAGGTGGGAGAACTTTGGAAACAGCTTGGAGCGGGTTTCCCCACCTCCCTGGACCCGGCGGGGGGGTCAGAGCCCCCAAAATTGGTAAAAAAAAGTCCGTTTTTTTTTACCAATTTTGGGGTTTCTGACCCCCCCGCTGGGTCCAGGGAGGTGTGGGGACCCGATCCAAGGTGTTTCTGCGCTTCCCCGACGTCCTGAGCCAGTGCAGGAAGCCAGAATGTCAGATTTCGAATCCCGATGTTCTGGCTTCCTGCACCGGCTCAGGACGTCGGGGAAGCCCAGAAACACCTTGGATCGGGTCCCCACACCTCCCTGGACCCGGCGGGGGGGTCAGAGCCCCCAAAATTGGTAAAAAAAAACATCCGTTTTTTTACCAATTTTGGGGTTTCTGACCCCCCCCCCCCCCGCTGGGTCCAGGGAGGTGTGGGGACCCGATCCAAGGTGTTTCTGCGCTTCCCCGACGTCCTGAGCCGGTGCAGGAAGCCAGAACATCGGGATTCAAATCCTGACATTCTGGCTTCCTGCACCGGCTCAGGACGTCGGGGAAGCCCAGAAACACCTTGGATCGGGTCCCCACACCTCCCTGGACCCGGCGGGGGGGTCAGAGCCCCCAAAATTGGTAAAAAAAACGTCCATTTTTTTTACCAATTTTGGGGTTTCTGACCCCCCCGCCGGGTCTTGGGAGGTGTGGGGACCCGATCCAAGGTGTTTCTGGGCTTCCCCGACGTCCTGAGCCAGTGCAGGAAGCCAGAACATCGGGATTCGAAATCTGACATTCTGGCTTGCTGCACTGGCTCAGGACGTCGGGGAAGCCCAGAAACACCTTGGATCGGGTCCCCACACCTCCCTGGACCCAGCGGGGGGGTCAGAAACCCCAAAATTGGTAAAAAAAATGGACTTTTTTTTTACCAATTTTGGGGGTTCTGACCCCCCCGCCGGGTCCAGGGAGGTGTGGGTACCCGATCCAAGGTGTTTCTGGGCTTCCCCGACGTCCTGAGCCGGTGCAGGAAGCCAGAACATCGGGATTCGAAATCTGACATTCCGGCTTCCTGCACTGGCTCAGGACGTCGGGGAAGCCCAGAAACACCTTGGATCAGGTCTGCCCACCTCCCTGGACCCGGCGGGGGGGTCAGAAACCCCAAAATTGGTAAAAAAAACGGACGGTTTTTTTACCAATTTTGGGGGCTCTGACCCCCCCGCCGGGTCCAGGGAGGTGTGGGGACCCGATCCAAGGTGTTTCTGCGCTTCCCCGACGTCCTGAGCCGGTGCAGGAAGCCAGAACATCGGGATTCGAAATCTGACATTCTGGCTTCCTGCACTGGCTCAGGACGTCGGGGAAGCCCAGAAACACCTTGGATCGGGTCCCCACACCTCCCTGGACCCAGCGGGGGGGTCAGAAACCCCAAAATTGGTAAAAAAAACGGACGTTTTTTTTACCAATTTTGGGGGCTCTGACCCCCCCGCCGGGTCCAGGGAGGTGTGGGGACCCGATCCAAGGTGTTTCTGGGCTTCCCCGACGTCCTGAGCCGGTGCAGGAAGCCAGAACATCGGGATTCGAAATCTGACATTCTGGCTTCCTGCACTGGCTCAGGACGTCGGGGAAGCCCAGAAACACCTCCAGAGAGATCAGAGGACCCGATCTACAGCTGCAGGGTGGCTGGGGAAGCTGACGGGGACTCCCTGTCGGCTTCCCTAGCCACCCGCCCATGCCTCCGCAGCTGTGGGGTGGCTGGGTAAGCCGATGGGGGAGCCCCCCGTCAGCTTTCCAGCCACCCCACCCCTGCCTCCGTAGCTGCAGGGTGGCTGGGAAGCTGAACGGAGAACCCCGTTCAGCTTTCCACCCACCCTGCTGCTAAGAACGACTGTTTCGTGTAACGTTAAAATCGCGTTACTCGATACAAGATTTCCGAAAATCTTGTAACGTTATGCGGATTTAACGATATACGGTACTCGCGTTATACGGGGTATTACTGTACTAAGAAAATATTGCTTTGCAGGAATACTTAAATCTGGGAGTTCTCAGTCTGATAAACAGAGAGGCTATTTTGATGATCTTAGATTGGTTCGATTAATCTGAAAGAGATTTATATTTATAAAATATTGCACTCTTCAGTATGAATTTTCAGATTGGCTTACATTTATAAAGAAGAACCATTAAAATATACAATAAAAACTGCAGCAAAAAGAAATAGCAGAGCCATCATACAAGACTAAAACATATAAATGCCTGCTGATAAGTAAGATATTTACAAGATAAGCCTTCTCAGGAGAATTTCATAAATGGTCACTACAACTCAGACACTTCTCTCTCAAATCAACTCACATCTCTCCTAATAAATAAGGCCCTACCAATTATCATTTCAGTGATCAGTAGATTGCACATAAGCAAGAAAGCAATGCAGATCCTTTAAAAGCCTTGCATTCACATTCTAAAGTGAATTTTTTTGAACAGGCTTCAAGAGCTGCCCATGTGCAACATACTACAATATTCTAATCCAGAGATTACGAGAATAACTGTCTCTGTAACATGGGGTCAGCTCTAGCACACAAAGCAGAGATTACAAGCACTTATTTTATTGATTGATTGTACTTATAGACTGATCCACTGGCCAAAGCTACTCTGTGAATGTGAACTCAACGTCTTTAAGAAATTCAACATCCCAGATATCTCCTCATTCAGATTGCATTTCAATATACAGTCAAACCTCGCTTAGCGAGCAACTTACTTAGCAAAAAACTCGCTTAACGAGCGGGTTTTTCAAAAAGCGAGCTGACTCGCATAGCAAAAATTTTCACTATGCGAGTCACACTTCCCCTATGGAAACACTCACATAGCAAGTGTTTCTATGGGGTGAAACTTGGATAACGAAAAAATTTTCGCTATGCGAGTCCGACTCACATAGCGAAAATATTCGTTATGCGAGTCGGAATTTCCCTATAGAAAACTCGCATAGCGAGCATTTCTATGGGGAAAACTCACATAACGAAAAAAAAATGCTATGCGAGTTTTTCCCCTTAAAAAGCTCGTTATGTGAGTTTTCCCATAGGAATTTTCACTACATGAGTCTGACTTGCATAGCGAAAAACTCGCATAGCAAACAGCCTCGCAGAACGAATTAAACTCGTTATGCGAGGTATGACTGTAGTAGTGGTTCAGACATACAGTACTCAATATACCAGTCCAGCAGAAGACCATGGGCAGAGATATTTCTGGAACTTTTCCAGAGGCTGGAGACCATGGAGATGATACAAAACACAGTGGGACACCTTATTCCTAAAGACAGCAGCTTTCTGCCATTTACTGAACATAATGTAAGATGGTGGTCTTGATTCCTACAAATCCATAATGGAGTTGGGAGTCTACAAACTTTCAAGTATGATTTCATACTGAACTGCAAATACTAACCAGATAAAAATCTTCCTCACACAAAACTCCTTATTAAGTAAGTACAGGCTATACAACAATCCTAATTACATGAGGTTCATGTTAAATAAAACATCATCTGGAAACCTTGCCAAACACACATAGACAAATTCTAAGAAGCCAAGGTTAAAGTGGCACCTGAATAATGAGGTCAGGAAATATCACTACTGGATTTAATTTCAAAACTAACTAAAATGTCTTCCCAGCACTATCACTCTAGAAAAACACATACCTGAAACCCCAACCAAAATTATCAAACTATGAACATTAAAAGCATTGCTATAATGTCCTTTTTTACTATCATTAATTTGAAAGTTAATACTTCTAAAATATTTGGATAGAAAAGAAAAGCAAGACACCTACTATACCCACCCACCCCACTCACCCCTGGAGACACAGGGACATATGTGGAAAGCACCCCTGAGATAATCATGATAATCTCTATATTGATCAATGGAGCCTGTTCTGAGATGTCAGATTTTGGGGAAAGATTAACAGCTAAATAATGAAAGTGAGAATGTGTGCATTTCAACTTTCACTACAAATGCACTGGAAAATAATAGCTACAATTACAAGAAGCTTAATTTAACAAGCAAACCAATATTTTTAAACAAAGCATCTGATAACAAACTGCAATAACAATGCTTAATCATATTTGGTTCATATTGTGATTTATTACCTTGTTAAAATCACACAATAAGACTATTTCTAGATGGTGAGAGCAAATGCCATGCTAGGCCTTCTCCTCATATCCTGAAGGCATCTGACAACTACTGGTGAAACTTCTTTATCATTATTAGACAGAAGATGGCCAAAACATTTTAACCATGGCTTAACAAAATGCAAACAATATTTGTGAATAAATATAAATACAGGATCCTATCTGAGTTTGAGGCTAATCTTTAATTACCATTTAAACTGCTCAGTAAGCCTAAATTAATCACAGCAAAGTGCTAACAATACTAGTTATCAAAACAATGTCCTTATTACTCCTTACTGAAACAAGAAGAATGAGGGAGAAAAAACAAACAGACTTTCTACAACCAGAATGGATGGATTTGATCAAGTCACATCACTGATTAAATGTATGTAAGACTCTGGAAGAAAAAAAATCTGACTGCAAAAGCTAAACGTTTAAGTGTCACCTTTCTAGAGAGTTTACAATATGATTATATGAGCACCTATGAAAAAGCAGACTCACAACTGATTTATTCAAATTGCACTAGAAGCTACTTGTGCACCAGCAGATTTCCAATGCACAAATAAGGCAAGAATGCCACAATGGAGGAAACTGTTCCATCTAATCTGGGAAATTCATCCTATTACAGGAGCAAATTATTATTTAAATATAGGTGCATGTTTTTCAAAAAGTATTCCTGTACTGTGAAGAGAGAAATCACTATTGTGAAGATGACGTGTCTTCCACATACCATTTAAGTCATAAGTTTTCAATTCCAGCAAATCGGTAGCCCTTAAAATATTTTGGGGCAGAATTCCCACAATCCCTTTTCATTGGCCATTCTGCACAGGGCTCGTAGGAATGGCAGATGAACATATCTAAAGGGTCAAATATTCCCCACTCCTAAATCAGAATGTTTAACTCTCCTGAATCACCTGAACAGCAGCGCTAGAAATCTAGAAGCCTCTTCTTTGTTTCTTTCTACTGAAAAGTAGAAAGATAAGTAAATCTTGTTCAAAACATCCAGGCTAGATACAAAATCTAGCTTAGCATAATGTATTGTGTTATTCACATTAATACCAATTACTGGAGAATTGTGTCAGCTCCAAATACCTTTCATTATGTCAACAGGAACACTACAAAAGATGGAACACTAACTTTAGAAAACTAGAGCACATGTCACTAGGTTTTTGGCTTAAGTGCAATTTTAGAAATAGTTTATATATTTTATTTATAAATATTTTCTCCCACATTCCAAAAGATACTGTTCAAGGAGACAGTTCATAAATTTGGAAAAAGTCCTTTAAAAAAAGAAAGGAAAACTCAGCATCCAACAGTCCTCCCATGTTCCACATATAACATGTTTTAAGTAGTTCCCACTCAGTGAATCAGTGAGAGGCGCCAATGTCCAACTAAGATTCCAAAGCTGAAGTCTAATGATACTACAGTTAACGTAATTAATGCGTTCTCCAGGACATTTCTTACAGCGAAAATTACTGTACCCGAATTTCTCATAGCAATGCATTAAATGCAATTTCCCATAAGAATGCAATGAAAACCAAAATACTTTAACCAAAATGCATCTTATTTATTTATTTATTGGTCACATTTTTATTGCAGCCCAATCGGAAAGTGACTCTGGGCAGCGTACAACACTTCTATCACAAAATGCATAAAAACACCCATCTTAAAACTATAAGAAGCCTTAAAAACACTAAAATACTCCCCAGCCCTAATTAAAATGAGAGCAGTCCCCTTATATAAGCCAGCTGGGGGTGGTGGTTAATTAATTAATTAATTAATTTATTCATTCATTCATATTTCTCCACCACCTTTCTCACCGAAGTGACTCAGGGCAGTTTACAAGTAATAAAAAAATGAGAATAAAACACAAACATATCTAAAAATCTCAAATACAAAACTGTTAAAATTAAAATTTAAAAAGATTACAAGTGCACCAAATGCTACATCTTACTAATCTTATTAATTAAAAAGTAGAGGGAGAGAGGGGCTCAGATCATCCACCACTTCCCCACACCTGCTTTGCCAGCCAGGTTTTGAGCTCTCTCCTGAAGGGCAGCAACTCTATCTGGAGAAAAAGCTCAGTTGGCAAGAGGTTCCACAGGGCTGGACCAGAAGCAGAAAAGGCTCTCATTCTGGTGCTAGAGAGACAAGCCTCTCTAGCTGATGGTGTTTTTAAGGAACCCCTCTGGCCCACTCTTGTGTAGTATCCTGGATTACTACAAGTAGGGCTTTAAAAGTCATCACCAGCACCTTGAATTGCACCCAGAGGCACACTGGCAACCAATGCAGCTCCCGTAGTAGGGGTGAGGCATGGGCATAACGTCCACACCCCATCACCACACAAGCAACCCCATTTTACACCAGCTGCAGCCTCCATATGGTCATAAGAGCAGCCCCATGTAGAGCACATTACAATAATCCAGTCTGGAGGTGACCAGAGCATGTATGACTGAAAGCAAGGAGTCCCGGTCCAGGAGCAGGTGTAATTGGCGAATGACACGAAGTTGTGCTAAAACTCTCCTGGCCACGACTGCCACCTGCTCATCGAATGCACTGAAAACCAATTCATCCATAAATTCTGTAAACCAAGCCACTATTTTCTATGGATTTGCTTTTGTTATGCGATTTTTATGTTAACCAAGCCGTTTGTTAACCAAGGTTCCACTGTACATGTAACTGCCATCCTCAATGCACAGCTTCAAACAGCTCAGGAATTATTGGATCCCATGCTAGTTGTCATGCCTAGACTTCAGTGGAACCATTTCTTCGGATAGTCTTAGTCTTTTGTCTGCATCTGCATACAAAACTACAGGGAAAAGTTGGGTCATTAGGTTACTGGTAAAGTATAGTCAAAGCAATGGTATTCTCGGTGTCAATGTATGGTTATGAGAGCTGGACCATAAGGAAGGCTGAATGCAGAAGTTGTGGTATTGGAGGAGAATTTTGAGAGTACCCTAGACAGCAAAGAGATCAAATAAGTTGATCTTGAAGCAAATCAACTGACTGCTCCTTGGAAGGGCAAATATTGAAGATGAAGTTAAAGTACTTTGGACACCAAATGAGAAGAAAGGATTCAAGGAGAAGGGGGTAGCAGAGGATGAGATGGCTAGATGGCATTGTTGACGCAATGGCTGCAGAGCTGAACAGGGCTGCGGAGGATGGTGGAGGAATGGGGTGCCTGGCGTGCATGGGGTCGCAAAGGGTTCGACTCGACTACGCAAATGAACAACAAAAAAAATATGGCTTCTCCAACTGGCAGTGTTACTGCTGCATTTTCCAAACTATGTTCAACAGAACAGTGGTAGACTTCAGTTCCCAGAAGCCTAAGTCTGACTGCTCAATACTTTGGGGAATTGAAGTCCAAAAACCAAAGATTGGGAAACATTGCAAGCCTTAGCCTCAGACATGGCCTCACAGTCCAATTCCCAGATCATTCTCAGTTCTGGAAAATAAATACATGATCAACTACATGCAAAACATACGTCCTACAATAAACCATGGCCCTGTTCCCCAAAGAATATATTTTGGATTCTGCTTTTTTGTTGTTGTTCAGTCGATTCTGCTAGATGTAGTCATATTCCATTCATAAACTTCTACTCTAATTTGAAGAGTAAGCCTAAACATTTCTAAACATGAAGAAAAGGATATGATAAATTCTTGCTTGGACTATACCACTTGAAATATGGAAAGGGTGTGGTGAACACACATCCATCATGAATCACACTTGAACACTCCCTTGTACCAAGAAACCTCACTGGAAAAAATGTACAATTTTCCTCATGTATACTACATGCACAAGAGTAATGGAGAAACATTCACTGTAGGACCTATGTTTTGCACATAATTAGTCATGTATTCATTTCCTACCTCCCAGATTATTTCATGATATGTTCCTAAGAGAAATCTAACATGTTTTTTTCCTTCGTGGTAATTTTTTTTGGCAGAATTTTTTTTTTAAAGGACAGAAGTATATCCATCATTTATCTTTGAAGAGTTAAAGCCAGGATGGATAAAAAGCAACATTTTAAAAATTAAAAGCAGATTTTAAAATTTGAATTGGATTTTTTTTTAATAAAAAACTTCTTGAGGAAAAAAATATCTAAAGATAGTTTTTCAATTTAGGATACATTTTAGTCCAAAAGTTATTCACCATGAAATAAAGATTAGTTTTTAATTATGTAGCATGAGGCTGTATATTCATGCAATAATTTTTAGGTAAATCAACTCCATTAATCCTTTCACATAGTCATGCTCTTCTAGGTTTTTGTAACATTATTGAACAATGTTTTAATCGATCTATGGACCACAGTGCCAAATAATCTGGCCCCTGCCCTCGCTCCAGCCACCACTGCCAGAACCAGCCACGGACTCACTTATGGCTGTTGTAAATGTGTTTATGACATCTACAGACTCATTTACGGCAGCCATAAATGGCCGGGGGACCACCAGTCCAGCCCCCTCAACTGTCTGAGGGAGAATGATCTGGTCCCGGACTGAAAAAAGTTGGCAATCCCAGATCTAGAAGATATTATCACAGATGCTTAGTTTTACAGTTTTCAAAACTGAATTGTGTCTTCAGTGATGCCTCTTCTTCACAGCAAAATGTTATAAAATAAACATAAAGAGTTGGAAAAAATACCTTCATCCCATTGTTCTTTTGCAAATCTATATACAGTAAAATCTTGCATAAAGAATACATCGCTTAGAGAGTAACTCGCTTAAAGAGCAGAATTTTCTCTGAATGGTCACTTCACTTAACAACTAAAACCAACAAAAAACTCGCTTAACAAATAAATCAGGGTTCACAATCCCCCCCACAAGGAGTCACAATTGGTCACTTACAATGGTGTTTCGCTTAAGGAGCAAACTCGCTTAAAGAGCAACCCTGTGGAACGTATTATGCTCTTTAAGCGAGGTACAACTGTATACAGAATCAGCTTCTTAAATGCTAAGGTTTAAAAAATTCTATTAACATGGTTGCTGGTGGAATAGATCAGCACAAGAAAGGGGAGTGTGAGGAGGGAGAGCAAGTAGTAAAAATGAAAGTGTAACTTTTGAACAAAATACTCCACAAGTCTTTGGATCTTTTTGTATATAGACTGTGGTTTATGTTATTCTTTCCTAGAAGCGAAAACCTATAATGCTAGCAGGCTGTAAAAGACCCCAGGGTGGAAATATTTAATGAAGTTCCTCTGCCTATGGGTAAGGCAGACATGCACGCAAAATGTAAACACTACAACAACAAAATGCAAGTCTGTTAGCCCAAATGAAATAACATCACAAAAATCACTGTGATAAAGAAAATAAAATTAACATATTTGAACAGGCACATCTTCAGGTTAACAAATGTTTTCATTTCATCATACTTCTTAAAGATTGTCTTGAATAACTGTTGCATTTGAGCAAAATTATATTTGTTATTATTACTGTATGTTACTGTCATTTTGAAAGAGTTGTTATGAAGAAATAAAGAGTTGAAACATGCAAATATGCCTTTTTAGGCAGTACTGAGTTGCAAGGAAAACAATGAGTAATACTAAATAAGTATTATATACCAAATAAGTATTTGGTATATAAAGAACATGCCTGTAAGTTTCATTCTTTGTCTGATGAAGTGGACTTGATCCATGAAAGTTAACAATAAAAATATAGCAGTTAGTCTTTAAAGTGCTACTGTGTTTTTTATTTTATTTTATTTATTTTGTTTTGTTTTCTGAGATGACTAAATAAGTAGAAATTGTATAAATAACATTGACTTTGTTTAGAGAAATACAGTAAAACCCCTACTTAAACAAAAAGTCTGTTCTGTAGGCTTTTATGTAAATCGGTTTTTTACTTAACTCAAAGCAAACTCATAGGAAAAATGATTTTTTTTTACTTAACTTGAAGCAACCCCATAGGAAAAAATTTTTATGTAAATAGAAGCAACCCCATAGGAAAAATGATTTTTTTCATGTAACTTGAAGCAAACCCACAGGAAATTGTGTTATGTAAATCAGGATATTTACGTAATTCAGGACATGGTTTTAGTGCAAAAATCATTACGGTAAGTAAGTCGAGTTTTATGTAACTTGAGGCATATGTACCGTAAGTTGGCTAGGAGGTGCAGCAAATGAACACTGTAGCCATATCTTGTTAGCTTTGTATCCCCCCCCCCCCTGCTTTTCTAAATGTCTTTTCATTTTGGATACATTGGCAGTATTGTAGTGACCATCCTTGGCTGGCGGAAATGGTGTGGGGTAATGATGGCTTATTGCCACCTCCCCACTGGCTTATTTAACATCTTACACTTACCCTTTTATTCCCCTTACTACTTTACTTAAAGGAATGAGATGTTGTTTTAAATTGTTTAAAATTTGTTTTTTAGAGTTTTTAACTATGTATTGTATATTGATTATAATCTGTCCTCAGTTGCCTGTGCGAGCAGGGCGGAATATAAATTAAATTAAATCAAATCCTCCTATTCTACAGTTTCAGAGTTATCTGTCAGGGTAGTGTTTCAGCCACACCATATACATCACACATTCACAGTATATCACCTAAGACAGGGGTCACCAACCTTTTTAAGTCGGGGCCTCAGTAACATTCCCTCAGACAGTTGAGGGGACTGAACTGGTGGTGGTGGTGGTCATCCCCCCCCCCCAGTTTATAGCTGCCATAACTGTATCCTTGGCTGATTCTGGTGACATCAGCTAGAACAAAGGTGGGAGCTGGATTATTTAGCACCACAGGCCAAATCTGTCCTGTGGGCCATAGGTTGCCTACCTGATCTAAGATATAGAAAAAAGCCAACCATCCAGAAATATACTACAGATAAAGTTTATGATAACCTAGATTAGAAAATTGAGTTATTGCAGCTGATTTTTAAAATTGTACAGTTTCTTTATGTGACAAACTCTTCTTTCCATCTGATTGAAAACCCACACTTCATTAATATGGTTGCGGTAGCTCAGTGGTTAAGAAGCTCGCCTTGTTAGCTGGAAGACTGGCAAGTCAGCAGTTTAAGATCCAGGTACTGCATGATGGATTGAGCACCAGTATCTGTTCCAGCTCTTGGGAACATGAAAGGAACCTCATTTGGGCTTCCCTGAGCGGAGGTTCTTCCACAAAAATCTTTTCAACCCAGAATAATTTTGGACACGAAATCATCATCATCATCATCATCATCATCATCATCATCATCATCATCATCATCATCATCATCATCATCATCATCCACTCAGCAGAACAAATGTTGTGGGGAACAGTTGGATAAAATGTATGACAGAGAAATTGAGCAATGTGCGACAGCTATAGAGAGTAAAGTTGGTAACCTAAATCTAGATACAGTACATGGAGTAATGTTCACAATGATCCTGTTGCATGTGCTTGTATAACGATAGAAGGGAATGTCTTCCTTGCAGAAACAATTGATACATCAGGAAATGCACTCAGTATAATGCTTATAAGAAGTTGAAGTCAAAGCTATCACAACATGTGAACCAAAATTCAAATGTCTAGTATGGTACACAGATTGGTCACATACAATACTGTCAATGTATCCAAAATGAAAAGACATTTAGAAAAGCAGGGAGGGAATACAAAGTTAACAAGATATGGCTACAGTGTTCATTTGCTGCACCTCCTAGCCAAAGACTTTGGTGTTCCAGAAATAAAGACTAATGTCATTGAAATTGCTAAATGTCCCTTAACAATCATTCTGCACCAATAGCTCTGAAAATAATGGGTAGTACCAAAATAACACTCCCACAAGATATTAGATGGAACTGTCAGTAGCTGACTGTTTTGAACACTATATCAAAAACTGACCTATTCTGATGACTTTGTGAAGAAAATCAAGAGAAAATAGTTCCTCAAGATTGGGTTTAAGAGAAACATATGCTGATCATCCTGAAATTCATTTCTAAAACTTTAAACAAAATACAAAAAATAGTTTTAATTGCTAATGGTGCTGAAATCTGCAAGGAACTGGGTGAGCACTTTAAAACAAAACTACATGCTGATAGAATTCAACTAGTAAAGGTTTCCCTTGCTTGAAATCCAGTAGTATCCAACTCTAGGGTTCAGTGCTCATCTGTTTCAAAGCTGAAAAGCCAGCACTGTCTGCTTCTGCACACATTTCCATGGTCATGTGGCAGGCATGACTAGACACCGGACCGTACGAAATGCTGTGAAAACTTCTCACCAAAGTGGTTCCCATTTATCTACTTGCAATTTCTTGCTTTTGAACTGCTAGGTTGGCAGGAGCTGGGACAGGGACAAGAGCTTGATTTGTCCTGTAGTACTCGGGAATCAAACTGCTGACCTCCCACCTTCCAGTCAGCATCTTAGCCACTTGAGCCACTACACACATTAAAAAATCAACTACACACATTAAAAAATGAATGGGACAAGCAATATCTCCTCATTTTCTTGCAAATATTGTCAATACCTGGTACCAGGATCAAACCTTAAATGCTGAGGAAGATGAGTTCACTATGACTAGGGTATCCTGCAATCATCCATCTGTATTTCTAACTATAATAAACCTCAGAGCTAGGGATGAACAACTCAAGAATGGTTATGTTTTTAAATAAAGTTATACCAGTGAACTGGTAAAAATTGCTTAAGTACTTGAATTTAGAGACTGCTGAACTAATTCACTTTTAACAGAAGTAGCTCCTTCTGCTGGCATAAAAATAAAATTCTCTTCCATTGGACTGATGCATTTTAAATTGAGAAACTGTTTGGGATCTAATAAAACAGGAAGGTGGTGTTTCTTTTCCAGATTATTAACAAACAAGATGTTTTATTTATTTATTTATTTATTTAGATTTATTATCCCGCCCCAATCAGGCAAACCTGACTCTAGGCAGCTTACAAAAAGAAAAAGATCACACATTAGTGGAAAACAAACTAAACAATCCCACTATACCCCTACAAATTCGGACATTAAAACCTAAGGTTCAATATTAATTTTAAAAAATTAAACTATAAATTTACAAAATACTAAAAAGTTTAAAAAGTTTAAAAGAGCAAGAGAGGGGTGGCTGTCCCATCAGATCAGCCACCCAACATGGGACCCCATATTACTGGAGCCCCACACCTGCCATGCCAGCCAGGTTTTTAGGCCCTTCCGAAAGGGCAGGAGCTCTGTCTGTAGACGTAACTCAGTTGGCAGGAGGTTCCAAAGGGCCGGGGCGGCCACGGAGAAGGCCCTCCTTCTGGTGCTAGAGAGATGCGCCTCTCTAGCTGATGGAATGATAAGAGAGCCTCTCCGATCCACCCTGGTGGGACGGACAGATGTTCTTGGGGTGACGCGGTCTCTTTAAGTATCCTGGCCCACTACCATGTAGGGCTTTAAAGGTAATGACCAGCACCTTGAATTGCACTGGAGACATACTGGCAACCAGTGCAGCTCCTGAAGTAATGGTGAGGCACGAGCATAATGCCCGCACCCCATCACTACCCGAGCAGCTGCATTCTGGACCAGCTGCAGCCTCCGAATGGTCACCAAGGACAGCCCCATGTAGAGCGTGTTACAGTAATCAAGTCTGGAGGTGACCAAAGCATGTGTGATCATGAGCAAGGAGTCCCGATCTAGGAGTGTTACGTTTCTCCTGTGTGTACTGGGCTGATAGCTAAAAATATATATTTTATTCAGCTACATCACTTGACAGACATAGATGTTTAAACATATATTTACAAGAATATATGTGCTATTAATTTTTTTTTTGTTTAGAATAAAAAAAAGAGTACAATAAGGCTGTATATTGTTACCCTGCTTATTTAACTTATATGCAGAGTACATCATGTGTAATGCAGGGCTGGATGAATCACAAACCGGAATTAAGAGTACTAGGAGAAATAACAACCTGAGTAATGCAAATGACACCACCCTAATGGCAGAAAGGGAAGAAGATTTAAAGAGCCTCTTGATGAGAGTAAAAGAGGAGAGTGCAAGAGTTGGTTTGTCAACATTAAAAAAAACCAAGTTCATGGCATCCGACCCTATCACTCCCTGGCAAACAGAAGAAGAAGAAATGGAAGCAGTGTAAGACTTTACTTTCTAAGATCACTGCAGACGGTGACTGCAGCCATGAAATAAAAAGATGCTTACTCTTTGGGAGGCAAGCTATGGCAAACCTAGGCAGCATAATAAAAAAGAGACATCACCCTGCTGACAAAAGTCCACATAGTTAAAGTGAGGGTCTTCCCAGTAGTAATGTATGGCTGAGACAGCTGGACAGTAAAAAGCAGATTGAGTATAATCCTACCTTCGAGTTGGTCTTTGTGTTCATGAGAAAGGGAATGGGATTAGGATTCCACCATGTTTGCAAAAAGAGGGGAAATTAGAATGTTTCTGAAGACCACGCTTGGGGTAATACTGTGCCTTGGAGTGCTAACATGTTATTCCTCAGGAATGCATTCCAGGCCTTATCACAGCAGGTGCCGACCCCTTAGCCAGCTCTGAAACTCCCTGAGGCATTCCAAAGGGAGATGGGGAAAGAAGGATGGGGAAAGCGGGCGTGAAGAATCAGTGAAGGGGGGACACCTCCCAGACTTCCTTATAGGAATGCTGAATGGTTCCATCAGAAGACTGACAGCTAGTCTCAGGCAGATGGGTTCCAAAGTGAGGAATCAGGTATAAAGGCAAAAACCTATTTGTGTGTGCCAGTGCCCTCTCTCTCCCCCCCCCCTCCCCGCTTGACTCCAGTTCCTGGATGGATATCTAATTTACGTCATGTAGCCATGTGTTAGCTTACAACAGGGGTGCCCAAACTTTTTGGGCCGTGGGCCGATCATGGGGTTCAGGAAGCCGGTCACTAAGACCCGGGGGCTGGGTGTGGCTCCTGACGCCAATTCATCCGGCCCGCGAAGCCCTCGTTGCTCCTGGAAGCGGAAGTAAAACGGGCCGAATGAATTGGCATCGGAGGCCGCACCCGGCCCCCGGGCCTTAGTTTGGACACCACTGGCTCACAGAATAACAGAGCCCTGTTGGCTCCAAATTAGACAGGTTTCTTATTTTCTGCAGTCTTGTACTGAAAAAGTTCCTATTTGCTGGAGAATCCTTTTTGCTTTTGTAACTTTGAAATGTAACCATTTTTCTACAATATATTTACAAAGAAATGAACTGACTTTTTCCTTCTCACTACTGACCTTACAGTCTGACTCAGGTCAGACCTTGTGGGGAGCCAAGCTAAATTTATTCATTTACTTATTTATTCAGATTTATATTGCCGCCCATTCCCCGAGGTGACTCAGGGTGGCCCACAATCAAAACAGCAACACTACAGTAAAAAATATAAAAAAACAACCTCACAAAAAAAAAACAAAGCAGAACACAGACTAACTCCCATCAGGCCGTTGTTGTGGGCCCAGAGGAGGGGGCGATGTTCTCAGCTGCCTGCTAGGCCATGGTATCTTCTCCCTCAGGCCTTAGTTGTGAGCCCACAGGAGGGCTGGTTTGCTTAAATCTTGGTTTGCTTAGCTTCCAGGTGGCAATCCAGGTAGTTCCCATCTCACCTTTGGGCAATTAAGCCAAGGGTAACCTAACAACCATAACAAAAGCTGAACGCAGAAGAATAGATGCCTTTGAACTGTGGTGCTGGAGAAGACTTTTTAAAGTCACTTAGATAAGGAGGTCAAATCAGTCTGTCCTAAAGTAAATCAACCCTGACTGCTCCTTGGAAGGACAGATACTGAAGCAAAAGCTCAAATACTTTGCCCACCAAATAATAATTTTGTGTCAGAAATTATTCTGGATTGAAAATATTTTTGCTGGAGAAACTCTGCTCAGGGGATGCCTGAATGAGGTTCCTTTCATGTCCCCAAGAGCTGGGATGGAGACGGGCGCTCAATCCATCATGCAGTACCCAGGTCTTGAACTGCCGACTTGCCAGCCTTACAGCTAACAAAGTGAGCTTCTTAACCACTGGAGAAGGCCCTGATGCTAGGATAGATTGAAGGCAAAAGAAGAGGCAGCAGAAGATGAGGTGTTAGACAGCATCATTAATGTGGTGGCTATGGATCTGGGCAGACACTGGAGGATGGCAAATGACAGAGGAGCCTGGCATACAGTAGTCCATGAGGTGACAAAGGGTCGGATTTGATTGTGCAACTGAACAACAACAACAAATCTTTTGAATAATTTTACTTAACTAAAACAATTTGTTATTAAGGTAATGATTATATTTCTCCTTCTAATAAAGTACAGTAAGAAAGTTATGCAAATAAGAATGATTAACCTAATAACAAAAGATAGATCACTATGAAATTATTACAAAGAACTATTATATGTTTCCATTAGTACTGTATACCCTAACCAACAATTTTTATGTAAAGTCAAACCTCGCATAAAGAGCACTTCGCTTAAAGAGTAACTCGCTTAAAGAGCAGAATTTTCTCTGAATGTTTGCTTCGCTTAACAAATAAAACCAACCAAAATCTCGCTCAACAAATAAATCGGGGTTCGCAATCCCTCCTCCGCCCCCCACAATTGGTCATTTACAATGGTGTTTCGCTTAAAGAGCAAACTCACTTAAAGAGCAACCCTGTGGAACGCATTATGCTATTTAAGCGAGGTACAACTGTATCTGTAAAACTGCTCTGAAAAGTTGTTATTCTAAAAATTAAAACATCATCTAGTTAATATTAAAATTATACCAGCAAGAATTAGTCTTTATGTAGCAAACCATGCTTTAAATCTTTTAATTACTAGTGATTTAAATTATGATTGAAATTAATTTGATTTAAATCAAATCCATTCTGAAAGCTACACAGGTAAGAATGATCAGAAACCCAAGAAACTAACCACAGCACATATGCTGGAAATCCCAGAAAATCAGTGTCTCTTGTCAGATTTCCTCTTAAGACTCATGTAGGCCTGTAATACACCTGCTTAGTCACTGTAACAATTTAATTTAGAGTTTAAATTTCATTTCTGGAACATGACACATCAAATCCCCCTATAAATAACTGCCTGATAGGCACTAAAGCCATAACTGCAAGGCAGACAGTGATCTAAAGTGATGGAACTCAAGTACTCTCCTTTATATCTTGTCTGTTGTGACTCATTATGCTCACAGAGGCAAGAGAAGCAATATCCATTGAAATCTGGTAGTACTGTGCTTCAAAGAGGAAGCTCCATTTACCGTGTATACTCGACTATAAGTTGTCCCAAATATAAGTTGAGATATATTTGGGATGAAAAATGCAGCAGCTGCTAGTGAGTTTCATTAATTGAAATACATGAAAATACACTAAAATTAATTAATTTAGGAAATTGTGTGGATATGTTAAGTGTTTACGCTGACCAGAGTATACGTTGAGTCTCATTTTGGACCTCATTTTGAGGGCTAAAAACCCAACTTATACTTGAGTATATATGGTATTTAACCTACAGCCAAACTCCCTATAAGGCAGGGATTCTCAACCTGCAGCCCATGGGCCAAATGTGGCCTGTGTCACCATGTCATGTGGCCCACCACCATCTCCACAACACTAGGAAGTGCCATGTGGTTTAGGAAGGGCAAAATTGCCATCCACCCCCCAAAACTACCTGACGGAGCATGACCCGGCCCCTGGCTTAAAAAGGTTGAGAACTGCTATAAGCAATTGGCAAGCATTAATCCAAAAACCTCAACTAGAAGAAACTTACCGACAAGAGACAGAAATCTGTAAGGCCTCAGCACCATCACCTTGCTGACTAACATAACAGTTCATGAACAAAAGGTGATCTGTACAAAAAGTGTTTGTCTTTAAAGTTTCCAAAGGTAAAAATCCATGTACATCTTACAATTGGATTCGAGTGTGGGAATGGAAGCCCTTTTTAAAAATATAACCTTCATATTAATTATTTATTAGGCTGTTTGCAACTTCAATGAAATAGTTGAAGATGGACAGCTCTTTCAACTCAATTTTCGGTTCAAGATTTTTCTAATTCTCAGAAGCTTTTGACAGCTTCTGAGGGTGTTTTCTTATTCAGAGAAAAAGCAAGGCTCAGTATTATAATAGCAAATCACTTAAATTCCAAACACACATCAAGGGAACCCAGGTCATGTTTGGTCATCTCCCATGGAACTCCAGAAAAGAAATTAAAAGATGGAATATTTTGTTACTTCTTCCAAGGTATACATTTTGATCACATGCAACACTTGCTAATCTTGTTGAACATCACTACCATCTCAAGTTAATATGCAAAGTAGAACATTCAACAGCAGACAGTAGTTGTGCATTGAAAGGTAACAGCAGCAGAAGACATCTTTCAAAATATTTGCCTTTTTTACTGTCTTTTCTCTCAGGAATCTCTGACGAGTGTCTATGAAGCCTTGGGTTCTAACCAAAACATGGACTTGCCAGAAGTAATCTATGGTCTTTGCTTATTTGAAAGTTTAACAGCAGCTAAAATTGCTATTTAAAAACTCTTGAAGGCATAACATTTTTTGCAGCAATACAATTCATTTACCTGATTAGACCTGAAGCTAAGCAACTCCTAAGTGCTAAAGGATGAATTTTCCTCATGTGTTATGTAAGTAATCTAATGAATTTAAATATGCATGGTCTATTCATGGCTGCTAGAGTTAAAAAACCAAAAACAATACCAGGGCAAAGAGAGACAACGTTCAATGTTTCCACAACGTTCAGATTAGAAGTCTTTCAAATATCACGTGACCATTTGGGGGGGGGAGGGTGTCAACCAAAAGTCACCGAAAGTCACAAAGGGGGGCAGGGGGTTCGGGTCACTCCAATTAAAACAAAAAACCTTGGCCAGGTGGAAGTCCGGGGGTGGGGCGGCAGGGGTCCTCAGGCTCCGGGAGGGCCATGCATCTGCCATTTCTGTTCAAATCTGAGAAACCAGAGAAACCACGTGATTTTGGGGGGGAGGGTGTCAGTCAAAGGTCATGGAAAGTCACAAGGGGGAGGGAGTCAAAAAGTGGCCTATTTTAGGCCACGTGGTATTTGTAAGGCCCCTTAACACTCCTAGCAATTTATTTTTTGCTACTGAATGTAAACTGCAATTCTACACATAAACCCATAAGAGTTAATTCTTTTAAGGTGCACTAAAAAGCACCCCAGGAGCAAAAACAACTTTTTCTATATGTAATGAGATGGCCTCCTATTAATTTATCCTAGTTAGTTACCTAACAGCTGCATTCTGCATTAACTGCAATTTGACCAGGGCTCAAAAGCAGCTTACACACAAAACACTGCAATATTCTAAACAGGGATTTCTTATGAACAGACATGGCCAAGCTATTCTTTTGATAACATAAAGCTGTTGAGAAATTTGGCATCACATCAGGGCTCAGAAATTTAAGAAGAACACATCAAAGACATAAGACACAAATGGAGAAGGTAAGGACTGGAAACTAATTTTCTCCTAATCTTTAATGGACTCCCTGCATCCATTTAAGAAAGTATTTTAATAGCTTACATCCAATGTGACATGTCTCAAAGTGTTTAACAGGCAAAACTTGTAGTATCATGGAAAACCATTACAGTACTATAACTAGCATTCAATATTTGAGCAGCATTAATTTGGGAGTTTAACCCTTTTACAATACAATGGAGACCGTCAAGTTTTTCTACACATTGCTCTCAGAGAGTTACTCATCTTCCACATCTGTCCATGAAACACTGCCTAATGAAACCCTACACTGTGGCAATGATGACTAACATTAAAGATCACACCCTTACAATACAGGGCACAGAACACAAAAAAGTGCCAGCTAACTTTACTGTAACAAAACTAAAAGGCAGAGAGTGTTTATCTTTAAAATAGTGGCTCAGCTTCACACTAGAGATCTGAATCCCAATACAGTAAAACCTCATATAACACTAAAACCTGGTTCCACAAGTCTTCGTGTTATATGATTTTTAGTGTTATCTGATCCTCTATGGGATCCATAGAGATACATTGTAACCACACAGGCTTTTGGGGTTATCTGAAGCATCCCATAGGATCTTAATGTTATCTGATGCAATTCTTCCCCGCAGATTCCTTGATGTTATGCAATTTTAGTGTTATTCGATACTAATGTTATATGAGGTATTACTGTATCCCAATTCTACATCTGGCAATACATCACTATACTATAAGCACAGGCTCAACACAAAATATGCAGAAGTCTGTTCCCACAACCTTTCAGTTTCTTGCTCAAGCTCAGGGTGCATAGATTGTAATATTATATTGCATTACATTTTTCTTTTCCCCTTATGTTTAGATATATTGATTGTATTAACTGTATTGTGTTATAATGATATATTTATATTTATGTTTCATGTTGTAATATTGTTGTTTCACAGAATGTTATATTTGTGTGTAATAATAATAATATGTCACCCATATATGCCACAAGGTACTTTAACAAACACACTCCTGTATTACAAATCTGTCTCCTCCCAACTGTCCTCTAGTCACATAAACTTCCCCCAAATGAAGACTGAAATAAAAATTTATGTTAACCTCCTTTGGCTGTGTGGATTAATATAGGGATACAATGCACTACAAAGACTGTTGAAAATTGTATGTATTTCACAGTATTTAATATGGCCAGTAAATTAAAGTTTTAGGTCATTCTAAAGTCAATGGAAACTGATGTAGAAGAGTAGTACCTACAAACAGAAGACTGAAATAATCACCCCATTTTGAACATTTGTTTATGGGCTTGCAAGTCACTCCAGCAGCCAGATATGCTAAGCTGGTCGACAAGTCTATCAGTTTTTGGTGACATTGCAATGATACATCAAATCAAGGAGTCTTAGAGTGAAGGACAAAACTGGCTCTCACAGTGATACTCTAACTATTAAGTCAGGTAGCTGTTTACATAAATAAGAACTTAGAGCAAAAGTAACTACCCAACGCATTCACAGAGAACATAAAGTTCTATGGGGAGAAAGAAAAACACAATGCTTACACTGAGTTTCAAACATGATATGCTGCCTGACTTCTTTGGCTCCTCCTCAAAAGAACCAATTATCAACTGGAAGAAAGCTTTTAAGTTTTAAACGTGTCTACCATGTCTCATCATATATTCTGTAAACACAAGAAAGTCAACACACCATTTAGGGCAGTGTTTTCCAAATGCTGGTTTTTGGACTTCAATTCCCAGAAGCCTAAGTCATTTCCCCAAAGCACTGATCAGCCAATGTACTGACTTTGGCTTCTGGGAATTGAAGTCCCCCGTGGGCTGTGTACCCCTTGCTGGGAACCACTGATTTAGGGCAATGTCCCCCAACCTTTGGGTTTTGGAACTTCAATTTCCAGAAGTCATCTCCCCAAAGCACTGATCAGCAAATATACTGATGGAGGCTTCTGGGAATTGAAGTCCAAAACCCAAAGATTGGGGAACACTGATTTGGGGACCACAGCATATTTCTGAAAGCTACTGACCATACTTTCTCACTAAGCAAAGCCTTAGTTTATCATTTAAAGCCTAAATTAAAATGGCAGATATTTGCTGAGAGACTTACAAGGCTGCAGTACGTACTCATCTGCATACCAAAACAAACAACTAAAGGTGCAAGTCATACCATGAATCATCCAGACAGGCAACCATTTTATAGTTGTGACACTTAACCAGGCTCAAAACACCAGAACCAGGCCAGTTATAAATACAAATAAATATAACACAAATTTTAGTAACCTCAAAAACCACCTGGAATACATCACATTAAAAAGTTTCACATCCTGTTACTTAAACATTCTAGCAGCTTGTATGCCTTCAGGTCACATATCCAGTCTGACTACTACACATGGTGACAGATGTAAGACTACTGGACTCTTTGCGAACAAACTGGTTTCCCTTCATGCTTATGAATGAGCAATATGCATACTTCAAGTGCTCTCCACACATACTATACTCAGCTGGAATTATCCAGGCTGAATCTGACAAACACAGCAGCATTTTAAATGATCTGATGGGCAGTGTCAGACAAGGTGGGCACTAGCATTCAGAAGCCTAGATTCCAAACACCTTTCTCTTCACAGAAGTAGAAAAGGCTTTTTACGATGAATCCCTTTTCCAATATTTGAAGTATAGAATATACGCTGGATGGATATAGAATTACATACTAGCCCAGTGCTTTTGTCTACAAAAACAACAAGAAAAATCTCAAATGCTTCAGTGAGTATACCTATTGATAGAATTAGAGATTAATCCTTCTCATACTGCACCTGTTCCAATTTGATATTGGATGGCTTTAAAGTCTGTGACTTCAGGAAGTTGTCATAACTCAATTGCCTGCTTTAACCAAATTTTAGACTATGAGACATTATAAATATTACTTAAGGTCATGAAATGCCATGTTCTTTGGAACCAAACTACAGTATTTCATCTTGTTTATTTTTTAAAAAATTAAAAGACAAAAATCTCCATTTACTGAAAACACTATCAATTAAAACAATGCAAAGACAAAGAAACTAATTTACACATTAGAATGTGTTTGGTTTAAACATTGCCTCTGCCAGGGATTTACTAGAAGGCTGGATGCAAGCTACATACTCATGGTCTTAGAAACATTGGGATAATTCCTTGCCTACTTGCTGCAACAATTTCATACAATCAACTGTGCCATGCAAATCCTATTATCCATGCCACTGTTGAACAGTAACTAATACACATTAGTGCAACATAATAAAGTAATATAAAATCAAAATAGAACTCAACCTTCTAAAATGTTAACCAGGAATATTTCATGGAAGACAACACTGGGAAAACTATTAATTGTGACAGTTACATTGAACTTCCACCTACAAAGGCAATATACTACTGAGTAATAGATGTGAGAATAAAAGCATGGCCACTGCTTTCATATGATGATAGCAAGCTTTTCAAATGCCCCTGGTCAATTACTATTCAGATAGTGCTGAACAATGGACCCTCATCTGAATTCAGAAAGCAATTCTGTTCTTAATATATAAATTAATACTTTCACCTTTCACTAGCCTTCAGTCACACTGGCACTACATGGAACTTGTGGGAATCTTAGTGAAAAGCTGGGACAAGGGACGGAAGATAAACCATTATGATATCTAAGACTAAGTATCTACACAGCAGCAGAAAACAATCTTTAGAAAAACAGAGATAGAAAAGGAACCAAACTAGACATCAAGAATTCTTTCAAGAAGCTTTAAAAATGCTTTTTTTTTTTTTTTTTGTAATTCCATTTGGATGTTTCCAGTGGAAACACCACAGCACTGCAGTCAAAACTCTGCTCACAATGTGAATTCAATCCAAATAGGCACAAGGTTGGTTCAGCCTTCCACCCTTCTGGGAAAGAGGGGTGTGCATGAGTGCACGTGTGTGTTTTCGTGTCAGAGATTACTCTAGGTTGAAAGGATTTTTGCAGGGGATACCCAAATGAGGATCCTTTCATGTCCCTTATTGCAACTCTTGGTGATGTTAAAATGAATACACAGTTCATTGGAAGCAAATGGCTAACTACCTTGCAAACCAACCAGAGAGTGTTCTAAGAACTGTGGGACAGTGTAGAACTGTAATTGTTATTACTATAAATCAATATAAAACACCATCCTCAAATTTTAACCTTTTGTACTAAAAACTTTCAGTCATGAAGAAACAGATTTGCTTTCAGGATTTTCAAATGCAGAAACAAGAATGTTTTTTGTTCTCGAAAACAGCCTTCTTGGCAGCAGTTTAGAATCAAATGGCTACCGCTAAATTAAAACTATGTAATACAGTGTTCACAAAATGGCCAGGCTTCCTTCCTACTTAATTTAAAGACATGAGTCTAACAATTCAAAAGCAAGAAAATGCAAGTAGATAAATAGGGACCACTTCGGTGGAAAAGATCTTGGAGACATAAAAGGAGCCTCATTCGGGTGTCCCCTGAGCAGAGTTCCTGCAGCAAAAATCCTTTCAACCCAGAAAGCACCTGTGTGTGCTTCTGACATGATTTTAAAAAAGGATGGCTCAAAACACAGACACAATTCTAATGTGACAAGTAGAGGTAGCTTATCTATGCAAAAGCAAAGGAGTCTACAACTTTCAAGATGCTGAACTCCTATTCTCAGTCAACATGACCAACTACCAGAGTTGATGGAAGGCTTGGTTCAATAACACACAAGTCATATAGTCCTCACACCTGTTTTTTATGATTGAACATCTAATAAAGTAAAACTGACCATTTTATTACAAAGGACCACCAACCCTACACAAAACAGGCAGATCTTTTTAAAACCAGAATTAAGATTTGAAGTACAGTACAGTACTTCTTAAATAAGTACCACAGTTTGGAAGTCAAAGGATGTCTTTTGGGAAGACTGCATGCTTATACAGAAAACAGGACTTAACAAAAAGAAATTAATACAAACCTGGAATCACAGCCAATCCATGCTTGGCCTGGCTATCCAAGTCACTTTTTTGTCACCTTTGCCTCACTCCAGCAAGCCAAGAGTAACGCCTTCTAGTTTCTCTGTAACTCTAATCCACTTATGCCAGACTATTTTAGGCCCTGTAACAAAAACATACAAGTTAATACTGGGCTTTAGGTACTCAAAAATTTCAATAACATTTTTTGAAAAAGACATCAAGCTGAGGACTTGCATAACTCTGTACAGTACTTTGTTAATCTAGTCATCCTGTCCAGAATATGTCAGGAACATTTAGGATACAGGCAAATTAATACCAAATTCACAAACAGCTAGTCCATGACAAAACATTGTGACATTGTTTACACAATCAAATGCAGAAATAAATGAGCCAAGGTTCCTCTGGCCACACAAAAAGGGTAAAACTCAGAAATAATGAACACTCAACACTTTGCTTTGTCATGTTAGATATTTAGGAAGCTCTTTTTATAAACTAAAGACTTAACAAAACTGCAGAAACAAACTTTGTAGTTCATGGTTTGTTTCTAAAGTGGTAACATATTACTTATAAATTTAAACTGATAAGCTTTCGCTCTGAATTGGGTACTATTTCCCCAAATAAACCTTTTCTAGACTAGGCCTGGCTGTACATCCTGAAGAAAATAGTTTTGTGACATAAACATAGTCATATCTTCTATGCCAACAAAAACACTAATTAAGCAATGTACAGTATCTTAATTCTCATCATGGATTCCACCTAACCTCCTTGTTCTCCTTATTACTGAAGATTAAAACACTTTACTTTTGAGTCCTTCTGGCAACAATGCTTTATGAACTAATAATACATTTATAGATATTAGACAGCTACTGTACTTAAATGCTTATAGAAAACTTGGAGTAATATCAATAGCCAACATGACTCAAGAAACAGTAAAAGGCAATGTTGCTACACTTCTCTTTTGTACTAGCTACAGTTTGGATAATATATTGCAACTTTGGGGGTCAGGGGGTTTAATTTGTTCATAATTTACTGCTTCCTGTAAAAACATTCTTTATCTCTCCAAAACATAACACAAACCCTCAAAATTGTTTACAAAATGTTTATAGATCTGTAATACAGAACTGGAAAGATCTTTACAGATAGCATATTATCATGCCTGCTTTTAAAAGTTGCTGCTCTTTTTATGCCAATGTAGATAAGTCAATAGTTTATCCTGCTTTTGGAGAACTTTTGCTCAAATATCAGTTTTATATTAAGGATTAAAAAACTGTACTGTACATGAAAAAATATAAAGATCTCAGTATCTTGAAATTCTAGATAACATGATAAATAAAAAATATTTTCCTAGAGAAGGTAGTATTTTGCATCATCTCTTTTTTACAAAGCAAATTTCCAATATGGATGGAAATCGGCACAGTATGCAACCACTATTTTTTTAAATAATGCATTTGAGTCCTATTGAAGCGTCTTTACTCCAGGAAGGAAAGCTAAACATCCCCAACTGCTCACACATTTGAGGCACAATACTAGAAAGGCTACCTTTCTGTTAGAATATGAGAGCAGGTGTGAACTAAAAACAGGGAGTCCGCACGCTAAAACCTACACCCACTTAAAGAGTACAGGTAGTTCCATATAAACTCATTGGAATGGGAAGCAAACTTGGCGGCTGGTCTCCTAGCAGAAGACGCCAAGGTCTCTCACATATCAGAAACCAACCACTCCGGAGATGAAATCAGCTAATTTAGGGGCGGAAGCAGGGCAAAGATGTCTACCAAGGGGAAGGGGGGGGGGGAAAAGAAGCTCTACTTAAGAGAGAAGACGGGTCGGAATGGTGGCGAAAAGAGCGGGAGGGAAGAAGAGGGGCCCGTCCACTATTCTTGGGACTCACGTGCCTCCCAAGGCGGGGGTTGGAGGTGAGAAAGGTGAGAATGGAGGGGAAGGGAAGGCCCCCCCCCCACTGGGATTCGGGGTCCCCTTTTAACTGAAGAACCAACGTAAAACCGCTCCCTCATTCCAACGAACACTGCCCTGGGCTCGTCATGGGGGGGAAAGAGAGGCCCCATTGTTGTCCCGCCCCAACACCGACCCCACGGCCCGCATCACCGCAGCTTCCACTCACCCACCCACCGGTGCTCTTTGCCCCACAGGGGCCCCCCTTCTCCCCCGGCGCGGGCCTTCCCCGGCTTCTCACCGCACAAGGAACTGCTCCAGGAAAGAGACGGAGGGGGTGTCAGTGCCGTACCCTGTTTCCTCCCGCCACCGCCATCTTAACAGCAGCCCTGAGCCTCAGCCCTTGTCAAGTCGCGCGAGAGCTGGCCGCCGGGTAGAGGGGGAAATGAAGCAGCGACGCGATAACCAGACCCGACGAGAATTCAAAGGGGGGGGGAAGAAGCCGAAGCGAGAGGGAGACGGGAAGACAAATCTCGCGAGATATGGGCTAAGGAATCAACTTCCCGCGAGAAACGAAAGGACAGAAAAGAGGAGGTGGGTCGCGCGCGATTTTAATGACGTCACCGCCGAAGCAAAGGGAGAAAAGGCGGTTCGCACTAGTCATCCGGAGACGTAACCCCCCCCATCACATCCAATACCTAGTACAGTAGTTAATAAGGGAAACTATCGCGATATCTACGCCGAGATCTGAGGGTAGCAAAAAAACAACAAAGAAACGCGAAAGTTTGAAGTCATGATGCTTTGGGCTAATTAATATAGTATATATATATTCTCTCCTCATGAGTTTTGGAAGAGTAAATCACGTGAACGAGTCGCTCCATTACCCGTAGCCGTTATATTCCCAATAAAAATGTCTGCAATTACAGGAACAGGAGGCAGTCTGAATAGCCGAAACTCCCGCGGGAATCTGTAGGCCGCGCCGTGAAATGGCGAGAGGCGACTACTTTGACCTCAGGGTAACGGGGACACAAAATCTCGCGAGAGTTGAAGACTGGCCCAGACGGGCCTAGCCGGCGCCTTTGCGGACACAGAAGGCTGCGTGCTTCGTGTGGTGGCCAAGTCTCGCGCGCTCTGAACACTCCGCGTTGGGCATGAGCAAGCTTGGCTGTTCAGCCATTTTGCGCACGGAGGGGAGGGGCCAGTGCATGCATATAGTCTGGAAAAGGGGACGGGATTTTTGGCTCGCACACTGAAAGTCTCGCGGGAAGGAGGCCGAACTCTCGGGATAGGTGGATAGAGATGGTCATCATCGTGCCCCTCCCCGTGATGGCGGCGGCTGGTGTTCTGGGGGCCTCATATATTTCTGTAGGGATTTGCGGTGGCTTAGTGGTTAAGACGCTGAACTTGACGACTGGAAGGTCAGCAGTTCGAGACCCGAGTGCTGAATGACAGAATGAGCTTCCGTCTGTGTCCCAGCTCCTGCCAACCTAGCATTTCGAAAGCAACACATTGCAAGTAGATAAATAGGTACCGCTTCAGTGGGAAGATAATCAGTGTTTCCCTGCGCTCTGGTGTCTAGTCATGACTGCCGCATGTCCACGGAAACGTCTGCAGACTCAGACAGCGCTGGTTCTTTGGCTATAAAGGGAGACGAGCAATGAACCCTAGAGTCGGATACGACTGGCTTTCGAGCAAGGGGTGACCTATCTCGGTACCTTCCTTTGGGGAACACAAACGTTGGCCTTTTGGAAATTTGCAGGATTCATGTGGGAACTTATTACCCACATATCGGGCAAGGGAACAAATGCAGCAACAAAAAGACAAAAACGTTGTAGCAGCTGAAAGGCTGTATTTTAATGTGAATTTTAGTTGATTAAATGACATTTAGTTGATTAAATGATACCACGCTGAGCCATAGGAACAACCCCACATCCAAAATCCACTGGTGTCCCTTTGTTTACTTGCATTTATACCCCACCCTTTGATGCAAGCACTACTCAAGTCTGCTTAAAATATATTAAGAATACAACACACATCATAATATATGAGATCAGAATAAATCGTTGTAACAGAAACAGTCAATCTCCCAAACACTTTCAAGATAATGGATTGTTTTACACAACTTCATTGGGTCAGGTGGTTAAAAACTCTGGAATGAGGGGAGATGTGAAACTAAGAAAAGGTAAATGTTATTTAGTTTGTTTTCATATGTTTGCTGTTTTTTCTCCAGTCATTTCAAGAGTATGTGTGAGGGTCTCCTTTCATCTCTGGTAAATTAAACTGGACTGAGCCTATGGACAACCCATGGTTTTCATGTTGTAATGGGGCCCAGTTTCTAGATTTCTCAAACTCTGGTGAAGTATTCTTACCACTACACTTCCTTGTATGATCTTGCATTTTTTAAACAATCTTGGCCCTGACCACAATTAGAATTTCACACAAGGAAATCTACACTGTTGGAGAATACAGTACTGTATAGTAATTGTGATATGCTGACTGGCTGTGTACTCTGAGACTGTTCAGCCCTATGTATGATTGGTTGGGTAAGGTTAGGTTTGTTTTAAAGAAGGTTAAAAATATTGAACTTTATTTCATTTTAATATGAAGTGTGTTGAGACAAAAAAAATTATTTGTCTAGAAGACAGTTTATTTCCTGTGCACATACCATTTTTGAACAAGTCCATAAAATTCAGTAAAATCTGTTTCTCAGCCCCAGTTAGTTTTTAGTCTTGTGTGCATTTAATCAGCCCATAGTATTTTTCTGGAGAGGTTTTCTTCGAAGTACAGGTAGTTAACAGTCCTGAATTTGCCTTTAGATACCCAACTAACACCATTTTAAAAAGGGGGGCTCATGTAATGGTAAAGGCAGGGAGGGAAGAGGAATGCAAAGCAAGCATCGAAGATTTCAGCCCTTGTCTACCTTGTTATGGTCTGCAGTAAAATCTATTTTCTAATGCATCCGGAGAAAACTTCCCAATGGTACCACTACACTTTTTTGCCTGACGCCCTCCCCTACATATGAGTTTTAGAAGTTATAACACTGCAGAAGAGGGCAGGGGAGGCTCTCCTTCCAAATACAGTATGTACTCTAATTCCCCCACTGTCAACTTTTGAGTGTGTGGGTAACACTATTAGTTTGTTGTGGCAAAATTAACAATGCAGCAACATTTTGTTTATAATCCATTTTACTGCATCTGATGAATCACCTGCAGTTGGGGCTCTTACATTTCATTGTATTTTATGAATCCATCACTTGCCTAAGAAGGCATTTAACATCAGGTGTTCATTGATTCACACTACAGTGTTTAAACTAAGGCCAAATGCAAGCAACATGCAGTTTCAGAGTTGGAGAGAACTTGTATTGGGAACTCTTCTTTACATAATTTCTTGATATTCCAGTGGATGTTAAGAAGGTTGATGATTTGAGTTATTTAGACAAGAGAAATGTTAATGACACACAAACAGTAGGCTACAAAGTTGGTTCTATTAGTTTAAGCATGTCTAGTGGGATACACAGAAAGAGCTTCCTCAAAGATTGTGCCATTCTTGAGCCACAATTGGGCATACCATGGTAATGCCAACGTTGTGTTGCTGGCTAATCTTTCTCACACCAGATCAGGCAAAGTGAACTGAAGAATGAACTCACCAAAGAGTGCCTTCATTTTGACAGTTTCATGTCTAACCTAGACACAGAAGTAGTATCGTATGTCTACTCTTAAGTATGGTTAAATTTAGAACCAACCCATTTGGTACAATCCAATTTTGAGGCTACAATCCTGTGCATGTTTACCTGCTCATAAGGGCCATTGAATACAGCAGGATGTACAGCATTGGTCACCCTCAGTGAAGGAAATGCCACTGGAAACCATCATATTGGGCCCAACAGCAAAATGAATGGAGGAGGAACTCTGATTCCCAACAGTCATGGAGGCGGAAGAGGCCATGCCAAATGGACTGGCTTGTTCATATCCTCAAGGCTGCTGCAGTCCATTTCAGTCCCGATGTTAAATCCTGCATGTCGTGCTTCATGTGTGCTGTGGGTGATGGCTCCGAGATCATAGTGTGTGGGTCACTTCATGGCAAGAGGGGATCCATGCCAGTGACATTTTTCGTGATTCAGAGGGAAATGCATTCTTGGATATGAGTTGCAGTCGAGTAGTACTTCTGTTAATCTTTGGCATTTTCAGGAAATTGAGTTTTTTATAAGGATCTTTCCAGTTCCTAAAGCTGAATTTGTGGAGGGTGAATTTATTTTAATGGGTCGAAGTGAAGCATAAACAAAAAATTATATGGAATGGTGCAGCCCCAGTTATATCCATGTTTATGCTGAGCTGCCTCTAATCCAGTGGTTCCCAATGTGATGACTTCAATTCCCAGAAGCCTAAGTCAGTACATTGGCTGATCAGTGTTTTGGGGGATTGACTTAGGCTTCTGGGAATTGAAGTCCAAAAACCAAAGGTCAGGAAACACTGCTCTACTCCATCTATTAAACCTAGTGTAGGATGGTGGTTGATACTTTAGTCCTGGACTCATACCAACCTGGAATTGTGTTCTCCTTAACATTGTGATATTTAATTTTAATTACATACCTCAAGTTGATTTTGACTTCTGGTCACCTTGCCAGAGTTTTCTAATATAAAGTACTCAGAAGTGGTGTACCATTCTCTTCTTATGGGGTATCTTTCAACTGTACAGTTTGCCCAAGGCTAAGCAGCCTGGGTAATCTAGGAGACACACTGGGCAATTGAATTATTCACCTGTCAATTACAGTTACACTCGAATGGTTGCATGGTATGCCTGCATAGATTCAGACTGCCACAGACTTTTTAAAAAATCCAAGCAAAAGGATTTCTGACTTGAATGTACAATGGCTAGCACAGCATTTCAGCCTAGAGTAGGTTCATTTAATTAGTGGTGATTTGATGAGGTAACTGTAAATTTCAGGGGTTGAAATGGGCCTGCTCTAATTAGAACTTCTTATGTCAAAGTAAATTGGAGCTAGAGTAGGTCCATTTTAATCCATGACAATTATGAAGTTGACTTACCAAATCCCTACTGATTCAGTGGACCTATTTCAGTGCAACTTGGTATGCCACTCAACAGGATTTAAGCCATAGCATACCTATATAGATCCATTTGTAACCTGTTGATATTTTAACTTCACTACCTCAAAGGGCTGCTGTGGAGTAAAGGTTTAGAGGAGCAAGCAACATATATTGTCTCAACCGATTTGGAGGACAAAAATATAAATATATCTAGTCAAGAAGTAAACTATTTACTCAGAAGACGCTCTCAGATAAATGCACAGAAGGTGCTGTCTCAACTGTTTTATGACAATGTTCATCCCATGTGAAAATAGTGACATCTGATCTAAAATACAAGAGAAGGATAAGATGTCTTCCTGCAAAAGTCTCCTGATATGCTTCTGAAATAATGCTAGAAAGGCTGGATGGGGGAGAGGAATGAATTTATTTCACAGCCTTTCCTGATAGGCACGCTAAAATCACTGCAGGCAAAATTAGAGGAAAGATCCCATTTTTTCCCTGCTTCTGTATGTTGCAGATGGGAAACCTTTTGATCTGTAAGATTGTCATTCAGATGGACTTACTATTGTCTACACCAGGAGGTACTTATTGAAACTGAAGTTTGACTAAAGTTTCCCCAGCCCTTTGAAGGCTGATGCCACCAAACTGAAACTGCTGTAATTCCCTCTCCCCATCACATATGTGTTTTCAGCTCTAATAATAATAATTTTGTGTCAGAAATTATTCTGGGTGAAAAGGATTTTTGCTGGACAAACTACACTCAGGGGACACCCAAATTAGGCTCCTTTCATGTCCCCAAGAGCTGAGACAGAGATGGGTGCGCAATCTGTCATGCAGTACCCAGGTCACGAACTGCCGTGCCGGCCTTCCAGCTAACGAGGCAAGCTTCTTAATCTCTGAGCCACTGCAACCCTAATTGCAAGCTACAAATTACAATCACAAACTACCAATCTACTTCCTGCCCTCTTTGGCTTGCTGTTAGTAAGGAGAAACAAGACCTACTTTCTCAGCTTCAGCCAACAGAAGGCGACAGACACCACTTGAACCAGGCAATTCAGTTACAAAAATGCATTTGATCTAGTGGAAGTACATGAGCCAGCAGCCCAGGCTTCCCTCAGCTGTCATGTACTGTATCTGTTAATTGACTACTAGTGTATGAAAAAACTGTAGGAAGTAAACAAAAAACAACTTATGAATCTACACTGATAAATCAGCCTTTTGAGTATGGACTTTGTGTAAACGACACTGATTAAGAAATCTGATCTGTGAATGGGTTCTATTTCTTACAATTTCTGAATTTTTTATTCAGTAAAGAAGCCTAGATCTATATCAAATACAGTATTCTAAATTGGAGTAATCATGCAGCTAGTCTTCCAGCTGTCCTGGAATTGCAATTGTCTTTCAACTCTTGCAAGTATAAGGCTAAGGATTATAGGAGTTGTAGTCCAACCTATTTTGTCTATTTAATTTTAATCCTGCTTGTCTCCCTTAGTCAGAGCCTAAAACAGTATACAAAAAAGTTAAACAATTAAAGCCAACAAATTATAATTTAAAACAATAGTATAAAAATATTTTAAAAAATGTTAAAAGTCAAACATTAGATTTTAAACGTTCTCCAGGTTAGTTGTCTGTAAAGTTCCCAAAAGCCACTCTAAAGAGGTACGTTTTCAGCTGCTATTGGAAGAAAAGGAGGAAGAGGGCCCTGAGAAGAAGTTCCATAATCTGAGAGTCACCACAGAAACAGCTCGCTCTCACCATATGTCCTCATGGAAGTGCTAGGATAAGAGAGAGGATTCCACTGAGGTCACATGTGGGAGCTCATGCAAAGAGATATACCGTATATCCTCGAGCATAAGCTGAGTTTTTTAGCCCCAAACAGGGGACACGGCTTATACGAGGGTCAACGACCATGAGGGTCCCAAGACCGTGCTGGATTGAGACACACCAACAATGTAATTAATTTTACCATATTTTCATGTATTTTGATTATTGAAACTCACTAGCAGCTGCTGCATTTCCCACCCTCGGCTTATACTCATGTCAATATATTTTCCTGGGTTTTCAGGTCAAAATTAGGTACCTCAGCTTATATTCGGACCAGTTTATAGTCGAGTATATACAGTACATTCTTCCAAATAGCCTGAGCTATGAAGAAGTTACCACCTACTTAAAAATGCTCAAAGCAGCTTCTAATTCAATAAATATGTTATTGAAGTGCAGCTCCCTTCAATAGAAGCCAACAGAGTCTGGATGAGATGTCATGGGAGGCACAATCCTAACAATGGAAAAGGCAGGGATTAGGGAAGGAAGGCATCTCCACTGCTCTTGTCCCCCTCCCTCAACCTCACAAACATTTTGAGGGTCAACATGAAATGGAGAGCTTCCAGCAGTGCTTGGTTAAATCACACTTCAAGAGAAACATGTGCCTCAATGTTAAAACATTTCCCCTCTAGCCACATAATTACTTCAAATCTGTGTGCCAGAACAATCAGACACAAATGAAGCTGCTGGAAATTCTCTTCTTTTCCATTAGCTGCCTCTAAAGGCCTGGGAGCTGTGTCACCTACCTTGACTCTTAGAATCAAAGATTACAGAGTTGTACCTGTTAGAAACACTGGGTTGTACAGAATTGCTGAAAAGTGATACAGAACAACCCCCAAACAGGTAAGACTATAAAAAAAATCAGTAACAAAAGAGAACAATTGAGCATACGCAGAGAACGTTTTCTTATCCCTGCAGATTTGAGAACTGCAGGATCTGGAATGATGAATTCTAAACCTCTGTCTCAAAGATGGTAATGTTTGTCTCAAAGATGGTAATGTTTGTCTCAAAGATGGTAAGTTTTGAACACTGTCATCTTAGAAATACTTTCAGTGCTCATTTATTCACACAGACAGTTAGCAACCAAAGGTCCCACCCGCCACCCACCTGCCCCCAGTTTTCTATGCCTTTTCGTGCCTTGATTTACATGCCAAATAAAATACTGCCTAGATTTTGTCATGTAAGATTTCTGTTTGGGAAAAAAAATCAGAGTCAGATATCTGGCAGGTTTATCTACTCTACTCCTTTGAGTGATCTGGAGGAAAGCAAGGAAAATAGTACAGGATAGAACAGGGGACTCTATGGTTGAAATCATGTTGCTTAATCAATTCCACTTAATCTTGTTGATTCAAATAGACCTACTCCCTGCTGACTTTAGTCTAGTCTAGCAGACTAAACTGCAACTAGAATAGGCCAATTTGAATCAACTGGACTTGTAGAGGAGTTGTCAGATTCCTCCAATCCCTACTGATTCAGTGCCCCTACTCTAGTGCAATTTACTACAGTAAGTAACAGGATCTTAGTTTATAGGTCAGACCACCATAACTACAAAGCACATGTTTTTAAAATGAGCAGCCCCAGAGGTAGAGCCATTTTAATCTGCTATACCAAGTATGACAAGTCCTCATCACATGGTTATGATTATTAATTATTTGCAGCAAAAAATGACATCAAACTTTGCACACCTGTTTAGCTCAAGTCACTAAGACGCTGACTGGGAGGCGGAAGGTCAGCAGTTCAATTCCCGAGTACTGCAGGACGGAATGAGCTCCCGTCTCTGTCCCAGCTCCTGCCAACCTAGCAGTTCGAAAGCAAGAAATTGCAAATAGATAAATAGGAACCACTTCGGTGGAAAGGTAACAGCATTCCATGTGCTCCGGTGTCTAGTTATGCCTGCCACATGACCACGGAAACGTCTGCAGAAGCAGACAATGCTGGCTCTTCGGCTTAGAAACAGAGATGAGCACTGACCCCTAGAGTCGGATACGACTGGCTTTCTAGCAAGGGAAACCTTTACCTTATATAAGGTATAAGTCTTAAATCCATCATCTACAGAGAGAGATGCACACCACTATATGTAGACACATAGCACTTCAGATCAACTTCTGCCATAATTGAACAGAGATAAGATGCAATACTGTACCTAATTCCTAATTGTTTAAAGCAGCATACACTCTTTAGCAAGAATCTGGCCCTTTATAGTTGAGGAGCTTTGGACACCATTTATCCTGACTACTAGCCATTCCAGCTGAGGCCAATAGTAATTCAGATTTAACAAGCTCTGGAGGCCTACACTGTTCCCAGAAGCTATGCTGTAGTGTAGACAGAAGATGTGAATTTGCTCAGCTGTGCAACAATCATGCTACTAGAAAGCCTTTTAAGCAAGATGCTATTGGAGAACCAGGCTTTGGCAATTGTGCTCACAGATGAGTTAAAGGATGAAACTGTTGTTTGGTAAATTAGGTTCCCTTTGGCAAACAGCCTACCCAATGAAATTAAACAGCCACAATAAGCCCTGCCTTTCCCATCACCTGCTACACACCATCAGGCAAAGCTGACCTTCTGAGCCAAACCTTTTGTCAGGTTGCTTTGGTCTTGGACGAGCCATTGCTGTGCCTAAGATGGTCCTCCTAGCCTACCCAGCTGCCCTCATGATCTGTTCTTTCTGCTCTAGAGTTTGGTCTCTGATCTCTCCAGATCCAGTGCTCCTCTCTCAAGGAAAGGCTCAATGGCAACAGGCCCGTGAGTTGGCTGGACACCCTCGCTATGGTGCTTGTTGGACAGGGGCCCTGGGCCTTTTGGATGCTGGGTGCACAGAGCTGGATGAAGAGCGGCAAAGCCGCATTGCACTGGCCTTTGCCCATTGCCACCTACAAAGGTGGGTTCAGCCTCCTGTGCAGGTTGTGGAGTGGTGGGCAAGAGGAGAAGAAAGCAGGAGCAGTAGAAAGAACCAGAAGTCGTGGGATGAATTGCAGAGAAGCAAAATTAGGACAGAACTTGGGAAAAGATTAAAGTAGCCTCTTATAATATTTTCTTTGGTGAACCTCTCAAACCCTTTATGACTCTGGTTCCCAAACTAATGGGAGATGCTACTCTAGTGTGTATAGAGGAAATCTGGGGGTGGGTGAGACTGAAATTTTAATTTAGAAAAATGTTTTTATCAGCTGGGACAAAGTTTTGGGACAGGTTCTGTTATTAGATTTGAAAGTTTGTGCTTTTTTAAAATGTCATGTTTAAAAGTGTTGCCTGTATTTGTAATTTTAAATTATGAATTTTGAATAAAGGTATGTTGGAGAGGGGGCAGGGGTGTCAAAGCTAATACCAAAGAAGATGGGGTGCTGCAGTGCCTCAGAACCCTTGCTTTTCACAGAGTGTGATGGACAGCCATAAAATGGAATGTTTTAACCTGAAATGCTACTTACTGTAACTGATTCCAGGGCGGGGAGAAGCGGGGCAGGCCCCCCCCCCCTTTTCATTTTTAGGTCACTTCCTAAAGTTCCTATGATACAGGGGGAAAAGGGTAACTTCACAGTGTAACATGATGCTTGTATGACTATCAGATGGAAAGGATTAAAGAGCAAGGGAAGAATTAGGCAAAAGGAAAAGGAGAAATCAACTGAGCAAAAACAGTAATTGGTATGGTGAGTGAATAGTAACACTTGATTGCAAATGGAGTTTAGTAGTAAAATATGGGTCAAGTCAAAAAGACTAGAAGAAAACACCTGATTAATAGGCTAGTATCAGGGAAATTATTCTTACTTGTTTGCAGTCCTTTGGATAGATTCAGAGGTATTGCCTCAAGTGGCTAAGATGCTGACTGGAAGGTGGCAGGTCAGCAGTTCAATTCCTGAGTACTGCAGGACAGAATGAGCTCCCGTCTTTGTCCCAGCTCCTGCCAAATTAGCAGTTCTAAAGCAAGAAATTGCAAGTAGATAAAGAGGGACCACTTGGGTGGGAAGGTAAACAGCGTTCCATGCTCTCCAGTGTCTAGTCATGCCTGACACATGACCACAGAAACGTCTGCAGAAGCAGACAGCGCGGGCTCTTTGGCTTTGAAACAGAGATGACCTCTGAACCCTAGAGTCAGATACGACTGGCTTTCGAGCAAGGGAAACCTTTACCTTTAGGTGAGTGTTTCCCAACCTTAGGTTTTTGGACTTCAATTCCTGGAAGCCTAAATCAATTCCCCAAAGCACTGATAAGCCAATGTACTGATTTAGGCTTCTGGGAATGAAAGTCCCCGTGTGGAGCGTGTGTTGCTTCAGAGAGCTGGCAATCTACTTTTCAATGGTGTGAGAGACAGTGGGGCGTTGTTCCATCTATCCCTTTAGTAAGTAGGAACTGCCCACCCACATGTATATGTGTGTATGCATTCCTTAACTTTGCAATCAGTGAAAATCTCTTTCCTGAAGCTTACTTGATATCTTTGGCCTTATAACAGGTCTGGGAGGAGGTTTCCACCGTGTAAGCATAACAGCTCCATCCGTGACTGTACCCAGCACATGGACCCTGTGGCATTTGGGGTGTACACAGAGTTTTTCACCCATGCTCACAGTATCTGTTATTTCCTGCACAACGAGGCATGGCATCAGCGGGCACAGGATACTGTACACAGGTCAGGATAAGAGTCTTTTCTTCCATTGGAGAAAGTGGAGAAATATGTGTGTATGTGTATCTCTCTTTTGTGGAAGGCTGTCTTCGCTTGATAATCTGCTGGAAAACTGTGTGATAATCAAGGGCAATAGCAATTACACTTATATACCACCCTGTAGCACTTATCTGTCCACATTTCATGGCCACAAAAAGATGGATTCTAATCTTCACTGCACAATTTGACAAGCTAGCAATTACACGTATATACCTATGCCTCATAGGGCTTAGTGCACTCTCTGGGTGGTTCATGTTAAATAGCATTTTGCCCCCCAACATGCTAGGTAGTCATTTATCTGATCTCAGAAGGATGGAAGGCTAAGTCCACCTTGAGTCTTGGTCAGGATCGAACTAACAGTGTTTTGGCTGTAGTACAGCAGTTTAACCACTGCGCCACCAGGGCAGAGACCAAGCCAATGCTGAGTGGGGCTAGAGAGAACTACTTATGGGACCACCACATTTCTCCCTTTAAATTTTAAATAAAGTTGGTTTAGTAAAAAGACAAAGAAAAGAGCCTCCATCAGATGAAATAACATAAAGAGGAAAGGTTTACATGCTCACTAATTCTGTAGTTTCAAGAAACACACAAGAGCTCCATCTTCTTTCAAACAAACAGTGATGAGATTAGTATTTTGTGTCCATATTAGCAAAATGTTTAGAGTTGTTGTTTGCTTCTTTTGTAAATAGCTTCCAATTACTTCCAAGCTGTTTCTGCTCCCATTGTCGCTGCCAATTTCCTTGCTTCTCTGCCCAGGCCCAGGCCAGATCTCCTCCCAGAGACAATACCAAGCAGTGGCAGCTCCTTTTGCCTGCTTACCATTTTCTTGTGAACACACAAGAACAGCAGAGATGGGTAAGAATAGCAGAACCAGAGATCTTCAAGGATAGAACCTCATAACGGGCCCTTCACAGGTGCATAGCAAGGCTGGCTCCTGGCTGCCACCCCTAGTTTGACAACCAAGGTTGGAAATAGTGAATAGTAGCCAACAGGTCTGTGGGTGATCATTCTGATTTGTCTCCATCCATTCCCACCCTATTACTTTGCTTGTTCTCAGAGTGTTCTTCTTTATTAAGAGCCATAGTAGGTAAGCAGAATGACACCAAGGACACCGTTCCAAGGGCTAGGAGGCGCTATCTCCCTAGGGGTACATCAGCCCATGTCCTTTCCTTGCCCTTAAGAAGAAGCCCTGTTTATGACGCCGCCTGCAATCCCAAGCATTCTGCTGGAGAAAAGGGTGCAATGGAAGTGTGCCTCTGGTTTAAGAGTTCTCAACCTAGCCTGGGGCTGGGTCACGCTCCCTCAGGCAGCTTCAGGGGCTGGATGACCATTTTGCCGTTCTTCCATGACAGGGTACTTCCTGGTGTGGTGGAGGCAGTGGGGAGGGCACATGAAATGGTGCCATGGGCCACATCTGGCCCACGAACTGCAGGTTGAGAATCCCTGCTCTAGTTTCTCAGCAGAAGGACAATCTCCCTGAGAGTGATTCTGGAGCAGCAAGAATCTTCAGAGCAGCACAGCGAAACCCTGGGCAGAGAGGCACACCAAGCCAGGAGGGTCCTCCTCCATGTAGACCACAGGCCCACTTTTCCCTACCCCAGACAAAGGCTGACAATAGAGGTAGCCAGATCTTAGGCTGTAGGAGGACTTTATTCTGTTTATGTTTTGAGTCCCATGATGTCTTCTGAGACTGAAGCACTTGGCATGCCTTATGGGTTAATGAATTCTAAAACCTGTAATTTATGTGAAATGCCGCTCACAGTCCTTCCAGAAACAGATTCTTTCTTGGTCACCGCAAACTTTCTTAACTGCTTACTTAGATCCTCCCATGCTGTGTATCATATCCAGCTACATCAGGGGTGCCCAAACTTTTTGGGCTGTGGGCCGATCATGTGGTTCAGTGGGCTCATCATGTTCAGTGGCCAGTCATGTGGTTCAGCGGGCCAGTCACGTGGTTCCTCCCACCTGAAGCGGAAGTGAAACGCACCTTGCAATCTGTTTTGCAACAGGATGAGATCGGTTTTAAGATCCCATTTTCTCTGCTTAAAGCAGGGGTGCTCAAACTACAGCCCATGGGCTGGATTTGACCCCAAAAGCCAATTTATCTAGCCCACGGTGCCTGTGTCGCTTCTGGAACAGGCGTGTTTTACATCCACTTCCAGGAGTGACAAGGGCGGCAGGGGCTAGATGAATTGGGGGCTGGATCCGGCTCACAGGCTGTAGTTTGGGCACCTCTGGGCCACATAGTGCTCTTTCACAGTTACTTGAAATTCTAAATAAATAATTCTTAACTGCAGCAGTATAATTTTGGCAAAAGGGAATTTATATTGCTGCTACTGATAGGCAACAGGGAGACAGAAATTCTGACTGATCTGCTGCAGATCTCCCACTGCTCTTCCAGTAGAGTAGACCCAGTGCTCTCTTTTGCTAAACTGGAGATTTCTGTCTGAGCACTTGGAATTGCCAGCACTCAAAGTAGGGCACTTTTTCTGTAGGGGGGGGGAGGAGAAGTGGCCAAGAGTGACACCCCAATTCCAACATTTTTTGAAGCAGGCTAGCTTCATTGTGACAGCAAGGTCTAATTTGGGAAGCATGGCCTATCAGCTCTGTTTAGCATCAACGTTTGTCTGGCTGACACGGAGTGGAAATCTGGAACGAACAGTTCGGGGCAGGGAGGGGCAAGAGCCAGACAACTATGTTGCAGTTTGGGGTTTAACTAGCCCTTCTCATCCTTCCCTGTTGGCTCATCTTCTAAGCTGATCTGCTATGGAAGTGGCTTCCTAGACCCCTGAGTTGGTCCAGAAGATCCTGTTCGCTTCAAAGCTTATATAAATGGGAAAGGGGCATATGTGCGTATGGGAAAGGAACAGGAGACAGGAAAATCTGATTATATGGGGTGCTGGTATCAAATGTCTAGCTTTCTATGGTGGTCAAAATAATTGCAAAAGGTGTCATTTCCAGGTGGGTTTAATTAAACCTCATCATTCCTTTCCTTTTTTAAATTGCCTAAACATGATTTAAAAAAAAAATTCCCAATGAGTTCAAGAGGATGTATTCCTAAGTAAATGGGCAACCTATGAGTAGAAGTTGTTCACACAGTGAAAATGGCAGCATTTCGCTGCATCCTCGAATCCCTGTCATGCCGTATCAGATTTGTTCTTCACTCATGCAATTTGCTTTTCCAAGCCATTGTTTAAGAGGGGAAAAGTAAGGTCAGATTAGGGCAGGCATATAGAATCACTGCAGCCACATACAGGAAGGGAATTTGGTGACTCTTTAGCAGTATACTGTATAAGGGTTCTAACACTTCCCTGCTCATTTGTATTTTTCCTTGTTAATATCCCTCTCCTTAATTTCCTATAAGTTGCCCTTTTAAAATTTCTTCTCATCTGAAAATTCTTTATTCAGCCACCCCATATACATGTTCCCACTCCTCCCATATGAATTGTGGGTTACTGTGACTTCAGTATCTCATCTGTAAGAAACTTCCAGACTTTGTAAACTTCCTTCTGAAGACCTCTAACCATGAGAGCTCACCTGATATTCTCTTAGGAGTGTACATGAGATAATCTTCAGCTTTTCTTTGCTCAACATAATGAATCTCCAAAAAGTGTGGTCATTTCCACCAAAAATTCCCAGTGTTTCCATCTTGTGGTCTAGTTGTTCCCTGCTGGTCAGCTGATATACTTGTGCCCTTTCTAGATGTTGACACGTATTTCAGCTTCTGGAAGATGACATTTGTTAGCAAAAGCAAAAATTTGTGGGACCTTATATTCTTGACAGAGATAGGCTTCTAAAACCTGTTAGGGAAGTTGCCTCCCATTATTACTATAGCTCTTCGGTTTTAATGACTGGAATCTTGCTGTCCTGCTTCATAAAAGGTATAATGCTTGGAGGTGAATTGTCTTTCTGAGGTTAAAAAAATCTATGAGGACATCATCTATTGCATGCTGAGTTGCACACTCAGCAAGCAATGGATAACATCTATGGAGATTTCTTAACTTGAGACAATTAATTTCCAGAAGTGACGCCTCTTGTGTAACAGTGCAACAGGATTTCAGCCAATGGTCCGCAATCTGATTAAGAAAGATGTAAGTGGTCAGAATCCCACCAAATGTCATCAGTGCCAGTTAAACCATATCCCCCCAAGTGTTAAACATTTTAAACTCATCTTATTTGTTTACTATGTTCTGTGTATTGGTAAACAGATATGTGAGTCCTTGGGCCATTCTCTTCAGTTTCTTCCTTACTAAATCTGTAATGTATTGGTTCTGGTTTCCTCTCTATGTTACAGGCTGACATCCTCTTCTGAATCTGTAGCCCACCAACTGGAGTCCACCAACCGACTTGCTGAAGAGATCGCCCGGGTGCAGAATGACACCTTGCGCTCTCAGGAGCAGATCATGCAAGATGGGGAGTTGTTACGCCAGGCACTTCATGATTCCTCTCGAGGTAGCATGAGGTTTTGATTATGAATGAACAAGCATGCAGGTGTTGTTTTCTCTTTAAAGGTGCACAGAACAGATATCCTTGTGCCCATTTTTATTTTTTTATTTATTTTTAGGATTTGCATTGCAGCCCAATTCCAAAGACTCTGGGCAGCGTACAGATATTAAAACCATCACAATTTTAAAATCACAATTAAAACCCCATTAAAAACAACCACAAAATATTTCCTTCCCTCCCACCAGATTAAAAAGAGGGAGAGAGTGTTCTTAAATCAGCCAACAGGCTGGGGCCACAGCACTGCCGGTGCCCCACACCTGCTCTGCCAGCCAGGTTTTTAAACCTTTCCTGAAGGGCAGCAATTCCATCACGAGACGCAGCTCGGTTGGCAGGAGGTTCCATAGGGCCGGAGCAGACACTGAGAAGGCCTACTTCTAGTGCTAGAGAGACACACCTCTCTAGCAGATGGAACAATTAGCCTCTCCAGTCTGCTCTGGTGGGATGGACAGATGTTCTTGGGGTGATGTGGTCTCTTAAGTATCCTGGCCCACTACCATATAGAGAGCAGCGTTTCCCAAGCTATGCTCCACAGAACACTGTGGACTTCAATTACCAGAAGCCTAAGTTAGTACATTGGCTGATCAGTTCTTTGGGGAATTGACTTAGGCTTCTGGGAATTGAAGTCCCAAAACCAAAGATTGGAAAACACTGGCGTAGAGTGATGTACAAGGCATTAGAGCACATATCTTTACAGATATCGTAATATTCCTCCCTAGTACCAAGTTGTGTGTTTTTTAAAATTCACTAAATATTTGCACTCCCAAATATGTGGGTAATTGAATACTTATCCAGTGTGGATACTAATCCATTGTGGACTGGCTCCTTCCTGGACTTTTGAAAAAAGAGCAAGCCAGAATCCCACTCCTGTCCTGTCTCCTCCCACTTCTGGGAGGAGGCTTTGCATTTTTCTGTTAAAAGTGTTGCAGCACATAGAAACTTTTGGTGGTCTAGAGGTTAAGATGCTGAACTTGATGACTGGAAGGTCAGCAGTTCGAGACCTGAGTGCTGCATGACAGAGTGAGCTCCTGTCTCTGTCCCAGCTCCTGCCAACCTAGCAGTTCAAAAGCAAGAAATTCCAAGTAGATAAACAGGTACCACTTCAGTAGGTAGATAACATTCCATGCGCTCTGGTGTCTAGTCATGCCTGCTACATGACCACAGAAACATCTGCAGATGCAGACAGTGCTGGCTCTTTGGCTTTAAATGGAGATGAGCACTGAACCCTAGTGTTGGATACGACTAGCTTTTGAGCAAGGGTGACCTTTACCTAATACGCTGGCTGTATAGACTGAACAGATATGAGAAACTAAACAAGGAAGTAAGGTTAAAGGTAAAGGTTTCCTTGCTCGAAAGCCAGTCGTATCTGAATCTAGGTGTGTGTGTGTGTTTTAATTTAATTTTTTATTTTTTATTTATTTGGCTCCACCCATGATGTCATGACATCATGATGTTGGCCCCACCCATGACATCATGACATCATGGTGGGTTAGTAAAAAATTTGACATCCCACCACTGCCTAGACTGCACTACCCATGCCAAAGGTGACCTGAAGCAACACATCCCAGCCAATTGCCCAAATCCCCTCAGTGTAGGGGGAAAAACCCACACTACCAGCCAATCGCAGTATGGGTCAAAAATTCCTGCCCAGCCCCAAAGCAACCAGCTAGTCCCATCCTGCACCTAAGGGCGGGCGGGAGGGTCGCTGCTACAAACCAACATGCATGAGGCCAGAGGGAAGTGCCAACCCATAAAATAACCTTCCCAGAAAACCCCACTCTTTGCCACCGTGACAAACCTGATTGACCCCCACACGGTGGTCCAACTTCATCTGAAGTGGAAGGTTGTGGCAAAGGGCACTCTACTTACATTATTGCATGTGCAAATGCTGGCTAAGTGTACAACTAACTTTGCACAAGCGGCACAAAGTGTATGGTTGTGCAATCAGTTGCATTGCAAGTAGTGTGACACAACTCACCAGTGAGCACAACCGTTTGCACAATATTAGTTGTGCAGGAGGTAATCTACAATAAAATGCTGCTCGTTACTCTTTTCATCTGTATCTGTTTTAAAATCATTTTGGAAGTGTCTTGGGGTCCCTGAATTGGAAGAATACCAGGAAAATCAATTGGTATTCTCTGGCTATCTCTCCATCTGAATACCAACCAAACCCAACTCAACTCTGCTTCTGAAATCAAAGAGGACCATCTGAGTATATGGTGGTACGTTGGCTAAGTACTTGTGCATGCCTATAGGTGGTGATGTGGCAAAACAAATAGGAATGTGTGTTTTGTTTTTGGTGTGGTTTCTTGGCATGGCTAGGGAAAGCTCTCTGATGGCCTGCTTGTTTGCCTCTTTCCTCTACAGGGGTGCGCCAAGCCTTCCAAGAATTGCAGGACACGACTAGCGAGCAACGAATTGTCTTTGCGGAGATCTTCAACCGAGTGGCTTTTCTGCACCACTTCATAGTGGGGGAGTCGAATGCTCTGTACTCTATCTTTTTCCATCTCCTGAGCGGAGCTGCCAGCCTGGTGCTGACTTCTTGCCAACGGACAGCAGGAGCACGGTGAGAAAGTGGAGAGAATGTAAACTAGCGTTTAGTTTTTACCAAAATTCCATCATTTAAAAATAACTGCACTAGGTGTAGCTTCAGGGCAAGCCCAAGAAACCCTGTGTAGATAGATCCACATTGCAACATGATTATCTGACATTCAGGGTTTAGTGGTTAAGATGCTGAACTTGACGACTGGATGGTTGGCAGATCAGCAGTCTGAGCCCTGCATGACGGACTTAGCACCCGTCTCTGTCCCAGCTCTTGCCAACCTAGCAGTTAAAAAGCAAGAAATTGCAACTACTGTAGATAAATAGGTACCCGCTTTGGCAGGAAAGGTAACAGCTTTCCATGTCTAGTCATGACTGCCTCATGTCCATGGAAACCTCTGCAGACACCGACAGCACTGGCTCTTTGGCTATAAACAGAGATGAGCACTGAACCCTAGAGTTGGATGTGACTGGCTTTCAAGCAAGGAGGACTAATGTGGCATGGAGGTCGTGGGTGAGCGAGGAAAGGCATTTTTGCAAAACAAAAGGGAGAGACGGAAGGAATGGATACTTTGTCGTTCAATCCACTCTTATTTGTACAGTGTTGTCAATCTATTTTGAGAGCCTATATCAGCCCCAGACCCTAAACACTTCCAGTTCTGGCTGTTGCTTGAAAACAGCCTCACTACATAATTACTTGTGATCATTTTGCAGCCTCCCACCAGGACCCAATGGAGGTTTTGGATCTCAGATCTCCCATTTCAGAAATCATTTTCTTTGTGCCCACAAAGGCTAAATACCAGTCTGTCTTTTTAAAAAAGCGCTGAAATGAACCCTGGTGGTTATATTGGTGTACTGCAGCCAATACATTGTGAGTTCAATCCTGACAGTGATCAAGGTGGACTCAGCCAGGAGTGTGCTGTCTACGCTAAAAGGGTGCTGGACAGGGAGTGATGAAGGCATTTAACCCTAACAAAAATATATATGTTCCCACTCGTCTTCTGATTCCAACTCCCCTCTGGAGATTTGAACCAACAACCTCCTGCATACAAGGCAAAATTGCAGCCTCTAAGCCACAGCAGCTCCACTGTAAACAGGGGTGCTCTAGTAAGCTTATCTTTTGCGGCAAAGGAGGAGAAAGGTAAGTAGAGGAACGTGGAGCCCTGCTCATTTTCTCGATCATTCTGGGCATCGCAGCTTGGCTTCGATCTTTGGATTGGCATCCAAGGAGGGGACCATGGAATGGGGGAGCCTGGGGGTGTCCCGGGCTGAGTCCCAGTAGCTCAATGGACCAGCCCACCACTGGACTCAGCCTTCCATCCTTCCAAGGTCGGTTAAAAGAGTACCCAGCGTGTTGGGGGGCAAAATACTAATTATCGTGTGAACCACCAAGAGAGTGCACTAAGCCCTATGAGGCAGGATATAAGTGTAATTGCTAGCTTGCCAAATCGTGCAGTGAAGATTAGAATCCATCTTTTTGTGATCATGAAATGTGGACCAATAGAAAATTAAATATTCATTCATCAAAAAAACTTCCTGATACCCAGTGTGGTGTAGTGGATAGAGCAGTTGACTGTGACTCAGGAAGCCTGGGTTCAAATCCCCACTCAGTCATGGAAATTCATTGGGGGATCTAGAGCTAGTAAAGACACTCCGTAGATATCTCACTAACCTTGAAAGCTTTATTAGAGTCCTTATAAGCCGGCTCTAACTCAAAGGCACACTACAACAATACTGTAAATATACTTCCTACTTGTAAGGTTTTCGTCTCCCTTTGTATCTCCAGGTTCATTTTGCTCACCCTGGTGGGAATGAATATTTACTTAGAACGTGTCATCTGTAGCTATCTCATGGACAGTGAGGACAGTAGCTATGACCTGACGGTAAGGCCTTCTATTTTGTAACAAAATAGAGCTTTAAAAGGGACTGTGGTGGCTCAAGTGGTTAAGACACTGAACTTGATGACTGGAAGGTCGATAGGTCAGCAGTTCAAGACCTGGAAACTACATGACAGAGTGAGCTTCCATCTCTGTCCCAGTTCCTGCCAACCTAGCAGCTTGAAAGCAAGAAATTGCAAGTAGATAAATAGGTACCACTTTAGTGGGAAGGTAAACAGCATTCCATGGAAACCTTTGCAGACGCAGACAGTGCTGGCTCTTTGGCTATGAATGGGGATGAGCACCAGAACCCTAGAGTCAGATACGACTGGCTTTTAAGCAAGGGCAACCTTTATCTTTAACTAGAGCTTTAAAATGCCCTTGGATTACACTCCAGCTCCAAAATTCACCCACCTCCAAGGTTAGGAATTCTGGGAGTGGTGCTAAAAAAAGAAGTAACTTTTCCCAAGCTTTGTCAGGGAGGTGCATCTTCCCAAACATGCTGGGCCTGGAGTGATGCTGATCTCCACTGAGGTGCTGCCTCCCTATTGACATGTAGATGGATGATGTGAGATGTGGCTTACATGCACCCCTTTGCCCTCCAGCACTTTCATTTCATGCTTGATTTGTGAAGGGAAGGCTCTGCCCCACGTTTCTCCTGGAAGTTTGTGGCATGTGAAGGAACAGCTCTTAATAGTGTGAATTAAATGGGGTAACAAGGAAGGCTTGCAACCAGTGATGGGCAGCAACAGGTTCACACACACACCCCAGAAAAGGGGGGGGGTAGCAAAATTGGGTGGCCTGTGGGCAGGGGGGTAGTGAAATTGGGTAGACACGCCAGCCTCCCTGCCTTGCCCATCAGGTTTTGTCCCTGCAAGTGGTTCAAGGTCTCCCTTGCTCAAAAGCCAGTCATATCCAACTCTAGGGTGTAGTGCTCATCTCCATTACAAGCAAAGAGCCAGTGCTGTCTGTTTACAGATGTATACATGGCCATATGGCAGGCATGACTAGATTGCCCATGATGTAGGCTCCACCCATGACATAGGCTCCACCCATGACGTAGGCTCTACCCACGATGTAGGCTCCTCCCATTATGTAGGTTCCACCCACGGTGTGGTAGCAATTTTTTTTGCTGCCCACCACTGCTTGCAACCAACAGCTAAATCCTGATTTTGTTTATGCCAATTAGGGAGACTTTATAACGGGACCACAGTGGCCTAGTGGTCAATTAAAATACTGAACTTGATGACTGGAAGGTCTGCAGATCAGTCGTTCAAGATCCAAGTGCTGCACGATGGGAGTGAGCTCCCGTCTCTGTCCCAGCTCCTGCCAACCTAGCAGTTCGAAAGCAAGAAATTGCAAGTAGATAAATAGGCACCATTTAAGTGGGATAGGTAACAGTCTTCCGTGCACTCTAGTGTCTAGTCATACCTTCCACATGACCATGGAAACGTCTGCAGAAGCAGACAGCGCTGGCTTTGCAGACGCAGACAGTGCTGGCTCTTTGGCTATGAATGGGGATGAGCACTGTACCCTAGAGTCGGGTACAACTGGCTTTTGATGAAGGGTTACCTTTTACCAAGCAAGGAGACTTTACAATGTGGAAAGCGTAGCTGTAGGTTTTGCTGTATGTAAACAACACTAACAACAACAAAGGAACAGCTACAGTCTAGGAATCAAATCCAGCAACCTAGTTCTGTCTGAAGTGTGATTTAATCAGGTTGACACATACCCAGAAGTCTCACCTTGTGTCCTACAGTAGACTATTAAATTTCCATACCTAACCATGTCGGGACATCTGTTTTAAATTAAACCTTATCTGATGATTCAGGTAATGTTTAACAGACATACAGTACAGTATATATTAAGGCTCTTATTCAAGTACAGTATCTGTTTGGTATCTGAATCTCTGCCAAACATCAGTCAGGCATTTTCAAGTATGCTTTTTGGAGTCATATAGGCTAGAAGTTTGATTTTATTTCAGCACTACACACATGGCAATGAAATGGAGTGGGAAGCTGTTTTGGGGATTCTGCACATTTCCCCACATCCAGTGCTTGCAAGAAACAACTGTATGCAGAGCTCTGTATACAGTGAATCAGCTTCTTTCGGATGAGTAATTTATTCATTTATTTAATTTGCATTTTTATAGTATTTACAGTATTTATAACTGGATTCATTATCAGTCACTATTCGTGGTCATAAAAGAGGGTAGAAAATGAATCTCCCACCTCTGAATCTCTGTAACTAATATTATAATAATTTTTTTTCTTTTGCCATTCTCATTGCATATTTCCAGAATTAAACAATAATGCTATTCTAGGATACATTTCCAAATTATTAGACAATGTGCACAAAAACCTTTTTCCATATTTTCTTCACCATCTTATATTCCCACCATAAATAAAGATGCCTTCCAACTTCTTTACATCATCAACAACTTTTGACTATATATAATAAGAAACATTTCTCTGCCTGAGGCAAAGGAAGGTGATTTCTAACCAAAAACTAAGATTTCTGGGCTCTGAAAGGGAGATCTGAGGAAGCTCTGGTTCTACACTCAAGCGCAGGGATGGTTAACTTCAGGATCCATCATGGTGACATGGGCCTCTCTTACTTGCACTGACTTGTGTCTGCTTATCTTAGGAGGGGCTCTCCTTCTGGGTAGGCCTGTCACGCCGAGGTTTTGCTGGTCTGGGCTTCGCGATAATAGCTTATTTTGTCTGGACCTACCAAGACCCCACCAAGCAGAGCCAGCAGGTGCTGCAAAGTTTACAGGAGACACGGATGGAGATTCAGAGGCTTTTGGAAGAAACAGGTAAGGTGGATGGAGAGAGCACTTGTGTCAGGAAACCAGTTTACTCATGAGTAGAACTTTTTGCCCACCAGTGGTTGGTTCCTGTTTCTGAGCTGCAGCCCTCCTTGCTAAGCAACCCAGGATATTAGATTAGTGTAGATAAGGTAGCACATAGCCAAGTAAACACTCCAGTCATCTTCGGGTAGTTTAAAAGTATACTGGAATCAGAGTAAGTTACGGAAAAAAGTTTATCAAAAGTTTAGAAAGCATATCATAGCAAAGAAAGCTTCTCTAATTGAGAAAGTGCAAGGCCCCCCTTTCTGGCTTAAGCACCTACATGTTTGCAGTTAACCCTTAGCTTGAAGCTTTGGATAAAGAGAATGTCTTGGCCCCACCTTACATATGGTCCACCCCCTTTCCATTCCCCTAAAGGAATCCAGCCAATGATCATACAGTATAACATGTCCATCACACATTAGGTTTCATTTCTTCCAACCCATGAGGCCAGCATGTTTACACATTCCAATCCCAGTCTAAGGTATGTGCTAAAGGTTCTCCCACACATGGAAATCTCCATCTTGGACGAGGCTGTACCAGGGTACAAATCCTGTCCTGACTCTTCATTAAGGAGGAGCCTGTATTTTTCAGTGGATTTCCAAACAGAAGAGATAACGAAGGGACATTGTACTTCTTTTAATTGCTTGTTGAGCCCTTAGAGATGGGGGGTGAGAGATAGATGCAGAAAGGCAAATGCAGGTGGTGCTGCCAGGATAGGAAGTTGCGGTGAATGTGTGCATAAGAAAAAGAGCTAAGAAAAGGTACATTTTTGGAGGGTGCAACTTCCAGAATTTAGCCCAGCCAGCATGACCCAAGGATGCGTGCGTGTGGTTATGTGAAAGTTAATGGTCATCCTTGCTTGAGAGCCAGTCGTATCTGGCTCTAGGGGGCAGTGCTCATCTGTTTACAGCCAAAGAGCCAGTGCTATCTGCATTGGCAGACATTTCCGTGGTCTGCAGGACTAGACACTGGAGTGAACAGTACGCTGTTAACTTTTCCGCCGAAGCAGTACCTATTTGCAGTGTCTTGCTTTTCAACTGCTAGGTTGGCAGGAGCAGGGACAGACAACAGGAGCTCACTCAGTCATGCAGCATGTGGGTCTCGAAAATCTGACCTGTTGACCTTCCAGTCAAGTTCAGCATCTTAATCACTCAGCCACCGCATGCAGATAATTCAAACTCTTTAATTTGCCCTGTCTCATAGGCCCTGGGTGTCCAATGTACTCTGTTTTGCATTTTACAAGATAACCTTTGTGTGCACTTAACAAATAATCACCAGGAGATGATTGGAGAATTGAGCCTATGGTAGCAGTTGCCACATAGCATTGCGCTCCTCTCTTCCACGAGATGAGTTAGGGCTTCTGGGAAGGAAAAGGCTGTCTGTGTATGCAACATGAGGAAGAGGACTTCAAGATATAGGATATACCTGTACAGTAAAACCACGGCATATGACTGCCCTGGGTGACAATTGCCACAGGTTATGACCACACATTTAATTTTTAAAATTCCCTAGGTTACAACCAATTTTTGGTTTACGGCTGAAAATTGTGCTACTGTATTTTAAACTCTAAGATGGTAGCTATCTCCCTACCTTTTCCAAGTCGTTTGGGGACCTTATCCGACAGTGATGACAGCACCCCTGCAGCAGTAAGCACTGCATTGTGACTTCGGGTGGAGGGGGCCCCATTTTGAATTTTGAAATAGTTGTAGTGGCCATTTTGAATTCCAAAATGGCCACCACAACTATTTCAGAATTCGAAATGGCCACAACCATCCCCTCCACCCAAAGTCACAATGCAGTGCTTCCTGCTGCGGAGGTGCCATCCTTGTCATCGGATAAGGTCCCCAAACAGCATGGAAAAGGTAGAGAGACTGCTCCATTGCCTTTGTGGGGGTGGGGAATGATTGTGTCTGGCATTTTTTGTGGGTTTTTTGGGGGGGTATTTTTTAATTATTATTTTTTGGTCCAGTCAATACTTTAAAAAAAAATCAATGCATTCCTATGGGGAAATGTGCTTTGGGTTATGATTTTTTCATGTTACGATGGAGGCTGCTGGAACAGACCTCCATCGTAACCCAAGGTTTTACTGTATCTTTTATGCATGGACTATGTTGTCATATTCCAGGGTAATTGTAGAAGCAAGAATTCTTCTAATTCTTAGCATTCCTCTTTTGCTTGCTAGACCTTGGAATTTATATCTGCAAGATGTGTGAAGTTTTGTCTTTTTCTCTTAAAAGGTCTATTGACTAATAAACCAGAACTCCTTCTTCACGACTTTGCACTGAAAGCAGAAAATGAGGTATTAACTGACTCAGGATTCCCAGACTCACCGTCCTGTTCAGAGTTCACAACGGATATTCACATAAAGGAACATAGGGCTAACAAACAGAAAAGTGAGTGCTACATTAACAGGCAGAGGTCGTGTTTCAGAGCTGTGATAACTGTAGTTTTGGAGCAAATAAACATTGTTTAAATCCTATTTTAAAAATCCATCATAACCTCATTAGCAGGATTGGTATAACACTTAAAAATCCATTCCAAACTCTTCAGGGCTAAGAGTAAATGACAAATATGAGGACAATGGAAGTCTATTCCTGCTGTATTATCACAACCACTTATGCACAGGAAAACCCTAGCATATGACTATCCTGGGATATGTTTGCTGCAGGTTATGACTACACATTAAAAAAATTCCCTAGTTTATGACCAAAAATTGTGCTACTGTATTTTAAACTCTAAGATGGTAGCGATTTCCCTCTCTTTTCTACGCTGTTTGGGAACCTTATCTGATGATGATGATGATGGCACCTCCGCAGCAGTAAGTACTGCATTGTGACTTCAGGTGGAGGGGGAGTGGCCATTTTGAATTCTGAAATAGTTGCAGTGGCCATTTTGAATTCCAAAATGGCCACATTCCCCTCCACCCGAAGTCACAATGCAGTGCTTACTGCTGTGGAGATACCGTCGTCGTCATCGGATAATGTCCCAAAATGGTGTGGGAAAGGTAGAGAGCTCACTCCATTGCTTTTGTGGGGGTGGAGGACGATCACGTCAGGCATTTTTTGTGTGGATTTTTTGTATTTTAAAATTATTATTTTTGGTCCAGTCGGGACTTTATCTCCAATGCATTCCTATGGGAATACGTGCTTTGGGTTACAATTTTTTCATGTTGCGACAGAGGCTGTTGGAACAGACCTCTATCGTAACCCGAGGTTTTACTGTAGGTATAGCAAATGCTCTGTATGATCTCAGTTTTAATCCTGCTTCCAGCTCATTGTAGAAGTGCCACAGCTTTCCAGGGAGTAGCAAAACAATGAAAACCACTGAGGAAGTGGGAATTGGTGTTTCCTTTCCTTGGTTGGTTATGGGCTGCCTCAGTGTATTGTCCGTGTTCTTGGTAGTTTGATTGTGTGTGTGTGTGGAGTCTATACCACCCCATAGTGCTTAGTGCACTCTCTGGGTGGTTTACAAGTTAATTAACACTTTGCCCCCAACATACTGGAGACTTATTTTACTGACCTTGAAAGGATGGAAGAATGAGTCAAACTTGAGCCTTGGCCAGGATTGAATTCACCACCTTTTGGTTGCAGAACAGCAGTTTAACCATTGTGCTGCCAGGGCTCAGATCAGATTCTGTGGAAAGGGGCTCCAGCATAGATTAATGCTAAGAAGGCCGGTGGCACCACCTTGAATGTTCCTTCTGAAGCAACCAACAATTCAACAACTTTATTTTCCATTAGGAGAAGAAATCTGGACTAGCAGCCCAAAGAAGAGGGGGCAGTCACCATCCCGTGCCCGCTGCTCACCATCTCGCGCCCGCCAGTCACCATCCCGCAAATGCACCCGGAGGATGGCTGTCCAGCCACTGGAAATCCCTGTGTCTCTGGAGGATGTAAGTTCACTCTTTGTGATAAGGGGAATGTATAGATCTATCAAGATTACAAGATATAGATTGCGGTGGCTTAATGGTTAATACGTTGAGTTTGATGATCGAAAAGTCAGCAGTTCAGCTGTTCAAGACCCAAGTACTGTTAATCAGGGTGAGCTCCTGTCTGTCCCTGCTCCTGCCAACCTAGCAGTTCGAAAGCAAGAAATTGCAAGTAGATAAATAGGTACCGCTATGGTGGGAAAGGTAACAAGCACTGTCTGGACACCACAAGAGTCAAGCACTGACTCTTGGACTGCCAACAGAACCAATGATGAGGGATGATGGGAGGGGTAGTGTAACAGGTGTAGTGCCACACCTACTCTACCGTTCCCCTGCTCTAGATATTCATAGTGAGTGTGTACCACCTCTCCACTTAATATTCCACCATGTCTTAAAAGCCAAGAGCGAGGGTGCAACCCTATATAAATCTTGCCTGTTATACCTAAAATTTGTTTGTTTGGGATATGTATTTGTCATAATTTCCTTATAACTTTCTGGCAAGTTGGGACAGATATGCAAGGCAGTCATACCTTTGTTATGTGCTGTCAAGTCAGAACTGACTAATAGGGTTTTGAAGTACAGTATGTGAGACAGTTGAGTGATTTGACCAGTACCATGCTCCTACGGAATTGTGATGGCAGTCAGGGAATTGAGCTCAGATGTCTTATGTGCCCTAGTCCATCACTGTCTCCACTACACCACAGTGGGTACCCCCTGCTTCAGCTCATTTTGATATTTCAGCATGCATTAGCTATGGAATCCAACCTTAGCCTCTAGAAACTCGAAATGGAAACTAATTTCACACTCTCGTGGAGTCACAGCAGGCACTCACCGTTGCCTACATTCTGCTTATCAACTGCAGAATTCAGAAGAGAACAGACAGATCATTTTCAGCTTCTTACCCTCAACTCAAGTTGAGAATGCTGCATAGCAATTATTATTAACGAACGCAGGAACACCCTCCCAAAATGAACAAGCACCTTATTTTTGCATAAAGATGAAACATTCTTGAGAAGTGTTTAAAAGTGTACACAAAGTGCAAGTCGCAGCACCTTCGGGAAGGGGTGCTTTGCTGCAGTCCTGCTGCAGTGTGCATTTATTAAGAAAGCTGGTTCTTCTGCATCATGTGTTTGAATCTACTTTTTGAGCACAAGATCTGTAAACAACTGAAAGTTGGTGAATGCTCAAGCTTCTTGTTATAGAGCAGGGGTGCCCAAACCTTTCAGGCTGTGGGCCGGTTGTATGGTTCAGGGGGCCGGTCACTATGGACCAGGGGCTATGGATCCAGCCCCTGATGCCAATTCATCTGGCCCATGAACCCCTTGTCACTCCTGGAAGAATAAGTAAAATGATCCTTACGGGCGTGTTTTACTTCCACTTCCAGGAGCGACGAGGGCTTTGCGGACCAGATGAATTGGCATCAGGGAATGGCTTCGGCCCCCGGGCCGTAGCTTGGGCACCCCTGATTTAGAGTCTGCCTCCTTCTTCAACACATAAGCAGTATTAAAAACTGTGCTGGAATGTCATGAATCTTCCTCCCCTCGTTCCCTGTTATTACTCTGCAGTAATAAGAAACTTATTGCAGGAGAAACAAAAGGAAATGATTTGGATTTAGCTTATCTACGCTATTTGAGTTTATACATTCTGCAACAACAAAAGGTCACGCGGGATGATGTGGGGCCCTCCAAATGTTGTTTGTAACATTCATCATCTGTCACCATTTAGTAGGATGGTAAAGGTAGCCCATTGCCATTTGAATGGCTTCAAGTTGCCTTTGAGGGACTGCGGTGGCTTAGTGGTTAAGACACTGAACTTGACGACTGGAAAATCGACAGGTCAGCAGTCCAAGATGCTAGTGCTGCACGACAGAGTGAGTTCCCATTGTCTGTCCCAGCTCCTGCCAGCCTAGCAGTTTGAAAGCAAGAAATTGCAAGTAGATAAATAGGTATTCCTTTGGTGGGAAAGGTAACAGAGTTCCATGCACTCCAGCATCTAGTCATACCTGCCACATGACCACAGAAATGTCTGCAGATGCCTTTGGCTATAAACGGAGATGAGCACGGAACCCTAGAGTCACATACAGCTGGCTTTTAAACGAGGGCAACCTTTGCCTTTAAGCTGCTTTCTCATCCTTTAAGAAACAAGCAGTGCACCATTCTGCTCAAAACATACAGTCAAACCTCGTATAAAGAGCGCCTCGCTTAGAGAGTAACTTGCTTAAAGAGCAAAATTTTCTCTGAATGGTTGCTTCGCTTAACAGATAAAACCAACCAAAAACTCGCTTAACAAATAAATCAGGGGTCACAATCCCCCCCCCCCGGCCAGAAGTCACAATTGGTCACTTACAATGGTGTTTCGCTTAAAGAGCAATCCTGTGGAACACATTATGCTCTTTAAGCGAGGTACAGTAATAGCTCGGATAACTTTTACCTTGGATAACGCTAAAATCGCATAATGTTAAGTAATCTGGGGAGGAGAATTGGATCGAATAACGTTAAGGTCCTATGGGATGGATCAGACAACAACCGCTAAAGCCTGTGCAGTTACAATGTATCTCTATGGAGCTTTAACGTTATCCGATCCATCCCATAGGATTTTAACATGCATTGGATAACACTAAAAATCGGATAACACCAAGACTTGTGGAACCAACTTTTAGCATTATCCGAGGTTTTACTGTACCACTGTATTTGTAGCAATGCTGTTTTCCAGCTTCCAAAATATTGATTCTTTGTACTCTAGGAGCAAATCAGTACTGAGAGCCTTGAAAGTTCCTTTGTAGGGGACAAAACTTTCCATACCCCTCAACAATCATGCTTGCTGGAGGAGAGGATTCTGGGAATAACAAACGCTTTGAGATGTAGATTAGTTGTCTCAAAGTGGGACCGTTGAGTCTGAGGCTCGGAAATGTAACGTTTGCTTTAAGCTAAACTTCCCTCGCCTGTTCCAGATACCGCAGTACAAGCTTCGGAGTCGGCGGTCCCTAGGAGTTCCTTCCTCTCCAATCCCTCATTAAAGCTCAACTCACTCAGCCCCAGATGCAGCTGAAAGGGCTTCACGGCCTTCATCTCAGTTCGCACATGCACAGCCAAAGGGGGGAAATTGCTTCCGTCTCAATAATCCAGTAATTGCATGACAATCAAGACAGACCTTATTTTTTTAGCCCAACCGAAGGAACTGAGCAAATGGAGAAGTAGGATTCATATCGTCACTTCTCCACCATTCAGAAGGGGTTGTTTCTTTGGACAGCGTGGGTACTGTGGTGTAATACCTTATTTAAATTCTGAGCTGAAGTGCCGAGATTAAGGCGGCTATGAGTTCAAGAGACTGGAATCGCTTGAACCAGGCAAGGCCGTGTCCAACTTTTAACATGCTGTGTGATTCAGACACAGCCTTCCCCTCCCTTGAAGCACAGCTCCTCTTCCTTTTTGACCAAGCCTAGTGTGGATTCTTTCACAGGAAGAACGGGTGGCACAAGTTCACCTCTGCGATTTGCAACCTAAATGGCAGGGAATAAGAATTCTTTCCCTGTCCCTTGTGTTATTCTCTGCAACAGTTCTTTCTTAATGGAGTTGGGACTCTTCAGTAGATGTCATGGTTGGTGGCATCTTCTTGAGCCACCATTTCAGCACTGGGGGAACCCCTCCACCCATTCCAGATGTCCATTTCTCTTTTGGGACAGAAGCAATTTTCTGTGTCACCACCTCCCAATCAAGGAACCAAGGCATGCTGTGAAAGCAGGAATGAGGTTTTGTTTTCTCTTGAAGCCAAATCAACTGCAATGAATAGGAGGAACCAAACCTGAGACAACGATAAAGCACTGGCGCTTTTATTTATAAAGTACTTCTGAATTTTTAACCTATTAAATAAACAGTTTCTGAGCAAAACAACTCTCAGTTTTGCATAGGCATTCGATTGCCAGCTCCCGCAACTATGGAAAGATAGGAGGGTATGAAGAGTCTCCTCCTGCTGCCAATAGCAAGTAGCCTTACTGAGGTAGGTGAAATAGAGCCCCCCGGACCATCTTCTCTCCTGAACTCAGTCATCCGACAGGCTGAAATTCATGGCTGCTGTCAGTGATGCAGAGAGCTTGGTGGCGATTTTCTCTGCAGAGAAAAAGCAGACAGACAAAGGGACACGGGTAGTAAAATTAACTCCTCTGTTCTCATCTAGATGAGCCATTCAGAACAAATAGATTGCCTTCACGAGGTGTTAAAACGTTTACAAGTATTTTCAGTGCCAGTTCTAAAAATGTGCTTCTGAAGGTAAGAGAAGGAATCGTAGTTGGTCTCTAGAGATAGCAACGATGGGTGTGCGAGGAGTATTTTGAACAGATCTGGGCAGTTTTCCTAGGCAAACAAATCCAGCTGTTGGAAATTTAATAGTGTAGAAAGAAGGCTTGGATTTGGATTCCTGCATTAAGGAGGGGGTTTCACTCAATGGCCAAAAAGGCCCCTTCCAGATCCATCATCCTAAGGTCCCTTGTGGAATTGCATGTAGTTCTCTTTGACTTTGGAAGGGGTGGAAAGGAGACTGAACTGTATGCAATTTTGGTATCCTGTTCTCTTTAGGCACACGGTGGGAAGAAGAGAGAGGAGGGTCCAAAGAGTTTGCTGCAGAGGCGGAGAATGAGTAGCCCCTCCAAATGTGGTGGAATTACAGCCTCCATCATTCCTTCCTCACTCAGGAGTTCAGAGACACGGCAAGGGTAGAAACAAACTGAAGCTGCTGCTGTTGCAAAAATGTGCTACAGGGAGAGATAAGGTCTGCCCTGGGATTCCACGGTGGCAGCAAGAGGAGGCAAGACTCATGTGCCAGTCCCTTTACCAGAAGAGTAGCGTGCCTTGGCGGGGCCCCGTATAAAAATCTTTTGGGGGCCCTTAGGAAGGGTAAAGATTTGTTTTGTTTACGCACGTTGGGGGCCCCCGTGACCCGGGGGCCCCGTATAATTGATACGGCAGATACGGCGGTAGCTACGCCTCTGCCCTTTACCAACAGTAGGAGATGAGACTGAATGAAGCAGGAAAGGCTACAGTGAAGTTACCTGTTCTCTACCATGTCAGATACAAGGTGTTGGTATTATCATATAAGGCCCTATATGGTTTGGAACACTGTGATCTGCTGGAGCAGTGGTGGGCTCCAACAGGTTCGGACAAGTTCAGGAGAACTGGTAGTAAAACTGACTGGACCCGCCCACCTCCTCCTCTCACCCCACTGTGGACGCAACTCCAACATCCTTGCTGCTGGGTCTGGGCACCAGGAATGGGGTGAAGCTAAGCCAGCAGTTGCTCTTTAAAGGAAAATTGGAGGATCGAAGTGTAATGCTAACTAATGTTCTGATTAAATGGACTCGATCCACAAAAACACATTAAAATACAGCAGTTTAAGCATGCCTACCCAGTCATCTGGCCATGCCTAGAGTTGGCCACACCCACAGTGTGGGAGTAAAATTTTCTGAAGCCCACCACTGTCCTGGAGCATCTCTCCTTCAGAACAACTCCTTGCATCACTTGCTCATCACAATCTACACAGCTCCAAGTGCCGACCCTGAGGATGGCTAGAAAGTCTACAACTAGAAATAGAGCCTATCAGTGGCGGCACCAATGCTTTGGAACACACTATCAATGAAGCCATGCCAGGCCCCATCACTGGATATCTCTTTTCCCCCCCCCCCAAAAAAAAAAAACACACCACCTTAAAACTTTCCTATTCAAGGAAACCTTTCAGAACTTTACCCCCTTAACAATAAACTAGCCAGTCAGTTGACCCTCTGTGCCCATAGACACCAGTTATTTTATCTTAGGATGTACTTATTCAGTTGTTTTATTTTTCTTTTATTATGTTATTTTGTTATCTGTATGTGGGAAATACCCCAAATGAGTGCTATAAAAGTGCATAAATAAATAAACAAATAAAGCCCATCACCACACATCCCTCCAGGCTATTTGTCTCCTCAATTTTCCACATGACGAGGAAAGTGTGTGAGGGTAGCATGATGGGAGACAAATGTCTCAGGCAGGGGTTCCCAAACTACAGCCTGCAGGCCAGATCTGGCCCCCAACACAAATTCACCCGACACACGATCCCCTTGCAGCTCTTGGGCACATTTTACTTCCGCTTCTGGGAGTGGCAAGGGCGGCATGGGCCAGATGAATTGGGTGTTGGGGGCCAGATCTGGCCTGTGGGCCATAGTTTGGGAACTCCTGGTTTTAAGCAGAGAAAATGGCAGCCTAAAAATCTACCTCATCCTGTTGCAAAAAAGATTGCAAGGCACATTTTACTTCCACTTCTGGTGGGAGGAACCATGTGACCGGCCTGCTGAACTACATGGCCGGCCCACTGAACCACGTGACCAGCCCATGGACACCCTGATCTCAGGACTGTTCTTAAATCTTGGTGGTGGTGGTGGTGGTGGGGAACAGTATCAGCCTAACCAGCTGTGGGCCTTTGGCCACTTGTGAGTGACATGCTAAAGTAGTAACTTGAGGGATGCAGGAAGCCCCCTTTGACTGGGACAGATGTTTGCCCATCTTGCCCAGCATGGTTTTCATGGACTGTAAACTGCCCCTTCTCCAAATAGCATTCTAAGCATTCCCTGCCCTCCCAAGACATGACAGAGACCAGGTTGTCAAACCTCCTGCAGCAAAGTTTGCCCATCTGGACCCCTGGGCCAACCGTTACCTGCTCGCTTCCGCTGTTTCTTGCGTTTCTTGTGTGCTGCTCGCAGGCCTTGGCCTTGCTGCAGGGGGTCCAAAGCAGAGATCTCGCTCAGGTCAGGAGCCCTGGGCACAGCCTCTGCTGCTTTTGCAAGGGCCTGGCTCTTGGCTTTCAGCTGTATTGTCATCGGGCCAAACTGGAGGCAGAAGAAGAAACATTAGCCTCACTGCTGTTCAGTGGCTAAAAGGGAGAACAGGAGGGGAGATGGACCATGGCAAATCCTAAGCAGAAGGGACTGTGGTGACTTAGTGGTTAAGACACTGAACTTGACGACTGGACAGTTGGCAGGTCAGCAGTTTTGAGACACAAGTATTACACAATGGAGTGAGCTCCCATCTCTGTCCCGGGTCCTGCCAACCTAGCAGTTCGAAAGAAAGAAATTGCAAGTAGATAAATAGGGACCACTTCGGTGGGAAGGGAAACAACATTCCGTGCACTCCAGTGTTGAGGCATGCCTGCCATGTGTCCACAGAAATGTCTGCAGATGCAGACTTCGCTGGTTCTTTGTCTACAGAGATGAGCACTGAACCCTAGAGTCGGATACGACTGACTTTCGAGCCAGGGCGACCTTTATCTAAGCAGAGGCAACACTTGCCACATCCACTGAGATCCCAAAACTCCAGAGCAGCACAACATTGTAGTTGCATTGCACTCCTTTGTACTGCTGAAGAATGACTATTTTGATAATAATTTTAAACCTGACCAGCTGAACCACCTGGCCTCTGCTTGAATCCTGTGGGGTGGAGGGCCCGGCTTCTGCTGCAGTGCCATGGGGTTCTTTCCCCCTTCACCTTAAGGCAGAGTTTAAAGGGAGGAGTGTTGTCTTTCCCAGCAGCAGCAGCAGCAGCAGTGTTCTCAACCTGTCTCCGGTCTGCCAGAGCTCTCCCTAATTTATATGAGCGGGAGAAGTCCCTCTCTTTCTTTCGTTCCAGGAAGAGCTCCGCCTGCCAAGTCTGCACTCTTGTCTCTAGCCAAAACTAAACAGAAGTGGACTGTTTTGCACCCTAGAACACCTCCAAAAAGATAAATCCAGAAGCCTGGAAATTTGCATGACTCCTTGGACAAACTAGGCTGCAGAAAAGATCCTCTGAACGAGTTTTGGGGCTCAAAAGTTTTGAGCTGTAGAGGCAAAACCATTCTCCTCGAGCCCCATTGATTCCAAGGGTGGCTTGTCTCTCCCTCTTTCACCCCGTGCATCTCTCACTCCACCACCTTCTCCTTTCCTCAGTAATACTCAGCACTTCCTTGAGGAGTACAGAATTAAAACCTTTGCAGTTTGTCCTTCCCTACCTCTTGATCTCCATCTTCTTCCATTTTAGTCTCTTCCTTCTCTTGAGGGAACAGTTCCTCCTCCTCCTTCTCCATTTCAGCTTCTGCCCCACTGGTGAGCCCAGAGCTCTCCAAGGTAAGGCCAACATCGCAAGCAGGCAAGGCTGCAAAAGACAAAATATGGCCTAAATATTCCCAAGGAGCAAAACCTGAAGACCACGTCCTTCTGAACCCTTCATCAGCCACCAACAGCAGAAATCCGATCTACACCACTTCCAGCTTGGTGTAGCCACTTACTTGCCAACGCTTTCTCGTTCTCCTGTTCCAGGGCCTCGAAATCAAAGGCCTTGCCCATCTCTGCCACAATCTCTGCGCTTATGTGAGTGGGGAGCGTGTGAGTTTCAGGAGGATGTGTGAAGTAGCTGATCTTGCCACTAACAAGAGACAGAAGTGAAGAGTGAAACTTTGAAATTAATCACAAACTTTGCCAGGAAGAGTTAAAGAGAGACGATTCCTTCCGATTCCTGTTTTAACTTCCTTGGCTTCCCTCTGCCTGCTGGAGACTGACTTAGAAAGGACAGAGGGGGAGGCCTCAATTGAAACCAGCCTCTGCGAGGGAGAAACTTTTCAGACCCACCCTGGTCATTCTTTGACCTTTTTTACCCAACTCTGCCGCTCACCTTGTCCAGTCACTCAGCAACGCTTTGGCTGCCTTCTCGTGGTCTGGCGTCCCTCCTTTCTTCAGCTTGCCTTGGCGCCTGGCTAAATGAGCCAGGAACTCCATCGTGTCTTGGAAATCTGGCACACCGTAGTGCTGCATAATCTGTTTGGTGGGGTTTTTGTTTTAATTAATAAGAGTGAGAGTGAGAAGAGAGAGAGACTGATTACCATCTTCAACCCACTTGACTACTACTACCTAGTTACCTATATCTGTGTCTAAGTCAGGGGTGCCCAAACTATAGCCCATGGGCCGGATCTGGCCTCTGGCGCCATTTCATCCAGCCCACATCATGCTGGATGTGTTTTACTTCCACTTTTGGGAGCAACGATTGGCATGGGCCAGATGAACTGGCATCAGGGGCTGGATCCGGCCCGTGGGCCATAGTTTGGGCACCCCTGGTCTAAGTCATCTACTCAGCAGGAAAAAAGGCAATTGGGTTCTGAGTACTGTCCTTCATCCACCTCCGCCTAGATTTTTGAAGGACTTCCATTGATAGCGTTTTAAGCTACACAGAAGAAAGGTGCATGGCAAACAAATCCCACTTTCCAGTCTGTGGGTGAAAGGAGGAAGAAGAGGTTCTAAACTCTGTGTCTTTCTCTGGGGAGAGTTCATCTCTTTTCTTAATTCTTGGCAGCAACTGGCTCACATTTTAATTTCCGTGGCTCCATCACCCATTCTGCTTTATTGGTTTTGTCAGACAGTCAGCTCCATTAATGTATTGCGGGTGGGGAGGGAAGGGGGATGGAGGGTTAAAAATCACTCCAGGCTAAGTAGTTAACACTTAATAGCTTTTGAAGCAGGATGGTTGGTGTGCAATGAAGTTGAACCATCAAGAAATGAAACAAATCCGTTTGAACAGCCAAGGCAGGCTGCAATCTCACTTCCCCCCTACCTGTAAGTAAGTCCTATTGAATGCAGTAAGTTTTAATGACGAATTGTACCACCCCACATTTGATCTTTTATTACCCCATTTTATATAATTGTACTCTATTCAATCCAACTCATTACATTTTAACTTGATATGGTGAGCTAAGTAACTAATAAAGAATTGATTGGCACGGATGAATAGTTGCATGTAAGATGCTGTTGCAGACACTACAGACTGATTAAAAAATATTTTTCCAATTATTTACTTAACAGATTTTTTCCTTTTACTTAGCAATCTTTTTTTTAAAGTCCCTGGGGAGGAAAAAACACACAAGCAGCTCACACCATCTTATGTTTATATTTTTCTGTCTTTGTAAACACACACCCTGTCACAAAAAGAAGCATCCTTTCCCCTTCAGTAAGAGAAGTAGGAATGCACCGCACATGCAACCATTTTATGAAGCCATCCATGTGATGGGGTGGGTTGTGTGTTTGGCTGGGATTTGGAAGACCTAGATTCAAAAGTCAAGTCAATCAGGAATTACAATGGGTTTACTTTGGATTTACTTTGGGCAGTGACAGACTTTACTTTTCTAGGATCAAAAATCACTGTAGATGGTGAGTGCAGCCATGAAAGAAAAAGGTGACTGATGCTTGGGAGACAAGCTATCAGGAACCTGGGGAACATAGTTAAAAGTAGAGACATCACTTTGCAAACAAAAATTCGCATAGTCAAAGCAATGGTATTCCTGGTGGTAATGTATGGTTGTGGACCATGAGGAAAGTTGAGCGCAAAAGAATAGACACCCTTGTAATGTCGTGTTGGAGGAGAGTTTTGAGAGTCCCCTGGATAGTGAGGAGAACAAATAGGTCAATCTTAGAAGAAATCAACCCTGACTGCTCCCTAAAGGGTCAAATAGTAAAGATGAAGCTAAAGTACTTTGGACATCAGATGAGAAAAGAGGATTCACTTGAGAAGGCCTTGATGCTGGGAAGGGTGGAGGGCAAAATAAGAAGGGGGCGGCCAAAAATGAGATGGCTAGATGGTATTGTAGACACAATGGGTACAAAGCTGGGCAGGCTGAGAAGGATGGTGGAAGACAGAGGTGCCTGCCGGGCAATGGTCCATAGGGTCGCAAAGGGTCGGAATCGACTGTGCAACTGAAACAACAGCAACAACAACTTTGGGCTAATCATTCTCTCTGCCTGACAAGACTGTTTTGCAGATGGAAAGAGAGAGAGAGAGAGAGAGAAGGGCAGCCAAGGTGTTGCCTTGGTGGAAAGTAGAATATAAATGCAGCTAATAAATAAAAACAAAGCAACACTTTACAGACATATACTGTACTATACATTTTTGGATGCTTGCCCAATTAATTACGGGCAGCTGCCGAGTGATCCAGTTGCCACTTATTACTGTCATTTTTAAGGTCCCCAAAGTATAACTACGTTACTCTATCAGAGCACAGACACCCAACAATCCTGCAGCAGCTCTAAGACTAAAATGTGGATAAGAACTCCAAGTTGAGAAGAGTGGTCGACATCGTCTCTGAAGACACGATATCAAGTCAATATATTTAGCCAGAAAAAGTAAAAAGAAGGTCGGGGCTCTTGATTTCTCTTTGTGTTTACCATCATTACAACAGGTCAGCTATCTCACTCAATTTATATTCTCCAATTCTGCTAAAATTCACCATAAGCCTTTGAAAGAAACCCCACAATCCTGAACTCCAGCTACATAATCATCTAAACCATTTTAAAGCCGGGCCCCGAGTCACGTTCTCTCAGACAGCCATTTTGCCCTTCCTCACCACATGACACTTCCTGGTGTAGTGGAGGCGGTGAGAGCGCCACACAAAATGGCACCATGGGCTGCATCCGATCCACAGGCCACAGATTGAGAATCCCTGATCCAAACCACCATCACAACTGTGTACACACAAACCCCAGACTGCTATTCCATCACTATGGAAGGAAAACATTGTGCCTTTTCTGATTCCCATTCTGAGATTTAACAACAACAACAATTCCACCCCCAACCCCCCAGTTCTATCCTAGCTACCTGCTGTTTGTTGCATCTTCTCAAAATGGCCTCCACTGGACTGACGGGATCAACCAGCTGCTCTATCTTGATACAGTTGCGAAGGATCATGATAGCATCGGAGGTGGGAGAAGCCATGACGATCCCTGGACAGTCCAAAAGTTTAATGTGCTTGTCTAGATGCACTTCTTGCAGGCACCTAGAAGATGGGGGTTAGGAGAGTGAGAAAAGGGGGGAAAGAGTTGCCTCTTCCAATACAACACCACCACCACCACACACCCCTCATGGGAATGTACTGAACTCTAGTACTGCATTCCTCTTGGACACTGATGAGCAATCTGTAGCTCATGGACAACACACTCCTGGGTCCAAATATGTTACTGCTATGGCAAGAGTGAAGTAAGACCTGCCGCTGCCACACACACACACCCCAAAGTTTAACACCATGCCATAGAGAGGCTTACTGGTGCTCTAGGTCAGTGGTTCCCAAGATGGGGGCCATGCCCCACAGGGGGACTTCCATTCACAGAAGCCTAAGCCAGTATGTACATTGGCTGATCAGTGCTTTGAGGAATTGGCTTAGGCTTCTGGGAATTGAAGCCCAAAAAACCAATGGTTGGGAACCACTGATCTAGGTGTAAAGTTGAACAACAGAGTCCTCCTCCCACCCCTGATCTTGTGACTATTTGATCTGGGATTTGCAGCCAGGTCTCTCTGTTTAAAGGCCAACACAATCAGCCAAACTCTATGGCCAAAGGAAGGTCAAAGACCAGCCCTCCAGATGTTGTTGGATTGCAACTCCTATCAGCTCTACTCGGGTGGGGGTGCTGGGAGATGAAACCCAACAGCAAACCGTGCTGTCCCTGTGTAACTAGGGACAGAGCAAGAAAAGATCCACTTCTGGGGCTGAAAGACTTGGCAATGAGCATCAGTACTTGAACGACTGCCTTTGAACATATCACTAACTGGCAGTTGCAGGTCCAGTTACAGACACTTGGCTGCCCAAAGGAGAGGAATGAATGACACCCCTTGTCTGCCCACCCATCAAGATGAAGGGTATCCAAAGCCTGGCCAGTGATCTTGACATCTCAGGCTTTCAATCCAAGGCAAGGATGCCTAAACTTTTCGGTCTGCGGGCCGGTGATGTGGTTCAGGGAGCTGGTCACTACGGCCTGGGGGCCAGATCCAGCCCCGATGACAATTCATCCAGCCCACAAAGCCCTCATTGCTCCTGGAAGTGGAAGTAAAACGTGCCTGTCCGTGGGCTGGATGAAATGACATTGGGGGTGGATCTCGGCCCCGGGCTACAGTTTGGGCACCCCAATCTAAGAAATGCCCTCTTGGTGCAAGAAGAACAGAAGCAAATACCAATCTGCTACATGTTCATGGCATCCAAAGCACTCTTATCTAACAGTAGGGCCAAGCCTTCCTTCCAAAACAGGACCTCACTCATTACTATTTCTAGATCTCCTATTCCACGAAGGTTTTCTCCACTTTGCCATACTGATCCCCTTGGCCACACCTGGCCTTTCAAGGAAGCCACAGGAAGGTCTAATTCTCATCTAGGGAAGTGGTACCCATGGGGCTGCATTACTGTGTGTGCTCCTTCAACTAACTCCCCACCACCACCACCAAAGGCAGAGAGAAATGAACACAAAGGCATCAAAAGCGGAGTTATCTTTAATACAACCACAGACTTTCAGCCTGAATGGTTAAAGACCCAAGACGTGAAGACAAGTGGTCGGAGAAGCAGAGAGCTCGGAACTGAAGGAACAACCAATATTTATTCCATTTATTCTAGGCCAGGGTAGGGAACCTGTGGCCTTAAGGCCACATGCGGCCTTTTGACTGAATTCACATTTTACAGAACAAAATCCTTTTATTTTTATTTTTTGGAATAGTAGCCATGTTGTCTGTGGTTCAGGCATCTCAGAAAACAAAACAAAACAAAACAAAAAACACTGTAGCACTTTAAAGACTAACTGCTATATTTTTATTGTTAGCTTTCGTGGATCAAGTCCACTTCATCAGACAAAGAATGAAACTTACAGGCATGTTCTTTATATACCAAATTCAGGGGCTCGAATTTTTTTTATTAATATGAATTTTGTCTTTTATATTTTTATTTTAATATCTTTAAAATTAACAAATAGTTTTCATTTTTTGAAACTATTGACCGCAGAGGAGTTAAGATTTATACAAAATAGTGTACATTTTAAAGCACAGTATATCTAATGGAAGTTTCTTGAATGCAATCTTATTTGATTCCAGCTGAATTAATGCGGCTTTCCAATGTAGCCCTAAAGAAATCCACAGTACAGAACATTGGTTTCCCTTCTAGAGGGAATGAATGAATGAATGAATGAATGAATGGATAGATGGGAAAGAGGCTCTTTGTTTGCGGTGATGTCCAATTTCAACACTCTCACCCCAACCAATACTATCTGAGAGAGCACAAACAGACTCTGCTACTTACTTAGTGACACCAGGCGTGGCACCAATGCTGCAGGCCCGGCTTCGTTTCAAGCTGTTGATCAAACTGCTCTTCCCGACATTTGGGAAGCCTGTAATCAGCCATGGGTAGAAAAGGGCACCTCTGTCAGACTTTTCTCTCTGCCACCTGGCCAGTGCTTTCATTTTAAAGTCCTCCAGCTTCTTTCAGCTTCTCAGGCAGGGGCTTTTTCCCCTCTCCACCCTCTTCTTTAACAAGAACCCGCTCACCACAGAAGAGGAGAAAGCTCAGCATCTTTTCCTCTTTTAACCAAAGGGTAATAGATCCAAGGTTTCTAGAAAGGGGCAGCTACCCAGTCCTACTGAAAAGCAGGACCTTAGGCAGTTTACCCACTGCTTTGATACAGGCCCACATGTGGTCTCCGTGGGTGGACCTATGTTGGCCTTGCTGTTTCCTGCCATGTTGTGGAAAGGTCCCACAGGGGTCTTGAGATTCCAGACTCTGCCCTCCCCAGGCCTCCTCTCCTTTTTCTGTCTGTGGGCAACGCCTCTTCCTCAGCTAGGACTTCCTTGCTCATCTGAATCTGAGCACCAGCTGTCTTTGGCTTGGCACCATTCTGGAAAGAACTGAGGATTTGGGCAAAGGCCCAAAACTGGCAGAAGGAAAGAAGGATTTTCTGACGGTGGGCAGATGGCGGCTACGTTTTGACCCACCCACCCCAAACAACAGAGAAAGGAGAGGCAAGCCGCTTTTTCAGCTCCCCTCAACTTCCGAGACACAGAAACAATGTTTGCAAACAAGAACAGGAAAGATGTTCAAAATTGTTTGCCTGATATCTTGGTGAGAAGATGAAGCAATTCACAAATCCCAGGACTCTTGAAAAGAACTTTGAGGAAATGTCTACCACCATAAATATGCTGATCAAGTCTGGTTTTGGCAGCTAATCAAGGTGTGGGCGCAAGAAGTATCTAAACAGAACACACAATGGATTACCTGGGACCTTCAAGTAGGCTAGTAATAAAACTCCCATGTTCTTTCCTAGCCCTATCTGAAAACTACTGCTGCCAGTCAGAGTTCATAATACTGGCTTAGATGGATCAGGAGTCTGACTTTGTATAAGGTAGTTCCCTGTGCTTTCCAACTAGAGCACCATTCAAAACCCCATCCCCATCCCACAACTTTCCTATAATTCTCAAACAAAAGCCACTTTGTGCTCACCCACAACTCCAACAGTGATAGTTGTCTTGACATCCTGGTTCCGGCAATAGTTCGCAAGCACCTTCATGAGGCAGTCAGCCCCAACACAGGCTCCGCTGCTGAGCAGGTCACCCGAAGCCTGGGTCACTGGCACACGACTCTGTTGCTAGAGAGAAAGCAGGACTGTCAAGAAATAATAGTGACTGCAGTCGAATGGCACAACTTATAGGGAATCCCTTTGGGAGAGACTTTGCTAAAGTTTCCTATCCTTCCAAACTGACTGGATTCACTCTCCCATCACATTCTGCTCCACCTCCCCAAAACATTCTTTCCAGAATGGTGCCAACACTTAGGGATCAGCAACTGGATCTCCCTGTAAATCTCCTGAAAAGTACCATCAGGCCCTTCCGAGGTTGCCAACTCAGAGGTGGTGGTGACAATGCTTGCTCTGAGTCCTTGGTTGAGCATGGGCTGAAATAGTGGACTAAGGGCTCCCCACACATGATCCTGACGTATGCCTTCAAGGAAAATAAATGGTTGAAAGCAGACCTGCCACTTATTTCCCCCACCACAACACTAGTGAGCCCCACATACCAGGTTTTTGCTCTGCTGCTGTGTGGAAGCCTTAAATGCCACAGTAGGGAATTCGTTCCTCAGGTACTTCAGCCACTTTGCTACAATATCCTTAGACACCAGATCTGGTTTAGTAAAAGAAGAGGAGAATTAAGCTGGAAGACAGAATCCTTGTACCATGTGTGTTCCAGTGGGCTTCTAGATGTCATTGGATGGCAATCCTCACCAGTCCTGGGTAGTTTAGCTAGTGGTGAGGGATTGTGGGAGATGTAGTCCAACACCTGGAAGATACAGATTGCCCATCAGTGACTCCGTGTCACATATCTTCTTTGGGTCCAGGCATGTAGAATTCCAAAACCATTGTGTGTTGTTAAAAACTCTTAACTTTCCTCGTACTCTGCAGGTGAGTACTATCTCCTGTACCTGCCCCGCAACAAGGTGAACACTAAAATAACAAGTTTGAACCTTTCTAGTTTTTGAGGTCAAATCGTCCCTGAAAAGCTAGACGAGAACCCTTGAAAAGAGCTATTGGATGTTACCCATTAACACGCTTATGCAACTTCTGAAAAGTTGGTTTTGGCCTTATTGCCAAAAGTGATTACAGATACAGTACTTCAGTTGTAATTCTTGCATTAGATAAAATAAACAGATGTGATTCAGCTTTCTTCTCTGAAAGCCTTCTCCAGGCTTGCCAGGTGGAAGATAGGGATTCAGGGAGAGAAGCCCTGGTGTGGAACAGGAGAGTACTGGAAATTGGGAACGCGGCTCAAACAATGGCTTCAAGAGCATCTCATTTTTCCACGCATCCAAGCCATCACATGGGAGAGGATTACAACCCCAGAATGCCAGGACCAGAACACCTTTCTTTCCCAGAAAGCACAGCATTGTGGGCCTTCACACGTACCTATTTTGTTTAATACCAGCACTAGCCTCTTATTAGCTCCTGCCTGCACCACTGCCTGTTCAACCTGGGGACAGCGGCAGCCTTGAGGATCCCGAGCATCAAGGACCTCTAGGATCACATCAGCAGCTTCAACAACCTAAGGAGAGAGAGAGCAAAGGCTAAGCCAGGAGGAATGCCCACATTTGCCCACCAGAAGGAAGAGCTCTTGTATGTTCCCATCTGAAGCTCAACAGAACTTCCCATTCACACCTGAGGCCTCTTTCCCTTGGAACATGGGGACGCCATGCTCAGGGACAGATCCCTTGGTCTCCACTCACCTTCCTGAACTCCTTATAATAGGCTTTGCATGAGCTGTCTTTCTCCAGGAGGGCATGTTTTGCTAGTTGCTTCAGATCCTTCTCCTGCAGGGAAATCAAAATGATGCGCATATATACACACACTGTATCTAACAGTGTATAAGATGCACCGGAGTATAAGATACACACCGTTATTACCAAAATAGCCCATTATAGGCCACTATATACAGTACAAGACACACTCCATTTTTCCAGTGTAAGTCCAGTTCCCCATTGGGCCTTGAAGAAGAAAAGCCAATGCGTGTGACCTCTGCATGGTCCCAGAACATCTCCTCCCCAACCCCAACAAGGCATGATAAGCCACCTGAATACTTCACTCAGAAAACTCTGGAAAGGGTGATTACCTTTTGTTCAAATTGCTGCTGCCGGAGAAGGGCATCCTTCTGAAGACCTTCTAGACTCCGGAACCGGCTGACTTCTTTCTGCCGAGCCATGCGCTGACGCTCCTGCAGTTCTGCAACCTGGTTGACATGGGCAGAGTCTGAATCTATAAAGGGTATCGCTCAGCCCTTGGCAAAGAAGATTTCCCCCCCTCAGGCTCTACCAAACATGGGCTGAAATCTTAAAGACATTACATTTGATTCTTCCTAGTTGGAAATGAACACACTTTCATTGGGATTCTTGAGCGCCTGCTAAGCCAGGGCCTGCCTCCCTGAGAATCCCAGCAAAGATTCTCTCTCTCTCTCTCTCTCTCTCACACACACACACACACAGCCCTCACCTTCTTCTGTTTTAGCGCTGCTTCCTTCTTTACGTGGTCTCTCTTTTTCGCATGTTCTTTGAAATGTGATAACTGAGGCACACCCGGATCCTTCTTCCCATGTGATTTTTTACCCCTTTTCTGCAGAATGGAGAAGCATAGGATTGGGCCTGACACCAGTATAAAAGCTACAAGAGAGAGGTGACCAGCCTATATGCCCCCCCGCCCCCAAGAGTAACAGTGATTATGGCTTGGATTGAGAGCCGCACAAGTCCATAGCCTTCCTCCTCCACCCTGAAAAACATTTCCTTAAAATTCAGGCAAAGAGACGCACACAGAGGTTGGGGGGGGATCACTTTTTTTGGACCATAGCACCCAAGTTTCTTCACCATTATGGATTTTCTCTTCTGCGTACAACAGGGGTGCCCAAACTACAGCCTGGGGGCTGGATCCGACACCGACAACTTCATCTGGCCCAGGCCACCCCTGTGTTTTACTTCTGCTTCCAGGAGCAGCAAGTTTGGTGCAGGTTGGATGAACTGGTGTTGGGGGCTGGATCCGGGCCCTGGGCCATAGTTTGGGCACCCCTGGTTTAAGCGGAGAAAATGGCAGCCTAAAAATCTATCTCATCTTGTTGCAAAACAGATTGCAAGGCGCGTTTTACTTCCACTTTCAGTGGGAGGAACCATGTGACTGGCTTCCTGAACCACGTGACCAGCCCACGGCTCCGAATGTTTGGGCACCCCTGGCATACAATCTGCCTTTCCTCCTTCTTCTTGTATCCCACCTCTGCACCACGTGTCCAGATTTCTTTAAAAGCAGGAATAGCCCCTCTCCACCCTATTGGGGAGTTCTTTAGCAGATTAGAAGAAGTGTGACCCTCAGGAAGAGGAAAAGGCATGACTAGGACTCTTTTCCTGCTGCTTCTTCCCCACTGGCAGCAGTGGCTATTTCCAAGGCAGGGAGTGACCTGGGCATTCACACAGGATACAGAGAAGTCATGTAAGGGCTTGAAAGTTACCGATATCTCAAGTGTGGGGAACTTGTGGCCTTCCAGGTGAGAGACTACAATTCCCACCACTGGTTCCTGAGGCTGGGGAAGTTGGCCACTGGTCTCCAGGAACCTCTGGAGTGCCACATATTGCTCACCCCTAATCCTGGTGATGGGATGGTTTCTTCTCTGGCTAGTAGCACAGTGTTTAAACCAGTTACACGGGAATATTGGAACAGTCATTAATTCAGTTACGCAGGGATATCGGGACAGCCGTACACATGACAGAAACTCATCTCTGTTCCAAAGACAACAGAGCCCTGGTAGCACAGTGGTTAAACTGCTGTACTGTAGTCAAAATGTTGTGAGTTTGATCCTGATGGGACCCAAGGTTGACTTGTCCTGCCATCCTTCTGAGGGTGGTAAAATGAGTGCCTAGCATGTTGGGGGCAAAAATTGCTAATTAATTTGTGAGCTGCCTAGAGAGTGCACTAAGCGCTATGGGGTAGAATCTGTAAGTCTAATCGCTATTGCTAAATAAAAAAGATTGTTGGCTGCAAGAGTTGGACAGCTGCCCTTTCCCTTTTCTCCTTATAGCAAGGAACAGAGTCTTTTCATTTTCTCAAATCTACCTTCCCCAAGCTTCCCTTAGTGAGCTGATCTTATGCTTGCATAAAGTGCTTGCACAGGTTCTTTTGGGGACTAGTTTTCCTAACAACAGTGTGGCCGTTGCTTGCGTTGGCTGTGAACACTGGGGTTTGTAGCCCAAAAGAGTAGCTTTTCCAAACTCACTGCAAAAGAATGCTGGACTTTGCTTCCTGCCAGCGTCTCTTCTGACCTTCTACCTGCTCTCTTCTATCCAACGACCTCAGATAAAAATGACCTCACCAGAAGAAAAAGCAATCTTCTTACAACAAAATCCAGAGATATCTCTTCGGACTTCCTGACCCCTCAATGGAAATTGATCAACCTTTCTGTACACAACACTGGCCACGTCCCTGCACGCTAAATTTCATTACTCCCTGCAGCTTTTACAAATAGCAGAAAACAACTTCTACTGGTACTGACACCCTCCTCACCAACTCACCTTGCTATGCTTGTGCTTCTTCCCAGATTTTTTCTGCTCTGCAGGAGGAAAGGAGAAAGGGGGGGGGGAGAATCAGAGTTATGGCAACTGGCATTTTACATCTTGAATTTTCACTAGAATGACAATGTTTGATGTATGAACCAAGTGGAGACTTACTGCGGGTCATGGAAGCAGATTGTGTAGGTGTATCTATACAGTTTTAGCTTGCAGTGGTTCCTGAAGAGCTCTCTAAATTATTTGCTTTTCTGATTAAGAATGCCTGGAAAAGTAATAAAACATAATTATGGAGAACCAGCATAATAACTAGAAAGGGACTGATATAAGAGCCCTAATGGCTTTGCTTTATATGAGAGATCCAGGATCAAATGCTCATTACACAGCAGAATGCCAGTTCCTGTTTGAATCTGGTGTTTTTCCCAGTTACTGTGAGGATAAAAGATGGAGGAGGCCTACCATGTTTCCAACCTTGAGCTCACTGGAAGAGGGGGGGAAAGACCCATTGAGAGAATCGTGAGAGAATTGGATAGCAACCCTCTGTCAGATCTGCTTTGATTCAGATTCCTACATTGAGCGGGGGGTTGGGCCCGATGGCCAAAAGGCCCCTTCTAATGCAGTTATTCGATGTTTCTAAATATGACTAATATTACTAAGCCTCATAATATTGAAGCCAAAGACCAGAATAATGGGCAAGAGAAAATAAGCACTATGTTCCAGATAAAAAGTAAGGCACAGAAGTCCAAGCAGAAAAACACAAATGCTTGATTAATTTATAAGAGTATGGAAAGACTTTACCCTCAGAGATCCATAATACCTGTACAGAGGAAAACCCGAGCAAAACCTATGCCTCCCCAAGAGGAATCACAGGGCCAGCTGATACAAATCACAAAATCAAAATCCATTCCTTACACTCAAACACAGATTGTGGGAATTCACCTTCTCTGAGCAACGCTCCCCTGGTTAGGGTAAAGGACCAATGGAAATATTTTTATTAGATGTAATCCATTTATACTTCTATACCTGTAAGGAGAAGAGGCCGCAATGGCTTAGTGGTTAAGACGTTGAGCTTCATGACCAGAAGTTTGGCAGTTCAGCAGTTTGGGACCCAAGTGAGCTCCTGTTGTCTGCCAGCCTAGCAGTGTGAACGCAAGAAATTGCAAGGAGATAAAGAGGTACCACTTTGCGGGAAAGGTAACAGCTTTCCACGTGCTTCGGTATCCTTGATTGTTTTGCATCTCTTTGATTGTACAGTAATACCTCATATAACATTAGTATCGAATAACACTAAAATCGCATAACATTAAGGAATCTGGGGGGAAGAATTGCATCAGATAACATTAAGATCCTATGGGATGCTTCAGATAACAACCGCTAAAGCCTGTGTGGTTACAATGTATCTCTATGGATCCCATAGGATTTTAACATGCATCAGATAACACTAAAAATCATATAACACCAAGACTTGTGGAACCAGGTTTTAGTGTTATATGAGGTTTTACTGTACTTTATTTTTATTCTTATTTTTTATGATGATTTGTTGACCACATTGATTGTATTATATTGTTATATTTATATGGTGTTTTTTATGTATATTTCATACTGTAACATTGTTAGCCACTCTGAGTTGCTTCGGCAAGGAGAGCGGCATATAAATTTGAAAATAATAATAATAATAATAATAATAATAATAATAATAATAATAATAATAATAATAATAATAATAATAATAATGATAATGATAATGATAATGATAATGATAATGATAATAATAATAATAATAATAATAATAATAATAATAATAATAATAATAATAATAATAATAATAATAATAATGCCTGCCACATGACCACGGAAACGTCTGCAGGTGCACAGTGCTGGCTCTTTGGCTCTAGTCTAAACGAGATGAGCACTGAACCCTAGAGTCAGACATGACTGGCTTTAAAACAAGGGAGACCTTTACCTATTCTGTAAGGCGAGGTTCCTTACTCCCAAGAAAGCACTCAGAAGTGAGACTTCCCAGCTGCAAGTAAAGCCACGGACCAGCCCCCCTCCCCCGCCCCAGCTGCCATAACCAAAGGGTGTCCTGCTGAGACAGGAAGTACAGACCCACAACATACAAACCAGGACCCCCGGGTGGCGCAGTGGTTAACCTGCTGCACTGCAGCTAAAACATTGTGAGTTCGATCCCGACGGGACTAAAGGTGGATTCAGCTTTCCATCTTTCAGTGGCCGGTGAAATAAGAGTCCCCAGCATGATGGAGGCAAAAATGCGAATCCCCTTGTGAACCGCCCAGGGAGTGCACAACTAAGCGCTATATGGGGTGGTGGTACAGAAATGTCATTGTTACAGTTTTAACTATTTGCTTGTATATAACTGTGTTGTCGTTGCTTTTAAAAGGCCTTGAAACACATGTATGCCAGGGGGCCCCAACACCCTACTTACCCTGTTAAGAAGGTCTACTCTACAGTACTTCCCGGTCGACGGCAGGTCTCCTTTTGCAAAACACATGTCATCATGGGGCTTCCTGGGCATGACACATGGCTCCCCGCGCGTGCCCGGGGAGGGGGAGGAGCTCCGCCCAGGCGCGCGCGCCCGCGTCTTCCGGGAGCGAGGAGGCCCGCCTGGGATTGCTTTTCACAACCACCGTAGTTGCTGAGTTTGCGGGGATGGGGTGTGTGTGTGTGTTATTTTTTGTCTTTGCAAAGCAAGAAAATAATAATTCCTGCAGGCAGATGATGCAAATGATGCCGGTTGGCCAAGGTTGTTGTGTAGTCTTTGTGTCGTTGCCTATATAGACAGGGTGGGGTTTCCTTCCAAGTGTGTGTGTGGGGGTCGTCAGGCGGGGGGTACCCACCCCGCAGTAGCAAATCGGCCCAAGGTAAAGACCACCGTTGCTCGAAAGCCAGTCGTATCCGACTCTAGGGTTCAGTGCCAGTGGTGGGATGTCAAAAATTTTACTACCGCACCGTGATGTCAGTCACAGTGTGGGCAGAGCTAACGCCATGATTTAATGATGTGGGTGGGGCCAAATATTTTTTTAAAAAATAAAATAAAATAAAAATAAGCACACCCACCCACCCACCCACAACACAAACCCGTAAATAAATTAAATAAAAATTACATTAAAATACACCAACCCACCCACCCCAAACATACATCTATATTTATGGTACTGTGGTAGTATGTCAATATAGGTAAAGATATTAAATACACATTAAAATGCACACAGACACACCACATCGGAAGGTGAGTCACTTACCCTGGGGAGCAGGCTATAGAGAGCTTCAGGCTAGCAGCTTCTCTTCCTCCTCCCTGCTTGGGAGGACAGCAAGGAGGCTGTGCATACGTGCCAAGCACTGTAGTGAAAAGGTAAGCCCCGAAGGTGGTTCCCCCCAAAAGCTGCTACCGGTTCTCTGGGACACTGAGAAAAGTTACTACCGATTCTGGCAAACTGGTGAGAACCTGTTACATCCCATCACTGTAGTGCTCATCAGCACTAAATGACTGCAGATCGGCAAGACGGAAAGGGGTGGTGGTGAAATTGCTCCAAGGGAATGTGACTTGACTTTTGATTCTGCATTAACAAAACAAAAAATGAATTTCAAAGCGATTCTTCGTACAAATCTTTAATAAAGTGGGGAATTTGGAGCGGAACCAGCTCCTGCCCTTGTGTTGGAACGACTTAAGACCATTGGGAGGGGGGATGATTTTTACTTCCTTACAGGATGGAACAGGGATTGTCACCTGTCCTTGGGCCCATGGTGGGCCAGATGCAGCCCACAATACCATTGATTTCATGCCCCCCCCCAAAACTGCTTCCATTACACCAGGAAGTGCCATGTGGTGGAGAAAAGGCAAAATGACCTTCCAGCCCAAGAAGCTGCCTCAGGGAGCTTGACCCGACCCTTGGCTTTAAAAGGTTGAGAACTGGGATATAAGAAAGATAGTATTGAAGTTCTAAGAAAGCAAGGTGGTGGGAGAAATGCATTTAGAAATGGGATACATGTGATTCGGAAGAGAGAGAACGGGTGCAACTCAGAAACTGCAAAACACCCAGCTGAAAATGGTTATGACCAAAAAGGATTAATTAGAACAGAGTCTCTCCTGGCCTTCCTGTATTCAGTGGCAGTTTAAAAAAAATAGGCAGTCTGTGTGGGTTCCTGCCCTTGATCCTCACAACAACCCAATCTTCTAAGTTGGGTGCTCAAAGGTTTTGTGTGGTGGGCCAGTCACGTGGTTCCTCCCACCAGAAGTAGAAGTAAAACGTGCCTTGTAATCTGTTTTGCAACAGGGTGAGATAGATTTTAAACTGCCATTTTCTTTGCTTAAACCAGGGATACCCAAACTATGGCCCACAGGCCAGATCCAGTCCCTGACGCCAATTCATCAGGGCTGCGCTATCCTCATTGCTCCCAGAAGCGGAAGTAAAATGCACCCACACGGGCGCGTTTTACTTCCGTTTCTGGGAGTGATGAGGGTGGCACGGGTCGGATGAATTGGCATTGGGGGCCAGATCTGGGTCGTGGGCCATAGTTTGGGTACCACTGTTCTAAGTACTGCATGAACAACACCAACAAGGCGTTGGGTTTGGGTAGCACTTGGCCTTTCGATCCTGTATGGTATTTATTTCTTTTAATATGCATAGGCAGAACTTCAACCAAAGATTGTTTGCTTGAACAATGGGTGCATCATGCAAAAAAAAAATCAGTTCTAAAATAAAAGTACAGTTTAGAATTCCAGAGATGCAAGGTTTCTTTTACGTTAGTAGGTGGCAAACAATAACTGGAAAGGGAAATGAGTTTTATGCTCCTCTAGAATCCCTAACCTTCTGTCAAGGAGAGAGAGCTCTTCTCCCTACTTAACAAAGCTTCACAGCCATTCTACACCATTTGCCAGGGAGTAGTTCCAAAATAAAGGAAAACATTCTACAATTAGGAGTCCCTTTTCCTGTCAAGTCTTACAAAGCTGGCAGTGTTGTGGTTACAAAGGTGATGCCAAAAAAGGTCCAGTACGTTCTTAAGTACAGTACTATGATGGTTCATTTGAGGATTTGGCTTCTTCGAACCCCACCACTTGCTTCCTGCTAAAGTCTTAACTGTGATGGTATTCATCATGATGGCTCTTGGGTTTTATTTATTTATTAAATGTATATACCACCCATCTAACAATTTGCTACTCTGGGTGGTTTACATATAAGACAAATTCAAATAAAAGTAAAAGCAACAAGGCTATTTTTAAAAGCTATAAAATCAACATAAAAGTATGATAGAGGTAAAAACTATACAACATGGTTTCCTGTGTGGGGCCCATGTCCCACAAAGGCATTTCAATTCCCAGAAGCCTAAGTCAGTACATTGGCTGAGCACTGCTTTGGGGGATTGACTTAGGCTTCTGAGAATTGAAGTCTAAAAAAACCCCAAAAGTTGGGAAATACTGCTCTACAATGTCATTCATCAGAAGTGGCACAACAATACAACCTTCCATCAAACTGAAGTCTACAAGCTACGTGTCTACCACAGCCCTCAAAGCTTTCAACCTGAGTTCCAGGAAAACCCATCAACACCTCCAAATAGGCTAGTTGTGCCACCAGAAGAGTGGTGGTGGTGCCATTTATCACTTAAATGTGCCCATAGTCTGTTGAGTTGTGGTACCAAACACAATTTCCTTCCAGTCACTTTGTTATCACCTCAGTGTCTGTGTAGTTAATCTAGCAAATTCCAAAGTATGAAAATTTTCTTCCCACCACTTACGTCTTTATAATGTCATGTTAAGGTTTTCAAGGCATGAGAAGCAGAGAAACACTATCAATGGACATTACTGTATATACATGAACCCAATGGTGGGCTGCTCCCGGATCAGCCAAACCGGTAGCAGAAATCTGGAGGGGATTGCCGGGGGTGTGTGTAGTAAACCCCCGGCTGACTGGTTCGGCCGCCCTCCAGATGGCTTTTCCGGGCACCCCAAAATGGCTGATCAGAAGTGCACATGCAGCAAAACCATTTAACGCATGCACACTGAAAAACAGAAGTGTGCATGGGTCAAATGGAGTTTTGATGCATGTGCACTTCCAAGCAGCCATTTTGGGCTGCCCAGAAAGGGGGCATCGGCTGGGGCAGTGGCAGCAGCAGCCTTTTCTCAGTGCAGCGTCCGGTCAGGCCGCGCTGCTGGGCTAGGCTGTGCTGTGCTGCGGGGCTAGGCCGCACCGCTTTGCCGCCATGCCACCACTGTTCCTGCCTTCCTGCCTCCTGCTCCCCAACCAGGGTAAGTGATGGGTTTGTGTTTGGGGTGGGTGGGTTGAGGTGTGTGTGTGTTTTATGTAGTGTGTTTTTATGTGTATTTAATGAATATTTTAATTTGTATTGTTATTTTTTTATTTTATTTTTATGTGTACTGTATTTTTATTTATTTTTAATTATTATTTTTACTTTGGCTCCGCTCACAATGTCATGATATTGGCTCTGCCCATAACGTCATGATATTGGCTCCACCCATGATGTCGGCTCTGCCCACAGTGTGGTAGTAAAATTTTTGACAGCCAACCACTGCATGAACCATTGTGGTCCCCACCAGTTCCTGCAGATACCCTTGGTTGTTGATACTGGTTAGGACAGCTAAGAGCCAAGTATGCTTGTTATAAGTTATTTGTGCATTGTGGCAGGTGTCTTATGCCTTTAAATAGAGTTTTATCTCATTTTTTTCTGGAGTTCTTCTTCAGCATAGGTGATTGTGACCCTGTCGACATGTGTACTTGGACTTTCTAATCTATAGTCTTTTGTCACCCAGACCTCTAAGTAAACTTAACAGTCACATGTTCAGAGAACAGAATGATTTAGTAAATGACTAAAAAGCAGGAAGTGAACATCGGCATAACATAAATGGTCAATCCTTGTAAACAGAACGATGGTAAACAGCGGGGTCTGCCAAGAAGCTGTATTACACAGATGGTGTTCATTAATGATCTGGAGCTGTGGATGAACAGTGAGGTGGTCAGCTTTGTTGATCACTCAGTTATTCAGGGAGTGTAGCAAAAAATTCCAGTTGCAAAAAGAATCACAAAAGGGCTCTGGAAGATTTCCTACACTGGCAATGGAATTTTTTAAAAATTACATTTAAAACTTCTTATTGCTTCTTATCTGTTCCTTCAGTATTGCTTGGATTTCATGTAGAGTTAGTTGTTGATATATTTACACATGTGTAAAAAAGTGTATAGCGTATGCTATGGGGTGGTATATAAATGTGATTGCTTTGCTTATAGAATTTCTGTACTCCTCGTAGAATTCAATGGTTCAGTTATATCCATTTATTATAACTAATAAAGAAATGGTGGTGTGCAACTTATCACTTTAAGTCAGTGGAAACATGCTAATTAACGATCAGTCTGTCACTGAATCCAACTGATGTATGACTTGATTTTGCTTTACCTATATAGAAACAACATTAATCTGTCCAGGGGAGATTTCTTATTCTCTGTGATGGACAGTGGCATCGAGAGAATTTGCTCTTCATCTCATGGATTAGTTTCTGCTCCAGTTTCCTTCATTGAGGAGGGACAGTTTTTTAAATGATAGTGTGAATAAAGATCTGGCAGTCTGAGTTTAACAACCGTAAATGATGTTCCCAGTTGTGAATCCTCAATATGTGATACCAATTGTGCCAGATACAGTAAAACCTTGGATGATGCTAAAACTTGGTTCCACAAGTCTTAGTGTTATCCGATTTTTAATGTTATCTGATGCATGCATCAGATAACGTTAGAATCCTATGGGATGTATCGGATAACGTTAAAACTCCATAGAGATACATTGTAACCAGCACAGGCTTTAGCGAATGTTATCCAAAGCATCCCATAGAATTTAACTTTATGCAATGCAAATTTTTCCCCAGATTGCTTAACGTTATGCAGTTTTAGCGTTATCTGATGCAAACGTTATCTGAGGTATTACTGTATCAGCCTGTGTCAGTGGTGAGCATCAGCAGGTTTGCACCAGTTCGCCAGAACTGGTAGCAAAAATTCTGGCTGGCCATGCCCATCCATGTTTTGAAATAAAGTAGTCCTAATACGGGTGCAACACAGGGCTTTCCCCCTTGTCACGCCCACCATACTACAACCACAGTGTGGTAGTAATCTTTTTTGGAGCCCACCACTGGCCTGTGTTGGATAAAAGCCAGATTCTAGAAATCCAGGACCACTTATTAAGACTTCTCAATAGTTCTTTGTGAGCTGCACTACCTGGGCAAGCTTTTCATGGCATGCCCATCAAGTCCACACTGTCTAGTTCAGTGTTTCTGAACCTTTGGTTTTTGGACATAAATTCCTCAAAGCACTGATTAGCCAATGTACTGACTTAGGCTTCTGCAAATTAAAGTACCCCTGTGGGGTGGGAGCCTCACATTGGGAACCACTGGTCTAAAGGTAAAAGTCACCCTTGCTTGAAAGCCAGTCATATCTGACTCTAGGCTTCAGTGCTCATCTCTGTTTACAGTATAGCCAAAGAGCCAGCGCTATCTGTGTCTACAGACGTTTCCGTGTACATGTGGCAGGAATGCCTAGACATGCCTAGTGCATGGTTTCTTACAACAAACCATAAAGAGGTCTATGCCACTTCTGTAACTTGTTCCATGGTGAAGATGATGTCACTTGTCTTGCACAGTCCTGGCTAGTTAGTCTCACTAGGGCCCCCCACATGTTTTTAACAGTTACAACCTCCACAGGGGTCCAAAGGAGGGCACCTGGAGGAGGGTCAGGATCAAAGCCTGCCATTAAGATTGCAGCTCAGAGGGAGCCTTACAGGAGGTGGTAGATGATGTCCTCCTCCCCTTTCCTTCCCCTGCCCACAAATTCTAGTTGCTGTGACCATTTGAGCACAGGCTCTACTCCATCATTGTCTTGTAAAGTTAAGTCAAGACCCTTGAGCTCCTTGAAATACATTACCCTTTTCTCAAATTATCTGCAATGAATGAAAAAGCTTCTGGAATCTTGTTTGTTATAAGGTCCCTGAACCCGAGAATGGTAGTTTGGGAGACTGGCGATAATAATAATTTCGTGTCAGAAATTATTTTGAGTTGAAAGGAATTTTTGCTAGAGAAACGCCACTCGGGATGCCCAAACGAGGCTCCTTTCATATCCCCAAGGTCTTTTCCCCACTGAACTGGTCCCTATTTATCTACTTGCAATTTCTTGCTTTCTATCTACTATGTTGGGAGGAGTTGGGACACAGACAGATGCTCAATCCGTCATGTGGTACCTGGGTCTCGAACTGCCAACTTGCCGGCTTTCCAGCTAACAAGGCGAGCTTCTTAACCACTGAGCCACCACAGCCCAACTGGAGATAGAAAGACCATCAATGAACTAAGAATGTGGGTAGAAAAAGCAAGAGCATCCTATACCAGTTATGCAGGTCAATAATAGATATTCATCTGAAAATTCTAAAAATCTTGAAACTGGCTCTATATTATATGTAGAGTGCAACTGAGAATTAGTTAATCAGGTTTATACAGATGAACTCTGGAGGTTTTGATGTCAGCTGTCTTTGGGCTAGGTTTCTGATTTTTTTTTCACCCATGTGTAAAAGTTGCTTTAAGAAAGAAAACAAAGTTATGTTCACCATGATTTCAAATTCTAGGGACGTACCCTTGCTCACTGCATGGGACTGAGCTCATGTATACTGTACTACTATTTGGAATCCAAACCATCTATGTAAGGATATGACTCAGAATAGTTGGAGGAAAAAATAGAAAGCAAAAGAATAAACAGACTGCCAACTGAAAGGCTCAGATTAATTGGCAGAAGTGTATTTATGTGTAGGCTTGTAGATGGAAATAACTCAAGAGGAGAATAAAGGGGTCTTTAGAATACCATAGAATTGGTACATAACAGCTTCCTTTGCTCCAAGTTACAGAGAGACTTGCCAGATGCAGCTCATTTCAATGGCTCCTGTCCCATGTTATTCCAGCACACCACAGCCTCATTGACCCAAATGGAAGTATGTTCAAAACATTGCAATTCCAAGAATTGCACAGGATTGGTTTGATTACTTTTTAAAAATAGCACTATTGCATATTGTGTGCATGATATACAGACATGGAAATAATCAATCTAGAGTAGAATACTTTTTGAGGGGGAAAATAGTCCGGTCACCACTCCTTGCAGTAGTAAGATGGGAAGCCGACATGTGGATACTCTAAGGGAAATTCTATTGAGAGTAGACACTGCCTGGCTTTGTAGTATTTCTCCATTTCTCATCTTTAACAACAACAACAGGTTACACATGCAAAAGTCCCCCATCTTACCCTCTGACATTCCCAGGAAGAACCAGGAATCTTGCTCGTCTGTTTATTTTGGATTCTGACTTGCCTCCAATTGCTTAGGATAACATATATGGATTTCCTCATGCCCAGTTTGTTATCACAACAAACCTGAAAGAAAGATCATGCTCAGAGAATGAGTGACTTAGAGCAAGTATTATTACTAGAGACTGAACCTTGGGAGATCTATGTTCAGACACATGCTTAGCTGTATTTACCAGGTCTCCTTTGGTCAGCTAACCTGCTGGGGTACACTGAAAGAGCCTCCTCAAAGATTGTTGTATTTTTTGAACCAAAATTTGGGATACCTTGAGCAGCGGCAACCTTGTTGTGCTAGCTAATCTTTCTCACACATGATGTAAGCTCCACCCATGATGTAGGCTCCGCCCATGACATAGACTCCACCCACGGTATGGTAGCAATTTTTTTTGTTGCCCACCACTGCAGTGATGGCAAATATTTTAGAGACCAAGTGCCCAAACTGCAACCCAAACCCACTTATTTATCACAAAGTGGCATGCATGCTGTAGGTTTGCCATCACTGTGGTATAGGCCATCTCGCTCAGTGGTTCTTTGCACGAAAGCCCATCCTTGTGCCTCTGAATAGGCTTCATGGTAGGGACTCAGCTCCCACAAACAATTTGAAATTCCCTTCTAAAAGTTGAGGAACTCAAGAATTCCAATTCCGCCACTCATGCTGTGGCCATACAGCAAATCGCCTTTACAGACCATTGGAAATCACTGCCAGCTGTGCAGAAAGATAGCGCTACAACATATGCAGCCACTCTTTCTGGCTCAAGAACAAGGGCTACAAGCACGATGTGAGTGGCTAGTGATATAAGTGATTCTTGAATTAGGACAGGCCACAAGTCTGGCAGCAGGAGCCAAAGCCTTGTACATGATCTCAGGTCCTCCTGCCAAGAACCCCTGAAGCAGGGAAGAAGCCGGAGAGTTCACTTTAACCATTTTATTGCCAGGTTTACTGGGATTATTTTGCAGTGGTGCACAGATACTGCCATTCTGTGACGGAAGACCAGATCTCTTTGTTGGGGCTCAGCCTGCTTTTATATGGCATTTTATGTTGAGATGCAGACTCTTTCAGTCTGCTGTATCTCAGGGTGTGCAAATGAAAGAGAAGGGAAACACGGTTTTGCCTGTGCAGAGACAGGCGTTTATTCAGCCATGCAAATTAGAAAACATAATTGCTGTGGGTTTATATACTGCAGTTGAGTGTAATTAACATATTCTGCAGTATCATTTTCTTTAATACAAGAAGTACTAAATTATGGTTAGTAATCCATGTTTCACATAGGGTATGATATTAATAATCTGCCATCACATTCTAAGGTTTTTGTTTTCCAATGCAGCAAACCAGATACTGTACTTTTGTTTCTCATTACATTCAAATGTATTCCCAGCTGTTTCACAACAAACCACAGTTGGCACTACCAAACGTACACCTGAACCATGTACTGGTCACTGCAATAATAGGTGCATAACATGGGGAAATGTTTGATTATTGACATGATGGAGAATCTAGTGGTCAAGATGTAGTTTATGTCAATTTTAAGGAAGATATGTATATAATGTAGGCCAGGAGGGAAGCATGTACGGCATTCCAAATGTTGTTGGACTAAACTCATTCAGAGTTCTTAACCCTCTGGTTATGCTGGCTATGGTTGGCAGGCATCCACATGTAAAAATATCTGGAGGATCCACACCTCATCTAGAATACATCCCTTAGTGATGGAGGAACCCCATGCAAAGAAGCTATTTTTCTCTCTGCTCTGGCCATAGCGGATTTGGGGTGCAGTACAGTTTCCTGCCCTGCAGAGGGTGTGCACAAACTGGCTGGTCATGCGGACCGAGGGACCACCACCCATGAAAGGACAAGACCTACAGAAGTAAGTAAAAATATGACTTGTGGGTACAGGGACTTGGGGTGTGTATATGGACAAGAGCTATTGCGTGGAGAACTAGATAAGGCAGGGGTCACAGCTGTGTGTTTCCAAAAAAGAGGGAGCACCTTAAATAGCATTATATGGCTCTTCTGAGTTATTCCTTGATAGATTCTTCATGCCAAGGAGAAATAAGGCAGAAGAAGTTTTGAGGAAGCAAGGTGGGTTGCAAGTGAAGAATACTGTCATTTGGAGCCCCTACAAAATTGAGCAAATGAAGCAGAGCAATAATGTAGTGAGGTTTGAATGGGTCAGGGAAATGAAGAAAAAGGCTACCAGGAGGCTTGATTTGGTTTGAGTCAGGGCTCCTTAGGAGAGTCACACAGAATGGTCCAAGCAAAGATGCCAGACTGACATGCATCCACCTCCTTCCGGAATTGAAGATCACATTAGCAAACAAGAATTAGAGTTCCAGTGGTGATGTGAAGAGAGAAACTTTGGAAGGGTATCTTCTGGGCAACCACAGTAATGTAAGATGACACTGAGAGATCTTTCATAGATAGATCTTTCATGTGGCACTCAAGCTAACTCTTTATAGTTCTTCACAGAAGAAGGCAAAGGCAGACCACTTCTGGGTGTTTTATAAATTGAAACCTCTAGCACAGTGTTTACCAACCTTTGGTTCTTGGACTTCAATTCCCAAAAAGCCTAAGTCAGTACATTGGCTGATCAGTGCTTTTGGGAATTGACTTAGGCTTCTGGGAATTGAAGCCCAAAAACCAAAGGTTGAGGAACACTGCTCTAGAGTGAAAGAAGAGATAGCGCCGGAAGAGGAGACTCCCAGATTTCAAGGCACACAGCTGCTAGGCAGATCAGAGGATAAGAATGAATAGTGTAGTTCTCAATGAAGCAATTGGATTATACTCAAAACAAGGATGCCTACTTGCCCATGTGAACAAAGACAAAAGGAAAATCTAATGCTGCATGACCCATAATGAAAGCATGGAACATTGAAAGTATGAATCAAGGTAAATGTTAAAGAATAAAGCCCCCCCCCCCAAAAAAAAAAAAAAAAAAAGGGAACATTGAATCACTTCAAACAAAAGTGGAAATTTTAAATAAGACTGTTGCAAAGTGTTTTACTCTAGAAATGTCAAACTCAAAAAATCGACATGGCTGTACCTGTGAGGAAAGACACAGTGCAAGGAGTTAGGGGCTATGAGGAAAAGTTTGGCCAAATAACATCTATCAGACATCTTGGAAAGGCTAGCAACGTACATAATTCAGTTCTATGCTGCAATGACACATGCTGAAGATGAGGAAACAGAAAGCTTTTACACATATGTTTGACAGGATATTGATAACACATGACAGCATGTGCTGATCATCATAAGGAATTGGAACACAGTAGTAGGAAATAAAGCAGAACCAAACATCTTTAGATAATTTGGCCTCAGACTCAGATATGAAGCAGAAGAATGACTGTGAAACCAACAGACCTGGGTGACCAGGTCCCTTCTTGGAAGGGGAGGAGCAGGCCCTGGTTGGCAGGGGTCAGCTGAGGCTTTTGCTGATTATCTGGCAGAGAAAATTGCTCAGATTCGTGCCAGGTCTTCCTTGTTCAATAGTCAGTCATATCCAACTCTAGGGGACGGTGCTCATCTCTGTTTACAGCCAAAGAGCCAGCAGACATTTCCATGGTCATGTAGCACACATGACTAGACACCAGAGTGCATGGAATGCTGTTACTTTTCCCACTGAAGCAGTACAGAAGCTGGGGCAGACAACAGACACTCACTCTGTCAGGCAGTACTTGGGTCTCAAACTGCTGACCGGCCAACCTCCTGATTGTCAAGCTCAGCATCTTAACCACTAAGTCACCACATAGTAAGTTGCAGTTACAGCAATTTGCTACAAAATGTTATGCCAGCAATAGAATTTTGGCCACTGAATAAGGGGGAAACAACGTAAAAGTAGAATGTTAAAACTACAGTACAGTAATACCTCGGATAATGCTAAGACTTGGTTCCACAATTCTTGGTGTTATCCGATTTTTAGTGTTATCCAAGGCATGTTAAAATCCTATGGGATGGATCAGATAACGTTAACGCTCCATAGAGATACATTGTAACTGCACAGGCTTTAGCGGTTGTTATCTGATCCATTCCATAGGACCTTAACATTATTTGATCCAATTCTCCTCTCCAGATTACTTAACATCATGCAATTTTAGCGTTATCCAAGGTAAACGTTATCCGAGGTATTACTGTATCTGTATTATCTTTAATTCGTTGCTGTATGGGCAAAATGAAATAATTATGTAATTTTAAAAATAATAATGTAAAAGCTGGTTACATCTTTTAAATGTAATGAGCATTATTTACTCACCTGTCCTAATGTGTTGTTTTATCCATTGTCTTGTGCAACTTGAGGTATTTTAAAATCAGTTTTAAAATAAATAAAAAAATAAAAAAATAGTAAGGCAAGTTAGAGGGAAGGGAGCAAGCTTAATAAATAATCCTTACTTGTGCGGCAACTCAAGTTGTGTTCTGAGCGATTTTGAGGATTATTTTGAGGGGTTTTGAGCATTTTTTTTAAAAAAAATTCCCAGTTCATAAGTAAAAGTAATAACAAAGTTCTGGGGTGGGAGGAGCCCACCTTCTTTCATTGCCAGTTAACTCAGTAAAGCAACATTAGTGACCTTCCGTGAAGGTCGTCTTTCTTTTTATTCCTATTTGTTAAATGTCACATTATAAGAAGAGAGTGCCAAAACCTCACAACGATACATACTTGGAAGTGTTTTGTTTTAGGTCAGGAGCATGCTGGTATATCAGGCAATCGGGCTTTTTCCCACCCCGCTCTTGTCTCTGGTGCTCTGGGGTGCCAATAGCAATGTATGAGATTGCCCCCAACCCCCCTCCCCCATAGGCGCCCCCACTACTCCCTGTCCAGCACCTTCCCATGGTGCCCTGCATACCCCTGGTTAGAAGGCACCACAGAACTCCCTCTACCTGTAAGTAGTCCCTAGTTAACATCCCAATGCCTGCAGGTTCGGTAAGAATGGAAAGAAATGGAATAGACCATCAATAATGCCTCCCAATGTTTCACAGCGCATGGAGAGCAACGCTTAGGCTCTCTCTCTGGCTGTTTTCTCCATCCACCTGGTTTGGGATTTAAGGTCATCTGTTTGTACAGAGCCCAGGCCATATGCCCTTCCAGGTCATGCTGTAAGCCTGGCCTCACAGAGTATTTCCGTAGCACTGCTACAAGTGAACTGTGTATGCAGGCTGGATGAAGGACCCCCCCCCCTGTGCCTCAATTTAGGGCTTCTATCCCGACAGTACTATGACAGCTTTGTCCTGTCAGATTCTGTAGCCTAAGAATAGCACTATTGAATCACACATTCTCTATTTACTGGGAGGTCACAAGTACAGTATAGGGATCCTATTGTGAACTCAAACCAGTGTGTTGCCTGACCTAAAGAAACAACCAATGTTGCTTCCCTCCCCCCCCCGACTCCTGTTTAATTACCCGTATTCTTCAGACCGTAAGACACGCCGGACCATAAGACGCACCCAGTTTTTAGTTGGTTTTTTTTAAGCATATTTAATGTTTTTAGAGTTTTAGAGTTTTCACAGTGCGCAATCAACACTCTAAAAATGCTAAAAAACGCTCTAAAAACTGGGTGCGCGATCGGCACTGGGTTGAGGGAACTGGCATGCACGCCTGTTCCTCCCCACAACCCAAGCACCAATCGTGCACTTTGATCCATCACGCTTGGGTTGTGGGGAGGAATGGGTGTACATACCCATCCCCCCAACCCAAGCGCCGATCGTGCACTTTGATTGATCAGTGCTTGGGTTGGGGGAAACCAGCATGCACACCTGTTCCTCCCCACAACCCAACCACTGATAGCACTGCAGGGGCAGCGTGGCTGGGAAGCCAACTGGGGACTCCCCGTTTGCCTTCCCAGCCACGCCTCTCCTGCGCCTCCAGTGACAGTGTGGCTGGAAAGGCAAACGGGGAGTCCACAGTTGGCTTCCCAGCCACGCTGCACCTGCATGGTGGCCACCTTCAGACCATAAGACACCCTTTCATTCCCCCCCCCCCCACATACACTTTTTTTGGGGTGGCGGTAAAAGTGCATCTTATGGACCAAAAAACACGGTGGTACTCTTTGTCAGTGAACTTATTTTTGGCACCTTAGGCAATAAATCCCACAGGTACCTCTTCCTATCCCTGGTAGTAAGGTTGCAACAACCAGTAAATAACTGACAGTTTGATACCCTTTGGTGACCTCTAAAATATTTTGCCTGGTTTTGCCTCATGGAAACTCCAGCCCTGCAAAACAATGCTAAAATGTCTGTCCATCTTTGAAACTTCTTGTGTGACCTGATATAGGCTATCTGTTACCCTTTGTAAGCAAATTATTTTTCTATGAATCAGGAAAGGTAAAGATTCTATGCCATCTGAAGGATGGTCTACATACAACTACTTCTTGTTGTTCTTCTGTGTCTAGGCCAGTGAGTAAGATTAGCCGGCATTAGGTTACCATTGTCTGGGGTAGACCTGATTATGGTTCAAAATTACCACAGTCTTCGGGGAGGCTGTTTCTGTGTACAAACTAACTCAATACATATGGCTATGTGTGCATTTGTGCAGAGAACCTATGAGGCAAAGGTTTCCCTTGCTCAAAAGCCAGTCGCATCCGACTCTAGGGTTCAGTGCTCATCTCTGTTTCAAAGCTGGAGAGCCAGCGCTGTCTGCTTCTGCAGATGTTTCCGTGGTAATGTGTCAGGCATGACTAGACACCGGAGTGCATGGAACGCTGTTACCTTCCCACCGAAGTGGTCCCTATTTATCTACTTGTAATAGGGACTGCATATCTTGCTAAATATGGGTCATTTGAACTGGACTAGTAAAATTATATAACTTGAACAGAACTGTGCTGAAAATCTGCTGTTTGTACATAATGGCCTTACCAAAGCTTTTGTTTCATTTCAGCTCTTCTACATGACTAATGATGTGCTATGTAAAGAATGGGGTAAAAAATAAGATAATGGATCAGTGTTCACTTGGGATGGGAATTAAGGTACAACAAATATTCATTTATTTGCACCTGTTATGAGCAAGGATGGCAGGATGAATAAAATTATAAAATGTACAGTAAAACCCCGACCAGCATGTTTACACATTTCAATCCCCCTCTAGGGTATATGCTAAAGATTCTCCCACACTTGGAAACCTCCATCTTGGATGAGGCTGCACCAGGGCACAAATCCCTCCATTCAGTATAAAAGGGAACAACCCTCCTCCCTGTACTCAATAAGGGGATTTTAAGAAGCCAGACCAAGTACAGTATATACAGTATATATATACACAGTATAGGGGAACAAATGGTCTGTTAAAAAGCAGAACAACTTCTCCCCACCAGTTCCAGATGGCTTACTAAGGAAACCACACCGCCAATAAAACAGATTTTTCACTTACATATACTATAAGGTGTTTAAGCTGCCACAACATTTTTTTGTCTTTTTTGCTGTTCTATTTTATTTACTCTCAGATATACTATAAAGCCTTACTCTTAAATGTCCCTTTCATAAACTGTCAATTTGCTGATCCAAGTTTGCTGATCCAAGGAAACATATTCTGGGATCAGTTGTGTTCCACCAAAAGCTAGTTCTACAAGTTGTTGGGTGTGTATGTGTGTTGGAAAACTAAAAAATTCACCCCATAATTGCCATTCTACCATAAAGACTTGAGTAAAATGCACAACTAGAGACTTTAAACAATGAGAAGGTGTTAGGATCAAGAGACAGAACTACAATATCAATGAACAATAGATGTACAGTAATTAAAAGCTGCCGACTTTGGTTCTAGATGGGGCAGTCTTGCCCCAGAAGGACCCGGTGTGTAATCTGGGGGTCCTCCTGGACTCACGACTACTGTTCGAAGAACAGGTGGCAGCCGTGGCCAGGAGGGCTTTTGCACAACTTCGTGTAATTCGCCAGTTACGCCCCCTCCTAGACCGGGACGCCTTGCTCATGGTCACACATGCCTTGGTCACCTCCAGACTTGATTACTGTAATGCGCTCTACATAGGGCTGCCCTTGGTGACCATTCGGAGGCTGCAGCTGGTTCAGAATGCGGCAGCTCGGGTAGTGATGGGGTGTGGACGTTATGCTCGGGCCTCACCACTGCTCCGGGAGCTGCACTGGTTACCAGTGTGCCTCCGGGTGCAATTCAAGGTGCTGGTCATTACCTTTAAAGCCCTATATGGTAGTGGGCCAGGATACCTAAGAGACCGCGTCACCCTAAGAATGTCTGCCCGTCCCACCAGGGCGGATCGGAGGGGCTCTCTTGTTACTCCATCGGCTAGGGAGGCTCGTCTTACGAGCACTAGGAAGAGGGCCTTCTCCGTGTTCGCCCCGGCCCTTTGGAACCTCCTTCCGACAGAATTGCGCCTGCAGACGGAGCTCCTCCCCTTTCGAAAGGGTTTAAAGACATGGCTGGCAGGTCGAGTGTGGGGACACAGTAATGTAGGTTCCCATCCAGGATGGCTGATTTAAGGGCAGCCATCCCCCCCCCAACCTGGTATCGGTACCTGTTATTACTTGTTTTATCTGTTTCACTGTTTTAATGTTTTAAATTTTTATGAATTTATGAATTTTTAAGGTTCTATATATTGTCTGTTTTTAGATTACCTATTGCGGTAATTCATTCTGTAAGCCGCCCAGAGTCAGGTCTTCCCGAGTGGGGCGGGGTATTAAGTGCGAATAATAAATAAATAAAATAAAAGATAGCTGGGAAAAGCAAACCAAACAACCATCTCCATATCAGAGTCAGACACGGCTGTCTGGCAAATAACACAAGCGCCAGGGCAACCAGGCAACAGGCCATTGATGTCTACAGGGAATAGCATGGGAAACTTCTAATCAACTATGACTACATGGTAATATCGCCATAGAATTTACTGTTCTACAGTACAGTAGTGGCTCAAGTCACTAAGACGCTGACTGGGAGGCAGAAGGTCAGCAGTTCGATTCCCGAGTACTGCAGGATGGAATGAACTCCCGTCTCTGTCCCAGTTCCTGCCAACCTAGCAGTTCGAAAGCAAGAAATTGCAAGTAGATAAATAGGGACCACTTCGGTGGGAAGGTAACAGCGTTCCATGTGCTCCGGTGTCTAGTCATGGCTGCCACATGACCATGGAAACATCTGCAGAAGCAGACAACGCTGGCTCTTAGAAACAGATGAGCACTGACCCCTAGAGTTGGATACGACTGGCTTTCGAGCAAGGGAAACCTTTACCTTACAGTACAGTATGTTGTCTTAAATATGTGTTGGGATAATGGGATTTTCATTATAATTCTTGTGAAAGAGAAAGAATGGAATATTGCTATCTAGTACCCCCAAATCCTGTGTTTTGTCACCAACTGTGCTTACCAGTCTTTCTTGCGCTGTCAATGTACAGGGGCCATAGAAAGCTGAGGATCTGGAAACATCTTAAATATGTAGAGAGAGAACAGGAAATAGCCTGGATTCCACACTCCAGCTGGAATTTCATTCAGCAACCCCAACCCCTAAGAAAAGACCCAGCAAAATCAGGGGAAAGGTACCTATGAAGAGTCACTCAAGCCAGCATGCCACTATCTGTATCCCATTTTTTTCTTCCTTGGGAGAGAAGTGTAATCTGATGAGTTAAGAGTTGTAAAGGTGAAGGAGAGGTTGTAAATGAGATTTCTGTAGGATAGGGTCTGGTAGGTCAGGGCAAGAGGGCTCCCATCATTGACTCCAATTCTCAAACTGGAAGCCTATGGATGCTATCCAAGGTTTAATTAACTTGCAACTATGGAAGCAAGTAACTTGAGAATCTCTAAGGATAGATATTTCCTTCTTACATGACTAGGGAGCAATAACCAGATAAAAAGCTGCAGGGAAATTTAAACTACTAAATCATGTTCAGCCTTAGAAAAGGAAAAACTATGACTCTTAGACAGTGGGTCAGATGAGCCAGAATTCACTAGATTTAAGTATGAGGATGACATCATCTGCCCCCCCCCCCAAAGACTTCCTGTTCTCTCAGAGCTTTGCTGTTGCCTTCACATTAACTTGAGACTTTCCTGGCAACAGTACATTGTTTTGAGCTGTTCTGATAATGCAGAATTCTTTAGGATGCCTTGGCCCTGACTAGTAAACTGAGACCCACTGGCTGTGTTAAAGACAACAATAATAGTTTGTGTGTAAATGAAAACTGCCAGAACAAGTCAGATGATTTAGAGCAGGGGTTCCCAACCTTTTTACGCAGTGGGCCTGACCATGCCCCCCGGACAGCTGAAGTGCCACCCGGAAGCAGAAGTAAATGCGCTTGCTTCCGCGTTTACAACAGCCACAAACACATTTACGTCTGACATAACTATGTTTACGCAAGCACAGGCACATTTTGCAGCTGTTGTAAACGTGTCCGCTTCCACTTCTGGGTGCAGCGCGACAGACTTAGACAGTGCCAGGGGTCGACTGCTCATAGTTGAAAGGCATGGTGTAGCTCTTTTACTCCCAGTTTATTCTGGTAAGCAAAAGACTGGAGAGGGGGACAAAGAAAGGAAGAAATTTAGAAGCAAGTGGTCTACATTCATCAGCAGCCCTCTGGCACGGTGATGCTGTGTTTAGAAGTTCTTCTTTCTTGTATTGTAAAAAGAAATGACTAGGGAACCTTGAGCAGATGATTTTATGCTCTTGGGGAATATTTTATATAACGTTGTTCTCTTTCACATGCAACCCTAGGTGTGTTAGAGTACAACATCATAACCACTACATTGGCTTTTGGCAATTAATGACTGCAGCTGATCAAAAGTAACTGGGTATTCTGCAGCATAACGATGCTTTTGGGGATGTGTTGGAAACGAGATGGCGATCAACACAGCTGCCGACATTTTTGGACTTGTTACAGATGATGGGGGTTTGTCATGAGAGTAGCTGCTTTTCCAAAATCACTCTTATTTTTACTGGCAAGGATTCCACAATCTGGGACTCACCAGTCGAAAGGTAGTTCATCAGCCATGCATGGCAACATTCTAGCTACTTCTCATTTTGTTTGTTCGTTGGTTCTTGATAGCAAAAAAAGAAAGAAAGAAATAAAGAAAATAAGGCTTACCACTTGCTACTAAGCTATGGGGTCATTCAAATACCATGTGACCAATTTAGGGGGGAGGGGGTCGAACAAAAGTCATGGAAAATCATGGGTGGAGAGGGGGTTTGGTGTGAAGTCACATGACTCCAAAAAGCTTTTGCCAGTGCCTGACTGCTGCCGTCCACGGCTGTGCCTCTGTTGCTGCTGCGGGCAGGACCGTCCTCCACTGCTCGAGTTGGTGTGGCTTTTAAACCCCCCCCCCCGGGCAGGTGGGAGTCCAGGGGTAGAGTGGCAGGCATCCTCAGGCCATGCTTAAAATCAGGGGAAATGGAGAAGCCACGTGATTTAGGAGGGTTGGTATCGGTCAAAAGTCACGGAAAGTCACAGGGTGTGTGTCAAAAAGTGGCCTATTTTAGGTCACGTGGTATTTGAAAGAGCCCTAACATTGACAGAATTGGCTTAATGTAGGTTGTATCAGTTTATCAGTTCAGGAGGACAGAGTGATCATTTTTTAAAAAATAGTACAATATTTGTAAGTTCAGAATTTAATGGTGTCGAAGAAGGAGGAGGAGGAGGAGGAGGAACAGCAGCTAACAGGTCTTTTAAGCTTAAAAGAGTGTTTACTACAGTAAAAGTGGAAAACCTGTCATTCCTCTGGTGGCTGTTCTCTTCAAATCCCCTCCGCCCTAGTAAGAAGTTGAGTGCTATACTGTAATCTAGTAACAACTAGAGGACCACATGCCACCCACACATTTGAGTGGGCATTTTAAACTGTGTTTGTAACATCCAGGGTCAAAGCCTTAGCCCAGAATTACGGACAAATGAAAAGAACCAAACTAAAAGCAGGTTGGCAGCTGTAATACTGCAGCATGTTGGATGCTTGACAATTCTTCCCTCTAGTTTTTGTGATTCCACGCAAATACGGGACTTTTATTCTGGTTGAGTAACTTATTTACGTATTTAAGTAAGAATCCTTGGTGGCACAGTGGTTAAATTGTGAGCCAAAATGTTGTGAGTTCGATCCGAATGGGGAAATCAAGGTTGACTCAACCTTCTATCCTGTCAAGGTTGGTAAAATGAGTAGCCAGCACGTTGGGTGCAAAATGCTAATTAACTTGTGAACCGCACTAAACATTATGGGGTATATAAGAGTACTGTAATTGCTATTGCTGTTTAATTTCTATATTGTCCATTTAACAGGATAGTTACTCTGGATGGTTTATGTAATGGAGAAGCAAGATGACAAAGAAGACAGAGCAGCCCCAGCCTATAATATACTATGAGTGGTAAAATTAAACACAAACATAAACTCAGTGATGGTAGCCAAACAAAAACCACTTAGCAGAAGAAGAAATTAAATAAAGCTCACTACAAGAGCAAGCTAGAACTAAATGCCTCCTTATATATAGCTCTCTACCTGGATGAGCTTATGGTGAGAGCTTGCAGATATATAATGGGAGAGCTTTCTAGAGACAGCACCAAGGAGGTCTGATTCCTAGTCAAAGCCTTCTGGCCTTTTTCACAGTAGGCATCTAAAGTCCATAGGCTTGAGAGAAACTAATTGTCCGGGCACCCTTCAGAGAGACATTCTGTCAAGGCCTCTGTACAGTGGCTTGAATTCTATCTTATACATTGTACAGTTGTACCTCGCTTAAAGAACATAATGTGTTCCACAGGATTGCTCTTTAAGTGAGTTTGCTCTTTAAGTGAAACAACATTGTAAGTGACCAATTGTGAATTGGGGGGGGGGGATTGCGAACCCTGATTTATTTGTTAAGCAAGTTTTTGGTTGGTTTTGTTAAGTGAAGTGAACATTCAGAGAAAATTCTTCTCTTTAAGCGGGTTACTCAGTGGTGGGTTGTCAAATTTTTTTACTACCCCACTGTGATGTCATCACAGTGTGGGCAGAGCTGACGTCATGATGTCATGGGCGGGGCCAAAGAAAAAAACAAAAATAATTTAAAAAATAAAATAAAAATAAGCGCGCGCACACACACACCCCTCAACCCACCCACCCACAACATAAACTCGTAAATAAAATAAAATAAAATAAAATAAAATAAAAATTACATTAAAATACACCCACCCCAAACACAAATCAACCCACCCACCCCAAGCACAAAACCGTCACTTACCTGTTAGTATAAGTGCCTGGGCAGCACCATGTTGCAAGATGGATATGGTCATCATACCAGTTCTCTAGGATAATGTAAATGTAAAACAGCTGTACCTCCTTAAGGGTTCTCCAATTGGAACAGCAATTGGAACAGCACAGGTGTAGCTTATTGATGAGGTAACTCCAAGACTTTGCTTAAAAACCCCAAGCCAGGCCCAGGCCTGCCAGCTGCCAGGCCTTTTTAGGAACTATGGTAGTACATCAATACAGTATATAGGGAGCTATAAGGCGCTTCAGACTAGCAGCTTCTCTTTCTCCTCCCCGCTTGGGAGGACAGCAAGGAGGCCATGCATACACGCCAAGCACTGTAGGCATGCATGCACACCAAGTGCTTGGTGCACATGCGCAATGGGGGGAACCAGTGAAAAGGTAAGCCTCAAAGGTGGTTCCCCCCAAAAGCTGCTACTGGTTCTCCGGGACACTCGGAAAAGTTACTACCGGTTCTGGCGAAGTGGTACGATCCTGTTGCATCCCATCACTGGAGTTACTCTTTAAGCAAGGCACTCTTTATGTGAGGCTTGACTGTACTGGCTTCCTTTAGCTACCAAATGCTTTCTGGCTTCTTTACTGTAGCTATGTATTGTGGATTTATACAGCCTTCAGTGAGTTCATAAGATGAAAGATTTGTCCTAAAGGTAAAGGTCAAAGTCTCCCTAGTTCAAAAGTCAGTCGTATCTTACTCTAGGGTTCAGTGCTTATTTCTGTTTATAGCCAAAGATCCACTGCTGTTTGCATTGCAGTCTTTTCCGTGGATATGTAGCATGCATGACGAGACACTGGAGTGCACGGAACACTGTTTACCTTCCCACGGAAGTGGTACCTATTTATCTACTTGCAATTTCTTGCTTTCAAACTGCTAGGTTTGCAGGAGCTGGGACAGAGATGGAAGCTCACTCCATCCTGGAGCACTCGGGTCTCAAACTGCTGACATGCCAACTTTCCAGTCGTCAAGTCCGGCATCGTAACCACTAAGCCACCACAGCCTCTCAACAGAGGAAAGGCAGGTATAAATGTAACCAACAGAATAAAACAGCAAAGCAAGCAAAGCTAGCCACCCCTGCCTTTATCTCATTGCCATGGGAGGGCCATTAATTGCTGGCTCTGCCCTGCCAAATCATCTCCTGCCTTGGCAAAAGCAGTGTTCTGTGCCTTTAAATCGTTTAGATCGTCCACAGCTGTTGTGGTTTGAAAGCATATTATCTGAGAGTGGAGGTTTTTTTTCCACCATGTGGAGGACAGACAACTGGTTAGTTATTTCCTTGAAGATTTCAGAGCCAGCAGAATGTGTGTTTCTCTCTCTTTCCCCCTCCCCGTCTCATTTTGAGTAAGGCTGGCCTCTATTCCTCTACCTCAAGAAGGCAGTTTACTTTCAAAAGCAGTTTTTTTAAAAAGCACAACTGAATTTTGCTGGGAAGCCACAAATTCCAGGCCATGTTATTATTATTTATTCATTTCAAAATAGATTGCAGCAGCTTGAAGAAAGACCAGAGCTAACAGGGTTGCTAAACCTACTAATTGTGATTTTAAAGAAGAACTAGAAAAACAGAACTTCCAAAAATCTTAACCCTCTGTGAGGGAGTAACTGAAATATTTTGGACAAATAATGCAAATCAGATTGTGTTTGTCTGAATCTTATCCAAAGGGGATAATTTTCTGTTACAAAACACATGACTATTTTTTTAAATTGCAGCTACTGGTTATGGCTCAACATTAAGGAGACAGAAGATTCATTACAGAAGAGTTACATAAGTTTACTATTGACAGCAAAGGAATTGAAATTCTGTAGCTGAAGATTTTCTATAGCCTTTGTTCAGTCATCAGTCCATTGGAAACAGCACAGTGGTGGGCTGCTACCGGTTCGGTCCAGTTCAGCCAAACCGGTAGCGGAAATCCGGAGGGGTTCGGCGGGGGGGGGGTGTAGTAAACTCTCGGGTGACCGGTTCAGTCGCCTCTCTAGCCACCCTCTGGATCCCTTTTCCGGGCAGCCCAAAATGGCTGCTTGGAAGTGCACATGTGTCAAAATACCATTTGACGCATGTGCACTAAAAAATAGAAGTGAACATACGTCAAATAGTATTTTGACACATGCGCACTTCCAAGCAGCCATTTTAGGCTGCCCGGAAAGGGTGCAGTGGTGTCCTTGAAGTGGTGGCGGCAGTGGCCTTTCCTTCACCGCCGACCTCCAACGCTGCTTCCATGGTGGCACCGCCGGGCTGGGCCAAGCTGGGCCCGGCTGCGCTGCTGGGCCTAGCTAGGCCAGGCCAGGCTAGGCTGCGCCGCCGACACCTACCTGCTGCTCCCCAAGTCCCCGACCCCAGCAAAGGTAAGGAACTAAGGTTTGTTTTCTTTGTGTTTTGGGTGGGGGGTATTTTATGTAGTGTGTTTTTATTTTATTTTTTTGTATACTGGTTCTTTATTTTATTTTTATTTTATTATTATTTTTACTTTGGCTCCGCCCACGACATCATGATATCATGATGTTGGCTCTGCCCATGATGTAATGATGTTGGCTCTGCCCAAGACATCACAACATCATGACATCGGCACCGCCCACAACACTGGCCCCACCCACTGTGTGGTAGTAAAAAATTTGGCTGCCCACCACTGAAACAGCAGCTAATAAATCAGAGGGCAGTTGAGACTTGGAAAGCCAGTGGTGATGGAACTAGAAAAGAACCTGAAATGTACAGATGTATCTCTGAAAACTAAGGCCACTGTCATCAATATTATGGTATTCAAGGTTACTATGCATGGGTATGAAAGCTGATGGGAAGCATTTGAACTGGGCTGCTGAAGAAGACATTTGTGGATACCATGTACCTCCAGCAAGAGAAATAAGCTCTAAATCAAACCAAGCCTTAATTTGCTCTAGAACAGGGAGTCTCAACCTTCAGCCTGTGGCATCATTTCATGTGCCCCCCCCCCGCCTCCACCACACCCAGAAGTGCCATGTGTGATTCCTATTTAATGTACAGGCCACCCCCATCATACAGGCAGGGCAAAATGGCCACCTGGCCCCTGAAGCTGTCTGAGGAAGCGTGACCCAGCCCTCAGCTTGAAAAGGTTGAGAACCCCTGCTCTAGAAGGTAACTTTACTAAGTTCTGGACATCAAACTTTGGGCACATCATGAGAAGATAAATCTTAGTGGAAAATGCAATGCTATGAAAAGATTAAATCCACAGGAAAAGATAAAAACATGAGACAAAACGATTCTACATAGGAAGCCAGGGCCATCAGTTTACAATATGAGTACCGAAGTTAAAGAGAAGACTTTTTAAAGGACATTAATTTCTAGATGCTGTTGGCAATGATATGACAGCATGCAACAGAAATGTTTTTGAAGAGGAAGAGAGATATCATGCTTGGTTGATCTACTTAAAGTCTGACATCCACCAATTAAAGCTAAGCATCACCAGCATATTTAGCTTTTAAAAAGCAAGTACTGTACTGTACTTCTAAATATATTCTGAACTTAAGAAATTTGTTTTCAAAATGGACTTGAATTCACATGTGCTAATACAGAAGTTCACTTTTGATTATTCCAGGGGTCATCTTATCAGTGACCTAACTTTGCAATCCCCAAAAAAGGTAATGCCAAATAATGTTCAAATTATCGAACAATTGTGCTCATCCCACACACTAGCAAGGTGATGCTCAAGATAATACAGGATAGACTGCAGCAGCACGTGGAGAGAGAATTACCAGAAGTGCAGGCGGGGTTTAGAAGAGGCAGGGGAACTAGAGACCACATTGCCAACATACGTTAGATCATGGAAAAAACAAAGGAATATCAGAAACAAATCTACTTCTGTTTCATTGATTACACTAAACCTTTGATTGTGTAGACCACAACAAAATGTGGCAAGTAATTAAAGAGATGGGAATACCAGAACACCTTATATGCCTCATGAGAAATCTGTACATGAATCAAGAAGCAACAGTTAGGAGAGAATATGGAATGACAGAGTGGTTTGGATTAGGAAAAGGAGTAAGACAAGGCTGCATTTTGTCACCCTGCTTATTCAACTTATACACAGAGCACATCATGCGCAATGTAGGGATGGAGGAATCACAATTTGGGATCAAAATTGCTGGGAGAAACATCAATAATTTGAGATATGCAGATGATACCACCCCAATGGCAGAAAGTGAGGAGGACTTAAAGAAGCTCCTGATTAGGTTGAAAGAAGAGAGTGAAAAAGCTGGCTTGAGACTCAATATCAAGAAAACCAAGATCATGGCAACAGGCCCTATCAGTCCCTGGAAAATAGATGGGGAAGAAGTAGAAGCAGTGACAGATTTTACTTTCTTAGGATCAAAGCTCACTGCAGATGGTGATTGCAGCCATGAAATAAAAAGGCGACTGATTCTTGGGAGACAAGCTATGAGAAACCTGGGGAGCATAGTGAAAAGCAGAAACATCAAATTGCAAACAAAAATTCGTATAGTCAAAGCAATGGTATTCCCTGTGGCAATGTATGGTTGTGAGAGCTGGACCATTAGGAAAGCTGAGCGCAGAAGAATAGATGCCTTTGAGATGTGGTGTTGGAGGAGAGTTTTGAGAATCCCCTGGACAGCGAGGAGAACAAATAGGTCAATCTTAGAAGAAATCAACCCTGGCTGCTCCTTAGAAGGTCAGATAGTAAAGATGAAGCTAAAGTACTTTGGACATCAAATGAGAAGACTCACTTGAGAAAGCCTTGATGCTTGGAAAGGTTGAGGGCAAAAGAAGAAGGGGGTGGCCAAAAATGAGATGGCTTGATAGTATTGTGGACACAATGGGCATAGAGCTGAGCGAGTTGAGGGGGATGGTGGAGGACAGGAGTGCCTGGCGGAGTCGGACAGTGGTCCATGGGGTCACAAAGGGTCGGAATCGACTGTGCGACTGAACAAGAAAAACATTGCAAAATAAATTTTTGTTGCTGTCCACCCAGAGTCATGATAAATTGCTAAACACCCAGAGATCTCATAGTACAGGGATCTGCAAACTTGGCTCTCCAGGTGTTCTTGGACTTCAATTACCAGAAGCCCAAGTCAGTATGCCTGCTGATCAGGACTTCTGGGAATTGAAGTCCAAGAACATCTGGAGAGCCAAGTTTGCTGATTCCTGTCATAGTAGATCCTGATTTAATTTTTCCTTCTCTACAGTCCTAGCCAGGGCCCTAGCCAGAGTTAGCAGTTTGTCCACTTTCAAACTCCCGGCTGCTTATATATATGACATACTGTATATCTTTGACATTGTTGCCCATCCAGGGAAAAATATTCGCCCACCCACATCTAGAATCCTGGCTATGGCACTGGTCCAAGTACTGTCTGGGCAAATGCAGAATTCAAATGGCTTTCTGTGATCAAGTATCCGAAGATACCTAATGGTCTGAAGAGGTGGACTTGATCCATGAAAGCCAACAGTAAAAATATAGCAGTTAGTCTTTAAAGTTTTGATACTTTTTTGTTTTCTGATATGCCTGAACCACAGCCTAACACGGCTACTATTCCAAAAAAAAAAAAAAAAAAAATTCCAAGTGATAAAGTAGTTGGGGAAGGGGAATAAAACGAACACATTATCGCTTGAGAAATGAAGACGCTGAAAAAGGAAAGTGGGTGGAAGTGAAAAATGATTCCAAACGGATTTTGGGGTGGGTGGGTGGGTAGGTAAACTGAGTCACCCAAACTTAAACTCATTGAGGCGTGATCAAAGCCTGCCTTCAGCCCTGCCAGAGTTTTACCCCGAAAGAGTGAACATCGTATTGAATGTGGAGGAAGGGGGGGGGGGGAGAGAGAAACCTCAAAGTAAACTGACTTCAAAACGAGGTGATTTTTCAAACAACAGCTGTTTGAGGAACCCTTCCCAAGTGCGAGGAAATAAAGTGCCAACACCCCTTTCTCTCCTCCCCCCCCCCCCCACTCTTTTTGTCAATATCCTGGAACTGAAGGGGGAGGGGGAATCCAATCCCCCTTTTCTTCTCACCCCCCCCCCGCCCAGCCCGTTCCTCCCCAAGCAAAGCAGGACGGGCCAATCGACCCGTGTGTGGCTCACATGAAATCCCATTTCTCGCCAATGCTTAAAACACACACACGGACACACACGGACCGCCACGAGAGACTGAAGAGGAGGAGGGTTTGACAAATCTTGTTGCAAGCGATCGGCTCGCAGCGCCTGGCGCTGCAGTAGAAGCAGAGCCAACCCCTTGGAGTTGGGGGGGGGGGGTTTGGGGGTGGGAGGGGGAGGGAGGGGAGAGAGAGAGAGGAGGAGGAGGAGGAGGAAGAGGCTGAGCCGCGGCGGCGGGGAGGGTTTGGAGCAGACACTCCAACGTGGATCGGCTTTCCAGCTTGCTTTCTGATCCATTCCTGGCCAAGGCGATGCTTTTTGCAAGACCTGGGGGGGCTGACTTGTTGCAAAGGATGTGTCTTTGATATATATATATATATTCTTGCAATAATAACCGATCCACGGGCGACATTTCTTTATGATCCACCCCACCCCACTTACCGCGCGCTGCCATTCTTTGCTTAAGCGTGGATGGATTTATTCCGCTGGTTTGGCTGCATTAAGATCACACACACACACACACACACACACACACACACTTTTAAAAAATTAAGCCTGGTTCTATTCGAGGAAGGGGATCGGGCCCTTTGATGGGGGCTGCAGGCAGCTTGGCGTCTGGGGTGCGACCTCGGAGGGATTTGGGGGGGGACTGAAGGCGGGGAGCGGGGGGCCTCGTTGCAGTGCCATCATCATGCAGAGGGCTACCGTGATGGGGATGCCTACCCCGGATCCCGGCGGATCTTATTCCCAGCAGTTCAAAGCCATGAGGTTCTCCTACCACATCGAAGGGGGAGCCGCGACTTCGTCCCAGATCCGAGCCGGTAAGTGTCAAGGGAGTAACCGAGGGGAAGGGAAGGAGATACTTTTACTCGAGGGTTGGCAGTGGCTCTTTCTTTCCCCCTCCAGTTTGGTTACAAATGGGAAAGCCTTAAAATGGAGTAGATATTTGAGTGGGGGGTGACTCCTGGTTTCACTCTACAGTTTTGCCTAATGGTCAGAACAAGACTCCCTACCTTCAGGAGCAGCTGGGTTCTGTCCTTCGCCTTTGGAGGAGTGATGTCCAATGGTTACAGATGGCCAGGCTTCCTTTGGGGAGAGAAATTTGTACTGGGTAATATGGATCTGGGGGGCGTTTGTAGGCTCAGAGCTTGGGATGAAGAAGGTTGACTCAAGGTGGATACCTCTCTCCCTACCTGCCTGAGGTTGGACTAGCTTTGGGTCATTGTAGATATTAAAGTTAGGGTAGGTTTTCTTTCTTCTGGCCCATCCTGTAGAAAGTTGTGCTTAAAAAGAAAACCCTGGGATCTTGGAGATGAATAATAGCCAGTTTTCTAGTTAGCTGCCCCAAAGAGCTTACAGTGGTTTTGCCGCCCTCTTGGCTTCCCAAAAGTGTGTCCCTTTGTTATACAGTACTTCTTTTTCTTTTTGTCGTCTTCTCTGACTCCGGGCTAATAGTTTGTCCTAGTCTGCCTCTCTAGTTTTCCTGCAGACCTGCCATTTTGATTCTTTGCATTTGAAATCCCCCAAAGCCACAAAAAGATCTGGGATGGGAGGGGGGAGCTTTGGGAAACAAAGAGGTATGTGGTTAACTTGTGATGGAAGAGGTTCAAAAATAGCTGAAGAGTTGTAAGAGTGTTGGCTTCTTAGCTTGCACTCCCTCTAATTCCAAACCTGCTTTTTATCCATCCAGATTTTTTTTACTATATTTATATCAATGCTTTTTATGTTCTTATATTTTGGCCAAAGGGGTTCATCCTCATACTGTTCTCTGCCTGAAGGCAACTTGTTTCATTATGAATCTCGTCAACCCAAGCAGGGCCAGTGGAACTTCTTGCCCCTTGGTTACTCAAAGGTAGAGCAAGATAATAGGGATTGCCCATATGCATGTTGGCTGTTTATGTTAATTGAGATGGGGTTTTGCAACCTGTCAAGAGGCAGATGTGAAAAGTAGGATGGATGTGTGTATCCCCACTCCCACTCCACCCACCGCTGGCTGTGAAGAATCTCACACGAGATGTTGACACATCTGAGTCACCCTTGCCAAGTCTGGTATTCTTAGAAACAATCAGAAGCATAGACGCGACCTGGGAGGAAAGGTTACAAACAAGAGAAGAAAATAAGCAATTTCTACTGTAAATGAAAGAGGAGTTTTCTCTCTGCTGTTCTTCCTCTCCTTTTACCCCTTATTGCAGGGCTTCTCAGCCTGTTGCCCACAGCACTGTTTCATGTAGTCCATGTCGGCATCACCGGAAGCGGACGCATTTACAACAGATGTAAATGCATCCGCGGCTGTCGTAAATGCATTTATGACAGTTGTGGATGCGTTGGCAGCGTTTATGGTGGGGGGAACCACCAATCTGGCCCTTTCATCTGTCTGAGGGGGCGTGGTCCACCCCATGGCTTCAAAAGGTTGAGAACCCCTGCCTTATTGGAATGGGCTGAACCTGCCTTAGGGCAATGGGCCCTGAGCCATCAGAGAGTGTCAGGTATTCTAACTATTCCCTGTTATCTTCAAAAGGTATTGGAACACATTGTTATCTTCAAAGCTTTGGGCATCAAACTTTAATTAGGGAGTGGTGCTTCCTAGCGGTTAGAACAGGGCCTGAATAGTTTGTCCTCACTATTTTGCTTGAAGATCAGGAATGGAAGAGGGCCTAAAAGTGGAACATTTTCTTGGCCTCCTCTTCTTCCTGAGACAGGGCAGTCCTTTCCCATTTCCACCCTCTTTTCTTTGTTAATTCAGACTAGGGTGAGCTTTCTGTCTTCCTTTCCTTTTCTCTCGCTTTGCTTTGTGTCTGAGCCAGCACCTGGTGAGTCTGGGAATATATGTGGGATGGGTACTGGCACTGTGTGAAGAAAACTACACTAGTCTTTTCATACAGCAGATCCATTCAATTAATTTAAGTAATGGTTCTTTAGATTTACTGTACAGTACTTCCCCTCCCCAACAAAGCCAATCCAAGGTAAGAATGTATAAATGTGTATTAGCGTCCTTTCCCTCTTGTTCTCATGATCTACCCACTAGGTATGATCTACCCACTAGGGTATATTTTCCTCCTTGTACTGTGGGTATAAAACTCAAGAATCTGACATCCTAGCCTTTCTTTGGTTCATAGCATGGGTACACTTCCCCCTTGAACAAAAGGTGGGAAGGCAGAGCTGGAAAGTGTTTTGTCTTGACTGCTTTAGCAATCCAGGCCGGGATTGTTGAGTGTCCCAGACTTGAGCATTATATAGGGGGGTGGGGGTGAGAAAAGTAGATGGGTTATTATTGGGAAAGGGTGGCTGCCTGGCTTTTAATTTACTTTTTGTTTTCCCTTTATGTTAGACCAGGGGTGCCCAAACTATGGCCCGGGGTCTAGATGCAGCCCCCTCGTCACTCCTGGAAGCAGAAGTAAAATGCGTCCGTGTGGGTGCATTTTACTTCCACTTCCAGGAATGTTGAGGGCTCCGTAGGCTGGATGAATTGGTGTCAGGGGCCGCATCCGGCCCCTGGGCCATATTGACCGGCTCCCTGAATCACGTGACCGGCCTGTGGCCCAAAAGGTTTGAGCAGCCCTGTGTTTGACTGTCTAGCAGTATGTATTTTACAATCCTCCACCACACAAAGAAACGTGGCTAAAGAAACGTGGGTGTCTGAACGCTTCCACTGAAAATCACAGGGTAGTCTTAAGGATTGTGCCTGTTCCCTCCACCACTACTGTCCTTGTGTAGGTATACAAAGAGGAAGAGAGAGACAGGATTGCGCTTCCATCTTGCAATTCAGATTTTTAGCCACAAAGAACCTTGGTTGACTTCCTTCCAATCGGAGTTGGCTAACTTTACTGCTTGAAAACAAAATGCCCTTCTCAAAATTCTGGCTGGCTTTAGGAGGCAGCATCTTCTAGTGGTTTTATGCAGTAGGCAGGGTTCTCTGGGCTTTCTCTAGAGTTTACTCCAATCTTGATAGGTCAAAGCGGAAGGACCCGGGAGCTGACTACATGGTTTCCATGAAGAAACAGGAATCTTGTGGTTAGAGGAGAGCTTTTAGTAACTGGACTCAGGTTTCCACTGAGAAGTCTCACAATGAAGTGGCAAGATTTAATGCTGAGGATTCAGATAGGTTTTAAATGAATTAAATGAATGTTTAGGTGCTGCTACGCTTAGCACACTGCTGTGGACAGATGTGAACTCTGGTGGGCCAGGTGTTGGTCCGTTTTGTCCTATGCTGTTCCTTCCATCCACTGCAGTTGTTCCAACTCTTTATCCCTTCCCCCATCACCCTTCATTACAAAGCCTTATGGAACACTGCTGGGTTGACATAAAAGCAAAGCCACATCCTGGCTCCAGAGAAAGCCGCAGGGGGACTATCTGGGAGGCAAAGTCTAGGCTCAGCAGGAGTAAGGAAGGCCTGGTGCTTCTAGCCCTTGTGGAAAAGCCAGAGAATCAAAACTGATCTCTTTGTCTCCCAGGCAGGAAGCACAGAGGTTCCAAAGTGAGTTTGCAAGGAAAACCAGGTGTAATTAAGCTATATTGTATGCTATTAATTTTTCTGGATAACTCAGTGGTTTGAGTATCCGTGGAGCCAGAGGTTGGGAATTTGATCCCCCACTGTATCTCCTTGACAGGGGCTGGACTTGATGATCATTAGGGTCCCTCCCAGCTCTGCAGTTCTAAGGTTATTGTTGTTATCATGTCTGACTTACAGGGTTTTCAAGGTAAGTGAGATATTTAAGGAGTAGTTTTGCTAGTGCCCTGCAATGAATTTGCATTGTGGTCTTGAATGCAGATCTCTGGAGTCCTAGTCTCCACCACACCATACTGTGTACCTAGAATAAGTTTGGGGGAGGGGGAAAAGACTTGTGGGAAAACGGCTTGAGGAGGAATGAAAGCAGAAAGCCAAATACAGAGCTGTCAGGTTGAGAAATAATGTTGAGGTTTAAAAAAAAACAGATTTGCTCTTTATGTTTAAATAAATGTGCATATTACAAATCTTAAGAGCTTTTTAAAAAGCATATGAAGAAATGTGAGAACACTTCTTGTAGACACTTATCTGGAAAAATTTCTGTTGAACTAAATGGAACTTAATTACCAGGCTGATAGGAGTAAGGTAAATACTTCAAAACTGTCACTCATTTTTTGAATCAGAGGGCATTTTTACCTCCTCCTCCTTAATTTCTTAATGCAATAAGGTATTGGCTCAAAATAGCTAAGGAAAAGGAGGTAGTCAGTTCCACAGATCAAGAAATGGTCTGGCCAGTTCTTTCATTTCCCCCCAGGTAATCTACTTGATTAACTCTTGCAATCCCGCTTTTTAAAAGTATCCAGAAGGTTTCCTCACCCTATTCCAGCACTGACAAATCTACTGGAGAGATTATGCATTGTAGCAACAGCAAATGGATGTGATGGTGGTATGATGGTCTTTGCTCGAAAGCTGGTCATATCCGACTGTAGGGTGTGGTGCTCATCTCTGTTTACAGCCAAAGAGTCAGCGCTGTCTGCATTTGCATACGTTTCTATGGACATGTGGCAGGCATGACTAGACACGGAACACTGTTTACCTTCCCACTATTTATCTACTTGCAAATTCTTGCTTTTGAACTGCTAGGTTGGAAGGAGCTGGGACAGAGATGGGAGCTCACTCTGTTGTGCAGCACTCTGGCCTTGAACTGCTGACCAGTCATCAAATTCAGCGTCTTAACCACTAAGCCACCGTAGTCCCCCAAGGAGCTCTTATTTATCCTTATGCCGTAGCTGACTGGATGAAAGGCTGATGAAGATTTTCTGTTCCTCCTTATCATGATCAGAATAGAAATAACAATGGCAATTACACTTATATACCTCCCCATTATGCTTAGAGCATTTCTGGGCGATTCGCAATATAATTAGAATTTCTTGCCCTCAACATGCTGGGCAATAATTTTACCAGCCTTGTAAGGGTGGAAGGTTGAGTCAACCTGGAGCCCATCAGGATAATGTACATAAAAGATGTCAGATTTGGAACAGGAAAGTGGAAACCCTGCAGGTCAAATTTGGGGGAGAGTGGAGCAAAGTTTAAAAGCCTTTGGTCAGGAGTGCCCAAACTACGGCCCGGGAGCCGGATCCAGCCCCCAATGCCAATTCACCTGGCCCTCAAAGCCCTCGTTGCTCCTGGAAGTGGAAGTAAAATGTGCTCGTATGGGGGCGTTTTATTTCCACTTCCAGGAGTGACGAGGGATTTGTAGGGCGGATGAATTGGCATCAGGGGCCAGATCTGGCCCCTAGGCCATAGTGACCAGCTCCCTGAACCATGTGACCGGCCCATGGCCCAAAAATTTTGAGCACCCCTACCTTTGGGAATTAATGGGTGGAGATGTTTTGGTACTCTGGGTGTTCTGGCCAGTGATGAAGGGTATGTGGATTGCAGTCTAAGATATCTAGAAGGCGAGATGGTCCCTACCTCTTCTCTAGTTTGAAGGACACATAAATCAAGAAGGTATCCAGCATCATAAGGATGACCAAGGCAGACACATAGGCTCTGTGGAGCACAGCTAAGTAGTCAGTGCTCCTGTGCAAAATGTTTCAGCTGAATGAGAGAGCTCCCGTTCATTTCAGTTAAGGCTGGGTAGGAGATATTTCTGTTATTGTTCTTCTCAATGCAGTGAAGGGAGGTGTCTCTTCTCACCTTGGATGCCGACACTTCTTGAACTGGCTCTGACTGTGTTAGGATAGAAGGAGAGAGCTCACTCTTTGGTTGAAGATCAAACCCACCTCTTGGCAATTCCTGCTGCCTTCCCTTGCTTGCAGTGTGATTGGGCCAGACCTACCATTTTTTCCATTCATCTGGGCGAGAAGAGCTATCTTTAGAAAGAGGGCGTGCTGGGGAGCTCTGGGGCTGTAGTTCACTGTGTCAGTAGCAGCTGCCAGACTCAGAATGGGGAGGGGAAACCGAGGCTGAGAAAGAGCTTGAGTTTGCAAGTGAATGGCCCTGGAAGGCTTTATGCTGTTCGCTAATCACTGGATCCCAAAATCTTGTGGTGTCAGCAAGTAAGATTAGTTTTAGGATGGAAGAGACTAACAGCTGATGCTGTATCCTTGTCATACAGCATCACACAACTTTAACAACAGCACTAAGACTATCATTTGGTCTCTTAGCACCTTTAACAAGGCTTGGCTGGGGAAAAGGAACTTTGCCTGGGGTTTCAACTCATTCGCCTAATTCTGCATGCTGGAGTTTTAGGAATTGACCAAAAGAGAGAGAGCACAAAGGTGTGATCAATTTGTGCCATTAATTAGTGCTTGGAAAAGTTAATTTTTTGGAACATGCTACCAGATTACCATAGTTGACATGCCTATTTGTGGACTCTGGAGTTTGTACTAAAAAAGGAATATTTCAAAACATTGCCAATAACTTACTTCAAATTGTCAGTATGATCAGTTATTTAGATATAGTAGTTGCAAGATAAGTGATTTCTTACTAAGGTCTCTTAGCTTCTGGGAGGTTTCTTTTTCTTGGATGTCTATTAGAAGGCCTTAATAGAGTTGAAAGTATTTTATTGTGTTAGTAAAAGCTGCTGAAATGGCAATTCCTTATCATTACTTTGAAAACCAAAGTAGCTTATCCTATTGGTTGTTACGGTGTTTTTCATGGCACATGTTGTATGTGTATCTTTTTTATCCTTAACTGGAATACTGTATAAGGTCACTTTCTTAATTGCTTCTTAATGGGTGGTGTAGGCATTACAGGAAATGTGGGTGGCTGTCTCCCACACTTCCTTGACTGTAGTAAAGAAAGCTGTTGCTGGAACAACTGCATTGTGGGGAGAGCTTATTTTCCAGCTAAAAAGAGAACCAGTCCCTCCCCCAAAACCTACGAAAGGAAAATCAGCTGCAACACGAAACATTCACTAAATGATACTGGCTGTGAATAAAAGAGGTTCTGGCATTGTTGTTAGTAACATCATTCTTCCCTTGCTGTATGAAAAAGTAAAGCATATCTTACATGTTACTTTTTAACACATTAAGCCCAAGCTGTGAATCTGATCAAGCATATGATATGCAGAGTTTAGGGTCAGGATTCTTCTTCTTCAAATATGAAATACAGTTGTACCTCGCTTAAAGAGCATAATGTGTTCCACAGGATTGCTCTTTAAGTGAGTTTGCTCTTTAAGTGAAACACCATTGTAAGTGACCAGTTGTGACTTCTGGTGGGGGGGGGGATTGCGAACCCCGATTGATTTGTTAAGCGAGTTTTTGGTTGGTTTTATTTGTTAAGCGAAGCGAACATTCAGATAAAATTCTTCTCTTTAAGTGAGTTACTCTTTAAGCGAGGCACTCTTTATGTGAGTTTTGACTGTAGAAGAAGTTCAGGATATAAAGTTGGAGGTGTGTGATGGCACTTTTGTCTGAGACTATGCACTAGAAGAAGAGGGAGCAATTCATGTTGGTATATCAGAGGTGCCCAAACTTTTCAGGCTGTGAGCCAGTCATGTGGTTCAGGGGCATGTGGGCTGGATTCAGCCCATGGGTCGTAGTTTGGGCACTCCTGGTCTATATGGTCCTGATATGCACAACTCAGAGGAAAAGCACAATGTGACTCAACATATGTGACCATGTAAGAGAGGTATAGGTACCTTTGGGCAGCCCTGCAGGAAGGATTCTGAGTCTACAGGTGTGCCCACAAACTTTGCTCCTCAAGACCCAATCAGTTTCTTCCTAGCAGTTGGTGGGGACAATCCCATTCCTCTTTCCCTCCCATCTTACCTGAGATAGGCTGTCACTCTAGGTGTAAATGATATGAAAGTCAAAAAGGAAGAGCTCCCATACTACAATGTGCCAGATTACAAAAGGAACCTTTAACACCATCCTGTCCTTGATTCAGTTTCTGTTCTTGCTGTCCTGCTGGGATATTGGGGAAATTTGTGCGGCTACCTGCCATTCTACCACCATAGCAGAGTTTCTGCCCAGTCTGGCACCTCTTTGCTGGTATGACATCAATATACCCAAAGTTTGTACAACTGTGCTGTTTTCACCCAGCCTTTCTGAATGGGCCTTGATTTTCCTCTTCTTTCCTTCTTCCTTTTTCACCTGTCCCTTTATAGCTCGCTTGAGAAGAAGCTTGTCTTTGTTCTCAAAAAAGCAACATAGTGATATTAGTTTTAATATATATAATGATATTCTTACTTGACCAAGAGGTCTTCAAGATTTCATCAGCTGCTATATGTTTCTCTATTGTGGCCATGAATACTGGGTAACTGAAACTTGAATATCCATTATCTGCCACCTACATGTGTGTAATGAAAAGTAGAGACCTCACCTTGCCAACAAAAGTCCACATAGTTAAAGCAATGATCTTCCCAGTACTAATGTATGGCTGTGAGACCCTAAGGAAGGCTGAGCGCTGAAGAATAGACACCTTTGAGCTGTGGTGCTGGAGGAGACTTTTGAGAGTCCCCTGGACTGCAAGGAGATCAAATCAATCCAAAAGGAAATCAACCCTGACTGTTGCTTGGAAGGACAAATACTGAAGCTGAAGCTCAAGTGCTTTGGCCACCAAATGAGAAGAGAGGACTCACTGGAGAAGGCCTTGACGCTGGGAGAGATTGAAGGCAAAAGGAGAAAGGAGTGGCACAGGATGAGATGGCTAGATGGCATCGTTGATGCGGTGGGCATAGATCTGGCAGTGATGGCAGATGACAGAGGAGCCTGGCCTGTGGTGATTCATGGGGTCGCAAAAGGTTGGACTTGACTGTGCGACCGAACAACAAAATGTGTGTAAGAGAAGAAACTTGGGACCCTAGGTAAGGCTAGAAATATAGTCAAAATGCCAAGCCAGGATTCTAGCATTGTAGTGAACTAGAAAGCTGGGGTTCCTATCATTCCTAACTATTCCTGATTTTCCAGTCTTTGGTTAGGCTTTCCTTCTCCCTTGCTGGTGCTTCCGACTTCCTATTCTTTGACATGCAAAGAGTTAATTCTGCTCCCAAATAGATGCAACAGAGCAGGGTGAGGGCAGGATACATCCTGCTTCACCACCCACATTTGGCTTCTCACTTCCCTCCCTCCAGCCCTCCCCCATTCTCCAATAACCCTTAATATGTTCCATATGAGGAACTGTAATGCGCACAGAAGCTTCCGATAGCCCTGGAAGTCTACTGTAGTTGCTAGTGGGAAGGAGGAGCAAGGGATCTGGGATCACCCTTAACCACCTTCATCCTCTTCTAGCCCCATATGCCGCTTATACTGGGTTTCTTGTTTTGAGTTGCAGCTTCCTGTGGGAGGGAAGAAAAGGGTCTACTGCAAGCTGATCCGTGGATTGCTGGTTGTGCTTATCCTGGTCATAGTCCAGAGTTATTCTCAGATTCTGTTTTGAAGCATTTCGGCTGCATCTGGATCAGTGGGGGAGGAGGCAGGCAGGGAACACTCAGATTTTGTTTGCTGGATGCCAGACTCATGAAGAGCCTTCTGTAGGCAGTTACTGAGCCTGCCTTTACCAGGCAGAGTTAACAAACCCTCTGCTGGTACTGATGGTTTCATCTCCTCCTTATGTAGTTAAATGGATCTTCTTTCCAGCTCCAAGACTTTAATTTAGAGGCCTAGTACTTTTTGGGAAGTGGGTGTTCAGCAGCCAGGCTGCCCATCATGTCTCTCGTTCCAGGCTGAAACTGGTGCCCTGTAATTTCTGTAAGCAGGCCTTTAATTTGCTGCATGCTGGACACAAGTTTGCCAGAGAGAGAAAGAGAGGATTGTTAGGGTGGAGTTGGGAGGCCAAGTGCAACCAGCTCCGATTTTTAAGTGAAGGATCAGATTGCCAGGGCATGATGTTGCACGGTGAAATATGAAACTTCCTTGGATTGAGTAGGGGGAAAGCTCCCAAACCTATTATTCTTGAGCCATCTAAATTCTGCACTCCTGGTTTGAATTCCCTTCCTTTCGACAACGTGATGGCTCCGTCAGTAGTAATGTACCTGTATGTGTGTTTCGGTTGTGGCAAAGGGCATGGAAAGTAGACAAGGGCCAGGCCCCACAATAACAGCAGCATCTTTTTAATGGTTACTTCATGGCGATACAGTATTTAGATTCTGTCTCATTAGATGAGCATACATTTTAATTCTGCTAATATGGACTCTTCTCTTTTAACAATAAGAAAACAACCTTTAGAAGAGTCTAGCCATTCTTTTATATTTGCTCTGGGAAGGTTCAATATTAGGTGGCCATCCCTGTGATGTTTCCTTTCATATTTATATGTGGTGAGAGGGTTATAATCAGGTTGGCCATTTTAAGATTGAGACTTGGAATGTAGATTCCATTCTCAAATGATACAGAATGCAAAAGTATGAATTTAGGTGATTGGTGAAGCTGAGAACAGGAAGGGTTTCAAATGATCTCTCTAAGTCAAGGAAATGCTTAGTGGTTAATGTCTGAAGAAGAAAAAGAACTGAGGCTCAAAGCTTGATCCAGAGCTAAATTTAGCGACAGCCATGGTGCTAGTTATGTACAGTGGTGAGGAGAATAGCAGATCTTCCCCTATACAGAGACACGTCACCATATCTTCCAGCATTTCATTGAAACTGTATTCAAAGAGTGAGATTTGGCACATATTATAGAGCACTAACCATATGCTTGTTGTGGTTGTTCAGTCACAGTCTAGTCCGGCCCTTTGCGACCCCATGGACCACTGCACACCAGCCTCCTCTGCCATCCAGCCTCCTCTGGAGTCTGCCCAGTTCTATGCCCACCATGTCATCAATGCCATCTAGCCATCTTATCCTCTGCCATCCCCTTCTCCTTTTGCCTTCAATCTTTCCTAGCATCAGGACCTTCTCCAGTGAGTTTTCTCTTCTCATTTGGTGTCTAAAGTACTTGAGCTTCAGCTTCAGTATTAGATGCCTTTGAACTGTAGTGCTAGAAGAAGACTTTTGGGAGTCCCTTGGACTGCAAGGAAATGAAATCAGTCAATCTTGAAGGAAACCAGACATTAGGCAGTTTAGATACTTTTACCTCCCTCTTGGTACTTCTGCATCACTGAAGGCCCCACCTTCACATATGGTTGCAGCATATGCTTTTATTCACACCTACCCAACAGTGTGTAAGGTGCGTTCGGTAGGGGGCGTGTGAGCTTTTCTTCTTGTTGTGTTTTGGTTAGCTGGCTTGATAGCTCAGTGAGTAGGGTGCCTGTCTGTGGAGTCATAGGTTGGAAACTTGATTCTCACTTATGCCTGCCGGGAGAAGAGTTATCATGTGTAGCCTTGGACAAGATAAGATGCAAAGGACCTGGGTGGCCCTAGAAGAAAGGAACGATAAACTGCTTCTTTCTAGAAAACCCTGAAAAAGGTCACCATAAGTCAGAACCAACATGATAGCATATAAATATTATCTGTTCTGGTTGGCAAGAAGACGAGATATGGGAATATGATATCCCATTGATTTGAACAATACAGAAATAAATGAATAAATAAAATAAGGCAAGAAATAACCTGGTCCTGGAGGATGTCAGAGGGACATGAAGAAGAGGGATTGAGAATGCTTGCAATAATAATGTGAAAGGAGTTGATAGTATTCAATATTAGGTGGGAAAAGCTCCCAAACCCATCCCGCTCTCCCCTCGGGGCACCGTCACCGACGCCTGGAGGAGGAGAAGCACCACCAGCTGTGGGCAATTCGAGGTTTCTCCCACCTGCCCCATGCCATCAACGCCCAGAGGAGGATAAAATAATGCTGGCCGCGGGCGGTGGAAGGATGCTCCTGCTCTCCCCTCCAGGCCCCATCACTGACGCCCAGAGGTGTTGTTACATTGTATTGCTTGCTGTATTATGTTGCTACATTGTATTGTCATTATTATTATTTTGCTGTATGGTGCTCTGTCCCATTGCTTTGTTATATTCTATTGTTATCTTTTGAAACTGTTATGAGTTGCGATTATATGTTTATTATGATTGTGGAACCTGTATTTGATATATTTATTATTATGATGTGGAATTTATAACTGCATATTTTTGTATCTCTGTTAGCCGCCCAGAGTCGCTCTGCAAGTGGGCCAGCATACAAGTCTAAAAATCAAATTAAATTAAAACAATTTAAATATTTGCACGGTTTAATTGCACAATGTACGTGGACAGGGCAGGTAACTGTTGCAAATTGTGGCAAGGAATTAATATAAACAAGCTTTCACCAATCAGCCAGCAAAGACTATGATTTGCATTTTTGCTTTACCCAGAATCCCTTGCATGGCAGGTTTTATTTTAGCTCCTCTCTCTCATTTCTGTCTACCAGGTGACAGCTTTATGTAGGTGACTCCTGGATAGATTTGACACAAATACTGCCAGGGAGTTGCTGCTTTGGATTGTCAGGGAAGCTGCCTGCCTCGAAAGACGTCCTTATCAGTCTTTGGCAGACTAGGAATGGCAAACTCCCTGTATTTTTTCTACCTCCCCAACAAAACAAAATCCCAAAGCTGATGTATGCCTTATATTCCATAAGTCTCTAGACGTAATCTTCTCCCCCTTTGTAGAGAGATCTGTTAAAGGTGTACAAAACCTTTCTCCTGTTTCCATTCCTCTAAATTGGGGGTTGGGATTTTTTCTCTAGCTTCAGTTTGGTAACAAACAGTTGAAAGGAAGTGGTGCTTAATTGCTCTACAAACATCTTTTGTATATAAGGGTTGTGGGGTTTTTTTTGGTAGTATCTTTCTGTGTCCCCTATATTGATTCAATGTTAGCATCTAGGTTCTTCTCTCTCTCTCTTTTGACAGAAAGACAGACTCTCCCCCTGCCTCCATCTTATCCATATCACTGTCTAAACCCTGCTTTGAGACGCATTAATCTGTTTGACTCTGCATGGCTTATGTTACTAGAGTGGGGCTTTATGAAGTGGGGGTGGGAATGGGGGAGATGGAGCTTAACAGCCTTAGGAGAGTTGCAAGCAGGGCCCTTGGGCTAGAATAAAGGAAAGAGGGGGCACCAGGGTCAGGAGCCTGGGGAATAAGGAACCCTACCATCTGTTTCATTCGGTCCACAATACAGATGGCATCAGCAGTTCTGTGGTACAGGTAATCCACTGGGGAATATAGAGGGCAGAGCTGGGTTTCTTACGGTAGTGAAAGGGTAGAAAGGCTTCACCGTTTTGCCACTTGACCAGATGCCCCCTGTGGTCAAAATTTTAGGTTTATATGGAAAGTGTTGAAGGATTTCCTCACTCAGCACCCCACCCACCCTAGGTCGTCCTTGCTCAAAAGCCAGTCGTAGCTGACTCTAGGGTTCAGTGCTCATCTCTGTTTATAGCCAAAGAGCCAGCGCTGACTGTCTGCATCTGCAGACTTTTCCATGGACATGTGCCAGGTATGACTAGACACTAAAGTGCATAGAACACTGTTACCTTTCCCACCGAAGTGGTACCTATTTATCTACTTGCAATTTCTTGCTTTTGAACTGCTAGGTTGGCAGGAGCTGGGATGGAGATGGAAGCTCACTCCGTCATACAGCACCTAGGTCTTGAGTTGCTGATCTTCCAGTCATCACGTCCGCCCACCCAACACAGCTTAAATTTCATTGTTGTCTGGCTGCAAAACCATACATGTCAATTTACGTTGCCCATGAAGAATTTATACTCCACATTTTGAAAATGGAAAAGAAAGCCTTGAGTGAGCAAAGGCAATTATATGTGCTTGAACAACAATGCACTCGGGGTACAGACTAAAGCAAGAGAAATTATGGTTGAAGTTTGCCAGAAGAGCTTTCTTTCTTCTGTGGAAATCCTCCCTTCTCACTCATCAGGTGTGTGGAGCAAGTTGTGGTTATTCAGCTCCTAAGGGAAAGGTCTCACCTTTACCTCTTCCAAAATCTTGCAAATTCTGGGCTTGACAGTCAACTTTGAGGTTAATCTCTTGTGAATGCAAGCTTGAGCTATGCTCTCTGCCCCTCCCAAAATGTACATGAAGTAACCCCGAGGCTCCCTCCTGACATGGGGTGTGGCAGGCTCCGGAAGTGCAGCAGAGGCGTGTCAGTGTGGGCAAAGGGATGGCCCACAGGTGAGGTCATCAACAGGGTTAAGGTGGAACTAGGATTTTAGGTATTGTGGAGCAAACATCCCATTGTAGATGCATAGTGGGGTGCATTGTTTGCACCTCCAGGCCCAGTTTTTAAAGAAACTGCTGCATCTCCTGATGAATGTTAAAATGTGAAGGGAAAGTAGTTAAACTTGTAATTATACAAGATATCATATTTTTCAGACACTTCTCCCCAAAGGGGGGAACCGAGGGTGTGTCTTATGGTCCGAAGGTGTGGGGTGGCACAGGGGTGGCCTGGCTGGGAAGCCGACCAGGGACTCACTGTTCGCCTTTCCAGCCATGCTGCCACTGCAGGCGCAGGAGCGATGTGGCTGGGAAGGCGAGCAGGGAGTCCCCGGTCGGTTTCCCAGCCATGCTGTCCCTGTACTGCTATCGGCACTTGGGTTGTGGGGAGGAACGGGGGCGTGTGCCCATTCCTCCCCACAACTCAAACGCCAAACACGGGCACGCGACTGCCTCCCCAAAATCCTCTGCAGTCCCAGTGATCGATTGCTGGGGGTGCGGGTGACATTGGGGACTCACTGCGCGGATGCCTCCCTGAAGTCCTCCACACCCCAGCGATCCATCTCTGGGGGTGTGGAGGATTTCAGGGAGGCACCTGCACACCTGCACAGTTTGTCCCTGAAGTGCCCCGCACCCCCAGCAATTGATTGCTGGGGCTGCGGGGGACATTGGGTACAAACCGCGCGCTGGTTCCCCCCAACGCAAGTGCCAATCGTGCACTGTGATTGATCTTTGCTTGGGTTGGGTTGGGACTGGCGCATGGGTTGGGTTGGGACCGGCGCACATACCCATTCCGCCCCACAAGCCATATGCCGATCTCATGCTGTGATCAGTCAGCGCTTGGGTTGGGGAGAACTGGTGTACGTGCCCAGTTTTTAGAGCGGTTTTTAGCATTTTTAGAGTTTTCACAGTGTGCAACCAGCGCTTGGGTTGGGGGGAACCAGTGCGCATGCCCATTCCCCACAACCCAAGCATTGATTGCGCGCTGTGAAAAATCTAAAAATGCTAAAAAAACGCTCTTAAAACTGGGTGGGTCTTATGGTCAGATGCGCCTTATGCTCTGAAAAATACGGTAGTATTCCATTGTGGCAGGTTGCAAGTGATATGACTGAATGTGGACAGATTGTGCAGCTCTAAACCCTTCTAAATCACAGAAATGGGATGTGGGGAGGGCTAATCTATCGAGAGGTGCTCAATTAGAAAACTTTTACTCCATCAGGGTGGACATTTTGTATACAAACAAAAAGCTGGTAAGCTGCAGAAAACATATATTACCATATTTGCCAGTGTATAAGATGCACCATAGTATAAGACACACCCCATTATTACCAAAATAGCCCACCATAGGCCACTATATACAGTACAAGACACACTCCATTTTTCAGTGTATTTTAAGGGGGGAATGGGTCTTGTATGCCAGCAAATAGGGTATATACTTGTGGATGGGACATCTGTAATTTCAGCAAGAAAAAAATTGTTTCAGTGTGTCCTGATTTTGTTTTTCTTTCATACGTATTTCACATGCAGTGTCTAAAATGCATTACAAAGCAGGGTTTTCCTGCCACAAAACAAGCTCTTTATTCTTTCTATTTTACAGAAAACATTTGGTGGGGCTAGCAGTGTCAGAAGCTGTCAGATCTGTGCATTAAAACATGGGTTGGTGATGAAAGTATCCTAAGTGGCTGTGGGGATGTAAGCAGGGCCGTTCTTGTCATTGGGCATAGGGTAGCAACTGCCCACGGCTGCATGCGGTGGGGAGCAGGGATGCCAACCTCCCATCTGTTTTCACATACTCTCCGGATGTACTCCTTTCTTGGGTGCCACGTGCCACCCAACCTGTTCTGGGTCTCCTGAAATCACCTGCTGCTTTAGGGTGCACTGGGCTATTCCAACCCTGACATGAGATGAGGGCCACAGAGGGGAAGTCCCCCTGCCCTTCTCTTCAGTCAGCAATGTATGTTAAGCTCATCCTAGAGTTAAACCAGAGAAGTAATAGGCAGGGAGAAGGTGGGCTCTTTCTCCCTGCTGCTCCCACTTCCCCGTGCCATATTATTTACTCTTTTCCTAGCCGATGTTCCCTCATTGGGGCTCTGAAGCTCTAAATCAGGGGTTCTCTACCTTTTCGAGTTGGGGGCTGGGACGGGTCACACTCCCTCAAACAGTTGGCAGACCATAAATGAGTCCATGGCTGTCTTAAACGTGTTTATGATAGCCATAAAATGAGTCTGTGGCCGATTCCAGTGGCAGTGAAGGCGGGGACGGGTTATTTGGTGCCGTGGGCCGGATCCAGCCAACGGGCTGTAAGTTGAGAACCCCGGCTCTTAATTAAGGCCACTGGAGGAAAAATGAGTCAAGAACAAGTAATAGCCCGTGGGAACAGTTTTCGACGCTAGCTTTTCTCTCTTTAAATCCTCCTCTGCCTCTTTATTAGGAATTCATTATGAGTGATGTTCCACCGAGGTTTCCAAATTTGGTACCCCAGAAAATGTTCTTGGATTACAACGCTCAGAGGTTATGGCCATCGGCTGTGCTAGCTGGAACTTTTGAGGTTGTATTGTGAGGAACTCTGTGGCTGCACATGGATTGTGCTGTTCTCACCTGTAGTGTACATCTGAGAGAAATGGAGGGCCTGTTGATACTCTCTGTTGAGGAGCAGGCTGGGTTGGTGGCAGAAGCATTGCTCATGTGCCATTTGGCATGCTTCTGTCCAAATATTTTTCTTTGTCTGTGTATTGTTATTGTTGTTTCCATTCATTTACTGCCCTTGAATCCGCAGCTGCAGGCAACTTCTTAATCAGCGATACACAGACGAACAAATAGTATTTTTAAATTTTGAACAAAGTGGTACAGCACATCAACAACTACATTAAAAAAAAATTTCTCTTGACAAATGATTAGGGGAAGTTTTCAATTTCTGATGTGCCAAAGCTGCTCATTAGCTGCTTCAGCATAACAGATGTTTACACCGGGAGCAGTCTTTATCAGCTGAAAGGCTCCCATATATCTTATTCCCCGCATCGGTAAGTGCTGGGAATGACATATACATGAGCATGTCAAGATAGTAGAACCCTCTGCCACCGGCACAGAAGATATGTGTTGAGGGTGACTGGGCCTGCTTTGGCACCCATCATGTCTGGAAACTGTAAAAAAAAAAAAAGGCAGACTACCCTGCCCCCCAAAATTGGACTGATCCATCCTTGTTACTCATAACCAGTTGAAGTTCTGCATTGATTGTAGTAGTTCCCAAACGCTCTTCTTAATCTAGAGCAGGAGTGCCCAAACTATGGCCTGTGGGCCAGATCCGGCTCCCGATGCCAGTTCATCCAGCCTGTGCCACCCACGTTGCTCCTGGAAGCGGAAGTAAAATATGCCTGTATGGGCATTTTTTACTTATGCTTCCGGGAGCGACAAGGTGGTGCAGGCCAGATGAATTGGCATCCAGCCCACAGGTCATAGTTTGGACACTCCTGTTTTAAGCAGAGAAAATGGCCGCCTAAAAATGTATCTCATCCTGTTGCAAAACAGATTGCAAGGCATGTTTTACTTCTGCTTCTGGTGGGAGGAACCACATGACTGGCCCACTGAACTTCATGACTGGCCCACAGCCCAAAAAGTTTGGGCACCCCGATCTAGAGTTTCATCTCCCACACTTGATCTTGCCATGTCCCATTGTGTCTAATGCATTTTGCATTTCCCCCCAAAGATAAAACAGACATGGACACTCATGGGTCAATAGTAATTGAAAAAGACAGAGGATCTTCTGTTCCACATCTGTTGCCTTGTAATTCAGCCAAACACAAGTTGTGATGTTCTTTCACATCTATCTACGCTACATAGCTATAGCAGTTTGATATCATTTGGGCAGCAATTTCTCAATTCTATAATACCCAGGGGTTTTCTTTTGGTAGAATTACTTATTGTGGTTAAAGGGCTGCACTAGAGCTGTCACCTGACTACAGGTCTGAGGGTTCTGGAGGACAGAGCAATAGTATCTGTAATATAGATATATATTTTCAGGCTGTCCCAATTCCACCTTGCATCAGGAGCTCCTGTAGCAGAACACCATACATCAGGATTAAATTATGTCATGTGATCTGCTGAGGCATGTGGATATTATCTGGAAGAGACACAAAATATTCCATATTTCTCATACATTTTAATATGGCTCTGAAGCACAGAGGAAGTTAGGTTCAGATGTTCTTGGAGGAGACAGATCACCTTGACCAGGAACAGGAAGTTTTTGGCCTTCCAGGTGTTTTAGATCACCACTCCTTCAATCCTTTAGCATTAATCCATTCCTCCGTAATTTCAAGCTGGAATTAGATTAGAACAGCCTGATAGTATCTTTTCAGGCAGGCCCTGAGAAATTAGCTTTGAAGACAAGATGTTAAGATGGTTCAACATTTATGTGCCTGGTCTATTCTAGATGGTAGAAGGAAGTCCTGAAGGATTTCTGTTTGATCCAATGGTTACTCACTAGCATATGCAGTAAAACCTCATACAACAGTTGACCCCTATAGCAACGAAATCGTATAACAATTAGATTTTTGGGGGAAATGGTGTCCTGTATAACAATTTTCCCTATGGAAAAATCTACTGTATAACAATTTTTCAATGGGAAAAACCACTTAGCAAAAAAAAAAAAAAACATTGTATGATGCAACCCATAGGGAAAATCGCTATATGATGCATGCAATTGTTTTGTACAACAACGAGCCCTGTGGAATGGATTAAAATCGTTGTATGAGGTACCACTGTATATGAAAGAGCTGGGTGAAATCATCTGGGACTTGAACCTTGTTACCATTTCTATGCTGCCAAATATCCAACTGTGTTTCTTCCAGTGCTACTAGAAAACCCAAGTGTATTATTCTGGGTCTATGGATCCATTAACTCTGAAACTGTACACTCTTTATTGAGTTAGACTTGGGTTCAAACTCAGCTCTGTTCCCAATGCCTCCAAAAGGAAGAAGAGGAGCAATGTTGGTAAAGGATGTATATATGTGTTTACTGTATTGCTTATCTTTTCACTGGGAGATCCCTCCACCTTAAAGAGATAAGTAGGTTCCTGTTTGAACAGTGCTCTTTAAAACTGTTTGGCCTGGCGGTTGCTAGGAACATAGCCAGCTGGAGGATTTTTTACTTCTTTCTTCAAGTTCTCAGGATCTACAAAGGTGTTTGAGTGACTGCAAAGTGAGACTATAGTTGCGCGGGCTTCCACAGGAGCAAGTAGATTTCTGGGATAATAGTCTTTGGAGAAGGGATTTCCACCTTTGAAGGTAGGTTTTGGCAATTGTTAAGGCTGGTGGAATAGGTACGGGGGGCGGGGGGCGGGAACTGATTTAGGCATAATGTGCAGGGGAGTTTTGCAGATGTTCTTTTGAACTGAGTGGTAGCTACAGAAGAACCTGGACCTATTCCAGGAGGCTTTATGCAAGAAAACCTCCTGGTGAATTGTTCTCCCTGAGCAGCTGCAGCCATTTTTTGTTTGTTTCCTACCTCAGATGTCAAAACGTCTTGGACCAGATCTCTACAGATTAGGAGAACTAGTTCGTTCCACTCCATTTTGTGTGTGGAAATGAGAGTGAAAATCATAAATCCTCCTGAAATAGGTCCAGGGTCTTCTGTAGCTACCACTCATTTCAAAAGAATTGGCTGACTGAAAGAAAGGTAAAGGATAGTCTCATGTGATTAAATCAATCATCATTTAACTTTAGATTCTTTTCCCATTGCAATTTATCAAGTGTTGATTTGGCGGTTCAGTAACAATAACTATCAAATGGTCCCTTAGAAAAAAGTACGAAAGAGAAGGAGATCATATCCTTACTTTAGCTTTAGCCCATCATCTACTTGATTCAGAACATAAAATTCTTAACCTTAGTAAAAGACAACCATTAATTTGAATGGAGATCTTAGGTTCCTGGGTACAAAATAATTTGCAAACCCCTGCTGTTCATTTGCTGCTACTTTGCAGAACTAGAGCTTTGCTTCAGGGTAAGCCTTTAATGCTTTGGGGTCTCGTTGAAATCCAAGGGGCAAATTGACTGATGAATTTGAATCTCTTAAGTGCAACTAACCTGTTTCCTCAACTGGTCTTACAGTATCTTGATCTTGTTTAGTACTGTACTTTAACAGCTTCCTTTAGGTTGCAATTAAAAGTGTTTTTAATTGTTTGACATTTAAAGTCCTTACCTACCCTGGGTCTGGCTGATCCTGAAGGACTTTCTGATACCATATGATTCTGTGACTCGAAATTAAGATCATCTGTGGAGGCCCTGCTCCATTTTCAGAAAGGGCTTCCATAATGGATGATATTTTTCGTGCAGTGGCAACCAAACTTTAAATTAAATTTCTCGGCTTTATCTAAGAGACATGCACATTAACATCTAGGTGCCAGAGAAAGCGTTTCACCAGGAGCCTTCCGCAGTATATTCCTTACAGATCTGCTCTATGGTCAGTCACAGGTCTTTGTTCTGTTATCTCTTCTGTAGAGATTTCTCAGCATTACCCAATATGTGTCTTTTCTGGCTCCTATCTGTTCTTAACAATCCTGGAGTTCTCAATAGCTAACTTCTCTGTATTTCAGTACAGGATTTAAAAATTCTGGACTCACTTCCTTTCCTGTACATTAACGAAGAATGGTTATCTCCTCTATTTTCTTCACGACAGAGGTGTTAAACTTATTTGAGGACTGCAGCCACAGCACTGTATATCTTTTCCAGTTTGCTTAACCTTTGCCCCCAGTTCTTGTTCTTACAAGCCTTGCATCTAAACTGTTTTATCATTTGTGCTGCTGTTGTCTGTTCTAGTTTGTCACCAATATCTTTCTTGAGACAAGATGCCCAACTGTATGACTCAGTGGGGTTTCAGCGGAGGCCTATCTGGCTCATGTGGAGTTTGTGTGTATCAGTGCCAGCTCCATTCTGCTCAATCTAGCAGGCACACTGTATAAACAGAAACCTATTTGGTAACCATTTACCGTAGATGGCAATGACTAATATTGTCCAATGTAAGCAGCTATCTGTAAAATGCATGTGTAGGGAGTGTAAGGAAATGAATTTGAATAGCCTTGTGTTTTGAGTGTTCTTTCTTTGGACCTTTTATTCTTAAATCCTCTTCCTGGACTATCAAACTTTTCTGAATGTGTGCAAAACACAGGGATGGTATTTCATAGTTAAGAGATGATGAAGTAGATCACCTGATCTATAGAATCATTATTTTTCCTGTTGAGTTACAAAGGCAGACTCAAAGGTAGAGGTTTCATTTACTCTCTCCATAAACAGTGTAGTTGTTTCATTTATTCCCTCTATTGGCCTTAAGAAAAGCCTCAGAGGTTTCTGAGTGTGACCTTAGGATCCATTCATGCCACAAGCAAAATTGAATAGTAAAGATTTTCTGGGACTATGAAAAGGTGCATTGGATGGGAAGGTAGAACCGTGTATTTGAAGACTTGCTATCTTAGGAGTCCATATCCTTTCATAAAAAATATACCAGTAAGCACTTAAGTGAGAAGGATTTTGTTCAGGCCCTTCTCTGATACATTCATTGTTTGTGGAGGACTTCTTTTTAATCTGCAGGCAGATACACTCACTACAAGTTTGGCTAAATTATCCTGCTGTGGTAATAGAGAAGAGTAGACTATACAGTACTGCCAGCGACTCAACGCATCATCAGGCAGCAATTAACTAACCTGACAACCATGAGGACTCAACTAACAGTCTTGGGTGGCAAAGTTCATAGGGAAGGGTGATTGTCCCCAAGTGGATTAAATCCTACTTGATTCCATCTTGGTGTAGGCCAGAAGCTTAATAAAACCCTGGTCTGGGGATGAGGAGGACTTTCTGGGCCAAAAGGGCTCAGGACCAGAAAGTGACTCACGGAACTAGATCAGAAGTACAGATGTCACACTGCGATGCGGAAGGGAAATGGAAGGCCACTGCATTATATTGTGTTCACAGGACAATCTTCATGGCTGATTGCTATCATTATAGCCAATACAGTATTCAGTATAGGATAAGGCACTTGAAGAAAAAGAAGATACACTCACTGGAATAGTACCCACATTCGTGCTGATTGTATAAATTATATGAAAGTTTGACATCTATGCTGTAGAAGTTTGACCATTTTAAAATAAAGTATTACTATTTTAAGGTATTTTTTTTGGAAACAGTTTTGAATTCTAAGGGTGTTGGTTAGGACAGTGGCAGAGTTGTGGGAGCAAAATCCTTTCCCACCAGGCTACAGTCCTATTCTGAGCAGTTCCAAGCGTAGCTGCCTTTTGCTAAAAAATTGGGGCAATCTGATTGTGGATTTCCCTTCTCTCAACTAGTTAGGATCCAAACACTGGAAATATGTGTGTGCACCATATATGTGTGTGTTTGTTTGCTTTTGGAATTGCCAGTGACTATTCTGCTTGTTGAACTTCTGTAATCCTACAATTCCTTATTTGTCTTGCAGCTGATTGCTTATATACTCGAGTATAAGTCTAGTTTTTTAGCCCACCCCAAATGAAGTCCAAAAATGGGACTCAACTTATACTCGGGTCAACGTAAACATTTAAAAAAAAACCACAAATGTCTAAATTAATTAATTTTACTGTATTTTCATGTATTTTAATTATTGAAACTCACTAGCAGCTGCTTCATTTTACACCCCCGACTTATACTCCGGTCAGTCTATTTTCCGAGTTTTAGAGGTCCAAATTAGGTACCTCGACTTAGATTCGGGAGGACTTATAGTTGAGTATATAGTTATACAGTACTTACTTCGTACTGTTTGGGTTGTCTTTGTTAGTTGTAGTGCTTTGTTTGGCAGAAGTAGAAGACAGCAGGAATTAAACCCAGCTGTGGACCAGATCCTGGGTTAATGAGATGAACAAATTGAGACAGGCTGGATTGGTAGAGAAGATAACAGCAGCAGAGAGCACCCCTCAATGATGTCTTCCCAAGGATGGAAAATCAAGCTTCCAGCAACAACGATGGTGGCGCAGGCCAGATGAATTGGTCTTGGAGGCCAGATCTGGCCCATGGCCCATAGTTTGGGCACCCCTGGTTTAAGCAGATAAAATGGCAGCCTAAAATCTATCTCATCCTGTTGCGAAACATATCTGTTGCAAAAAAATAGATTGCAAGGCGTGTTTTACTTCCGCTTGTGGTGGAAGGAGCCATGTGACCAGACTGTGGCCCAAAAAGTTTGGGCACCCCTGAATTAGAGCTTCCTTGAAAAAAAATATTCCCTATTTTTTCAGCATTTCTCAATCTGACTAACTAGATCTGTTTTTCAGACCCGTAAGACTATTATTCTGGAGCAGAAGAGACTGATGCGTGACTTCTAATTTTTTTTTTAAAAAAATCCTGTTTTAATCATAGTTCCTTTTCACCCCCGCCAACCCTGCCCAGCCATTAGAATCACTTTGTATTCCAGTCCTTTTTTCCATAGTTCTGTCATCTATTTAATACTAACATGGATTGAAACATGCTAAAACTATTAAAAGCATGCCGAACAGTTCTGGAGCCAAGAGTTTCACTTGTAATTGCGCCGCCTTGATTATAGTTTTTTCATCCAATAGTGAACTCACTTTGTTTAGGTTCCCCTTAGCTTTTATGTGATGATATTATGCAGGGCCATGTCAGACATCATGTGGAATCAAAAAGCAAAGCATAAAAGGACATGAGCGCATCACTCTTCTCTGGCAACTATAATACAGCTCTTTAACTGCTAAGCCAGTTACCCCATTAAAGAAGGAAATTATGCTTTGTTGAACAATGTGAGCAACTGCCAAACACAAGTAAATTCCTCTAGGTGTTTCTCTTGAAATGTTTTAGTCAGCCTATAATTTGCTGTGATTTCATTGTCTTGATTTTTTTAAAAAATTAAGAACCTGTTTATTCTTGTTGTGTTTTGCAAGGGAGGGAGGGAGGGAGGGTAGTACTGTCCTGAATCTGCCATCACTGGATGTATTTTTAAAAACAACAATTCAATTCTTTTCTCTTTAAAGAGGCATCTAGATGAGACATCCTCCCAAAAGCTGAGCAGTAGATAACCAATTTAGGATGTTGTTACACCTCAGTGTCACGATTGTTTAATATGTTATGTTTGATATGGTTGTTGATTGGTTATTACAGCTTGGTTTTTTTTCTTGATTTATGTATGCAATATTTGTAAAATTCCTAAGTGTTGTACACCGCCCAGAGTGGAAGAATGTTCCAGATGGGAAGTATATAAACATAATAAATAAACAGTAATAAATAATCATTCAGATGAAACGGTTGATGATTTTCCTTTATTCTAGGCTGATTATGAGAGAGGAGGAAAAACAAAGGAAAGGAAAGTTCCCTTTATCTCTACACTAGGCCACTTCGGTGGGAAGGTAAACAGTGTTTCGTGCGCTCCAGTATCTAGTCATGCCTGCCACATGACCACGGAAATGTCTGCAGAAGGAGATAGCGCTGGCTCTTCGGTTTTGAAACAGAGATGAGCACTGCACCCTAGAGTTGGATATAACCGGCTTTTGAGCAAGGGAAATCTTTACCTTTACTAGGCTTAGTTTTCTACACCTCTGTTGTATTCCTCTCCTTTTCCCAAAAAGCATTTTTCTGAGCTGAAAAATCCCAGATGTAACCTTCCCTTGTTTCTTTAACACTTCATTGTTTTATTTGCTCTTGTCTCAAACTTTTCCAGTGGCACATTTTCTTCTAAGTGCAGCAGCCAGAACTGTATAGTATACAGTATTTATAATGTAGATTTGTGCAAATTTGATGCATTACAAAATTGTCACTTGCATTTTCATTCAGGTTTGTACCAATCTTTAGCATTGAATTTGCATTTTTAAAGACCTTTTCCACTGGGTTTATGTTTTTGTTGATCATTGTGACCCCAAGATCTCTTTCCTGGTAAACAGCTGACAGCTCAGACTGCCTCAGTTTATACTGCTTTATCTTAACCTTAGTGCTTGATTAGGGTGCGACTACATGGCCAAATACCACAGGATTTACTCCACTTATTCAAAGGGTGACTCTGAAGTGCTTTTTACTGATCATATGGTGCAAAGTCTAATTTTGAAGCCCTTTCCGCTTCAAAAGCAGCTATTTTTTTCTTTGTTGCTGAGGGAGGCTTCTCATTTTTTAGCTGGAACAATTCAAACAGGTCCCAGGCTCGCTCCCTATGTATGGTTAGTGGTGATGTATTCTTGTGAAGATGGGGAGGCGGGGGGAAGATGTCTGTAGATTATGTTTTGGTTGCATAGGCAGTTAGAGCATGATGTTTAGGCCACGATCATGCATGTGGAAAGGCCTTTGTATTATGAAGCAAACGCTCACTGCTACATGAAGGCCTCTACTGATCCTTTTATAGCACATTTTAATAGCTCATGTAAAGTTTCAGAAACATAATTTCTCAAAAGGTTTTCAACAGAACAATAACATAGAAAAGTACTTCACACCGTTTAGAACATCAAAAGCTTGAACAGTAATTTTGCAAAGTATAGCATGATTCACAAGCCAGAATGATTCCATATGGGGTCGTCACTTCCCGTCATCCATCCATCCATTACTCCTTTCCCTTACTTTCAAGAAATGTGTGCAGGAATTACCTCATCTTTGGTCACATACGGTTTTAAACTAGAAGGGAAGGAGAAAGCAGTGGTCCTTGTAATAGAATCATTCTGATGTGTGAATCATGATGCATCTGCAAAATTACTGTTCATACTCTCAATGTTCTGTTTCCTTAGAGTGCTGTGAAGTACCTTTCCATGTTGTTGTTGTTTTCTATAGAGAAGCTTTGAGAAGTGTCATAGTTTGAAGCTTTAAAAGAGCAAACCATAAAAGATAGACAGAGGCAGGACCAGACAACACAAGAAAAGAAGGGGGTGCTGAGACCTGGATTGTGACTGTCATATTGATTCAGGTGGATTCCTGAATCAATCTGCACCCCTTGAATAAGCACTGATTGTGATTTCAACTGTAATACAGGCTGCAAGTCAATTCAGCTTTCCAGTGTAGTTTCACTATTAGTTTGGCTTGTGTTTCAATAGCTAATTTGTCTTTCAGCAATCAACTCATAGTTTTCTCATATTTGTTACCCATAAGGCAGGGGTTCCCAACCTACTGCCCATGGGCCGGATCTGGCCCATGGCACCATTTCATGTGCCTCATCCCACCCCCTCCGTCGTTCTTGGAAGTGCCATGTCTGGTAAACGGCTGCCAACGTCATGGAAACAGGGCAAAATGGCTGTCCTGTCCCCAAAGCTGTCTGAGAGAGCATGCTCTGGGCCCTGGCTTGAAAAGGTTGGGAACCTTTGCATTATATTCTCAGGACAGTCTTTATGACTGATTGCCATGAGGATTGCCAATATTCTGATTCGGATATGGCAGAAGAAGAAGCTCAGCCTCCATTCAACACAGCTAATGGTGAGGAGGTGATGGACTAGGACCCAGAATACCTGGATTCAAATATCTAGCTCTCCTTTAAGTAGGGTTGCCATAATTCTCTCCTGCCAAACTGGGACAGGCACCTGACATCATTGCATTCTTCAAACTGTGCATGCATCAGACAGGGCTGTCAGGTACCACTGTACTTCAAGGCTGTCAGGGAGAACGAAGCTCTAAGACCCTGCAGAATCCCTGTCCAGGGCGGACAACCTTCATCAGTTTAAAATAAACTGTAGTCAAGAGGTCCCCCCCACCATGTGATTCTTCTTGCAAAAGACTATTCTTGATGGTTCTATTTTTATTGGGGTTTTTTTGAATAATTTTTTTTGGGCTACTCTTGAAACCACCCTTTCTCCCCCTGAGGTCACCCATCCTCCCCTTCACCCACACCCAAGTAAAGTAGACGCACTCTCAAACCCCACACGAGGATCCCTTGGAAGAAAATTATAAAGAGGGGCCCAGAACGGCAATGCAGTCCATGGTGCCTCCGTTCCCCTTCGGAAGGGGAAAAGCAGGAGACAGGAAGGGAAGTATTTTGGAGGAGGACTCTTCACTTTCTGTCCACCCTGTTCCCTTCCTCTCTATGAATACCGACCCTATGCAATTAACCCTTTGTGGTCACGTGAAGAAGAATCCTCAGTCTCAGTGTATGATGGAGGTTTGGCTTCTTAGATATGGGTATTTCTTGCTCCCTCCTGGCTTTTCAAGGAAAAGGGCTGAGGATGACTCCTTGTCCCACAAACTTCAAGGTGAGCCAAGGGATTTTTGCAAAAAGTTATTTCACTGCCTCCGTGCCTTTCTTTCAATTATCTCGCTTGCAAATGTATCCCCTCCCTGGTAGGCTTCTCAGGGTGCTGTTTTACCTTTATCACTTTCAAGCAGGATAATTGAAAGAAATGTTGGTTGTGATCACACAGAGAAATAGCTTACATTTTGATCAGTTGTGGTACAGTCTTGAGTGAGTTTTCCATTAAGTTTCTCTGGTGCAAAAATGTAAATTAAGAGAGTCAGCAGAACATTCCACAATAATTGATTTATTTCAGTGTGAGTTTTCGTGGATTACAATCCTGAGATACATGGAGCATAGTAGCCATGTGCTCTATGTCTGTAATCTGTAGCCTAATTAATATTTGTTTCTGTCTGCGTCAGGCTAACACAGTTGTCTCATTGAAAACTGCTACATCAAGTGAATATTGAGAAGCCTGATTCAAGCAACACCAAAATATGTAACCATTTTATAACTGTTATTTGCATTACAGTATCCTGCTAAATGATAAGGATTTTATTTAAATCTCATAACAAAATAGCCATCTAAATATGCCCAGAGCTTCTGTCAAACACAAGCAAAGGCACCCTTTGACAGGAAGTGACGTTCTTGTACCTGTGCAATGCTTATATAAACTTTACATTTATTTTATTACATTTCCACAGTGGCCAACCATTTCTTACCCAAGAAGAAGGACATGGCATAACATTTTATTGGGGTCCCCATCCACTAGTATTCACAGATGGCACTACTTCTGGTGCTGGAGGTTTATGTGTAACCACAGTGACAGTAGTTATGCAGATTATGCTCTATGAATTTACCTAATCCCCTTCTAAAACCTTCTAAAGATGACATCCATAATTCTGCTTTGTGACAGTGAGTTCCACAGATTATATGTTTTTTGAAGTACAGTGGTACCTTGGTTAACGTAATTAATGTGTTCTCCTGGATGTTTCTTACAGCGAAAATTACTTTAACTGCAGACATTTTTTACAGCAGCATGTATGGCTACGACAGCTGTAAATGCGGAAACAGTTGTTTCCGGAGCTTCCAGCAGCAGCAGTAGGAGCGAGGAAGGCGGGCTACATGAAATAGTGCCATGGACCAGATCTGGCCCACAGGCCATAGGTTGCAAACCCCTGATCAAACTGGTTTGGCTTAATCACCTTAATTATTCTCAGTCCCCTTTGAAAGTTACTGGAACAAAGCTGTTTCCTGTCATAAGCCACATCTAACTTGAAGGCAAGAGACAGTTCTTATTTCTCCAGTGGTAATTTATAGGAAAACACCTTTCATATGTGCATACATAAGTCTTTTTAAACTAGGAGTTCTCAACATTTTCAAGCTGGGGGCCGGGTCATGCTCCCTCATACAGCTTCGAGGGGGCAAATGGCCATTTTGCCCTTTCTCCACCACATGGCACTGGTGCGGTGGAGGCAGTGAGGGGCAACATCATCTTCTATCTTGCCTCAAAGACCTCAGATATGACCGGAAGGTGTGAGACAGTTCTCTTTTCTTTCAATTGGCTTCCAATGCCTACAGCAGGGATCCTCAACCTACAGCCTGCAGGCCATATCCAACCCATGCCACCATTCCATCGCCCTTGCTCCAGCTACTGCTTCCGTCACCTCCTCAATATTTGTCCCCTCTGCTTGGTGTGTCCATAACTGTGCTCTGTAGCAGGACAGATGATGTAAGAAGGCTTAGAACATCTGTCCTGCTACTGAGCACCATTAGGGACACGCCAAGTCAAGTGGAGAGGACAAGGATTAAGGAGGCGGTATCGGAAGATGAAGAAGTGGCCGCCCATGTCTTTCCCAGGGGCAGCTCTGCCAAGAGCAGCTTTTCCGGCAGTTGCACGCAGCCGCCTCCATATTTCCCAGGGGTTGTTCTGGCCAACCATGGGCAAGATGGACAGCCAGGACCCTTCCTTCACCCACTCCATGCACCTCCTCCAGGTTGGTAAGCAGGGAAATGGTATGTGGGCGAGTGTTGGGGTCTCGGGGTGGTCCCGCCAGGGCAGCGGCGGGAATGTTTGGGGCTCAGATGGTTCCGCAGTAACAGCAGCTGGGGGAGTGGTGGTGGGTCGCTGCAGGACCACATGAACCCCAAACATTCCTTTTTTTTTTTGAATATTTTTATTAGATTTTAACAACAAACAAAAATGCTAAAAACAACAGAACAAAAAAAACAGTTACAAACAAAAAAATACAATTGCAAACTACATCTTGCAACATTGAAAAGAAAAAGAAAAAAAGGTACAAGTCAATATAACATAATATAATAACATCTTAATTCAGTTATTTTCAATGCATTCAATGTCTTAACCATACTATTTATATTCATATATACTTTCACATTTATATCAATTATCCTCTTTCAACATGATGTTACAAATTTGTTATGTTTTTTTTTCTTTTTTAAAACATAATACATATAACACCCAGTGCACTGAGGTCCTTGAGTCTACCAGCCATCCCTTTTACAACTCAATCATTCTGCCAAAAATACATTGTATTCGGTGCAGGTTTTTCACCTTTATTTTCCCTCAATATATATTGCAACCAAGGTTTCCAAATGTCCCAAAATCTATTCTGTTTTATTAACCCCCTTTTTATATTTAATTCCCATGTAAGTTTTTCGTTTAGCGCCATGTCCCAAACATCAGTATACCATTTACCAATTTCTAAGTTCATATCACCTTTCCAGTTTCTGGCCACTTGTTGTCTTGCCAACGTTAAGAAAATAGATAACGTTGGATAGGTGGAATAAACAATATAAAGAGAAACTACAACCTACAAGACAGTTGACAGACTTCGAGGAAGTGTTATATAAGATAAGAAAAGGTTCAATGGGGATAAAAGGAGTAGTAAGTAAGTTATACAAAATGATAAACAGTACCGAAGAAACTCAGGATGTTCTTAAAAGATTGTGGGAAACGGATTTAAGTATTAATATTTCGGACAATAATTGGAAGAAAAAATGGAAAAATAGGATTATGCGAAATCTGTCCACAAAAGTTAAAGAACACAACTACAAAATTTTGTGGCGGTGGTATATGATGCCAGTTTGGCTAAACCAAATAAATAGTAGCAACTCAAGAAAGTGTTGGAGATGTCATCAGGAAATTGGGACATACAAACATATGTGGTGGGATTGTAAAATTATTTCCAATTTCTGGCATAAAATGGAACAAGAAATAGCAAAAAATTTAAACTTCAACTTAAAGTTGAATGAAAAAATTGTTTTACTAACAGATTTAGAAGAATTGAACTTAGAGGGGAAACCCCCCCCCCCCCCAACATTCCTACCACCACCACTGACTGGATCACCCTGAGACCCCAATACTCCCTCACACACCATTTCCCTGCTTACCAACTTTTGCATCACCATTTCAAGGCAAGCAGAGAACAGCTTACGACTTAGTGATGGTGAACCTTGGCGCTCCAGGTGTTCTTGAACCTCAGTTCCCAGAAGCCTTGATCAGTAGGAGTGCTGTCTTGGGCTTCTGGTAATTGAAGTCTCAGAACACTTGGAGTGCCAAGGTTCGCCATCACGGGCTTAGGTGATACTGTAATCGCCTTGTTTGACCCCTTTGCAAATTGGGATTCATACAGGATAGCTGAAGAGGGTAATACAAGTGAAATTGTCCTTTTGTGCTGCTTGGAGTAATTGGATGTAGCTTGGGTGGATTTCTTGCTCTTTTAGGGCGCCAAGAACAGCGTTAACTTCACACTGTTGAATACCTTTTCGAAATCTACAAATGCTATTCGTGGCTTCTTTTGAGTAGCTGGGTTAAGGCGAAAGTGCGATCTCTTGTACTATAACCTTTTCGAAAACCTGCCTGCTCCCATGGTTGTTATTCATCTAACACCATTGTTATGCGATTAGTGATGATCTTTGTGAACACATTATATATATCTGACAGGAGACAAATTGGTCTACAGTTCTAGATCCTCTTTATCGCCTTTCTTATGGAGCAAGATGGTTTTTGATTCTCTCCAAGCATCTGGGATGTCACCAACTTTGATATATTCACTGAATCGTTCCGCCAACGTCTTCCAGAGACAATAACTTGCTTTTAGTGCTTTCGCTGAAATTCCGTCTATACCAGGTGCTTTATCATCATCCATTTTTGTCAGAGCATAACGCACCTCACTGACTGTAATTGGTGGGATAACATCGACTGCTTTTTTGAGTTTCAGTGGTTGCCCATTGATCTAAGAAGCAAATAATCGGGTGTAAAAGTCTTTGTAGATTTTTCCCCATCCCTTCTCGCGATGTTGTTCTTTCACCATTTTTGTTTTTCAGGGCAATGAGGTTGTTCCTGTGCATTGCCAGATTTCTTTTGCACCTTTTCAGACTTCTGTACTTCTCGGCAGTTTCTAGTAGGCATTTTTCACAGTATTTTTGGATGTCACCTGAAAGTTGGATTCTTATTGCTTACACAGAATGGAGCATTCAAGGTTATTAACTTTGTCTCTTTTCATTTTCTTTCTTTTTTGAAGCAGCTTGCGAGTATCCTCTGATATTCTTCTTTCTGCCTTGTCTGGTTGCTTTGCTTCTGCCTTCTTAATAACTTCATTTAGTTGGTTAATGAACGAATTGTAGTCGGTCTTTATATCCCCTTCATGTTCCCATTTGTGACTTTCTACTTTGGCTAACATTTTTGCTTCTTCCACGGTAAGGTGTGGTGCTGTTCTGCCGTTTGCTGATGTTACTTGCAAATCATGGTGCACTAAGGCTCGTAAAAGTCTGTGGTCACTGCCGGTATTAAAAAGTAGAATAACTGCTGCATCATGGAGAGAATATTTTATGTTTGTCAGGATATAATCAATATCTTTTTCTCGTTGGGTGACACCCATGTCCGTCTGCGTGAAGGTTTCTTCCTGAACCAACTATTTCCGATATAGTACCCCCTAGTCTCCACCATCATAGCTAAGCGCTCTCTGTTGTTTTGGTCATGACTGCCGTACCTTCCCACAAACTTCTCACTAGGTCTTCCTCTCCCGAGCTGGACATTAAAGTCATCCATAATGATAGTGAAAGTGGACTTGGCTCGCTCTGCTTGACTTAAGCAATCGTAGAAATCCTCAATTTCTTCATCCTCACTTTCTGATATTGGGGCATACACTTGTATGACCTTGAGCATTGTTCTTTCATCAAGCTTTAAGTGGAGAGTGCCTAGGTGACTGGAGTGTAGCTGACAGGAGGTGATTTGAGGAGCCCATTTTTCCCAGATGATAAAGCCAACTCCTCCTCTGTTGCTTCTCCCTTCACCTCACCTGAGAACCATCACATCACCATTCTTCCACGTTGCAAAGGTCCAATATGTCACAACTGTTTTTCTCTTTTTCTTCAAACAGCAGGGACAAAACGTATTCCCTCACTAAGCCTCTACAGTTGTAGGCGCAAAGTGAGAGGTCAAGTCAATTTGCATGCGGGTTTTTTAGCCATTTAGATATGTCACCTGCTGGCTAGGCAGGCCCTGACATGTGCCCTGTTTCCACCTGACCCAAAGGATTTGACAGAGGACGCTTTTGTGAGTTTTAGTCCCAGCCTAACATCATTGACAAGAGTTGGGCAACACCGTCAAGTTAGACTAGTGGTTCCCAACAAGGGGTACACAGCCCACTAGTGGACTTCAATTCCCAGAAGCCTCAGTCAGTACATTGGCTGATCAGTGCTTTGGGGAAATGACTTAGGCTTCTGGGAATTGAAGTCCACAAACCAGCATTTGGGAAACACTGAGTTAGACATCCCCCCCCCCATGTCCCTACAAAGCTCTCACTTAGCAGGTCTGAACAATTAAGATCAATTAACTATACAGAGACATGCTTGTGGCAGGAGCAAAATGGCAAGGACTGGTTTTTGACTTTGAAATAAAATATTTTCTTCTGGTGCTGGAATAGTAATAAACTGTTGGAAAATCTTGAGTTGTTAATCCTGTGCGTATGTTTTGGGGATATTTTGTGTCCCTTTCTGTCTGTTTTCTATGTTATCTCAGATCTCTCTAGCTAAATATCAACATGCTAAGCTGATTTTCACCTCACTGATCAGTTCTCACTGTTTAGATCACTTGATCTAAAGAACTGGTTGTGTTTCACTCTTTTCATGAGGGTTATGTGTGAACATACACATGTACTCATGTGCTAATTCACTCTGTATTAGATGTGAATAAGGCACTGCTTGGGCCATCTCCCTCTGAAAAATTATATTTCCTCAATTTCTTTCTTTCAGCTTTCACGAGCAGCAGTCCTAAATAAAATGGAATGCAGGACCATACCCTACTTTCTAGAATTCCAAAGCCTCAAAAAGGATACTGGAAGTTAATACCAGATATGGCATAGAGCAGTGGTTTCCAATTAGTGGTACGCGTACCCCCAGGGGTATGCGAGATTGCATCAAGGGGTACACGCAGCAATCTCTTAACTAAAATATTAAATCCTTAAAAAACAATAATGCAATAACAATTGCCAAAAAATTATTCAATTTAATTAAACGATCAGTAGGTAAGTCAATGGTATGCATCAAGCGTTTTCTCCCGTGGCGGCGGTTTTCCCCGCGCCTCGTGTCACCCGATTGCGGCCGCCCCCGTTCCCGCCTATTTGCTCGTCATTGTCAACATGCACATTTGTCACATTAATGAAACATGTGTTGTCTGTCATTAGAATGTCTTTTGATGATAATAAATATAAAATACACCTGATTTCATTTTTTATTTAACGTTCCTGCAGTAAGGGGTACGCAGTATTTAACGTTCCTGCAATAAGGGGTACGCAAGTTTGAGGTCTTTCTTGAAGTGGTACGTAGAAAAAACTAATTGGGAACCACTGGCATAGAGGTTTCCCCTCTATTTTTGTTCCTTTGGCAGGATTTATACAGCCTTCAGTAAGTTCTTAAGATGAAAGTTTTATCCTAAAGGTAAAGGTCTCCCTTGCTTGAAAGCCAGTCGTATCTAACTCTAGGGTGCAGTGCTCATCTCCATTTACAGCCAATGAGCCAGCACTGTCTGCATCTGCAAACATTTCTGTGGACATGGGGTAGGCATGACTAGATGGCAGAGTGCATAGAATGCTGTTTCCTTTCCTGCAGAAGTGGTACTTATTTATCTACTTGCATTTTGAACTGCTAGGTTGGCAGAAGTTGGCAGAGGTTCTCTGTCATAGAGAACTCAACCCTTTAAAACTGCTGAACTGATGGATGGATAGGTAGGTAGGTGCAGATCAACACATCTACCTGCAATTTTGGGCTACCCTTGGAATCATGGCTATAGGGATTTGAGGGGTAGCCAATCTTGGTGCTGTGATTAACAGGTATGCTTACCTGGACTTTTGGGAACTGAAGTTAAAGAACACCTGGAGCACAAAATTTGGCCACCCCTGCTTTAGAAGCTTCTACAGGGGTGCTTGGCTGCTCTCCTTTGTAAATGAGCTAAGAGGCATAGCCCAGCATAATATAGCAAAAAATTACGCTGGGCGGTATTTTGGCTGAGTTATCATTTCAGGTTTTCTGATGGAGGCAGATTAATAGGGATGTCTTCATTATAAATCTGACCTACTCCCAGCAATTATTTTCTATTTGTTCTTCTGCAACCATTTTGAAATAGGATTCTAATCTAAACAGGACAAGAAGTCAACTGAATTTTGTTAGAATCCTTGTGTATCATTTTCTCAAATCTAAGAATCTGATTTACATTTATCTCAAGGCTATGTATCTTATGACATGTATACATTTTTTGCTGTGCAAACAGTAGCTGTATCACAAGATAATCATGAACAGTTTTTGTTGTGTAAATAGCAGCCCATGGCTGAATGAGTAATCGTCTAGAGAAAGGAAGTTTCAATTGCTTTCTTTCCACCATGCTTGGTCTTCAGCAAAAACTACTTAGTTGAAACTATTATTTTTCCTTTGGAAGAAAATTCTGTTGGTGTCAATGAGGGCTTCCTCTGAAATGCAAGTGGATTTAGGGAGATGTGTCTTGTGAGCATGGGGGGGAGTGAGAAATCTCTCCTTCTATAGCCCTTAAATTACTTAAGCTGATGTTTATTAAAGATAGGTAGGTCTGAAGGTAGGTCAGTACAGTAGTTGAACATACGCTTCATACTCCTAAAGGTATAGGTAAGGCAAACCTGTTCCACTTTGTGGGGAGAAGGTTCGTTCAGAAGATTATGCCTTTGATCTCAAGGACAAAATTGACATAGGCATGTACTGTATCTTAAGGCTTCTGGAGGCTTATTTTAGGATGCAAAACTTGGTGACTATTAATAGACTGCTGTGTGATTTGCAATAGACCAGCAAAGAATTATATCTCATTGTTTAACAATTTGTTCTTTCTATATGTAATCTAGCCAGTCTGGCCTGGTTATCCTGCTATGCTAATAGAATAGACCATACTGCCAGTGACTCAACACCGATCATCTAGCTGGGTTAACTAACTTGACATCTAACTTGACAACTTGGGTGGCAAAGTCCACAGGGAAGGGTGATGATCCCCTTAATTAAATCCCACTTGAATCCCTCTTGATAGAGGGCAGGCAGTTCCCTTAATACTGGACTGGGGCTGAGGAGGACTTTGCGTGCCAATAGTGGCTTAGTGTGGGTTTCAGCTGCCCGGAACATAGGCCAAATTTGCCATCACGAACGGACTTCCCTGAAGGGACTTACCCGCACTGTATCCTAATTTGTAGGTGTTATTAGACAATATTGAACTTTATTCTTTATATGAAAGAATTAATTTTCGCTGAATATTCGTTGTGAACAATCTGAGCACAAAATAAAACATGGCTAATTACCACAAGGCAACTGGTTAGTACGGGCTTGATTTGATCTGCTCAAAAGCCAGTCGTATCCGACTCTAGGATTCAGTGCTCATCTCTGTTTCAAAGCTGAAGAGCCAGCGCGATCTGCTTTGCAGACATTTCTGTGGTCATGTGGCAGGAACGCTGTTTCCTTCCCACCAAAGTAGTCCCTATTTATCTACTTGCAATTTCTTGCTTTCGAACTGCTAGGTTGGCAGGAGCTGGGACAAAGGCGGGAGCTCATTCTGTCCTGCAGTACTCAGGAATCAAAGTGCTGACCTTCCATCTCCCCGTCAGCATCTTAGCCACTTGAGCCACTGGTACCCACTTATTTATAATTTCTGGTCCCTGAAAAGTTATCCTCCAACACTGTGTTTGAATATATAGCTCCCCCCTTTCAGTTTTCTTCAAAGTCAAACTTTCACATCTGTACATAGCAAAGTTGTCCTCCATCTCCAGTGACACATCCTTATACTTTAGGATGTTTTCTAGTTATTTCATGGCTGCCCTTCCAAGTCTCAGCCTTATTTTGATTTATTGGCTGCAGTCTTCATTTGGATTGATGACTGAACTGAAGTTATAGAGAATATTTGGCTAGTTCTTTCTTGATTGTCAATAGTAAAGTTATGTTGCACTTCTGTATTTTTGTCATCTTCAGCTGCAATCCTGCCTTTGCACGTTTCTCTTTATCTTAATCATTTTTTCATGTCACTGCTGTGTTCTGCTGGTAATACAGTGTCATTTGCATGTTATAAATTGTTGGTGTTTCCAGATTGTATGTTTTACTTATAGATCTCAGATAGGGAGATAAAATATAGCCTTATCTGATCTGTTTGTCAGTGGACAACCATTTCTACATGGCCTGTCCTAACAATAATATCTTATCCTGACTCTGGAGCTGCGCCTCCAGACGGAGTTACTGGCTTTTAGGAAGGGGCTGAAAACCTGGCTGGTGGGAATGGTGTGGAGTAGTGATGGTTTACTGACACACACCCCGCCCCCCACACCCCCGCTGGCTTATTTAACTTCCTACATCTACCCTCCTATCCCGACTCCCATTCCCATTCCTTTTATCCGGTTCCTTTTAGGCTAGGGAATGGGAGGTTGTTTTTAATGGATTTTAATTTTTATTGCTCTTTTAGTGTGTTTGTGGTATTCCATAAGCCTGTTGTGCTCCACCCTGAGTCGCTTGTGCAAGTAGGGCGGAATATAAATTTGATTAATAATAATAATAATAATAATAATAATAATAATAATAATAATAATAATAATAATAATAATAATAATAATAATAATAATCCAGAGTACAGTTCTCCATCAGGACAGTCAAATGCTTAAGTACACACTTTTGTGGTACAGCCAGTGGTGGGCTTCCAAAAAATTTACTACCACACTGTGGACATGGTATGGTTGGCGTGGCCAGGGGGGAAGCCCTGCATTGCCTTTATTTCAAAACTTGGATGGACGGGGCCAGCCAGAATTTCTGCTACCAGTTCTGGCGCACTGGTGTGAACCTGCTGATGCCCACCACTGTGTACAGCAGTCCATAGTTTTTCATGATCTATACCAGGGGTCAGCAAAGTTGGCTCTCCAGGTGTTCTTGGACTTCAGTTACCAGAAGCCCAAGTCAGTACACCTGCTGATCTATACAGTCAAAGGCTTTATCAAACTGCATTGAACACACATTAGCTTTCTTTTGAAATTCTTTTGTACACTACAAACAGGCAATATATATTCACAATTTGTTCTCTAGTGTCTCTTCTTTTTCTGAATCCAGCTTGAACATTTAGTATACTATGCCCTTTGTTGCAAAATTTTGAGCATCAATTTGTTTGCATAAGAAATGAATGCAGTGTTCCTATAATTACTGCATTCTTTGGTGTTTCTTGGAATGTATGGTGAATGTCTACAGCAGAGATTCTCAGCCTGCAGCCCCCCCCCCCCACACACCTCTACCACACCATTTGATGGAGGAAGGGCAAAATAGCCATCTGGCCCCCAAAGCTGTCTGAGGGAGCGTGACAAGGCCCCCAGTTTTAAAAGGTTGAGAACTCCTGCTCTACAATTAGTGGGCCATCATTGTGTTTTGCATATTTGCTGGCATATTTTTGTTACGATTTTGATTAATTCAGTCTCTGCAGCCTGAATTAGTTACGGTATATTAAAGCAAAGCAATCACACTTACGTAACTCCCCATAGCCAGTGGTGGGATGTCAAAAATTTTACTACCCCACCGTGATGTCATCACAGCATGGGCGGAGCTAACATCATGACATCATGATGTCATGGGCGGGGCCAAATAAAAAATTAAAAAATACAAAATAATAAAAATAAAATAAATAATAAGCACACACACACACACACACACACCACAACACAAACCCGCAAATAAATTAAATAAATGAATAAATAAAAATACAATAAAATACAGCCAGCCACCCAATCACCCACCCACCCACCCCAAATACAAATTAACCAGAGCTTTTAAACCAGAGCTTAAAGCTTATTCTGGCTAATCTTTCTCACACTAGGTCAGATGGAAGGAACTACAGAATGAACTCACCACAAGATGGCTTCATTTTGGCACTTTTCAACTTTTCAACAGTTAAAGAAGTTAGGTACTAAGTCTTTGCCTAACCAGTTCTCTAGGATAATATGCCTTAATTTAAATGTAAAACAGCTGTACCTCCTTAAGGGTTCTCCAATTGGAACATCAATTGGAACAGCACAGGTGTAGCTTATTGATGAGGTAACTCCAAGACTTTGCCTAAAAACGCCAAGCCAGGTTGTCAGGCCTTTTTAGGAACTGTGGTAGTACGTCAATATATGTAGGTAAAAGTATTAAATACGCATTAAAATACTGTACACACAGACACACCAAATCCAAAGGTGAGTTGAGTCACTTACCCTGGGGAGCAGGCTATAGGGAGCTTCAGGCTAGCAGCTTCTCTTCCTCCTCCCTGCTTGGGAGGACAGCAAGGAGGCCGTGCATATGTGCCAAGCACTGTAGGCATGCATGCACACCAAGTGCTTGGTGTGCATGCGCAGTGGAAAGGTAAGCCCCGAAGGTGGTCCCCCCCCCCAAAAAAAAAAAACACAAAACAAACCTGCTACCGGTTCTCCGGGACGCTGGGAAAAGTTGCTACTGGTTCTGGAGAACTGGTGAGAACCTGTTACATCCCATCGCTGCCCATAGCGCTTCATGCACTCTCTGGGCGGTTCACAAGTTAATTAGCATTTTGCCCCCACAATGCTGGGTACTCATTTTACTGACCTTAGAAGGATGGAAGGCTGAATCAACCTTGAGTCCTGGTCAGGATTGAACTCACAACCCTTTGGTTGCAGTACAGCAAGTTAACCACTATGCCACCAGGGCTCCTTAGTATAGTTTATTTCTTCAAATTGCTCTTTTGTCACTGTGTGCCAGTCAGTGGAAGTTTATAGTTAGAATTCTGACCCTGTGTTTGTTACCACTTATTTTTGCTGCTTATCTGTTGTTAAGAATACTGTATTAAAGGTTTAATCAGTCAGCTGTTTCTTTTCTTTTGAATAAAGGAATAGTTTTGTTGTTTGCATTCTTCCATGACAATATCGCTTGTCAATTCGTAGATCTTCTGGTTTTAAATTAATTGAAAGTTCATTTACATGGGTGAAAATGTGGGGAATATTAGATGTTTGGAGTGGGCTGATTTGCATTTTTCTGTTCACCGCTTGATGCAATGCGACTTGTGAATCAGCCCTGAGTTCCAGAGTCCCACTCTTTAGTTTTCCCTCCCCACTAGAGTGACTGACAGACACACACACAGACACACACACACACACACAGACACACACAGAGAGAGAGAGGTATAAGACAGCACTAGCACCCTCTTCTCTCTGCAAATCCTTTCCTCCTAAGACACTTTGATTCTGGCAATCTTGTTTGTTTATGTTTTTAACAATTTCAGAAACATACACTGGTAAGATAAGATAGGGAAATGAGGAAGAAAAGCCTTAAATGGAATCCTTTGAACTACACTGCCTACAGGCACCTCAAATGAAGCTGCTATTAAAAGGCTTTCCCCTTCCTCTATCTGTATGATCACTTACATCACAGAGAACCGAATGCTCCTGTGCCAATTCACAGCAAGAGAATGAGAATTATTTCACATTTCCCTTGCTGTGTAGTCACACCCTAAGTTTAATAGAGCAAATCTCTTCTTTACATAGTATTTAAATTCTTCAGGAATATTATACACTTTATATATTGGCACTATGCTTCTTTTAATGTTACTCTTCTGCTTTGCTATAATTATTTATATTAACAGCTCCTGGTCTGTATCACAGTACTGTATTCTGGTTTCGTTTTGACAACAGAATACAGTTTCTCCATCTTTATTTCTGATTATGTAGTCTATTCAAAGGCAATATTTTCCATCTGATGACATTCATGAGTGCAATCATCTGATAGGTGGTCTGAAGTATATATTTACAATAAACAGAATTGTTCACTTCCCAGAATTCTATGAGTTTGATTTGATTTGATTGATTTGATTTATTCGATTTATATGCCGCCCTACTTGATGAAACCAACTCAGGGCGGCTCACAATATACAATCGAATACAACAATTCAATGCAATACAGTTCAATACAATATCCTAAAATGCAGTACCACAAAATAAATATAAATACAATATAATCAATATACAATCCAAAAACGATACTCAGCGCAGAATAGACAATACTATATAATCACATAATAACATAATGCAATATAGTCAAATACAGCTAACAATATACAGTTGCTGTCCTGCATCCTTTCTGATGCCTAAGCTAGATTTTCCAATAGTATTTGGTTCTTTCTTTCTTTCTTTCTTTCTTTCTTTCTTTCTTTCTTTCTTTCTTTCTTTCTTTCTTTCTTTCTTTCTTTCTTTCTTTCTTTCTTTCTTTCTTTCTTTCTTTCTTTCTTTCTTTCTTTCTTTCTTTCTTTCTTTCTTTCTTTCTTTCTTTCTTTCTTTCTTTCTTTCTTTCTTTCTTTCTTTCTTTCTTTCTTTCTTTCTTTCTTTCTTTCTTGCTCATAATAATTGTCTATAATTGTCAGCACATCATGCTTTATTGTGTAATCACTTTCCTCCTGGATGCCTGCATAAGCATTTCCAATGTTTTCTGTGGCATCTACAGTATAATTAGAGTATTGATATGTTATGCTAAAAGTCTTCCCAAGAAGCCTGATTGAAATTATTCTATCAAACTTTGTTTAATGGTGGTGATAGCAAAGTGATTTCTTCTGCTACTCTAAATTATATTAGTAAAAAGAAAAGTTGGGTGCAGGAAGGAATTGAATTTTGTGTGGAAACATAGAATGATGAATTGGGTCCTGTTCCTGGAAACAGAAACCTGGAGTCAGAATTTTTTACTTTGAACAGAATGTGGGAAATTTTCCCCACTAGGCGCACATACTTCATGCTTCCAGGGCTGGACCCCAATGATTCTTTTGCTTCTCGCCCCTGCCAGCCGCATAGCTCCCTCTTGCTTGATGTTTGTCTGTTGCTGTGTTGGCTATCGTTATTTGAATCTGCTTTGTTGCTTCTCAGTTGGACAAGGTAGGAAATGTTCCGAGTCATTTGTGGCTTGGGTGTTACCAGCATCAGGCCAGAGCACAATGCCTGCACTGAATCATAGTTAACTTCTAGGTTTGACTCAAGTTACTGATTATTACAGTGAAAACTGTCATCATAAAGGCTTGGGCAGCATATCCATCTATATACAGTAGATACATTCTTTATGAGGCTCTGACCTCTGAGGATGGTTCTCTACACTAGAGGTAGGCAGAAATAGGATCTGAATCCACTGGTAAGTTTCTGAGTGATTTCGAGTGAAGTGCCAGTGTTTCTTTTCTCTTATTCTTTACTGCTTTGTACATTTAAGAATAGCACCAAGAAAATGGCTCACAGTGCCCAAAATTATAGTGTTAAAATCAAGGATCCTTGATGTAGCCTGGAGCAGATTTTTATGTGGAAGGACTGTGAACTCCACTCAGCTTGTGTTGTCAAAACAAATTCCTGGGCTCTCAGAATTATCTTTATTGTTATTATGATTGTTGAATTCTTAAACATCTGTCTTTTGCACAAGGGTCCAGTTGATGGATATTCTGTATAAAAATAAAGACCCCGCCTATCTACAATTTTCCTTCTCATTCTTTGTCTTTCATTATTTAGGGAATAATGCTTCACATACGGGCATTTTCAGTTGTTGGCGAATGATTCAATGGAACCCTCTCCTTAAGTAGCTTCGCCAGCTTCTGTTCTTCTTAGTGTTTGGTTGGAAAGTAAAGAGGGTTTTTTCCCATCTCTGTCTTTTTTTTTAAAGCCTCTTTTCCTTAATTTAGTTTTTCATTGGCATCTCTTAACTTGTTCTGGATTTCAAGGCTGGGTGCTTTTATTACTTGTGCATTTACTTTTAATGTGATGTTTTGTTTATTTGAAAGCAGTGATGTTTTGTGTGGATACATAAGAAGGTGAATTGAGTTCTGGTCCTGGAAACAGAACTTGGGGTTAAAACTATTTAATTTGAACAGAGTGTTGTCCCCCCCCCCCCCCAAAAAAAAAAAAAAATCTTCTTCACTTGACTCACATACTTCAACGCTGGGTCTCCCAATGTCTCTTTTGCTCCCCATCCCATTATTTATTATTTGGCCTTGTGGCTGAAACTGAGGTTTAAGTTCACCTTCAGGAAAATTCCTCAGAAGGCTTGTAATAGTAATAAATGTGGTGAATACATATATAAAGTCTAGTGGTTCTGGTTGACTGTGTGCAAGGAAATAAATTCTGTTTGCTGGAGGAGGCATCCTGTCAAATTTTATGTTTGACTGACATATTTGTTATGCAAACTATTACGCCACTATGGGCTCTGATGATCAGAGTGCTGAGTTCAGATCAGATAAAAATCTAAATATCATTACCATGTATCCGTGCCGTGACTCTTCCAGATTTTCTGCCCTTGTTTTTTCCCTTCCGTGTCTAGACCAGATGTGAAACTGCCAAAATGAAGCCACCTTTTGGTTAATTAATTCTGTAGTTCTCTCTCCTGACCTTATGTGAGAAAGATTAGCTGGCACAAGGTTGCCATTGCCCTACGATTGTGGTTCAAAATTACCACAGTCTTCAAGGAGGCTCTTTCTGTGTACCCCAGCTATTAGTGCTGAACTGATATAGTACTTGCATTTTTAAAAAGGCCCACCTCAATGTAACTTAAGGACATCACCCATGTTGCTTGTTAGGACCAATACAGGTGATCATACATATCAGAAACTGAAACAAGCAATGCAAGTAGAAGGGTTACCAAAAGAAGGAGCTCCCAACTATGGCACTAGTCACAGGATAAACTGGAAAGTAGTTGTACCCCGAATTATACTTTCTCATATTTCAAAAATATAATCACTTTAGTTTAGTAACTTGCCCTTGTTAATGAAGGCATACCCAACCTTCCTTGGTACAGTTTTATATACAAAAGCTTGAAGCTTGAAAGAACCAATGGTGCAGACTTAGCTTTAATTCTTTTCTCACGTGTTTTTCCCCCTCCCAGGGTCTACTCAACCCCCACGCCTCCTGGTCAAAAGCCTATCCTTGGAACCCAGTCCAGAACATCACTCTCCAGAAGCCCCCCAGCGGCTCATCTCAGACCCAGGTCCTGATAGTGGCGACGGGGAAGCTGCCAAACTCCGGCCACTCAAACGAACCCCAGGACCAAAGCCCCAAGGTATTAAGCCACTCTCTGCCTCCCTCTGCCATGGAGCCTTCCTGATGTGTTGACCTGCAAATCCCCATCACACTTCCTCAACGGGGCTGGTTGCAGATGGGGATGATGGGGTCCATAGTCCAGCTCTTCTGGAAGGCCATTGAGTTTGCAGAGGCTGAGCCAGGCCTCACATCCTTATGGGGCATGTAGTAAGGAAACACTTTACTGCAGTTTCCAGAGCACAATATCCAGGGTGGTTGGGTGGGTTGTTGTCTTTCTGATTGGGATGAGTCAAGTTACCCGCTCTCACCCTTTGTGATTGTAGGAGAAATGGGATGAGGCATAGTTTTCAGTAGAAGGGAGACCATGGTTTAATTTATTTCTGTATTTGGATCCAGTTGAAATTGATTCCAAAAATAAAAAATCAATACAGGATGCTTGGGTTATTGGAGACTTATCTAGTCCCTGACCCTTTTGCAATGTAGTCTAGCATCTACGATCTTTGCTCTAGAACAGGAGTGTCCAAACGTTTCAGGCCGCAGGCCAGTCACGTGGTTCAGGGGGTTGGTCACTTGGCCCATGGGCCATATCCGGCCCCAATTCATGTGGCCCATGAAGCCCTCATTGCTCCCAGAAGCAGAAGTAAAATGCGCCCATATGGTGTCGGGGCTGGATCCAACCCACAGGCCATAGCTTGGGCGCCCCTGCTCTAGAAGAAGAAGAACAGAAGAATATGGGTGGGGGATGAGTAAAGTAGCATGACATGAAGCAGAACCACCTGATAGAAAATGTACCACTCACAAAATCAGCCACCCCATTCATCCGGGAATGAGTAACATTTGGGTCACCCTGTCTCTTTCTGTGGTCCTTCCAAAGGTTGCTCCCAACCCCATTGCCCTATTTACTGTAGTTAATCATAATTTTAAAAATTTCTGTTTATATTGTCCTGTAATAACCACCAATGCAGTATTGAATAAATAAAAAACCACAAAAACAGTATCATAAGCACATTAAAACCATAAAAACAGTATCATAAGCACTGTGTGCTAAATAACACCAGACATAACAACAGGACTAGTAACAATTTAAAAGACTGCATTAACAAGATGCGTTTTGACATGTTTTCCAATGCTGGGAGAGAGTGGGAAGGTGTCAGTGTTTGTTGAAGGTTGGTGTGTAATGTATTATAAATGAGTTAAAGACCAATGATTCTTCCTGCTTTATTCCAGTCCCTCCTAAGCCAGCCCATCTGCAGAATATACAGCCACCTCGACTTCTTGAATCAATTCCCCCGCCTCCATCCCGACCCCTCCCAGCTGATCCCCGCTTAAGCCGCAGCCCACAGCCAAAAGATGGATCTGGGCCATTGTCTGCTGTCTCCTGCCTCATTGAGAAGTTTGAGAGGTGAGTACAGTATTCTGGTTGCATCTGGGTCTTCCTGCTTTCCTACAGCTGGCAATGTAACTGGTGCTTCCCATGATGCTAAGCCACCTGCCATGACCTGCAGGCTGTACAGGTGGGGACCACTTGGCCTTCTAAGTGTTGCTGGACTGCATCTCCCATCATATTTAGCTAGCACAGCCAATGCTGAAGGATGATGGGAGCTACAGTCCAGCAATGCCTGGTGGGCCATATATCCCCCAGCTTTGGGCTACACTGAGACTACCTTGGACCATAGGTAGATCTTCTCCAGAAAAAAAAGTTATACATTCTCTATAGAACAGAAGTACCTTGTATTGAGTTTGTTACCCTTTGGCCTTCAGTAGAAAAAGAGAGATTCAACATATACAGCTTCTACCGCTGTATTGATGAGAGAAAACATAGTGGTTGCAGTTTTCTTTCTTTTATAAGAGGTTCTTGCAGCAGCCAGCACTTGGAAGAGATCTGCTCTTATTAATTTGTTTCATTAAGGGGCATAATTATTTCAACAAAATAGACAAGATGGCAGCAAGGGGGCAGGAGCCAAATCAAACTTCTGCATGTTAATACCACACCTAAAGTCACGATAGACCATGAACCACTAGCAGTTGCTGAGAAATCGTAGGGTACTGCTAGACAGGCATTTGTCTTGCAATGTGGTCTGGATTGGACCCATTGGCTGGTTCGTTCCTTTTCCCAGTGAACACATGACATGCAGTAAATACCATTGCAAATCAGCCCTGTCTCTGATCAATACCCACCCTCAGCTTTTTGGTCCCTGTCAGAAGCTAATTCCTTTTTTTAGTGCAGGTAGGATTGCTCTATTTCTGTTCTCTTCTAGCTTGGGTGATTACTGGGAACAAATCAAAGAAGGGCTTAAGCTGTCCCTTTCCTTAAGTTATTTAATATTCTTGAGAAATAAAATGCTTTTTTCCTGTTCCCTTGTGGAAGGGACAGGGAGAGAAAGTTTTGTATTTGTTTTTAATTGTAAAAACTCTTGCAGTGCTACCTCTGTTAGGAACAATTCAAAAGAAAAGAAAACATCCTCTCCCTTCCCCTCTGCAGGGAAGTGGGAAGGAAGCTTTCAATTTCTCAGGATTGTTAAATGCCTTAAGCAAAGCACAGAGGAGGAAACAGGAGAAGGGATTTTTTCTTTCCCTTTAAAGCAACAAAGATTGGTCTATTGTACTAAATAGGAATACTGTACCTACGGTGCATTGTGGCTGATCCTTGCATATGAATGCAAAGATCACCCCAAATGACATACTCCATCTCATAGCAACACTTCTTAACATGATCTAGAACAGTGGTCCCCAACTTTCTGGGACATGGGGGCTGCATTAGAATGCCTAAGGAGGGCCACATCTTAAATCAAATTTTAACAAAATTATTGACTTTTAGATCAAAAGTAAACATTCAGAGGTCAATGAAGAAAGGATAACTTGAAGGCAATCTGTTTTGGAACAATGTTTTACTGTGGAATCCTTTTATCTAATTTGTCCCAGCTGAAAAAAACATTATTTACATCTTCTGGTGCTATTCCAAAGGGATTCTGAAACATTCCTATTTCCTTTCCATGCTCATGGCAATCATTGAATCTCTTAGGGAATTCCATCTGCCTTGTTCACTTTGCATCCTTTTTACAAAAATAGGTAAAGATCACCCTTGCAAGAAAGCCAGTCATATCTGACTCTAAAGTTCAGTGCTCATCTCTGTTTATAGCCAAAGCACCAGCGCTGTCTGCGTCTTCAGACATTTCCAAAAATACAAGGCCTTTTACTCTTCTTTTCCTGCCATTTTCCCAAAAGCAAGCCAGACATCTCCTGTATCCACCCACAGAGTCACTTTATCTTCCATTACACACATTACATAATCTTCATCATGGTAATGCATGAAGAAGGGTGTATGTGTGAAAAAGCTGAGTGGTACAGGTACCTGAGCTCTGCTGGCTATCAAAGCACCCCAGTTGGCCAAAAGGATAGTACAGTAAAACCCGGGTTACGATTTTAGTCCGTTCCATCAGTTTTGTCAGAAACTGGATCAATTGTAAACCGAAGCACATTTTCCCATAAGGATGCATTAAAAAATAAAAAACCATTCCCTACCTCCCAAAAAAATCTACCCCCTCCCCCAAAGGTCAGACACAAAGTAAAGGGGAATATAAATGAGGGAACTAAGCTCCCTACATTTCCCTACCTTGCTTGGGCCCTGGGGCTTCTTCCTCAGGGTTGGCGTCGTGTGACAAACAGGAGCAGTTTGTCTGGCTCCCAGGGCCAGCCACATCTAGGGCTCCCCCGCTGAAGATGCCATAGCCAGGTGAAGCAAACCATGTCTTTTCTCTATGCCTTTCCCACCAATCTTTGCTCTTTTCTGATAATGTGGTTTTGCTGTTGTGTAGGGAACCCGTAATCCTCATGGTGGAGCAGGCGCCTTCACTGTGCCCCAGCCCCGACCTGCAGACGCCAGAGACGAGTCCGATGGAGCCTTTGCCTGATCGACCAGCTTCCTTGGAATCAGCAGAGTTGGCCCACAAACTTCTGGACCTCCTGGCCCTGGAAGGGGCCCAAGAGGCTGGGGGTAATACAGCCTGTTTGCCACCTCACGATGGTGGGAAGCTGGCCAATCGAGACAGTGGCATTGACAGTATCAGCTCCCCATCCAACAGCGAGGAAATCTGCTTTGGCGGGGAAGAGGGCCCTGGAGAAGGGGCAGGAGCACCACCCCCTCCCGCCACCATCAAGCGCCGCTCCACCCGGGACTCTGAGGGCGACAGTGACATGGACGACGGGAGTGGGGACGAGGCTGAGCTGCTGCCTGAGCTCCCACCCCCGCAGGCAGAGAGACAGGACTCTGATGAGGTGAGGAGCTTCAATTGGTGTGCTTGTTCTCCAGAGGTGATTTTTGCCTTCCGCACATCCACTTGCTCTTACTGAACATTTTCCTTTATCTAGAGTCTATAACAGGGGTGTCCAAACTTTTTGGGTTGCAGGCCAGTCATGTGGTTCAGGGGGCTAGTCACTACAGCCTGAGGGCCGGATCCTGACGCCAATTCATCCAGCCCACGAAGCCCTCGTTGCTCCCGGATGTGGAAGTAAAACATGCCCGTCTGGGCGCGTTTTACTTCTGCTTCCGGGAGCAAGGAGGGCTTTAAGGGTCAGATGAATTGGCGTCAGGAGCAGGATCCGGCCCTCGGGCTATAGTTTGGGCACCCCTGGTCTATAGCATGGACAGAACTACAAGGATCCAAGGAAGGATTTTGTTTGCAGATAGGAAGGTAAATTGATATCTGGTTACCTCTTACTAATGGAATATGCAAAACTCAATCTCATCTTGCTGTCTAGTGCAGTGGCTCCCAACATGGGGCCCACGTCCCACAGGGGGACCTCAATTCCCAGAAGCCTAAGTCAGTACATTGGCTGATCAGTGCTTTGAGGAATTGATTTAGGACTATGGGAATTGAAGCCCCCTGTGGGGGTGTGCACCACATTGGGAATCCCTGGTCTAGTGCAATGATGGCAAACCTTGGCACTCCAGCTGTTACTTGGGCTTCAGTTCCCAGAAGCCCTGATTAGCAGGAATGCTGACTTGGGCTTCTGATAATTTAAGTCCAAGAGCAGCTGGAGTCACTGATCTAGTCCTCCAATATCAGTGGTTCTCAGCTTTTAGTCTCTTCTGTTCTACCAGTCGCCCTGTCAAATAACTCTAAGCTGACTTTTGTCTGAGAATGTCATTTATATATGTAGCAATTGCAATGGCACTTCTGTGCCGCCACATAGCACTTAGTGCATTTTCTGGGCAGTGCACAAGTAAGCATTAGCATTTCGCTCCCAACAATGCTGGGTCTTCATTTTACCAACCGTGGACAGATGGAAGGCTGAGTCAACATTGAATCCTGGTCAGGATTGAACTCACAACATCGCAATACATCAGTTTAACCACTATATCACCATGGCTCTTCTTTGTACTGCATAACAAACTGTTGAATGTGAGAACAGGAGATTAATAGCACCACTGAGTGTCCAGAGTTACTTAGTGGCACATCAGGAGACCCACAGATGGCTAATCTTTGGCAAATATGACAGGAGGAATGGCATATCACACAAGAGGACTCAGGAAGAGCAAATTCCTTATTGTTGCAGAAGAAACTTGTGTATCCTATCTAGATTTCTTCTCTTGACTGAGAACCTACTGATTCATATTCATGAGTTTTGATAATTACTAAATGATACCAGTCAGGCTAGGTGGCATTTTAGGATTTCTAGACTACTTCTGCCCTTCCCTCCTGCTACACTAATTAAAGCTCACAGCAGCTCCTCCGGTGGCTTAGTGGTTAAGGTGCTGAGCTGGAGACTGGAAGGTCAAGTTTCAATACCAGAGAGCTGCACTTGGGGACATGAAAGGAGCCTCATTCCAGCATCCCCTAAAAACCCTTTCAACCCAGAATAATCTTTAACACAAAATTGTAATTATTACCTTGGACTAATCACCATCTCTCCATTTGATCTACTCACAAGATTGATGTCAATAGAATGGAGATTGAAAATAAATGAGTTTAAAGTTGTTGTTGTTGTTGTTGTTGTTGTTGTTGTTGTTGTTGTTGTTGTTGTTGTTGTTGTTGTTGTTGTTGTTTGGGGGGCCTTATTGATTATGTATTTGTTAAGGGAGAAGGTAGGAAACCAGGTCAAGAATCATATAGTCTTTGGAAATAGGAAGTGAGATGGTAAAAAAAGAAAAATTATGTGGATTTTATGAGCAATCTGAAATGTTCTCTGGGGATGGGTGCACTGTTGTAATTGTATTTTATTGTAATGTGTGAATTGTATGTTATTGTTAGTCACACAGTCAAGTCCAACCCTTTGTGACCCCATGGACCACCGCACTCCAGGCTCCTCCTCTGTCATCCGCCTGTATTTTATCGAACACGACCGCGTCTTTTTTCCTCCCTGTATTTAAACTACAGGGAGAGAGAGAACTGCTTTTTTCTTTCTTTCCCTCCCTGTATTTAAACTACAGGGAGGGGGGAAAGAGAGAGATGTGATTGGTTCTCTAGAGAACCAATTACGTCTCTCTTTCCCCCTTCCCTGTAGTTTAAATACACGGAGGGAAAGAGACAAGGAGTCTCTGCGACTGCAGTAGGGTCGGGGGAAAGGTGCTTTCCCCGACCCTACTGCAGTCGCAGAGACCGCTGCGCGTGGGGGGTGGCTTTAAAGGCAGGGAGGTCTCTTTCTTTCCCTGCTTGCCTTTAAAGCGGTTTGTTCCTGAAGTCAGGGCTTTTTTTTAGCGTTGTTCAATGCATGCATCGGACAACGCTAAAAATCGGATAACGTCATGACTTGTGGAACCAAGTCATAACATTATCCGGGGTATTACTGTACATATAAAATATAGATATAGAAGAGTGAGGGAGTGGAGTGTTAATTTAAAAAGCTGGTGTTAGAGAGCTGGAATAATTTTTAACTGATACAGGAATTTTTAACTGAATCAAATCTGTCTCGTATATACCTGCTGTGTAGAGTCATCTTGAGTGCTGAGAATGGAAGAAGGTGTTTTTTGATGGATTGAAATTATCTTAATTGGGCTATTTGCTGCCTAGAATCTTTTAACTGCCTGGCTGTCTTCACTCACACCCCGCTAGAACATTCATATTTTCTGGAGAGGTGGACATTCTCATCTGTCTCTTAGTGATTATGGAAATGAACATGTACATGTCTAAGCCTGAACTGGCAGGACTGGGGAGCAGTTGAGGTGGGAGTAAGGCTTGGGATATGTAAAAATCCATAGAAGAGGAGGAATCATGAATTAATTCCCAACTAGTTCTTGCGAGTGTGTCATGGTGAACCTCTAGTTCTCACTGGTGAATTCAGTCCTTGTCCTTGTCGTTGTCATAATTGTTATGTATTTCCTGCCTTTTTGTTATGAGTTTGAGGTAGTACACAGGGCCCTTTCCTTTCCCACTTTCTGCTCACAACACTCCTGTGAGGAAGGCTAGGTTGAGAACGAATAACGGGATATGCCATTTCTAGTACAGTAAAACCTCGCATAAAGAGCATGTTGCTTAGAGACTAACTCGCTTAAAGAGCATAATTTTCTCTGAATGGTTGCCTCGCTTAACAACTAAAACCAACCAAAAACTCGCTTAACAACTAAATCAGGGTTCACAATCCCCCTCACTATTGGTCACTATTGGTGTTTCGCTTAAAGAGCAAGCTCACTTAAAGAGCAATCCTGTAGAACACATTATTCACATTATTCACGACTACTGTTTGAAGAACAGGTGGCAGTTGTGGCTAGGAGGGCTTTTGCACAACTTCGTGTAATACGCCAGTTACGCCCGCTCCTAGACCGGGACGCCTTGCTCATGGTCACACATGCTTTGGTCACCTCCAGGCTTGATTACTGTAATGCGCTCTACATGGGGCTGCCCCTGGTGACCATTCGGAGACTCCAGCTGGTTCAAAATGCGGCGGCCCGAGTAGTGACGGGGCGCGGGCGTTATGCTCATGCTTCGCCGCTGCTTCGGGAGCTGCATTGGTTGCCGGTATGTCTCCGGGTGCAATTCAAGGTGCTGGTTATTACCTTTAAAGCCCTATATGGTAGTGGGCCAGGATACCTAAGAGACCGCATCACCCTAAGAACATCTGTCCGCCCTACCAGGGCGGATCGAAGGGGCTCCCTTGTTGTTCCATCGCCTAGAGAGGCACACCTCTCTAGCACTAGGAGGAGAGCCTTCTCCGTGTCCGCCCCAGCCCTTTGGAACCTCCTGCCAACCGAGCTGCGCCTACAGACAGAGCTCCTACCCTTCCAGAAAGGTTTAAAAACCTGGCTGGCTAAGCAAGTGTGGGGACATAGGATCGTGGGATCTCTTACAGGGTGGCTGATCTAGTGACAGCCACCCTTTGGTTCAATTTTTGGTGGGATTGTAATGCTTTTATGAATTGTAATGCTTTTATGAATTGTAATGCTTTTATGAATTTTTAAAGTTTTAAATATCAAGTTTTTAGGATGACGATATTTTGATCTGTAAGCCGCTCAGAGTCGGGCTTGCCCGATTGGAGCGGGGTAGCAAATACAATAAATAAATAAATAAATAAATAAATAAATAAATAAATAATGCTCTTTAAGCGAGGTACCACTTTACTTTCTATACTTCATGGCTGAGCATGAGACTTTCGTCTCCCACCAAGCCCCATTCCATCACTTTCACCCCTATATACCCCATTGATTTCTTAATATAACTCCTTTTATCTTCTCCACAGATGACAGTTCCACAGAAGGTTTTCCGAATTGCCAATGAACTTCTTCAAACAGAAAAAGCCTATGTATCTCGTCTGTATCTGCTGGACCAGGTAACATAGATGCTTGTGGAGTATTTGGAAGCTGCGATTGTGCTTGTGGTGTTTTTCTAAAGCTTGTCGAGAACCGTGACCTTTTTCTAACAAGCTGTTCCCAGTTGGGTAGATTCAGAAAGAGCCAGGGTCACTGTCTGGGCAGGTTTACATTGGTGGTACTTTTGCTTGCATTCAGCCTGGTTGGATTATGGGTTTCTTTTCTTTCATTTTGAAAGAGGCTTGAGCCTCTTGTAGAGAGAAGCAGGGAGGTCTGACCACTACAGAATCAGCACAAAGCCTGTCCATCAGTATGGGGCAGAGTTGCCTCCTATGGTCTTAAAGCATGTTCTGCCTCCTAGGTCTTCTGTGCACGTCTTCTAGAGGAGGCACGCAGCCGAAACTCTTTCCCAACCGATGTGGTGATGGGCATTTTTGCCAACATCTGCTCTGTCTATTGCTTTCATCAACAGTTTCTGCTCCCAGAATTGGAGAAACGTATGGAAGAATGGTGAGGAAATGGCTTAAGTTTGAGTTATGTTTTGGGTGTGTTCACAGTTTCTGATTCTCTATATGAATACACACATGCACTTAAAATACACAGACATATTCATTAATTGGTCAAAACATGCATAGCACCAAATCCTGCTGTGGAAGAATTCCATGAACTAGACCAGTGGTGCTCAAACTATGGCCCATGGGCCGGATCCAGTCTCCAATACCAACTCATCCAGACCCCAGCGTCAACTTGCCTGGCCCTTGCCACCCTCACCACTCCCAGAAGTGGAAGTGAGGGTGTCATGAGCTGGATGAGTTGGTGTTGGGGGCCAGATCCAGCCCACAGGCTGTAGTTTGGGCATCTCTAATCTAGACAGTGTGGGGTTCTCAACCTTTTTAAGCTGGGGGCCATATCACACACACCTCAGACAGTTGGTGGGCCAGACTGATGTCCTCCCACCACCACCACCATTCGCCCCACTGCCAACGCCAACACACTTCCCAACACCACCAGTCTCGTCTGCAAACACTCCCCATATGCTGCCGCCACTGCCACTTCCCTGTTTACCAGCCTGCCGTGGGTGAAGGAGGGGTCCTGCCTGTCCTTGCCCACGCTTGGCCAGAGTGGCACCCAGGAAAGACATGGGTGGCTGCATGCGTCTACTGTTTCTGCTGCCCTGTTGCCGCCATCCTTGTCCCCTCCACCTGGCTTGGCATGTCCCTAATGCCACTCTGTAGCAGGATGGATGTTGTAAGCCTTCTTACATCATCTGCCTTGCTATGGAGCACAGTTAAGGACATGCCAAGCCAGGTGGAGGGGGAAAGGACAGCAGCAATGTCGATGGTGGTAGGAGCAAGGGCATGCCCCAGATGGAATGGCACCATAGGCCAGATCTGGCCCACAGTCTATAGGTTGAGAACCTCTCCTCTAACTGCATGCACGTTTTATACTTGATCTGTATTAAATTTGAAAGAACTGTACATTTAACTCTCCACCTTAGACTTTGAAGTGTTGAGGTGCTCAAGTTTCAAACACCCCAAACAAATGATAAAAGTAGAAATACCCTTAAAGGTTATCTAATCCAGCCTCATTGCTGAGTATTATGATCTGCAGTGCTGGAAAGAACTACAGCAACCCTGATAGATGTCTGTCTCTTCCGCTGCTTAAATATTTCCAGTTAGAGACAGCAATAATCCATTCAGCATGTTGTCCAAACAAGGCATCCTGGCTTGTTTCTATCTTCTCAGGTCAGCATCATAAAACTGGTTTCATTCTTGATTTATGAATCCCAGCTTATTTGGGAGCATGAGATGGGATGCCAGGATTGATCCTTTTTGGATTTGTTTAGTTCCTTGTTCAACAAGTGTGAAGAGCCAAGCAAGAGGAAACGGCCAGGATGCATCTATGCAATCCTAATGTATCTGTCATTCTGAGTGGATGCAGCCATAACGTGTGAATTGATAGTGAGATTAGCTGCCTTCCTCAGTACAAGGAAACACAGACATTTTAAAGAACCATATCTCGGTTTAGCCTTCCAAGTACTTCCTTATTTATATTAAGTGCTGTTTTCAACCTCTGCTTGTCTAAGCTATGAAAGCCTGTAGTTTAATTTAGTTTTTAATAGACTGTTTACTGTCATGAGAGCCAGTGTGTGAGATTGGTTTAGAGAACTGGACAAGTATTCAGGCTAAGTTGTGAAAACTTACTGAGTGACTTTCACCACCTCTGAGCCTAACCTACCTTAGAAGGTTGTTGTGAAGATAAAATGTGGTGGTGCTTTGAACTCATTGGAAGAAAGGCAATACTGTATATAAATATAAATGAAATCAATTAATTTATTTGACTTATGGCCTTAATACAGTGGTGGGCAGCAACAGGTTTGCACTCCCCGGGAGAGGTTTTTTTTTTTTTTTTTTTAGCAAAATTGGGTGGCCTCTGGGCAGGGTGGTGGTGAAATTGGGTGGCCTCTGGGCGGGGGGGGGAGAGCGAAATGGGTGGCCACGCCCACCTCCCTGTCCTGCCCCATCAGGTTTTGTCCCTGCAAGTGGTTCAAGGTCTCCCTTGCTCAAAACCCAGTCATATCTGACTGTAGGGTGCAGTGCTCATCTCCATTTACAGCCAAAGAGCCAGTGCTGCCTGTGTTTGAAGATATATATATGACCATATGGCAGGCATACGACGTAGGCTCTGCCCATGATGTAGGCTCTGCCTATGACATAGGCTCCGCCCACGGTGTGGTAGTGAAAATTTTTGCTGCCCACCACTGCCTTAATAAGCCTTGATTTCTCAGGGTTAAGATCAGAGGAGTGTAGAGCCGTGAATCTCTTGATGCTAGAACTCTTTAATTTCCTAAAGAATGTGTTTTGCCTTTATTTAGTTATTTCTACTTATTTTTCTTAAATACTGGCCCTTTGGCAAACTGGGGTTTTTCCACTCTGGTCAGTGTGCACCAGCCACAATAACAACAAACAAACAATGAAGAAATAAAAACATCACAATACCATTTCTGCCCCAAAAAAACTAACACTGTTTTTAAAAGGACATAACAGCAGATGACAATCAATATAACACTACTTTCAATATGTTAATCTAATAATTTTTTAAAAAAAGATTTCATGGGTTTGACTAAGGTTGAGGGCAAGAAGAAAGAATGACTTTGAAAGCCTCACTGAAGAGATATATCAAAAAACAAAAATAAACAAAACAAAAATACTGTAGCACTTTAAGGACTAACTGCTATATTTTTATTGTTAGCTTTCGTGGATCAAGTCCACTTCTTCAGAAGAGAAAGCCTCACTGAAGAGAGATATTTTTAGTGTCTTTTTAAAGGCTGCAAGTGAGGGGACTTGTCACAGCTCATCTGGTAAATTGTTCCATTGAGTGGGTGCCACCACCGAGAAGGCCCTTTTCCTGCTAATGATCATCTTGGCCATTTTCAATGTTGACATCAGTAGCTGGACATCCTGTGAGAAACTGGAGATGCCGTCATTTCATCATAGGAGTAAACATTCTGTTAGGTAACAAGGTCTCAAACTTGAGTGGGTGTCATATGTCATTGTTAGAAATAGTGCCAGATACAGTGTGACACCGAAAGCCAGTCCAGTCCTGACAGGGTTGGGTAATATGATCATATTATTTTCAACCCAGAAACCAGCTTGGTTGCCAGCATTCTAAAAACCATGCAATTTCAGTATCAAACAAAGAGAGCCCCACATAGAGAGCATTATAGAGTAGTGGATCTTCGAGACTACCAACATTTGGATCAATGTTGTCAAGGACCTGATGTCCAGGAAAGGGTGCCATTGGGCAATCTAGCAGAGCTGGAAAAGAAACTGATCTGGCCACTGCTGCAATTTGGGCTTCCATATTGAGAATTGGATACAGAAAGACCCCCAAACTGTGAGCCTTGTTTTTCAAAGTGAGGACCAGTCAATCTAAGAAGAGAACCAGGTCACCTCACTGGATAGATGATGCCACAAGGAACAAGACCTCCATATTGTCAGGATGCAGGTTAAACTGATTTGTTTTCATCCATTCCATTATCAAGGCTGCACAGTCCTCAAGGCACTGAACAGCATTCCCTGCCGATGTGAACGAGAGATTGAGCTGCATCTCATAAACGTACTGATGACAGCAAACACTAAATCTTTGAATGACTGCTCTCTAATGTTCAGTGGGTCTTGGTAGATGAAAGGTTCTTCTTAGCTTATGATTCATGGCTTGTTTGGGACCAGAAAATCAATCTTGGTGCCTTTTTACTCACAAGCTCTCTGTTAATGGTGAATTTTTCTCCAGTTCCTAGCTCTTTATTTCTCCCTGTTGGGCTTCTATTTTCATAGGGACCAACACCCCCGTATTGGGGATATCCTTCAGAAATTGGCTCCATTCCTCAAGATGTATGGCGAGTATGTAAAAAACTTTGACCGTGCCATGGAGCTAGTTAACACCTGGATGGAGCGCTCGGCACAGTTCAAGGGCATTATTCATGAAATACAGGTGAGCTTGCTTTGCCCTGGTCTAGCTTAGAGTCTCCTCAAATGTATTGTAGTAGCCAGTTCCCCCCAAGTGTTTGCCTTTCATAGATACAATTGAGGAAAAATGGTTCAAATAATTTAAAAAGCTGGAACTTCCCAAATGGCCGAACTCTATTTCCATTCTAAGCCTCATATATTTCTCCCCCACAAGCATTCAGATCACTTAAGATAATTGTATTAATTGATATTTTAATATTTAAATGTGCTTCTAGTAACCACAAAGGAGAAACGGAAGTAGAAATCATTTGTAAAATACCATTCTCACTGCTAGTGTTTGGCATGGATGGGAAATTGTGGGTAGGAAGGACCATTAATTTAGGGTGAGAGGCATAAGAAAGGATTAGTACGTGTATTTCATGACCTGATTAGAACTAAATTGGGTTTGGAGATCATGTGGCCCTCCATGAATACAGTGCCCACCATCATTCACCCTTGCTTATATTGGTTTATAGTAGGGGTGCCCAAACTACAGGCTATGGGCTAGATCCGCCCCCTGAGCCAATATCAGTTGATCTGGCCCACGTCACCCTTGTTGCTCCCAGAAGCAGAAGTAAAACATGCCAGCGCATTTTACTTCCACTTCCAGGAGTGATGAGGGCAGCATGGGCCAGATGAATTGGCATTGGTGGCTGGATCCAGCCTGTTTGGGCGCCCCTGGTTTATAGTTTGATGGGAATTGTAACACAACTAGGGAGACCATCTGTTCTCACCTCCTGTTCTATACAAGGCCTGGGTGTTTGTCAGGAAGGATCTGGTGTTGCATCAACTGTTCCAGCTTCTCTAGGGAAGCTTGACCCAGGTTATGTGAGTTCTGCCTCTAGTTCCTTGGGTCTTTGTTCAATCAGAGGACAGGCCTGTTGCTACTGGCAGACAGTTCTCTTGAGACTGTTCTCTGTTGTAGCGGGAAGAGATATGTGGGAACCTGACCCTGCAGCACCACATGCTGGAGCCGGTCCAGAGAATTCCTCGCTATGAGTTGTTGCTGAAGGATTATCTTCTCAAGCTCCCTCCAGACTCGCCGGATTGCAAGGATGCCCAGAGTGAGTGTAATGGCTGGGGATAATAGAGGGAGAAGAAGGTGGGACAGGGGAAGTCTGTTTAGAAGGAGGAGCAGCAAAAGAAGGGAGGTTTGTAGAGTGTATGATGTTCTACACATTCATGCTGTTTTACAGGATGTTCCCCTTCCATACCTAAAGTTCACAGAGTATCCAAAGTACACAGAACTGTGCTTCTCAGAGAGGCGTCAGACAACATGAATAAAGGTTGGAAGGCTAAGGTCTCCAAAATGACTTCTGGAGGGCAGATGGCTGATGCTGGATTTCCAGCAACCATCCCTCCCCCAATGCACACACGCTTGTATCATTTTGTTGGCATTTGGGAGGCCAGGCAATGGTAGTCCAGTCAGTTGGGTCTCACTGGAAGGGTTCCAGTTAATTGATTCTAATACAGATGCAAATTTGGAGCCTAGTCTTCAGTATTAGTACAAAATTAAATTTCCCATCCAAATGACCCTTAATGACTTGCTATTTACCCATGTTCAACAACTTGCTGTTTCTAGCTTAGTTGGTGGGCTAGTAGGTTCCTTTGATAGCCTAGTAAAGTAGATATTTCTTTTCTCTTTTCTGCATGCTTCAGAATCTTTGGAACTTATTGCAACAGCCGCAGAACACTCAAATGCAGCCATTCGCAAAATGGTAAGAGCTGTAGGAGCTGTAGTTAACAAGGTCTACCGATTCTCTATTCTGAGAGTTAGGAAGACCTTGTGAGTTAGGTTTGAGCCAGGTGTTTTGGAGGGGGCCGGCCATATGATTGGGACTGAGGTGCTGAAGGATGGCAAGACCAACTCAGGCATACTCGAACAACCAATATTGGATTTTTTAGCTGAGTGCAGGATGTCTGAGGTTCATTCTGCTGAGGTTCAGCTGCTGCCAGCTCACAGTAGACACTTGCAGACCAGAGGGACAAATGATCTAACCTGAGCAAGGCAGTTTCCCTCACAGCTTAGAAATTATCTAGGTCCCCCTTGCTTGAAAGCTCAGTCATATCTGATTCTATGGGGCGGTGCTCATTTCTGTTTATAGCCAAAGAGCCAGCGTTGTCTGTGTTTGCAGACGTTTCCATGGTCATGTGGCAGGCATGACTAGATATCGGAGCACCCAGAACACTGTTACCTTCCCAAAGTGGTACCTATTTATTTACTTGCAATTTCTTGCTTTCAAACTGCTAAATTGAAAGGAACTAGAACAGAGATGGGAGCTCACTCCGTCATGCAGCACTCAGGTCTCAAACTGCTGACCTGCCAACCTTCCAGTCATCAAGTTTAGTGTCTTAACCACTAAGCCACCACAGTCCATTGTATACTGATATGTAATAGTTAAAGAGCATTTATTTGTTCAAATATTTTTAAAAAGTCAAATTAAATTGTTTCCTTAATCATTAATAGAAATACATTATTAAATATAACAAAATCATGTAGCATTATTAAAGATGGCTAGACACACCCATTTCCCCCTCACTTCATATTACCAAATTAAAAATGATGTGGCTCATAAATTTAATGAGGTTGACATTAAATGTTTAATGAATTTCCCCCTTCTAGGAAAGGATGCATTCATTGCTGAAGGTATATGAGCTACTTGGAGGTGAAGAAGACATTGTCAATCCTACTAATGAGCTCATCAAGGAAGGACACATCCTGAAGCTTTCTGCCAAGAATGGTACAACGCAAGACCGGTATCTAATCCTGGTGAGAAGAGGTGGTAGGACTTTGCTCCCTTCTCCTGTTTTTACCTGATCCAGCTCAGAAGAGGATGCTTCCACATCATATAACTTCACTTTCAACTCTTTTTTCTCCTTAGTTCAATGACCGGTTACTCTACTGTGTGCCAAAACTGCGTCTTATTGGCCAGAAGTTTGGTGTCCGTGCTCGTATAGATGTCGACGGGATGGAGGTAAAAGAGGAGGGGAGTTGTAGAACAAAGGAATCAGACAAATTCCAGCTCCTAGAAGACTTATAAACATTTGGGGACAGGCTAATTACAATTTGGGAACAGGTGGAAGGAACTGTTCCACATCAAGGTTAATTCCTGATTATTATTCTGCCCTATTTTCTTGGATGGGATAACTAAAGCAGTATGGTGTGTTTCCAGTAAATATTAATTACAGGCAGCATAATCAAGTTTGTAGCCTGGATCAGACATCCATGGCTACAGTTTGGACCAGTAGTGTCCTAAGCATAACAGTTTTAATTTTATTTCAGAAACTAAACAGAATTGGTCTTGATTAGTACAGGTTGGCCCCCATATCTACAGGGGATACCCTGAAAGATCTTCCATGGATACTGAAACTGTGGGAAGCAGCAAACCCTGTATTATAGCCTTCATATTTGCTGCAGGTGCCTCTGTCTATCTTTCAGGTCTCCTCAGGAAATTATTCCCCTGAAAACAAGCCATTCCTTCTCAATATTACATTGTAGATAGTGGCCTCTAGTGGTCAACTCTGGTAATGCACCTTGGAAACAAACGCACATACACACACACACAAAGTATTTCAGGTATTTTATTGTGTATTAAGTTTTTTATATGTGTGCAGCAGTAGGTGGAGCAGCTTTACAAATCGTTTTACTTATAGTTTGAGTTTGCAAGTTCTCTAAATATTATACAGTAATACCCCGGATAACGCAAGTACCGGATAGCGCTAAAACCGCATAACGTTACAAGATTTTCGGAAAAATCTTGTATTGAATAACGCGATTTTTAACGTTATCTGATACAGTCGTTCTTAGCAGCAGGGTGGCTGGAAAGCTGAATGGGGTTCTCTGTTCAGCTTTCCAGCCACCCTGTAGCTACGGAGGCAGGGGTGGGGAGGCTGGAAAGCTGACGGGGGACTCCCCCGTTGGCTTCCCCAGCCACCCCACAGCTGTGGAGGCAAGGGAGGGTGGCTAGGGAAGCCGACAGGGAGTCCCCGTCAGCTTCCCCAGCCACCCTGCTGTAGATCGGGTCCTCTGATCTCTCTGGAGCAGGCAGGGGACACGATCCAAGCTGTTTCTGGGCTTCCCCGACATCCTCAGCCAGTGCAGCAAGCCAGAATGTCAGAGTTCGAATCCCGACATTCTGGCTTGCTGCACTGGCTGAGGACGTCGGGGAAGCCCAGAAACAGCTTGGATCGGGTCTCCACACCTCCCTGGACCCGGCCGGGGGGGGGGGGGAGTCAGAGACCCCAAAATTGGGGGGAAAAGTGAACTTTTTTTTTTACCAATTTTGGGGTCTCTAACACCCCCCCCCCCCCGCCGGGTCCAGGGAGGTAGGGAGACCCGATCCAAGCTGTTTCTGGGCTTCCCCGACGTCCTCAGCCAGTGCAGCAAGCCAAAATGTCAGGGTTCGAATCCCGACATTCTGGCTTGCTGCAGCCTCAAAGAGGGTGGGGGAACTTCAAAATTAGCGTGCATCGGGTCTCCCGACCTCCCTAGAGCCGATGCGTGCTATTTTTGAAGTTCCCCCACCCTCTTTGAGGCTGCAACAAGCCAGAATGTCGGGATTCGAATCCTGACATTTTGGCTTGCTGCAGCCTCCAGGGAGGTGAGGGAACTTTGGTTAATGTTTAGTACTTCCAGTCAGCTTAGTTAAGTGGAATTGAGAACAAGAACCTCCCCCCCCCCCCGAAGTCGTCCCTGAATGTTATGTCTAGAAAGTAGTTGTGACAGCTGGAAAACCTCTAGGAGTAGCCATCTGAGAAGATAACTTTTCAAAGTTCAATAGGGTCTGACTTGATTGCACATGATGGATGCTTGTGATTATGTGCTTGATCCAAGAATGAGGTTGCATGGATGACCCAATCTTAAGTTATCTTTTTCTTTTTCCTGTGCAGTTGAAAGAGACCAGCAGCCTCAATGTACCCCGAACCTTCCTTGTATCAGGGAAGCAGCGTTCCCTAGAACTTCAGGCAAGGTACAACCGCTAAAACCCTCCTCCCTTGTCAATCTCCCTTTCTCGTTGTCAAAATAATTGCCTGCCCTTGGATGAAGTGGCTTAGATATCCCATTACGACTCCCTGCTGGTCCGTTTTCTTATCTTACCTGTCTTCTCATCTTTTAAATGGCACAGTTGGATGTGCTATAGATGGGTTGGACTACAGTTTCTATCATCCCCAGCCAACATGATGGTCCCTGGGATGACAAAGCCTCATTGCCCAAGGAGGAGCAATAATGGTTGGAGGGATGCCAATCTAGCTCCATACCACCATTCCCAGCCCAGGCCAAAATACTGACTGGGAACTGCAGGCCTTCCTGATGAAGCAATCTGTACTCAGGTATTCCACAAGAACATTCTAGAATCCTGCAATCTGGACAAATTATGTAGGTTGACATGATTTTCCAATGCCAAGTAACAAAATCTAGAGGGCCTCATGTTCCCCAGTGCCCAGATTTATTCTAAACACCTCCTCAGCAGGTCTCCTAGCATGTTCTATTTTTCTTTTTAGGACCGAAGAAGAAAAAAGAGACTGGATCCAGGTAACTGTTAATCTTTTTTTTTACCTGCTACATAATACTGCCTTTTACTTCCAGGGAGGTTGAAGGAAGTAGAGGACTCAGCTCTTTCTGTCCTGCACCTTCTGTCCCCTTTTCTAGTTGTTTGGGGAGATGGGGAGAAAAGAGACTTCTTCTCCTCAGCAGCCAAGAGGATGGGACTTTATTTATTTATTTATTTATTTTACAGATTTATATGCCGCCCTTCTCAAAGAGACTCAGGGCAGCTAACAAAAGCTTAAAAAGATACATAAAAAAATAATAAAGAATCCAATTTAAAAATTATTAAAATATTAAAACTAAACAAGTTAAAAGACTTTTTAAAATTCATACAATGAGAGAGAGGGAGGGGTCAAATGAGCCAACAAGCCGATGCAGCTGTCTGACCCAGACTTCTAATACCGTGCTTGCAGGATTAGCTTTCAAAGATCAGCCAGAAAAAAAGGGTGGTGGGTTTTACAAGACAGTTCACACCTTTTTCAGCCAGGAGTAATGAGCCGAGGATTACCATAACCTTAGGTGCTTCCAGATGAAGAACTCCTTATGCTTTCCTATTGGAAGCTAATGCATAGCTGTTCTTCCTTAGAATATTTAAAGAAAAGAGTCACCCAAAGCACTGGAAAAATACAGGAACAGCTACAAATGGAAGATGATACTGTCTAGGCTTTGTCCTCACACTAACATTTCATGTTTGAGGTTAGTAAGGAATTCCCTTTGCTCCCCAGTGGCTTACTGGCCCAAAGGTGAGATGGGACAGACAGACAGACACACACACACACACACACACACACCTTCAGTTCAAAAAGCACATTAAAAGCAATAAAACCTTTCTAAGTTTGGAAACCATGAAAGGGTTCCTCTATATTGGATGACTACAAGATTACAGATTATTCAGCAAACTCTGGAACTCACTTACAAAGCATTTCCCAGCATTATATCTTCTTCTACCCCTACCTCAGAACCCATGATGCTGGACCATCCATCCATCATGAATTATAGCCAGTCAGGGGCACTGTATGGAAATTAGGGGATGTCCCTCATGGCAGTGTCTCTGCTCGCATTTTTCTCAAGCTCCAAGAAAGCCCCTCCTTCCTTAGGAAGAAGCCCAACTTGTTACAGAGAACGGCACCGTCCTGATAACAACTGGGGCCCGTTCTCTAGGGAAAAGATGCTCTTTCTCTCTGCAAAGGCCTTGCTTCACAGACATGCCAAATCACCTCAAGAATGGTGTTGAACGAGGGCCTCATGGAATCCCCTCTTTCCTTGCCCTCAGCAGACCAGGGTGACCCCACTTTGAAACCAACTCTGAACCTTACAAGGCACAGTGACTGCAGAAGAAAAATCTCACCTGGGGCTGAGTCACTGTCCTAATATTTATTTATTTAAATTTGTTTATTTTAAATTTGTTTATCGCCCTCCTCCCCAAGGGGACCCAGGGCGATTCACAACACATCAGCATCGACAACAATTTAAAACCAGTTCAAAAAATTAAAAGTTTAAAAGAAACTTAAAAACCTATCATTAAAAACTAGGCGTTGTAGCTAGGAGGCACTGGGGGTAAATTTGTTCAAACCAGCCAGCCAGCTGGGGAAATTGATCCATCCATTCCCCAGACCTGACTTGCCAACCAGGTTTTCACTCCTTTCCTGAAGGACAGCAGCTCCGTCTGCAGGCGTAGTTCTATTGGGAGGAGGTTCCATAGGGCCGGAGCGGACACAGAGAAGGCCCTCCTTCTAGTGCCAGAGAGGTGCACCTCTCTGGCTGATGGCACAACCAGAGAGCCTCTTCAGTCCATGCTGGTGGGACGGACAGATGTCCTTGGGATGATGCGGTCTCTTAAGTATCCTGGTCCACTACCATATAGGGCTTTAAAGGTGATAACCAGCACCTTGAATTGCACCCGGAGGCAAACTGGGAGCCAGTGCAGCTCCCTCAGCAGCGGTGAGGCATGGGCATAACATGGGCCCGCATCCTAACACCACTCGTGCAGCCGCATTCTGGACCAGCTGTAGCCTCCGAATGGTCACCAAGGGCAGCCCCATGTAGAGCGCATTGCAATAATCAAGTCTGGAGGTGACTAAGGCATGTGTGACCATAAGCAAGGAGTCTCGGTCTAGGAACGGCCGTAGCTGGCGAATCACACCAAGTTGTGCAAATAGTGTGAATTGTGGTACAGTACTTGTAAGACAATGCTGAAGCAGACACTTCTAGCATGTATTTGGTGGAGCACGAGATGTGTGCAATTTCATCCATTCTTGTAAGACAGGGAGTATACAATGCTAAGAGGCAGGCTGGGTCAGAGAGGAGGGTGAAAAAAAATGAAGTGTTAATTGCCTTCTCCATCATCTCCCATTATTTGCCAGATAGGAACTGGAATGGGTTGATCCTGTGTTGGGCACAACAGTTTCCTAAGCTTGTCCATCTCTTGCTTACCCCACTGATGAAGGCTGGGATTCTGCTTCCCATTTTGCTTTGGAGATCTGTTTATCTGTGACCACAAATAACTATTGCTTCAACCATCAGGCGATACAGGCAACAATCCAGAAGCATGAGCAGACTTTAGAGATGTTCAAACAGCTGGTCAGTGAAGATGAAACACCACCCAATTCCCCAGTGAGTTAATTTTCTCTTCTTTTATCTCTATGTCTTTTTCTTTCTCTGTCTCTCCCACCTTCCTCTTCTTTGTTTGAGGTTAGGGGAAGACTGTGTCTCTGGTCAGATGAGCTAAATTGCTGCCACCTTATTTTTAAATTTTTGTCCAGACACAGCCTCATTCAGGCTTATTTCTCAGTCTGTGTGTTTGTACTTAAAAGAAAAAATGATAATGCAGCATCAGGATTCTGCATGATTGCTCTCTTTTTGCATGCAGGGCTGTGCTTTACAGAGAGGGGCAAAGGCAGTACAGGGAACTTCAGCACTTCTTCCCCTCTCCTGCTGAGCTATTGGAAATCTTACTCAGCTATTCTTGTGGCTTTGAAAGATTCACAAGTAATTGCTTACACATTTTAAGTGTCCCTGTGCTATAATAGGGGACTGCGGTGGCTTAGTGGTTAAAATGCTGAACTTGATGCCTGGAAGGTTGGCAGATCAGCAGCTCGAGACCCAAGTGCTGCAAGTAGATAAATAGGTATCGCTTCAGTGGGAAGGTAAACAGTGTTCCATGTACTCTGGCATTTAGCCATGCCTGCCACATGTCCCCAGAAATCTCTGCAAACGCAGACAGCATTGGTTCTTTGGCTATAAACAGAGATAAGCACTGAACTCTAGAGTCAGATACAACTGGTTTTCAAGCAAGGGAGACCTTTACCTTTTTTGTTGTTCAGTCGCACAGTCGAGTCCGACCCTTTGCGACCCCATGGACCACTGCAAACCAGGCTCCTCTGTCTGCACGCCAGACTCCATTACTTTTACCTATGCTATAATTAAAATGTGGACTGAATTATGCCCCAGCATTACATTTTGAAGCCTTTGAAGGTATTTTGATTATTGAGATTATATAGAGTATTCTCTCTTTGTCTGAACATTGTAGTTTCATTCAACGAGAAGGAAACATTGCTTCTTCTGGATATATCATTTGGTGTGTTCATTTATTTATCTATCAGACTGCTCATTGATCATTTATCATTCACTTGATTGATCAGTTTGATCCATTCCATCACCATTCAAGCTTCCTAACATCTTTTGCCTGCTCTCCTACCTACAGGGGTGTGAACTGGGCCGGCGAGCACCCACACCAATCCGAGAAAAAGAAGTGACCTTGTGTATGCAGTGCAAAGAATCCTTTAATGCCCTCACCAAGCGGAGACACCATTGCCGGGCTTGTGGCCATGTAAGGGTTTGAAATGAGACTCTGATGTTTTGCATTTCATCTTGCCACACAAGCACACACATGCTATTTGTTTTCATTTTAACGGCCTCTTTGGAAAGAGGGCTGGATACACAATTTACGCATGAATAACCCAGTGGTAGTCAGCATGTTAACTCTTGTTCAGAGTTGCTTTTCACCTTTCTCTGGGGAGACAGGTTTTTGAAAGCCTCCAGGGAACTGTTCCATCCTGGCTAATTCTGTGTTTGTTATGAAATCTTGAGAGAATCCTGGAGTGGTTTCCAGGCTAGGAGCCAAGCTCTCCAGAGCCTAGCGGACTTGGTAACTCTTCCTATCCGCGGCAAACATGGAAAGTTGTCAGGGTGATGGGCCTTGAAAAGAGAAGCAAGCTTTGAAACTGCTGACCCAAAGGCACATCTCCATCTATGGACTTTCAACGTTTGGGATCAGCATTCTGGAGGTACCCATTGAGACCTACACCTCTGGCAAGCAAGGCCATTCCAAGGCATTTAGATGTCTGGGTTGGGTTAGCCAATGGTAGCATTCCATACCTGAAGTGAATTGTGCAGAGCGTACAAGATTCATTGGCTAAGGTTGGTACCTTAGGCAGAAAATCCACCGAGTCTCACAGAGAGTCAAAATACAGTAATGAGAATTAAGCACCTAAGAGTTTGCTGTCCCTATTTAAGGCCTGTGGGTCTCTTGCTTCATTGCATTTATTTACCCATTCTAGGCCCTGCTGCCACTCCTTTAGGATGTTACTGCTGGGTCAGTCCAAGTAAGCAGGGGAAGGAAGGAAGGAAACCAATAGGGTCTGCATGCTTTATATCACTGGCTTTCCCAATGCAGTGCTCTTTGCATTTGTTGGCCTAGATCTCTCATAATTGCACAACTGGTGTAGACAGTGCTCTTGGGTGATGGGCTTTGTAGTCAAATATTTTTAATTAATTGATTGATTCAGTTCCGCAGCCACACCTGGACTTAATTGCGGTTGTGGTAGAGAGGATGTAGATTAACATTGGAATGGTATTCTGTATTGTATATTGTACATTGTTGAATTGATTATTTTCGTATTGGGTATTAGCTATTGATTATACTGTGATTTTATTGTTTATTCTGCACTGAGTATTGTTTATGGATTGTATTCTGATTATATTGTGTATATCTATATATATATCTATATATAAATATGCATGACTGTGAGCTGCCCTGAGTCGGATATCCTCTGATTGGACAGGATATAAATATAAAAAATAAATTAAATTTAAAATTTATATTGCCGCTCTCTCACCTTGGCCACTCCGGGTGGCTCACAAATATAAAAACATCATGCAACAATAAAATCACAAGAACCTTACTTAAAAACCATTAAAACTAGTAAAATATTTAAACTATCAAAATACCCTCCCCAACCACATTAGATTTAAAAACTGAAAGCCCAGGTGGCCCTCATATAAGCCAGCGCGGAGTGGCTACTGCACCGGCGGCACCCCACACCTGCTGTGCATGCTCTGCCTGGAGAGCACCCCAGGAGGGAGAAGGCTGTTTCCCCAACCCTAGAGATTGTGCCAGTGGACCCAAACAGAGAAACCATTAGGCAGTCGAGGGCAGTACTGGCAGGAAAGAAGAGGTGGACCTGTTGCAATTAGAATTGAGGAAGGACCCGTCAAGGAGCCTGCCCTGACAATGTTCAGCCCATTTTATGCTTTCACTAAACTGAAGCAGTGAAGTTTTCTGGGGATGTTCTGCTGTATAGGTAAATATGGGCTTTGGGCTACAATTCCCATAATTCTTCAGCTCATCAAGTCTAGGCATTGTAGTCCAAACAAATAAGTAGCTGACCAACCTAATAAAGCAGCAGTGCCCAAACTACAGCCCATGGGCCAGATCTGCGAGCCCCCCCCCCCCAATTCATTTGGCCAACGCCACCCTCATCGCTCCTTGAGGTGGAAGTAAAATGTGCCTGTATGAGAGCGTTTTACGTCAACTTCCAGGAATGACAGGGGCAGTGCAAGTTGGATGAAATGGCATCAGGGCCCGGATCTGGCCCATGGGCCGTAGTTTTGGCACCCCTGTAATAAAGGATTGCACACAGGCTAAATAAACTCTTCTCCCTGTGTATAATGACTTCCACTTTGCAGGGGGTTCTTTCCAAGGCAGACCTGCCAAGCCCCTCCTTCAGCTGTGCATGCACCCCTCGTATAAACAGGGCTTATAAATCCCCGACTGCCTCCCACCACCAAAACCGTCTCCCCCCGCTCATTTCAGGTTGTCTGTGGGAAATGTTCAGAGTTTCGGGCCCGCCTGGTCTACGACAACAACCGGCCCAACCGTGTCTGCACTGACTGCTACACAATGCTACAGGGCTCCCCTGCTAGTCCCACCCCACACCCCAATACACCTCAGCGCCGGAGATCCATTCTGGAGGTAAGATAAAAGTAAAGTGTTCTCTCTTCTTTAAAAACCCATGTCCTTCAGTGGGTGGCTTCCCAGTGGATTCCTCCTTTCTTTATTGTGCTGAGGCACTGGCAACATTTTCTGTTTGCATGTTCCTTTCAGTATTTCATTGGTGTTCCCCTTGGCACAAAGTTCTTCTTTAGGAAGGGAAAATGCCCATGGCCACTGGTCGTGTGTGTGTGATTACAGAGCTGGGCTGTAGAAGAGAAGAAAAGCTGCTTCTTCCATGTCTAGACCAGACATGAAACTGCCAAAATGAAGCCACCTTTAGGTGAATTCATTCTGCAGTTCCTTTCGCCTGACCTGGTGTGAGAAAGATTAGTCAGCAACACAAGGTTGCCATTGCCCAGGGTATGCCCAGTGGCAGTTCAGAAATACCACAATCTTCAAGGAGACTCTTTCTGCATACCCCCAGCAGAAAAGCTCCTTTTATGTTGTAGTTTTCAACTTCCAGTCAATCTTCGAAGGGCCATCCTGGACTAGAAGGCCATCTTTCTAGATAGTCCATTAAACCAGATGCTGACAGACCGGGTACAGCTGTGGAAGATACCCCAGCTCTGTTGCCTGAGGTGCTTCTAACTCAAGTAGTACTGGCAGTTGTTTTTTTAAATTCACACAAAACCAAAATGTGCTATATTACCAAGTTACTGTTGCTGATCCTGCGTGCTTTATTTGGTTGTAAATATTTTATCAACGAACCTGTTAAAAGATGCAAAGAGCTGGGGGAAATCGCACTGTCATAACTGCGTGCTACTTTAAGGATGGGGCGTGCAGCACATGACTTTTTTCTTTATATTCTTAAGTAAATGTGCACGTAAGACCCTAATTTAGATTGGAAGCAGCATAGGGAGGAGAGAGGCTTTAAAGTCTATACATCTGGATTTTATCTAGAGGTTTGCTGCATGAGGAATTAAACAAAACCACACATACACAAAACCCCGCAGCAGTTGGTGCCAGTTTCTAGATAAAAACAGATTTAGAGGGAGAAATTAAAACCTTCGCTCATCTGCACGTGCCAGTCCAGATCTGTTAGGGGCTATATGTGCTTGGAATAAAATAAAAATAGCTACATGTTACATTTTTAATGTCACATGTCGTTTGACCCTAAAGGCGAATTGTTTGTCATGCCCTTCCTCCCCCGGTCTTTCTTTTCCCTCATTCCTGCCCACTCCGTTGTGTTCTTTTTCATGTCACGTTTTGCATGTCTATTCCAACTAAGAGACACAGTCTCTTAAGCTTCCACATGTAGCCTTGTTTTAAATGCACTGTACTTTTTTATTGCTTCTACAAAATGAAGTTTGTGGCAAAATGAGTCAACTGTTGTTGTCCTAACTGAAGCGGATCAAAATCACCACAGCTGGCAACAGTGCTTGACTGACCTTTGATCTGCTGGAATTTTGTTCTTACTAGATGAACAAGCAATACAATTTTTGCACAGACACATCTCTAGTTACATATACAGTAAAAACCTTTAGTTACGTAAAAAGTCCATTCTGTACGCTTTTGCTTAAATCAGTTTTTATGTAATTTGAAGCAAATCCATAGGGAAAAATTTTTTCGTAACTCGAAGCAAACTCATAGGGAAATGAATTTTTTATGTAAATCGAAGCAAATGCATAGGAAATCATGTTACGTAAATGTATGTAAATTGGGACATTTATGTAAATCGGGACATGGTTTTAGCACAAAATCATTATGTAAATAGAATTTTATGTACAAAAAAAATACAAAAAAAAAGTAAGTCGGGGTTTTACTGTATGTTGATATGTTCTGCTTTTACCTTAGTTCTTCTTGAAAGTTTGGGATGGCACACCTGATATGTCCCCATTTTTTAATCCCAGTCCCAAGAATGAGGTTGTGCTGGAAGAGACTGCCATTATCTCAAAGTCATACAGTGACTTGGGTGGTTTATCAGGCATGGGAACTGAGGTCTCTCAAATCCTATCCTGGACCCAGGACCGTCTGGCCCTTGGAGGTTCTCTCAAGAGATCACACACACACACCCTTTCCCACCACCATCTTCCAGGACAGCAGAACATGAAATCTGTGCCATGAGCTCTACAGGGCAAAATACTTGGGAGAGCTCAAAGGTTCTCAGTCTTTGGTATATGCTTCCTTCACCCCCATGCTAGTTATGTAGGAGTCTCCAGGCTATTCACGGGAGAGCTAAATATAGATGTTTGTTTTAGACATTGTACTCCACATTTTCTTTTGCTCCAGAGAGGTTGTGGTCACCACCTTTTTATCCCTCTTACAGTCCGGTGATCTAGGGTTGTCTCCTCATCTGGCACCTGTACAGCCAAGGGAGAATTTGAGCCATTTGACACCATTATTTATATTATTTATTGGTTAGATGTCATAGTATCATAGAATCACTGGGTTGGAAGTACCTTTGAGGCCACTGAGTCCAACTTCCTACTCAGTGCAGGAATTTAAATCAAAGCAGATCTATCATGCCTTTCCTCCACTCATCTCAAGAGCAGCATTTGGGTGCCCTCCCATTTCCTGTTTTATTCTCAAAATATCCTTGCAAAGTAGCCAAGATGGCGAGAGAAAGAGAGAGAGAGAAAGAGAGTGGCCCTTGGCCATTTGGTAAGCTTGATGGCTCGAAGGAAGTGAACCCATCTGCCTTAGCCCTAGTTTCGGGCTGCAAACTGCCCCCCTGTTGATTCTCCTTTAGGGAATAGCTGTGGAGAGAATGGTTATTGTGGATAATTGTCAGGGGATCTTTTGACACTCCTTTCTCTGTTTCTGGCCCTCTCATAGAAACAGGCTTCTGTGGTGGCAGAGAACAGCGTGATCTGCAGCTTCTTGCACTACATGGAGAAGGGAGGGAAGGCCTGGCACAAAGGCTGGTTCGTCATCCCGGAAAATGAGCCGCTGGTGCTGTACATCTACGGAGCGCCTCAGGTACAGTCGCCTTAGCCCCTGACTCTTTCCCCAAGCACTTCTTGTCCCATGGGTTCATCTTCAAGGGAAAAGAAAAAGGGTGTGTGGCTTAAGTGGTTTTTAAAAGGATGAAAAAGAAATTTGCTAGTAGGCAGGTAAGGTTGTGTGAGGGGAAGAGGCCCTATCCTAACAGAACAGAAAGGCTGAGAGGGTTCACAGGTTAATTTGCATTTTGGCCCCCACATGCTGGGTCCTCATTTTAATGACCTCGGAAGGATGGGAGGCTGAGTCAACTTTGATCTCTTGTCAGGACTGAACTCACAACTTTTTGGTTGCAGTACAGCAGCTTAACCACTGCACTGCAAGTTTAAAGCTGCTGAAAATTGCTATGGGAAGTAATTTGAGATAGACTCATTCCCCCCCCCCCCCGTTGCTGTGCTGCATGTCAATATTAACAACTAAAGCAGGAGTTCTCAACCTTTTAAAGCTGGGGGTTGGGTCACACTCCCTCAGACAATTTTGGGGGCCAGACTGCCATTTTGCCCTCCCTCCACCACATGGCACTTCCTGGTGTGGAGACGGTGGGGGGCCACAAGAAATGGCGCCACAGGCCGCAGGTTGAGAATCCTTGAACTAAAGGGACAAGGTCCTCTGCTTGAATGTTCCTACACCTGGGGTATCCAAACTTTTTGGGCAGTGGGCCTGTCACATGGTTCAAGGGTGCAAAAGCTACAGCCTGGGGGCTGGATCCGGCCCCTAATGCCAATTAATCCGGCCCATGCCAACCTCATAACTCCCAGAACAGGGTTGTAGTGGAGGGGGGGGGGATATCTTCCTGAGTTAACAGCCCACCCCCCACCCCCCCACCCCATGATGCCAATGTTATATATGTGAGTGTGACATCGTTGTCCCTCCCTAAAAAAATTTGCCCCTCCTGGAAAAAAAATCACCTCCCCCACAAATCTAGCATCCTGGCTGCAGCTCTGCCCCAAAAGTGGATGTAAAATCCATATTGGCGCGTTTTACTTCTGCTTCTGGGAGCGACAAGGGTGGTGCGGAGTGGATGAATTGTCGTTGGGGACCGATTCCAGCCCCCAGATGGTAGTTTGAGGACCCCTGGCCTAGACAGAGTGGGATAGTCCATACTCACTACAGAATGAACAAAGAATACAGGGGTGGGATTGAGGGACAATGTTTAGCTGCTTGCTAAGCATTTAACATATGTCATTTCTGGAATTTCCCCACCCACCCGCCCGCCCCCAAAGAACTTTGTTTTAGTTATGTGGTCCAATGGCTGCATTTTGCCTGTCCTCATTATCATATAGTCTTCAAGTGCTTCCCCTTCTCCTAGAAGAGACCCCCCTCCCTTTCCTCAAGCTAAGAAAGAAGTGGGGAAGAACTGTTGGGGGTGGGGTCAGAACCATGTAAGTAAAGTTGTATCTTAACTTCCTGTCTCCCCTGTATGTCAAACTGTTACCAAAGGGCTGGTCCAATATGATGTCTGGTTAGGAAGTGTGTCAAAACACTTCCTTTTGGGCCAGAGAGTAAGGCAGGCAATTGACCCAGAAGAGTGGGTGCTCTCATCTGTATGTTTCTTGTGACCTGTGATCTGAAGCAGTCTCTCGTCCCCTCCTAGGATGTGAAGGCCCAGCGCTCGATGCCTCTGATTGGCTTTGAGGTGAGTCTCCCTGAGCCTGGTGAGCGGGTGGATCGTCGCCATGCCTTTCGGATCAGCCAAAGCCACCTGTGCTGGTATTTTAGTCCAGAAACAGAGGACCTCCGGCAACGATGGATGGAGGTGTTGAGCCGGGCTGGCCGTGGAGAAGAAGCCAAGGGGCCACCTTCCATCCAGGAGGCCGATGAAGAGATGGAAGCAGAAAGAACCTAGACATGGAGGCTGGGAGATTAGGAACCGCTCTGCCTCTACCCACCCTGGGGAACTCGGTCACAATTCTCTGACCCGTATACTTGAAACATTTTGTTCCTCTTGTTCCTCTCTCTTTTGCACTTTCTCCCTCTCCCTTTCCTCCTTTCTTTCAAAGCATCAGAATGGCCCACCTCCTGCCTCTCTTGTTACACAGGCTTGTCCTCAGACTCCAAGTTTTGTGCCATTCCCTGGCTGCAGAGAAGATCTGCATGCACTGAGGTTTGCTCTAGCAGTCCCAGCTGTAGCAAGTGGGAATCCAAACACTTTTCTCTCTTGCTTCCTTCTCTCCGTTACGCTACGCAGGGAGAAACTGATCCCAGAAGTTGGATTTATGCCCTCCAATACCCCTGACCTGATGGTTTACACTTGGACCAAGATCTGTTCTTCCAGACTCCACTGCTTTATTTAGCACTTCACTGAAAATATTTTATAACAGTGACTTGTAGGAAAGTTGTGGGAGAGCAAATGGGTATGGAAACAGCTTATTTTAGCAGAGGTGTGTGTGTGTTGTGTGTGTGTGTGTTTCCTCCCTCCTGAACATTCAGCTGCCTTCTGTGTTGTCCTCTTCCCCCTATTTGTGAGATTAAGTGGAATGTCATTGATCATTTCTTCACACCATTGGCCACTTTTCAGATAGTAAGGGGAGACCAGCCTTTCTCTATCTCCTGTTAGGACCCAAACCTCTTGCCTCCTGGAAGAAAATCAACATTAACCTCATGCAGACTATGAGACAAAAGGGCAGTTTTGGAGAAGAAGAAAAAGAGGCAAGATCCTCTTACAGAAAAGCCCACTCTTCTGCCAAAAGATATGGACCATGTTCATCAATTCCCACAACCCAATGGACACTCTTCATTCCTCTCTTGTTTTCTTGACTTCCAAGAGCACAGCCTATCCAAGATGTGTGTCATGCATTTCCCAAATTCACTGGACTGGCACAACACTGCAAACACTCATCGCATAATGTCCACTCTTCTAGTGGGTGGCTGGGGTTAAAAAAAAAGAATGGCAAATTATGCTCTTAGGTGCTTTCAAAATTTAAGAGAATGCGGCAAAATGGTGCAATCAATTAAATCAAATGATTAAGGAAAGGAACCCATACAGTAAGCCATCTGAATAACGGATCGGCTAACGGAAGTCTGGGAAGTCTGTCATCTTTCTATAAATAAGAGGAAACACAGCCATAGAGCAGGGGGTTAAAAAGTCCTAAAGCAGAGGTGCCAAAACTTTTCGGGATGTGGGCTGGTCACCTGGTTCCTCCCACTTGAAGCAGAAGTAAAACGTGCCCTGCAATCTGTTATGCAACAGGATGAGATCGATTTAACCTGCCATTTTCTCTGCTTAAACCAAGGGTGCCCAAACTACAGCCTGCAGGCCAGATCTGGGCCCCAACACCAATTCATCTGGCCTACGCCACCCTTGTCGTTCCTGGAAGTGGAAGTAAAATGCATCACATTTAACTTCCACTTCCGGGAGCGATGAGGGCAGCATAGACCGGATGAATTGGCGTCGGGGCCCAGATCTGGCCTGCAGGCTGTAGTGTGGGCACCCCTGTCCTAAAGGGAGCAGCCTGTTGTAGTTTCGCCTTCCGCTGCAAAAGAGGGATGTATGCTTGAGGTGGACAATGGAATGAGACTCTGCAAGCTAAATTCACAAGAGCTTCCCTGTACATTTAAGTCCCGTTCATTTCAGTATGAATTTTAAAACTTGTATTGGTGCATCACAGCAAAGTCTATCCCTTATAGCGGAACTGCTCAAACTTGTGGTCCACTGATGTTTTCTGCTCAAGTGGGCCAGAAAAAGCTGCATAATAGTCAGGAGCTTCTCTTCTTGACTGTTTCCTTGACCTCCCTTCCCCTTTTACTACAGCATTCAAAGCCATTGTAGCCAGAGCCAGGTTACAGGACAAGCTGACCACAGCTAGAGACAGTGATTTATAACAGCAGTGGAGTCTCCTAGTCTTCCTCTGGTATTTTTTCCAGTTAAAGGGGTCCTCAGAGGTTTTGCCAAGGGCCCATGAGCTCCATAATATAGTGGGTTTGATGGTGCTAAAGACAAAGAATGCAACTAAAATGAACTCTGTATAATGTTTATGCGTATATTTGATTTGTAGAATTGAGAACAATTTATCAATTGCTCTGCAGATGAGAAAGTATGAGAATCACTGCAGCACTGTGTGGGATAAATTACTTGGGAATGCCATTTGCAGGGTACGAGAGCAATTGCCATTCTCTACTTCTCTGTCCCTAACATCTGATGTCGTGTCCTTGCTGTACATCACCCAGTGGCAGGCTGGGGAACCTCTGGTTGGTTGGGTCAAATCCAGTCCTCCTAGGAACCCTGCTCTGCTACTGTAGGTTTCCTGTTAATGGTGCAGTAATGCACCCTTTGAGAGGATTGTCAATTTCTGGCCTTTTGTATGGGGTTTCTCTTTCTTGACAGGCTGAGATGCTTTTCCTAAGAGCATTAAGCTAAACTATGCCAATATTTTTGGTACCATCCTTTTGCTTTTCCCCCTGCCACTCCCTGCAATGCAATCCCTGAGAATTTATTTGAAACTAAATTTGGTCCTTAGGGTGATAAAAAGGGTCTCTGACTTGCTGTAACTAGCCATGGTTTGTTGCTTTACCTATATATTATCTAAAAGATAACCAAACAATCCAGAGTTTGGCACTTTACAGTGTTGATCCATCTAGTTTCTTCAGCACACTTAGAAGACAATGCCAATTCTTGCTGCTTCTGTCATTGCTTTTTCACATAATGATAGAATCCAAAGAGGCGTGTCAAGAGTCTGCATGGGAACTAGAATTTCTATTCGGACTTCAGCCATTGCATAAATGAGCAATAGCAGAGGAGGAGGACTGGTGCACTCTTCCAAATGTGTTGAGGAAACTGGATTCTAGGAATGTGCATTGTGGTTCTTCTTTCATGTCCAAGTCAGACTTTAAACTGCCAAAATGAAGCACTTTCTTAGCTTTGTTGTTGGCCAAAATTAAATCCTCATTAATACATGTTTCCGGTAGTAACTGGCAGACCAGCAAATGAGCTGGATTCTGTATCTTCACATTCACACAGCATGTTGTTGTCCATCCGCAGTCCCCACTGGAGCATGTTGGATTCTAGGAACATGCATTATGAAAATGTTCATGTTTGTTTTTAGATTCGATTAGGGTTTGCCTCTCTCCTTACTGCATTTTTCTTTTATTGGTCGATCTGTGTTAAACATTTCTTTTGGTTCATTCCATTTCTATTTACTGCCACTAGTAGTCAAAAAAACCCCAAGAACACTTAAAAACTACTCTAAAAAGCAGAAACGACAGGCAGCAGAAAAGTTATCCCATAAAAACACTTTTATAACTATTCCAGAAAAAAAAGACAAGGCAGGCAAAAGATAATCAATCCAAAAGCCCTGAAAAACTTTAAAGCTAGTCAAAAAATGCGAACAGGCAAGCTAACAGAATCAGTCTTCTCCAATACTAGGCATGTTGGATTTTTTTCAATGGGAACCCCACAAAGTGATCAGCCTTTCCAGATTTTAAGGTAGTTAAAGTTTGAGCACAATTGGAGCATGTGAACCCATGCCACTGGGCACTTAAAGTTACAAAAACTGTGTTTTTTGGGCTGACATGACGTTTTGGGGCCATATCTCCGGAAGTCCTCATTATTTTCTCATGATTTATGTCTCAAATTAAAGGCAATATTATTGTAATTAATTTATATTCTATATATATTTATTGCTACTTCTAGTTGAACCGAGCTATAACAGTTTCATCATCATTATATCATGATTTTCATGTAAATTTAGATTTAAGGAGACATTTTTTTGTTATTTTTACATCTAATTTCCGAAACCAATATTCGTTGTAATGTACATTATTATTATTATTATTATTATTATTAATTTTTTTCAGATTAAAATAAAAGAGTAAAACAATGGCTTCCACCTCCACCATAAGAAGCAGAACCAAAGATAAAATTTTCATTGTAGGCTATCCGGCTCACCAGATAACTGGTTGTAAATTGCGCTCTAAGCGTCAAATTTTGGCCACTTTGTTCTACAATTTGCGTTCTGTGAAATTGAATCTAAGAGATTCAGCAAGAATTACCATACAAGAAGTACTTGTTTTTTTGGGGAAGCTTGGATTCCTACAAAACATGTGAAAGATGCTATTAGTAAATTAGAGAAACTTCATGCAGAGTGGAGAAATGTACAAAAGGACCTGAATAAAAAATTGGAAGCTGCAAAGAACAAAATCAAAGAGTTCGCCTTAAAGATAGATGATATCTTTGATATCACCCATCAAGATGCCTTGGCCATGATGAAATCAGAAGAAGACAAGGAGTTTCTTTTGAAACAAAGGGATAAAGGTCGGCCAGGCTCTATGCTTGGAGTTGATCTGAAGTTAGCTCGAGCTGAAGAAAGAAAACTGCATCAAACACAGGAAGGTTCAAAGGGGCCTGTACAATTTTGGAACACATGTTGGGTAGAGAACTGCTTTACCCAGCTAGCCGCCACCATATTCTTGAAGTCATGTTGAGAGGTGTTTTCGAATGTAAGTTTGGATCAACAACTGGGCCTCAACCCGATATATTCAAAAGATTCCAAAATGCATGGGCGAAGCTCAACAAGAAACAAAATGACACGGGTATAAGCAACGAAATTGTGAAAAAATCTACTTTCTGAAGCAATTGCTAACATAACTGCAGATTTCAACACTAAACTCACGGAATCACAACCCAGAGACGATTACAGGGAGCTCCTACAATTGGTATTGGTGTTTGTAGGAGCACTGAATGGAACGGAAGTGGGATTTAAATCTCCAGGTGCCATCAGTCATGCCAGGTGGATGGCCAAGGCCATCTATTGTCTGAAGATATTCCTATTCCGCGGACAATTCAAACTGAGTGATGAAGAATACAGTGCTTTAGAAGCTGTCTGTATTTTTCTCGTTAGAGTGTATTGCAAAGCTTGGTTCAATGCCCACAAAACACACTCGGCTCCCAAGCAAGACTTTGATCTCTTGTGATGTTTGTTGGACTATCACGAGATTGACAAGGATATATCTGAGAGAGTTCTGGTGAAATTCTCAAACCATTTGTGGTATTTCAATGCAGAATTGGTAGCCCTCGTGTTCTTTGATCCTTCAATTTCAGACAAAGAAAAATCGAAAATAGCGAACAAAGTCCTCCTAACTCAGACCGAGACAGAAAATTCAAGAATTGTAAACCCCAAATTTCGAAGACACCAGTTGGAAGAACTGGTTAATGCAGGGTTATCTGGTTTAATTACCAAGGGTACCATGAATTTCTTTGAGCGTTTCCAGATTAACGCAGATTTTCTCAGAGAACCCCCCAGTAGCTGGCCTGAAAAAATACATTTTAAGGAAGGATTGGGGATTGTGAAGTCACTAAAGATCGTTAATGATGTGACAGAACGAGGAGTGGAATTAATTACAGACTTTAATAACCTTCTCACCAAAGATGAGCAGAAACAATATGTTTTACAAGTAGTACACATGCTGAAAGCTGTATCCTGATGTTTCAAAAAACACTTTGAGCAAACCTTTAGAATAGATTATTCATTATTGTATCCTTCTTAGAGATGGTAAACAATGTAATGTCACTCTTTTCTTATTTAAATACATTGAAATATGTAAAAAACAAAACATTCTGTCATTTTATTCCATCATAATTAATTTCATACTTTGAAAAATATAAAATAATTCTCATAAGTTCGTTAATAGAGGTTCCAAGTCAGGTTTTTGATGACAAAGGCTGCTATAGCTCGGTTCGACTAAAAGTAGCAACAAATATGAATAAAATAGAAATTACTTACAATATTGCCTATGATTTGAGACATAAATCATGAGAAAATAATGAGAAATTTAAGAGATATGGAACAAAGACATCGCAAGCCAGCCAAAAAAATGAGTTTTTTTGAAACTTTGAGCGCCCAGCGGCACAAGTTAACATGCTCCAATCGTGCTCAAACTTTGGCTATCGTAAAATCTGCAAAGACTGAATATTTTGTGGAGTTCCCGTTGACAAAATTCGGGAAATAATTTTCTCCCATTATCACTGTGGTCACCCTAGTGAACATGTTTACTGCAGCCACGGACGCATTTATGGTGGGGAACCACCAGTCTGAGGGACTATGACCCCGGCCCCCAACTTAAAAAGGTTGCCAACCCCTCAATTAATTGAACAACTAAAAAAACATTCACTTGAGGAAGTCTTGATGCTGGGAAAGGTGAAAGGCAAAAGGGGGTGGCAAAGAATGAGATGGCTAGATGGCATTGTTGACACAATGGGTGCAGAGCTGAGCTGGTTGAGGAAGATGGGAGGATGGGGTGCCTGTTGTCCACGGGTCGCAAAGGGTCGGACTCAACTGTGCCACTGAACAACAACAACAGCAACAATTTAACATATAAAGCACCCCTCCACCATAAACAAAGGGGAAAATAGAATTAAAAAACAAACAACTTCAATATAAAAAAAAAACCATATCCCCCAAGAACAGCAAGGAGAAAACCCCCAGAAAAAATTAATAAAGCCCTAAAGCTATTCAAGTATGCCAATAATTAATCTCCCCCCCCCCCCTTGATTTTTCTTTTTGAGCTAGTCATGCAAGCAGCACAATACAAAATGGCGCTGGCTGCAGGGCTATAGCACAATTCTTACAACAACTGAAACAAAAAGCCTTCTTCACTTGGTTCCAACCAATTTGGGCCCTTTTCACAGATTCAGATCTCCTGGATGTTCTAATTGGCTGAGCTTTCACAATGCTACTGGATAAAAAATGTCCAGGGAATTTGAAAGAGGAATGATAAAAGGGGGATGTAAGAGCACAAAACTTTTATGTACCCCTTTTATTTAAATCATGTTTTTAAGAGGATCTTCTCCAGAAATTGCCAAAATGCAAAAAAGAGCCTCTACATTTTTCATGTTTACATGAAAGGCTCATCCCTACTAGATTCATTAACACTTAAATAAGCTTTTATTTTTGTTCATCCTGACTGGTATGTTTACTTTTTGCATCCCTTTTATCAGTTCATTTTATTGCTAGGTAGCTAGAAATGTATGCTAGGAAAAAAGCAAGCTCTGGGGTTACTTGTCCCAACAAGCTAGAATTAATAAGCCAAGCACCAGTGGATGGCAGCCAGTTATGGTTTCTGGTTAACCATGGTTTGTTCACAGGGATGGGTTCAGACAGAACAAGCCAGATTTAGACAGCCTCGCTTAGTGTTACATACAGTTGCAGCCTCCAAGAGACAGCGTGCCTGACCTAAATTTGGACCCCCATTTAACTTGCACAGCTGAATAAAGTTCAGCAAATACAATGACTTCTTAGCTGACTGTGAATAGGGAAGCTGTGTTTTCATTAGCAGCTGCTTCTGAAGGTGGTCTCAAATGGGTTTTACCAAAAGGGGTCTTAATTATAAGGGACAAATGAAACCCAATGCATGCCCATATGTTATTTTCTGTTATTTCCCCTTGATGAAATGCACTTGAAAAGAGCAGAGTTGTTTTGAGTTTTATATTGATCCTTATTGGTCTATCAAGACTAATTATTAGTATTCCTCCATCCCTCTTTTGCTGGTACTGTTTCAACTTACAAATTTGTGCATGTATGAAAAGTCCAGGCCCCTTTTCTTGTTTTCTGTAGATTGCCTGATGGTGTTGTGGGTACGTACCAATTGCTTTCCTTTGACCCCCCCCCCCCCCGTGCCTCCTCCCCGTGGTGTAGAGCTAATGCATGTAACTTTTATATTAAAAAAAAAAGACTCAGTATCAAGGGATATAAAAAATCTTACCAAAATATTTTATTGTTATTCATGTACAGTGGCTGGCCACTACAGAGGTTAGGAAAAGGGCATTTCTATTGACAGAAGCGTCCTATCTCCACAACCAAGATGCGTGTATTGTTCATTTTACTTTCTAGGTCCATTGTTGTATTGTTTTCCAATGTCCATTATTTTTTAAATACAGGATTTTGGTTTGTTTTTTTGTTCTATTATACTCATGTCTTTCTTTTGAATAAGAATGAAAACATAATTTTTTTCTGTTCCTGGGGTGGGAAGGGAGGAAAGGGGTAAAGCTGACTTGGGTTTTTGTCTTCTAAGAGCCAACCTGTATGAACCTATTGAAAATACTGCTTCAGATAAGATAGAAGAGGAACAGGGCATGGAGGAAAGGCTTTTCCCTGGGATATAACCTACACCGCTCCTTGCAGCAATTTCATTCACACTCCACAAAGATAGCTCAAGGAGAAAACTGTCTCCACTTGATGAAGGAGCTGCTTTAAAGATGACAAGGCCCTTCCATCATTCAGCCTGGATCATGCTTGTTGAAGGAGAACTTCTGCCAAGTCCAAAGAAAAAATCCCAGGAGCAGGGAGGCATACGAACCAGGGTAAGCAGGCCCATGTGGTGAGCATGCCCAGTCTTGTAGAGACCTAAAACACTCCGCCAGTGAAGTTACTTCTTTCCATACTTCATGAAGGATTAATTACTCGGGCCTTTGATATAGCCATGGTTCAACTTCCCTGCGGCACTCCAAGCAAAAAATATACGGCGTTATTGCTTTTAGGCCTCATTTCTTTTTCTTCCTTACTAAGGTCCAACCATCATCTTCTGCATCCATTGCTGTGGAAGGAGGAGGGCTGGGTTGTGGTCCATTCATAGTCTGAGTGGTGCTGCACTCCATAACCTGGTTGAGAAAGAGATGAGCAAACATTAGGGACCGGCCTGGTTCTGAAAACAAGGGTGTCAGAGGCGGGGACCCTTTTGTGTCTCCTGACTCATTCCCTGTCAGTTCCACTACAACTGCGTAACAAAATGGTGGGCAATTAAAAAAAAACATGGACTCCCACCAAATGAAACAAGCCACTTAAAAACAAGATTTTCACTTGCTTTAAGTGGTTTGGGTCTTGCCACCAAAGAAGAATCTTGGGGGTGGGGTGGAGTGTATGGAGCCCATAAGGCATAAAGTTGACACCTTTGTCTTAATGATTTAAACTACAAGAACATGTACAGTTTCAGCTTCTATTTTTTAAAAAGTTCTAGCATAAAAAGAATTTTGAATCCACCCTTATTTACTAATGTTAAGGAAGTGGTCCTTAGCAGGCAAGTTTTAACCGAAGTCTACAATCAGCAAAATGCCTGAAGAATCATGACTATCCACAAAACTTCAGTTTATAAGACTGTATTAACAACCAGTTTACCAGAAATACAGGCAAAAGGCTTCAGCCACTAGCAATGGTTCTGAACCATTAAGTCTAGTTTGTCCTCCTTTCATGACATTCAGCTACGTTTCACTTCTCATCCCCAACTACCCCAACTGGGAACACATCCTGAGCAAAATCTGCAGCTTAGGGAACCCAGCTGGCACAGAGACAGATGCTATATTTTCTTTTAAAAAGCTCTGTCTTTGCAATACCTCTTCTTCAGGCTGCTCTTCCTCCTCACTGCTGCTTGCTTCCGCTGGTTGGGATTTTGCTGCTGCCATCTTTGCTTCTTGCTTCTTCTGAGCAAGGCCTACAATGGCTTCCTGGACCGCTGCTCTGTCTCCTCGCTGGCACTGGCTGAAGAACAAGCACAGTTGCTGGCTTACCTACCAGAGGGGGAAGAAAGACAGATCCTTTTTTCTCCCGGCAACAAGGACTGGAACTTTTCCCAGGCCAAGCCCTCTGGCATTAACACAATATCTTTATTCTGTCCTCCTTAGTCTACACACAGACCCAAACCAAAACCAGACCCTCATAAGTCTTCAAAGTATCTCTGTGTGTTTAACTGCTGAAGAGTGTAGACAGAAGGGTATTTAGTAAAAGCAGAACAAAAATCAACATAGCTGGAGGTGGGCTGGGGACAGAAGAATGCCATTAAAATGGCCACATCTGGGCAAAGCCAAGAAGACCAGCTGCCAAGTTTGCTTGATCAATGCAATTCATAACTGAATGGACTGAATCTGGGTCAGGAACAGGATTTGAGAAGGTTGTGTGTTCTGGAACAGTGCTTCCAAGACACCCCCAACAGCATAGCCGCACTGGCTGCTGGGAACTGTAATACAAAAGAAATAACATTTCCAAGCTCTGACCAGTATTCTGGGGTGTGTGTGAGCCGATCTGAGCCAAATCATACTGCTCTCAGGGAAAGTCACAAAGTCCTGACATCCATCTTTACTCATTATGATAGAAAGGCTTCTCTCAATCAGACGAAGTGGGAACCGAACCGCCATCCAGATATTGCTGTGCTACAATCGCCATCAGCACAAGCCAGCCCTAAGTACTGGTGGAAGATATAATGACAGGAAACACAAATACTTCCCATTCATGTCTGATGAAGTGGATTTGGTCCACGAACACTCACATTTAAATACAGCAGTTACATTTTTAAGGTGCCACAACATTTTGTGTTTTTTTTTTTTTTTTGCTGTCTTGTTTACTCTCTGATAAGCTTACACAGACTAACACGGCTACCACTTCAAACATTCCCATCCCTAGTATTTAGGTTATCTTTTGGCTAAAAATAGGGGCTACCTGGGGGGATAGGCTTCCCACCAAATTAAGCTACTGGGGTGGTGGTAATTCTAAGTAGGGGGTGGAAGGCTTGTAGCTAGCTGTCCCTCTTCTTTAATAATAATTCAATATTTTTTAAAGAATGAGAGTCATAAGGTCAAAATGATTGTCACCAATTACTACCTGATATTTGAATTAAAGCATATTATTACAACACAGAATCTGGAAAATCAGAGTCCTGCTATAACGTTATCCTAACGTCACCAAATGGAAATGTAATTAATAACCTTCTTAAGTCTTCCATGAAGCAGAACTGTTAAATGGCTACATAAGCTATGTTGGTGTTCCTTAATTATATTTAAAATTAAAGCTTTGTAATTTAAACAGGTCAACTGTTAATATGTAAGATCTATTGTAATGAATATTATTTATTCAGTTTTATCTCATGCTTGGAGCAAGTGTGTCCTCTTCTTTGTTATTTTATTATCGCATCAATTTTGTGAAGAAAATGGTGTTGAAAAATTCTAACCGACTCTAGGTAACAAGCTAGATTTTGCAGCTGACCAGAGATTGGAATCTGCCTCCTCTAGAGTCCAGCCCAGCGTTTCCCAACCTTTGGTTTTTGGACTTCAGTTCCCAGAAGTCTACATCAATCCCCCAAAGCACTGATCAGCCAATGTACTGACTTAGGCTTCTGGGAATTGAAGTCCAAAAGCCAAAGGTTGTGAAACATTGCTCTAGTCTTCACATTACATTACTTTTCAACAGACCAGATACAACTGACCCTAGTTTTAAAAAAACCAAGGTATCCAATGGGATTAGAATGTATTGCCCTGTGATAAATGACACAGATCCTCCTTCTTTTGGTTGCACTCTAATCTCTATACTGGAAAGAATGAGCATTCAGAAACACTGGGGTTGTGCAACTGGACCTGACTTTTGATCTGCAATATCTCAAGTGGAAGAACATTGCCCCACAGTGGTGAATTGCAATCAAGTCTTGGAGGAAAATAAAAACTGATCATAATATGTAAGGCTGGGTTTTATCAGAGAGGAAAGAGCAGGACAAGAGGGGGAGGTGTGACCAGAAAAGAAACTATTTCATAAAAGGGCAGAATAATTTTATCTAAGCCTCGAAGAACTCAACATATAAGGAACATAAATTCAATCCTCCAGTACAATCCTAATCAGGAATCTGCTTGCTGTAACTGCACTGCAGGTTACAGATTCTAGTTTCCGCTATTGCTCTGAATGCATCTATGCTAGTGCATTCCTAAGAATTCCAAGTTTAGCTCTTTATTTTTTTAAAAAAAATTATTCTGTTCCTACTTGCATATGTGTAATGTGCTGTTTATTTAACCTGCAGGAAAAACAGACTAATCTGTATTATGTTTTGGTTTTGCCTTGCTCCGTACTCCAGATCTTCCTTATGGGGAAAGAATCAGTGAATGGTTTATTTCATACCGAAAGGGGAGGTAACAATGAATTATTTCAACTCAAACCGGCTAACTCTTCTCAGGCTTTATTTATAATATACTCTCTTGCCTGATCTTGCTCTCTGCCTTGTAACACACTATATGACTGATTATATATGGGCTTGCTTATGAGATGCTCATATGATAATGCCTTGCCTTGTTGATTGAACGGGGCAGAGTCTTGTGCCCTGTTAAAAATGGTAGGCTGATCTCCTTGGCTACAACCTCCAGGGGAAACAAAAGAGTATAAATAATGTTGCAGCGTGGTAAGATGAACAGACTTAAGACATAAACTGACTGGTTCCACTTGAATCAAGATAAGAGCAAGTGAAGATCATTCCTCTCTGTCAGCTTCAGAAAGAAATGTGTTGTGCACAAGAGCCTAATGCAAGGATGAAGGTGTATATCATCTAGAGCAGGGGTTCTCAACCTTACAGCATCACAGGCCAGACAACTCCCCCTCTGACCATGCCATAGGCTGGACAAAATGGCAGTGGGCACACATGCACTTCCAGGGACGTCACTTCAGGCTGGATGGAACGGTGTCGAGCCAGTGCCGGCCTGCAGGTTACAAACCCCTGATCTAGAGGGCCATATGTCCCCAACCTCCTACAGCAGACAAAAAGAAGTTGTTTCTTTTGGAAGTAGGAAGGCAAGCTTGTGTGACAAAAATGTCTCCTCTAGACAAAAGCATTTCTCAAATGTACAAAACCAGAGACAGAAGATTCTATTCTAGCATTCTCCCAAACATATTCATTTTAAACATACATACTAATTGGGAGGATTTTGTACCAAGAAGCACACAGTCATCACAGAAGCCCACCAATGAAATTCAAAATGTTACATTCTCATTGTTTGCTTGGGAGAAATGAATCAACAGTGTAATCTAGACACCAGCTTAACAGATCCTTGCATAAGAAGATGGTGAAATCGAGGAAATATAGGAAGCCCATGAATAGTAAGTAAAGATCTGGCTCCATTAAGCTTCCCCAAATGACACAGCCTAGAAAGTGACTGGTATAATTTCTACATGTTATGTTTCCCTGTGGCACTGGAAATCTGGTGTTTGTGAAAAGAAGAAAGGGTTGGATTTAGGCTCTCCTTTGTGATCTAGCACATGAGGTACCTGAGGCAAGCTTCCATCTTCAACCATTGTGTTAAATTCATTGTTCATCAACTCAGCAAGAAAATCCTCTATTTCCTCTGGTTCCAGGTCAGCTGAGAGAAAGAGAGCAGAGAGTCAAATATTATGAATTAAAAGGAAGGTATCAAATGCCAATGACCAGGATTTCCCCATGCGTGCCACAAAACAGAGTTTTTAGTGTTCCAAATTTCTTTGCCTACTGTGCCCATCACTTTGAACCAGCAGAGCTGATAATATGGAACTTGTAGGAGTTTAGTCCAGTCTGGTGGGCCAACAATTCCCCACTTCTGCCATAAAAGAAGGAAATTTGGGTCTCGGGCCATGCCATAATCCACTTCAATTTACTGAACCACCTTTCTTTCTCCTGATGATATAGGCCACAATTCTAAATCTCAGCCTCTCTGCTGTAATCCTTACACACCACTTACTTTCCAGATCAGAATAAAAGAGTAATCTACGACATGGCCTCTAAATAAACAATGCATCCCTCCAGGAAATCCACTAAGCAGTGCTTTTGGTTTGCATGCTTTGAGCTTCCAAAATGGTAACAAACAGGAGAAGTAACAGCCCTCCTTCCTCTCCTGCATGTTGTGCCATTTGTCTCCACTCTGGGTTTTTTTTGTAAGTGTCCAGTTTTTTTGGACACAGCAAGATTCATAATGATATGGAAGATCTACAATTAGAATAACACTGAACAAACAGGTTGTTATCGAAGGCACCATAAGATCCTGAACACGTAGATCACATATCTTTTCGGCTGCTAAGCAGCATCAGGCCTAGTCAACACTTAGATGAAAGAAAACCAGAGAACACCAGGAATCTCCACCTAAGATTTCTGCTGAAAGCTTGGACAGCTATTTTTATCAGAGTTAATAGTATTGGATTGAATGTTCATGAGTAGCTCAGCATGATACCCCATTCTTGAGTAACAAACTCTGCTGTCACTGATTCTAGGATAGGACACGAGACCAACTCTCTCTCTCTCTCTCTCTCTCTCTCTCACACACACACACACACACACACACACACACACCACACACAGACAGAGGGGTGCCCATGGTGAACAAAGGTCAGGAGAAACAACACAACTAAGGATGTACTTGTATCCAAGACCATATCATTGTCATTATTTTAGATACATGCATACAATAAAGAAGAAACAGACTTTACAAGTTAGCAATCTGTCTCATTTGCCTACTTTGGTTTCTCACCATTGCTTTGGAAGTACTGTTCCACAGCCCCCACCATCCATTCAGCTTTCTCTTGACTGTATGCCCCTCCAAAGCCATTGTCAACAGCAATCTGCAACAGAAAGAAGGCACGGCTTTATTCAAAAAAGTAACTGGGCAGTTTCGTTGCAAACAGGAAAATTCTAACTAGTACAATGATAGAAACATTTAGTGGCGGAACTAGTAGGACAATACAGTAGAGTAAAACCTTGCATAAAGAGTGCCTCGCTTAAAGAGCAGAATTTTCTCTGAATGTTCGCTTTGCTTAACAAATAAAACCAACCAAAAACTCGCTTAACAAATAAATCAGGGTTCGCAATTCCCCCCCCCCCACACACACAATTGGTCACCTACAATGGTTTTTTGCTTAAAGAGCAAACTCACTTAAAGAGGAATCCTGTGGAATGCATTATGCTCTTTAAGCGAGATACATCTGTACTTTATTTAAACTCAAAATGCATTTCTTTCAATCCAGAGCTGAATTCTAAAAATATACCTCTTGTTCAGATTTTCTACTTGATTTCAGAAGTTAAACTGGTGAATTGCTACTGCATTCTTTAATGCTGCCTGTATTATGGCTTAATAGGTACCTACTGTGAGCAACCATGTTACTACCAAGTCACTATCTAACATCCACAATCCTTGCAGTACAGGTCATCCCCCATATCCATGGTTTCAATTATCCATGAGTCCAAAAATAATAAGTGAAAAATCTCTGAAATGCATCTTCGTTCGTGTCTAGTGGTTTGATCTGGTGTGAGAAAGATTAGCTGGCAAATAAAAAGGTTACCATTGTCTGATTGTGGCTCAAAAATGTAAAAAAAATCTACAATCTTCTAGCAGGATCTTTCTATGAAGAAATACATAATTCATATATATTTCCAAAGTGCATTACCAAAAACTACTTACCACTTGAGGTCACTATTTACAATTACTGTACAGTACTGTATAACATTGAGAAGAAATAAATTGTGTTTCAAGAGGATATATTTCTATTTCTGGTGCTTCTGGGTTGAAAGGATTAGCCTGTGAAAAAATTCCATTGTTGGTGATAACTCTCCATTTTCCAGGGGACACTTGATCGTTGAAGTAGCAATCTTTGGGGCGGCTCCTTTCATGTCCCACCAAAGCAGAGACTGAAATCAAGGCATAGTTTCCTCACAACTTCTGTCCCTCTAAACCAGGGATCTGCAAACTTGGCTCTCCAGATGTTCTTGGACTTCAATTCCCAGAAGTCCTGATCAGCAGGCATACTGACTTGGGCTTCTCGTAACTGAAGTCCAAGAACACCTGGAGAGCCAAGTTTGCAGATCCCTGCTCTAAACAACCAGCCCCCACAGACCGCCTTAGAACTATGGAAGGCGAGCAAGGAGCTACCAGATAACTGGGGAGAACCACATGACCCTCTACCACCTGTCCAAGAACAACCATGGCCTGTGGGGAAAGCTTTAAACAGACTGCACATAGGGGTAGGAAGATTAAGGGCTAATCTGAGAAAGTGGGGTTTCCCTGTAGACGACAGCCTGTGTGAATGCAAAGAGTTACAAACTATCTCCCATATGATACAAAAATGCACACGATGCCCCTCAAAGTGCACTGAGGAGGGGAGGACCTTATGTTGGCAAGAGGAAATGCTGTTGATGTGGCCCGATATTGGGCAGATGTCACCTAGCCCTTTTGAATTCTATTTTGTTTTTAGATGTGTTAATTTTAGCTTTGTATTTTATTAAAGAAGACGGAGGATCTATTTCCTGGTTGTACGGAAAGATCAACAAAGTCAATTTTATTTTTATCCCACCCCAGCTTGCATGCTGGAATACAGGATTTTTGCTGCTTTCATAAAAATGAGGGCTGCAGCTTTTCAGCTAAGTCTGCCCGAGACTTCGATATTATTATCACCCCACCTGCCACCTGGAGAAAGGCACCATTTGGCTGACTCTCGTGCCAAAAGTGGCCACGATGGCTTTTATCTCGCCGCTGCCCTCTGATCCGGTCCCGCTGCTCTCCCTGACCCCCTTCCCCTCCACCTTCCCCTCCACCAACTCCCTCCCGTATACCTGCAACACAGGCCAGCTGCCCAGCACGGCTTCCACTCCTTGGTGGAAGAGGCCACGTGCTCCCTCCTTCGGCGCCGCCATGACAAGGCGGCCAAGTCAACCGCAGAAGTTATCGATGAGCGGCAGGAATGATCCTGGGAGGAGGGGGGAAATGGGAGGCAGGCAGAACAAAGCGCGCGCAGAGTCAAGGATATCCGCTCTTATCTTCACAGGACAGGGAGCGAAAACACGGGGAAAGAGGGGGGAGTGCGTGCCGAAGGCTGGATTCGCCTTCTGGCCCATAGGGAATGTTCTAGGTCCGTGATGGCGAACCTTGGCACTCCATATGTTCTTGGACTTCGTTCAGTTCCCAGAAGCCCGAGCCCCCGTGAATCCACACAAATTGTTGTTGTTGTTGTTGTTGTTGTTGTTGTTGTTGTTGTTGTTGTTAGACTTGTATGCCGCCCCACTCACCAAGCGACTCTGGGCGGCTAACAAAGTTACAAAGTATGCAATAACAAAAAACAATACAGTATATCACAGTTACAAGATATGGCATCACAAAAAAAAATTCAAAGGCATTTCAAAGCATCGAATGGGTTTGCTGCGATTCATCTGGCTCATCGCTCCAGGAAGCGGAAGTAAAACACACCTGTATGGCATCCAGGAGTGATAAGGGTGGCGTGGTGCCGGCCGGATGAATCACAGCAAACCCATTCGTATGGATTCACGGGGGCGTGGGCTTCTGGGAATTGAAGTCCAAGAACATCTGGAGTGCCAGTGTTCGGCATCACAGTTCTAAGTGTAGCCCAAGCATGTCCAAATTAATGGAAGGCTTAAAATGCAGGATTACAATACTGGATTACAATACAGTGTTTGAACAATTAGATAAGTACATATAAGCACAATCCATATACAGTAATGTATGCACTCAGTTACATAATCCATATAATATATGCAAATCCATATAATATATGCATTTATGAGGTCATGAGTCCACAAAAATTAACTAGATAACAAGTCACTGTTGACTTTCAAACACCCCTCTTGTAAATACCCTGCAAGAGGTGAGTTTCCTGTTGGCCATGCCCCATGGGTATGGCTAGGAATGTCACCCTATTGATAAGAGGCAACAGCCATAGTCTTTTGTGAAGAACTGGCAACTGACCACAGTCTGGAATTCATTTTAGGATTCTCTCAGAGTCCTTGGTTGGTCCATGCCATGGCTCTCTTGCTCTGGCCAGAGGGCCAGTTTGTTTGTCAGACTGTTGCTACTGTATTTTAAAACATTATTCTTTCCAGCTTTCGCTGTTTGACATAGCAGGCATATTTGACCTTAATTGGTTAATATGGAAGCCTTCCTCCCACATGTTACATTGAATCTGTTTGAAGTACGGTAGCAGGCAGTTACTCTGCTTCTTGCACTTGGTCACCACTGGGGGACCTCTAATGCGGAGGTTTTTGATCCTCCTACCCGCCTGAGTTTCAGAAGGTGGGATGTTGCCGGGAGCCTGGGACAGGGATTTGGTAACGTGTGTGCTCGTGTGAAAGAATATGTGTGCTGCGTGTGCACTTCAAGTGAAGAGGGGGAGAGGCAGGACAATCTAATCATGGTTAGATTGGGGAAGTTCTTTATTGCTGACAACCAAAAATGGAGTTTCTTATTCATGTACCATGCCTTCTTACAACATCCATCCTGCTATGGAGCAGCGTTATGGACACGCCAGACCAAGGGGAGGGGAAAAGGGCGACATTGGTGGAAGCGAAGGCGTGGGCCAGATGGAATGGCACCACAGGCCAGATCCAGCCCATGGCATGGGCCATAGGTTGAGAATCCCTGGTCTAGCTAGCTAATTTCTCAGTTGGCCATCTGGTGACATCAAAATTACAATCATTTTCTATCAGTCAGTCTCAGGCTAATTTCTGTTGTGATGTTTAGTTCTACTTTTATTTATACTTTTGATTTGTAATCATCAATGATAAATTATTGGCACATCTTATTTTGGTGTGAGATGCTTGGATAGTTGCAGAAGAACTTTCAGTTTTTTCTTCAGTATCTGCCCAACTGCCAACAATTTTTATTGTATTTTCTAGAGGACAATGGGCCAGACTCTAAAAAAATGGACACCAGAGTAAATTTTATTTAAATAATTATTAAATCTCTGCTCTTTAAAAAAATGATTATTTAAAGACTAATTTTACTAATCAGATTTCCTCCTCCTTAAAAGCATACTTTTGTCTGCTGTAAGTGAAACATATTTTTTATATTCTCCTCACCTAGATTGGTTCTACCTACAGTTATCCTCTGTTCATTGATTCTTGTAGTGTCTGAAAGTGCATTTTTTTCAGAGACAGAGGTAAAGGATTGACTTTGTCAATGCAGGTCTGTAGCCAGGATTCTAGATGGGGGGCAATATTTTTTCAGGAGGGGCAACAATCCAGTGATGGGCATCAGCAGGTTCGCACCAGGTCGCCAGAACCAGTATTTATTTATTTATTTATTTATTTGCTCAAAATTTTATGCCCCCCTCCTCACAAGGACTCAGGACAGCTAACAGACTTTAAAAACACTTAAAACACAATAAAAACACAATATAAAATTCAAGATTAAAAATTAGAGATTAAAAGAGATTAAAGATATATTTTTAAAAAACATACACACACACAGAGGGAGGGGTCAGATGAGCCAACAGACTGAAGCAACCATCTGGCCCATATATCCCATACATGCCCCACAAGCCAGGTCTTAACCCCCCTCCTAAAGGGCAGCAGGTCCGTCTGGAGATGCAACTCACTTGGCAGGAGGTTCCATAGGGCTGGAGCAGACACAGAGAAGCCCCTCCTTCTAGTGCTAGACAGGTGTGCCTCTCTAGCTGAAGGTACAACCAGAGAGCCTCTTCAGTCCACTCTGGTGGGACAGACAGATGTCCTTAGAGCGATGCAGTCTCTTAAGTATCCTGGCCCAGTACCATATAGGACTTTAAAGGTAATAACCAGCACCTTGAATTGCACCGGGAGGCACACTGGCAACCAGTGCAGCTCCCGGAGCAATGGTGAGGCGTGTGCCTACCGCCCACACCCCATTACCACCCAGGCAGCTGCATTGTGTACCAGTCCAAATGGTCACCAAGGGTAGCTCCATGTAGAGTGCAGAAATTCTGGCTGCCCCCCCCATTCATGTTTTGAATAAAGTAGTCCTAATTCAGATGCAACACAGGGCTTCCCCCCTGGCCATGCCCACCATACTATGCCCCCAGTGTGGTAGTATTTTTTTTGAGCCCACCACTGCAACAATCTCTCTCTTTCACTCACTCACTGACTCATACATACACACACAATTGGAACTTTGCCCAGGGTAGGGGGCAGGCTTTTTTTTTGGGGGGGGGGTGGTAGGGGGGCTTTTCCAGTTTTCACTGTTTGACATAGTAGGCATATTTGACCCCTGGTCACCCCCGGCTATGGCCCTGTGTCAATGCAAAGTGGCAAAGAGCTAGTGGCTGGTGGTTAACACTCTGAAGGAATCAGCACCACTCAAAGAATTATGGAAAGTAATTTTAATAACCTCTCCTTCTCTTCTTTTTCAAGAATTTACAAAATTATACTGTGTCAAGAAGAAAGAAGTGAGTCCCTGGAATAACTAGTCAGAATTAACACATGGAACTGATAACTTCTGTTATTCTCATCTTTGTATATTGCTGCAAATAATTATGTTTCTTTGGATGTACAAAACTAGTTTGAGAATTGAAAATGTTTCTGATGATAGCAACCAAAGAAGAAATCAGCAGGAAAAAATTCTAACATAAGATGGATTGGCTAAATAAAGAAACATCTGAGCAAGCTGTTGGAAGCTGTTAATTCATCAAGTAGCTTGCTACACATAAGGGGTCGTTCAAATACCATGTGACCATTTTAGGGGGGAGGGGGTCAACCAAAAATCACAGGGGGGAGGGGATTTGGTGAGAAGTCATGTGACTCCAAAATTATTATTTGCTTTCCGAGTCCAGCTGGCCATAGATCTATCTTCAAACCATGTGAATGGGGGGGGGGGTCGGTCAAAGGTCACAGAAAGTCACAGAGGGTGTGTGTGGGATGTGTGTCAAAAAGTGGCCCATTTTAGGTCACGTGGTATTTGAAAGAGCCCTAACGATAACAACAGATTGATACTATAGGAAAAAGAAAGTCAATTTAAATAATCCACATGGAGGACTGTGGAACTCTACAAATGTGAGGCTCCCTTTAAAAAAACCAAACTCTGATAGCCACAGATTTTAAATCAGAAATATTTTTTAAAAATCTGGTTTTGACTTCAAGGTGGCAACCCTTGAAAAAAGAATTTTCAAGACACATTTCAGTGGAGAAAAACAAAGATGAACACAAATTCATCTATATAGAGCAGGGGGCCCTCCAACCTGTGGTGTGTGGGTCTTATGATCCCAAAGCTATTTCTTTGTAGGCCTCCACTCTGGTTGATTACTGCCATCACCTTCAAGGGATTTCCACTCAGACCCACACTGTTCTTCCTGTCTCCAGCAGCACCACTTACCTGCTGTTTTTCCTGCCCTTTTCTTACAAAAAATTACAATAACAAAATGGCTTCTTTTGATCTCTATGGTTCCTTCTGCCATCAGCAGAGCTCGGGTACCATTAACATTTCTTCATTGATCTCAAAATACCTACTTATGTTTAAATCAGTAGGCTAATAATTTTCTTACTTTGATTTAAGATGTAGCCCTCTTTAGGCATTGGGCATTCTAATGCCCCCCCCCCCGCATGTCCCACAAAGTTGGGAGCCACTGGTCTAAATGTAATTTAATTACATATTGGTTGTATAGGAACAAAGGATTTTAATTTCACTGCATGTATCAATCAAATTGTCTACTCTACCATCACCTAAATTCATCTTGTTTATGAGCATTGTTTTGGCAGTTTTCATTTCCTGTAAGTTTTGCATTTCCCTCCCAGTCATTTTAATTATCATCATAATTGACTGCAACTCGTATCCAAGAATGCATTTTTCCTGAAGAAGGAAAAAAGTCATTGGTGTGAATTTGTTTAAGGTGGATCCCAGCTTGCAATGAAGTGACACACTTTAATTATAATCCCTTGTTTATAGAATGTAAACTGTCCCTTTCTCCTTCTTATATTTGGATTGCATAATGACTTTTCATCACCATGCATGTGGTGAATCTCCTTACCTATAACATGTCCTTGCTACCTCCCAATGATTGCTTGTTGAATGACTAACGCTAACATCTGCAAATGTCTGCAAACACAGACAGCGCTGGCTCTTTTGGCTATAAATAGAGATGAGCACTGAACCCTAGAGTCAGATATGACTGGCTTTTGAGAAAGGGCGGCCTTTATTTAGCCATCCATTTACAGTAATTGGGGTGGAATACAAATAAAATCAAACAAACAAACAAACAAATAAACCTATGTTTGGACTGTTTGTAATTCTGTTCTGCTTTATCGCTATTCCACCCAATCACATGTATACTACTTGAGTAACATGCCTTTCATCTAATGAAGTGAGCTACAATCTGCAACGGTTTATGCCAAATAAAAATTGGTAATTTTTGAGGTGCCACAAGTCTCTGTTGTTTTTGCTACAAATATACCGGTAGCTACCCTTGTCATTGGAAGCAAGGAATTGCTCATGGAGCTCCAACAGACTGTAGCCTTTAACGACTGAAGGAAGCATGTGTTAATTAAATACACTGTGATTATGTTAGCCTCACAAACTTTAAGACTGTTAACAAAGAGGATTGTTAGGAGAAGCTGGATAGGCTCAAGAACTGGAGTAACAGAAATTAAGTGGGCAACCTGACATTGTGAAACGTATTTGTTGTTGCTCAATCGCACAGTTGATTCCAACTGTTCGCAACTCCATGGACCATCACATGCCAGGCACCCCTATTCTCCACCATCCTCCTCAACCTGTCCAGCTTTGTGCCCATTGCATCAACAATATCATCTATCCATCTCATTCTCTGCTGCCCCCTTCTTCTTCTGCCCTCAACCTTTCCCAGCATCAAGGCTTTCTCAAGTGAATTCTCTCTTCTCATGTTAGGTCCAAAGTACTTTAGTTTCATCTTCAATATTTGGCCGTCCAAGGAGCAGTCGGGGATTATTTCTTTTAAATTCTCCTCCAGCACATCTCAAAGACGTCTATTCTTCTGTGCTCGGCTTTCCTTATGGTCCAGCTCTCACAATCATACATTACTACTGGAAATACCATTGCTTTGACTATGCAGACTTTTGTTTGCAAGGTGATGTCTACTTTTAACTATGTTTCCCAGGTTTCTCATAGCTTGTATCCCAAGAATCAGCTGCCTTTTTATTTCATGGCTGCAATCACCATCTGCAGTGATCTTGGATCCAAAGAATGTTAAGTCTGTCACTGCTTCTACTTCTTCCCCATCTATTTTCCAGGGACTGATAGGGCCTGTTGCCATTATTTTGGCAACAGATATCTTATTGACACATTTTCAGCTCAGTCCTTCTGAGGACCAGATAAAACTGGAGGGGAAGCACTTGAGGAGCGCTGGTGATGTCACATGGATGTGTGGGCACTCATGATGCCTGCTCACATGCTGCCTCCTCCTCCTTGGGCACTCGGTCTCATAGAGGCTCCAGCTATAATCTTAGTTAACACTAATAACATGTCTGATTAACAAAACTGGCTTTGGGCACTTTGGTACTTTAACTTTTCCAACACACTCAGATCAGATTTTAGATTTATCCCACTCTCCTTAATCCTGTCTGTTCTTCACCTTCTTTGTCATTTGTGACTGAAAAGGCTTCCACATCACCAATTTCCTCCTCAAAATACTGTACTTCTCTTGAGGGAACAAAACCACAGATCCAGTGGATCCTCTCTAACTCTTAAATACTAGAAATCTAATTCGTTAACATCCCACCCTGCAGCCATCTTTGCTAATTTTACACAGATGTGGATTTTCCGGTCTAGTGCCTCAGGGCACAAAACCTGATCAAGCAACAGACCTATTTTCCTCTGACACTATCGACAATATCATAGAGTGGTCTATTCATTTAATTCTATTTCTAGGCAAATAAGAGGAAACACAACTGCCATTTCTTTTCAAGAAATTAGACAATTTCTAAAAAGGGAACCTCGTGCTTCTGTTGAGATAACATGCATAATGACCATCCTCAAAATTATTTCTGTTTTCTCTCCCTTTAAAAATTATATAGTTTTAACAAAAGGGACTTGAGTGTGTGTGTCAAACGACGTATGTGTGTGTCATACATATAAGTGTGTGTGTGTGTGTTTTTATGCATGTGTTGCTATCTATTCAAAATAACTTCATTTCAATAAACTGCACGATGGACAAGACTAACATTTCCATCGCGTATTATGTTACGACTCAGGGAAGTTCTCGCTACACCTTCCCCATTAAGCAAGGCGCACAAAATGGCTGATGCGGAATCCCATCCTCTGTTCTTGTCCCGCTATATCCCCCCCCCCCAACGGGGAAGGTTTGCTATACTACAGTTCCCAGGACGCCCCGCGCCCAAATAGTCCAATAGAGTTGATTGGGGGGCCCTCGGCAGAGAAGGTGGAATCAATCAGAGCACAACGTTCCGCACTTCGCCCAGTTCCCCCCCCCCCAGGCAATATGGTACTGGCGCTTCCCTCCCTCCCTCCGCATATTTAATCTCCCGGCGTCTGGCGTGGCCCCGCCCCTCTCTCCCCCCCTGGACCCTCTTTGCGAGGGATGCTGTGGGGGCTCATTTAGGTTTCGGGAGCCCCTTATTATCAGTGCTTGTGGAGAAGAAGATGGTAGTTCCCTACCTAGGTACCCTGAGAGAGAGGGGGAAAGGTTAGTAAGCGAAGATGGAGGCTCAAGAGGAGGAAAATTGTTTTTTTTTTTTAAAAAAAGAGTCTCCTCAGAGGACAGGGAATCCCTTCATGGACGCCTTTGCCACAACAAGGGGCGTCTTCAGGGTTACACTTAAAACAAAATACAGTACTGTACTGTACACTGAAATGTCGCGCCTCCTTCCAGGGCTGAGAGCGGAGCCTGTCAGGTTCCACCTGCTTTATTTTCTCAGAGGACAACCCTCTGAGGTAGGCCAGGCTGGAAAATAAGGACTGGCCCCTCAAGTGAGCCTTAAGTTTGAATTTAGGGGCGGTGGTGGCTTAGTGGTTAAAAGACACTGAGCTTGATGACTGGAAGGTCAGCAGTTTGAGACGTGAGTGCTGCGTGACGGGAGGCTGTCTCAACTCCTGCCAACCTAGCAGTTCAAAAGCAAGAAATTGCAAGTAGATAAATAGGTACCACTTGGGCGGGAAAGGTAACAGCATCTAGTCATGCCTGCCACATGGCCATGGAAACATCTGCAGATGCAGACAGTGCTGGTTCTTTGGCTGTAAATGGAGATGAGGACCGACTCCTAGATTAGGACACAACTGGCTTTTAAGCAAGGGAGACCTAAGTTTTAACTTGGGTCTCCTGCATATATAGTTCAATGCTGTGCTGGCTATCCATTGGTCAGGAATGTGTACATTTCTTGCACTCACATGCCTAGAGATGCAATGACCAAACTAGAATATCTGAGCCTGGCAATATCTTTCTCTTCCTACCTGGTCCTTCCTTGTCACTTTTCATTTCAGACCTCCACTACTACTACCAGTAGCGTAGGGCACGTTTCAGACCAGGGCCAAACTCACAGGCCCCCCCCCGGCATGCCCCCCTCCGGTAGGAAAGTCCTACCTTTGGGCTTTGCCGGACTAGGAGGTGGGGCGGCCGTGCGCCTGGGAATCCGACTGCACGGGTGAGGATCTGGGGTGGGCCCAGTGGGGAGCCCACCATCGGGGTCCCAGGCGTGTGGCTGCCCCGCCTCCGAGCCTGGCGGCGGCGGCTTGACTGCCTTTGGCGGCACCAGCACCGAGAAAGGTGGGAAGCAAGGCCAGCGGTCGCCGTGGAGCAGCGCCTGCGGACGGAGCAGCACAGGCCAGACATTGCTGGGGGGGAGGTCCGCGGCCTGGCCGGCGCTGCTCTGGCTGCGGGCGCTGGGCTGCAACGACCACCAGCCTCGCCCCTCTGGGCGCCACTGCCACTGAAGGTGGATGGGCTGCCGCCGCCAGGCTAGGAGGCAGGGCAGCTGCGCACCTGGGACGCTGACGGTGGGCTCACCACTGGGCCTGTGCTGCCCCAGACCCTATCCCACACCATCGGGGTCCCAGGCAGCGGTGCCCAGGAAGGCGGGAAGCAAGGCCGGCGGTCATTGCGGCCCAGCAGCTGGAGCAGTGGCGCCCGGGCGTTCAGGGGTGGTGGTCCTCTGCCTGTCTGGCGCTGGACCGCAGCGACTGCCAGCCTCGCTTCCCGCCTTCCTGGGCACCTCTGCCGGGCTAGGAAGCTGGGCAGCCACACGCCTGGGAACCCGACGGTGGGCTCTCCGCTGGGGCCGTGCCACGCCACCCCAGCCCAGCAGGGAGTAAGGAGGGGGCATCTGGGGAAGAGGGGGAGTGGCGCCCCCTGCAAAGTGGCACCTGGGGTGGGCTGCCCCCCTCGCCCCCCCTCACTGCGCCCCTGGCTACTACCATATGTCCCTAAAAGCATTTTTTGTTTTGTCACCTGGTTGGAAGGATGAATTCTTATTTGATGTAGTTGGAGGTAATTAGGATGAAGCAGGTGCTGAACAAAGAATGAATGGAAGTGGAGCATACAGAGTAACTTCTTGGTATGAATGAACTGAAAAGACCAACAACTTTTACCTCAGAAGGCCCATGCCACCTGTTATGTGCAATTAAGTTGCTTAGGACTTACGGTGGCCATAAAATGAGTGACCTCCAAAGTGTTTTATAAGTAACAGATCTGCCCAAGGATGTGATTTTCTTGTATGGAGTTAAAACCTATATTTTACCTGAAAGTATATGAAAGACCCTGAGAGACATTGTGGTGAAGGAGACAGAATGTCACATTAAAACTCAGGAGATCAGGATTTATATCCTTACTCAGCCATAGAAACTAATTGGGGCGGCACTAGTAAAACAATACTTGAATAGCTCATATACCTTGAAAAAACCTTGTTTTATGTGATGCATATAGCATGTATGTGCATACACAGACACCCATAACCCCACCTTGGCAGTAACTCACTGCTGGGAATGCTGTCCAAATGTACAGTTTATGGACATAAATGCTCCTACCCAAATTGAACATTTATTTGTCATTCATGGTGTCTTAGCAACTATTCCTTGCTATAGGTTACAACTCAGTAAAAGCTTGTTCCTGCGCTCTCTTGATTAGGAGGAAAGAAGAAGTTATTTAGATGTTGGTCCCATATTTCTTAGGCAATTGTTGACTTTTAATATATTTTTGAATATGTTAAAAACTAGAAATGTTTGACCTGTGTAATAAGAGTAGATGAGTAATTTGTATAAAGTTGTAATTTCAAAATATTTATTTAACCGTTTATACAGCACACTGTGTAGATAGATGAAAATAGACAGAACTTTGCCTGGAGGGAGAGATGTGGGCAAATTGCTGCTGCATGTTTTCAAACTTAGTTGGAGATAGGAAAATGGAGGAAGAATGAAAAAGGTGGGTTCTGTATGGTTTGAAGGAGAAGTAAGTAAACTATTTAAGTGCTTTTAAAAAAAAGGGAATTCCAATACCTGTACAGTACATTGGTTTGTTTTTTTGTATGGGGCTTGTAATACCCCTCACTTTTTACAGAGATGTGTCCTTTGGGGAAAGCAACCTATGCTACTTATGTATCCCCTTATGAAGAGGGTTTTGAGTCTAATGCTGGGTTCTGCATAGTCTGGCTTCAAAAGGCTGTAAATACTGTGGTTGGATCATCTGTAACAAAACATAATACATTCATAATATGATTGTTGAAAAGGGGATTTCATCATTTATAGTTTCTCCCAACTATATGTGCAATGATGGAAGTAAATGCACTTGCTGCAATTCTCCTTCTTACTGAAGCCTTGCTTTTGAAATATACAAGTCAAACCTCACATAAAGAGTTCCTCGCTTAAAGAGTAACTCACATAAAGAGCAGAAATTTCTCTGAATGTTCGTTTCGCTTAACAAATAAAACCAACCAAAAACTTGCTTAACAAATAAATCAGGGTTTGCGATGGTGTTTCACTTAAAGAGCAAACTCACTTAAAGAACAATCCTGTGGAACACATTGTGCTCTTTAAGCGAGGTACAACTGTATATCCTTTCTTTTGAATTCATTTAACAGAGGCTATAATTAATTGTTTCAAAAGAGTAGGAAGGGCTAAATGAAACCTGCATGTCAGTGCCACTTTTAATATCACAATAGACTATAGACTACTGACAATAATTGAATAATTTTACTCAGATTATTTTTGGAGTTTCCAAAGAAATAGCCATGCTTATTTGCCTCAACATTTTGGCAATATTAACAGGGAGAAAGGGGGTGGATCTGTTACAATGTGTGCTTTCATGGATCAAAATCCGTGCGCAGTATTTAGATTAATGGAGTACTTACTATTCCTCTGTATTTATACTTATCCCTGTGAGAATTCATGACCAGGAAAGGGTTTAGAAAAGGCAAAATACAATGTTGACACAGGAAGGGGACTATCAAGAAATCAATTACTTAAAAATGCAGATCATAACCAGAGTAATAAACTGCATGCTAGATAAAATTGACTGTCATAGAAATGCTGTAGAGTTGTTTCTGAAATAGACGTCAGAATATGTCAAGGGACTACATCTTATTTTTGGATTACAGCTGTCAGAATCCTTCAACTACTTTGGTAAACTACCCTTCTGGTTGGAGGATTTTGAAAAACTAACTTGATTTGATCCTAAGCACCCTCAATTTTGTGCTGATTTTATGGTTTTCAAACTACTATTTTAAGGAATACCCCTATACAGTATATTGTTATTTTTTCTGTTAAAGAACCTTGAGATTAGGTTTGGGGTGTAGCGGTAATAGAATCATAGAACTGTAGAGCTAGAAAGAACTCAAAGAACCACCAATTCCAACCCTGCCTGAATCAGGAAATCTTTAAAATATTCTGGACAGTGGCCATCTAATCTTTGTTTGAAAACCCTCAGTGAAGTATAGTCCACCATACTCCAGGATAGTCCATTCTATTGTCAAAAGGATCTCATTGTCCCAAGGTTTGTGCTACAGCTCTAAAACAGCCTTTTGTGATGTTTTGTCTGGTATATGTGTAGTAAAAGCTTGTGTGGTGTAGTAGATATAGCTACAGTAGACTAGAAGACCTAGTCTTCTAGCACCTATTCCATTTTTCTTCTTTAACAGGGTTTTTTTTTTGGTGGTAAGAAAAAAGATAGGAGATACAGTGGGAAAATATTGAAGAGTTAGAAGTGGAAGATGATGCCTGGCTTCCTATGAAATTCCATGAATGAGCCAGAATGATTGCACAATAAAAGCCTTGTCTGGAAGCTCTCTTGTTGGTCAGGGGGAAGTGTTTCAGTGACCTCTCCATTCAGTGGTGACAGAGGATTGTGGTTGGCAGGATGGAAGGCGCAGTATAGGTGGGTGCCATGCACTTAGTGACATCCAGGCATTCCCACATATACACAGTGGGAGGGAAACTATGGGATTGGGATGACTGAAGGTAGTGTGACACCGAGGTGGGACAGTACTTGCTCTAACAGATGTGCTTTCACTGTATAGCTTTTCTTTCTCTGTATTGTATATGCTTAAGAATGTGGTACTGTGTGGGGTGATTTGGAAAACTATGTACTGTACTTTGTTTCTCATTAAAACTGGATAAGTAACTACTATGCTATTTTTTCATAGAGATGCATAGGCTTAGAATGGAAGCACTCTGTGTGTGTGTGTGTGTATGTATGTGTGTGCCTGGGCTGTATGCACTCACAAATGCACAGTTTGTAGACCCTGGGCAGCCAGGGTTGTTCGTAAACCTTTTTAAACCATCCGAATTGAGCAGTATGTGTCTCCACAAGTTAAGCTAACAGCATCATCATACGCTCCTTCTGCCACTTCACGCTCATCATCGCGAAAGAGTGGAAATCTCCGCTGATGGGGATGGGAAAGAAGCGTGTTCTTCTGGCATCCGGGTGTTCTGCCTGTATACAGCGTCTCTCCGGTTTTGTGTCCCCTTTTCCCCCCTCTCGCTTCTCGGGTAGTTGGTTTACCCCGATGTAGTTCGCTTCATTGAGACTTTGTTGGCATGTCAAGCTGCGCGAGGGCTGCCTCTGCGCGCGCGTGTCTCTGTGTATGTGTGTGTGTGCGCGCGCGCGCGTGTTTGTGTGGAGGAGGAGGAGGAGGGGGGGTGTTTCCTGAGAATCGTGCAACCCAGATAGAAGGTGGAAAGGAGAGGATCGCTCTTCACCTTCTTAAGCAGACAAGGTTTACCATTATTACCCGGAAGTTCTTCCTTGAAAAGAGAGGGGGGTATTTTCTGCCTTGATGCGGTGAGCATCTCCCACCTCCTCTTTGGCCGCTTCCATGGGGTTTGTTTGAGAGGAATCCACAGGGATGGAGAGATGCGTCTCCCCTGGTGCTCATCCGAACCGTATCATATTGGGTAAGGAGCAACGTTGGAAGGATGAGGCCTCCCACCCACCCACCCCCTCTGCTCTCGACGATGGGTGGATAGTAATAGAGAAAATAAAGAGGAGGCGGAGGTGGGGGTCTGGGCGGCTTTTGTGCATGTGACTACAGTATGTCTGGATGGATCGCCGCTGTGTTGAACGCTGCTCGAGTGGCGGTGGTGGTGGTGGTTGAGTAAGAAAATGGATTCAGCCAGCAATTTTAACGTAAAGTCCCATGCCTTGGAAATTAATTGATCTGAAACCCACAGGACTTAGTACCTAGAAAATATATCTAGGCAGAAGGTATCAACGAGATGTTTTTGGATAGTGGCGGTGAGGAGTAGGGGAGAACAAAAAAACCCTTTAGGATTTCATCTGGGAGCACCGTGTTTGAAAGACAGGTGTGTGCGGATGCATCCGGGTGGGTGGAATTTCTTTATGGAGTGAGCCCTAGCAAGAAAAGATGGTACTGTATATGTGTTTATACAGTATATAAAGCTATATATAGCATTCAAATGGGCTAGACTGGGGGAAACTAAGGAAGCTTCATTTCCTTTACAGTACTGTATTTTTGTCTTTAAGCTAAACGTTTCACAGTGTCCAATCTACAACCTTTTGTTCTTTATGATTTTGTTGTTGTTCCTGGCTTCTGTTATTGTTGTATGCATCTATCCTACTCTGATGTGGTGTCAATCTCATTTTGTAGGATTTTTCAGAAAATACCTTTGTGTTGTTGAAGCTATATAGTTCCTCCACCCCTAGGAATTTTGCAGACTGAATTCATCAGGGCCACCCCACCAGTTACCAGGGGAGGGTAAAGGATATTTGTTTTGAGATAATAAAGTGGGGTAGGCTGAAACTTTAACTTAATCCTGCCAAGGAACAATAAGTATTGGACACAGTGGGCTTACTTCTGTGTAAACATAGCTAAGGTTGTGTTGTTCAATTTCATTAGTTTTATGGGTGAGCTATTTTAAGGGCTGGGGAGGGATGAGATTATATCAATCTGAGGAATCTACCCATTGGGAATCACCAACAGGAAAAATGAAGTTCCTTTTGTTTCCTTAGAGTACTTTTAAATTAGTTTCCCATTAACACCTTTCTTCAGAGCTGTATGTCTGTTCTGAGATTTATATCATGCCAGTATGTGATATTTTGATATACAGGTACCTTCAGGTTGCATATGAAATTAAATCACATAATACGGTGGACACATATATTTGTGGCTGGTATGTATTCATTTTACATTAAAAGCTACTTGACAGCCAAATCCAGATTTTCTAATCTTTTAAAAAATATGATTTGAGCTCTAAATATCCCAGTGGCTGACAAAGTTCCTCCATTAATTTCAGTTGCCATTTGTGAAGTTAGGACTTTGAAAGTTAAGCTGCAGATTTTAACATCTGGGTTGCAAAAGAAAAAGTGGGAATTGTGTGTATACCTAGAACTTCTTTATGCTGAAGATTCTTGGGAATGTAACAGACTCAGCTGGCTTGTCCTAGAATTTTGGTTCAATTTGCATTAGAAGGCTGCAACACATATATTGTGAATCCAGTTAGCATTTGTAGTTTCAGCAGTATGAAAAGAGCCCTGGTGAATTTGCCAGCGGAAGTGGTAAATTATGTCTCTTACAAAATAAATGAAATATAATTTGGTTTTTAACAGCAGAAATTAAATTTAATGGGAGTGAGGGGGGAGGAGGAAGTGGAGCTGTATCATAGCTGGGTCACAATGCAGAGTCCTGGTTAGGTGATATTTTGTTTTGGGGATGTGTGTGTTGTGAAACACTGTAATTGATTTTATATTACTGTAATTGTGAGAGGAGTCCTACGACCATGAGTAACTTATTTGTACTTTGCAGTGCATGGAAATATCAGAAATAGTCATACAAGATACTTTAGAGTAGAATTTGAAAGCAGAAGCAGTTCTGATTTTTAGGTTGTTATTGAAATGCTTAGTTTAAATAAAAGTCATGGAGAGTTCCAACATCTCTTTTTAAAAAATGTTAGTCAGCTGTTGTGTGTGTGTGTGCGCGTGCGTGTGTGTGTGTGCGCGTGTGCGCCCACCCAGAGCGTAGCAGGCAGTTTTGACTTGTAGCTGAACCAGAATGCTACTGTTGGCTAGAGGCCAAAATTCCCTAAAAGAGGCTGGATCTCATACTGACTGTTTTAAACATCAGAGATTGTGAGTTAGTAATATTATATATAACATGGTATGTAATGCACTTTTAAAAATGTGCTTCTGGATGGCTTGTTAAATATTTGCAACAAATAAAACCCCATAGAAAAGTGAGGCAATTGTATGCTTAAAACAGGTGTTTTTCGCCTAAATTTTGGCTATAAATTGGAATTTGTTCAGGGACTTGTGCTGTTACTTTTATCAAATAGTCAGTCTTTAACACAGAGACTTGATACCTCTCTGAAAAAGAATGTATGAGGCTTAGGCAACTCTAGACCTCTTTGAAAGGAAGGCAGGAGAAGTTTCAGTTCATTCCTTATCTTATTTTAGTTTTTATCCTTTTTATTTTGCTTGCACCCTGCACCATGAAGGTACTTGTCAACATAACTTGCACCCATCTTTTTGTTTTAATACAAATCTGCAGTCCAACCAGGCTTCTAAATCCAACTTTGGAGGACCTTTATTTGATGCCCTATTATAAGGGTGAGCTGACAAGAAAATGACTCTGAAGCACCTGCTCAGATAATTTCAGCTCTAGAAAGTGTTATTACTGGCTATTTTTTGTTTTATATAAAGTATGTGTGGGGTAGATTAGTTGTAAATTAAGAAGTGAAATTTGGAAATCCTGGATTGGATCACAGAAACTTTAAGTAAGACTTTCAAATTCTATGAAAATGGAACTTGTCAGGGTAGGTGGAAAAATTGCTTTTGATTTTTGATTCTTGGTCTTTGTTTCCTTTTTGGTGTCTTAAATACAGTCATACCTTGCATAATGAATCTAATTTGTTCTGCGAGGCTCCTCGCTATGCGAGTTTTTTGCTATGTGAAACAAACTCGCATAGTGAAAATTCCTATGGGGAAACTTGCATAACGAACGTTTCAAGGGGAAAAACTTGGATAGCGAATTTTTTTCGCTATGTGAGTTTCCCTCATAGAAATGCTCGTTATGTGAGTTTTTCCATAGGGAAAGTCCGACTCGCGTAGTGAAAATTTTCGTTATGCGAGTTGGTCCGCTTAGTGAAAAACTTGCTCGTTATGCAAGTTTTTCGCTCAGCAAAACACTCATTATGCAAGGTTTGACTGTATATTGTAATAATTGTGTGCTGCAAAGTCAATTTTTTTCATGAATGTCTTAAATGTAGAGTTGATAGAAATGTTTTTATCATCCCTTTTTATGGGTCTGGGAATGAGTAGATTGCCTGTGGCTTTTGTCTTGGGAGGCATGGTGGGGAATTTAGCTTCCAATCTCATACTACTCAACCAGGTACAGTACCTAATACATCACTTAATGATTCAGCCAGCCTCAAACATATAGCTTTAACCAATTTTTACTTTTCATATGCTTTTATATATCCATCAGAAGGGATGATTGTTCTACCCCATCAAGTTATGTTTCAGCTCTTCTGTCCTAAATGCATAATATTTTTCCAATTTGCAGGAAACTTTCACTAAATCCTGGGCATATTTAGACATAATAGAGTGTATGGCTCTTTGCCAAGTGATAACCTACAAAGTCATAGCTGTTTCATCTTCCAGTAACATCACACAGTTGAAATGTGTAAGAGAAAAGGTGCATCCATTAAGGTGAGGTGTTTCCTTTATATTTCTGAGTAAATGTTGTGTTTAAGAGTTGATATTCTGGCAGATGGTACAAAGTAAACAAAACTGACTTATCTGGCTTTCTCAGTGTTGGCTTTCAGAATGAATACCTGGGAAAGCTGGATATTAACACATAGTCAAGAAGATACTTTGTATTTTACAAAGTGGTTTTATTATAGGTTTAAAGAGTAATAATGATTTTTTGAAAAATTCTCTATAGTTTCATAGTTCTGTATTACTTTTGCCATAAAATACTGCTGCTTATTATATATTGTACTGCTTGTTGAAAATGCTGTGTATATCTTGTCATAGTAATGCTTCACATAATAAAGTCATTATTACTGAATTAAAGATGGAGAGCTCAGGTTGAGAGACTAACTTATCATCACTCACACAGTGATTTTGTGGCAGGGATGAGGTTTGCTAAAGACTTGGCTTATCCCCTTTGCTCTAGTATTATAGCAGGTTTCATTTATGTTGAACTGCTTATTTAAAATGCTTAAGCTCCAATTACACATCTGCAATTGTGGCTTGTAATTATTCGCAAAGCTTCTGAGCCAGCCTTTTAAAAATTTATAGATGTGTTAATTGTTAATCAAAAACTGTATTTTACTGTGCTAGTAGTAACTGGTACCTTTTCTATCTATGAATTCCAGCTCAATTCAGAATAAATCAATAGCTATAGAATTTAGAGTATTTAGAAACCAACAATAGACAGCTTCTTCTTTTCTAGGGATCTCTCAACAGTCTGGTGGGAAGCATACTTGTCTTATTTATTTCATTTCTATGTGGATACTGTATTGAGCAGTCAGTATTTTAGAGATGATCTATAATTGTAAACTTGCATATTTTAAGTGGGGTTGTGATCCACAACGTTTAGGAAAAAAGAATGATGTTGCTGTAGGTTGTATTGTACTCTAAACAGGAAGAATGAGCAACAAATTCCTTCATTCCAGATGTACATATAGAGAGTAGGATTTCTATTAGCCTAAATATAAGGTTAGCAAAATAATTTTGAGAAGGCTGCCCCAGGTACTATGGTTGTCAGCTATTCAGAGAGGCACTGGTGGAGAGTTCTTTCATTAATCAGAATGTATTGATTAGATGTGGTATAATTTCTTAGCTGTGTCGACTCATAAAATACCTCAAAAGAATGTTTTCTTGAATATTTAACTATCATACCAGGCATGACAGCTCCTTATAATCAGATGTAAATTGCAAGTCTTCCTTCCAGCATGCAAAGTTGTATCCCAAGAACAGTTAGAGACTGGGCTCAAAGATTTATAGAAAAGTACAGTTGAGTCTGTTTTTCTATATATCTTAGATTTTGAACCATATGGTGATAAGGAAGGTGACTGGATGGTGAGGAGGTATGTTAGGGGAGATGTTGCCCTCAGATGAGTAGAAACACTACTAGTGTGCAAAAAGATGAGGCTGCGTGACATATATGACATAGTTAATTTACATTTAGTGAGAAGTTTAACACAGAGCCTATTTCCTTGTATGAAAACTAGCATTACAGTATATTATTGAACATTAATTGGCTGAGATTCTGTTGTTTAGCTTGTAAGTTGCCCTAGAAAAGAACCATTAATTCACTGGTGATTTGGAGGTAAACTACTTTGTAAGTTACATTGATTCAGGTGTCCCTACTCTAGTTGCAACTTAGAAGACTGTTTCATCTCCATAGAATAGGAATCTGATGTTTTCCCACCAGGAAAAAACAAAACAAAAACCCAATAAAGAGTTGAAGAGAAATTTGACTATTTCCTCAATTAAAGTGTCTACAACAGCAGACTCCCTTAGCACTGCAATTTCTCCCAATTGTTTGTTTGTTTTTGGTTTTGTTTTTAAGCTCAGGAGATGACAGGCTATCTTCACTTGGGAGACTTTTGTCACTATCAACCACTCTTAGTAGTGAGAAAGGGAGTTTAGCATCCATCCTTGAATGACTTTCTTGCAGCTCAAGTCTACTGCTGCTTGTACCGCAATTGATAGCAATAAATGCCTTCGCTTTATCCTTTAGAATAAAGCAACTTAGTTTAAAGTGCCAATTTTTCATTCCATTTTTGTTTCATTCCCATAAACATATCCATTGCTTATAGTTTACTTGATGTCTGGACATCCCACTATGGTAATGGAATAGACCATACAGCCAGTGATTCAACACTGAGTGTCAGGTGGCGGTTAACTAACCTGACTCCCTAAAGGGACCAATGGCTACAGGCGGATGAACCCCTTTAGGTGAGGTGATGATCCCCTCAGTGGAAGAAATGCCACTGGAAACCATCATATTAGGCCCAACAGCAAAATGAGCAGAGGAGGAACTCTGATTCTGAACGGCCATGGAGGCAGAAGAGGCCATGGTAGATGGACTGGCTGTGAAGGCACACCTTGTCCATATCCTCAAGGCTGCAGCAGTCCATTTCAGTCCCGGTGTTTAATCCTGCATGTCTCATTTCATGTGTGCCGCAGGGGATGGCTCCGAGATCATAGTATGTGGGTCACTTCATGGCAAGTTTGGATCTACCTTAAACAAATTCATGCCCATGACATTTTTCCTGTTGTAGGAAAAAATGCATTCTTGGATACGAGTTGCAACCGATGACAACATGTTTACTTGAGATATGCTCTCCAGTGTTTTGCTCTTTGTTTTTGTGCCTGTGGATGTCTCCAGTTTATGGTAACTACCTCCTATGCAGTAATGTAGCGTCGATTTCAGCCACCCGGAGCATAAGCCAAATTTGCCGCCTCCTGGTGGAAGTTGGTGCCTGCTCCTGCTAGGGCTTCTGGGAATTGTAGTCCAAGAATACCCATAGCCCAAAACATGCCACCCGGGGCGAGCTGCCCCCCTCGTCTCCCATCTGACACCATTGCTCATATATACTGAACTGATACTAGATAATATTACTGTACTTGAAGTAAAACTGAGTAAAACTAATAGTGCTTTAAGCAGTGGCTAATTTAGTGCATTAAACACCAGCCAGTGCTCCTGAGATTGAGCTGACTAAAACCAGTAGCAACCAACTTGTAAATAAATATATAAATTACTCCCAGCTTATTGTAGATTACTTGCTCTCATTGCTGGCTGTTTTTGAACATAGCATACAAACAAAGCAGATTTAAAGAAGAATTGTACTATCTTTTTTTAAAACTGGGAATTGTGTGTATACCTAGAACTTCTTTATGCTGAAGAGTCATGGGAATGTAACAGACTCAGCTGGCTTTTGGCCTCAAGGGTGAAATGTTGATCGCATGTCCTGTGTCAGCACCTGTTAGCATATTCTTTTAATACTGTTTTTGTAAATGACCTTGGCAACAGAGCTGCACCTGTGGATTCATATTTTTCCCTCTGTTTTGATGGTGCCAGAACAGCCATTAATAATATTTCGATTCAAAGAGTGGTAAATTTTTAACACTGTTTAGGGACTGTGGTGGCTCAAGTAGTTAAGACACTGAACTTGAAGACTGGAAGGTTGGAGTTCGATACCTGAGTACTGCATGACAGAGTGAGCTCCTGTCTCTGTCTCAGATCCGGCTAACCTAGCAGTTTGAAAGCAAGAAATTGTAAGTCAATAAATAGCTACCACATTAGTGGGAAGATAAACAGCATTCCATGCACTCCAGTGTCTAGGTATGCCTACCACATGTTCGCGGAAATGTCTGCAAATGCAGACAGCACTAGCTATTTGGCTAGAAACATGAACACTGAACCCTAGAGTCGGATACGACTGGCTTTTGAACAAGGGTGAACTTTACCTTTATTAATTTTTTAACATACTGAGAATATGTTGGAATATGTGTTATATTTGTTACTTTTCAGTCAAACTATGCAGCTTTAATGAAGAGTTACACATTTTTGCTAAAAGATCAGTGATGTTTTAGCCCAGTTCTTCTGAATTCATGGGTGAATTACATTTTCCTTCAACAACTTGTCAGTTTTCACTTTTGTAGCTTTGTTTTGAAGTGCAATCTTTGGTACTTCTTAGAAAACTATAAAGCACCTTCATCCTGACAGATGCCAGGTGGAGTACAACACTTTGCCTGTTTATAAGTAGTAATACAGTTGTATCTCGCTTAAAGAGCATAATGTGTTCCATAGGATTGCTCTTTAAGCGAGTTTGCTCTTTAAGTGAAACACCATTGTAAATGACCAGTTGTGTGTGTGTGTGTGTGTGTGGGGGGGGGGAATTGCAAACCCTGATTTATTTGTTAAGCGAGTTTTGGGTTGGTTTTATTTGTTAAGTGAAGTGAACATTCAGAGAAAATTCTGCTCTTTAAGCGAGTTACTCTTTAAGCGAAGCGCTCTTTATGTGAGGTTTGACTGTATTAATAGAAAATACAATAGAAAAAAGATACAATTATTAAATCAGTTTGCTTAATGGAAGCATACATAGTTCAATTGCAGGTAATTCAGCTACATTTTTTCCAGTGGAGATTGAAAGTGAAAAATGAATTTAGCTTTCCTGTAGTCTCCTTGTCTACTTTCAGTACTGCTTTTTAATTCTCTGTCATCTGATTGCTTCCTAGTATGTTGGAATACATTTTAATTATTTCTTTGCATATTCTGTTAGTTGTTCAGTTGAATTTGTTTTGCTCAATGAGTTAAATACCTGGTTGCAAAGCCAAAGGTTATGAGTTTGATTCCTTATTGTGCCTCCCACAAGAAGAATAGCCTATATAGTCTTGGCAAACAGCACAGTCCCAGGATACCTCCAGAAGAAGGAAATGGTAAACCATTTTCTATATCTAGAAAACCCTGGAAGAGGCTGCCTAAAACCATCTTGACATCATTTATTTATTTAATTTATTATTTACATTTATACCCCACCCTTTTGGTGTAAGCACCACTCAGGGTGGCTTACAATATGTAAAGACATATGAATTCTTGAAAGGCTCCACAGCCTTTCCAACCAATGGGGGAGCTGGGAGGGTGATTTGAAGAAGGTATTGCTGGTGAAAGAGATCTATGTAACAAGACTTTGAGAGTGTATACCACTTATGATACATGCACCTCTACTTGAGGTCCAAACTTTCAATAAATGGAATAGATATCATGTTGTGCCATTGTTTTATATTGTTTTTACCTATAATGTTTTACTTATGGGTAAAGGTTAAGGTAAAGGTCGCCCTTCCTTGAAAGCCAGTTGTATCCGACTCTAGGGTTCAGTGCTCATCTCTGTTTATAGCCAAATAGCCAGTGCAGCAGACGTTCCCGTGGACATGTGGCAGGCATGCCTCAACATCGGAGTGCACGGAACGCTGTTTACCTTCCCACCAAAGTGGTCCCTGTTTATCTACTTGCAATTTCTTATTTTTGAACTGCTAAGTTGGCAGGAGCTGGGACAGAGATGGGCACTCAAACCATCATGCAGTACCTTCATTCTACATGAGAGCTACCCAAATGTCTGCCTCTGTTCTTTGTAAACATTAGATTGCAGACAGTGGCCTCTAGTGGCTAGCTCTTGTAATGTGCTTTAGAAATACACAGTCAAACCTTGCATAAAGGGCACCTCGCTTAAAGAGTAACTCACTTAAAGAGCAGAATTTTCTCTGAATGTTCGCTTTACTTAACAAATAAAACCAACTAAAAACTCACTTAACAAATAAACTGGGGTTCACAATCCCCCCCACCAGAAGTCACAATTGGTCACTTACAATGGTGTTTTACTTAAAGAGCAAACTCGCTTAAAGAGCAATCCTGTGGAACATATTATGCTCTTTAAGCGAGGTACAGCTGTATACAGTACAGTACAGTACTGTAATGTATTTCAGGGATTTTTATTGAATTTTTTAGACCTGCAGATAACTGAAACTGGATACTGAACTTGCAGATATGGGAGGGGGCATGAGCTGTGCTCATTCTTTTTTTATTTAATTTATAAATTTTAAAGAAAAAACAGCACAGAAAAAAAGACTACAACATAAATTCATATCACATATAAAAAATAAAGTACAAATATAAAATAACTAACAAGAATAAAGAAAATTACTATCTCTTACCGAAGCTTATATATTATTAATTTCTAGCATATTATTACCTAATACATTTATCTGCTTCTTTTATAGTTTAACAACAATCTTCCAAAATTCACCACCGTGCTATTTACAATGTCGGGGGAGTTGTAACATTTCACTTCTTCCAAAAATTAATTTGTTCCGGTACAGGCTTAATACCTTTGTTTTTAACCATTACATATTCTACAAATTGTCGCCAAATTCTCCAAAATCTATTTTCTTGAATTATGCCTTTTCTAATATTCAATTCCCATGTTAACTTGTCATTAAGTGCTAATTGCCACATTTCTTTATACCAACCTTCCATTTTTAGTGATATTTCATTTTTCCAATTCTTTGCAATACATTGTCTTGCTGCAGATATCATAACAGTCACTAACTCTTTATCATCATTACAAATTTCAAATTTATCCACATCAGTCAGCAATGCTATCTCTGGCCCCAATTCAAGCTGCCTTCCAAACATATTTCCAATCTCTTTTTCTATTTTCCCCCAGAATTCTTTTAACACGTTGCAACCCCACCACATATGTGTATATGTACCCGTTGACTGTTTACATCTCCAACATACCTTGCTAATCTTGTTATCTATTTGGTGCAACTTGATTGGGGTCAAGTACCATCGCCATAACATATGGCGATGGTTATGAGCTGTGCTCATAAACAGCAAACAATCACATGGTCTTTTAAAGACTAAAACTTTAATATACGAAGGACATGAAAGCTTACAACAAATAAAATTCAATTGTCTTCAAGATACCATTGTTGCAGTGGGCTGATATAACTACCGTGTTTCCCCGAATATAAGACACTGTCTTATATTTTTAAAAACTCCAAAATATGCACAAGGTCTTATTTTTCCATGACAAAGAAGAATACAGTACACATTTATTGCTGATACAGTGGATCGCCAGGGCAAGATTTAGGTGAGTGCCTTATTTTCGGGGAGGCCCTTATATTTCCGAAGTGGGCAAAAATGGGGGGCGGGTGCCTTACTATACGAGGAAGTCCTATATTCGGGGAAACAGGGTACCTTCCTTGAAATATGTACTCATAATTAACTTTTTTAATTGTCATTTTGACAACATGCAACACTAAAAGATGTTCAAAAAGAATATACTTCTGTGCCAAAGCTCTCCAAAATTGGTTGTATTTCTTCAAAAGCTAATTTAGAAACAGTTTGTTTTTGAAATACAGTATATTGCTATTGTAGACATTTTCAGAACTGCATACTGTGAGATCTTCTTAGAACGTATGCAATATTGGAAAAACAGTTTTCAAAATCCTGCTGGTTATTTATGAATGCATAAGTTAAATTCTAACTCGCTGTAGCAGATTCCTACTAACTAACGAGGCGCTAGTCACATCATGATGTGTGCACCTGAATATGGAATGGGTAAGTATTTAATAATATGACCAGTGCTTTGTTAAATCTAAATCACAAAACTGTTTGTGTATTCCTGTTAATGATAAATCCGATTTCTATTTATGACACTTTAAAGTTTTTTCCCCAAAAGTGAATCACAGTGGCTGAAGGAAATGTCTTCTGGCAATGCTTTCTGAGACTGTTCAAATATTTTATTTTCTTTGGCATGTATATTTCATCCCCTATCAAGAACTGGAAATATCTGTCTAGCTAGGACCAGGCAGTCTTGCTCAGGAGTATTACAAACTTGTTTTCCTTTTTATGTTAGATGTTGGGCAGTACAGTTTCCATCTCAGGTTGCTTGTATGCTCACTGATAAGGTTTCAGCTTGTATTTTCTGTCCTTTGCTTTTTTCAAAGATAAATATCTTTAAATATTTCCTCTAAGATTAGATGCTTGATAAATGGCATAGAGATGACTGGATTATTTTAGAAGCAATTTATGTAAAAAGTTTTTCACCTTTTAACTAGAAGAAGAAATTGAGTGTTTTGGGTTCTGCCTCCCCCCCCCCCTCCCCATGTAGATGTGCCATTGTTGCTGATATGATGGTCTCCACATTTGTAAGTAAACTTTGCATTTAACTTTAAGTATCTGGAGGGATTTGAACAGAGTCCATTAACTCATCCATTTGCTTGAAGTTTTGTTGTTGCAATGTGCTGGCTGATTAAATGCATTTCCATTCACCAATGGTTTTTCCTTTTCTTAATTTGAAAGCTCTTTTTTAAAAACAGCCCTCAAAACCACATTGCAAAATCCTAAGCACTATGATCAGAATTACCTTCTTAATGCAGCATACAAGCAGGAAATACTACTTTATCTGAACTCAATTATTAAGCCTCCGTGATGACTACTGAAATCATAAAAATAAAAATGTTTCTTTTAATTTATAAGGAGTGTTTGTGGTCAAGGCTGGACACAAGGGAGGTGGTGTCTAAGAAAATCAGTTAACTTGTTTCCATTTTTCCTAAAGCAGTGTTGGTAGAAACATTAGGATGCTTTTTATGAAGAGACAAGGGTTCTGTACCTTTATACAAATAATGTTGTGTTATTTTGGCAAATGATATGAGCTGTGTGTATATGCAGTTATCTTTACACTAGTTAGAATACTCTTTTTGAAAAGTTGTACTTTTTTAAAATTTTCTAGCTGGAATTTTTAGGTTGGAGTCTTGTCTGGAATTTCCAAGTCTCCACATAACTAAGAATTTTGTTTCTTTATGTGTAGACCATGCTGTGTAATAGCTAAGGTGGGAAATAATAAATGGGAAGGGATGTTTGAGTACTTGCATTCATTATCTTTGGCAGTTCACTGAACTCATTTACAATTGTTGGTAGGTTGAAGGGGTTGGGAAGGGAGGAGAAATCTAGGTCAGCAAGTTCTATTCACATGTCAAATGGTTCAGGGTTTTGTACATGGAATTATCACAGGATAGAATATTAAGATGTTGAAGCTAGTACATATATTATCTACAGAGTGATCTACATTGTAACTCAGGTGTGTGCTGTGAGAATTAAAGAAGGAAGGTTGAGTTAATGAACAGAAGGAAGGCTGCAATTTTTGTTGCTGCTTGTATTTCACCTGCTGAAATTATCCTGACTGCCTTCCCCTCCCTCTTGTTACAGGTTGCTATGGGAATCTTATGATAATCTGAGAGGAAGTAAGTTCCCTGTAACATTGCAGTTACTCATGATGTGCCTGAAGTAAAGAGGAAGGAAACATTTAACATATCGAAGTGCCAAGGCTGTGCTGTGTCATGGCGACGGACTCTGGTGAATCAGCTAGCACAGAGGAATCGGAGAAACCTGATGGAGTTTCACTGGAATGTAGGGATCCATCTGTTGATGCTGCCTTGACTATGGAGACCAGGACCAAAGAAGGTGTCCACACACCTGCTTCTGGGACAGGTACAGAAAGAAAGAGGTTTTTCCGGAAAAGTGTGGAGATCATGGAAGATGAAAAGGTCTTGGAGCCCACTCCAAGGGATGAACAAGAGCAGTTCTTGGTGACTGATCAGAGGATGGCCCATATTTCTGCCAGTAGCTTGGTAGCAGGACAAGAGGTCCGAAATGAGCATGGCTCGAAGGTAAATTTGGAAGTCTCAAAAGAAAGGACCAAAAAAGAGATAGAGGAAGAGGCAGAGATGAAAGCTGTGGCTACATCACCAGGTGGAAGATTTCTGAAATTTGACATTGAATTAGGAAGAGGAGCCTTCAAAACAGTTTTCAAAGGCCTAGACACAGAAACCTGGGTAGAAGTTGCTTGGTGTGAACTTCAGGTTAGTGTAGATGAGTTCCACTTGTTTGTGTATATTTTTGAAATGTTTGAAAGGGCTGATTCAATCCAGCTGTTGAGAGGTATATTTGCAGATGTCTACAGTGACCTGGTTAGCTTGATTATGTTGCAGAGTGTGGGGCTGTGACTTATAATGCAGAATCTAATATCTTCCTTGAGAATCCTATGGATACTTTTCTAAAAAGAGCAAGTTATTAGTCCTCATGCTTACATATAAGAACATATAGCAGTGTCTGTTAAATGTTTAAAAGCCAGAGTGAATCTGAAATTGTTGGGGCATAGGTCCCAGTCTTTCTGTTCTTGCTCCTAAATGTCATTCCCACATCTGAAGTGTTTACAGTTTTGACAGTTTTCGCATAGTCCATGACCTAGACTGGGAAAACATCCAAATCATGCAATGTCACTTCTTTCACAAACAAAATCCCAAATACATGAATGGTACAACTTACAAAAGGATAACCAAAAGGTACACCTTTGCAGATTGTGCCTTATTTATTCTAATTGCAGAACTGGATTTTGTTGTCTGCTGAGAAAGTTTTCTTAAAGGACATAATTTTAATCTCATAGTTACATTCTTTTCCTGTGATTGGATCTCAAGCATACTAACTTTTATAATGCAGCCCTACTTCACTGAATCACAAACAGTTACCCCCTCACTAATATATACATTAACTGAATTAATTAAGGATACATTTTCTGGACAATGAGTGCAGGAAAAGTCTATAATTTACATATGGTTCTCTAAGTAGACATTGCTTAGTATTACCACCCCTTAGTAGTTTGAGTACTACTTTTCCAACTATGTTCTTACTGGCATGTTAAGTCAGTTATGGGAATTGTGAGAAGTATAATGATAATGATCTCTGGCCATCCTGATAAGAGGTCCATCCAAGTTGGTAAATTATTGCATACTGAAGTGATTCTTTGAGAAATTGGGCCTGTTGACATGGGGTAATTTGGAGTGACCTGGTTTGCACTTAAAAGATGGTTATCTTTAGTGAGATCTGATTTATTTCTCACTTGAACATTCCATCTACATGGATCCATGTTTTTTTCTCCCATGAGAAGGGTACATGCTGGTCTTTGAATTGTTCCAATTTGTTCCTCATTTTATTATTAACAAGTCCCCTTCCCACCCCTTCCCTGCCTATTTCATGTCATTGTTCAGTAGAACACAATGATTTTCCTTGTTTTTGTTACAGCAAGTGACATAGCACTATAGCAAGGCATCTACCTAGCATAGCATACTAGAAGTGCACTGTGTCAATTAAGAACATATACCCTATTTGCTGGCGTATAAGACCCACACTCTCCCCCCCCCCCTTAAAATACACTGGAAAATTGAGTGTGTCTTGTATTGTATATAGTGGCCTATTGTAGCCTATTTTGGTAATAATTGTATGCATCTTATACTCCGGTGTATCTTATATGCTGGCAAATATGGTATTTTTTAATTAGAGAAAATGAAAATAATTGTTGAGGTTTCTCCATTATCCATTTTAATGTCACACCCACTGCGTACACCAGAGTTGTCACCTTAGATAACACCGACCACAACTCTATTTGGGTGCAAACTAACCATCTGCACAGAATGGTATAATCAAGACTGGTCTGTATCATATTAAAATTTTCTAGCCCTTTGTTGGGCCAAAAAGGAGTGAGATTTAAAAAGGGGGAGGGAAAGAACACTCAACACCTGTATCAAAACACATGTGAATGCTGTAATTTCCATTTGAACCAAACTGCACCAAAAGCAAGCCAAAGAGGGACCTATATGCTTGTGTGGACAGGCTTTGTGTCCCTATTTTTGCAGGTCCTTTTACTGCCATTCACCCATCTTTGTAGTTATACCTCTGGTTTAGTAGCTCACCTCTGGTTATGCCTACTTTTATTTTTAAACCCTTGGTTCCTTCCAAATTTGGTAGCCATAGTCCCTTGAGTTTCAAATAAGAAACTAGGCTAGAAGTAGGGATGGAGGTTTGTGTTGCCTTTATGTTGTGATTCAAGGGTATCCTTATTTTTATGTGCATTCTTAAGGGGAAAGAGTTATTTCTAGGGAAAATATTTTTTCTTAAATATAAAATGGTAGTGCTTTAACCCACAAAATGAACAGATACAAAGAAAAAGAGTTTTCATAATAGTATCTTTCATAATAGTATATACTAGTGATGGTGAACCTTGACACTCCAGCTGTTCTTTAATTCCCATAAATCCAAGTCCCTGTGAAGTCCAAGAAGAGGGACCTGGGCTTCTGGGAATATAAGTTCAAGAACAGCTGGAGTGCCAAGGTTCACTATCATGGGAATATACAGTATAGAATAATGACATTTGGAAGGTGCTAGAAACCAAGAATTCCTACTTAAAAGCACAGTTCTTATGATAACTTTCCTTACTATTATTTGGGATCCTGTTTTCAAAAAGTAGTGGCTTGTTTTGTAATGCTAATTATACATGAACTAGTCCTCTCAAGTTAAATGTAAACCCTATTTTCCTCTTTAAAGTTTTATGCCTTGTTTTGGTGGATTTGCCTATTGTCCCCATGATATTAATGCTTTGGAACAGATAAGCTGTAATAGTGGATAGCAGGTAAAATATATTAGAAAGAGTGGGTAGTACCATTTTAAAGCAAACTAGGTCATTACTTGCAATTTCTCTGTCATGAAAAACTGAGTCCAACAGCTATGATTCAAAAAACAGTGTGTGGTTGTTTCCCCCCTCCACAACCTCCTCAGTGGGTGGCATAATAACTATTGTATGCCTAATAATTGGTTTAATCTCTTCCACAGCTAGTTCAGCCTAAGTTTGTCAGAATTTTCCATGCCAGGCATCTAAATATCTCCCTTGCAGTAGTGGCTGAATTTAAAGCAAAACGTATGTGTTGCCTTATTAGTTATAGTTATAACATTCATTGATACAGTACCACAATTTATGATATTTCTTCTAGCATTACATATTAAAAGAACAGTTAAGTTAATTGTCTGGATGATTTTAAATCTGATGTTGGATGATAAATTACTGAGAATCTATTATAAATTTTTATTTGTAATTATACTCTCATAGAAGCAAGTGGATTGATCATGTATGTATGGGGATTTTGCTAACTGTACTTTTACTTGATGATTGTATGATGAATGAGTGGAGAAACTTTTTTCCAGGATTTCCTTCTCCTTGAGTCTAGACATTTTACGTAGGTCATGATTGTGTATCCATCTGCAAGAATCATTGATCTTCAAAGCTGCTTTCCTCCTTTCATAAAATATAAATGACAGCAATTTAATTCCCGCTATGGTAGCAGAATCCACAGCTAGTCATCCTTTGTGAAGAATGTTTTACTATCCCTGAACCCTGTCCAAACTGTATTAGGACAGTATCAGAAACATCTCTGTTCTATTTCAGGCTTTGCTGTTTGATTTTGCAGTATGTCCTTTCCATAAATATATCTTTCATGATACTCACTACTAATTCATTTTTTTGGGGAAATAGGAGTAAAGGCTTCTTCAGAAGTACAATGTGAAAAGTATTGTTTAATCTTTAGCACTATTTTAGAACTGGCAGATCAATAATTTTTATTTTTTTAAATTTAAATTTCCAATTTGTATAGCCGCCCAACTAAAAATGACTCAGGACAGCTCACAGCATTAAAAACAATACAACAATACAAAAAACATTAAAACCACACCCATAAAAATAATGCTAAACTGCATTCAACATTGGTAGGTTGTGCTTTAATCTAGGACAATAAGGTGTCTTAGGCTGTTCCATTACCTTATGAAACATGAAAATAAATAAAATGAAGAATGTTGACTTGAACTCAAGAGAAAAACAGAAGAAATAAAAGTGGGATGTTCCAAATACTACACAAATTAAGCATTGATGTTTATAATCACGTTTGGTACAAAATCAGCCATGCTTCCATAAGCTCAAAAAGAGATGCAGACAGTATAGTCCAGTGATGGCGAACCTTGGCACTCCAGGTATTCTGAAACTTCAATTCCCAGAAGCCCTTATCAGCAGGAGTGCTGACTTGGGCTTCTCAGAATTGAAGCCCAAGAACACCTGGAGTGCCAAAGTTTGCCATTACTGGCATAGTCCTTCAAAAACCAGCCCTCTCCATAGATAGCAATTTTGAACAGCAGGAACAGGGACAACAGATACTATGGAAGTAATCACAGACGATTCTGTGGATGGAAGGATATCTGCTATCTCCCAGAGGAGTAGGAGATGTGGTGTTAGTTGATGACGCTCACCTGAGGTGGGCAGAGGCAGCAGTCTACAGACATTACATGAAATCTTGAGAGGTTTGCTCTCCCTGGAATGAAGATCCAGGACATGAGAGAGTTTGTGAAAAATCATCAAGGAGATAGAAACAACTATGATATTACTTTGGGATTGGTGGGTGTCTGTTGTAGTATGATTAGGATTATGCCCTTCCAGATCAAGCATTGAAAAAGGAGATGTGCAGTATTAATGGGAGACTTTCAGCTACTCTGATACCTATTGGAAATCCAATATGACAAAAATGTAAGGCCCAACAAATTCCTCACTTACCTGGCCAATAATTTCATCTTCTAGAAGGCAGAAGAAGCAACAAGAGGACTAACCAGGTAAATGAGGTAAACGAAGAATTTGTTGGGCTTTATATTTTTGTCATATTGGATTTCTAAAAAACATCAGGGCAGTTTAAAATCTCCCATTAGTGTTGTGTCTCTCCAATTTCAGTGTTTGATCTGTGAGGGTATCATTCTACTGCTTCCCAACAAGAAAAACTAGTCAATTAGGTTGAAATAGTGGGAACTTTGGGTGGAATTATCCAGAATCTCTTAAGATTTTATAAAATGAAGAAAAGGAAAGCCGAGAGTAGTGTAACATGCACTCTTCACTTTAAGGAAGTTGATTTCAGTGAGCTTGAGGAAACACTTAGGGAGATCCTACAACTAGAAATACTTAAAAGGGGAAGAATTGTAGGCACAATCACAAATAATTCCTATGGGGAATGAAAGTGGGAAACATTAGAAGATATCATGATGGCTGTGTAAGGCATTTTCAGACCAACTAAGATTTAAAAGGGGCATGTATAGAAAATTAAAGGGGTACCAGATAATTAAGAATTAGTTCATGTGACTAGCTAATACCTGTAGTTACAAAAATGAACAAAGCTATGTGATCCTCATACAGTAATACCTTGGATAACGCTAAGACTTGGTTCCACAAGTCTTGGTGTTATCCGATTTTTAGTGTTACCCGATCCATGTTAAAATCCTATGGGATGGATCGGATAACGTTAAAGCTCCATAGAGATACATTGTAACCGCACAGGCTTTAGCAGTTGTTATCCGATCCATCCCATAGGACCTTAACATTGTTCGATCCAATTCTCCTCCCCAGATTACTTAACGTTATGCGATTTTAGCGTTATCCGAGGTAAACTTTATCTGAGGTATTACTGTACAGTCCAAATGCAGGAGCAAGGTAATATCTTTATTGGGTCACACACACAAATGCCAACTCACTGTGAGCCTTCATGTTTCAAGGTCACTTCTTCAGGCATGCACCAATTTCTTCAGAATAGTATGGGGATATTATAAATGAGAGTTTTCAAACTTCATGACAAATACCCTTGTCGGGCTCTGTTTATCAGAGGTGAGATAGGGAAAATTGCAGGCTTTATCAGGTAGCTGTTGATTGACTATCATCCTTTACTTGTCAAATGAAACCAGGTACAGTAAAGGCATCTGCTCCCTACAGATAGCTTTTTTTTTAAAAAATGGTAAGTTTCTGTTTGGACAGTTTCTGTGTTTATATATATATATATATATCTGTAGAGAGACAGATGTTCAGGAAGGCTAAAGCATGGAATGAGCTCAAACTTGCAAATAATTAAATGCTATCTGAAATCTGGTTGTTTTGTTTCGGGTGCAGAGAGAAGATGGTACAACATTCAGTCACTTCTAGTTGGCAGTTAATGAGTTGCTGTTGGGATTTTCAGGGGCTGTCACATACAATTCAGAATTACTGCAGGAAGTCATTGCCAGGTAGAGGCTATTGAAAGTGTACTGTTTGCTTGCTTGTCATAATAAACAACAAAGGAACAGGATTTCAGCCAGTTGATCTTAAAACACTTTAAAAAGAACATGTATTTACTACAAAAAAGGTATTTGTTTCTCAACATTCCCCCCCCCCCCCCGGATAAGTTTGGTTTATCAAAGGAATGCTTTGTATATATCTTGATTTCAGCAAGGTTTGTGACAAAGCTGGTAAAACCGTGCTACTGTTAGATCAATTTATAGTGGGCGATGAGTGATATCTAAACAGTTGTTTCTCATCATCTTGGGCCTTATTGTGTTCTATATAAATAATTTTGAGTAGGGAGTAAAGGGGATGCACATTTGCAAATGATTCAAATTGGGAGAGGGTCCTTGCCTTGTGTTTTTTATCCTTACATGAAGAAATAATAACAATGGTTTTTCAAATAGCTACAGTACTCACTTTATAAATAAAAAAAATGCACATCACACAATATTTGCCTAGAATATGGGTGATAGTCTTGATGAACAAACTCATGAAGCAAGTCATATTGATAAGAAATATACAAGAAAAAAATTACTTTTATTAGACTTCCCATGAGTTTGCTTCTCTCTCCAACTAATGTAAACATGAAATAGCTTGTGCAAATGCATTTCAAAGGATTTATGAGGCTAAACAAAGTAGCATAGATAGGAGAGTCTTATGTGTAAGGATATGTAACTGGGGACTGAGGTCTAAGCATCCATGCCATGGTATTCTCAGTTACAGTGTTTATAGTTTGAAAAATGAGTAGGGTAACAAATTAAAAGGGCTCCTACTCTGTGTTGTTTACAATTATAGGAAGAAATAGTAATAATGAAAGCATTGTTTTTCAGTTGCTTGCTTTACAAATTTAAAAATGCACAATGCTAGGTAGTGAAGAAAGCTGACAGGAAAAAAATCAACTGATTAAAAACATATTAAGAGGACAGTTTCATGAATATATAGACTTTCGGAAAGACAAATAAGCGGATTCTACATTAAATCATAGTCTGAACTCTCATTAGAATCCAAAATGTCCATCTTTGGATACCTCATTGAGAAGACTCACTGGTCAGAAACCTCTTGTGTAGCTAAGCAAATAGGATAATATGAAGGTAAGTTAGGTAATCACTGCAGACATTATCAGTTGCATGCTGAATTATATACAGCACCTCAGTTATATGATACAACAGATAATATCTACATGATTATTGTTTTTGACTTGGAACAGTTTCTGATCAGAAATTACACCGTTTATACTATGTCAGTGTAACTAGGTATAAGGATTTGTGCATTTGAAAAAGACAGTAACATTAGGGAAAGTGGAAGTACTGTAGTAGGAAAAGAGAAGTACTGTACCTAACATGACATAAATGTGTTTCATAAAAGAAGCTATGGCCTTTAATTTGCAAGTTGTTTGTTAATGAGAGTAGGACTCTTTGGAGATAATTAATTCAGAGGGTTACCAGAAGTCGGGATTGACTTGACAGCATGTAACAATAGCAACATAGCATGTTTGTTTACTGGAGTCTAATGAATTGGCATTTCATGGAAATCTCAAATGGATGGCCTGGCATATTCAACTCTACTATGCCTCCTAAGCAAAAGAGGCAAGCAGAAACCATACACATAGGTTGCTTGCACAATGCACACTGAAGATGATTTCCTGTCTCCCTTTCTTTTGTGCTGCTTCCTTTTAATCTGGGATGAAAGTGTTTTCCCCTCTTGAAAATGATTAAACATCCATTTCTGCTTTGCTTGACAATTATAGTTTTTTCTGCCTCTGTTAGTAAAACTGTTTATGGACTGCTTAATGAATCTTTATGTACTTTTCCAAGCCATTCACCTTCAGTACAGTCCTCACTCTCCCTTCTGCTAGTAGGTTTAGTGAGCTCTTCATTTCCCATTAAGCTACTTCAGTCTCCATAGGGATAAAGCAGCATTAAAACTGATCAAAGGTAGTTTCTTCCCTCTCTCTGAGAAGGACATTGTTCTTTCTATGTTGTCTCTGATTGGGATGTAAGCCAAATCTTCACCTGCTACACTGACGGTATTGCAGCTTTCTCCTCTGAGGATCATCAGAAAGGTGCTAAGTTTTTAAAAAATATATATGCAGCAGCAGTAGCACAGCATTATGTGGGGCAGGTTTGACAAAAATAGTCATAGTAAGCTAGTTCTCCAAATTATTACACTCCTATTCTATCCCAGCAAAATAAAAACTCCACATGTCTTGAGGTGTAAGAATAACTGTTCTTTACTTACAGTTGAATTTGTAGATAAAAGGCTTAACAGTTGAATTTGTTTTAGTAGAACAGTTCTGTGCAATAACTTTGGTAGATAAATACACTTTTGCGTGTAAGGCAAAGATTGAAGTGTGTGTGTGTGTGTGTGTGTGAAAGAGAGAGGGGGGGGGGGAGAGAGAGAATATTAACATGATGATGAAAAATTACCTCAGACACAGACTGACTGAACACTATCTGACAGAAAAACTAATAGTACTGTACAAGGCAACCTAATCAAGTCAGATGATCCTACAAGTGGAAAACTAGAGAACTCTTCCTATTGGTGGGCTATGCACATAGCCCACATTAACCCATTGCATTGTGGGGTTGGATTAATATATTCAACAAAAGGTTGATTTCCATTGGTGCTTTGCAAGTTGGCTCTTGTCTGTTACCAAGTTCTTCTATGAGTTGGTTAGATTACTGAACCATTTGAAGACCCATGTGTACTTGACAAGAGCTGTGGCTTCATCTGGGGTGTTTCTGATTGCACATGTTGCTAACCTGCTATATGATTTAAGTCTTGGTGTTCTCCAGAAATGTTTCTCTTATTGTCCAGGCCCCAGCAAATTCATTGCCTCTCTTGGTTGATTGCTGAGTGCAGTAGCTGCTTGCACTGCATTTAGGAGAGCTAGCTTGCTGTTTTCCCATGTATAGAACTGCACAGAGATCACAAAGAATAAAACATGTTATCTGCAACTGGTTCTCCAAATGATTATCTATGAAGCCATACAATCAGAAGTTTTTCATTCCAGGTGACTAGTTAACTCAGTTCTTGCTCTAGTACTTTACATAGCTGCAATGATAGTCTGTTGAGGAACTCATTGAAATGCTGATGCCAGGCATCTTCAAGTGTATGCTTAGGAGACAGTCCTGCCGTCAGAAATGTTTCTTGATTCAGAGGACTAAGATGCTACTCATCCTTGAAACTTGAGGGACTGCACCCAATTTTTGGGGCCATCTGCAGTTCATCACTGCTTTAAAAAGTTCTGAATGTTACATAGACACAGCATCTGTATGTTGGGACTGCAGAGATGGTATCTCATTGAAGTTTACAGGTAAACAATTAAAAAACTTATTTCTAAATACAGTAATACCTTGGATAATGTTTACCTCGGATAACACTAAAATCACATAACGTTCAGTAATCTTGGGGGTGGGTGGGGGAGAGAATTGCATTGAATAACATTAAGATCCTATTGGATGCATCGGAGAACAACTGCTAAAGCCTGTGCGGTTACAGTGTATCTCTATGGAGCTTTAACGTTATCTGATGCATCCCATAGGATTTTAATATGCATCGGATAACACTAAAAATCGGATAACACCAAGACTTGTGGAACCAAGTTTTAGCATTATCCGAGGTTTTACTGTATCATACTTGGTATCACAAACAAAGACAGAGGCATGTTCATGCAGTTTGAGGTCTTTAAAACTGCCCAGTTTGCACGCATAACTGTTTAATAAGCAGGTACTGCACTTAAGGTTTTTTTTTTTTAAAAAAACCCTATACTTGCTGTTTTACCAGGTGGATAGCTGTGCTACTATTTTAGCAAACAAGGAGTCTAGTAGTATAATTTTACCTGGACTGTAGTCTGCTTCTGCAGATGGATCTGTAGACATGGATGGTCATGCAAGAAATCATACTTTTAGTCCTCTGATGGTACCACAAGACTTTTTGTTGGCGGGTTTTTTTTTGCTCTCCTTTGAAGCCTATAATGGTGCTTCTCCGATTCAAACAATTCTATCTTTTTCTGTATGTAACACTATCATATTTCCCTATTACTTCTTGTTTTTTTCCTTTCCATAGAAAATCTGTCAGGAGGGAAAGATGAATGAATACCCAGAGATTCTTCCTTAGTACGTGTGTACCCATGCCATCCATTGGCACCGGGGGGGGGGGGGGGAGAGTTGAGGAGCCCTGTTCAGGATGGTCATCAGGGCATGGGGAGTGATTTAAGCAGGAACTATATATACAGACTCTCTTGACCTTAATTCAAGGTTCCATGAGAAACACCCTCTTCTCCAATCCTTCCAGCCTCCTTTACTCCCTAGCCCTTAGTTCCCAGTCTCTTCACTTGAGATTGCAAGATACAGTTCTGGCTGGGTTTAATTTATGCTGAGCTGACTCCCTGAATGCTGGTTCCTCTGCACCAGCATGTTCTGCTCTAATTGTCTCCCCCATTTGAGCTGGCACTATCACTGCCTGCAATGAAGTTGGGTCTGCATGAGTGGTGAGACAGGTAGGACCCCTTCTTCACTGTTTGGCCCTGGATGGTTTGGTTCCTAAATTGCAGACTGGCCCAAGAAGCTGTTTTCCAAGCCCATACCTTAGTCCTGTAATGGCAAACCTTGGTACTCCAGGTGTTCTTGGACTTCAATTATCAGAAGCCCAAGTCAGCACTCCTGCTGATCAGGGTTTCTGGGAATTGAAGTTCAAGAACACCTGGAGTGCCAAGGCTCACCATCACTGTCTTAGTCAATGGGGGCTGAGCTGGGAGTCAGGTAAGTAGCAAAACGAGGAGGCATGACTAGGCTAAATGGGTCCTCTGCAAGTTCTGGGTCATCGTTCCATTCTTCCTCAGCACCTTCTATTGGCTTCCTCCTCCTCACTCTTTATGGTCCTGGTGTTCCTACTTCTCCTCTCTCTTCCTGCTCAGGTGCAGATACTCTTGTCAAGGCTATTTCTTCTGGTGGATCAATCTGCTATGAGTAGTGGTTGTAGATAGATAGTCTTAAAAACTCTGGGATGGCAAAGTTCCCAATATCTCCTGCAGGCTAGGTCCTACAGGGTCCATAGAAGATACCCCAGATGATCCTTGCTCTGGCTATTACCCAGGCTTTCACATAGAGCAATAAATTCTATTTCTGGGCATAGCTGAAGTTAGACAGTGCCCTCCTAACATTAGCTCCTGTCATTATGGAGAGAGGTAGTGTTCTTAGTGACAGAGCTTGGTTGTGAACATCTAAAGTAGAAGAGGATGAACTGAAGCCATCCAGGGATTGTTGGTATTACAACTTCCTATGCTTCCAAGAGCTAATGGAAGTTGCAGTTTGGAATACAGTAATACCTCATATAACATTAGTATCGAATAACACTAAAATCGCATAACATTAAGGAATCTGGGGGGAAGAATTGCATCAGATAACATTAAGATCCTATGCGATGCTTCAGATAACAACCGCTAAAGCCTGTGTGGTTACAATGTATCTCTATGGATCCCATAGAGGATCAGATAACACTAAAAATCATATAACACCAAGACTTGTGGAACCAGGTTTTAGTGTTATATGAGGTTTTACTGTATTGCACTTTCCCACCCTTGATCTAAACTTCTAAAGGAAGTAATGTAAACTATTTTACTTTCTGCAAGATTTGTTTTTTGCCCATGTTTCATAATCTCTTTCATTTATTCTAAACCAGTTAAGGGATTCAAGATACATAAATGGCCTGGAATTTAAGAATACATGCAGATTTTTTTTCTTGCTTGTGTTCTGAGATTAAATGGGTTATTATCAGTAAGAGGTATTTATGTTATCCATGGCATGATGGTAAGGGTTTTTTTTTTGTTACCTAGTTATTAAGATGCCAATCTAGGTACAGTATCTGGAGTTTCAAAAAGTTTTGCACAAAGTCCTTTTGTGGATCAATAAGTGGTAATGCAGTTAAGCTGCTTAGATCCCATTGAAACCCATATGAATTAAGCAGCCTAACATTGTGCATAACTGAAGCTATAGTAATTTATTTTACTTGTGGAAATGATTGTTATACAATAAAATACTACTTACCATTTAACAACTGTGTTTGCTAAAGCTGTTTGTTATATTTGTGGTTGTTTTATGTTCATGAATTTTTATTACTGCTACTGACTTGGCTGTCCCCTTTCCTGAGCATCAGAAAAGTCCTTCATGTGCTCTTACAGCATATGTGGGGGGTTTCAGCAAAGGAAATTAGCTCCCTGTTGGTTGGAAAGTGAACAAGAAACTGTTACTTAGGAACAGCATGAAGCTTTCATCTCTGTCCTGAAGTGAAGGAGGAAGCTTTAAACGTGGCAGCCTCAAAAGCAAAAGATTCAGATCCAGGTCAGGATTGTCATTCCTGAGGCAATGAATGGATCTTTCAGGGCAAGGTAGGGCAGAGAAAGGGCCAGATAAATATTGTTCAGTGCCTCTTAATATGAATGGTGGGAAAACTTCACAGAGTTGGTTTCCTTGTTGGGAGGAATACTAGAGACAGGGAACCAAACTGGATATGATCATAGGACATAGGTAGATCAACAACAGAAATTTGGTAGCAAGTAACAACTAGGTTAGGCTCGTTGAATCACTGGGATTTGGTAGGTCAACTCCTCTGTAAGTTCCACTGATTCAGTGGACCTTACTCTAGTTGTAAGTTATTACTAGATTTCAGCCAATGAATATTTACTGATTTATAAACACTGAAAGTATGTACAGGATATAGATTTGTGACTGTAACTGTAAAAAGATAATCTACCTTCAGTTTACAGTGCTACATTACTAAGTAAAGTCTCAAGATATTTTAAGGTGCTTCAATTAGATTGAAGCAAATTTAGGTTTAAAAAACATTGACTCTCCACCATCATGTCTAATTTGGCCATTAAACACTCCTGGTATATATTTATTTATTAGTGTAGAATAGAAACATTGAGCCACTTTTAGGAGATAGTAGCACTACAGAAAAGGAACAATGCAAGCAGTAAAAGTTCAGATTCCTCTGAACAATAATATGTTTGTCAGAAAGTAAGACTGTCCAAACAATTTAATTTCAACTTTGTTCTCTCACAAGACATAATTGATTTCATCACTTATAGTTTGTGGGGGTATGAGTTAAGCTTAATTTCAAGAAATGTGAAGGAAACCAAAAACCAGGCTCTAAAACTATGAGACAGTGTTGTATGCTGTTCTGTATTTTTAAACGCATCTCTTGGGTATACAAATAGCTTCTTTTTTATTTTTTTTATTTTAGCAATATTAAAAAAGTAACAAAACATACAAACAACAGAACAGAAAAAGAAAGAAAAAAACAGTTACATACAAAAAAAGAAATAGTTCCCAAGTACATCTTACATCCTTAAAGATGAAGGGGAAGAAAGGAAAAAAAGAGAAGAAAAATGCAAATCAATATAGTATAATATAATCTCATATTACATTAGTTGTTTTCTATACAATTACTATACTATATATTTTCACCTTTGTATCAACTATCCTCTTTCACCGCAATGTTACTACTTTATTGTTTTATACATGGAAACTATCACCCAGTGCACTAAAGTCCTTGAGTCTACCAGCCACTCCTTTTACAACTCATTCATTCTGCCAAAAATACATTGTATTCGGTGCAGGTTTTTCTCCTTTATTATCCATCAATGTGTGTTGCAAAAAAGGTTTCCAAATGTCCCAAAATCTATTTTGTTTTATTAACCCCCTTTTTATATTTAATTCCCATGTTAGTTTTTCATTTAATGCCATGTCCCAAGCATCAGCATACCATTTACCAAAGTAGCTTCTACCTTTTCTTTTTATTTCCTTGTTTACTCAACATGATAATATCCACAGCTAATAAGAGGAGATGATATGTTTAATAATGCTTTGTATCTGAGTTGAAGCAAACTTTACATTACCTCTTGAATATAAAGGACTATCATACTATGTCACTAGTAGGTCTGTTTCCCAACCTTTGGTTTTTGGACTTAAATTCCCAGAAGCCTAAGTCAATTCCCCAAAGCATAGATCAGCCAGTGTACCGACTTAGGCTTCTGGGAATTAAAGTCCAAAAACCAAAGGTTGGAAATGTTGGTCTAGACCAATGTTCTAGATAATATAGTCAAACCTCGCATAAAGAGCGTCTCACTTAAAGAATAACTTGCTTGAAGAGCAGAATTTTCTCTGAATGTTCGCTTCACTTACCAAATAAAACCAACCAAACACTCGCTTAACAAATAAATTGGGGGTCGCAATCCCCCCCCCCAAATTGGTCACTTACAATGGTGTTTCGCTTAAAGAGCAAACTTGCTTAAAGAGCAATCCTGTGGAACACATTTTGCTCTTTAAGCGAGGTACAACTGTACTAGGTAACCATTGCCAGAGGCAGATCTAGGCTTGAGGGAGCCTGGTACATGGCAAACTGTTGGGTGAGGAAAACTGGGGACCATTTTGCCACACTCTGATAGTGTCTCTCAATGTACCTTTGAGGCATAGTCTGATAGTGTCCCTCAATGTATTGTAAAATATAATTGGCATCAGTAATGAGAATGGGGTACCTCTTATAGATTAATTTTAGACAAGTCTGTGGAGTATCTACATTTCAATGGTGGATAGGTCCAAAGGCAAGAAAAAAGTGACCAACACTATCAGCCCGTGCATATGCAAACACACCCATGACTGTCATGAATGCAGAAGTGGATGCATTTACAACATCTGCAAATGTGCTTGCTTCTGCTTCCAGGGTCATGGTCCGGCCCACTCAGCAGACTGGGAGCATTTTTAGGCCCGTGGCCCAAAAAGGTTGGTCACCCATGCCATAGACCAACACATCTTCTGGAGGTCAAAAGACTGAGCAAAGCTTATCTGAAATGATACTTTGTTCTTGAAAAGCCACTTTTAATTTCAAAAGAGAAAGCTTTAAGTAAAGTTTGCTCAGGTGTCCAATCATACGCAGCTTCTACTTCTGATTAGCTGCATTTTAAATTCCTTTTTCATTGCTTCTACTGCTTTATTTTGTAAGCCAAGCAAAGAATTTGCCCTATTCTCTTCTAGTATCAAACCTGATATCATCTCATTTAAGTGCATTGGGATGACTGTTTATTTTGATTTATTAAAGGGCAAGAGATCATGTTGAAAGACAAGTCTCTAAAAGGTGATCTGTAAAAAGGAAACATGAACTAGTCATGGAAACTAGCTTCATAGGGAAATGATCTACATTTAAATAAACAACTACTATTTTTCTATGCCCCAAAGTTGTTAACTAAGTTTTGTGTTTGCTTTTGTAATTCCTGACCTTGACTGACAACTGGATATCATTTAAAGCAGTTCACAACCTACGGCCTGTGGGCCAGCCCCAGCCCATGGCACCATTCCATCCGGCCTGTGGTAGCGACCTGTGGAAGTAGACATGCTTACGACAGCTGTAAACGCGGCTGCGCAAACGCCCCTGTGGCTGTCGCAGTGTTGGGGGGGGGGGGAGAACCATATGTCCAGCCCCCTCAGCTGTCTGATGGGGCATGGTCCTCTAGCCTGTGGCGCGAAAAGGTTGAGAATACCTGATTTAAAGTCTTAGAAATCTTTGTATAAGAAAAAACAAAAAACCTCCAGCTTTTTCTCAGTCCCATCTTTTTAAAGGCATGGCTGAAGGCTGCTTCTAGATAGTGGAGCTCTCTCTCAAGGAGATCAGGTGTCCTTTTATAACAACTCTCTTTAATTTTAACAGAGATATTATTCATAATTTTTTGTTTCCATATCTTAATCCATTCATCCTCTTTAATATTATATCCTAAATCTATCTCATGCTTTATTCTTTACCCCTGTTTTTCTCCTGTAGACTCTATTAAAATTTTATATATTTTGCTTGCTAATCCATTTATTTTTATTTAACTCATTCTGTTTCATCTGTACTCTCAATTCCTCAAATTCTGTTAATTGTCTGCAATTCCTGTCTTGTTTTACCCAACTGCTAGTCCCTTTTCCAATTGCAATATATCAATATATATTATTATTGTATATATAATTATTTGCCTTCCTCAAATACAGTATTTCCCTTATATGATCTTCTTGAGATACTTTCTTTATCGAGTCTTTTAATCTTATTACCTTAGCTCTCTCCAAAACTTTTATTAATACTGCTTTAAGATTCTCTGGAAGTTCCTCTACATTTACTACTATTCAAATCTATGGTGATATTTCTGGACTAAAATTTCTTTATATTTACACAAAATTTGAAGAGTATTATTACATACAGTAATGGGTTTTATATTTCTGTTTTTATCTTCAAGGCTTAAAAAAAATCCTTGTACAGTATCTATTCCTCATTTCATATAATTCAGTATCTCCCCAAGTCAACTCTTTTAATCTTGTTATCACAATGGAAACATTTTTCATTTAATTAGCTACATTTTTTTAAATATTTGGAATACAGAATCTTTCTTCCCTTTGGGATGTATACAATTTTTAAAAACTTGTTTTTGGTCTTTTATCTCTATTACAAAAACTATTTATTCTATTTTGCCATCGTTTTAATTCTCCTTCTGTTAACTTTATTCCCTCAACAGCCAAAGTAGTAGAAGAGGAAGAAAAAAAAGTAGTTAGTAAACTTTAAATGTAGCATCCCAAACAGAAAGTTTATTTTAGGCAATACAGTAAAATCCAGGCTTACGAATGGCTCAGTTAACGTTTGCAACGGTTTACAACAGCAGATCCTAAGAAAATGACGTCCTGGCTTACAATGTTTTTTCACCTTATGACCGGGAATTCCTCAGAGTCCAAAATGGCTGCTGTGGTATTTAAGACCACCCACAGCCATTTTAGACTCTGTGGGTGGCACAATCGCAATGTGGTGACCTTGCCTCGTGCATGCATGGCACCTCTTCCAGAGCCTCTGCTAAAGGTGCTGGATGTCTATTAAATCTGGCGCTTTAGAGGGTGCTGCAGAAGAGGGGCTGAGGCTTCTGCCCTCAGAAGAACCAACTGGCACTGGCTGCACATGTGCACAATGTCTGGGCTGAGGGGTGGATTGAGGCTTATGGGGGAAGCTTGCCTCAGAAACCCCAGACCAGCTCTGGCTGCAATGTCCAGTTTGGGCTGTTGTTTCTGAAGCAGCTTCCCTCAGAATTCCAGGGCAGGGAAAGCGAAACCTCTCCAGGGAAAGAAGGGATTCCCCCAAGGCCTTTAGTGGTGGCGCTCCCATCCTGCTTGTATTGGGACAGACCAGGGTGCCCAGCCATCCCTACCCCGGCATGGGAATGCATCAACCTACTGCATTGTGGGGGAGGGGAGGGGGAAGAAAATACCAGGGGGCGGGAAGGTTCTGGAAACCCCCCCCCCCCCAAATACACTTATCTTGTTGCAAAGTGGTTTCCTGGCCTGGAGCTCAAGGAAACCCTCCTCTTCCTTGGGTGCATTTGGTTAGGATCAAAGTGAACAGCCTCTTTTTCTTCCTTTCCGTCCCAGTCCAAAAGACTTGCCTTCTGCTTTTGTCTCAGCCAACCAAGCGGCAGTGGTGCGGGTGGCTGCCCCTTCCTTCCCCCGCTGCTGCTCTTGCTCTTCACTGGGGATTCTCAACCCCACTGCCTCCATCACACCAGGAAGTGCCATGTAGTGTAGGAAGGGCAAAACGGCCATCCGGCCCCCAAAGCTGTCTGAGGAAACGTGAATCAGCCCCCTGGCTTAAAAAGGTTGAGAACTCATGCGTTACACCATCATTAAGCCATCAATCTCTTTATTGAGAGAAAAGGTGGAATAGACATAAAATGAATGAATGTATAAACACCCTTAAATGTACCAACAAATTTTGCCAAATGAATGTTCTTAAATTTTACCAATAATGATAGATTTTAAAATCTCTTTTTATTGTACAGTACATTAAAGTTTATTTTATTTATTTATTTATTTATATTTGTTTATTGCCCTCCTCCCTGAAGGGACCCAGGGCGATTCACAACATATCAGCATATCAGCAACAATTTAAAACAAGTTCAAAAATTAAAAGTTTTAAAAGAAGCTTAAAAACTTAACATTAAAAACTAGGCATTGTAGTTAGGAGGCACTAGGGGTCAAGTTTATCTTGCCCTCCTTTTCCAAGTTAAAGAACTGAAAACATCTAGTAAAACCCAGCAACAATCAGCATTAAAATGATCACATTTCATGTTGTGCCAGACATAAAACAGTTAAGTACAACCAACATAAGAAAAAAGGAAAGCAAAAGTATATAATATTTAACAATTTGGACAACATAAAGTTAAGCCTTCAAACATGCGTTGATTAAAGAAAATATGTTTATTGAAGTTGTAGCATGGTTCTTGATGAATCAGGTTACAGATCTCAGCATAGAAAAATAACCTAATCAAAATTTTGCTTTTAGAGAAAGAATGTTTTCAGACATATCCTCCCCTAAATAAAAAGAATCTATCTATCTGTTCTAAGTTACCATAATTAAGACTTTCGGAGATAAGGCCTGGTTGAATGGCCTTCCTCCCTCATATTGGTGTTTCCTTGTTGACCACCATTTTTGAACTCCTTTCTGGCCCTTTGCTGGACCCTCACCAGGTATCTGCTGAACCTGGGTAATTAGCATATATCCAATCAGGTCCCAGAATTGGGGTAAACAACTCTGGCCCTATTGATGCTGCATGGCGCCTCCCAGTCTGTTTCTTCCCATCAGGGTCCCAGGGAGTAAAAACAAACAAGTGGCCTTTTACTAGCACAAGAAGATGGCGAAGTGAGAACATCGGTTTTCCTTCTCTCCGTCGCCACAATGGGGAATTAATGCAATTTTAAATGAAAAAACACAAGCGATTTTGCAAAAAAAAAACATTTTAATGTGAAGCTGTAAACCTGTGGAATGCAATAAACGAAGACAATAGCCGATTGCGAGCGGGGCTCGAAAGGCACAGGCTCCGGGCGGTGGGGCGAATCGAAGTCTCAAAAGAGGCTTTGACTCAAAACGCTGCTTGTTGAGCCGGCCAGGAGCCGGAGCTGGATTGGAAGAGAACCTTGGTGAAAGTGAAAGTGAAAGTCACAGAAGTTGGGGTGCCGAAGCTGGTTCGAAGATAAGAACTGAATTTTGGTGCCGGAGCCTGCTTTGGAGTTGCGGTGAGCAAAAAGAGACTTTGTTGGGGACGGACGGGGCTCCGGGAAAGGGAGGCAGCTTGGCGGATCCCCCAGTGACTCTTTAAAGCAAAGTTTGGGGCGAGCGTCTGGAACGGGATGTGAAGAGAAAGAGGATCTTGTTTTGTGGTTTGTTTTTTCGTAACTGCGGTGATTGTGGTGAAAAGACGGAGTTCGAAGGTTGCAGGAGCTGCTATCAAAGTTTAAAGCTCGAAAGCGGCTCAGACTGCCAGTTTATTAAAGGAGTAAAAGGAGTAAAATAAGAAGTTCCAAGAGCTCAAGGATTACAGAGAGAGCTGGGAGCACTTTTTTTTGGTATGACTACCTTTTCGCGGGACTGAGTGCCAGAGAGAAGTAAGAACAATAGGGCTTTAGTAATGGCGGAGAAGACCAAAACTTAAGGCTAAATCGTAACCTAGCTGGCGCTGAGAAGAAGCGGAAGAAGAAAGCAGCCATTTAAAAATCCTCCAATTGTTTTCTTTCTCTTTTTTCTTCATCTTTTCTTTGTTTTTTTCTTTTTCTGTTTTCTCTCTCCTTCTCTTTCTGTGGTTAGTCTATATTTGGTATATCTTACCTCAAGTCAGTGTGTTTACCGGCTTTTGTACAAAAAGCGCTCATTATCCTTTCCCCCCCTCCTCCCTCGGTCTTCGTTATTTGCTGCTGTCTGTTCTTTGTATTTGGCTATTCTGAACCTCACTTGAACCCCCTGGAGTGGTTAGAAACTGTTCCATAGATAATAATACAAAATTAATTAGAGAGGTAATAGAACGATTGAAGGTAATCAAATTGATTTGTTGGATATAAGGTAAAAAAAAAGAGAAGCAACAAGTGTTTTAATTGAAATTAATTGAAATTAATAATTTTGAGGTAATTGAAATAATTGTCAGATAAAAATTATATATTATATACTGACTTTTTTTTACTAAATTTACACAAAAGAAAGCTTTGATAATATAGTTGTATATCACATAGAGTATTATAGCTGTTTATTGACACATTTTATATATTATATACATTTTCATATATTTTGGAGATTACAAAACCTTATTGACAAAACGATTTGGAACTAATCAATTGGAATTATTTAATTGGAACTATCAAATTGGAAATATAAATTAATCAACTGAACAAAATAGATCTATAATAATAACTAATTGAAATTAATTGGGTAAGACTAGAATAATTGACAGATCAATTATTATAATTTGATGCACAATAAATTTGATCTCAGATATTGTGATATAGTACAATCGAATTGATTGAATAAATTTCCAACTGATTGGTTCCGAATTAATATAGGATGGAGGGGGGGAAGTGGAAGGAAGAAGAGGAAGCGGTTAAACCCAAGAGAAGAAGGGAGAAGAAGGATCAGAAGGACAAAGATAAAGAAAGATATACACCACCACCGACACAAGAATTACCAGCGACGGAAACGATTATAGTCGGTTCATCTGATAAAATGGATATGATGTGCGCTGCAATACAAAGTTTGACTGAAGAAGTGAGGAAAGACAGGGAGCTGGCCAGACTACATCATGAAGGTCTGACTAGGTCCCTGGCTGACCTACAAAAAGAAGTTGCAAACAATACAAGTAGAATCAAAACCATTACAGACACAATTCAAGAGGATATAAATCAAATGAGAATAACAGTGAATGAAATCTACATACAAGAACATGTTAATACAGCAAGAGAAAAGATTACATCCGGTGGAGGAAGGAATGAGAAAACAGAACATTGTGATTCGAAGAATGGTTGAAAGAACGCCAGACAAGCTTAAAGACAGGGTAATTGATTGGTTGAACTCGCTAAAAATGGGAAAAGATTTTGTTCCGGAGGACATTGGAAGTGTATTTAGAGTGGGGGGCAGACGAGGTAGGAATGCACCTAGAAATGTATTGGTCAAATTTTCAAATTGGGCGGATAAGTTGAAAGTGATGGCTTACATCAAACAAGCAGGGTCTGGCGTTCTGAAAATGGAAGGAGTTGATGTGGAAATCTACAATGACATCGCCCCGGAGGAGAGAAAATGGAAATACATGATGAAACCTGTTACAAAATTGCTGATTGCCAAGGATATCAAATACAATTGGAGGTTTCCACAGCAACTGAGTTTTTTTAATGACAAAAAAATGCATGTTCTTGATTCAAAAACTGATGTTTTAGAGTATTTAAGTCAGATTGGACTGATTAAGACGGCTTCAAAAGAATGGATTGAAATAAGAACAGGGTTGTATGCTGCTGATGATGTGGGTACAGTCTTGAAAATGGGAGATGAGGTGGGAGGAGCCACGGGGGGGGATCTTTCAGAATCACTGAGTGTGGAGATCGTAGAGTGAATTCAACATAACAAAAAGAAAAAAAAGTAGATACTGGCAGAGGAAGAGTGGAAACTAGGAGAATAAAATGTTAAATTATTCCAGTCCCCCCTCCCCTCTTTGGAAAACTAAGGTGACACCTTGAAGAAAGGAGTGGGGAGGGTAATAGACGGTGATACGATAGGTAAGTTTTATTGTTTTAATATTTTTCTTAATTTACTTCTTCAATATTATTTTCATTTGTTTTTGTCTTACTTTTTATTAAGTATTTTTTTTTACTTTTTTCTATCTGACATGGGGGAGGGAAATCACGTCCGGGGAGGATTGTAAAAGGCAAAAGATGTTAAGAATAGAAAATTGTTAAAAAAATTAAAAATTTTATCGTGGAATGTGAAGGGTACAGGGAATGCTTTGAAAAAAAAGATTACAAATAGCGTTGAATAAGGAAAGAGCTGACGTTATTTTTCTGCAAGAGACCCATCAAAAGTCGGCAGAGGTAAACAAATTAGTTTTGAGAGGAGTGCAAATATATGAAAAGGCTTATGGTTCATCTAAAGCAAGGGGAGTTGCTATTTTAGTATCTGAAAAAGTAGGTTATAATATGATACAAAGTATTGCTGACCCAGAAGGAAGATATTTGATAGTTAAGGGAAATATAGACGAGGAAGAAATAACTTTTGTAAATATTTATGCCCCAAACAATAATCAAATGGAATTTCTAAACAAGATGGAAAAAATTTTAAAAAGGGAAGGCACGAAAAATATGGTTATAGCGGGAGATTTTAATCTCCTAAGATCAGAAATGGATAGCACGGGTAGTAAAAATAAAAACAAAAAGTATATATTGGATGATTGGAATAAAATAATGGGCGTGAAAGATGTATGGAGGGAGCTAAAAGGGAAGGAAAGGGAATACACTTTTTACTCTCAAGTGCATAATATGTACTCAAGAATTGACTACATATTTGTTATGGAATGTTTAATTAGAATAATAGAAGATATTAAGATAGGTACATTTAAAGAATCTGATCATGCAAAAATAATAATGGATATAAAATTGGATAACTCAGCAGGAAAAATGTATAATTGGAGATACAATACAAAGCTTTACAAAGAAGATATTAATAAAAAGTATAGTGGAGAAATGGGAGGAAAGTTGGAAATGGAATGATAATAACGAGGTCAGCTATAGTATAGTATGTGATACTATGAAAGCAATTTTCAGGGGTGAGTCTATAAAATTAAGTAGTATGAAAAACAAACAGAACAAGAACAGGGAACAGGAATTGGAAAAACAATTAAAACAACTTCACTCGGAACATGCAAGGACTAAAGATTCAAAAATTCTTGCAGAAATACAAAAGGTCAATAAGGAATTAGATGGAAAAGATATAGAAAGCGTTAAGAAGGATTTGATATTTTTAAAAAGGGAATATTTTGAGTATAGTAACAAAAATTCCAAATTATTAGCAAAGGCAGCAAGAGAGAAGAAATGCAAAGGTCAGATTGGGGTGCTGATTGATAAAAATGGAAAAAGATGTAATAAGAGAATAGAAAAATTGGCAATAATAGAAAATTTTTACAAAGAATTGTATTCAAAAAAGGAGGTAAATTTGGAAAAGCTTAGAGATTAGTTCGAAAAGCAACATACAGTAAAACCTCATATAACACTAAAACCTGGTTCCACAAGTCTTCATGTTATATGATTTTTCGTGTTATCTGATCCTCTATGGGATCCATAGAGATACATTGTAACCACACAGGCTTTCGCGGTTGTTATCTGAAGCATCCCATAGGATCTTAATGTTATCTGATGCAATTCTTCCCCCCAGATTCCTTGATGTTATGTGATTTTCGTGTTATTCGATACTAATGTTATATGAGGTATTACTGTATATCACCAATATCAGAAGAACATAGAAATAAAATGGAGGAAAAAATTTCAGAAAAGGACATCGAGGAAGTAATAAGGAAACTAAAATTAGATAAAGCACCAGGGGAAGATGGGTTACCAGCAGAGTTTTATAAAGAGTTTAAAGTCTGGATAGTTCCGAGATTACACAAATTGTTTAATAAAATAATAGAAGGAGAAGCAACTCAAAACTCAGGGAATAGATCAGTAATTGCTTTAATACCAAAGCCAGGAAAAGATTTAGAAAAAGTGGAGTCATATAGACCGATCTCTCTAATTAACCAAGATGCAAAAAAAAATTACAACTATAATGGCAAATAGGTTAAATAGTTTTATAGCCAATTATATAAAGGAGGATCAGGCAGGATTTGTTAAAAATAGATACATGTCAGATTTAATTAGAAGAGTTGTGGACTTAATGGACATAGCAGAACAAAACAGAGAAAAAGTTGCTTTTTTGTCATTAGATATTTTTAAAGCCTTTGATTCATTACAGTGGTTAACAATTCAGGAAATGATTAGGTTATATGGATTTGGTACCAAATTTCAGGGAATAATCAAAAATTTATATCAACAAGGAGTAGCAAAAGTTAAAGTTAATGATAATTACTATACCGGAGAAATAAAACTAGAGGCGGGCACAAGACAGGGCTGTCCATTATCTCCAACATTGTTTATATTAGCAATGGAATTTTTGGCTAATTCTATACGTCAAGATGAGGGTATAATCGGAATTGAAGGTAATAAAATAAACCTATACGCAGAAGATACATTAATTGCAAAACAACCAATAAAGGCAATAGCAAAAATAAATACATACTTAAAAAGATTTGAGGAAGTGACAGGTCTGAAAGTGAACTGGGATAAATCAGAAATGATATTGAGTAACGGAAATAAAGAAGATGAGGAAGAAATAAAGGAAAAGTATAAGATACAGGTAAAAACCAAATTTAGATACCTCAGGGTAATAATATCTAATAAATATGGGGGACTTAAAGGGTTAAATTACGGCAAACAAAAGAAAGAGATTGGAAAAAAATAGTACAATATAACAAATTAAATTTATCATGGTTTGGTCGGGTAGCAATCAGTAAAATGATGTTGCTACCCAAATTAAACTTTTTATTTGATGCTTTACTGATAAAACATACGGACAAGGAACTAAAAGAATATCAAAATATTATAAACAAATTTTGTAATGGTAAACGTGGAGCCAGGATAGTCAAAAAACTGTGGTATTTATCTCAAAAGGAAGGTGGTTTGGGAATACCGAATATTCATAATTATTACAAAGCTTTTCAAATAAGAAATGTAATGAAACTATTAAATAGGGAAGAGCCAATATGGGCAAAAATTGAAAGGAGGGAATTTTCAAAAATTGGCAAGGCAATTTTCCTAAGTGAGGAAAAGGAAAAAAAGAAAAAGAAAGTACAGTGTAAAATGATAAAAACAACTATAGATGAATGGAACAGAGTAAAGAAGGACCTTATCCCAGGCATTTCACCTATAATAGAATTGGAAAACCTTAATAACTTCCCAATAAAGATAGATGGAGAGATCAAGAGTATTCTAGTAGAAAAAGAGGTTTTGTTACTGAAAGATTGGGTCAAAACTTGCATAGATCAAGAAAAAAGAAGGGAATTGTTCTTGCAACTGAAGTTAGGATGGTTTAAGACTCTTCAGATGAATAACTGGAACAAGAAATATTTATTTGATAATGGTTTAAACAGAGAGGTTACAACATTTGAAACATTATTGAACAAATTAAGGAAAGGGGACATAGGAATCAAGGGGATAGTAAGTAAGATTTATAAAATTTTAAATAAAGGTGGTAAAATACAAGAGGTTTTGAAAAATAAATGGGAACAAGAACTGAACATGACAGTTACAGAGGAAAATTGGCAAAGAAAATGGAAGAGAAGAATTATGAGATCCATGTCCATCAGAGTGAAAGAACATAATTATAAGTTAATACGGCAGTGGTATAGGACTCCAATTGGGCTGCATCAGATGGACAAAAGGATGAGCGATAAATGTTGGAGATGTAAACACGCGGTAGGAACTTATGTATACATGTGGTGGAGCTGCGATTGTTTAAAAAATTTTTGGGGGGAAAGAGAAAATGAAATCAACAATATACTGGATATGCAGCTCAAATTGGGGCCAAACACGATTCTGCTAACAGAGGTGGACAAGTTTAAGATGAGTAACGATAACAAAGAATTAATGTCTGTGATGTTGTCAGCGGCAAGACAATGTATTGCAAAGAATTGGAAAAATGATGTGATGTTAAAAATACAGGATTGGTATAAAGAAATGTGGGAGTTGGCGCTGAACGACAAGCTTACATGGGAGTTAAATATCAGAAAAGGTAGAGTCCAAGTTAATAAATTCTGGAGAGTCTGGAGGCCATTTGTTGAATATGTAATGGTTAAAAAGCAAGGCATTACTCCTGTACAAGACTAAAATGCTTTTTGGAAATTATAAGCTGTTACAATCCCTTAGACAATGTAAATAACACAAGGGTGATAATAAAAGTGTGGAATATAGCAAAGAAGGGAAATAAATGAATGAATTAGAAAATTAGTAAAACATTGTTATTAGTGGGGAATTATGAATGTTCAGTTAGGTATGACTTGTTTGGATTTTTGCTTTTATATACACCATGTGTTTTGTATTCATTGTAGAATAGATGAATGAGTTATTCTCTTGATGTATGAGCTTATTTTTTATGTATATCATAATTTATTTTTTTCCGTTTTATGGATTGTTTCTCCTTATATACCTATAAATAAAATATTTTTTTTTAAAAAGAAGCCACATTTCTACTATAGACTAAAACCTAATAAACTCCATTTTGGATATGTGAAGGATATGATACCTTGCCACCCCTCCCCCTGTGCCTGTACCAACTGCCAGGGGAAGAAGAAACCAGGGCAGGTTGGGGACCTTGCCGCCCCTCCCCCTGTGCCTATACCAACTGCCAGGGGAGGAAGAAGCCAGGGCAGGATGAGGACTTTGCCGCCCCTCCCCCTGTGCCTATACCAACTGCTAGGGGAAGAAGAAGCCAGGGCAGGATGAGGACCTTGCCGCCCCTTCCCCTGTGCCTATACCAATTGCCAGGGAAAGAAGCCGGGGCAGGATGAGGACCTTGCTACCCCTCCCCCTGTGCCTATACCAACTGCCAGGGAAAGAAGAAGCCAGGGCAGGTTGAGGACCTTGCCGCCCCTTCCCCTGTGCCCACCCCAACATATTGTATTGTAATGTAATGTAATGTATTGTCTGTAAGCTGCCCTGAGTCGCCATGGCGAGTGGGCGGCAATATACATTTGAACTAATAAATAATAATAAATGTGAAGGACTTGGGGCCTCATTTTATCACAGGAGATATGCTTTGTATACAGAAAGTTCAAAGTTTATCTCCCAGCTTTTTTAGATATTACTATTAAATATCTAATTTGAAGGCCTGGGGTGCTGCTGCTGGTTAATGTTAATAATAGTGGAGTAAATGGACTAATGGTTAAACTTTGCATAAGGTATGTTTCCTATGTTCTTGTGGCAGAAGTGGAGAAATTTACATAGTGTATGGATAGAATGATGGTCCAAAACTCAGGAGACCTCAGCTTGCATTCCTGTTTGGCCATGGAAACTCAAGGCTTGGCTTAGTTGGAATGGGCTAAATAGGCCACAGAGAGGTTGCTATGCCATTTGAAATCATCCTTGCAGATGGTCTACACAATTCAAGTGAGACTGTTTCACCTCCTTCCTGTAAGACTACAAATCAACAGCAGAAAATCTCTCTCCTTGCCCCCTCCTTTCCCAAACCACCCCACACCCGCAGACCATTGCCTCGGATAACATATGTTGGATACTAGTGTTGAGTACTGTTGCCAAGATGTGAATGCTGCACTGGATATCAAGTCTTAGAATGATTACTAGTATGGTACTGTTCCTACGTTTTGGGAGTTAAGATTTTTTTGTACACATATCCTAAGAAATATTTGTCTTTTATTCACTAATGTCATCATTGATTTGTGCCCTGTTGGTTATCTGACATACTGTACTTTTTGAGAAACTGTACCGCAATTTATGATAATCAGCACCTGCACATTAGCAGTTCTATAGATTATGCTGGAAATATACAGTACTTTGCTCATCCTTGGAATAAAGACTGGGCTAGCTAGAATTTGGGGAGAAATACTAATAGAGTCGAGGATTCAGCTTTTAACTGTTTTGTCAATTCAGTTTGTGTGAACCAATTATTAACAGGGACAAAGATGACATTCCAGTCTTGAACTCTGTCCAGAACTAATTAATGTCAATAAATGGGTCTCAGAGTAGGCCTTTATTTCATAAGCCTAGGCAAGAAAAAGAGGTTTGTTTTTTGCCTTTATTTTGGCCTTGGCCAACTATGCATGAATGTGTGTGTGCAAGAGAGAGAGAGAGAGAATTGAGTTTTATTTTGCTACTATGAGTTCAATGAGCTCAAGCTTTTGTGTCACCATTATTTGTTTACTTTTGGCCATGAGAAATAATTATGATACTACCCATTGCATTTCAGCCAGTTAGATGAAAATATCAAAAAAGTTGGAGCTTTGCTAACCATTTTTGTTTTATCATAAACCATAATTTTTGTAAATTGTCCTTCTGACCACTTTCATTGAAGACACATTAAAAAGCAGAGTTGTTCAAAGGCCCCTTGTTTATCTCTTGTTTTAAAGTGTATTGAGTGAAGTGGCTGTTCAAAGGCTCCTCAGCACTGATGAGGCCAGTAGAGGTTGCTTCTCCTTGGGCTATCAAGGAGGGAGGGGAGGGCTGCATCCTTTGACATCTGTCTTATGATTACTTCTTCCTCTTTCCTTTTGCATTTCCTGGCTCTGAAGTATGTTTATGCTGCCAAATTTCTAGATGTGTATAAAAATCAAAGTCTTTTTTAAAAAACAACAACAACGTAACCTTAAGCTCACTCAGCTGCAGTCATGTAGAAGAGAGCTAACATTTTGTGGTAGTTTATAAAAAGAAATTCTACTCTTTTGGAAATATTTTTGTGTATCTTGCCATACCAGAATGTTCAGTATAAATTTAAGGTTATGTGGCTGTTTACTTTGTACATAATTCTTCATTTCAGCACTCGATTATTTTGATTTTGATTCAATGTTTAGAATAAAGCATAAAGACAAAAATAGGTCAAGACCTAGCCTAAGGCAAATCTTACACTTTTACCTTCTTTTGTAACACAGAATTCTCTGTTGAATTAATGTTTCAGTTGGTAATTTTAGAGTTTGTCCTTGAAGAAGATGGATATGTATTGTTCTGAGTTCTGTAAGTATTAAAATATTAACATGTACAGTATTCCCATTCCCAATTAATGATTAAATGTCATGTATTTTTACTTTCTCATGCTCTCTACTGCTCTGCTTAGATACAAACTTATTAGCAAGCTTTGCAACTGCTACATCTTGGGATAGTGTGGTAATTTATTACATCTCTGTGAGCCACACATGTGGTTCTGTGCTTGTGCAGAGGTACTTCTGGAGTATTTAATGAACCAGCCTTCTCCATCCCAGTGTTCTTTAGATATATTGAACCAAACTGCTGGAAGTCATCATATTGGGAGAGGCTGATTCACAGTTTTCGTTCTGTAGCTAATGGGACCACCGCTTCCCCTGTGATCTATGCTTTGTGAATGCCTTGCAGTGCATTCACACTAAAAGGTTTAAGCTCCTTTCTGCTCCTGTTCTTTCTAACTTCTATGTTAGTAGGATATTTAAATTATTATTTTCACCCTTATGAGCCTGGCCAGTTCTTAAGATCTTCTTGAGATGCTTTTAGTGCTAGAATTGTAAGACAGATGGCAGGGGTCTTCTTTGCTTGGCTCTAATTATACAATGACATTCTTTATCCAGGGAAATTCATCTTGGCCCTAGTTTCTTTAACAAGGAGCTTCATCTTGGCCCTCCTCTACTGGGTTTGCTCTCCTTGTTCTTTTAAGTCTCCTTGTTAAGCCTCTGGATTACCAAGCCGGAAGTTTTATTTTCATTTCCTCTGTCTCAGGGAAGTTACCTACTCTTTTTTTTTTTGCTTAATTTTTAATTATTAAAACAGACACTTTTAAATGGCCTTTAAAAATTGGTCTGAGAAGGTGAGGCAGATGGTTTAATGGCTAATTCTAACTAATCAATGTTAATGATTGTTAATGTTAAATGAGCCCTGGTGGTGCAGTGGTTAAACTGCTGTACAGCAACCAGGGATCAAGATTGACTGAGCCTTCCATCCTTCTAAGGTTGGTAAAATGAGTACCTAGCATGTTATGGGCCAAATGCTAATTTATTTATAATTCACATTTATATAGCTGCCCACTCGCCACATTGTGGCGACTCAGGGCAGTTTACAAAGTTAATACAGTGTTACAAAATAGCAAAACAGAGACAACAGGAGGGGGAAGCTCAAAAAAGTTCGAATGTTCAGGCAGAGGCATCCTCAGATGCCCACATGGCTAGGGTGGTGGAAACAACCACCCAGCTGGGGCGGCGTCTTCGGCTGAGGCTCCTGCCAGCAGCCCTCTTACCCCCCCCCCCCCCCGGCCAAGTGGAGTGAATCCAGGGGAAGGGGGGGAGGCGTCCTCAGCCGCCTGCATGGCCAGGGTGGTGGAAACAGCCCAGAAAGTGAACTAAGTGCTATGGGATGGTCTATAAGTGTGGTTGCTTTTTGCTTGTAATCTAAATGAGAAAACTCAACTGTGGAGCATGCAGAAAGCTGTTTATGTGCACCAAATGTGAAGAGTTTATTTCTACAGTAGGTGGTCAACAAAAATATAGTTATCTGCACATTTGATTAGGAGTTTTATTAGTTCTCCATTGGTTACTATTAGTAGTCTCTTACATAAAACTGATCTATTTAGGTTTCATTAGTGGGGGAGGTTTTTTTTTGGGGGGGGGCAGAACTGTGATTACTGAGCATACAATGTTTTATAGTTGTCCTGGACTGAGAGTAAGGAAGAATTAGAACTGCAAAGACTGAGATGGACTTTGAGCCTGCAGGAAGGAACCAAGGAATGAAAAAGGCCCTTGTTAATAAATGGGCTTTTCACATTAGCACTACTAATTTAAGGCAGCTTAAGTAAAGCCTTCAGTACAACTCACGCGAAACTGAATGGATCGACCTCAAGAATGTTTAACTTTTGTATCCATCGATTTTGCATACAGCCACCTAGGCTGCGAGAAAGTATTGAGGAAAGCACCATGCTCTCTCAAGGGAAGGAAGCTGTATTCATAACATTAGCAACTGTCTGTTGTTGTGCTTTCTTCCTTAAAGTTGAAAATCAGTTTAAAAGCCTAGTATTTTGCCATGGCTAGACAGAGAATTGGGTGGTGCTGGAGCTAGAAGATCTGTCAATGTCACAGATAGCAGCTTTTGCACTGTCAACCTCCAGATCTACATAATCGATGCAATATATTTGAAATTCTTCAGAACATTTGATATTTAAATTTCATGCAGAAGAGAGAAGCTAAAAATGCTATAGATCTCTTTATTTCAAGTCAACAAGTTAGTGTTGTCATCTGGGCTGGGCAGTCTTGGAGATGTCTCTTTTGTTTTAATATGAGCCTTGGACTTCTGTGATTCTCTATCACTGCATGCTAGCTTAATGTGGATATTCAATAGATTGATGTTTCTTGTGTTGTTCAAGAATAAATGATTAAATCATTCAATTCTAGTTAACAAGTGATTTGATGTCACTGTTTGGTGGAAAGGGATTAATCTTTTATAATTAACAACCGTGGCATTCACTTGCTCCTGGAACCCAAATTTCTAGATCAGCAGAAATATTTTTGGGGCAAAATGTTTCATTTTTGTTCATTGACAGCCAAGGAATGTGAATGAGAGATAGTTGTGTCTCATGTTCTGTTATTTGTCCAATTTTTAGACTGGAACTGGGAAACTTTCATCTCTGTGGTCTACACACATGCATGTGTGTGCGGGGGGGATGCTCGCACGCATGCACGTGCAGGGGGGCACACGTGCGCGTGTGCACGTGCACACACGCACACACGCACACACACACACACACACACACACACACACACACACTCTCTCAAAGGTGAAAGTAAAGAGAAGCAGCATTGTCCTATCAAGCAAGATGTGAGTCACAGATTAGTTCTTGAAGACAAGGATGTAAAGTTCAGTTGTGTTTCCTTTTCTAAAATACCTGACATGTTTTATGCCCTTGGCAAACTTGTGTGAAGGTCAAGATCTCTTGGCCTCCTCAGAACTTGTCTTCTCAAGGGGTTAATCACATGCTCAAAGAGAATTTTCTTCTGCTTTGTCACTAAACATCCCTTGACAGGTAAGAATTAGGATTTGTCCTCTGGGAAATTTGAAGCAGGTCTCTGTATATTTTGGATGAATATTAGGGATGGAAATTTAAGGGTGCTGTGATTGAAGGTCTTCTTCTTATGAGGTCTGCTCAAGGATTACTTTCTTTGATGGTTTTTGGAAATATTTGTGTAATTTACCATAAAGCCTTGTTGCATGATGTTGTAGTAACTTCTGCCACACTGAAGTGTTCCCTTAGAGACCTATCTTACTTAGTTCCTTTTGTCATTTCAGTTTCCTGCCTCTGAGGTAAGATGGTTTTGGTATACTGACAGGTTCTCGGCAGGCAGTCAAGACATCTCATATAGTTGCTGACTTCATTGATAAAGTTGTTTTTTTCTACCCACATCATCTTCTTCATCATCATCATCATCATTGGATACAATCATTTGATTCACAGTCAAGGACGGGTATAAAATTAACAGTTCTAGCCTTAGACAGTGATGGCAAACCTTTTAGAGACTGAGTGCCCAAACTGCAACCCAAACCCACTTATTTATTGCAAGTGTCAACCCAGCAACAGGAGAGAGAGGAAACGCTCCCATTGGGCTGCTAGGCAGAGGGGCGGGGTGAACTCTGTGCTGGGGAGGAGGTAGGAAGTGCTCCCATTGGGCTGCTGGGCAGAGGGGCGGGGTGAACTCTGTGCTGGGGAGGAGGTAGTAAGTGCTCCCATTGGGCTGCTGGGCAGAGCAAACGCTGTACTGGAGTGACTGCACAGCTTCCCGCAGAGAGGGCTCAAAGTGCCACCTGTGGCACATGTGCCATAGGTTCGCCACCACTGACCTAAGAACTGTTAAGGTAATGTCTAAGTATATTTGCAATTGTTCCTAGTAGAGTTTTTATTTGGAGAGTTTGGATGTTCAAGTCCAATAGATTCAAAATTTCCAAATATCTAGGGACACCTTTAGGTATTGCATCAAGGGCTTCAACCAATATGGGTACAACAACAGATTTCTTCCTCCATAGATGTTCAACTTCCAAAGTCAGCAGAGCTAACGGTAAGGGTTGCCCACCCTGTCGTACATGGTCCATTCGAATCTCTCAGGCTCCTAAAACGAATACTGTACTGTTGTTAATCATGCCCTATATTAATACCATCTTTTTGTAGCAGCCTATTTTTATCCCACTGTCCGGAATAGGAAATTAACTTCTTTATTTAATAATGGCTGTTTATTATTTTATTCTACTTTTAGAAAAAATATATTCTACATTGAGAAAATATTTCCCTAAATATCAATAAATCCCTAAAAATAAGAACCATAAAAAACCAAGAGCCAGTTGGCTTTAAAGGCAGTTAGTCCAATTTAACATTCTTGATCTTCCAGGATTAAGAGACTAAGAGTCTCTATCCATTTGAGTGTTATGGCTTCAAGGTTTACATTGTTTATTGGAGTGGCATGAAATCTTGTATAGTCCAATAGGAAAGTAGCAAGGTCAGAATCAAGCTTCTAGTGTAATTTACTGTCTTTTCAAGAGATCTGTATTAGCCTAAAGCTTCTTATATTCGCCTAAAGACACGCCATATAGGTTGCTTTGAGCAGGGGGATTTGATTAAGTTAAATGGAGTAAAAGAATTATTGTAGTCAAGATTTAAATCCCTGCTCTGAAAGAGTTAATTTAATCATGTGACCTGGAAACTTCATCTCATTTAGTTTCCTGTATTTTTTCATGTTTGTTTTGTTTTATTCAGCCAACCTTTAGCATTTCTTTGTTGCATTGTCTTCATTTTGCCCACATGCCTGTTATCCACAAGTACAGGAACTTAATTTCAAGATTCTAAATACAGTAATACCTCAGATAACATTAGTATCAAATAACACTAAAATTGCATAACATTAAGCAATCTGGGGGGAAGAATTGCATCGGATAACATTAAGATCCTATGGGATGCATCGGATAACAACCGCTAAAGCCTGTGTGGTTACAATGTATCTCTATGGATCCCATAGGATTTTAACATGCATTGGATAACACTAAAAATCGGATAACACCAAGACTTGTGGAACCAGGTTTTAGTGTTATCTGAGGTTTTACTGTACTCTAATATCATAAACATCTTGCTAATATCATAAGGTTCCTCTTCAAATGAGGAGTGACAGTAGGGAAGACCTCAAACAATTCAGAAATATGCTTAAAAGACATATAACCAGTGGTGGGCATCAGCAGGTTCATACTAGTTCACCAGAACTGGTAGCAGAAATTCTGGCTGGCCCCGTCCATCCGAGTTCTGAAATAGTCGGTTTTTACCAAGTAGGGTGGCATGCAAATAAATAAATAAAAATAAATAAATTGGTTGCAACACAGGGCTTCCCCCTGGCCACGCCCACCATACCACGCCCACAGTATGGTAGTAAAAAAATTTGGACACCCCACTGCATATAACATGTTCTGCTCATATAGTTTCAATGTTGGATGTGCTGCCTTCCCTCTCTTTTTGCATTCATCTCCAGATTTTAAAAAAAACTCAGATTGGCTCCAGTTTCAGTAGTCCTATGTTCATTGACAATTCCAGTATCCTAAACTCTGCACTTTCAAGAAGAGAAGTAAATGCTTAACTTTGTCTACACAAAGTTGCATAGCACCAACAACTAGGGTTGCTACTCTGAAGAAGTCAGCATCACTCAAGGAAACCGTTAATAGCATTCCTGGAGATCCTAATAAGACTTTCAACATTATATTCAAAATTCTATATGAGAAAGCCCCAGGATTGGAATAGCTTGAAGTTGAGAACAGGTTGTTATTTTTCATATCCTTCTGATGATGTTAGCAAATATGTATCTCTGGACTCACAAAGCCTGTCCATGAGCCTATGTACCCCTATAAATTTGTTGCCTCAATCAAAGAACTATTGGAATATATTTTGAAAAAGATTATATAAACATACTGTATACAGTATTTTGAAAGGATTATATAAACACTGTCTCATAATATAAAATTAGATTACATTGCTTTTTTGTAAAGAAGTACTGTTTGTTGTTGTTGATTCAGTCACACAGTCAATTCCGACCCTCTGCGACCCCATGGACCACTGTCCGCCAGGCACTCCTGTCCTCCACCATCCCCCTCAACTCGCTCAGCTCTGTGCCCATTGCCTCCACAACACCATCTAGCCATCTCATCTTGGGCCGTCCCCTTCTTCTTTTGCCCTCCACCTTCCCAGCATCAAGGCTTTCTCAAGTGAATCCTCTCTTCTCATTTGATGTCCAAAGTACTTTAGCTTCATCTTTATTATTTGACCTTCTAAGGAGCAGTCAGGGGTGATTTCTTCTAAGATTGACCTATTTGTTCTCCTCGCTGTCCAGGGGATTCTCAAAACTCTCCTCCAACACCACATCTCAAAGGCGTCTATTCTTCTGCACTCAGCTTTCCTAATGGTCCAGCTCTCACAACCATACATTGCCACAGGGAATACCATTGCTTTGACTATGCAAATTTTTGTTTTCAATGTGATGTCTCTACTTTTCACTGTGTTCCCCAGGTTTCTCATCGCTTGCCTCCCAAGAATCAGTCACCTTTTTATTTCATGGCTGCAATCACCATCTGCAGTGAGCTTAGATCCTAAGAAAGTAAAATCTGTCACTGCTTCTACTTCTTCCCCATCTATTTTCAAGGGACTGATAGGGCCTGTTGCCATTATCTTGGTTATCTTTATATTGAGTCTCAAGCCAGCTTTTTCGCTTTCTTTTTTCAACCTAATCAGGAGCTTATTTTGGTCCTCCTCACTTTCTGCCATTAGGGTGGTATCATCTGCATATCTCAAATTGTTGATGTTTCTTCCAGCAATTTTGATCCCAAATTGTGATTCCTCCATCCCTGCATTGCACATTATGTGTTCTGTGTATAAGTTGAATAAGCAGGGTGACAAAATGCATCCTTGTCTTACTCCTTTTTCTATTCCAAACCACTCCGTCATTCCATTTTCTGTCCTAACTGTTGCCTCTTGATTCATGTACAGATTTCTCATGAGCCCTGTAAGGTGTTCCGGTATTCCCATCTCTTTAATTACCTGCCACATTTTGTGTACTGTACATAACTTTAATGTTGACAATGAAGAAATTGAAACTGTTAACAATTTTGGATATCTAATTCAGTCATTTATTAAAATGGAGACTTCAGGCAAGAAATCAAAAGGCAGCTAAGACTTGGAAGGCTAGTAGTGAAGGAACTAGAAAAAAATCAATGAAGAAAGCCAACAGGAATATAATAAGTTCCTTTGATATATGATGCTGCAGAAGAGCTTTTGCCTTGCACGGAGGCGTTTACCACCTTCCTGACACAATTGGTAATTCCTTCCCCACTCAGTGTTGTGGGGACAGCAAGAGTAAATCAGACACATTTGACCAATATCTTTATCTCAGTTTTTAAGCTACTACAGCAGAAATTCATCCAGTGAAAGAGATACTTCAACAGATTGATCTGTTATGTCCCCGAAATGGTACTCAGCTCATAGCAAATATTAATGAGGTGTTCTACAAAAATGTCACAACAAGTCTCTCCTGAGCCAAATTGAAGAGGCCTGAAAAACTAGAAACACTTAGACTGTGAAAATGTTGTGGTGATGGAGTTGTATGTGGGCTGTAGTGCAGTCCCCAGGCCCTCCAGAAGTCTGGTGGGGATATTTTAACTATGGAAAGCTATTTCACTTCTTGTTTCTAATGTGGACCTTTCCTGGCATGAAACAGGTTTGGGGGTCATTAGGTAACATTTAAATGATAAAATGTTCCCTCTGAGATTTCAGAGGTTTTTGTTTGCCATTTGTTCAGTGAAATTTATAGCAGTTCGAACAGAGTTCAGCTGCTTGTATCTAAAGATTGGTAATGGTGGTCCTCAGAATTTACCTTTTCTTGTGATAGAACAACAACCACTACCACATAGTAGGCTTGGTAATAAGCTGTTATTCACTCAGATTCACCTAACTGGTTGTAGGCGATGTTGTCTCCTAAGATTCCATGATGGCCATTGATACAAGTGATGTTAAAAAGTATTACCGGTAGATATATTTATGCCTGCTTTGATGGTGTGTAAAGCACATTGGTGTACCCTTCTCCCAAGTTGTTCTGCTATCTTCAATTTTTAAAAAAATGCCTCTTAAATTTGTGACATGAGAAACATAGGCAGCCTTGTTTTAAAGAATGGCATCATATTTTAAGAACAGGAGCAACTTAAAAACAACTCTCTGAAGATTTCAGTGAATTAGGCTGGGTAAGTACACAGTTAAAGTCTCATGTGGAAGAGCCCCCAAAAGTCTACTTGTTCAAAACATTATCTCATTGAAGGTCAATCTTTTGTTACTAAAATTACTGCAGTTACATAAGTGAAAGAAACCAACCTGAATAGTAACATGACCACGAAAGAGTCAATATTAGATTTTTGTATGCACTAAATAAGCATGTGTGCTTGCCTGAAGTAGGAAATAAGAGTGATTGCTCTGCCAGTTAGTACAGTGAATAGAAGAGGGTACTTATTGCTAAAGGAGCATGAAATGAATAATATAAAATTATTTTTTAAAGTACCCATAAGTTACCATGTACTGTTTTAAAGCAATCCTAGTGTCTGTTTTTCTTCTTTTTCTTGAGACTTGGTAACAAAGAATGAAAGCAATCAGAAGAAGTGAAACATTGCTATAAATGTTACAATTGAGAAATTTTACAGGTGACTGACCATGCAGGCTGTAACTTAGGCCTACTTTTCTGAAATTTCTAATATGTGCAGCTCAATGTGAGGCATTTTCAAAGGCTTCTAGGTGAAAAAAAAGCAAAACTAAAACACTCAAATTGCCTTCTTGAGTTAGTTTCTAAGTACAGTCAAACCTCGCATAAAGAGCGACTCGCTTAAAGAGTAACTCGCTTAAAGAGCAGAATTTTCTCTCAATGTTTGCTTCGCTTAACAAATAAAACCAACCAAAAACTCGCCTAACAAATACATCGGGGTTCACAATCCCACCCCCCCATTGGTCACTTTCAATGGTGTTTTGCTTAAAGAGCAAACTCGCATAAAGAGCAATCCTGTGGAACGCATTATGCTCTTTAAGCGAGGTACAAGTGTACTTAGTCAGTCCTTTATGTAGCAGCCAGGTAAAAAATTTTCCTGTGATTGCCCAACAGGAAGAAAAATCTAAAGGTCAGGAGCAAGAGGAGGAAGAGAGACCCCCAAGGTGGAGTTTACAAATACTGTATACTTTAAAGGATTTATTTTTCTGTGCCCTTCCTTAAATTTGCGGTATGTACAAGTTCAGCACCAAACTCAGGAGTTCCTTGTTGTCACCTTCTCCTTCTACATTCCCAAAGCAGTTCAGTTCATGAAGAATCAGAAAATGGAATATTCTATGGGTGAAAGAGAACTGTAACCTATAGGCTAAGGTTCCTGCAGAGTTCTCAAAAAAAAAAAAGTTCAGCAAATGATCAATTAATAAAACATTTCAGCAAAACTTCAAATAATACAAAATCAAAAACATATCAGAAATCCCCAATCCCCAATCACAGTTACAGTTCAAAATCCCCAGGGTCCCCAATCATAATTACAAATTACACAATATCAGGTCATCATTAAGAATAGTTACAGAAAAATGAATAGTTAAAGCAGTGGTGGGCTCAATTTTTTTTTTACTACCACAATGTGGGCATGGTATGGTGGGCGTGGCCAGGGGGAAAGCCCTGAATTGCACCCTAATTAGGACTACTTTATTTCTAAACTTGGATAGGTGGGGCCAACCAGAATTTCTGCTGCTGGTTCTGTTGAACTGGTAGGAACCTGCTGATGCCCACTACTGGGTTAAGGGTATTCTCTTTCGGTTCATGTAGCCTTCTGCTATACTTCTCAAAATTTGTATATTAATGTATATTAAATCAATGCCTTTCCTTTAAGAGAGTTTAAGAACTGGAAAGAATCACTTGAATTATATGCAGAGGGTTTCACAAACATGCTCTCTCTGTGGTCTATTTTTCAGTCATGTTTACGTGGCACAAAAAAGAAAGGCAACTTTCAGCTGCAACTTTTCAGACCACTTTTAGTAAAGTGGACAGTAGATAATATTTTAAATCAGTTGTTGATTTTCTTCACTGTTTAGATGTCCACGGCCTAACTCTGTATGAAACATGCAGCATAGAAAAGAAAAGCATGTATTTTTTGTCTAAGCATTTGAATTTGAAACTAATGAAAAGCAGAAATTTTTTTTTTAGTAAACTTATTGCAGGAAGATCTAGTTACCTATTTCCAGAAATGCAGAATGAAATTATAGAATCATGGCATAAACTCTTCAAGAGAACACAAATATTTTGTACATGCCATGGTATTACACTTGTAGAAGATACTCCTAAAAACAAAACCAGCTGTAAAGGGACTGCTTTAGGAATTTTTTCTTGATTGACCAGACTATCAAAGAATAAGTTCCTGTTGGACGCAACTCGTTTTCCATTCGTTTCGCTGCCATGTTTTTCTTCTCCAGGTTTGAACAAAACTTTTCACGATTGGGTCTTTCCATCTTTTGGGGGGTCTACAAATGGGTCTTTTTACTCCACCTGCTGCTGTCCAATGCCCATCTGTCATTCAAGAGATGTGTCCAGCCCAGCGCAATTTCCGTTTATGATATTCAGCAACAGCTTCGTTGATTACACTTTATTTTCATATCTGGGTGTTGGGGATGTAGTCACAAAGGGATGCTGTATCTTTAGAATTGATCTTTCCATGGCTCTTATGGCTTTTGATAGTTCTTCTTCCTCTGCCTTTGTCAATGACCATGTTTCAGTCCCATAGAGGACTGCAGGTAGTACAGTCAAGCCTCGCATAAAGAGCGTTTCGCTTAAAGAGTAACTCGCTTAAAGAGCAGCATTTTCTCTGAATGTTCACTTCGCTTAACAAATAAAACCAACCAAAAACTCGCTTAACAAATAAATCGGGGTTTGCAATCTCCCCCACAATTGGTCATTTACAATGCTGTTTCGCTTAAAGAGCAAACTTGCTTAAAGAGCAATCCCGTGGAATGCATTATGCTCTTTAAGCGAGGCACCACTGTACTGTTGAATTAAAAAGGTTGGTGTGTTGTTTCTTGTCGGTTTTATCATTTAACAAGATTTATTTGATAGAGTTAAATGTCGCCCATCCTGCTTTCTTTTCTTTCTTTTTTGGCTAGTTCTGCTCTCTGATTGTTGTTCATTCCAATCAGATGGCCGAGATAGATGTTTTCATGCCATTCATTTTTAGGTTGTCGTTCCTACTTTCTGCGTCGAGCTTGCACAGCATTTTTTTTTTTTAGTTTTTGAGTATTTCTGGCAATTAGTATTATATCATCTGCAAAACTGAGATGGTTTATCTTCTCTCCATCCAGTTTGAGACCATCTTCCCAGTTAAATCTTCACATAACTTTTTCTAGGCATGGATTGAAGAGCTTTGGTAAGATTGTACCTCTGCTTGGTGCCTTTCTCCACCGGTATTCTTATCCCTTTTTCAGATAAGTTGATGGTAGTGGAGCAGTTCGAGTTTGCTTCCTTGAGCAGCTTGATGTATTCGGCATTTACTCCCTGTTAGCTTGCATGACTGCATTTACTTCAACACTGTTGAATTCTTTTTCATAGTCAACAAATGCTATCGTTAGTGGTAGCTTATATTCTCTGCAATGTTCAATAAGTTAGGTAAGAGTGAAGATGTGGTCTGTAACTACTTCTGAACCTGGCCTGTTCTCTTGCTTGTTGCTTGTCTAATGTTCTTGAGAGTCAGTTTGTTATTACTCTTGTGAACAACTTATAAATGTTTGACAGCAAACATATCGGTCTGTAATTTTTAGGAATTTAGGATGTGAAAACTGATTTATCAATGTTTGTTGTACACAGTAGTCAACAGCACTGTTGAAGCTGCAACCTTTTCAGAGTTGACACTGAAGTTGTTAGAAGGAAATGGTCTGTATCCATCAGTGTTATTAATCCAAAGTTATGATGGAGTAGGGTTAGAGAAGCAGAAAAAGAGGAGTTAGAACTTAATTCAACAGAAGTTTCAAAGAAAAATTTCTTTAGAGTATTCGCTATTTCTATCTTCTTTTTGCAAAAGCTGAAAGATGTAAAAAATTTCTCTTTTGCCTTTTGTAACAGCATTAGCTCATTTGACAGCACAGGTATACTAAAATTGCATTTGCTGATTATAAAATATCAGTGATGTTTTTAAAAGGTGAAAACTGTAACTTTCATGGCAGTGCTGTTGTCCAAACAAAGGACTAGGACTACTTTCTATCACAAAAAAGGTAGAATTTTATTTTTGTTTTGAAGAAATGTCTTGAGATATTAATCCTGCAGATAATATCTTGCAAGCCCAAGAAACAAAATTGAAGAACTGTTCTGTGACATCAAGTCACTTTCAATTTACTCCAGGGGTCAGCAAACTTTTTAGGTTGAGGGCCAGGTCACACTCCCCCAGACAGTTGAGGAGGCCAGACTGGTGCCCCCCCGCTGTAAACGCTGCTGTAAATGCTGCCGTAAATGCATCTGCAGCCGCTTGTGGCAGCAGTAGTGGCTGGAGTGAGGGCATGGGCTGGATTATTTGGCTCCAATGGCCGGATTCAGCCCATGGGCCATAGGTTGCTGACCCCGTCATTTACACCAATTCTAATGGATTTTCGAGCTGTATGAGATGTTGAAGGAGTAGTAGTCTACTATTGCCAGCAGCCTGAATGTTTCCATGCACTAGTAGGATGTAGACGAGGGGTACTCAAGGTTTTCGCTCCATGGGCTGGACAGCTCCCCTTCAGACAGCTGAGCAGGCCAGACACATGGTTTTCCCCTGCCGCAAACAGTGCCGTAAACTGCAGTGGATGTGTTTGCGCATGCATGGGCGTGTTTGTGCATGCATGTCTGCTTCCAGGATCGTCACCATGGGCCAGATAGAACAGTGTCAGAGCCCAGCCCTGGCCCATGGCCCATACGTTGTGAACCCCAGATGTAGTCAGACTTCATGGCTAAAGAACCCGAGAGACTGGTGTGACATGTTCTCAGAAGAACTGTTCTGAGGAGTTAAGAATAGGAAGACTATCACCATAATGATAGCCAATATCTGGAATGGGTATGGCACCTGAAGAAGAAAAAGTAGGAATTTGAACTGAAATATCTTGACTCCTAGTCTGATATGCTATCATAACAATACATTGGTTGTCCAAAGAACTCCTCAGTCATTGTCAATTAACTATGGAAACAGTATGACAACTTCAAAACTACAGTTTTAGACTTTGGATGAAGTCCTTCAAAAAGCTAAAAAAGAATTTGCAGAAATAAATAATGAAGACAAGTATAACATTGCAAGAGTATATTTAAAATAAAAGATTGGTGAAAAAGTGAGAAATAGCATAAATAAATAGAAGTCATAAATTGTTCTCATTAAAATAAACAGGTGATTTTTTATTTTATTTTTTGGAAAAAAGTTTCACCTTCTTTTTCTCGATTTCATGTGGTGTCTGCTCCACTAGCCTTTATTCCAGGCATGTAAACATCTGGCCCAACTATTATACTCTACATTCTGAGGAAATGGATTTAAATTCACAAAAAAGGAAACAAATCTATTAATATTTAAGAAGCTACAATACATCTGTTTGTATTTTTATATTATTTTTGCTTTACATATTGAAACAAACCAATGTGGCTACATTCCTGAAAATGACAAAAGTTATCCTTCTTTAAGTTACACTTGTCATTTTACTTTAATTATATATTCATTCTTGGAAAAACAAAATAAGAACAAGCAAGTTGTTTCATTTCATGTGTTATTCCGTTCATTGTGCTGTTGTTTATACTGCTTTTATTTGGTCTTCTTTCGTCCTTCCATCATATGTTTACAACAGGAATGTTGTATAATTGATCAAGTTTTAATACTGTCATAATACATAGATGTACCATTACCTTTTGCAGACAGTACCTTTTGCAGATACAATAGTACCCCGAATAACGTTATGACTTGGTTCCACAAGTCCCGTCGTTATCCGGTTTTTAACGTTGTGCGATACATTGATCACACAATGTTAAAAAAAGCCCTGTTTCCCTGGAGGCTGCAGCAAGCCAGAACGTCGGGATTTGAAGCCTCCAGGGAGGTGGGGGAACTTTGGAAACAGCTTGGATCGGGTCTCCCCACCTCCCTGGACCAGGGGGGGGGGGTCAGAGACCCCAAAATTGGTTTTTAAAAAGTCCATTTTTTTTACCAATTTTGGGGTCTCTGACCCCCCCCCCCCCAGGTCCAGGGAGGTGTGGAGACCCGATCCAAGCTGTTTCTGGGCTTCCCCGACGTCCTCAGCCAGTGCAGCAAGCCAGAATGTCAGGGTTCGAATCCCGACATTCTGGCTTGCTGCACTGGCTGAGGACATCGGGGAAGCCCAGAAACAGCGTGGACCGTGTCCCCTGCCTGCTCCAGAGAGCTCAGAGGACCCGATCTACAGCTGCAGGGTGGCTGGGGAAGCTGACGGGGACTCCCTGTCGGCTTCCCTAGCCACCCGCCCTTGCCTCCGCAGCTGTGGGGTGGCTGGGGAAGCCGAAGGGGGAGCCCCCCGTCAGCTTTCCAGCCACCCCACCCCTTCCTCCGTAGCTGCAGGGTGGCTGGGAAGCTGAACGGAGAACCCCGTTCAGCTTTCCAGCCACCCTGCTGCTAAGAACGACTGTATCGGATAACGTTAAAAAATCACGTTATTCGATACAAGATTTTTCCGAAAATCTTGTCACGTTATACGGTTTTAGCGCTATATGATACTCACATTATACGGGATATTACTGTAATGTATTTATTTTTGTTTATTTTAGGACCGAAAGCTAACCAAAGCAGAGCAACAGAGATTTAAAGAAGAAGCTGAGATGCTCAAAGGGCTGCAACATCCTAACATTGTCCGATTTTATGATTCCTGGGAATCAACAGTTAAAGGAAAGAAGTGCATTGTATTAGTAACTGAGCTGATGACATCTGGAACACTGAAAACGTAAGTGTTTCCCATACATTCCCATAGGGTTAGTTGTGTTTACAATTTTTCTTCTACAAGTTTACTTCAGATTTTAAAATGTACAATTATATCTGCTAGCAGTATTTCAGCACTTTCCAGTTAGCTACCTCCATATTCCTGCATAATACTTTTGACAAAAAAAGATAATAAATTGTTTAATGATTACAAAACTCATGGGCAGTAATTTTTACTAATTGAATAGTTGTAGTTTGGAACATTATTCACGATCAGTCAACTGTTTGAGGCAGGAGATTATAGCAGGTTGCAGAACTGGGGAGATGCCTATAGAAACCAAAGGTTTTTTAGCTGAAAAATACTGCTCTAATATGCTAAGATTAACTTGACACATAAATATTTACTGACCATATGCAGTTGTGTTGTTCTGTTTGAAGGTACTTAAAGCGTTTCAAAGTCATGAAGCCAAAGGTCTTAAGGAGCTGGTGCCGACAGATCTTAAAAGGGCTGCATTTTCTGCATACCAGGACCCCTCCAATCATCCACCGTGATTTGAAATGTGACAATATCTTCATCACAGGACCCACTGGTTCAGTGAAGATTGGTGACCTCGGACTGGCCACTTTAATGCGGACATCATTTGCTAAGAGTGTCATTGGTGAATATATTGTGTTTGCCTACTCCACTGAAGAGCTACTTATGGTCATATGTGTCTTTGTGTGTCTTTGTTTTTAGAGACTGAAATATGCAATAATGTCCAGGTGCAACTAGTTTTTAGTGAATAATAGTTAAAGTTCAGTATCAGTTTTTCTAATACATTTCTCAGGATAATTTCAGTATAATATTTTTAATTAATGGATGGTGAAGGTCCAGCTCACAGAATTTCCTCTTGATAAAAAATAATCACTGACAAATTCATGCAGAGTCATTTTATCTGTTTTTACTTCTATGCATGAGTCCTGGAACCAGCCCCCAATCTAAAAGTTGTTTGACATTTCCTCTTCCATCAAGTTTTTACTTATCCATATTAATTCTCTTCTCTGCTATTTGCTAGGTTGAAGCCCTTTTCCTTATTCACATTAATTGTCTTGTTTGAATGAAATATGCAAGTCCATTTTAATTTGTTACAATCCCAGTCTTCTGGTACTGTTACTTCTGAAGTAGTTCCAAGAGTTCTTACTATTAGTCTCAAAGATTTTTTTAAAGAAAAAGGCAACATTTTTATGGGTAGAAATTATTTATGGGCCTTCTACTGATTCTTCTCCACCAGACCAAGATTCATATCACCATTTCCTCCTTCTTTCCTCCAGTCACGTGGCATTCTGTGCCGATTAAGCATATTTAATTCTCATTAGGCTGTTTGTTTTCCTCGTAATCTTGGTGTGTGTGTGTGTGTGTGTGTGTGTGTGTGTGTGTGTGTGTGTGTGTGTGTGTGTGTTTGTTTGTTTGTTTGTTTGTTTGTTTGTTTGTTTGTTTGTTTGTAAATACATTTCTGTACTTTCCCATGCTCACTGATACCTCTGTCTTATGCTGCAGTGCTGCTTTGGGAACTTCAACATTCACATTTGGAGAATGAGTTTATTATTAGTATGACCATTATTAGTATGCAGGAATCATCTTGCTTTCTCCCTCTTTCTCTTTTTACTGCCATCCTGACTTTTTCTTTTTGTTGTTCTTATAACAGCTCTAAAACAAAGATACTATGTTGTACTCAAACCAGTCTCCAGGTTCTTCAGCCAAAAAAGTTCTTCCTGCACTTCATTTCTCATTTATTTTATATTAAATAATCAGATATAATGGGCTGTAATTTTTGGTTTCCCATTATGTGGCCAAAATATTCTAGCTTTCTGTGTTTTGTTATTTCTTGGTCTTTATTCTTCATAGCATCCCTGTGTGGATCACCTTCTCAAGCCATGACATTTTTAGCATCATTGTAAGAAATCCTCATTTCAACTGCTTCTTTCTTTTCTATAGTAATCTGTGTTAAGAGTCCATGATTTCATGGCAGACAGTGGTTTTTCAAACACAATCTTAAGGTATTGTTTTGAAAATTATATTCATCTTAAAGAAGCTGTAGATAATCATCTCTTCTTATTTTTATTGCATGGTGGTGATCCCACTGTTCAGTCAATGTATATTTATGAGGATGCTACAATAATTTATTATGGATTTTTAAATGCATTTCTTAGGCTGCTTGCTTTTTGCTGATTGCAGCAAGATTATTTTTGTGGCCTACATTTTTGGACAATGTTCAATATTATATAGACTTTATTCAGCAAACTTGGCAGACCATCTAAACTGTTAAATAGTAATACTATGTCACATGCATATTGTTAACATTCTCTTCCTTTGCAATGATACCAATTTATGAGTCAACATGTTTCCGAATTGTCTCATGCAATATTTTAAAGAAAACTTTAGTAAATGGCTCGTAAAGCTACTGCTTCTTCCTCTTCCTCTTCCTCCTCCTCTTCCTCTCCTGTGTCTAGGCCAGAAGTGAAAATGCCAAAATGAAGGCACCTTTTGTTGAGTTCATTCTGCAGTTCCTTTCACCTGACCTAGTGTGAGAAAGATGAGCCAACAACACAAGGTTGCCATTACCAGGATTGTGGTTCAGAAACACCACAATCTTTGAGGAGGTTCTTTCTGTGTACCCTGCTCATAAAGCTTATTGTCTTGTAGCAACTACAAGCATTGATATTTTCCTTTGGGGATTTTCTTTAAAAATGCAAATAATTTCTTTGCTGTCAGTTCAATTGAAAAGAGTCACTAAAACATCTCAGCCATCATTTTCTGTCACATTTAATACTTTTACAAGAACATCATTAAGTCCAGGAATTTTGGTTTATATACTTTTAGCCATTTAGCATTCTGAATTCTTTATTTCCAGTCTTGTATTAGCAAGGTTGTTGGCCTGTTGCCATCAGTAAAATGGTAGATCTTTTGTTGTTGTTGTTGTTGTTGTTGTTGTTGTTGTTGTTTGGACCACCAACTAACATTCCTTATCACATTAGAGAAAGTAGCATTTATATTTGATTTATTTGAATGTGTGGTCTTATTGATGCCTTAAGTGAATTCCTTATTTAGCAATTAGGTATACAATAGGCTCACTTATTTGTTTAATTTTAATGCTTATTCAGTTTTATTATGCTAAAAAAATTGAAGTGAACTACAGTAGTAACAGGATTATGATCCAAATGTATATCCATTCCAGGTTAATCTTTCACCAATCTTTAACACTGTTTCGATGCCTCTGTTACAATCTATTTGGTTTCTTTCAATCTTGCACTTAGTGTTTTTTTATAGGATTTTTCCTGCGTGCAGTTTTCTTGGTGGCAATTTCAGTGTTGTGCTGATGGCAGCAAGCTCTTTTAAAAAAATAGTGTCACTTGTGCTTCATATTCATTGGGCACAATCTTGTTGTGTAACTTTTCTCTCATTTAACCAGGATTAGGTGTTGGAAAAAATTAATTTAAGTAATTAAAAGCTTCCTATTCCCCACTTTTTAGGTTCTGAGGCTCCCCATCCACCCCCATCCCCAGAGGTCCCTTTTGTCTTGGGGGAAGCCTTTGGGAATTTGAGGTTGCAGAGAGAAGGGGAGCCTTTAATTGGAAGAAATTGCTGCTTGATTCCCAGTGACGGGACTGCTAACAGTGACCTTGCAGCATTTTGTTTACTGCATCCCTTATTCTAAGACTCCCAAAGGATTCCACAGAGCAAAAGGGGACTAGGAAACTTTTAATTTCTTAAATTATTGCTTTTGGAGCCTGATCTGGATTATGCTACATGAAATTATACCAACAGGATTTCTCATTTTATGTCATAGATATTTTTGATATCTTACCATTAAAATATCTCATTATGAAATTTAGATATTGCTTTTCTGTATGATTTATAACAGTTCTGAGTTTTTCCTATAATTTGTCATCGTTATCAGCAGCTCTTCTTCTTGCTTCAGTCTAATTTTAGATTATAATTCTAAAGCAGAATATAAATTCCACTGAGTATACTGGGGGTTTTTTCCTGAAAAAAGATACTGTACTAAGGATTGCACTGTAGGAGAGTGAGAAAACCATTTTTATCTGTTATTGCTCAACAGCTATGAATGAGAAACTCTTGTTAATATTTTGCAGACTACCACCCCAGGTATACTAATATATCTGAATCCAATCTTTGTTCACCCTTGTTATGTAGGATGTTGTAACTGAAAAGAGGTTTCTGTGTTGTGGTCTCTTTAAATACTCACACTGATGGGTTTCTGCTTGCACAGAACTACCGTTTTCAGATCCATGAGAATTAAGAGATTTTGGCCCTTGGTCCCTTCCCTACCATTAACAGAACATCTTTCATCTCAGTTTCATTTCCTCTGTCCCTGTGGCTATACAATAGATATAACCTTTACAATTTTTCAAAATTATAATGTTTCTATTTTTTTGTATATAGCTTATTTAGTTCTTGTTTCTATTTAGATTTTTCATCCTAAAAAGTTAACTGTAGATTTTCTCTCTCTCAGTACTTATGTCCTCAAGGGTTTCCTTTTAAACCAGTGCTTCCCAACCTTTGGTTTTTGGACTTCAATTCCCAGAAGCCTAAGTCATTTCCCCAAAGCACTGATCAGCCAACATACTTGACTTAGGCTCCTGGGAATTGAAGTGTCCCAGCTTGGCAATCACTGTTTTAGATCTTTAAAATGACAAATGTGTTTTCTGCCTAAGTGAAATCCGTAAGGTCATTGCGTATAAGATTTGTTTTTCCTCCCTGCTCAAACAATAGTGTCAAAAAAGGACCTTACTACTACAAGATCTACAGCTTCTGTATCTCAGGATCCACAGTAGAGTCTGTTTGCCATTTCTCTGTGGCCCTGATGTTTTTTTAAAATTGTTACTCAATCAGCCACAGCTGCTTTTTCCTCTAGAAGGCCAGGGCCTGCTTTATCACAGAAGGTCACAATGTTGCCTTCAGCTGAGGAGATTAAACTACTTCTTCTTCCTCTATCTAGGCCAGACATGAAACTGCCAAAATGAAGTGACCTTTTTGGGCGAGTTCATTCTGCAGTTCCTTTTGCTTGACCTAGTGTGAGAAAGATTAGCCAGCAACACAAGGTTGCCGTTACCAGAGTACGCCTGATTGTGGTTCAAAAATACCACAATCTTATAGGAGGCTTTTTCTGTGTACCTCAGCAGATCAAACTTATCTTGATGTTGACTATTTCAAAGAAGAGGTCATATAGAGGCGAGACTAGCCTGAGAGGAAGAAAAAGAAGACTCTTAGCCAGAACAGCTTCTGTTATTGGAGTTAACTCTCAAAAATATTATTTATGCTGGTGCTGTTGCACTCACTGCTCAGTTGTACAGCTTTGAGACAGAACATCTAACAAATGCATTAGAAGAATCTGGAGCATATTATGGTAAAATTGAATTAAGTAATTAAATAAAATTCAATTGATTAATTAATTAAATTGAAACCAACTTAAACCCAACAGTGCTTGGACATGTGTCTTTCATTTGAGAAACAAGCAGATATCGGGAACTAAATAATTGTTTTGCCGTCAAATACCTAAGTGTTACTGTGAATTATATACTGATCTAAGAAATACTGCCAAAACACAGGGCAAAAACCCTGCACAAGGAACAGTATCCTTTGAAAGCTATCAGGAACCAGTTGGGCACATGATCATGAACATATGGCTTTAGCACTATGCTACTCCATAGACAAATATTGTAACTCTGGGTGATATAAATTTTATCCCATGCAAAACAAGTAATATAAAATGAAAGCTGTAGAATCATTACTGGATATCTGAGGCCAAACCTTATTGATAAAACCTACTGTCTAGCAAGCATTGCACCCAATGGTATATGGAGACAGGTAGCAGTTAACAAGAAAATACTGAAAGCATCTGTATCAAATGCATCGCTACTCTTACCATCTCACTCCTCTCAGATTAAAATCAAAGAAGAGCTTTTTCAGAACATCTGTGAATCTTGAAAGAATGCCAGGATAATAATGTCGAAGGTCATAATTACCCATCCCTTAAAATGGATGGAACCCTAGGAAGATCTTGCCCGCAGTCACAAAAAGAATCGGGCTACTCAGATGCCACATAATAGGTAGAACCAAATGAACTTAAGTCAGGAATTTTTATACCAACACAGTCCTTTATGAGTACTGTACAGAGAATAACAATATTCTCTGCCCCTCAAAATGTACAATTCACAATTGGGTATTAATGGCTCCAAATGCTTTTTGTATTGTCACTATGCAAAAATTACCTTATACATTTATTAATTGTACTGTGGTACTTCAGATACAAACAAAGAAAGAGCAACAACTTATTTGACAGTTTGAGAGGAATAGGTGCAAAAAAAATTATGTCTGTACTCTGGAAGAAATCTTTCAGCTACTACAAGCACTGACTCCTCAGAGAGTGTAATCGTACCCCTGTAAGACTGGTGAGGTACAACACCAAGAGCTCCTCAATAGGTATAGGTGGCAAAAAGATGGCAGAGGAAGCAGGATACCCTGAAGGATCTCGAGAGAGAGAGAGACAGAGACTCCGGGGGTGGGAAGGCAAGAGGAAAGGGAGTGGAAGGGTATAAAATGGTTTCTGCAGAAAATGGATAGAGAATGCAGGGGTCAGAGGTACAGGTGGAGGTATAAGATTTGCCCCCAGAAATATGGGACAAAGAGTGGGGTGGCCCCACTCCAGAAGATCCTGGAGGGACCTATAGGACTGAGATAGACCACCTTGAGAAACTCTTAGTACATATACCACTTTGAGAAATCTTTTCTGCATATATAAGGAAGACCCCTGGACAGGAGCGAGGTCCAGTTGATGGTCTCCACTGCAGAGGCCCATAAGCACCTGGCCCCAAGGAAACCATATAAGGCACCTTATTGGAAGGAGAGAGCTCATCAGAAAATTCTCCAGAAACTGTGCAGGGGAACTCCCAAGAGATCCAGAGACCTAATGGGCTTGACAGTGTAGGAGACAGCAACAGCAGTTTCTAAGAGAAGCAGCCCAAACCACCTGAGACAGTCCTTAATCTATGGCATCTAGAGTTTACCTCCATTGACCTCATAGGGCTCAGTCAAAGTAGACACTTTGGTGTCATCTCAGGGCTCCTATGACTTGAACAAGAACCCCTCTAAAGAAGAACCGAAGACTTATGGGGAAATTAGTTTCCAGGTTTATCTGTAAATCTTTCTGAATAAACTTTTGTGATTACCAAGCTGAATAAGTCAGGCATTTCATTAAGATGGAAAGGACCATTCTAACCACTTGACTAGGGAAGAACAGCCTCACAACACCTCTAAACAGGCTTTCCTTGGGCTTGATATCAGAAGATGAGATCTGAGAAAAGAGACTACAGATCTTGCCAATGCAGATATACACTGGTGTTTCAGTCTGTTTATTTGTGTCTGTAAGGATATCTTATTGAGACAATCAACACTGCATTTTTATGTCTCTTCCAGGTTCTTAAAAGAGAGGCATGGCATTGAGCATAGAAGGCTCTTATACATTACCAAAATAAGTCTCCTTACTTATATCAGCATTGGTATCCATTATCTCCTGACCAGCACTAATACCAGGCTCCAGGACTGGAGCACTATCAACATTCTGACAGCTAGTCTTTATTTCATCCTGTCCCTAGAGAACATAAAAGACATTGTATTTCATGTTGATGTACATTGCCATTGAGTGTAAGAAGAATGTATATGAATTAGAACTCCATCCCAACCTTCCTGATGAGATATTCTGCATGTGGGGTTAACCTCCCATTGAGGCATTCACTTCCAGAAACAATTGCAAATTCCTGCTATATTGTAGAAGCCTCTAGGGCAGTAGTTCCCAATGTGGGGACCCACCACACAGGGGGACTTCAGTTCCCAGAAGCCTAAGTCTGATCGGTGGCTGATCAGTGCTTTGGGGAACTGATTTAGGCTTTCTGGGAATTGAAGGCCCAAAACCAAAGATTGGGAAACACTGCTCTAGGGAATGTATTATTGCACTTTTGAGCAGCAACTTCTATCTGTTCCAACAATTACAGTTAAAAATGTAGTGGCAAAACTCCTGGAAGGAATGACATGAAATTCTGACAGCACTGTGGTGGCCTTGCCAACATTCATTTCCCATGCTATTCCAACTCAGTCAGAGAATCTTCTACAGGCTCCCTCCCTGAGTGGATGTAATATGAGTTTAGAGGATTGTGGTTGATCCTTCATCTCGATGTTAGTATGGTACACTTCAGAACATGAAGAATTCAGCCTGGAACAGAATTATTGACATCATGAGAAGTTCCAAGAAGACCTCCATCCTGATGTCTTATCTGGGCAAGTGGAAGACTTTTTGCAAGTTTGTATACAACAGCATATTTGACTGTGTCATGTATTCAGCATACCAAGTGTTGCAACTCTTTTCACTGTTATGGAACAAAGGCCTAGCTTTCCCTTCTATTAAGGTGTATTTGACTGCTCTGTCAGGTTTGTGGGTATTGACAGATAAGATGTATACCTGCCTATTTTCAGTACTGGCGGTTAAATAGTTTTAAAGAGAGTATTGCAGAAGCTTCCAGTCTCAGCTACCCCATTTTATTCTGGAGTCTTTGTCTGGTCGATATCCAACTTTTCAAACTCCGCATGAGCCTATAGTTGCTGCATCTTTTGAACTATTCATGGATAAAGCAGACTAGTAGCTTTCCCATTGCCCATAGGGCAGTTGAGATCTGTGCACTAAGATTGGATGGACCCTATCTTTGCTCTAGTAGAAATAAGGTTTTCTCCTACCAATTTTTTCCTTTCTGTTGAAATTAGTGTTGGAGATCCTACTGGTGCAGGGCAATGTGTTGGCAATATTTTTTCCTTCACCTTTAAGATAGTAGGAGAGACTCTTCATATAAGGAGGACTTTGGCCTTTTATGTGTGAAGAACAGTTGTGTTTGGGGAGATTCCATGACTTTTTGTGCTATACTATGTGCGTAAAAGGAGACAAACAATTACAGTGGTTTCTCAATTGATCAAAAAGCTTCTTTCGGACACCCTAAGAGCTATTCCACAAAGACTGTGGCTACTTCAGCTATACTCTTATGAGGGGGTTTCCTGATCATTCTTATGTAGAGCTGCCACAGCCATCACTGGCAATACTGTTTGGACATTAGATTGTGGAGAGATATTTTCTTTGGCAGAGCCAGCCTCTCTGCTATGCTTCAGTGATTGCAGTGCCTATCTGCCCTCCAGAGTACTTCATGCCAGCAGTAACCTCATTAGTCTTCACATGCCAGTGTTAATGTGTGGACATGGTAACAAAGGAAAACAAGCTGCTTCTTGTGTAGTGCTTGGTCTTTGTGTGATCTTGTGTGCATTCATGTGGCCTGCCCTCCTCCTGTTTCTGGCACCTGCAGCTAAATAACAATGGTCACTTGTTCATCTGAAATATATAGAGTGGGGGGTGAAGCTATAGAAAAGGAAGTGGAAGGGAACAAGAGTCAAATGGCCACAGTTTTGAGTATTCCAAAAGTGGTAATTCAGTGCAGGTGCAGACTCATCAGTGTGAATGCACAGAAGCCAAGTCAAAGAACAAGCATCATAAAAAGCAACCTGCAACCTAAAGTGTCTATAGGAAAACCATGGTCTGTCTTCTTTCTTTCAGGAACTCCTGAATTCATGGCTCCTGAGATGTATGAAGAACATTATGATGAGTCTGTGGATGTATATGCCTTTGGAATGTGTATGTTGGAGATGGCCACCTCTGAATATCCTTATTCTGAATGCCAGAATGCGGCTCAAATCTATAGAAAAGTAACCAGTGTAGGTGTAAATTTAACTTCTTTGTTAGGGTAAACTTGTACATCAGCAGCTTAGGACAGCTAAGCCCATTAGTCAGAACCAATGCTGTTCCTGACACCCTAGAAACCAGCTGCTAAACTTAGTATTGGCATGTTTCCTGAGACGCTGCTGACTTCTTTCCAGGGTAGCTGATGTTTTCAGAGGTTGTGTCTCCTTTCTTTGGTGTTCAGAGTATGTAAAAGACAAGTTTAGTGTTCAGTTTCTCATGGCTGATTTTAGACAACATAAGTGTTGGAATAGAGTCCTAGAATTACCCTACAATTATGTCATATTATTTACAGTATTCTGATCCCAGGCATTGCCAATCTTCCAGTTATCACTGTTTGGGCAAAGAAATGTCAGTCCCTTACCTACGCTTTCCCTCCAGGCTGCACCAAACTTCAAAGTCAGACTAGAGTTCAAATGATAACCAGTTGTGTTAATAAAGATGCCAAAGGTAACTGAAATGTATACATCTCAATTTATAGCTGTAGTGAATTAAAGGTTCAAAACAGGATAAGAAAAAATTGATCCAAGGTGAACTTTTTGTGGGGTTTTTGTTTGTTAGCAAAATAGTAGGGCTTTGTCTGTTGAAGTTCTTTACAGTTTTCATATTTTACTGTATTGTGGTACAATTCCCCTTGGCTATAAAGAACTAGGACTTTTAAATTCTATTAGTCAACCCATTTGCCAAATGGCAGTTTCATTTGCCAGATGATAATTTGGCCTTTGAATGTTATGGCTAACACATTAGCTAAAACCAAAATCTAATTTCTAAAAGAGAAATCATGGTATCAGCAGAATGATCACTGAAGGGCTTAGAGGGGCAGCTTAAAACTCAAAGCATTTTGTTTCCTGAGGAGCAATAATCAAATGGTAGTCATTTTTCCACACAGCCTGTTGGAAAGCTCTCCTGCATGAGCTCCATTGACATGAATAAGAACCATAGTGCTGCAGGGCTTGTGAAAAATATCTTCCCCAGTAGGAGGGCTACCTCTGTCTTATTTTTTATGTTAGTTTTTCAAAATATCCAGTTATTTCAGCTTGCTAGCCAGTCTTTAGTGTAATTTGTGTTACCTTAGATACCTTGGTGTTGTTATTCACCGAGGTGTCCGCACATCAGCAGACAGCTCCATGATGACATTCCATGCATGTAAATGAACTTGAGAAATTAAGTCCATTTGCATGTGGTTGTTTAGCCATTTGGATATCATGTCATCCGCTGGCTAGGCGGACCATGACATGTGCCGCTTTCACCTAACATCATTGACGAGAGATGGGCAACACTGGATGAAAACAACATTATATAAATGCCTTGTTCTAGATAGCTGTTTTTATAGTAATAGATTGAATGTAATGTAGTATAATCACCTTTGACCTGTTGCCCCCCAGTTGTACTCAAATACAACTCCAGTTATCCCCATAAAATGTGCTGTTGTATGCAACACAGCTGGAGAGCACCAGGTTGGGAAGGCTGGAAAAAGAGATAATGAAAGAGAGCGATTGGGAATAATGTACAACAATGCAGTGAGGATCCAATTCTTCTCATTTCAAAGAAATATATTTCAGTTTTTAAGTACTGTATTCTGAAAATCTGGGATTTAAAGATCTACTGTATATACTTGAGTATAGGTCTAGTTTTTTAGCCCCCAAAATGAGATCCAAAAAAGTGACTTGACTTGGGTCAACAACCTTGAGGGTCCCAAAGCCGCAGTGGTGCAAATTCAAACATACATTTTTTAAAAAGCACCAACACTTCCATAAAAACTCCAAAACATACCCACACAAATGTCTGAATAAATTAATTTTACCATATTTTCGTCTATTTTAATTACTGAAACTCACTAGCAGCTGCTGCATTTTCCACCCCTGACTTATACTCAGGTCAATCTATTTTCTTAGTTTTAGAGGTCCAAATTAGGTACCTCGACTTATATTCGGGATGACTTATAGTTGAGTATATACGGTACTTTGAAAATATTAGAAGAACATACGCTATCTGTTCTCATTTGTATTTATATTTATAGCATAATACTACATTGGCCAAAATCTTGTTTGTGTAACGTTGTCACGTAGAAGCTGATGATGGACTCAGTTTGTGTTGCTAAAATTTATTTTAAAATAGTTAAATGCTTCCTATCCCCCTGTTTTAGAAGGGACTGCAGTGGCTCAAGTGGCTAAGATGCTGACTGGAAGGCAGGAGGTCAGCAGTTCAATTCCTGAGTACTGCAGGACGGAATGAGCTCCCGTCTTTGTCCCAGCTCCTGCCAACCTAGCAGTTTGAAAACAAGAAATTGCAAGTAGATAAATAGGGACCACTTTGGTGGGAAGGTAAACATGGCCATGGAAACATCTGCAGAAGCAGACAGCGCTGGCTGTTTGGCTTTGAAACAGAGATGAGCACTGAACCCTAGAGTTGGATACGACTGGCTTTTGAGCAAGGGAAACCTTTACCTTTATCCCCTTGTTTTAGAGTCAAAGGCTCCATAAACACTCTTTTGCTCAAGGAAATCCCTTGGGAACTTTAGGATTGGGACCTTTAATGATAAAAAATCACTGCTAGATTGTTACATTTGGTCCTGATCCTAGTGGTGGCAATCTGATAATCCTTACAATTATCTAACTGAAGTCTCTATTATTTCGACCCATTTTAAAGATTTGGACTGAGATTAAGGTAGAATAGTATGCCTTAAGGCATTCCATTGAGTTCCTAGCTACAATATATAAGTTTAAGCAAGTTTACCCAGAAGTTGGCTCCTAGCTTACTCCTGAATAAGTCTGTGATTCTAACCTGGATAATCATATACTAGCCCCCCCCCCTCCCCAACAGCCTGAGGGAGAAAATTCCATGGCCTGGCAGGTGGCTGAGAATGTTGCCCCCTCCTCTGGGCCCCCAACAATGGCCAGAGGGGAGTTAGTTTGTGTTCTGCTTTGGTTGTTTTGTGAGGTTGTATTTTATGATTTTTACTGTACTGTTTCTGTTTTGACTGTAAACCACCCTGAGTCGCCACGGTGAGTGGACGGCAATATCAATCTAAACAAACAAACAGATAATAAACTTGCTTAAACTGTGTGGTCAGTGACCTTCATGGCAGTGATGGGATTAGAAATCAGGTTCAGAACACACTTTTCAGAATCTAACTGCTACACTACAGTGTTCATCATTATAATTTCCAGGAACATTTTGGAGGATATTTTCTGTTCCATGTGCATTTATATAAAGAAAACAACACTGGGAAAACTTTTCTTTTTTGTTAGGTTTATTTCCATATACAGTCATGCAGTGTTTTATATATAGATATAAGTGAAAGGCCAGATAAGGCTGAGAAAAGAGAAATCCAGTTGCTTAATACAGTATAGTAAATTGGGATTTGTTGAGACAACTCCTCTGTATGACCCACTGATTCAAATGAGCCTACTCTAGTTGGGACTTATTTTAGCAGAGAAACTTGTTGTTAGAATGAACTTATATGAATCAGTGGAACCTATGGAGGACTGAACTCACTAAATCTTCATTGATTCAATGGGTCTACTATACTGCAGTTTACTACTCAAAGCAACAAGTTTTTGAACATTGTGTGATGTTTATTTAAAAAACTAGCTGGGATTTTAAGAAAAGAAATCTTGCCAGAAATTTGAATATATAATTGAAACAATTGAATTGAAATCAGCATGTCTCCTGCCCAAATAAACACTTTCTCAATCAAAGATTGTGTGGTTAAGACCTCATTTTTAGATAAATGATTTTCCATAATTTTGTTGAGTCACTCCTGCTGGGTATTATATATTAATATTTTATCTTTTATCTCCCATATCTTTTCTTTCCTAGGGCATTAAACCTGCCAGTTTTAACAAGGTGACTGACCCAGAGGTGAAGGAAATAATTGAAGGCTGTATTCAACAAAATAAATCTGAAAGGTAGGTGCATCTAACACTCTTCCTCTGTTTGTGCATTGTAAATGAAGATATTGACTTTGTGAGTATTAATAAGGTTTTGTTGGTGTTGACAGTGAAAACTTGATTAAACGAAGCATTCCTGCTTTATATAGCTCTTCTTAGCAACTACATAGATTGTTTTGATGTCAGAAAAAATTAAGCTTACATCGTGTAAATTGTATGTTTCAATTGGAATTTGTCTGGCTGGTGTCCAGGACATTTAAGAAATGTAAGGAAAGGTATATGAAATGGAGAGTAGGGCCCAGGTTTTCAAAGGCAGAGAATCAATTGAAATAAATAAATGAAAATTCCTATTTACATTTGAAGAAATGTGTTTGGATTCCAAAATTAATCTGCCTCTGGCTAATGAAAGACATGGCATTTGGATTTGGGTTTGCCTAGCTTTCCTGGTGTTATGGGGAATTGGACTGTGAATGATATTGCTTAAAATGTATACAAGTTGGATTTGAAGTGACAGTGGTAGAAGAGGGTGGGTAAAAGCTAAAGTCCCTACCTTCTTCCTTTCAGAAATCTCCCAAATGCCACCTAAAAATCTGGAAGTATGAAAAGTTATATTTTTAGCACTATATATGCTTGGGGGAGGGAGACTGCTGTGGCTTAGTAGGTAAGATGCTGAACTTGATGACTGGAAGGTTGGCAGGTCAGCAATTTGAGACCCTGGTGCTGTACAATAGAGTGAGCTCCCATCTCTGTCACAGTTCCTGCCAACCTAGTTCACTTTTTGAATAATAAGAATTATATGTCATGGGATGGGAACATCAGGATTTTAGAGATGCGTAGGTGGGGCGTGGCCAAAAAATGGTTGGGAACCATTGGTTTAGATGGATTTAATGAACAAGTTAAATGCTGTGAAACTTTTTAAAAAGCTTGGCAGTAATGATAAAGCCAGTGAATAAAATGAGCACAACAGCTGCTAAATGTACTTCTGGTATGAGACTCACAAGATCTACTGTCATCTTGCTGTCAGGCTTTCTATCAAAGACCTTTTGAATCATGCCTTCTTTGCTGAAGACACTGGGCTCAGAGTAGAGTTGGCAGAAGATGATGATGGGATGAATTCATCCCTGGCATTGAGACTTTGGGTGGAAGATCCTAAGAAGCTGAAAGGCAAACATAAAGACAATGAAGCTATTGAGTTCAGCTTCAACCTGGAAACAGATGTTCCAGAGGAAGTAGCTTGTGAAATGGTAAGTAATGCCAGTGGTCTTTTTAAAATGTTTCTTAACTTTTCAACTGCTTTCCATAACCTATTTATTTATTTTATTTATTTACTCCAATTTCTATACCGCCCTACTCGGCTGGGCCGACTCAGGGCGGTTCACAAGCAAAGAGTAAACAGTAAATTCATAGACACATCACATAAATATACAATATATAAAGCATGATATGCTTTCCATACCCTATGTATTTAGAATGAGGATGGCGAGCCTTGGCATTTCAGATGTTCTTGAACTTCAATTCCCAGAAGCCATGATCAGCAGGAGTGCTGACTTTGGCTTCTGGGAATTGAAGTCCAAGAACACCTGGAATACTAAAGTTCATCATCATTGCCTTAAGATCAGGGCAGCTCATGACTGTGCAGGAGTCACTCCTACTTTAAAGAATTTATAGTTTTAAATTTAGTTCTATATTATTATTATTATTATTATTATTATTATTATTATTATTATTATTATTATTATTATTATTATTATTATTATTATTATTATTATTATTATTATTATTATTATTATTATTATTAGTCGCTCTGAAATCTCAGGTTTTTAATTTCTGAATTTGTATGGGTGTAGTTGGGTTATCCTGTTTATACTGTATTCATTATGAATGATTTTTGATTTGTAAGCCACCTAGAGTCGGGTTCGCCTGAGTAGGATGGGATATAAATTTAAATAAATAAATAGATCAGTTTAGTCCTTTATTTTTTTAAAAATCAATTTGTATGCACAAAATTGTCAACCATCTCAGCTGCTTTCTCCTTCCAAACGTTTATGTCACGGGTTGGGATATTCCACAGGTTTTCTTTCTCTCATAAGAAAGCAGCTAGAGGTAGGCTTGAGAGCAAGGCAGAGACAGAAGGAGAACAGGAAACAACCTCTTTGCTCATTACCCGACTGAAATAACCCATGTCTCCTCAAATCAGAGAAGTTACTATTCCAGTTTGTCCCTAGCTTTCTGAATATAGGGATTGCTGGAAAGACGTAGGGAAATATTCAGACATTTCACACTTTCCTTGCTAGTCTCACATGGTAATAAATAAGATTTCTGAATTTCATCTTCTCATGCTGTTTTTTTTGTTGCACCCTCCCCCTTATTTTAATTTTGTATTTAATGCTTTGATGGTCAGCATTGTTAATTTTACTGGTGGTTGTGGAATTTATAAATAAAAGATGAAGTAGAGATAGATCATAATCTAATATCTGCTGGAAGAAACATCAACAATTTGAGATACGCAGATGATACCATCCTAATGGCAGAAACTGAGGAAGACCTAAGGAAGCTCCTGCTTAGGTTGAAAGACGAGGGTGCAAAAGCTAGCTTGAGACTCAACATCAAGAAAATAAAGATAATGGCAACAGGCCCTATCAGTCCCTGGAAAATAGATGGGGAAGAAGTAGAATCAGTGACAGATTTTACTTTGTTAGGATCTAAGATCATTGCAGATGGAGATTGCAGCCATGAAATAAAAAGGCGACTGATTCTTGGGAGACAAGCTATGAGAAACCTGGGGAACATAGTTAAAAGTAGAGACATCACCTTGCAAACTAAAATTCGCATAGTCAATGCAATGGTATTCCTGGTAGTAATGTATGGTTGTAGAGCTGGACCATTAGGAAAGCTGAGTGCAGAAGAATAGACGCCTTTGAAATGTGATGGAGGAGTTTTGAGAGTCCCCTGGACAGTGAGGAGAACAAATAGGTCAATATTAGAAGAAATCAACCCTGACTGCTCCTTAGAAGGTCAAATAATAAAGATGAAGCTAAAGTACTTTGGACATCAAATGAGAAGAGAGGATTCAGTTAAGAAAGCCTTGATGCTGGGAAAGGTGAAGGGCAAAAGAAGAAGGGGCAGTCAAAATTAGATGGCTAGATGGTATTGTAGATGCAGTGGGCACAGAGCTGGGTGGGTTGAGGAGGATGGTGAAGGACAGAGGTACCTGGAAGGCAATGGTCCATGGTCACAAAGGGTCAGAATCGACTGTGTGACTGAACAACAACAACAAAAGATATTTTAAAGCTAAAATTTGGAAAGAACTGTACAACTCATTATGCATCATAATTACCTGAAGAGTATTAGTTTAATTTGAAAGTATTATGTTAGTGGAATTATTTTTACAGGCTGAATGGGACCATAAGGTCAAAAAGGAATGTCTCTTTCTCAGTAATGGATAAGTTTTTATTTTATTCATATACCACCAGATTTAGTATTATACTACTATCCATAGCAGTGAACAACATAATTTCTCTTTCTGAAGCTTTATGAAGCTGCCATCAGAACTGGCAGTTGTAGTTGCATGTGGTCAATAAGTCAGATGACCTGTTGTTTTTCAGACTACATTTCCCTTTTCATTTTATTTACAGTAGTACCCTACATAATGAAAAAGCTCCATTCCATTGAGCTCTTCATTATCCAGTTTTTTTCCGTTCTGCAGATCAAATTGGCGATACCCTGCATAATGGAAAAAAAGTTCTTTATACGGGATTTACTTTAAGCGGGGTATGCCCCAGTTAACAAAAACACCATATAACGGGGGAAATTGTTATGTGGGGTATCGTGATTACCTAACAAATGCTTCGTTGTATGGATTTTCCCTTATATGAAGCGTTCGTTATGTGGGGTACCACTGTATTTAGAATGAGAATTCTTCATCCTGGTTCACTGTTGCCTTGGTTTTGTTTTCATAAAAGATTTGTCTAAATGGCAAATGACAATTAACAGCTGATAGTTGATGATAACTCGGAGTAGTCATGATAGTACATCTGTTCAACTCTCTCTGTATATGTGCAAGGAATGAGTGTTTAAACATCACCCACCCACCAGTCCACTATGATGTTCCCTGAGTTGTCTCAGGAGGATGTATTCAGTTTCATGTGGAGTAAATCTGCAGTGTTGTGTTTTTTTTTAAAACTGGAATCCTTCTTTAGTTTGGCTTCCCCTTTTGCTTTTCTGCTAGACTGAATGCCAACAATACTAAGCAGTTGCCAGCTAAGAACATACCTTTTATTAGCTCCATTTAATGTAACAACTATGGTTGAAGACTTCGCTCTGAATGTCTCACCAGGGAATATCTCTCAGGGCTGCATGAATTATATAGCAATAACGATATCTGACAAATGTTTTCATAAACCCTTTTCTGGAGTATGCTTAAAAGTATGACCTACCTGGCACATTTATATAGTGATTGTGGTTTGTCTTAAGAATGGTGAACTTTTGGCTGTTTAAATGTTTTGAGCTTCAACTATTAGAAGCCCCAGCCAGTATGACCTTGTGAAAGGCTGTGGGAGTTGAACTTTAAAGCATGAGAAGAGTCAAAGTTTTCCCCACCCCAGTTTATCCTCTGCTTAACATCTTTTGACTGGGTTAGTTAAATCAATCTCAGTGTTTACTTTTAAATGATTATTATAACTAATTAAGGGGTATTATTAATAATGTATCTAATATTGATCCATCCACTGTTTCTAATGGAGTTAGGCAACTAGACAGTAAAAATATTTAAGTATTTAAATTTGAGAATCTGTTTCTTTATTTTTGCTTTTCTGACCTTTTGCACAATGGGTTTGAAATTTGACATGATATGGGGCCAGTGCAGGGTCTGCTGTAGTGGGACCCTCATTGAGAGTGATTAACAAATACAAAATAATATTGCCCAACACTTATGCATACTTGTTCAGAAGGGAATATAGGTACAGTACTGTATTAAAGACTTGACTCCATAGTACTTTATTTCTTTTTAAACATTTAGGTGAAGTCAGGATTCTTTCATGAAAGTGACTCCAAAGCTGTGGCTAAATCTATCCGAGATCGTGTTGCCCTGATCAAGAAGACCCGGGAGCGGAGACAGGTGGGCTCCTTGGAGGAGAGGAGAGATTCACAAAGCAAGCTGCCAGTTGGCCTCCCATTGCTTCAGCCACAGGGCTCGTCGTTTACCACTTCTTCCCAGCAAACCAGGACTGAATGTGAGGAAACAGAGGTGGATCAACATGTTCGGCAGCAGATCCTGCAACAAATGCTGCACACCTCCTCCCTTACTGGTAATAAGCAACTGCTGCTCTTTTATCTTCCCAAATCCTATGCTCAGTCATGGTTCTGTCAGAGCCTGGCCCCTGCCGAGCTCTATAGCTGGTTAGAGCTACAGTGGGGGAAGGGGAGCTTCTCCTTACTTCAAGTTTCAGAAGGGGCAGAGCAGAGTCATTGTCACCAGTCTGGAGGTCAGAAGCCAATGGAGTCATGCTAGAGATGCAGGGGTCTTCCAAGAGGGTGGTCGAGGTCACAAGCCAAGGTTCAGAATCCAGTAAATCAAGGTCAGGAAGCCAGGAGCACAGTGTTCATAAAACTGACAAACTGATCCAGGAAGGGCCTGCCAGCACGCCTCTCTTTTGAGAGGAGCCAGGACCCACAGCTGAGGGATGGTTCAGGAGACATGCCCGGGCCCTCCTCTTTCTCAGCTGTAGCTGATGCCTCAAGGAGTCCCTGCAATGAGCAGATGTTCTCCTGATCAGCCTGACTGCTGGCATCTGGCCTAGCTGTCAAGCTCTGAACCTCTCATCCAGCTTGGCCCTGATGGGCCAGCTCCGGAGTGACAGCTGGCTGCGGGGCCAGTGCTATGTCCTCTGACTCAGCCTCCTGATCTGAGCCGGGTGTGGTCTGGGGGACTGCCAATGGGTCCTCCTCAGGCTCAGATTCCAAGTCAGAGCCTACAGCAGGCAGCTGGGCTGGCTGAATGTCCTCCTCACACCCAGGACCCCAGGTCACAACAGGGTCATAGAGAGTAAATCTATGTGTAAAATTTGCATGGCTATATGCATTGCTCTGAGGCATTTGTTGAGTTTCTAACTCAGTCATTTGCTAATTTATCAGAAGGAAATGAATAAGCTGAGATTTATGTCAGTGATTGTTTTACCCAATTTGAATTGTTGGCTACCACCATATGCAATGTGGGGTGCTGGAAATATTAGATCTTTCCCCCAATATAAATTAGTACATGTTATAGTTCTGGCAGCTAATGCATAAAGAGCAATATTAGGTGAGTAGATCTTGTCAGAATGGTTTTGGGCTACTTCTTTATAAGCCTTTATTTTAAACCAGGGATGGGATGACATAATTTCTACTACCATGCCATGACGTCATGGGCGTGGTCAATTTCATGACACCATGGGTGGAGCCGACATCATGACGTCATGACATTGTGGGTAGGGCCTTAAAATAAAAATAAAAAAAATTAAAAATTAAAATAAAATCAAATAAATACACACACACACATCCTCAACCCACCCAACCAACCAACCACAAAACAAACCCGTAAATAAATTAAAGAAATAAAATAAATAAAATAAAAATTAAATAAAAATACACCCACCCACTGAAAACACAAATAAACCACCCATCCACCCCAAACACAAAACCCTCACTTACTTACTATTGGAAGCAGTGGCGAGGCCTGCCTGCCGCCGCGCTTCCCCAGGGCTGCCGAGCCCCCACGGGCAAGTCAAGGCCGGCCCGGGCCGTCCACCACCACCGAGCCCTCCCAGGGACTTGTCACAAGCCCCCATGGCCTGGGGACGCACGGCGGGGCGCACCGCTGCCACCTGCAGCCTCCTCCTCTGCTGGGCGCCCGCCGAGGATTGCGGCAGCAAAGGCGGCAACCACAACCTTCCACAGGCGGCACCGGCCCGAGGAGGAGGAGGAGGCCGCAGTCGGCCGCCTCCGCAATCCTCGGCGGGTGCCCAGCGGAGGAGGAGGCTGCAGGCGGCGGCGTTGCACCCCGCCTGGTGTCCCTTGGCCATGGGGGCTCGTCGGTCCCTGGGAGGGCTTGGTGGTGGCGGACGGCTCGGGCAGGCCTCAACATGCTCATGGGGGCTCACCGGCCCCAGGGGAGGTGCCCTCCTCTGAGGGCTGGTGCCACCTGCCGAGGCCGCCGCCGCCACCGCCACCACCACTGCCACCGGAGCCGCTCTGAAAAGGTGCGGCTCCGGCTAAAAGAGGCAGCGAATGGCTTCCTCTTACTGCGCATGCGCAGAAACTCAATCTGATGCATGCGCAATTCATCAGATTGAATTTCTGCGCATGTGCACTAAATTGGAACCATTTTGGCTTTAATTTAATTTATTTTTTATTTCAGTGAGGCGTCCGGAACCGGGTGCCTTAAAAATGGACTACCCTCTCGGTGAACCCTCCGAGATTGTTCCTACCAGTTCCGGGGAACTGGATGGAACCGGGGTCATCCCATCACTGCTTTAAACACTCCACTTTTATTAGCAAAAACCTAGTCTGAACTTGGAGTTACGGTTCATGGAGTTTGTGCTACGTTCTGTGTGTTTTTGAAAGAATGTTTTTGCTGCTTAATGGAATTCCTTAAAGATATAATATGTACTATCCAGTGATGGGATGACAAAAATTCTACTACCATGCCATGACGTCACGGACGTCATGGGCGTGGCCAATGTCATGACGTCATGACGTCATGGGCAGAGCTGACGTCATGACGTTGTGGGCGGGGCCAAAAATAAAAATAATAAATAAATAAATAAATAAATAAATAAATAAAAACACACACACACCCTCAACTCACCCACCCAACCAGACAGCTACATCACAAACCCATAAATAACTTAAATAAATAAAATAAAGAAATAAATAAAATAAAAATTAAACAAAAATACAACCACCCACCCAAAACACAAATAAATCGCCCACCCACCCCAAATACAAAACCCTCACTTACTTACCTCCTCCTCCGAACTCCGCAGCCGCAGGAGTCACCGCCTGCAGCCGCCGGCCACAGCCGCTGCCGCCGCCAAAGCCACCGCTGCCCGCAGCCCCTCGCCATGGCCGCAGTGGGCTGAAAAGGCTCCTGCCCAGCCAGTCCTTCCACGCTGTCCTTCCTCCCGACGGGCGCCCGGTCCAGCCAGCCCAGGCCAGTCCGGCTAATGGGATCTCCAAGCTGGCCAAGCTGCTCAAGGAACCGGGGACATCCCATCACTGGTACTATCGAATACTATGGAAGGGAAATTACTGTCCTAACCTATAGAGGGAACTATATACCTAAGATATCATCTCACACACTAGCAAGGTTATGCTCAAGATCTTACAAGCTAGGCTGCAGCAGTATGTGGATTGAGAACTTCCAGAAGTACAAGCTGTGTTCCAAAAGAGGCAGGGGAACTAGAGACCAAATTGCCAACATTCGCTGGATCATGGAAAAAGCAAGGGAGTACAAGAAAAATGTCTACTTCTCTTTCATTGACTACACCAAAGCCTTTGATTGTGTGGATCACAATAAACTGTGGCAAGTCCTTAAACAGATGTGAGTACTAGGCCACTTCACCTGTTTTCTGAAAAATCTGTACAAGTCAAGAAGCAACAGTTAGGACAAGATACAGAACAATTGATTGGTTTAAAATAGGAAAAGGAGTACAACAAGGCTGTATATTGTCACCCTGCTTATTTAACTTATATACAGAGTTCATTGTGCATAATGCAGGGCTGGAAGAAGCACAAGCTGGAATTAAGATTTTTGGGAGAAATATCAACAACCTGAGGTATGCAAAGTACTCTACTCTAATGGCAGAAAGCGAAGAAGACCTAAGGAACCTCTTGATGAGGGTGAAAGAGGAGAGTGCAAAAGCTGGCCTGAAATTCAACATCAAGAAAACCAAGATCATAGTATCTGGCCTTATCATTCCCTGGCAAATAGAAGGGGAAGAAATTGAAACAGTGACATATTTTACCTTCTTGGGATCTTAGTTCATTGCAGATGGTGACTGCAGCCATGAAATAAAAAGACACTTACGGTACTCTTAGGGAGGCAAGCTATGACAAACCTAGGCAGCATAATAAAAAGTAGAGACATAATCCTGCCAACAAAAGTCTGCATAGTTAAAGCAATGGTCTTCTTGGTAGCAATGTATGGCTGTGAGAGCTGGACCAAAAGGAAGGCTGAGCACAGAAGAATAGTGGTGCTGAAGAAGACTCTTGAGAGTACTCTGTTCTGCAAGGAGATAAAATCAGCCAATCCTAAAGGAAATCAACCCTGACTACTCCTTGAAAGGACAAATACTGAAGCTGAAGTACTTTGGCCTCCAAATGAGAAGAGAGAACTCACTGGAGAAGGCCTTGATGCTAGGAAAGATCAAAGGCAAAAGGAGAAGGGGGCAGCAGAGGATGAGATGTCTAGATGGCATCATTGATGCAGTAAGCACAGATCTGGGCAGGCTACTGAGGATAGCAAATGACAGAAGAGCCTGGCACGTGGTGGTCCATGGGGTCACAAAGAGTTGGACTCGACTGAACAACAACAATATACTTGGGGTACAGTTCAATAATGTTGTGATTTCTGTGAGTCACATGCTGGTTTCTTTTTGCACCTGTGTGAACTTGTTGGAACCTTCTAGAGCTATGATGGCAAACCTTGGCACTCCAGGTATTCTTGGACTTCAGTTACCAGAAGCCTAAGTCAGCACTCTTGCTGATCAGGACTTCTGGTAACTGAAGCTCAAGAGCACCTGGAGTGCCAAGGTTAGCCACCAGGGTTCTAGAGACTAGTAACAGCAAAAAACAAATAAACAAGAAAACACCTCCTTCCAAGAATATATATCTACCATCCCAATATCCCTTACTTCTCTTTTTCTAATTGATGAGGCAACACCTTGAGAGATCCTTCTGAGTTGTATATTTACTGTCTAGTGACAGTTAATAAATACTTTTTACCTCTTGTTCATTGGTACTCTTTTCCTACTGTTGGACTTTCTTTATAAAGTTGTTATTTGTTTTCTCATCAGTTTGCTGTCGCCACAGTTTCCTGCCATTTTTAAAGACCACTTCACGCATGAGAGAACATGACTGGCACTCTCAATGTGTCTGTTACCTGGAATAGGGTCATCAGACCCAGCCCTGCCATATTTGTAAGAGCTTCATTAAGGTTGTCTAGAAAAACAGTGAGTCTTTGCTTAAATGGTATCTGTGGAAGAAATCTTTTGCTGCAACTGCTTCACAACCCAAAAGAGTTTTTATCTGCTAAACCCGTTTGAATAAAGTCTTAATGGAAAACATTCAACAGGAGTCCTTTTCATCTCCAGCAACCCAAGAACTTGCTGCATTATCCTTGGTATAGGAGGCAACCTTGAGAACAAATCCTTCTGTTTTGATGCTGACTGTCTTGAAGTCCAAACCTACACATCAGGAACCTAAGAAGAAATGCAGTTACTGATACCAATCTATCCAGTGGTGGGCTCAAAAATTTTTTACTACCACACTGTGGGCATGGTATGGTGGGCATGGCCAGGGGGAAAGCCCTGCGTTGCATCCTAATTAGGACTACTTTATTTCAAAATTTGGATGGGCAGGGCCAGCCAGAATTTCTGCTACTGGTTCCGGCAAACTGGTGCAAACCTGCTGATGCCTACCGCTGAATCTCCCTAAGGCAAAAAAAGCCTAAGAGAAAGGAGAAACCCAAGCAACATAAGGATGTATCAATAGTAATTGATCTATCTTCTGCACCACCAGATATTTTGAATTCACTCACAGATCACTCTATTGATTGTCTGCTTAGGTTAAATCTCTGATGTTGACATTAGATCATCAATGTCACTACAATGTCATCAGATTTCTCCTTCTCGTCTACTTTTTCAGCTTTGACTCCACTGCATGAACAATCACTGACCAGCTCAACATCAAGCCATTCTTTACATTATCTTTCTTGTGGATCTCCAACACATAACCTTCATCAATCCTGAAACCAAATACAACAATGTCATAAACGGTTACATCAGAGTCCATCAAGAGTGGTATCTCCATCTGTCAAAGCCTTCACTGAATCAACATTGTTGGATGAAATCCCCTTATAATGCAAAGGAATGTGCCATGGTCATCTTCAGTCTCACCATCTGTGAGAACAGAGGCACCATATGACACTCCATTCTACATCTGCTCTCTTCCTTAATTTTACCCATGTGCTGAATGGTATTTTACAAAGCCTTTGTATGATTACAGAAAGGCCCACTCTAAAACATTGAATATATAGTTTCCCTCAACGTTGTCTTAATGACCAGGGAGTGAGATGCCTCCAGAACCAATATAGACAATGTATGTGTGCCATCATTATCTAAAGAAGAGTTTGAAATTGATATCATCTTATTCTCATTGGGATTTTCTGGAAAATTCTCCAAGAACAACTCAAAGTAGTGCTTTTATACCACAATATTTTCCTTGTTGATCCTTTGTTGTACCTAAAACCATCAATATGCAGCTCTTTTAGCTAATGAATGAGGGCCCAGAAGCAAGGACATGTGGAATACACATATATTATAATTTCTTCCTCATAGCTAGTGATGGTGTGTTTGGAGAAGAGTAGTCCTCTTGTCCTGCATGGCTTTTGGAGCAAAGCAAAATCACAAGTAGAACAACAAAGAAAAAACTGTTTTTGCAAAACAAGTGGTTCTGATATTAAATACCTACCATTGTTTGGACAAAATTCTATTACATAACTTTGCATGGTGTAAATCAGATCAGGGTGTCAAAAGTAATTAATTTAAATCAATTTAAAGCTTCATATTTATTTATTTATTATTTATCATGCTTGTATGCCGCCTTACTCAGAATGACTCAGAGCGGCTAAAACAATGTTGCAAAATAACAATCCAATGAACTCATCCATTAACCCAAGTATACCCCTAATTCAAAGAGATTAAAAACGTAAAGGTTCAAGATTAATTAAAAATTTAAAACTATAAATTTAAGACTCAAAATTAAAAAAATTAAATTTGTTTAAAAGGTTTAAAAGAGAGAAAGAGGTGGCTGTCTAATCAAGTCAACCACCCAACATGGGTCCCCGTGTTAATGGAACCCTACACCTGCCCTGCCAGCCAGGTTTTTAGGCCCTTCTGAAAGGGCAATAGCTCTGTCTGTAAATGTAACTCAGTTGGCAGGAGGTTCCAAAGGGACCTGTTTTAGCTTCTGAAGCTCCCTAGGAGCTGAAGTAAATCTCTTAAGTCTTTAAGGTGCTTTTACCCTATGGAAGCTTTTGGGAATTTTGGAAAAGACTGAGAGGAAACTCATTCTTTTAAAGAAAAAGATAATCACTGGACCATTACCACCAGAATTGGGACTGTCAGATGAATTGTGCTGACAGGATTTTAGCCATTGAATTACTTATAATATTAATAATTACTTATGATATATCATGAATTACTTATAATATTAATGGTATTCTGCCTGCTTTCTCTATTTGTTTGACATATGGTGGGTGTGGCATTACTTGAATATTTTATGATCAGCTCCCTTTTACAAATAAGAATGCAGTATTTCTGTTGATTGGTCACTTGTCATGGAATGCATAATTCCCAGAACAAGACATAGCAATGGGTTAGTGTCATTAGTAAAACTGAGCAGAACTAGATGAAAAAGCCCTTGTTGCTTCATCAGAAGCCAGTTTTAGGACAGAAATATTAGTATGACTTGCTGTAGGCCTGAATTTTGTCTTTACAACAGTCTTGTCAAACAGATCAGACTGGAAAAGGTTTTTAGAGTTTGATTTAAAAAAAAATCTTGATCAAAGGTTAACACTCAGTCCCCTTTTCCATTTAGGCTCCTTGTAGGAGCTGGGGATAGTATTTCAGAGAGGGTTGAGGGGAACATAGATCTGATGATTGTACATGAATGGAGGACTGTATACTTAACATGCAAAAAACCCAAACAAACCAAACCCAGGTACCATCCTTGGTGTCTCCATCTTGGGCCTGAAAAGTCTTCTCAAACTGTAGTGCAGGGGTTCTAAATGTTTTTCAGCCATGGGCTGGACCACACCTCCTCAGCTGAGTGGGCTTGGACTGGTGCCAGAAAACATGTCCATGGCTGTCGCAAAAGTGTTTACAACGGCCGCGGACTCATTTACGGCTCTAGTAAACGCATTAACGACTACCACAGACTCATTTACAGCTGTAGTAAACACATTTACATGGTCATAAATGAGTCTGCAGCTGATTCTGGCAGTAGCAGCGGCTGGAGCGAGGTCAGGGGCCAGATTATTTGGTGCATTTGCCATAGGTTGTGAACTCCTGGTGTAGAAAGCTGCTCCCTGTTAAAATGATTCACAGATAAACAATGTGGTATCCTGGCCATTGATCATGCTTGTTGGAGATGATGGGAAGTTGTAATGCAATATATTTAGAGTTCATCAAGGCTGCGCGGTCATGATGTATATCATACTGACCTAGATGGACCTGTGTCCCAAGGGCTGCAGTTAGAAACTACGTGCTTCTGATTTGTAAAGAGAGAGACTGAACCATTCCCCCTTTCCTAAAAAGGAGATTCACATCTTGATGTGTGTTCTTACAGAAATAAATAAATAGATGGATGGATGGATGAAACTTTCCTTGATAGCCTATGATGCACGGTGTGTGTTGAAGTTAGAAGAGGAACTGCTTTTGGTTTCTTCTGAGAGAGGTAATGTTCTGTACTTTCTCTCCTCTCTTCTCACCCCGACCCAGCTGACAGCTCATCGGACAGAGGAGTAGGATCAGTTATCCTGTCAGATGCCTCCAGCCAGCATAGTGTGGCCTTCTCCTCAGAACAGATGATGAGCACCCAGCAAGCTGAAAACAGTGTCCAAGGGCCCATCTACAATACCCAACAGCTGATGGGTCATTATCAGTCCATGGCAGGGGTAAGAGGTCTATCATTTTCTTAAATACAAAGCCTGGTAGTCATTTATAAAAATACATTATCTATATATACTAGAAATGTGTGTAGTGTTTCAGTATACAGTATAATATATTTGAACTTCCTTCATCCCACAGAAGGAATAACAGAAGAAAAGAAAGACACTTTTAAAAAATTAGATGACATCTATTAATTTTAGATGTTTGTATGCTAGACTGCTACACAGGCTTCTATCTCAACATTAAGAGCAGAATACAAATCAAAATTATTAGTCAAATTCCTTTTTTTTTTTTTTTGCATTTTCAGCCATGGCAGTGGTATACCACGTGTCTGTTCAAAACTTGTATTATGTATACCGTGCCAATCGAGAGAGAGAGAAATTATTTTAAAAACCTGCTGTACATTGTAACTGTAGTTCAGTATGACTTATCCTGACTTTCAGAGTCTTATCTGAAGACCCAATTAAAGGCATAATTTAGAGGATTTAATGGGAAGTTAAAACCTCTTGAGTTCAATCTCATTCGCTAAATATTTATGAGGATACCTCATAGAATGGAAGGAAAATAGAATTTTTACATTAAAGATATAATTTGATCTTTCCTTGTTTTTGAACCAAGAAGCAGTATTGCTTGTACAGTATTTAGTGAAATTTGGACACATTTTCTTGTATGAAAATCCCCAGATGTTGATTCTGAGACTATTGTTTTTCTCTCTTTGTGTTTGTGTGTGAAAGAGAGAAACAGAATTTTTCTGCATATTTATTGGTAGGCAAATGTTATTATAGTATCCGAGAAGCTCTGCTTGTTGAACATCTCTCTCAAATCTGCATATATACATATGTGGATATTATTAATGAGTGACAGAAAATAGAATAGAGCCACTTCCAATGACAGTTTACATTTTACTTACATTAGACATGTAGGCAAACTAAAACTAACAAAAATTATGGAAATGTGGAAATTAGAGGATAATAATTGGAATGAGCTCCTGTCTCTGTCCCAGCTCCTGCCAACCTAGCAGTTTGAAAGCAAGAAATTGCAAGTAGATAAATAAGGACCACTTCGTTGAAAGGTAAACAGTGTTCCATGAACTCCGGTGTCTAGTTATGCCTGACACATGACCACGGAAATGTCTGCAGAAGCAGACAGCGCTGGCTCTTCGGCTTTGAAACAGATGAGCACTGAACCCTAGAGTCGGATACAACTGGCTTTTGAGCAAGGGAAACCTTTACCTTTACTTAATCTTGGTTGGCCTGGTTTTGCTATGACAGACATGATTCAGGATGATGTCTCCTTCTTCACCACAGACAGTGTGTCATTGGAGATTGCAAACAAAGCTTATGACACCAGAGGAAATGTAGCATAGATAATAATTTTGTTTTCCAAGTGGTTAACATTCAGTTAACTATTTTAATGCAGCAACAGCAACAACAACAGCCACCGCCACAGCCACCAACAAATATGGTTCATCCCAATGTGCTACCACTAATCCAGACTCAACCTTCAGCCCTGCCTTCACACAGCTTGGCACCCCCCACTGCTCCTCAAGCTCAGGCTTCCCCTGCTGCTGTGCCACAGTTCACATCAAGGATGGTAAGGATCTCTATTGACCCACCAGTTTTATCTGACAGGATGTTAAAAATATTAATTAAAAAATGGCCCACAAAACTCATTATATCTTTGAGTAACGCTCTCACAAGTACTTATAGATGCCAATGGCACAATTGTGTCTGTAAGTAAAAGTGGGGCTAAGGCAGTGATGGGTTGTAACAGGTTCGCACCAGTTCGCCAGAATGGGTAGTAACTTTTCCTAGTGTCCCGGAGAACTGGTAACGGCTTTTGGGGAGAACCACCTCGGGGGCTTACCCAGTGATGGACTGCTCCCAGTTCGGACCGGTTCAGCTGAACCGGTAGCAGCCGTCAGGAGGGAATCACCAGGGGAGGGAGAGGTAAACCCCCGGGTGACCGGTTTGGTTGCCTGTTCGGCCGCCCTCCGGATCTGTCTTCTGGGCAGCCCAAAATGGCTGCTCGGAAGTGCATATACGTCAAAACTCCATTTGACGCATGCACACTGAAAAATAGAAGTGTGCATGTGTCAAATGGAGTTTTGACACATGCACACTTCTGAGCAGCCATTTTGGGCTGCCTGGAAAGGGTGCAGGCAGCGTCTGGAGCAGTGAGGGCAACCTTTCCCCGGCGCATCACCGGGCCAGGCCGCGCTGCTGGGCTAGACTGTGCTGCACTGCCAGGCCAGGCCAGGCTAGGCCAGGCCTCCGTGCTGCTGTTGTGCCTGCCTGCCTGCCTGCTGTTTCCCAACCCCAGGGTAAGGTAAGTGACGGGTTTGTGTTTGGGGTGGGAGGGTGGGTTGAGGTGTGTGTTTTATGTAGTTTGTTTTTATGTGTATTTTATGTATTATGTGTATATGTATTTATTTTAATTTATATGTATTTATATGTATCTATTTTAATTTGTATTTTAATATGTATTTTTATTTAATTTTTTATTTTTTAATTTTTACTTTGGCTTCGCCCACAACATTATGACACCATGATGTCAGCTCCGCCCATGACATCGGCTCCACCCACAGTGAGGTAGTAAAATTTTTGACATCCCATCACTGAGCTAAGGCTCAAGAGATGGTCTTTAAAAAAAATCTGGCTAGCTATGTATTTGAAAATACAGTCAAACCTTGCATAACAAAAATATTTCGTTCTGCAAGGCTACTTGCTGTGTGAGTTGTTCGCTATGCGAGTTTTTTTCGCATAATAAAAATTCCTATGGAAAAACTCGCATAACGAAAATTTCTATGGAAAAATTTGCATAACAAAAATTCATATGGAAAAACTCATGTAACAAAAAATTTTCATTATGCAACTTTTTCCCCATAGAAATTTTAGTTTTGCAAATTTTTCCATAGAAATTTTCATTATGTGAGCTTTTCCCATAGAAATTTTTGTTATGTGACTTTCTCCCATATAATTTTTCATTATGCAACTTTTTCCATAGAAAGTCCATTTTGCATAGCGAAAATTTTCGTTATGCAAGTTGGAAAGTTTTTTGAAATGCCCACTCGTTATGCGAGTTTTTCACTAGGCAAGGCATTCGTTATGTGCGGTTTGACTGTTGATATCCATAGGGACTAAGAAAATAGGTGGGGATTGCAAAAACATTTACAAAATGGCTGCAAACATTGAAGGGAAAGAATGATGCTAACTACCATCTATTGTATAAGTTCATTATTTTAGTGAATTGAATGTGGTGGAAGATTTCAACCTGCTGTTTCTTACTGTGTGGAATGTTTCTTGAAAGTTTCTTTTGTTTATATAATAGTTGTTCTGAAATGATGTAGTTTCTGTGATTCTGTTGTTGGTTGTGGGGACCAGTGGTGTCCCTTGAATAAGATATAAAGAAGTAAAATTGGACAGTTTAATCTCCTTTAAAAATATTTTTTTACCACCAGCCTTTAGATCCACAGGCATCATACAGCTCAGAAGGACAGACAGTGGATGGATCCGTCATGGGAATCACTCAACAGATCACTTCCCCTCAGAATGTGCCTGCTTCTCAGATGGTCAACCAACATCTGTCAACAAGCATATCCTTGGCTTCCCCTGCTAGAATCAGTAGTCTGCCTTCAGCTGCGGCAGGGTCAGTGGAACTGGAGCAAGCCTCTGCCAGTGCCGTGCCTGCCGGTCATTCACCTGTGCCACAACAACAGCCTCCACTTCAGTTTCTCAACAATATGCAAGACTTAAGTCAGGGGCTTGCTAATCCTGCAGCTCTGCAGTCAGTTCCACAGGGACCTGCAACCATTCAGCAGTCCCAGGTTCCTCAGCAGGTTCTGTCTACACAGCAGCCTCCAATGGTATCACAGCAGGCGATATCCATGCAGCAAACTGTTCAGCAGGGGGCATCTACTCAGCAATTTCCCCAACAGATGGTAGCTCCACAGCAAGCTCAGCAGCACTTGGTGACTCCACAGCAGCCCCAGCAAATGCCCCAGCAGGTGGCATCCATACAGCAGCCCCAGCAGGTGACATTGATACACCAGTCCCAGCAAATGTCCCAGCCGGTGGCAACCATGCAGCAGCCCCAACAAATGCCCCAACAGGTAGCAACTGTGCAGCAACCCCAGCAAGTTCTCCAACAGGTGACATCTGTGCAGCAGCCCCAACAAATGCCATCACAAGTTCCCCAGCAGGTGGCATCCATGCAGCAGCCTCAACAAATGCCCCAGCCGGTTGCAACCATGCAACAACCCCAGCATGTTCCCCAGCCAGTGGCTTCTGTGCAGCAACCCCAGCAAATGCTCCAGTCAGTGGCATCTATACAACAGCACCAACAGATGTCCCAACAGGTGGCATCCATGCAGCAGCCCCAACAAATGCCACAGCAAGTTCCCCAACAGGTGGCATCCATGCAGCTACTGCAGCAAGTTCCCCAGCAGGTGGCATCCATGCAGCAGTCTCAGCAAATGCCACAACAGGTGGCATCCATGCACCAGCCACAGCAAATGCCACAGCAAGTTCCCCAACAGGTGGTATCAATGCAGCAGCCACAGCAAATGCCACAACAAGTTCCCCAGCAGGTGGCATCCATGCAGCAGCAGCAGCAAATGCCACAAGTTCCCCAACAGGTGACATCCATGCAGCAGCTGCAACAAGTTCCCCAGCAGGTGACATCCATGCAGCAGCAGCAAATGCCACAGCAAGTTCCCCAGCAGGTGGCATCCATGCAGCAGCCGCAACAAGTTCCCCAGCAAGTGGCATCCATGCAGCAGCCACAACAAGTTCCCCAGCAAGTGGCATCCATGCAGCAGCAGCAAATGCCACAGCAAGTTCCCCAGCAGGTGGCATCCATGCAGCAGCCGCAGCAAGTTCCCCAGCAGGTGGCATCCATGCAGCAGCCGCAGCAAGTTCCCCAGCAAGTGGCATCCATGCAGCAGCAGCAGCAGCAAGTTCCCCAGCAGGTGGCATCCATGCAGCAGCAGCAGCAGCAGCAGCAGCAAGTTCCCCAACAAGTGGCATCCATGCAGCAGCAGCAAGTTCTCCAGCAGGTGGCATCCATGCAGCCACCGCAGCAACTTCCTCAGCAGGTGACATCCATGCAGCAGCCCCAGCAAATGCCTCAGCAGGTCACATCCATGCAACCACCACAGCAAATGCCTCAGCAGGTCACATCTGTTCAGCAGCCACAGCAAATACCACAGCAAGTTCCCCAGCAGGTGAGATCCATGCAGCAACTGCAGCAAATGCCTCAGCAGGTGGCATCCATGCAGCTGCAGCAGCAAATGCCTCAGCAGGTGGCATCCATGCAGCAGCCACAGCAAATGCCTCAGCAGGTGACACCCATGCAGCAGGCACAGCAAATACTACAGCAAGTTCCCCAGCAGGTCACATCTGTTCAGCAGCCCCAGCAAATGCCTCAGCAGATGGCATCCATGCAGCAGCTACAGCAGGTTTCACAGCAGGTGGCACCTGTGCAGCAGCAAATGCCACAGCAGACTTCTCAGCAGGTAACATCTGTGCAGCAGCCACAGCAAATGCCACATCAAGTTCCCCAGCAGGTGGGATCTATGCAGCAACCCCACCAAGTTCCCCAACAAGTGGCAACTGTGCAGCAGCCCCAGCAAATGTCACAACAGGTGGCATCCATGCAGCAGTCTCAGCAAATGCCACAGCAAGTTCCACAGCAGATGACACCCACACAGAAACCACAGCAAGTTCCACAACAAGTGGCAAATGTGCTGCAACCCCAGCAAATGGCCCAGATGATAGCGTCCATACAGCAGCCCCAACAAATGTCTCAGCAGGTATCATCTGTGCAGCAACCCCAGCAGATGTCCCATCAAGTGGTGTCCATGCAGCAACCCCAGCAAATGCCCCAGCAGATGTCACAACAGCTTGCATCCATGCCACAGCCACAGCAAATTCCTCAGCAGGTGACTTCTACTCAACAGCTCCAGCCAACTGCAATGATACAGCAGTCTCAAACAGCTTCCCAGCAGATGGCACCTGTGCAGCAGCCACAGCAGGCTACATCTGCACACCAAATGTCCAATGTTCTGCAGCCAGTGGCACAAACACAGCAGTACCCACAGTATGTCAGTATGGCTGCAGATCCTTCTGGACAGCCTTCTTTGCCCCAGCTAGAGCATCAAGGTATTCAGATGCACCAATCCACAGACCAGCATCCTAGTGGGATTCAACAGCTATTGCTCCACCTCCCTGTAGAGCAGCTGAATCATGAACAGTTTGTTTTCCCTTCCAGCTCCACAGAGCAATTACCAGCAGACATCGAGAAACAGCAGCTGCCGGCTGAACTCTCAAGTTCAACTCCAGAACAGGTGGCGTACCCGACACAGACCCACTACCAATCACAAGCCCCAGAACAAGTTGTACATCCTGCCCAGCCCTCACACCAGGTACCAACGTCAGAACAGGTGATGCACCAGGTTCAGCTGGCAACTCAGTTGCAGGTCCCAGAACAAGGAGGAAACCAGTTGCAGGCCCCGTATACAGTGCAAGGTTCAGGTCAGCCTTCTGGCCCAGAGCAGCCAGCTTACCCAACCCCTGGGTTCTGTTATGAACAGCCCTTGGACCAGCCCACATATCCAGTGCAGTCTTTTTATCAAGGACACGTAACATACCTAACCCAACCACCACCGTATCCTGCTCAACCTCCAGATGTCCAACAGGGTCACTTAGCAGTACAAATCACCAGTCAACCAGGCTTTGCTGTGCCCTCTGCTGAGCAGTCACTATATATGGTGAAGGATGGTGGTACTGGCTATATGGAACAACAGGTTTGTTCTGTGCAACCAGCAGAAGTTCAAGCGTACCCTGATCAGCACCAGCATGAGCCACCAACATATCAGATCCAGCCAGAGACTGGGATAGGGCAGCTGCAGCCTCCTAACATGCTCCATAGGATTTCAGAAGGGCAGCAGCAAGGATCACAAGCCTCTTTTGTGTCGTCTCAGTCATCTTTTATGCCACAAATGCAGCCACAGCCTCCATACCAGGAGTTTGGCCAGCAGCCCATTCCACAGTCATCCCAAGGCACAGTCCCTCAGTCTGTCCCAAGCATTTTGGAGACTGTGGCTTCTGTACCAGAGCATGCAGATCCAGCTTACATTGTGCAACAGCCGTCAGAAGGGCCAGAGCTCCTACATAGCTCCAGTCTCCTTCAGCAGTCCCAAACATTTCAGCCAGCTGATGGTCACCAGCCCTTTGCTGCTGCACAGCCACCATATATGCAGCAGCAGCCACAGCTAATATGTAAAGGATCAATGTTGCCAGCTGAAGGAGGCGCCCAACAACAGGTTCTCCCCACGAGTTCTGTGGCTGCACCCCTGAGCCAGCAAACACCCCTCGATGCAGTGACACAGCCATACCAGGAACATGTCCAAGTACAAGACAACTCACAGGTATGTCACTTGCCATAAATGCTCTGTTTTCCAGAATTTCCTCTCTCAGCTTGCCAGTAACCCTGAAAAGAAAGAGTGTGTGTTGCCAGTCGATAGTTTAAGCCTGGTTTCCTTACTTTTAATTTTCATTTCATTAAATGACGTTACATGAGAGAGCAAGTCACGGATGTGACTGCAAGAAAGGGACCTCTCCCTCCTTCATCTGCGCTGCAAGTCCCGATAACCCACTCACCCACCTGCTGCCATTCCTGGAACAGACAGGATGCAGGCAAGGCACGTCATGATAACCCTGTTCCATTCAGATGGGTGGGTGCACTCCTAGTTCTCCTGTGTTTTCACACTGCTTTTTGTGTCTTTCCTCTTAACTCACAAAATCTGTTAAGGAGTGAAAAACAGATTAGCAGCACATAACCTTCTTCCTATTTATAGCACTAGGAGCACTTTGTTGGGAAGCATCCTAGCTACCATGGATTGCAATGTATATAAAATTATTGGAAATGTATAAATTGAGAAAATCTAGAAATATCTAGAATTAGGATATTTTTGATGTCCTTTAGTTCTTAACAAAGACTACCGTCAGATTAAAACTGCACTGTTAGTTTACCATAGCTTTCTATAATTATGGTTACTAAAGTAATAACCTCTGATGTCTGACTGGTAAGTAACCCTGATTGGTACAAGCTTCAGTTCTTTAACTGCTTAATGTTCTTTCCTATACAAGTCTCTGCAGTTGTAGTCTATTCCCAAACATACATTCTGCGGATTGTTGCTTCATTATAAAGTACTGTACAGTTGTGCCACGCTTAAAGAGCACAATGAGTTCCACAGGATTGCTCTTTAAGCGAGTTTGCTCTTTAAGTGAAACACCATTGAAAGTGACCAATTGTGGGGGGATTGCAAACCCTGGTTTATTTGTTAAGCGAGTTTTTGGTTGGTTTTATTTGTTAAGCGAAGCGAACATTCAGATAAAATTTTGCTCTTTAAGCGAGGCGCTCTTTATGCGAGGTTTGACTGTACATGCAAATGGAAAGCTGCAAGAATCTTGAAATGAGTTATTTCTTTTTAGGATAACTTACATTTCTTCATCGTGGTCCCTGTGAATGCACCCCAACGGGTTAAATCCTGTGCATGTGCAGATGACTCAGAATGTTCCAGAGCTGTGACAAAGCCATAGGTTCCATCTAAACTGCTCAAATTAGTTAGGTAGTTATCATTTTATGGCCTCTTCGCCCCCCTTTAAGTGATGTGAGGATTGCAGCAATAAAATCCCCTTGAAGGACGGCCACACTAAGTGCCTGTACTGCCCGAGAGAGGGCCATCGGGTTCAAGGCTGTGCCATTTGCAAGAGCTTCACATGGGTTGCCATCAGAAATTGGGAATTGCAACTGAAATTATTTTTTGTGGCAAAAGTCTCTTCAGGTGTCAAATCGCTCATTCCAACCACTTAACCCTTACCGACAGTCTGCAAATCAAAACTGTGCCCTGTGCTTATGGTGGAATCTAGGCCTCAACCTGAGCTCAAGCTGCAGGCATCCAAGCCCAGCACACATGAAAAATTCTCTAAAACACACACACACACACACACACACACACACACACACACACACACACACACACACACACACACACACACACACACACACACACACACACACACACACACACACACACACACAGTGTCTTGGCTTGACTTTTAAAGAGGAGCCTGAATGTCCTTCATCAACTCAAGACTAATCACTAAGGGAGAATAACCCCTTAGCAGGTTTGGCATCTTTCCCATGTGTCTGATTGACCTCTGACGCCCAGGATACCTACATCAGTTTCACAGAGGAGACATTCCAGTAGCTCCCTGAGGGTGTGTACCCCATCACCATCAGAATTGAGGGCTTCATCCTTGCCTCCTTGGAAGTGGTCTAAGCATTTGTGCGTGGACTCTTCTCAACATTGACTCCATGACAGAGGAATTTCAGTACAGTAATACCTCGGATAACATTTACCTCGCATAACGTTAAGTAATCTGGGGAGGAGAATTGGATTGAATAACATTAAGGTTCTATGGGATGGATCAGATAACAACCGCTAAAGCCTGTGCAGTTACAATGTATCTCTATGGAGCTTTAACGTTATCTGATCTGTCCCATAGTATTTTAACATGCATCGGATAACACTGAAAATCGGATAACACCAAGACTTGTGGAACCAAGTCTTAGCGTTATCCAAGGTATTACTGTACTCTTTAAAGCATCACCATAGTTATCCCAGTGGGGAATGGCTTAGGGCAACCAAATATTATCTAGAACCCCTAGACAAATATGGCAAATGACCCATCAGTGCTGCTCACTATGAAGTGGTGACACATTCTCAAAAGTGAAGACACCAGGAGGTGTCCTCTTCACTGCCATTGAGGCCAAAACGAGACTGACCAACCTCAAACCTGAGCTGCAAGCCCTCTACTCACAAAGGGACTTGATGACTGCTGATGTACAGAACTTCTGGGCATCAAACTGGTAAGGGGTCCAAAAACTAGCCAGTTGGGATTGAGACAATCAAGTAGATGGCTTTCCTCTCCAGCTTCTCTCTCAGATTCTGGTCCCTCCCCTTCCAGGCTTTCACCAATGTTTAGGACATGTCTCCTGATGCAGTTGTTGAGGTACATGGATGCAAGACTGTTCCCTTATGGTATTGGGGAGGTTTATCTTTACTTCTCCCTGGACCAAGGTTGAAAGCCATCTCAACATGAGAAAGTAAAAGCTAGAGAGCGCCACTCCTCGCCTTTGGAGTTGGAACTTTTCCTCCAACATTGGGCTGAAGTGCTCATATCAGCCATCTGCATGCTGCAGTGTTTCCTTTCTGTGGCAAAAAAGAAGAAGACAAAGTCATTTCATAAAGTCATTACATCTGTTCTGGATCTGATGTAGCTGACGAGACCAAGACATATTGCTGTCCTTGCCAGCTCACCAATATCAGATTTGAATGGCACACTTTTGTCCCATTTGCAGTCCCTGCCACTCTCCACATCTTCCTCTGAAGTGGTTGACAATGATCTGCCTTCTCCATCTGAGAATTTTCAGTCATATTCAGATCTAATGCTGTGCATGGCCAATTCCTTGGATCTGGAAATTCAAAACCAGAACCAAAGAAGTTAGATAAGTTGTATGATGCCATTACTAAGGAGTCATAGGTACTGATTCACATCTCCATTCTATCTTCATTTTTGAAGCAACCATGGGAGAAGCCCTCAACTATCCACCTACCATCTTGGTGTATCATCAATATGTATAGGATCTCAGATAGTGAAGCCAGATTCCTCATTAAATATCAACAGGAGAACTCCATTATAATGGAAGCCACCCAGGTGAGATCGAGATTGTCTTCTCAGAAATACTCCTGCATGCATTGAAAATGACCTACTTCCAGGAAGACAAGACCTCGATCCCACAACACTGTTACTCCTGATTGCCCGCATAACTGCCATGACAGTGTTGCCAGGCTTGATTTTGTCAAGAAGACTGATCGCAAGTCTAATGATCATTCTTGACTTTCATGTCCAAGGCTCAACATTCCCTCTATAACCATTCCACTGGTACCATCATTAGTGGACTTTCACTGGACCGTTATAACCTCTGACACCTGGGTCCTCATGATCATTGCAAAAGGTCATGCTATAGTTTGGGAAACTTTCGCCTCTTGCCGTCATTCATCCCACAGTGCTAACTGCAGTACTTCTAGAAGAGGTGATGACATTAAAGAAAGGAACCATATGGCCTGTTCATCCCACTGATCTCCACCATGGGTTTTATTCTCGATATTTCACGGTATCAAAAAAGACAGGGGCCTTTGCTAAATTTAGACCTGTGCAGTGGGAACAGGTACATCTCAACACAGACATTCAAGGTGGTAACTTTGCAGACTATCCTCCCTCTTCTCCAACATTGACAGTGCTTTATGATGATAGATCTCAAGGATGCCTGTTTTCACGGAGCCATTCACAAAGATCATTGTTGGTACTTCTGCTTCATGATAGGGAATCCAGATTTTTTAGTTCAAAGTCCTTCCTCTTGGCCTGTCCACTGCACCATGGGTCTTCATAAAATGTAAGGCTCTGGTGGCTGCATTCCTTCAGACCATGGGGAATCACAGTCTTCCCTTATATAGATGACTGACTGATTGTCTGCGACTCCATGTGGCAGGCATGAAGGGACATGACCTTCACTCAACACCTATTGTCAAGCCTTGATCTCAGAATAAATGTACTGAACTCTCATTTGAAATCCACTGGGTGAATCAAATCCATTGGCACATCCTTACATTCCAGGGCAGGATTTTTCTTCCCAAGGATAGAAGAAGAACTATAAGAAGGTGTGTACAGCTTAACCCAAACTTTGGCATTCTATGTCCAAAATCTTTTAAGCATAATGGCCTCTACCACAGCAGTACTTCTTCAAGCCAAGCTGAGGATATGGTTGCTTCAGACGTGGCTCCTGGCTTAATTCGATTACCAGTCCAATTCTCAAACCAAGTGACTTCATCTCACCCCAGAATTGTTAATGCAGCTTAGATGATGGAGGACCAGTTTAAAGGTGGCAAAACCATTTTGACCACTGAAGCCCAAGATCCAAGTTACAACTGACGCCAGTCTTTTGGAATGGGGAGCCCCCTGTCAAGGTCTTGACAGTCCTTCTGACAGTCCTTCTGTACCTGACAGTCCTTCTGTAGTAGTGGTGTGTTGACAATCAAAAATACTCTTTGTTGCTTATGGTGGCCCTAAGAAATGTCAAAATGATTGGTAATGACAATCAACCTCACCTACAAACTTGCCAGAAGATCCCACCAGGGTGGTGGACACATCGTCAGCCCACGATAGAGGAGCAACACAGAATACTATATAATATAAACAATGAAACACAGGTAATATATAAATCATCCATAGAGGTGGTAGTACAGTAATGCCTCGCATAGCATGCATCTTGTATAGCGAAAAATTTGCTTAACGAGCAGACCTTTCCCCAAAAGGTCTGCTTCGTTGAACGAGCAAAAATTCGCTTAACGAGAAGCTTCGCATTTGCGGGGTGTTTCGGAACGCAACAGGGGACTCCCCCGCCGCATTCCAAAACACCCCACAGACTAGAGCGTGCTGGCTGGGTGTTTTGGAACGCAGCGGGGAGTCCCCCGTCCACGTTCCAAAACGCCCAGCTGACAGGTGGCTCGGCTGCAGGGTGTTTTGGAACACGAATGGGGGACTTCCCGCTGTGTTCCAAAACACCCAGCCAGCACTCTCTAGTCTGCGATGGGGGCTTGGGTGCCGGGTTAAACAGGCGCACGCCTGTTCATCCCGGCACCCAAGCCCCCATCGCACACTTTGCGATGGGGGCTTGGGTGCCGGGTTGAACGGGCGCGTGCCTGTTGATCCCGGCGCTCAAGCCCCCATCACGCAGGCAAAAATAAGCGAAACACAGTTCCCTATGGGAACTGTTTTTCGCTTAACGAATAACTCGTATAACGAGCAAGTGCATGGAACGCATTATGCTCGTTATGCGAGGTATGACTGTATAAATCAAAATTGGTATTATATATAAAACCTAATAAAAAGCCAACCTAAGCAAAAATGGTATTACTGCTGGCAGAAGCTAATAAGAAAGGACCTCCAAAGGATAGAACTGTAGTGTGGCCTCAGAAAACGCCCACTTGTGGGACCTGACCAGAGCTTGGGGAAATTGTGTTTTGAGAGAGGTTGTGCCAGCAAGGGGATACTGGGAGCTGTAGTTAAAGAAAAAGAAAAAAGCAAGTTTTCCAAACACTTCACCTGATCAACCAAGTATAGCTCTCCATGTCAGGACACAGAGAAGGGATTCTCCATTGTATCTTTGGTAGCAGGTAGGCCATATGAAAAGAAGCAGGTACCCTAGCACCTATGCTACTTCTTAGTGGGTAAAGTTGTCATCCAAGGGATCTGTGTGAGATCTTTGTTCCACCTGTAGAATTGGGTATTGGGCTATGATGTTGAAACCTCGTAACTTTGAATTAAATTCTTGCTTCTGTTGCATGTTCTTCGGTGGAAACAAGGCTTAACGAGGGATTCTCAACCTGTGACCTGTGGGCCAGATACTGCCCACCGTGCCATTTCATGTGGCCCTCCTCCACCACACCAGGAAATGCCATGTGGTGGAGGAAGGACAAAATGGCCATCCAGCCCAGGGCCGTAGCCAAGGGGTGGCCAGGGTGGGCTTGGCCCACCCTGAGTTAGCAATTTGCCCACCCTGGCAAAGCGTGTTTTCCCATAGGAATGCATTGAAAAGAGGCTTTGTTGCCCATCCTGAAAAAATATTCACCCACCCACATCTAGAATCCTGGCTATGGCCCTGGTCTGGCCCTGAAGCTGTCTGAGGGAGCATGACCCAGCCCCAGCTTTAAAAGGTTGAGAATTCCTGGTTTAAACAGAAACATTTGCTTTTTTTGTTCAAGGATATAGAGTTAAAAAGCAGGAGTTGGGGAAATTCTACTGGTTGCTTGCTAATCAGATTGGGGTGTTTGTAATCTGTTTCACGAGTAGTATTTGTGACAAAATATTTTAGATAAATTGGCATAGACTTTCACACGTTCTCTATGCATGCAAGACTTAATTTGAACAATTGGAAACTTGTTAAGAAGTAGTAGTGCTAATGATATTTAGAGCTTTTGTGATCTGGTTTAGACATCATGATAAATCGGATTTCAGGAGGTCCTTGGCACACAGTTCACAAAAAAACATGCTGGTGCACACCGACTGGTTATCCAGTTGTAGCTGGGAGAAGCTAAACAAACTGCAAATCTGTCTCCTGTGATTCATCATGATATCACAACCTGGTACAACCAGGCAGCCTTGGCTTGTATTTCATCCCACCACCACTTATCCTGCCAGTGACCATACTGCCAGTGACTCAATGCTGATTGTCAGGCAGCAGTTAACTAACCTGGCCACCCTGAGGATTAACAGCCTTGGGTGGCGAAGTCCACAGGAAAGGATGATGGTTCTCAAGTGGATTAAATCCCACTTGAATCCATCTTGACGTAGGGCAGCAGCTTCATCAATACTAGCTTGAGGCTGAGGAGGACTTTGTATCTCAAAAGGGTTCAGGACCAGAAAGTGATTCTCGAAACTGGATCAGCGGTACCAGTGTCAGACTGAGATGTGGAAGGCAAATGGAAATGTTATATTCTTAGGATAATTTTCATGGCTGATTGCCATGAGGAGAGCCAATATTCGGAATCAAATATTGCACAAAAAGAAGAAGACTACTACCGCCAAATGAGAGAAATTAACCAAGAACAAAACATGTGGCATTTCTTTCACTTGTTGATGAGAGAAACCAGAGTGCCAGGTTCTAGTAGATTTTAACATCATGATATGTAAACCATATAGATTCCACTTCTAACCCACCTAAAAAAATTAGTTACCTGCCATTATATTTTTACTAACATGTTTATTTTTTTGTTTTATATTTTTTTAAATATTAGGTCAGTACTATACTCTGTGGTATAAAATATACCTAACTATTAAAGTAACTAAAAACAGTTTAAAGTATAAATTTAAAAGGAATTTTTATTGGTAACTTTCTTTAGCTTGTTATTTTCAGGCTCTGGTTTCTGGTTTGTTTAGCTGTGTCTATATACAACTATAAGTTTAATTTAATGTGATGTCCAAACACATTATATGTCTATATTATCAGATAATTTGCCCAAAGTTTTTATTTTAGTGGTTTTAAATTGTAATTGTTTGGTTGGGATTGCAAAAGACACACATGTCTTTCTGAGATGGCACATACTGACAATCTTGTTCTTAATGATGGTTAAGAAACATTATAAGATTTAAATGGAAAACCTGGTTAGAATCCCCGGAATAAACTTCTACCCTATTTGCTGAATGGTATTTTAAAAATACTGTCCTGAGTCCTGAGCATCTCAGCCTGATTAAGTACAACTGTACAGTATACTATTTTGAATACACAAATAATTTGATTTTGTGGAATTATTTATTTCTCCAGTACTAGAAGTGGTTAATAGTGTTGCCACCATTTTCCTCCCTTCTTTCAGCAGGTTTCTGTTTTAGCACCAGAGCAGCAACCAACAATTCAGAAGCAAGATTCTATTCAACGGTAAGTCAGCCCCAAGTCTAATTAGTTGTGTGACATGGGGGGAAAATAATGCTAAGAATCAGTGGTGGCCAACCTTGGTGCCCCAAGTGTTCAATTCCCAGAAGCCCAAGCCAGCACACCTGAGATCAGGGTTTCTGGGAATTGAAGTCCAAGATCACCTGGGCACCCCTAGGTTGGCCACCCCTTGGCCTTAGATGATAGGTGGGGAAATATAGTGGTTCTCATAATACATGTAAAGACTGGTGAAGGAAATTAAGAATCAGATATGATTCTTGATCTATAGTATTTATATATTACAAGCATATTAAACTTACGCTTTGTTATAGGATATCAAAGTGGTGTATAAGGTTGATAAAACTGAAAATATTCCACTGTGCTATATAATATAAAGCAACACAATACTGTATAGTATGGAATAAATCAGTAGTGTAATATAATAAAATAAAACAAAAACAAATCAAGGGCAGCTGCTCTTGTTCTTGGACTGTACAGAAGGCTTTAACTTTCCTCCTTCCCTTACAGACAGTGTCAGTATGATCTTCTGAAGAAAGCTCACCATCTTTCCCCCTTTTTTTCAGACTCACTCCTGACCTAACCACCATGAAGGAAGGTGCTGGTGGGTCTGACCTTCCAAGTGGAAATGGCAAACAAGACAAGAGCAAGCAGAGGAGAGCCTCCTGTGCCCGGCCAGAGAAAGGAACGAAATTTCAGCTCACTGTGCTACAGGTTAGTAATTCATACTCTAGCCAGCATTTCCCAAACTATGTTCCATGGTACACTGGTAGACTTCCATTCCCAGAAGTCTAAATCAGTACATTGGCTGATTGGTGCTTTGGGGAATCGATTTAGGCTTCAAAAAACCAAAGATTGGGAAACAACGGGCTGCAGTATCTGTCTCCACTGTAAAATTCAGTGGAAACAAAGTTGTCTGTAAAAATTATTTTGTTTTGGCATCAGTCTTAATTTCCTTTAGAGACTGTTTACATGTGCTATTTAGTGCTATTAATTTTGCAGTCCTTCTTATGATTCATGCATTAATTTTTGTACTCTGAAGTACTTTAATGACAGAATAAATCCTGTAATGTCCAAACATTAATTTATTTCTCTGTTTAATATGTCTTGAAAAGAAACCCAACTAGTTCTTCATTGTGGTCTCTGCGCATCACGGATATGGATTTGTTCTATCCATGCACAGAAATCTCAGAGTTTTTTTCTGTAGCAAAATTTGTTTGGTGGGAGCTTCACCCACATCCAGTTAAAAGATATAACTCCCAGGCTCCTGCCTCACACTCCGTTCTTTTCCATCTGCCGCATGGTTAGCAGTCTCAGTTAGATTATTCCCTATTCAATCAACATTGTATGATTTCCTCCAAAATCTTGGCTCAGGTCTTCATTTTCCATCTTTGATTTATCTTCTGGATTTTTCTTGCTCATTTCTTTAACTTTGGTGTTGGATCGACCTCAATCTGATGAATACACTGACAAATACTCTTAAGTGCCTTTTCTGAAGGCCATGTGGTAGGAAAACATCTCTCAAAACCACCTTGCAAAATCAACAACTGGGAAAAGTCATTGCAGGCATCAAAGCAAGCTTCTCAACACGTGGTCCTAAAATTGTTCAGTCTCTACAAAGCCCCAGACCATGTGCCCTCTACCTCGAGCTCAATCTACAAGTCCACAACAGTCAGCATTAACAGAAATGCAGTCATTGTTAACTCTAGATCCACCTTTGCTTTCTGCAGGTGGCAAGCACCCTTGCTCTTGATCAACTTCTTACAAGAGAAGGAAAAGTAAATGAGGCAAACAGCAGTGTCCTAATTCAGTTAAAGACTGTTAATTCCTCTGCCCCTCCATATGATTTATTTTGGATTTTTTCTCATTTTATGGCAAGATTGGACAAATGGGTTGGCAATTTTTATGCTCCTCTAAGCCCCTCATGCCAATAAAAATGATGATGCCATAAAATGGGCTTTTCTGTGGGTGATTTTTGACTCAGTTGGAGTTACCCCTGGACATAATGTACTTCATAGCAGGTGCTGGAATGAAAATATGGTTAACATGCCCATCAAAGTTACCCATCCTTGTTTTATGAGAATGGTGGGATTATTGACCATACTGAGATGTTTTTTATTAACTAGGACTGTGGCACAATCTCAGGACACAGTGTTGTTCTGTCTTCAACTAGGTTTCAACATCAGGAGATAACACAGTGGAGTGCCAGCTTGAAACTCACAACAACAAGATGGTCACATTTAAATTTGATGTTGACGGAGATGCTCCAGAAGACATTGCTGACTACATGGTAAATTTCATAGGCACTGGTTAATATTCTTTTCATTAATAACAGTAAAGTTGTATCTTGATGAAATGCTTGGGTTGCTTGGTGCAATTATCCTGCTTCTTTGTAGCATTACAAAGACTTCTTGAGTCTTGCACATCATATAACTTTGTCTTTCACAGATTATTATGAGAACTAATTTTCAGTGGCTTTGAGGCAATATACTAAAAATGATTGGGCACCCTCACTTTTGGAAATACAGTATTACATCTAATAACCTTTTTTTGTTCATCTTTATAATAATTTGATTTAACCTACTAAAAGTTGTTATTTCTGGCTTTTCTCAATTTCTTCAGGAAATCTGTTTCCAAGGTTAATCTGTCTCAGTTTTTTTTGGGGGAAAATATTAAAAGGAAAATGAGGAGGGAGGAGAAACTTTTTTCTCTCTTCCCTGCTCATTTTCCATTTAATTTTGTCACTTTTTTCTCCTCCAAGATCACCTGTTCTTGAGTAACACTTTAGCATTAAGCATCAGAAGCTCATGGCTGAGTGGGGAAAGTTGCATTCAGGGCCTGAAATACGTTATGTCACTGGAAGGAAGCACTGACAATTCTTTACATATGTGTTTTGCAACATGATCCGTATATATTTACTTGCAAGATAATCCCACTTAGCAAGTGGGCAAACTGCCAAGAAAGTGTTCATCCTTTGATTTATAATGTGGTAAGTAATACATCAAGAAAACTGATACCCTGTGAGGACATGATATAAAGGAACAGAAGTGTCTAGTAGGTGCTGATGATTCTAGGTGAGCAAAGCAACCCTTAATACATATGTTTGGGATTATAATATTGTGGCATTGTTTGACAAGGAATGTTTAAAGAGTGTGCTATTAATTGGCTGAGAGCCTCTGATGAAGCAGCATTGCAGAAGCTAAGCAGCTGTTGATTGATTGTTTCCTTAGAGCAGAACCCTGCGTACTTCTACAATTGAAAGGAATATTTTAATATAATATTAGGATATTAGACCCATTATATTCTCTCTCTATTACTTGTATAATGAGGGGATGATTTGTTAGAAGAGCACTAGCTGAATTTCAGTAACATTAACTGTATCTGTGTTTTCTTGCTGCCAAACAGAATTACTGTTTTGGAAATCTAAGATCATTCCAATTGTACAAAATGCAATAAAACCAGATACTCTGGTGTCATCTTGGCACTTACTATTGTAACAAAAGAAAGAAAACGAGGATTGTTTTAATGAGGGAGTGGAATAACTTTTTACCTAAGCAATACTTTCTTCTATTTTAAGATAAATTTTATCTGTATTAGGTTTTGTAATAATTTTAAATTCTGAGTATAGAACTTTGTTGATGTCTTTTTGAGAAAATATGTAATCATTGTATGTACATTGAAATGTTTTTATTTGTTTGTTTTGGTCATCTTTGTTATTCTAACATTTGATATGGCAAGTTTGGGTATGGGAAAAACAGTATTTAAGAGGCAAATGGTGTGTGGCTTATGTTTACATCTCCCGCCGTGGAAACACACACACCCCTTCTGCTTACTAGGTTGAAGATAACTTTGTGTTGGAAAATGAAAAAGAGAAGTTTGTCGATGTGCTCAAGGCCATAGTTTGCCAGGCCCAAGACATCATCCGCAGTCTTCCTGTTGAAGATCGAGCTTCTGGAACGGAATCTGCTCCCGATTCAGCCAATGTCCAAGTAAGTTCTGTTAGCTTAAGCAACACCAGTTTTCTGGGATGGTGTTTGCTTATGTTGGGAAATTCCCTTTTCATATTTATCTATTCATTTTTAATTCAGACAGGATCTTCTGAACAAGTTCAGATAAACCCAGCATCTACTCAAACTGGCAGTAAGTAATTATTTTAAAACATTTAATATTGAAGGAAGAAAACAATTCAAAACGCAAAAAAAAAAAAAAAAAACCACCATCCTTTAATGACATAAATCTTAGCAATAGTGATTTATTTATTTATTGGAAAGGATAAAAGCCATTTATCTTGTCCTTTGTGTTGGCTTTTATCCTTTTAAATCTCTACATGGGAATTCTTGAATTTAGTAATGTCCTTTGCATAACATTTTGCTTCATGTACTTAAATCTCTGCCTTGGTCCTGATAATTGTTATGGAAGATTCTGAAGACTTGAATTATTTTAACGTAAGTGAAAGGCCATAGTTGTAGATTATGTGCTCTTAACGGATGTCAGAATGATATTAAGTTTGGATTGGCATAGCTGCATACTAAGCAAAGAGGAAGCTTTCAACTTTTCTTTCTAGCTCTCTTTTGTTATGATATCAAGTGATCAGGGATCTGTCCACTTTTTGTAGCCAGTCCTGAAAAGGTAATATAGGTACACTAGTACCCCGGATAACGTTATGACTTGGTTCCACGAGTCATGACGTTATCCGATTTTTAGCGTTGTCCGATACATTGATCGAACAACGCTAAAAAAAAAAGCCCTGACGTCAGGGACAAACTGCGCGGTTTGTACCTGAAGTCAAACTGACCCTAGGATAGCGATTGCTAGCCTAGGGTCAGCTTGACTTCGGGGGCAAACCTCTTCTTGCCACCCGACACGAGCCTTAGCAAGGGCTAAGGCTCGTGTTGGGTGCAAGACACAGCAGCCGCTCGTGCGCTATGTAGCGCACCAGCGGGTGCCTATTTCCCGCACCACACTGGCCCCTTACGGCTTGGTCTCGCCACCTGACACGAGCCAAGGTTGTGGATGGATCTCCCCTTTCTGCCTCCAACCCCATCGACAAAGAGTCACTCAACCATTCATTTTGTATTTCTTGTATGGGATCTCAGTCATTCCAGCCATTTAAATGTGACTGTACTATTTTGCAAATGAAGGGATCCTTTCACACATGATTTTTGCTGATACAGTAATACCCCGGATAACGCTAGTACCGGATAGCGCTAAAACCGCATAACGTTGCAAGATTTTCGGAAAAATCTTGTATCGAATAATGCGATTTTTAACGTTATCCAGTACAATCGTGGGGGGGGGGGAGTTGGATTGGGTAGAACATCTACCCAATCCAACACACAACCCCCCAGCGCCCTCCAGTGTGGCTGGAAATCCCAGGGTGAGATTCAAGCTCCGGCGAAAAGTTTGTGCCGGAGAGGCGGCCTTTGGGTCGCCAGCCAAGATCTGCATCTCATTTGTGACTGGAGGGGGGGCAGGGAACCCCCAGGAAGGCCATGGGAGGGAGCCTTAAGCACAAATAAGACTGAAATCGACGGGACTTCCCCCCCTCCCTCGGACCTCCCTCCTTCCGTCGAGAAGAAGGGGTTGGAGGGCAGAAAGGGGAGATCCGCCCACAACCTTGGCTCCCTCCTCCCTCCGGGAAGCAGCTCCTTCCTGACAGCCCCTTCCCCCCGGGGCCATCTCTGTTTTCCTTTCTCTCAAGTGTGGCTGGAAATCCCAGGGCGAGATTCCGGCTCCGGCGAAAAGTTCGTGCTGGAGAGGCAGCCTTTGGGTCACCAGCCAAGATCTGCATCTCATTTGTGACTGGAGGGGGGCAGGGAACCCCCGGGAAGGCCATGGGAGGGAGCCTTAAGCACAAATAAGACTGAAATCAACGGGACTTCCCTCAAAGAGTAAAAGTCTCATTATTACACGATCAGGTTGCTTAAGCCCCTCCCCCATCCCACCCCATTTCGAAGGAGCGACACATGTTTAACACACACACCATTCCATGATCTTTAACAGGTCTAAGAGCCCATCAGAGCACACCAGATTCCAACTTTTATTCAAGGACTGGGGTTCCCCTCCCCCGCTCATCACCCCCCTCTCCCTCCCGGGGCCTTCCCGGGGCTTCCCTGCCCCCCCTCCAGTCACAAATGAGATGCAGATCTTGGGAATCCCGGGGAGAGGCACCTCTCCTCGCCTGGATACCCCCGCACTCATAGTGAGCCACTACGAGCGCGGGGGTATCCCGCGGAGAGGCGCCTATCCTCACTCTGGATCTCCCTGGCCTCGCAGCAAGCCGCTACGAGGCTGGGGAGACTCTGCGTGTCAGATGTTCTACCCAATCCAAACCTCCCCCCACAAACATCTTGCAGGTGGGCGCTGGGGGGGTTGGGTTGGGTAGATATTCTACCAATCCAACCCCCCCAAACATCCGCAAAGATCGGAGGAGGCGAAGGAGCTGGCAAGAGGGGGGGGGAAGAAGGAAGGGGGCGCCGCCAAAGCCACCGCTGCCTCGCCAGTTGATCCTAATGTTTCTTAAACTGCCTTTCCAAACATCATGCGGAGAACATCGCTGAAGAAAGAAAGAAGGCAGTTTAAGAAACATTAGGATCAACTGGCGAGGCAGCGGCGGCTTTGGCAGCCCCTCTTCCTTCCTTCCTTCCCCCCTCTCTTTCTCTCCAGCTCCTTCACCTCCTCCGCTTGCCGCCAAAGCCTCGCCAGTTGATCCTAATGAGCGGAGGAGGCGAAGGAGCTGGAGAGAAAGAGAGAGGGGGGAGGAAGGAAGGAAGGAAGGAAAAGGGGCGCGTGCGCGTGTCAGACGGGGGTTGGGGAGGCTACAGGGAAGATCTCCGTACCCTCCCCAACCCCCGTTTGACATGCACACGCCTGCACGGTGTTTGGAAAGGGTACGGGGACCGTACCCTTTCCAAACATCGTGCGGGCGGGCGCTGGGGTGGTGGTGTTGGATTGGGTAGATGTTCTACCCAATCCAACTCCCCACCCCCACCCCACGATTGTACCGGATAACGTTAAAAATCACGTTATTTGATACAAGATTTTTCTGAAAATCTTGTAACGTTATGCGGTTTTAGCGCTATCCGGTACTAGCGTTATCCGGGGTATTACTGTATCAGCAAAAATCATGTGTGAAAGGATCCCTTCATTTGCAAAATAGTACAGTTACATTTAAATGGCTGGAATGACTGAGATCCCATACAAGAAATACAAAAGGAATGGTTGAGTGACTCTTTGTCGACTTATTCTTAGCTTAATAAAAAGTGAAATAGAAACGAAATTTGCCAGCTGTGTTTTTTTATGCACTACAGCTCAATAAACATTCCACAATGGGCTGCTTTTTAAAGACACTCTAGTATCTAGATCAATGGTTCCCAACCTTTTTTTGGCCATGCACCACCTAATCATCTCTAAATTCCTGACCACCACCAGCCCGCTACATATAATTCTTATTATTCAAAAAGTGAACTCCTATTCACATGGAAGAAGCCTAAAAGTCCATAAACTTGGTCTAAACAAGCTTCCGAAGAACATGGCATCCATGAAAGAGAAAAATAAAAGAACGAAAGGAAGTTGCTGTGCTCGGGAAGAAATCACTAAGAAATAATAATAATAATAATAATAATAATAATAATAATAATAATAATAATAATAATAATAATAATAATAATAATAATAATAATAATAATAATAATATGAAGTGATATGAAAAAAATAGCAAATAAAGTTACAAAGCATATAATTTTTTTTTTGTTCAGTAGCACAGTCGATTCTAACCCTTTGCGATCCCATGGACCACTGTCCGCCAGGCACTTCTGTCCTCCACCATCCTCCTCAACTTGCTCAGTTCTGCGCCCATTGTCTCTACAATACCATCTAGCCATCTCATTTTTGGCCACCTCCTTTTTCTTTTGCCCTCCACCTTTCCAAGCATCAAGGCTTTCTCAAGTGAATCCTTTCTTCTCATTTGATGTCCAAAGTACTTCATCATTATCTTTACTATTTGCCCTTCTAAGGAGCAGTCATGGTTGATTTCTTCTAAGATTGACCTATTTGTTCTCCTCGATGTCCAAGGTACTCTCAGAACTCTCCTCTAACACCACATCTCAAAGGCGTCTATTCTTCTGCGCTCAGCTTTCCTAATGGCCTAGCTCTCACAACCATACATTGCCACCTAGAATACCATTGCTTTGACTATACGAATTTTTGTTTGCAATGTGATGTCTCTACTTTTCACTATGTTCCCCAGGTTTCTCATCGCTTGTCTCCCAAAAATCAGTCGCCTTTTTATTTCATGGCTGCAATCACCATCTGCAGTGAGCTTTGATCCTAGGAAAGTAAAATCTGTCACTGCTTCTACTTCTTCCCCATCTATTTTCCAGGGAATGATAGGGCCCATTGCTATTATCTTGGTTTTCTTTATATAGAGAACTGAAATGCATAAATCTAAAATAATTTTAATGGAAGCTTTTTCTGTAATACTTTGCTCATTTTAATTACTATACTATTCTTCAATTTCTTTTGTTTGCGTCTCCACAGCAGAGTATGTCACTCCAGTATGAAGTGCATCCACACACACAAACAAGTTGACATCGCTGTTAATGAAGCCATGTGTATAGTGACAGGATGCCTCAAACCTATACCCGTTGAGAAAATATACTCTCATATTGGTATCGCTCCACCTATGATCAGGAGAGAAGTAGCAGTGGATGCCGAGAGAAGTAAGCAAGAGAATGACCCTCAATATCCTCTGAATGGATATGAGCATCAAGTCGGCTCAGATTCAGGAAGAGCTTTATTGCAAGAACAAACATTCTTGAGGTTACACAGAGCTAAAACAAATGAGGAAGTTGCTCACTGGGCAAGGAACATCATTAAAAGAGGATATAGCTGAGGAACTCAACCTCTCCTACCTCACATGGAGGATCCTGAGGGTTGGAGTCCCTAAATGCAGGACCATCATGCTAAAGTGGGGGCTGCTGGCAGACAACAACATGAGGTGTGAATGTGGAGAGATTCAGAATCCATTGGCTCATTTACTGGTCTGACAATTACTGCCAGAAATATGCACTGATGAGGACTTAAGTTTGGCCAATGACAAAGCCAAGAAAGTGGCTTCATTTTGGCAATTCCCCTTTGAGATCCACCTTACCTCAATATGAAGTAAAAGTCTCACATGGTCTGAACGGTCACAAAATTGCTTGAAGAGATAGCATTGATACATTTTATAACTGATTTTAGTACCTCATTATGAACAGGAGAAATATTTTGGACAGTAAGTTCTCTCTATGAATAACACAGTGCACAAGAAGTATTTCTGGATTCTCATCTTTCATCAATTTTAAGCAACAATTTTTCTTGCCCATCATAACAGGAGCACCATCTGCAGCACAAGATGTTATGCTTTCCATTGATACATTATTGACATCTTAGTAATTTTTTAGCTTCTTATGTATATCAGTGGAAGTAGTGGTGCTGTCTAATGATTTGCAGAATAATAATTCTTCAGCAAATTCACCTTTATCAATTATATCTTGCAGAGGTTAGCAATGTGGCCTCACTTTCTCTCAGATTTGATTCATCCATTTGTACTAAGAATGTTCTTGATTTCAGCTTTTCAACAAGTTGTGTTTCAGTATCTTCACTCATTTCATCTATTCTTCTGCTATAATAATAATTTCTTATCAGAAATTATTCTGGGTTGAAAGGATTTTTGCTGGAGGAACTCTGCTCAGGGAACGCCTGAATGAGGTTCCTCTCATATTCCCAAGATCTTTTTCCACAGAAGTGGTCCCTATTTATCTACTTGCAATTTCTCGCTTCCGATCTGCTAGCTTGGCAGAAGCTGGGTCAGAGACGGGTGCTCATTCCGTCATGTAGTACTCGGGTATTGAACTGCCAACTTGCTGACCTTTCAGCTAACAAGGCAAACTTCTTAACCAGGCAGAGGCAGAAAGGAGACTGTTCACCATGGATAGTGGATATGAAACCAAATTTTTAATATTCCTCTGAATACTGAGGAACCTTTTTCTTGCTTGCACTACTCTTTTTATGCATTGGGTTTGTGACTGAAAAATAAATGTGAGAAAAACTTATGAAGAGAAATGCACTTTGATGGTTGTGATGATGGTGATAAACTATATTGTGATATTTGGCTTGGGGCTTAAAATGTTATGTCAGTTTCACACACACACAAAATGGCAAAAAGAAATTAATCATGCAAATTATGAAAAGAAATAATCAATTTATAAATAGTATTGTTTAATAATAAAATAAACTTTAATATTGAAACTAAAATACATTTTAAAATTATATATTATTTAATCTATCAAATTTAATGTGGACTACAGAATTATTAGCATTCTTTTTTTAACGAATTTAACAAACAAATTATTGATTTCATTGTATCAAATATATATAAGAAAATATAATTAATATAAAGATTATTTATAATATAAGTACAGTAAAACTCTGGATAATGTTATGACTTGGTTCCACAAGTCATGACGTTATCCGATTTTTAGCGTTGTCCGATGCATACATCGAACAACGCTAAAAAAAAGCCCTGACTTCAGGAACAAACCGCTTTAAAGGCAGGGAGGGAAAGAAAGAGACCCGATCGCGTCTCTTTCTTTCCCTCCCTGCCATTAAAGCTAGCTTTAAAAACAGGGAGGGAAAGAAAGAGACCGATCGGGTCCCTTTCTTTCCCTCCCTGCCTTTAAAGTAAAGGGAGGGAGGGAAAGAAAGAGACATGATTGGTTTAAAGGCAGGGATGGAAAGAGCCAGTCGCGTCTCTTTCTTTTCCTCTCTGCCTTTACTTCATTCACACAGTCTCTGCGACTGCAGTAGGGTCGGGGGAAAGGCGCGCGCCTTTCCCTAATCCTACTGCAGTCGCAGAGACCGCTGCAGGTGGGGGGTGGATTGGGTAGAAGTTCTACCCAAACCACCCCACACCCGCAGACCATTGCCTTGGATAACGCTAAAGAATCGTTATCCAATGCAAGTTTTTTTCCAAAAAAATTTGCATCGTTATCCGATTCTAGCATTATCCGATGCAATCGTTATCCGGGGTATTACTGTATATACATTTATGTATCAAGGTCCTTCAATTATAACTGTATGTGCACACTAAATACTTTTTTACTTTATTTTAAGATTCCCAGACCTATCTTAAGTCAGAATGTACACAGCAGTCAACTGGTGACGGAGAGGTTATCTAAGCAGAAAATACACTGGAAGCATTCAGTGGGAGTAGCGTTGTAGAAGTGCTCAGACAACAGTTGTAGAATTTCCCCCTAAATGTGACCACTCCATCGCTAATCAGTTGGAGCAGCACCATTTTTCAGAGCAGCGTTTTGGGCGCTACCTGCTCTGAGCACTGGTGATCTGCAGGAATTCAGATACCTCAGGAAACTTGCAATTTATCAACAATTGTTCATACAAAAACATTAACTTTCTTATGAAAATAGTAATTGTACATTGGTTTGTTTGTTTGTTGTTGTTGTTGTTGTTGTTGCTGTTGTTGTTTTGCAGATTTCTTGCTGCATTCATATGCAGAACAAAAAGGCATTTATATATATTTTGTATAGCTTTGTAATGTTAAAAGAACACTGAGAGGGTTTGGGACAGAAGTTGCCTCTCTTTTCTGTGCTCATGCACTCTCTAGTTAACTATTATCTCACCACTCCTCTCTATAAGTGGGTTTCCTCCCTTCATTGTCACCAGCTGACTGCCATGTATATTCTGATTTTATTTTTAAAAATGTGTATGTCACAATATAGATTTACCATATATACTGTATATGAGGCCCATAGAACCATAAGAAATGCAAAAAAAAAATCACTGGTAATAACTCATTCTCGATTTGCCCTCCTTAAAAATCAAATTGACCCCATGTGGGGCGTGTGCCCCATGTTGGGTACCACGGGTCTAGATCAAAAAGGTTTCTGTACTAGTTTTCAATCTGTTAGTATGGAAAAAAATGTTTCTCAGCAGAACAATGCATTCCAATTTTCACCTTGAAATTTTATGTCCATCTTCCATTGATGTGATTTCTCCTGCCTTACCAATATAGAAGTCTATGTCTGAAAGACAGAAATAATACATTTGCTTGGATCTAAAGGACTATATAACTAGTCTTGTGTGTTTGGTTAAGAAACCTTTGGGTGTGTTTCTGAAGAAGGTGAATATATTTCAGATTCACCTTGTCAGGTGGCAAAATTATTCTGAAACTAAATTTTCTGCCTTTCTATATACTAAACCAATTCTGAAACAGGTGGCTTTTTCAAAAGCCAAAATGTGATACAATCTTAGGATCAGCTCTTCAAGGATTAAAATGTTAAAAATTATATTAAGCATGCTTAAATCTTGAATGAGCAGGGTGTAGCTCTTTGGATCTAAGCTCCATGCCCTGTGGGTGGCTTTAAAATAGGAGTTCCCAAACTTTTTGGGCCATGGGCTGATCACCTGGTTCTGGGAGCCAGTCACTAAGGCCCAGGGACCGGATGCGACCCCCAGTGCCAATTTATCTGGCCCATGAAGCCCTAATCACTCCTGGAAGCAGAAGTAAAATGCGCCCATACAATGAGTGATGAGGGCTTTACGAGCCGGATGAATTGGCATCAGAGGCCGCATCCGGGCCCCAGGCCATAGTTTGGGCACCCCTGCTTCCAAAGAACTAAGTATACTGTATTTTTTATGTACAAATTGGCTCATGTTTATTTGTTCTATTTTAATAAGTAGATACTACAAATAATAGATGTTGTTACCTTGTCGTGATAAAAGATTGTCAATGTTTTATTCTATATATCGTTGCTCTTACTTAAAGTGTGGTATAAAAAGAGTGAACTCTGGCCAGAATTGCATTGGGTATAAGTTCAATGTTGTAACAAAGAGTAGTGAATAGTCTCTAATTCAGTGTTTCCCAACCTTTGGTTTTTGGAGTTCAATTCCCAGAAGCCTGTGTCAATTTCCCCAAAGCACTGATCAGCCAGTGTAGTGACTTAGGCTTCTGGGAATTGAAGTTCCCCTGTGGATCATGGGCCCCATGTTGGGAACCACTGCTTTAATTAATGAGCCCATGACTGAATTCCTCCTTGCACATCAGTTGCATGACTCAGTATGTGAACAAAAATTCATTCTAGGACTCATTAATTAGTAGTCATTTGCTACTCAAAGTTATGCAATTGCACATATAGATAGGGCTGCTCATTACATTAGCAGAGAAAACATGCCCACACACAAGTGTAAGTACGGAATCCAAAGTTACAGGTAGGTGTTCATAGAAAAACAAACAAGGATCAAAAAGATATAAAACATGATTTTTTCCCCAAATAAACACAGCTCGGGATAAATATTTTAATCTCATACACTTGCTAGATGATTGAGCTTCTTGTCTTGCAATCTGGAGTCATGAGGTGTGTGGCTGCTTCAGTTGAAAAAGGAAAAATACTATTGTAATAGAAAATTTGTGTGGTAGCAGAAACAATAGAACATGAGACAATATGCAGTGACCCTGACTTTACTGAAGACATGTATGACACTGTTCCATAATACAGCAAATCCCTGCAGAATGGATATGCATGAGATTTATGATATACAGTCATACCTCGCATAACGAATTTAATGCGTTCTGTAAGGCTGCTCGGTATGCGAAAAATTCGCTATGTGAGTCGGACTTTTCCCTATGGAAAAACTTGCATAACGAGCGTTTCTATGGAGAAAACTTGCATAGCAAAAATGCCAGTTTCCCCCATAGAAATGCTCGTTATGCGAGTTTTTCCATAGGGAAAAGTCCAACTCGCATAGCAAAAAATTCGTTATGCGAGTCGGACCGCTTAGCAAAAAACTTGCTCGTTATGCGAGTTTTTCGCTAAGCGAAACACTCGTTATGCGAGGTTTGACTGTACAGTACCTGGTAAAGACATGGTTGGGAAAGTTACATTCTCAGCTGATGCTACTAATAAGCCCCTCCCAACCCAACAGAATTGGTGCAAGGAAGGCAAAGCAAAAGCAGAATTGTTTCACAGTATTAATTCTATGAGTATTTTTCCTCTCTCTATATATGCATTGATCCAAGGAAAGTCAAGAAGGTACAGTTGTACCTCGCTTAAAGAGCATAATGCGTTCCACAGGATTGCTCTCTAAGCGAGTTTGCTCTTTAAGCGAAGCACCATTGTAAGTGACCAATTGTGGGGAGGATTGTGAACCCCGATTTATTTCTTAAGTGAGTTTTTGGTGGGTTTTATTTGCTAAGCGAAGCGAACATTCAGATAAAATTCTGCTCTTTAAATGAGTTACTCTTTAAGCGAGACACTCTTTATGCAAGGTTTGACTGTACAGTAATACCCCGGATAACGCGAGTACCATATAGCGTGAAAACCGCATAACGTTACAAGATTTTCGGAAAAATCTTGTATCGAATAACGCGATTTTTAACGTTATCTGATACAGCCGTTCTTAGCAGCAGGGTGGCTGGAAAGCTGAACGGGGTTCTCCGTTCAGCTTCCCAGCCACCCTGCAGCTACGGAGGCAGGGGTGGGGAGGCTGGAAAGCTGACGGGGGGCTCCCCCGTCGGCTTCCCCAGCCACCCCACAGCTGCGAAGGCAAGGGCGGGTGGCTAGGGAAGCCGACAGGGAGTCCCCGTCAGCTTCCCCAGCCACCCTGCAGCTGTAGATCGGGTCCTCTGAGCTCTCTGGAGCAGGCAGGGGACACGATCCAAGCTGTTTCTGAGTTTCCCCGACGTCCTCAGCCAGTGCAGCAAGCCAGAATGTCAGAGTTCGAATCCCAACATTCTGGCTTGCTGCACTGGCTGAGGACGCCGGGGAAGCCCAGAAACAGCTTGGATCGGGTCTCCACACCTCTCTAGACCCGGTGGGGGGAGTCAGAGACCCCAAAATTGGTTAAAAAATGGACTTTTTTTTTTTTACCAATTTTGGGGTCTCTGACACCCCCCCCCCCCCGGCTGGGTCCAGGGAGGTGGGGAGACCCGATTCAAGCTGTTTCCAAAGTTCCCCCACCTCCCTGGAGGCTGCAGCAAGCCAAAATGTCAGGATTCAAATCCCGACGTTCTGGCTTGCTGCAGCCTCCAGGGAAACAGGGCTTTTTTTTAACATTGTGTGATCAATGTATCGCACAACATTAAAAACCGGATAACGACGGGACTTGTGGAACCAAGTCATAACGTTATCCTGGGTACTAATGTATAGGGATTTGGGCTCATGATGTATGTGCAACACACAAACGTGCATAAGATGCCTTGGAAGTAAAGTTATGTTTTTAAAATGGTTAGAGGAGACTTGCCACACAGCTTAAGGCATATTTACTTAGGCCAGGGATGGCCAGCCTTTTTTTCCTGTGGGCCTGACCACACACCCCAGACAGTCGAGCGGGCCGGACCACACACACAGTGGAAGTGGGTGCTTTTACGGCTGATGTAAATGTGCCTACTTCCACATTTATGACAGTCACAGGCATGTTTACGCATACATGGGTCCGTTTTACAGATGTAAATGTGCCCGCTTCCACTTCGGGTGTGGTGGAGGCAGCAACGGGGCGGATGAGGTGTTGTTGGGGGCTGAGGTCAGCCCTCGGGCCATAGGTTGGGAACCCTTGACTTAGACCCTTTTCTCGCTGGACTCATTCAGACTGTTCCTTGTTATTATGTGTATTAGGATTTCAGCCTTAGTGTATCAAGGTAAACTTCAAGATTGACTTCTGGATTGTGTGTAGTTACTACTGCTTGCAGCTACTGTGCTATTTCCACTGTCATTTGATCTAGGATTCCTTTTTCTGGTTACATACGTCTGAGCTGACAGTGATATCCCCGTATGACCTCTCTCTCTCTCTTTCCCCCCTTCTTTCTCTCTCATTCACCTTCCCTCCAGGTGACTCTGCTCCCCAGTCATCCCCTGTTGGCCGCTGGAGATTTTGCATCAATCAAACAATAAGGAACAAAGAACCCCAGGCACCTTACACTCTTCTTCAGTCAACTCCATCCGTCACGGGGTGCCAGATTACAGGTGAAAGTGACATAGGCATTTTAGACAGAATATGGGGAAAACTTGTTGTTTTGTGGTACAGTTCCACAATGAACACACTTCTTATGTGGTTTCAGTACTTTGTATTTAGAGTTGGCATCAGCATTGAGCTCAGTCTTTTTGTCTCCAGGAGGAATTGCTCAAGAATTTGGATGGGAAAATGTCCACTTTGCTTCTTTAATGTTTCCCCAGCTTTTGGTGAGAAAGGAGTTCTTTTCTTTTTTTACAATTATTCTTCCAATGAAGGCAAGGTCATGTCCTTTGGGAAACCCACTTCTGTTTGATGACTGATGTTTTTCCTTTTCACACCAATGTTAAAAAAAGGATGTGCACAAGGTTGGCACTATTTACCTCTGGTCTTCAGTAGATTGCAAGCAATTTTGCTCTTTTGCTACCCTTCTAAATAATCCTTTTTGAAAATGTGGAATTTTCCCCACCACCACTCACATGAAATACACAATGCTGCTCTACCGTCACCAACCCAATTGAAATTGCAGAATTTATACAGAGCTTATAGGAGGTACTGTACTGCACAATTGAATAAATAATTCCAATCCAAACCTAAAATGACTCTCCTGCTATACCAGAAAGGCATAAGAGGAAGCCAGCTTGGTTCACGCATGCTAACTTTGTTAACAGAATTAGCTTGGTGTTCTGTTTTTACATCTGACCCCACCCCAGATTTAAAACCGAAAATAAATAGTAGAGTATTTTCAGAAGAATGTGATGCATCTATGCAACCACACACTGGCAACATGTAGCAAACTTCTGACATTTCTTATATAGAAATGTATGTAAGTCTCACAGTTAACTAACTTGTGAACTGCCTAGAGAGTGCATTGAGTGCTGTGGGGGGGTATATAAGTCTGAGTGCTTTGCTTTGCTTAGTCAAATTCTGATGAACAGTAAGCACTAAAAGATTAGCATAGCCAGCCTCTTCAAACATAGAATTATTATTGACAGTAGTTAGGCAGTGGTGGGCTCCAAAAAATGTTTACTACCACACTGTGGGTATGGTATGGTGAGCATGGCCAGGGGAAAAGCCCTGCGTTGCACCCGAATTAGAATAAATTTTGACAAAAATTATTATTATAGTAATTTAAAACATCACAAAGTCATGTTTATACAATGTTAAGACTTTTTAGGGAAACTGTCATTAGTTTTACATGTCTTAAATTAAAATTTTATGTGGTATCTGTTTGTTTTAACCTCTTTGCTCTTCTGTTTTCACTCTTGTACTTTATTTTTTTTACTGATGAATCTTTAAATTATTTTATTGGCATCGAGGAAGGTAAATATTTAAAATAAATAAAATAAATAAATAAAATTTCTGGGTATGCTAGCTGTGCCTGTGTCATAGCATCCATACATCTCCCTAGGCTGCTTCTTCTGTGATGTCTTCCAATGACTTTGTTCTATTTCAAATGAAGTTCATCTTGGTTTCTGAGCTGCTTGTAAAACCAAGGTGCACAGATGAAGTCAAGGCTTTTTAAGGTCATTTTATCTCCAGTCATGAGCTCATTTGAAAATTACCCAATCTCTGGGGTTGACAGCTTTAGAAGCAGCAGCAATAGCAGTGGATAGGCCTCGGGGCCTCTCAGAGGTCATACTTCAGCTTAGCTTCTCCTAGAAATGTTTATTTGTCAGTCCATCTCACCAGTTCATCTCTTGTGTTTACAGACCATCTAAGGGAAAGCACTAAAGAAGACAGCACCCAAGATTGTGCTGTGGAAAACCCTAGCAGCCATCAGAGGCCCACCCCTTCTTCCAGCTCAAATGAGATGATGACTGGCAGCATGGCACCTGAAGCCCAGGCAACTGAAACTGAGACTGACCAGACTGCTCTTCCTCACCCAGTGGAAGTCACCATGGATATGCTGCCACCTGTCACCACAGGTGACCACATTGATGTTGCCACTCACGATTCTGCTTCTTGGCTGGAGTCTTCAGGGGTGGAGACTCGGGCTGAGGGAACCCATCAGTCTTCATATACACCCCAGTCAACATCTGACACTGTGGAGCTGGATTTGTCTGCTGAAGCCTTCCTGGCTAAATCCAACACCAGTCAAATCCTGGCCATCGAGGAAGCCGATAATAACTCTATAGATGTTGAACAAGGCAGTGCTATAGCTCAGACTCCAGGACAGGAAGGTGCCCCCTCTGCATCCACACTGGAGTCAGACACTGAGGGACCCCCTAAGATGGATTTTGCTGATAATAACATCAAGACTCTGGATGAGAAGCTACGAACACTTCTGTACCAGGAACATAGTTTGTCCGGCACATCTCCTGAGAGCCAGAAGGACACACAAAGCGCGGCAGAATCTCCGTTCTCGTCATCTACTGAAGATAGTCTTCCCTGTCCGGGCCCCGAAACACTAGACATGAATTCCCCCCAAGAAAACCAGCAAAGTCCCAACGAGCTTTCTGATGCCCAGGCTATGCTCATCCCAGCTGCAAGTCATCCTGATGGCCTACCAGTGCTGATGAGGGAGCCCAGTACTATTACCTCTGCTCCCAGTGATCTCTGCATGCACGTGAGTATTGACAGCGAGGATGGCTGCAGTTACAAACAGTTGGCCAGCCATTGGAGCAATCCAAAATTATGCGGGGGGGGGGGGGGTAATGTCAACCTATCTGCAAGCCTGTCAAGTAAGAGGTAAGCGTCCACTGTGGACAAATTATCCCAACATTGTGGGTCTCCCCCCCCCGCCCTTGTTGTCTGGTTTATAGCAGTAGCAGGCTTTTGGTATACAGCTTCCCAAATCCTGCCAAGTTAGCATGGTCAGAGTGCTCTAGAAACCTACATTCAACTTGGTAAATGACTTTTCCGAGGTTTCAGCTTTTGTGGAATGAGAAGCAGATTTGCCTTTTAGAACAACAGGCTGTCTGGATTGTTCTAGATTTGGACTTTACTGGTACCTCTTTATCTTTTCCAAGGCAAGCCATTCCATAATTGTAGAACAGATCTCAATGTTTCTCGTGTGGTTATTTTAACTTGTCAAATGAGAATTGGCAAAGATCCCTGAGTCCAAAGATTTGTATCTGGAATATTGATTAAGGAAGTCGTCTCCTAAGGTATTTAAAGCCTAGGCTGCACATTTGATGACATCCATGCTTTTATTTAAATATCATCTCTTTTCTTCTTCTTCTCTACCCCTCTTGTTTCATTCAGGAGACGTCCCCGGAGGCTTCTTTTCCTGAGAACCTTGTGGCCTGTCCTGCTTCAGCATCAAGTAGTGGAGCTGTACACCTGCATGCAGGAGGTGGATATTTTGGCCTAAGCTTTACTTGCCCTAGTCTCAAAAACCCTATTAGCAAGAAATCCTGGACTCGCAAATTAAAAAGCTGGGCGTACAGGCTACGGCAGACCAGCTTTTTCAAGAGATCAAAAGTCCGGCAAGGTAGTGTGCTTACAGTCAGGGACCTAGACTAGGTAACATCTGTTTTGGTTTCTTTATGTATGTTTTTTTTCCTTTCCCCTCCTTTTTTGGGGCATCGCCTGCACTACTTCATTTATAACTTTTTCCTCCCTCCCTTACTCACTTTTGTAACATTCCATCCATTACCACTTTATTTTGCAGTTTGATTAACCAGTTTTTTCATTTCACATAGAAGCATAGGTCTTAGAATATCAAATAAATAAATAAATAGCCTACATGTATGCTAGAATCACATTTTTAAATTAACGTTACTATCCTTATACTCCAGTGTTATCTGACTGTGTTCTTTTTGTGTGTGTGTTCTTTCCTTTCAATAAAATAAAAATAAAATCCTCAACAGAGGAGATGATTGATGAAATTGCTCCTGATTGGATTTCTCTCTCTGAACAAGCTGCAACAGAGAATAAAGCAATTGGTCATTTTACATCTGTGGCTGGATCTTTCCAACGAGGCCGATTTCAGGTAGCTATAATTTAATCTGTTTATTTAGGTATACCCAAATATGCTATGCCATGATGAGGCATTTAATTAATTTTTATTTGTTTATTTTATTTGTTTATTTTTCTTGCTTCAATTGAAGGACTTCTACTCCTCTCCTATTTAAAGTCACCTTTGACAAGTTGTCATAGATGCATAGACTTTATACTTACAGCATTTCCTAGCAATGTTTTTATTAATCATATTGTTACTTTTTCTCATTTGCTGATTCATACTTCAGTTTCAATTGACTGTCTTCTTCCATTTATAATTTTCTTATTCTTTCCTCTGCTTCTGCTTTTGTATTTTGTCTCTCCACTAAGGAGGGGAAAATGAGTGTTGTCATACAGTACTTTTTAACTGATGGTGAAGAAGCCTTTTGTCTAGAATTGCCATTACATTATATTTACTCACCAATTGAGTACAGTAAAACCCTGGCATACGACCAGAAATTTAATTAAATTAATTCCCCAGGTTACGAGCAATTTTCAGTTTACAACCGAAAATTGCACAATTTTAAACTCTTAAGATAGCCACTGCCACCATTTCAGAGTTCAAAATGGCACCTGCCCCTCTGCAGGAAGTCGTAGTACAGCACTTACCACTGTGGAGATGCTGTTTCAGTGGTAGGCTCTGAAATTTTTTTACTACCACACTGTGGGTGTGGTATTGTGGGCATGACAGGTGGAAAGCCCTGTGTTGCACCTGAATTAGGACAACTTTATATCAAAACTTGTATGGGTGGGGGCAGCCAGAATTTCTGCTACCGGTTCTGGTGAACTGGTGTGAACCTGCTGATTCCCAACACTGTGCTGTTGGCAGCGTTGGTGCTTCTGCTGCTATTTCTCGTCTGTCCGCTGCCCCTGCTGGCTCCGGGAGGGCCTGGGGACCTTTCCCCCATGGTTTCTGCCGTCCTCCGACCTCCTTGGGCAGCGCTATAGGTGAAAATCCACACCTCCCCAAGGCGGCAGCCATCTTGGAGTTGAAATTTCAGCTGCAAGATGGCTGCTGCCAGCTCCAAGATGGCTGCCACCTGGGAGAGGTGTGTATTTTCACCTGTAGTGCTGCCCAGGGAGGTCGGAGGATGGTGGGAACCAAGGGGAAAAGGTCCCCAGGCCCTCCCGGAGCCAGCAGGGGCAGAATGTCATGACATCATAGGCGGAGCCAATGACATGGGCGGAGCCAAAGTTAAAAAAATAATTAAAAATACAGTACAGACTGGATGGAGGTGCCTGCCCCCCCCCTGCCAGCTCCATCTTAAAGGAGGCAGCCCAGTGCTCCAGGCGCTTCTCTTGTGGAGGATGGGAGAGAAGCCCTCGCCCCCTCTGCAAAGCAAGTGCCTGGATCCCAGTGCTCCAGGCGCTTGTCTTGTGGAGGGGGGAGGGCTTCCTTTCCCCCCTCCGCAAGGCAATCACATCTCCCCCCCTCCGCAAAGCAAGCGCCTGGATGGAGAGGCGACCGAACCGGTCGCCTAAAAAAAAAGTAGCAGTCCTGGGTGGTCTCCTGGGAAAGTTACTTAAACCCCCCCCCCGGGAGACCACCCAGAATTGTTGGTACCAGTTCTGGAGAACCGGTACCGGCCCATGCCCAGCACTGATTATTTGTCTATGTGATACATGGAAACATTTATATGCAAGTGTCTTCTGATAGGAATGTGATAATAGATTAAGAAACCATAGTATAGAGTACAACCAGATCCTTAGCAGAAAACAAAATGTTACCCTCTGACAAAGCTTCATATTGTCTGAAATCTTGTTGATTAGCTGAGTAAATATTGCAGCTTGAATCGGGCCATTGAGCCAAGAGTTCCAAGCTTTGTGTACTCCTGTATTGAGAATCAGTCCTATTAAAGAGCAACCTGGCAAAAGTTAGTACCTTTCTGACACAGAGAGACACTTGTTATTACTAAACTTTAAAATTATAATTACGAAATCCGTCCCATATTTTGGAAATGTAATATAGGAAATAGCCACAGATTAACTGATTATTATTTTCATGCAGCTGTAAAAAGAGCTGATATTTAGATAGAATATATTTTTGCTTAAAATATGTGGTTGTTCAGCTTTTGTGTTTTGCTTTCAGTTTCTGTTAGTTCACAAATCTAACAAAATAGTAAAATGCAACAAAATGTTGCCCAGTCTCCTGTTTGTGAGTAGAAGATTGGAAATGATTTGTATGTTTCCCATGCTTCCTCCCTCCCTCCCTCCATTCCATTTTACTTTTGGAATTCACTGTTATGCAATATTAAATTTGTGCCAGCATTTTATCTAATCAAAGTTATCTCCACATTATAAACCCATTATAAGCATCGTTTGAAGACTGCTTTGAAGCTAATTATGGTTAGAGAAAATGCCAGTACAGTAATACCCCGGATAACGTTATGACTTGGTTCCACAAGCCATGACGTTATCCGATTTTTAGCGTTGTCCAATGCATGCATCGAACAACGCTAAAAAAAAAAAGCCCTGAGTTCAGGGACAAACCGCTTTAAAGGCAGGCAGGGAAAGAAAGAGACCCGATCGAGTCTCTTTCTTTTCCTCCCTGCCTTTAAAGCCACCCCCCACCCGCAGTGGTCTCTGCGACTGCAGTAGGGTCGGGCGAAAGGCGCGAACTTTTCCCCTACCCTACTGCAGTTGCAGAGACCAGTGCGGATGGGGGGTGGATTGGGTAGTTCTACCCAAACCACCCCACACCCTCAGACCATTGCCTCGGATAACGCTAAGAATCATTATCCAGAATCGTTATCTGATGCAGTCGTTATCTGGGGTATTACTGTATAACATTGTGTAATGCTAGCACCAGTACTGCAAGGGAGATGAAGATTTGTTGACCTTCTAGTGATAGATGAACACAGTAGAGTTAATGTATACACTAGACATCATGTGCTTCCATTGCCAACACTCCTAGTTTGGTTTTGTACTTGCATTATACATGTTTTGTCAGTTCACAATTCCTGTTAGAAAAATGTGGTGCACCCACGCATGTGTGCGTGCGCACACATACACACACACAGTCACCTCCTCCACTTAAACACCCAGCCTATCTCTTTTCACATGTGGTCACAGAAATCCTATTGTCCACTATCCCTGGCTGAATATTTCAAGGAACAGTGCTGAAATTAAGGAAACTAAGCAGCTGATTAGAGCGGAAATAAGGAGAAATAAACAGGAGGTGAAAAGCATGTAGCTCCCTAGGCTATATCTGGATTTCTTAGATTTCTCTGCAGTTTGATACACCTTTTAAAAAATGTGCAATGGTTCCAGGATGGCATTGTTTTTTTATTGCCATCCAGCACACAGTTACGAAGTGTATCACAAGAAATATCCCAGACTTTTTCAGATAAACGTGTTTACTCTGTAAAATGGTAAGATAATTTTTGAAAAGATCTGACCCAATTGACAGCATCTGTTTTTCAGATAGGGTAGTTTGTAATAGTGATGGCTTGGCTTACATTTAGTGCAGGCTTCTCCAAGCAGAGTAAGGGGTTGAATTCATTGCTTTGCTTCTCTGTAGCCTTTCTCTCCCTTCTGTTTGGTGCAGTAACATTTTCTGTTCTCACAGTGCATCTTTCATAGTGAGATGAATGCAAAGCTGCACCAGTCATTGTTTCCCATCCTTTAAACTGCCCTACACTTCCCACCTCCCTCTCACCCCTCCTTCTCCACTGCGTCGCAGTCTTTACAGAATCACTTTGTTCTTTTCCCTTCTGCTCACTGCGTAGCTGTGGACAGTCCTACGGCAGCTAAAAGGTTTCTTGGCAGGCCTTTACAAAGTGTATATTGATGCCTGATCATTCCAAAGTATTTTTAAAGGAATATATTCCTATTGACTTGAGATTGTTTTTCCCCTCCTTTCTACCTCTGGCATTTTTTCTTTGGAATACTCTCTCCATAAGTATTTTATAGGACGATTGTTACTGATCTTTTGAGGAGATTGCTCCTTGTTTTGCATGACATTTTTAACTATAAGGTCAGTTGTCATTTAGGCTACTGCAGTCCAGGTCTGTATTGGCATGGACTATTATATTATTTTCCCATTTTTTAAATGGAAGGTAAGTATTTACTCTCCTATTTAGGCCATACTTGTCAGAGCTTTTATGCAAATTTTCATAGCTTTTAAAATTGGCATAAAGTTTTTATTTTCTCAACTTTGACAGAGTGATATGGTTTAGTACAGGGATTCAGGGCATACTTGTCAGAGCTTTTATGCAAATTTTCATAGCTTTTAAAGTTGGCATAAAGTTTTTATTTTCTCAACTTTGACAGAGTGATATGGTTTAGTACAGGGATTCTCAACCTGCAGCCTGTGGGCCGGATACAGCCTGCAGCACCATTTCATGTGGCCCCCTAATGCCTCCACCATACTAGGAAGTACCATGTGTTGGAGGAAGGGCAAAATGGCCATCCGGCCCCTGAAGCTGTCTGAGGGAGAGTCACCCGGCCCCCGGGTTAAAAAGGTTGAGGACTCCTGGTTTTGTATATAATGGGTTCTAATTTTAAAAATCTTATCTTTTAAATTATATTGTTTTGTGTAGTCACCCATCTTCAGCCTTTAAGAGATAAGGAATGCTAAATATCTGGTTAAATAAAATCCCTAAAATGCTAGCTTCTTGTCCTTGTATTCTTTTACCAAATCCCAGTCTGCTTTAAGCTGCAGTCTGATGGGAGGTTGTATAAATGTACATTTCCTTCTTGACAGACAGCTTCTTGATCCTCCAGTCCAAAGACGTAGGGCAGCTATCCTATGTTGCCTGTTCTTTTAGCAGATTTTTGGAGTATTAAAAAAATGGGGAAAGTCGTTGAAAAATATGGGTGTGTGAGAGTAAATGGAAGATGTTTATGTCTGGATCTCCTCATAGAATTCCATGAATTTTGAGACTGGGTGACTCCATGCTAAAAGCTGCCTTTGGGAACTCCTTAGGACAGGTCATGTTACATACACGGCGGGATTTGGTGTGCGTTGTGAAGTTCAGTACTGCAGCACTAGTTTAGTATTAATAACCTTTGGTAATCAAATCCGGCCTGCTTTTCTATCCTATTCTAAATGTAGTTGTCTGAAAAAGAGAGTTTATTAATTTACCCAGCTAGTCTTCCTCCTTTTCTCTCTTCCCTTTTTTAAATGCTTGCTCCAGGTAATCACAGTGCCACAGCAATTGGCTTCAGATGATTCGGAAGGCGAACGCTGGGAGATGGCTCCTTCAGAACCTGGAGCCAAAGAAGGGTCTCCCAAACTGGGAGCGTTAGCTGTGTTCACTGATGGCGCTGTGGGCGAAACAGATGCATCTTCCACTACCCCTGAGCAGCAGGAACTAGAGGAGACCACAGCTACTGCTAGCAGCATGCAGTCTTCTTCAGAGCCCTGGTCAAAAGATGGTGGTGGTTTTGTGCAGAAGCAGCCCAGCTCTGACAGTGAACTATCAGCTCCTATGGGTAGTGGCCTGGAGGGCTGGGAGCGAAGCCAGCAGTTGCAGGAGGAGATGGGTGGCACCCATGCTAAAAGACGTAGCTCCCTCTTTTACTCCCCATCGTCCCCAATGAGCAGCGATGATGAATCAGAGATTGAAGATGAAGACTTGAAGGTGGAACTGCACCGTTTACGGGAGAAGTAAGAGCATTAAAATGGGATATTCTGACAACTTTGTAATGGTTTTACTGCCAAGGAAGATAGTTCTTAGAAAAAATGGAGCATAATTGAATTATCCATATGCCATTATACTACCGCTTAAAAGTTTCTGGTTTTAGGCTATGTCATAGGAAGACTTTGGAGCCACTTTTTTCTTTTCTTACGTGAATCCCTCAACCAAGCCTATTAAAATTCTTATTGAACTAATAAAATAAATTGGAATCAATTAATTGCTCAGTTGAATCTCCATATAGTCACATGTAAATAAAGATGCCTTTTAAAAGACAATACCTGTTTGTATCATAGCAGACATCCTCTTAGAAGTAGTTTTCTCTCCTGTGTGAGAGAAGGTGCACTAGGGATTTATAAGTGTTTAACTTACAAATCATTATCTTATAATTTTGCTGCTTGATGACCTCAACCTTTTAATCAATCAAGATGTTTAATCAGTGAATCTAATCAATTAATCAAATTGCAGCCTTAGTGTTATATGGTAGTGTGGCAGAGGAGTACTATACTCTAGTATCCAAGGAAGAGATAAGCCATTCATATTAACCATATATATGGCCAGCTCTAGTTTGGGAGAGTAGTGTTCGAGCCTCACTATAGCTGGATAGGAACAATGGTCCTAGTCACAATTTGCAAGCATGCCAGCAACAGTTTCATCCCAATCTTCAAATTCATATTGTGAGTCCCACAAAGAGAGGCCCCACCCTATCATCCACAGTAAGGTAAAAGTAAAGATTTCCCTTGTTCATCAGCCAGTCGTGTCTGACTCTAGGGCAGGGGTTCCCAACCTTTTCAAGCCAGAAGTCGGGTCACTCTCTCTCAGTCAGCTTCAAGGGCTGGATGGGCATTTTGCCCTGCTTGCATGATGGGGATGGTCATTTTGTCCCAACAGCTTCAAAGGGATGGCCATTTTGTTTCTCGAATGCCCTTGAAGGGGTGGGGGCCACATGAAATGGTGCCATGGGCTGGATCAGGCCCACATGCCTTAGGTTGGGAACCCCTGCTCTAGGGGTGGTGGTACTCATCTCAATTTACAACCAAAGAACCAGCGTTGACTGGGGTGATGTAGGAGGCATGACTAGATGCTGGAACACATAAAACACTGTTACCTTTCCCTCAAAAAAGGTACCTATTTAAATACTGTACTTGCAATTTCTTGCTTTCAAATTGCCAGGTTGACAGGAGCTGGGACAGACGATGGGTGCTCACTCTGTCACACGCCACTCGGGTTTCAAACTGTTGACCTGCCAACCTTCCAGTTTTTAACCACTAAGTCCCTACAGCCCCATCAGTAGCCCATGTGAAATGGACACAACATGGGACATTCATCTTTCTCCATCCAACCACTCACTCCATGACCCTATTGCAAGGTGCTTCAGGAAGTAACCTGACCTAGTAGAGCTGTTCAGTTTTTACATGCCCAGAAGCCCTGGTTTTGATTCAGAATACAGCTTCAGATTAGGAAAGGTGAGCAAGGCGTCCACATTCACATGTAGTTGACCTACCAGGAGGGTGCTACCTGGGCCAAATGAGCATCATGGAGGGAGCTTCCCCGTGACCTCTTATTGACTCCTTTATCCAGCATTGCCACAGTACCCATCTCCTTTGTATCTTCTCCAGCTTGTCCCTGCACAATAATGAGCAGATTGTGGAGGGACTTCATAGTATCAAGCTTCCTTTCTGCTTTATGGGTCTTTGAGAGGTTTGATCATCTTTTTGTACAGAGAAGGTTAAAAATAACAAGTAATATTTTCTAGCTACTGTCTAAACTTATGTTTAAAGAACATTCTAACATATTTTTAGAATCCTTTGGCAAGAATGTTTGGCCTCAAATTCAATCTGGTAGTTCCAACAAAGTAAACCTTTTGAATTGCAGGGATTCATATAAGTGTTGACTCACCATTGAGCAATTGATTCACTGCCTCCACTCTAATTGGATCTAGTAAATTCATTCATATTTTATCCCATTCTGTTATCAATTCTGGGACTTTTAACACTAAAGAATAATGTGGCATGTAACACCCCCCCCTCCCAAGCAATCAATCTCCAATATGTCATTTTAAAGTGATAGTCCAAAGTGGGTGCCGGTTTCTATGTTGCAGGGATGAGATGGATTATAGATAGATCGGGGTGCCCAAACGTTTTGGGCCACGGGCCGGTCATGTGGTTCAGGGAGCCTGTTACTATAGCCCGGGGGCCAAATCTGGCCCCCAGGCTGTAATTTGGGCACCTCTGATCTAGATCAATGTTTCCCAATGTGGAGCCCACGCCCCAAAGGGGGACTTCAATTCCCAGAAGCCTAAGTCAGTACACTGGCTGATCAGTGCTTTGGGGGATTGAAGCCCAAAAACCAAAGATTGGGAAACACTGGTCTAGATCCATTTCTTTTGGTCTTTAAGCTTTGTTATGGGACAGAGTATGTTTGGTCTCATTGATGGATGATCTCCATTGGGAACTAGACAAAATCTTTTGAGCCTTGCAGCCATTCTTTGTCACAAGGCTGGACTTTGCAAGACCTGGGCTGCAGATTGAGAGGGAAGCAAGGGTTAGGAGAAGATAATTTGAATGTTGTCATTGAGACATGAGTTCCATTTGCCATTATTTAAACATAGATGTTGTAATTCAGTTGTTTGGGCCATGAACATACATATTAGATTAAACAGGCCAAATAAGGGAATGTCTGTAATATATTTTCTTCCTGGATGTGGAAAAGTATTACTATCCTTTTTAATTTGGGAGTAGGTATTTATTTATTTATTTATTTATTTATTTATTTATTGTTATTCAGTTTGTTTATTCTTTTTGTTTAATTTCTTATTGTATAGATTTTTAAAATGTGTTGTTAGCCACCCAGAGTGGGAGAATATCCCAGATGGGTGGGGTATAAATGCAAATCATCATCATCTTGAGGTCAAAACTGAGTGGAGGCAATATAATTAAGGCAAGTAATACCTGGACAGTGCCTGTTACATGATATTCAGCTAGAATAATTGATTGGACCCAAATGGAATTAGACAACCTAGACAGAAAAACAAGGAAGCTAATGACTATGCATCATGCCCTGCACACAAAAAGTGATGTTCACTGTTTGTACTTACCAAGAGCTGAGGGTGGCTGAGGACTCCTACAGGTGAAACAGGCAGTAGAGGAAGAAAAGAAAAGCTTGAATGATTACATTAAGAAAAGTGAAGATCCTATGCTTCAAGAAGTGAACAAAGGAGAGCTTTTGAAAACAGTGAAGAAGAAAGCTGAATACAGAAAGGAAAGGATAGAAAGTCGAGCTGCATACTTGAAAAACATACTTGAAAAACATAGAAGGCAAGGCCGACCCAAAGATGACATGGGAATTGTTAAGAGCAGGAGTTTTGAAGAAGGAAATGGAAGGGTTTATCTTGGCAGCTCAGGAACAAGTTTTGCCAACAAATTTCCTGAAGACAAAAATGCAGCACATATCCAACAATAGCAAATGCCAACTTTGTAATGAAAAGGATGAAACAGTAGATCATCTGATCAGTGGATGCAGCAAAAATTCACAGACCAATTATTTGCAACACCATAACAGAGTTGCAAAAATTATCCATTGGAAACTTTGCCAGAAGTTTGGATTTGAATGCAGTAACAATCATTGGGAACATCAAGTAGAGAAAGTTTTAAAAAATGAGAGAGTCAAGATCCTGTGGGACTTTAAAATTCAAATAGATGGACATCTGCCTCACAGCACACCTGATATAAGTGTTGTGGAAGAGAAGAAGGTCTAGTTTATTGACATTGCTATACCAGGAGACGCACAAATTGAAGACAACTGGAGAAAATCACAAAATATCATGATTTGCAAATTGAAGTCAAGCGACTATGGAGAAAGAAATCTGTTATTGAAGTTCTTGGAGCAATACTCAAAAGACTCTCCAGATATTTGGAATTTTTGCACTTATTGGACTTCAACATCCTAACTCTCCAAAAAACAACTCTACTAGGAACTGCATCTATACTCAGACGTTACCTTAACCGTTCTTAGGTCCTTGGTTAGGGATTGAAGTGTTAATCTTTTTCCAGTCCTGAACTGTGAATCAAATGGTTGATTTGTATCCAATAATAATAATCTTGCTGATTCTGTTGGGTTTTTCAGCTGCTTTTGATACCATCAACAATGTTATTCTTCTGGGCCACTTGTCTACGATGAGACTTGGAGGCAGTGATTTGCAGTAACTTTAGTTCATCTTTGGAGGAGCAAACCCAGAAAGTGGTGCTGGGTGATACTTTGGCCTATGGGGTTCCTCAGGGTTGGGTTTTATCCTCTATGTTATTTATTATCTACTGGAAATCACTGGGATAAGATGTCCAGAATTTGGGGGTGAGAGGAGAACTCTTATTTCTCCTTTCCACCTAGATTCAAGAAAGCTGTCTGTCCTAAATCCTCATCCAGTCGGAAATGGGCTTGATGAAGGTGAACAAATCGAAGGTTACTCCAGGCAAGATGGATGTCCTCGTGGGTCAGTCAGAAAGCAGACCAGGGAATGGGGGTTCATCCTGTGGGGGATAGGGTTGTACTCCCCCAGAAAATTCAGAAGCATTACTTAGGTATACTTCTGGATTGCTCTTTGAGCTTGAATGCCTGAGTCTCAGCAGTGAGTCAGAGGTGTGTGTTCACAATTAAAATTACTGCACCAGCTGTGCCCATTCCTTGAGAAGTCTGACATGATTACAGTGACATATGGTAGCTGTACATTGTGGGTGGTGGTGGTGGTGGGGAGAACAGTGGAACTTCTATTAGACCACTAAAAATCAGCCTGCATGGGTCTTCATCCAGTTAGACCAGGAGTGGAGAAACTTTTTCTATTGGAAGGCCGCCTTAATTTAGCTGTAATCAAATAAGGCTGCGTCCAAGAAACTTCAATTCTTTATTAAAAATGTACCTTAGTCTGTAAAAATCTAAATACTGTGTACTTAATAATTTCAAGAAAATGAAAACTATTGTTCATTTTAAAGTTACTGAAAAAACTGAAATATAAAGGACAAACAAAAATATATTAATAAAAATAGAAGGATTTCCTCTGTAAAATTTTGATTCAGTCAAAAGGCCACACTTAAAGACCTGGAAGGCTACATGTGGCCTTAAGGCCGCAGGTTCCCCACCCCTGGGTTAAAGGTAAAGGTTTCCCTTGCTCGAAAGCCAGTCATATCTGACTCTAGGATTCAGTGCTCATCTCTGTTTCAAAGCTGAAGAGCCAGCGCTGTCTGCTTCTGCAGATGTTTCTGTGGTCATGTGGCAGGCATGATTAGACACCGGAGCACATGGAACACTGTTACCTTCCCACCAAAATGGTCCCTATTTATCTACTTGCAATTTCTTGCTTTTGAACTGCTAGGTTGGCAGGAGCTGGGACAAAGACGGGAGCTCATTCTGTCCTGCAGTACTCCAGAATCGAACTGTTGACCTTCTGCCTCCCAGTCAGCGTCTTAGCCTCTTGAGCCACTGATTATCTGGGTGGTGCAGTAAATATTCCAGAAGTTCCAAAAATCATGGCTAAAAGTTCACGCTGGTTTAAAAATGAAGGCAGCAAAGTCAAGCCAGGAGCGTTGGTTTTAAACCCTCAGATTTGGCAATGTGGATTGAACTGTCTCAGACTCATCAGACAGAAGGCTCCCAGCCACTCAGCCTTCCCGCCCGTTGCCCAGATTTCATTGCCTTATATGGAAACAAAAGTTCCTTTTCTTCAGCAGCAAAATGTGACCAATCTCCCATCTGAGAGGTTGGGATACATTTTAGTTTACCCAATATGTAAGGCAGTTAGAGCCAAATTAACAGCATTACCTCGTTGCTGGATGAATACCGGTATGTTGTCTTTTGTTTGCAGTCTTGCTTGGCTGATGTGAAGTCAGTACCCATTCTAGGTTACAGGTGGTGCCCTAAGTGGCCATTCAGGATACCTTTAAAGTCTCTTGCCTTTAGATTGTGTCCACATTCCCCCACCCACCCACTTTTTGTGGCCTACGTGACCCACCCTGTGATAACAGCTTTACTGACTGCCAGTTCGTTTGGGGGTCCTATTTAAAGTGCTGGGCATAACCTTGACGGCCCTTAGTAATTCAGGTCCTGGCTATTGGAAATATTGTCTCTTCCTGTATGAACCCCATGTATAATAAGATCTTCAGGGGAGTCTCTTCTCTCAGTCCTTCCACTTTTACAAGCATGGCTGGTAAGGTTTTGAGGAAGGACTTTTTTTGGTGGTTGCTCCCATGGAATCCCTTTCTTTGGGTGGCATAGCTAGTCTGCTTTGTTTTTTTTTTCTTCTTTCCATTGGCAGCTGACAAATCTTTAGAAAGACTTTTGATAAGTCAACCGGCAACAGATAGAGAGGTCTTTTAAAATTTGTTTTATGGTTTTCTAAAAATCTTTTAAAATGTTCATATACAGTAAAACCTCGAATAACGTTAAAACCTGGTTCCACAAGTCTTGGTGTTATCCGATTTTTAGTGTTATCCGATGCATGTTAAAATCCTATGGGATCCATAGAGATACATTGTAACCACACAGGGTTTAGCAGTTGTTATCCGATGCAACCCATAGGATCTTAATGTTATCCAATGCAATTCTCCCCCCCAGATTGCTTAATGTTATGCGATTTTAGTGTTATTCGATACTAATGTTATCTGAGGTATTACTGTACTATAGTTTACTATATACTATATGTACTTTACTTATATACAGTACTATAGTATTTATGGGACTGTAGTAGCTTAGTGGTTAAGATGCTGAACTTGACTGAAAGGTCAGCAGTTTGACACCTGAGTACTGCACAACAGAGTGAGCTCCCTTCTCTGTCCAAGTACCTGCCAGCCTAGCAGTTCGAAAGCAAGAAATTGCAAATAGATAAGTAGGTACCGCTTTGTCAGGAAAGGTAACAGTGTTCCGTGCACTCCACATCTAGTAATGCCTCCCACATGACCACAGAAACGTCTGCAGACACAGAGAGCGCTGGCTCTTTGGCTGTAAACAGAGATGAGCACCGACCCCCTAGAGTCAAATATGACTGGCTTTTGAGCAAGGAAAACCTTTACCTATACTATAGTTTCACATTTCAGTGGGTTGGTGTTCATTCATTGATTTTAATTTTTTGTATGCTGACTTGGGTCCCCACTGTGGGGAAAAAGGTGTGATAAAAATCAAATCAAAATTTTAAAAATGTAACAAGTAATTATGTCTAACTCTGAACACTAAAATAGGAATGCTTTTTTTAAAAGGTAACTTTCCAAGCCCTGGTTCAGAGGGCATGGTTCTTGACAAGGCTTTATTTTCTGTTTTTGTTTAGGCACATCCAGGAGGTAGTGAACCTCCAGGCACAGCAGAACAGGGAGCTGCAAGATTTATATAATCGTCTCCAGTCTATCAGAGAGAGCAGATCCGAATCCTCAGATGTCTCCCTGCAACTCTCGTCTCCGCGACGCCCCAAGTCTTTAAAAAGCAAGCTGCGTAGCAGGCCCCAATCCCTCTCGCATGTTGACAATGGCATCGTTGCTTCTGGTAAGGAAGTGGAAATGGATGGCTGTCCATGACTGAGCAGTGCCAGTGTATAAGTGGATCAGAGCTAAGGCGTCTGCAATATCGAGCAAAATTATGTGGTCTGCGATTGCATGAGGGAGAGTCTAATAGGTGGTTCTGTTTTCCTGGAGTAACTTTGAAAGTATCGATCTTGGATAAATTCCTTGCCTTTGTCAGTATCCACACTCTCAGTACAGAAAGATTAGCATTACTTGTTTCTCATCCCCATTTCTCTGACCCACAGAATGCTGTTGTGCTACGACGGCTGCCTCTGTGATAGACTATCAGCTGAGCATTCAGGCCCATTTGCTGCAACACCAAAGCTGTTCACAAGCAGAGACAACTCAAGGTATTTGTAGATTTCATCCTTGTTTCAGTAACTACCCAAATGGCTCAGTTTTTAAAATGTTGAGCTGGCTTGGACATGGTGTTAAACCTACTTGCAGTTTCAGTGCCTGTAAATCTCTTACTTGACTCTGCAGAGCCACTTGCCTCAAACAATGTTAAAAATATGTTTTGCCCCCTCTTGGGGCACAGAGGCATTCTTCAGATTGAAATTATAGGATCCTGGTGCCTAACATTTTAGGGCTCCTGCCATCAGGAAAAAAATATGTAGATTCTAGGTGTACATGTTCCCTATTGTGAATGCCTGCATTTGAGCAATTTTACTTTGTAAATTATTATTATTATTATTATTATTATTATTATTATTATTATTATTATTATTATTATTATTATTATTATTATTATTATTATTATTATTATTATTATTTAGACTTGTATGCCACTCTACTCAGTAAAGACTGACTCAGAGCGGCTCACAGCATTCACAAATAACAATATTACAGTGCAAACCAAAATACACTAGTATATAACAAAACAATTAAATACAGTAAATACTATACAGATCAATACACCTACAATATTATAGTGTAATCAAAATACAATAAATAAATATTATCACAGCACAATCCTCAATATACAATAAACAATTCAACAGTGTACAATATACAATACAGGAAAGAGCAAACAAAAAGTAAACCCTATTAATTCCAAATATGGCTGTAAAGAAGGCCTACAGGCCAGGCAATATCTACAGGGGTTTTTTTTCCACATCAATCACAGGAGGGTGGGGGCCTAAGGCCAACTGGATGGTGGGGGTCAATTTCTCCCAGGGAGAAATCCGGTAAGAGAGACGGCAGCAAAGGCAGCATTTGTAGCTGGCTGGCTGCGTCTTTCAGTTGTAGTCCATTCCTCCCAGGGAGAAGCCCAGTCCCGGTAAGAGAGACGGCAGCAAAGGCAGCATTTGTAGCTGGCTGGCTGCGTCTTTCAGCTGTAGTCCATTCCTCCCAGGGAGAAGCCTGGTCCTGGTAAGAGAGACGGCAGCAAATCAAGTTTCTTCATAAAAGAATGAATGGACACAAATTTGACATCAGGAATGACAACACAGTAAAACCAGTTTTGAACGTTTGAGCCTCCCAGGACTTTCTGTTATGAACCTTAAAACTGCTACTATAGAAAATTTGAATTACAAATTGAGATTGGAGAAAGAGCAGGCACAAGTAGGCTTTTTCTTTGCTTCCTCTTTTACCCCATAGGGCTGTGATGGTGAACCTTGGCACTCCAGGTGTTCTTGGACTTCGATTCTCAGAAGCCTAAGTCAGCACTGCTGCTAATCAGGGTGTCTAGGAATTGAAATTCAAAAACAGGTGGAGTGCCAAGGTTCACCATCACTGTCATAGGATGTTTAGGGAGATGCAAGGTTCTTGTAGGCTGCATAAACAAATTCCAATTTATCCCTAAGGCCTGAAATAAAGATCATAACACATTTTTAAAAAATTCTGTAACATATTATGTGTCATTTCCCTTGACATACTCTACCTTACAAACAACTCTTAACATTTCTGTGACAACTAAAATATTTCTGTGACAACTAAATCTGTCTGGCAGATGGGCTAATCACTCTTTAAGTAATTAACATCTCAATAATTTCATTCCTGGGATGGCTAAATAGTTCAGTGGTTTAGGACAGCGGTTCCCAATGTTTTCCCGTCAGGGGCTGGGCCCGCCCTTACACTACCCATGAGGCGCTGGAGGCATTGCTGCACCTACTACTTACATTTTTGTTGTCATTGGTGGCAGCAATTGCATGGTTTTTTGGGTTTTTTTGGACAGGTTGTGCCAGTTCCCAGGGCAGCAGGAGCCTTTTCAGAGCATGATCGCTCCGGTTTGGGATTTTCCTGAGCCTTCTCCACTGCGCTTTGGCAGCTAGAGCGGCACTGTGAGCTACTTCCTGGTTCCGTGCAGTCATCCCAGATTTTGACATAAGCTAAGTCACCAATGGTTGTGCTCCAGCTGGACAAGTGCAGCAGGGAAGGGGCAGAAAAATTCCAAACTGAAGCAAAATTGCTCCAAAAAGCCTTCAGCTGCCCTGGAAAGCAGCGGAGCCTGTCCAAAAAGCCAGAAAAAAGCCAAGATTCCTGCTTCCGCCGCGGTAAATGATGTATTGCAACTTCCAGAAAAAGGGAATGGTAAACCACTTCTGGGCCTATTCTAGCTAGGAAATTCTGGAACAGGTCATAAGACAAAATTGACTTGTTCCATTGAGTCAAACTGGCCTATCCTAGTTTCACCTTAGAAAGTTATAACTAGAGTAGACTCACTTGAGTCAATGGAACTAACAGAGAAGCTGACTTACCAAATTCACACTGAGTCAATAGGCATATTCTACTGTGACTTGCTATGCTAAATAACAGGATCTCAACCTTTCCACATTGTCTGTTGTCACTGTAGGGTTATGTACAGATGACACAGTATGAGCACTGCCATGTGTCTGAGGGATTAAATTTTGATTCATGGACGCTCACACCAGAACAAATTTATTAGTCTTTAAGGTGCCCCCACATTTTGTCCCTTTTCTGTTCCTCCCCCTTTCAATTTTGTCCAGCGTACGTAAGCTCAGAATTTGATAGATGGCATTCTGTGTATTATGCACATGCTTAGCTATAATGTTTAAGAACTGTTTTCTTATAGCTCTGTATTTTGTGTTTGTTGCATCCATACGTGCATCCATACTGATTGCAGACATGCTACATTCTTTTCTGTTTAACCTGGAAAAAAATCTACTTGATGCTGATGTTGTGTAAACTGTGACTTCCCCATCCCATCCTGAAACTTGAGGTGGGGTGGGGAATCCATCTCAAAGGCTCTGAAACACATGACTCGTGACAAACCTTCTCATAGCCAAAGTGGGACTGTATTGCCTATTGGCTCCTTTCCCCTTACATGGGTATCATGCTATGCAATCCTGTGTAATCCAAATTTCTTTCACTAGATTCCCCTGCTGTCATAGTTGAAATGCAATCTTAATTCATAGCCTAAAAGCAATCTAATGTTTCAAGACAGCAGATACTAGGTGTAGCTATGCTAACTTGCACAGCTTTCTCAGTCATACAACTGTGAGGTTTTATAGCTTTCCTACATTTTTTGACACAGCATATTTTTGGCTCCTTCCTTTAACCAAGAGGCATGTTATATCCAGGAATTTTGTGTTTTGAAAAAAATATTTTCATGTAACCTGCATTTTAATACATCATCTTCCTAGACCAGCTCTGCATCGTCAGCAGTGCTGCTTCTTGTCAGCAGACCACAGCCAGTAAAAAAGGGATGTTCACAGATGACTTGCATAAACTGGTGGATGACTGGGCAAAAGAAAAGACTGGGAACTCTCTTATGAAGCCAAGCCTGAACCAGATCAAACAGAACAAGCACCGGCTGGATACTGACAGCTGGAGCAAAGTATATGAGGTATTATATGAGGGCAGAGCTTGCATGGTGGATGGGTATACATATATATGCTATATCAGACAAAGGAAATCCCTCAGCTAGCCATCATAGACAGTAGTTGCCATTAAACAGTAGAAGGTCAGAGGTTGCTTAATCAGAGCTTAATTTTGCTTTCCGTCCAAGGAGCTCAAGACAGTTCCTTCTCTGTCCACTTTCACCTTCACAACAGTTCTGTAATTGGGTATTTCTAAAGGTAGTTCAGGCCAAGAATGCAAGTGACAGACCCCTGGTTACTAGGTGAGTTTTATGAGTGTCTGGGGGATTTAAATTAGGGAGTGGGATTTTTTTACTTCCTACACTGAATCCCCTGATGTTAATGAAATATTGAGTGAGATAAGGGTACACAAGCTGTGGACAACCATCAAGCTTCAGTTTCTTTCACTTTAAATGGTGTCTCCTTTCTTTTTAAAGACAACAACATCACCGATGGGTTACACCTCTACCTGGATTTCCTCCCTTTCCCAGATCCATGGGACCAGACCAGCGGCTTTGCCCCAAGGACTTCCCCTGTCACCCTTTTCTGGCACAGTGACGCCCTACGGAGTGCCCCATGTATGCCAATACAACACCATGACGGGAACAACTTACCCTGTGCAATGGATGGGCATTTCAGGGACAGCCCAGCAGCCTGTGGTCATCCCTGGCCAACCTGTGGGACCCTTTCAGCCAGGGATAAGCATGCCACCATACCCAGCCTCACCTGTGCAGAATCCAGCTCCCATTCCTCCAGGTCCTAAATGAAGGTGGATGGCTTCAGGATGATAGATATGGGGACTGTGCCTATAACTCATGATTCCATTCCTCTGCCTTGCATTCTGCGGCCTGGATATTGGGGTGGGTGGGGGTGGGCTGAATTTTCCTATTGCAGCAAAATGGGATGGGAGAGAGACTATCTTTACATTCTCCTCCTTGAATACTTGATTTAATTTTCTTTTGGGGGTAGGGTGGGGATTTTTTAAAGTACTTGAGAGAGCTTTTGCCTGTGCATCTCATTATTTCTGAGATGGACAGCATGCTCTTGTGCTGCTTATTATTAATGAGCCTTCCTTGCCGTTCTTATCCCTTGTTTGCTTCTGTTGCTACTGTTTTCAGAATGGCAGTAATACTTTTAAAGTTGTTTCTGAGTTAATTTTCTGAAGGGAAAGGAGTGGCAGTGAAGAGCGACACTAGTATTCTTTGATTTTCTGTTTCTGTTATATTTCATTGACAACTCAGATTACAAAGGCAGGCTAGGGGTCAAAAGCCTATGACTTGATATAGCTGCCTTTCAATCGGCTATACTTCCCACCAGTGAGTTCATTTTACAAGGTTGGTAGTTGTCTCAAGACAGTTTAAATCATCATTCTGTTTCATGGCAGCGGGATCTTCATAAGCACATTGCATTTAAGAGATGCGTTTGGATTGTTGGCCTGGGTTTTGTACTTGAGTTTTGGGGTTGTTGCTTTTTCCAAACTTATTTTGCAACGGATAAAAACCCTTTTGTTGTGGAAAGGGTGGGAACAACAATAGCATACAAGATGGGAACAGAGGAGAAAGTTACTTTTATTAGCATCTCTTTGGTGATCCATATTTAACAAACTTCTTCTTGACTGAAAATTATGTATGGAACCAGGGTCATATGTGTAGAGATTTTTCTAAAATTCAGTGGGTGAGATAGATAAAGGAGGCGCCTAGCTTAGAAACCGTCATCTCTTGCAACATAAGATGCTTATACATTTGCTTTTCTTGGTCACTTGGTGCCAAGATTAATTAGCCCATTTTTGCGGGGAATCTTTGCAAGTTAATGAAGTACTGCAAGTATTTGTGGCAGCAACAACAGCAACAAAAAGTACCAGCATAATATGTGGCAATCATTCTAGGATTTTAGCCACAACCAACCTAAAAAGAAAAAAAATATGTGCCAATTCAGAATCCTTAGATCTGGAAATCTATTGTAGAATTTAATATGGAGGACCTTTATCCTCCAAACTCCCCCGTTATTTTATCAACTTTATTTCAACTGCCCCATGTGGCTGCTCCTGTGACTTCATTTTGGCAGCAAATAATTAGTTTGATGGTTGGTTATGTGGGCCATGGACTGTGGAGACAGTTTAGTTTAAAACGTGTGTGTGTGTGTGTGTGTGTGTGTGTGTGTGTGTGTGTGTGTGTGTGTGTGTGTGTGTGTGTGTGTGTGTGTGTGTGTGTGTGTGTGTGTGTGTGTGTGTGTGTGTGTGTGTGTGTACACACGTACTCATTTTCTCCTTCATGTTGCTAGACTGAGAATTGTTAGAATCTGCTTTTATTTTGAATCCACAGAGTTAAATGTTGTAATAGACTTGTAATGTTTTTTGAATGTTTAAACTACCCTGCTTTGCTGTTGAATATGTTGAGCAAGAGAAGTGGGGACGAGGCTGCATCTCTCCACACAGTATAGTTAAGGCAAGGTATCTTCAACCAACTGAGCGCCACTTAAGTTAACGGAACTACACCCTCTTTAGTCAGAGTACTTGGGTTGAATGGTATTTGAGACTGAGTTAAGTTCATCTATAACACTTTTTTCTCTCTTTTGAGGTGGTTGTGGAGATAAGCTAATTGTTTAAATTTAACCTCTAAAAATGACATATGAAGCTCATGTGAATCGTAGAGCTCCTTGGTGTTTCCTCCTCTCTCCACTCTGGACAGAAAGACCCTATTTCCCATGTATAAATGCAGCCTCCTTGTTCTGCCTGCAAAGATTTGCAGTGCCTTGTGATAGATAATCTTTTAGCATCTTTTCAGGTTTTTACTGGAAAGGCCGGGCCGGGGGGAGTAGTTATAGTCTTCTGAAGTTTGATGTTTGACCAATACACTGTTGTACATCTTATAATGATCTGCAGCAGTGAGATTTCATATGTTTGGGAAGAAGTTTCAGTCTGAAGAATTGGGAACAGTGTTACATCTTTTTTTAAAAAAACCCACATAAAACACATCCCTTGTTTTTTAAGGCTTGTTCTCTCTCTCTCTCTTCAACTATTCTAAAACAGATTTGGGAAAGGGTGGGATTTTGTGTGCTGTACTTGAAATATATTGCCAAGTTAAATAATTTAACATGGGGAGGGGGAAAATCACATTGCCAGGACATGCTCGTGAGGGCCACTTCATATTTTCCACAGCAGTTGTGTGTGCTTTGTGTGTGCCATTGGTGTTTCCGCAGCAGACTCACAAGAGTGTGAAGAAAGAAAAGTATGTGTCCTTCAGTGCTGGTGTTTATGTGTTAGGAACCCACAGCCCAACTGAGAATCCAAGACAAATGTACACAAAATACGCTTCATGTCCTTGTTAAGGTGAAAGGAATGGCACGTGTTTAATACTAGCCCAGCTGCAGCAAACACAACTGCATTGTTAAGGCTGAGGTATCACTTAGTGTCAAAGGCAGACTAAATGGAACAACAGCACACCTTGCATCCAAATCAGGTAGTTGCTGATTCCTGATAATACAGCAATGGGGTGGGGACTAAGGCCATCTTCCCCTCACACAATTTTTCCATAGCTGTTTTACTCCCAGGAAGTAATCCCAGATGTGGAAAAAAGGACCTTACAGAAGTTTCATCATTCCTTTCTGCCTGCCTAATTATATTGTGGATTCAACTCTGCCCCAACATACTTCTTTATCATAGATTGGTATGAGCCATACTTTGATACATCGTTTTTGCCCACAGTCTCAGAATCACAACATAGATCAGATCTGTGAATTTTTGTTTTTAAATAGGTATCAAAATCCTATTAATATGGACTTGGATTTGAGTTCGTTTGATCTAAAAATAACTTTAAATCTTGACAAAATAGACTATGATGATGAACCTTGGCGCCCTAGTTGTTCTTGGACTTAAATTCCCAGGAGACCAAGAACACCAGTAAACCCATTCTTGTGGATTCACAGAGACTTGGGTTCTAGGAATTAAAGTTCAAAAACACCTGGAGTGCCAAGGTTCGCCACTACTGGGCTATAGCAATGTGGCTTTCATCTTGGTCACCTTATCCTAATGAACAGATTGGACACTACATAAAAGTGTTAAACTCTACATATGTTTGATAAAGATGGGGAGTCTTAGGCTTTTCTTTTACATACCTTTTATGCTACAAGGGTAATGTAAAACTGACTCCAGACTGATTTATCACAGAAAACATATACACGCCTCCCTCTCAGCCCCACATGCAGTAAGTGGTTGGTTTTAAAGATTTAAGCAAAGCTTGAACAGCATCAGTGTGTATCTCTTCTCTGCATCCCAATTTGGAACAGAACTTGTATGAGAGCTGCTTCACAAATGGTGCAATATGTATTTTCCAAAAGCAAAAACTTGGTTCCTATATATAGGTGATGGAGGACTCGTGATATAAAGCTTGTGTCTGTCCTGCAGCATATATGCAATGAGCTATCTATTCTATTCCCCTTTGGTTACAGTTTGCAATAATCTTTTTCTTTTTACAATTTACAGTAGAAACTTCTCTTTTAGATAATTCTTACATGGTTTGTCTGTTTGCCATCTAGGAAGGGATGAAAACTAGTGGTACTAAGGTACCCTATGACTTGTAACACTAGGGCTACTTAACAAATGGGGCAGTCTCTTGTTTCAGTATTTGTAGAGTTCATGAGAAGCTGAGATTAAATGTCAAGGAAGTATCTGCTACAGAGACCACCATCTATCGGAACGAGCAGGACAATTCTATGTAGAAGGAAAAACATTTGGTGTGCTTTTATTGTTTGAATCCCTGTGTTTCATGGAACGTCTGGTTTTCTTATCCTCCCAGCTATTCCCATCTTATTTTTCATTCAAACGTGAATCCTGACAAGGAATCAAACTGTGAATTTGGTGTGGAAAATGGTGTTCAAAATTTAAGGCACTTTTTTTTTGCTGTGAAGTTTGAGACTATACATGTGCAGTATGAATGGAATGTATCATTTTAATAACTGAGTAGATTTTCAGTTGTATTTCCCGAGTTGTTTATCCTTGTTACATTTTAAGTTTCATTGCTTTATCTACCTCATTTGTTACTGTTGTTTAAATTCAGGCTGTGATGTAAACAACTTGTTCTGCTGTTTCTACATGGTTCATACAGACTTTTTAAAATCTAAGATAATATTTGGGTACATGCCTCTCTTCTCCCCTCCCTTTCCACCTTGTTATTTGACAAGATCAGCTCAAACTCTGATTACTGTTTTAAGGATGTTTCATTTTCACAAGGTTTATTCATCATCTTGAGGTTAACTTACCGTGGCAGATGAATGAAAAGAACAAATCCATGCATTGTTTCTGAAGTACAGTATATTGCAACTGGTTGCAGCAGCTTAGAAAAGTGTGTGAACTACCCCCCCCTTCCCTGCCTCATTAGTCTTCCATTCAGCAGTGAATCTGATGTATGTGGGGTGAATTGGCGTCTAAAGCTTTCTTTCTTTAGGAAGGGAATTCTCCCTTTGGTTTGGCATTGAATTATGGCTGAAACACTGTTGAGGACAGAACCCACTTAGTGCTCCCAGCCTCTTAATTATGATTAAGAGACCAGAAGCAGGGTTTTAGATTACATGACTCCTATCACTTTCTCATGTTTAAAGTTCTCTGACTCTCAGCTGGTCTTGCCCATAGTTACAGCTTAGATGCCAGTCTTAACCATGCATATCAGAAAACAAAAAAGTAATAAAACAAAAATACTGCAGCATTTTAAAGACTACCTGCTATATTTTTATTGTTAGCTTTCGTGGATCCACGAAAGCTAACAATAAAAATATAGCAGTTAGTCTTTAAAGTGCTGCAATATTTTTGTTTTATTACTTTTTTCTTTTTGCTTTCTGATATGCCTGAAACACAGACTGACATGGCTACTATTCCAAAAAATTCAAGTCTTAACCATGGTTAATACTAAAACCAGGAGTTGTCATTTACCACCATTTATGGCAAATATAAGATCTTTGCTTAACTCTTTGTGTGTTAGGTTTTACTCCAAACGTGATTTTTCTTAACATAAGCCCTTATCAGTGGTTAATACTAATACAGAAAATATGTAGTAAGAGTTAAGGAGTATGCAATCCATGATTTGATACCTAACCAAGTGTAAACATTTAAGAATGTTATTCTGGCACAGGCCCTTTTCAAAGTATTGTAGAAGGCAGACACTTCAGTTTGCTTTGTAGGAAAACACAGCTGTTTTTAATTAAAAAAACCCAGTCAAATTCTGGTAAGAGTGCTGTATTTTTTGGAGATTTTATCTTTTAACTGTATCGGTTAAAGGCTGACCAAGTCGTTTAATGGCTGAACAAGTCATTTAACGTTGCTCCTGTAAAGTCTTACCTGCCCCTAAAAATGGCCAGGAGAGTAAGTAGAGTAATTTTTTAAATGTTTCTCATATTTTATATTCCATGCCACATCCAAAGGAAAGTGTGACAACTGTCAGCAGTGAATAAAACTAGCCCACAGAACCAAATACTGTACAACTCTTTATATATGTGCAGTTCTACATATGTTACATGTCATCATCACATATTATTCATACAGTGTGATACTACAGCCAGCTATTGTAGAACATCAGAATAAAACCGCAATGAGCTAGACTCCTAGTGCTGTATGCATTTTTGACTATCATGCAGCCTAAAGAAATGTAGCCTTCCTTGAAGTAAATGAAAACCAACCAACTCAAACCGGCAATGATTCTAGTATTTAATTTTAGCAAAAATACACTTTTATTTTATCTTTATTTTTCTTATTAAGTGGCGTCAAGGTGGTTTCCAATGCAGCAAAATGTTTAAAAGGCCAAGCATATGTTATAACATGGGCTCCAAATGGATACCTTAAGTGTACCTTCCCACATGTAACAGCTACTTCAAAAGCTGCGTTTCTATGTGGAAAAACTGTGCATGCCACCGTGTGAAATACGGCATGAACATTTGCTTGGCTGCAAGTCAAAGCAAGCAGAAATGTCTGCAACCGTTTGTCTACTTGCTGCCTTATACTTCGCACAAAATGATGCACACTGTAGGTGTCCCCTGCCCCCCCTACAGTGAAATTACCTATAGGTAGGGAAATACTGTGTGTGAAGTAGCCCTCATTGATGGTCACTGACATGCAGGAAGTTTTGTGAAAGTCCTTATTTGTTGGTTATATAGTCCACTTGATCCCTCATATAGATAGATCATGAGGTTACCTGGATAGCACTTTGCCAGTGCTGGTATATCCTTTTCTCATTTTCATCTCTTAGTAAGGGGTGCCAGATGTAAATGAAGGGAAGGTTACATGTACTGGAAATAGGATGGAAAACATTTCAGTTGGGATTAGGGGCAACGTACAGCCAGGTTATCCCTCACTAGAGAAACATAACAGTTCTACATGAATACACTGGACAGTATAGTGAAAGAGTGTGGGGGTTCCTTCTCTCCTCCAAGGCTATAGATTTAGTTTGCAGGATTATGAACCACTTTTTTTAAAGCATCCCAGGAGGATGTTGTGTGTGGTGTGATATTTTTGTTAATTTAGGTGAGAGAGACATCCCTCCCCTTAGTGTTAAATTCTAGTAGTCATTTTGGAAGCACAGACCTCTTTAAGGTTTCTAGTGCTCTGGTAAAACAGATAAAGAAACAAAATCCTTCCAGTGAAACCTATGACATTTTATCTGGAGAGAGGATTTTAGTATATGTCTATTTTTATTGGAAACTACTAAGGAGCATGGAGGCCTAATCCAACAGCATGATAAATTCAAATTTAGATTGGGGTATCTCTCATTTCCAGAAATAGTTTTTATGCATATGCACTCAAACGTAGCATCTTAGAAGTTATTTTTACACACACACCCTTTGACGTTAAAGATAAGACTTTTATGGCTGCACAGAGGGTTCAAGCAACCAGTTCCATTGTAGATGAGGAGGCCTAGTTGGTTTTTGAAAAATCATAGCCCTAAACTTTATAGTAGGAAACGAATGTCTTTTTTCAGCAGGTTTTTTTCTCATGTTTTTATTATTATTATTGCAAGCTGTGAGTTAACTTCATTTGTACACAACCATTTAATGAATATTTTTTTAAACTGTTACGAAGGAAAATAAAGGCTGTGTTGGAAAAAAAAATACCCACCACTGAACTATGTCTGTATTTTATTGCTTGTTGTGTGTGTGAGAGAGTGAGAGTGAGAGTGAGAGTGAGAGTGAGAGAGAGTGAAAACATTAGACCAGGAGTCCTCAACCTTGTAAAGTCAGGGCCCGGATTGTACTCCCTCAGACAGTTGAGGTGGCTGAACTGGTGGTCCCCCAGCCATTTACGGCTGCCATAAATGAGCCAGCGGCTGTCATAAATGAGTCCATGGCCAAATCTGGCAGTGGTGGCTGTGGGGGCTGGAGTGAGGGTGTGGGCCAGATAATTTAGCACCATGGGCCAGATCTGGCACACAGACCGTAGGTTGCCAACACCTGCATTAGACAGAAAAAATTCTTAACAAATTCTTCCTGATAGACAAAATTAGGGTGTATCTTTGTTTCATTACAGTATTTCTAAAAGCATACAGACATATAGAAACTTGTACAGGGTTACAAACAAGGTAAACTAGGTAACTGACTAGGAAACTCCCTGACCACCAGTTTCAGTTTGAATGACAACCATGGGCGTAAATCAGTGATGGTGAACCTTTTAGAAACCGAGTGCCCAAATTGCAACCAAAAATCCACTCATGTATCCCAAAATGCTAACATAGCAACATGGGAGGGAGGAAGTGTTCCCATTTAGCTGCTAGGCAGAGGGGCGGGGTGAATGCTGTGCTGGGGGAAGGGAGGAAGCACTCCTATTGGGTTGCTGGGCAGAGGGGCAGGGTGAACTCTGTGCTGGGATGACTCCATGGGTGCCCACAGAGAGGGCTCTGAATGCCATCTCTGGCAGGTATGCCATAGGTTCTTAGTTACTTAGTATAGTAAGGTAACATATTAGAAATGAGTATTCTGTACATCTTTAGGTGAAAAAAAGTCCCATCTGGTATCAAAAAGATATCTACAATAGTGCCGAAGAATTGAAATGCTTCAGAAGAGACACTTATTTGTATCATGAGTTGTCATCTGCTTCACAGAAGACATGGAAAGGGGGGGCAAACAAAGAGAAGGGCCTTTGATAACTTATACTACTTCAGGTAGCTTAGGGTGGGCAAAGCTAATCATTCAAGCATTCTGTTCTCAAAGACTTCAAAGGATAACACAACTACACACATATATACACACATATATATATATATCTTAAAACCTGAAATTAATGTGGCTGTGGGCATCTATGTCACAAACCCCATATAGTGGACTCTTCTTTTTTGGCCTAGGTTTTAAAGATGTGTCTATTTTCTCCTGAGCCTGGCTGCTTTCTTTGCAGGAGACTTCCAATCGGTGAAATACCTGCACTGTCGCCCTGGGGACAACAACATATCTACTGTTGTCCTACTACTTTTGGAAGGGGCAAAAATAATAATAATGGGGCTGATCACCAATGGCCACCGAAAGGTGGAAAGCAGCAGGAAACAAAGAGGGCCCAAAGTGAGATGGATTGGTTCCAAAGGGAAGCCACAGAATGTGGCTTGAGGGCAGTTGAGGACAGGATGTTTTGGGGATCTTTCGTTCATAGGGACACTATTAAGTTTGAAACAACTTGATGACATGTGACAACATCGATGGCCACTGCAGATTCAAGGTGCAAATCCTACGAGCGTTTCTCTTGGAAATAAGCGATGCTGGTTTGGGTGGAACTTATTTCTGAGAGTTGAAGGTGGGAGGGAGGTTACCTAAATTAGAGTTTCCATTTAATTAATCATTAATAATATCAACAATCAGGTTTGGCTTGGGAGGAAACCAGAAATGGTTGCTGAACTAGGCCAATTTTATTACAATTCAAAAAGAGAAAGTACAGCAATGGTCCCCTTGCTAAATTGAAAGAAAGGACTCCAAGATACAATTACAGCATTCATTTATAGACAGTTTACACAAAGGAAAATATTCATTTTTACTTTATTGGTCAAAAGGCAATTTAGCTAAGGAATTGTACAGTGAAATTGGTTAATTATCTAAAAGTTCACACTATTGACAGGAATTCTGAGTATTCAGAGCACCCTAAAACTGGCAAATGTTATAGAAAGCAGTTTTCTAGCAACTCATCCACTACAGTGTATTTTAAGATGGATTAATTATCACTGTCACTACTTAACACCTCTAATAGATAAACAATCCTGGTCTCTGTCCCTTTTGATAGGCGTCCTTCCCAGGAGTAAATGGGGATACCTTTGTTTTCTCTAGTTTGAGCCTGACACAAAGAAATGCCTAATGGGTGCTTGAATTACTAGAATAGTTTATATAGCCATTAAATTAAAGTACTTTATGTATTTTTAAAAATGGTTTCAGCACACAAAAGTGCTTTTCTGAGTTGAAAGGATTTTTGCTGGAGGAACTCCGCTCAGGGTGAGGCTTCTTTCATGTCCCCAAGATCTTTTCCACCGAAATGGTCCCTATTGCTCTTGCAATGTCTTCCTTTCCACCTGCTAGGTTGGCATGAGCTGGGACAGAGACAGGCATTCATTCTGTCATGCAGGACTCGGGTCTTGAACTGCTGACTTGCCAACCTTCCAGTTTGTAAGGTGAGCTTCTTAACCACTGAGCCACCATAGTCCTTGTCTATAAGTATGTGCATAGTACAGTAATTGTTTGGTGCTTGTACGAATTTTAGTGTTCAGCTTAGACTTGAGTTGAGGGGAGAGCATCTTTTTGCTCCCAAACCCAACATAAATTCTTGCAGCATTTTGAAAGGCCAAGCACACTTTAATTTGGCACTGACAGCTTATGCCAGGGGTGCCCAACCTACAACAGGTGGGCCAGATCCGGTCCTGATGTCAATTCATCCCGCCCACGAAACCTTCATCGCTCCCGGAAGCGGAAGTAAAAACATGCACAGACAGGTGCATTTTACTTCCACTTCCAGGAGCGACGAGGGCTTCATGGGCCAGATGAATTGGTGCTGGGGCCAGATCCGGCCCACGGGCTGTAGTGACCAGCCCCCTGAACCATGTGACAGGCCCATGGCCCGAAAAGTAGCCGTCTGCAAAAGGCCCCCAGGGCGGCGTTTGCAGCTGAATCGAGCTCATAAACCTGCTTCCATCTTCTGGGAGCACCCGCGGACCAAACCCGGCTGGGTTCGGTTGGATGGACTCTGGCTCCCCTTCAGAGACACGCCGTTGCACGCTCTGGAAGAGCGCAATGTGGAAACGGAGAAGAAGAGGCTTTTCTGGGCGCCTGCCCTGCTCAACATGGCGCCCAAATGAACCTCTGGGTAGAAGAGGCCATGAAGCCCTGTATTTCTGCTCTCCGCAACTGGGCCTCCAAACTACATCTCCCGGCATGCCAAGCGAGAAGGGACAACATGGCATCCTTCCATTCGTCCAGCAGCGGGGGCCCCGCCTTCCGTTCTTCCGACAGCCGCTTTCACGTTATAATTGCCGGTCTGCGCTGCTGCAGTATTATCCTCCGTGACAGTAAAACACCCCCCACTGTTCTTCGGTGAGGTTGTGCGTGACTGAGGAATACCCGACGACCGACCGAAATGCTTTACGGCGAACGTGCGGGGCTTGTTGGGACTTGTAGTGCTTCTGCCTCTTCTCTCAGTAAGATTTTTAGCTCCCACACTTCCTACGCGGCCGAAAACCGTCACTGGAGCAAAAATAAATGGCGAACCGCTCCTGTCATTGGGGGTTGTAGTCCCGAACGCTCTCCCCTCCTGTTTACATCCGCGTTGCCTTTTATCCCATCGGACTACAAGCCCCAGAGAGCTGTGCGGCGCCAGGAAAGCGGGAAGAAATCCTGACAACATGGCGGCTTGGGTTCCCCTGCCGGGAGTTGTAGTCTTCCTCCTTCCGACGGCCCGCTCATGACGAGCGGTCAGGGTGAAATTAAAACTACAGTCCCCGGCAGGCCGCTGGCCTAGCTTGAGGGGAAGGAGGAGGAGAGGAGGAGAAGAAGAAAGCGACAACATGGCGGCTGCATCCATTCCCAACAAGTGAGAGCTGCAGAGAAGTGAAGCCCAAGGAGCAGGGCCAGCTTCGCGTGGGTCAGGCGCTGGTCCCCCGGCCCCAGCCCCGGCGCCTTGGCCCCGGGCCTGGCAGCGGCCCCACCCCGCGCCCTTCCTTCCTCCACAGCCATGGGGGTGCAAGGCTTCCAGGAGTTCGTGGAGAAGCGCTGCCCGGGGGCCGTGGTGCCCGTAGACCTGTTGAAGCTGGCCCGGGCCGTCGGGGGCCGCGGGGCCCCTGCCTACTGCGCCACCTTCCACCCGTCCGCTGGCTACTCCCACCCAGGTGGGATAGCAGGCCCAGCAGGGCTGGCGTCGATGGTCGGGGCCAGCCCGGCCGCTGCTTACCCCCACTCTCCGCATGCCCCGGGGCTGGCACCCCCTTGCCCAGCTCGGCTCCTGGTGGATGCTGACTCCGCTTTGCAGCGCCTGTACGGCGGCTACCAGACAGACTGGGTCTGCGGGGGCCAGTGGAATGCCATGGTGGGCTACCTGGCGGCCCTTTCGCAGGCCTGCCTTTACCAAGGCGGGCTGGAGTTAGCGGTCATCTTCAACGGAGGGCTCGGGAAAGAGAGGCTGCCCGAGTGGGGCAGGAAGGCCCAGGCAGAGAGACAGACCTCTCAGCTCATTGCTGGGCATGTGAGCAACAAAGGTACCCCGCCACCCCGGGCCTGGTTTCTTCCTCCTGCCTGCTTGGGCCACTGCATCCGCCTGGCCATGATTCGATTCCGCGTCAAGGTAAGGTCCATATGGCCATCCTACATGCATCCCACTACATCTTGTAGAGTTTGGCTTTTGTCCCATCGCTATGTTCATTCATTTCATTTCATTTATTAAATTTGTATACCGCCCTACTCGGTACAACCGACTCAGGGCGGTTTACAGAGACCATACATACAGGACAATCAAATATATATATATATATATATATATATATATATATATATATATATATATATATATATATATATATATATATATATATATATATATATATATATAAAACACATAGTCAAGGTAATACAACATAATAATATAAATACAACAATACAATACAGCAGTGTAATAAAAACCACACTGCAAAATCAAAAGTTACAAAATACAGTGTAATGAACAAAACCACACTGCACCATGAGAATACAAAATATGGTTTCACTTGTCATCTCTCTTCCCTAGTTCCATGTACAGTAGTTACATTTGGTGTGACTTTTCCTGTTGTATCTTTCCAGGTGTAGCCTTTCATAGCATCACCAGTCTCAGAATTATTCGGTCCTTCCTGACTATTAATCCTGATATCTTTGCTTACACTTAAGGCATCCTCCTTGCTTATTTTGTTGCTCTTTACTTCTGCTTAACTTGTATTTCACCTTACATGCCTATAATTTTTAAGTCACTTATGTTACAGATTGCTGGCTGGATAGCTCAGTGAGTTAGTTATCTGGCTGCAGAGCCAGAGGCTGGAACTTCAATTTGCCGCTGTGCATCCCAGAAGAGGCAGCCTGTGTAGGTTATGGGCAAGCTGCACAGGCGCATGGCTTCCCCAGAAGAAGAGAATGGTGAACCATGTCTGATAACTCTCCATCTGGAAAATCCTGGAAAAGGGTTGCCATAAGTCAGAACTAACTTAAAGGTGTATGATTATTATATTACTGATTAAAAATGATAGGTACATAAGGGCAAAAGATGCTTCTCTCACTGTGCCCTGAAGCTGCCCTCCCTCTTCTGACTTCACAGCCTATATTTGTGAACAGGTTACTAGCTCTTGAAAATGTGCACTACACACCAACTGGAAACAATAATCCCCCCTCCCCCCAATTGTTTAGGTGGAAATATCTGTTACCACAAGCTAGCTTACCAGATTTTCCTAACAGGCTTTTAGTTTACATGGTCTGTTGGCTTCCATATATATTAAACAACTGATCTCATTAATCTCAATCAACAGCTTAAAAAATAAACGTACAGTAATACCTCGGATTACGTTTGCATCAGATAACGCTAAAACTGCATAACATTAAGTAATTTGGAAAAAAGTTGCATCGCATAACGTTAATGGGATGCATCCAATAACGTTAGCTAAAGCCTGTGCCAGTTACAATGTATCTCTGGCGTTTTAACATCCGATGTATCCCATAGGATTTTAATGTTATCCGATGCATGCATCGGATAACATTAAAAATCGGATAACACTAAGACTTGTGGAACCAAGTTTTAGCGTTATCTGAGGTTTTACTGTACACAAACCTTTGCCTATGCCTGGCAGGCCTTCACAATGCAAACATTTGTACAATAAGAAATAACTCTCTGAAAAACTAATAGAACTGTTTGGGTCATTTTAAAGCAAAATTTGGATAACTAGCTTTGATAGTCTTCTGGGTAAGAGAAGCTGGCTTTTCATATATAAAAATTACACAATTATTAGAAACCAGACTAGCTCTCACAGCAGTGTTTGAAGTCAGTCTTCTCCAAAAATTTCACTGATGGCTTGCCATAATGGAGTTCAATTTGCTAGAATGCATAATGTTGGGGAAGGCTTGTTGTGATGATACTCCTTTGCTGCCAGTTTATAGCAATGCATTGAAATCCTGCTGCTTCCTGCAAAAGGAGTATTAGTTATCCATTCCAGGTAAATGATAAGATTAAGAATTAACCAGCTGAGGTATTGCAAGGAAGAATAAGGCAGCCGCAATATGCCACTCTTTTCTCTCGCTATCTCTTTAGTGTGCTGTGTAACAGAATACACTTGAGTGAGAGAGGGAAGGAAATTGATGGATCACCCAGTGACTTGAGTGTAAATATAGTTGAAATAATGGATTTTCCACCCTTTAGAATCTTGACATGGTGTGACAGAGGTACTTTATTATAATCTGTTCCCAGAAATTCCATTTTAATATTTCTCTCTGGTCTTGTTTTCTGTGTGATAGATAGCACTTAACGTCTTGTGGTTTCAGTATAATAACAGAAAGTGGAGGAACATCCACTGGCCAAATTTGAGATTTGTGCATTTTCACTAATACTGAGCTGGTGCGTAATGCAGAAGACAATATTTTGTTAGAATTCTGATCATTCCAGTTTCTATTTCTTTCTTACTTGTTTTCACAGGCACCTCTGGATGGAAAGTAAGTAAAGTCAAGGCCAAAGTCCCTTTGTGACAACTCTCTTGATTTCTAGGACATTGTTATTAGCCTTTCAAAGCATTAATCTATAGGTTTTTCATATTTAAATGAAACAACTTGAGAATACTGGTGCTCCAAAATTGTTGCAATGTGTCATGGTGTCCTGGAGCTAGGTCATTAAGAAATTGCATAAGCTTCATCCTTAATATGTCACAGATTCAAAATTAAGCCATGGCCTTTGGTGCTGAAGGAAACAAGTTCTCTATGTCCTGTGCATCACCTGTCTCAGTATGTTTGGTTGCAGATGGAAAATGCTCGATTTCAGCTGATTTTCTCCATATAGGTGCATATAACTTCCTGAGACCAAAGGTAGATTAGCAAGCAAAGGTGTTGGAGATAGATAAAGTTGAATAAGCAGTGGAAACAGCTGATTTAAAAAATATGCGTTTCAAATAATAGCCTTACTTTAAGGCTACAGTATTATTTGACAATGCCTTCCCATGCTTATTTGATAAAGCAGCCAAGGAATGTTCTGCTGCATCAAGCCAAAAGTCTATCAAGTCCAACATTCTCTTCTCACAATTACCTGTCAACCAATTGCTTGTTAGAAGTCCACATCCAGACACAAATTCAATGTGATTTTCTTGCTTGTGGTTCCAAGCAATTAATATGCAATGGCATATTGCCTCTGATACAGGAAGCAGCAGAAAGAGACCATATGACAATTGGTAGCCCTGACTTCGTTGAATTGTCTAGTCTTTAAAAGCCATGACTTTGATTGCTATTGATACACCTTTTGTTAATAAATTCCACAGCTTAACTCTCTGCTGTGTGATGAAGTACTTGACTGTCTCATATCTCCCACAGATCACATTCAGTGTGTGGTTTAAAGTGCAAGTGTTATGAGAGAAGTTTGAAAGACCCTTCCTGCTTTCTCATTGTGTGTAATTTTATACACTTTTTTCACGTTTCCCTTTACTTGGCTTTTCTCTAATCTGACCAGATCCCAAATGTTTTAATTGTTTTCTCATGGAGTTGCTGCAGCTCTTTATTTTTCTGTTTCCCAGGGTGTGTTTTCCTCCCACCCCAATTGTGATGAACAGAATGGTACATAGCATTCCATGCATGGTTGTATCATAGATATCTATATGGTTATTTAGGCGATGGAGCTACACCACTTACCCATGCAAGGGAGTTAAAAAGAACGTAGAGTTGGAAGGTGCAATGAAATGGTTGGCCATTACTGGCTCAGAGAATACTAAAGGGGAATGTTCCATCTTTGCCATGCCTCTCCCAGTGGACTGTTACAGTGTTTTTCCTGTTGCTCAACAACTAGCTAAGAAGAAGGGCCAGAATGGGAAGCACCCATTTAAAAATGTCAGGAGAACCAAGTGGGGAGGAAAGGAGTTATAGAAACTAAAGTGAGCCTACAACCCAAAAAACAGGATGATAGCCATGCCTGATATGTGAGTATAGAATGGATACTTCCCATACCAAAGATTTGCTAGGTCCCCATAAGTGGACTTAGAAATGTAGTTGGTCCAGATTGAGATAAAACCCTGAGTCTTTGAAACCCGGAAGAAGCATGTGGGAGATGCTTCAGAAAAGGAAGATTGGCATATAGGGAGTTCAGCCCTAGGGAACTGTTGGAGGTAGAAGAGTGTGAGAAGCCATGGACAGCCATCTTATGAAGGAAGAAGGCATCACCTGGATGGAGCTGGAAGGAGTTCTAAGGAAACGTGAGGGGGAAGCATTAAGAGTGCCTCTTTTACAGTGTCCACATGCTGGTTAGGCACTGTTATCAAGCTATCTAATGCATCTCCATTATCTTGGTCGGTCACTCTAGCTCTGATCTTAGTGTGTATGTAAAGTTGGATTTATGTATTTATTTTTGTCACAGTGCATCACTTAACATATTGGCCAGTCTTCTAGTTTTTTGTGTAAAGTTTGCACTACTTGCCACGGCTAATTACTCCTCATTGATGAGCTGCTGGGGTATGTCTCAGTCACATGTCTGGACATGTATTCACCTATGTAATTAAAGTTTGCCTAGCACTATCTTAATTATCTGCAGCAAATTACTCAAATCTTACATGAATGCTAGTAGGACTCAGCTCACTAGATGTCATTTCCAAATTTATTACCTGTTTCCCTAGGATGGAGAGAGCCTTTTGAAGCTCTTTGTGATTTGTGTTTATTCTAGCCATCCTAAATAATTTGGTAACATTGGCAAATTGGGCCAGTAAATTAATATTTATTGCAAAGATCTCAATAAACGAATAAAAAAGCACTGATATCAGGATGGAGCTGTAGGAAATCGCAGTACAGTAATACCCCGAATAACGATTGCATTGGATAACGCTAGAATCGGATAATGATGCAAGTTTTTTGGAAAAAACTTGCATTGGATAACAATTCTGAATAATGATTCTTAGCGTTATCCGAGGCAATGGTCTGCGGGTGTGGGGTGGTTTGGGTAGAACTACCCAATCCACCCCCCACCCGCAGTGGTCTCTGTGATTGCAGTAGGGTCAGGGAAAGGCATACGCCTTTCCCCCGACCCTACTGCAGTTGCAGAGACTGCTTGTGTCTCTTTCCCTCCCTGTATTTAAACTATAGGGAAGGGGAAAGAGAGAGACGTGATTGGTTCTCTCTTCCCTCCCTGCATGTAGTTTAAATACAGGGAGGGAAAGAGTGAGAGACGATCGCAATCGTGTCTCACTCTTTCCCTCCCTGTATTTAAACTACAGGGAGGGAGGGAGGAGAGAGACATGATTGGTTCTCTCTCTCTCTTCCCTCCCTGCATTTGAATTACAGGGAGGGAGGGAAGAGAAAGAGACCCAATCACGTCTCTCTCTTCCCCCCTCCCTGTAGTTTAAATACAGGGAGGGAAAGAGACAAGCAGTCTCTGTGACTGCAGTAGGGTTGGGGGAAAGGCGGGTGCCTTTCCCCGACCCTACTGCAGTCGCAGAGATCGCTGCGGGTGGGGGTGGCTTTAAAGGCAGGAAGGAAAAGAAAGAGACCCGATTGCGTCTCCCTGCCTGCCTTTAAAGCGGTTTGTCCCTGAAGTCAGGGCTTTTTTTTTTAGCGTTGTTCGATGCATGCATTGGACAACGCTAAAAATCGGATAATGTCATGACTTGTGGAACCAAGTCATAACGTTATCCGGGGTATTACTGTATTTACCTTACTTCCATTTAAGTAGACTATTTATTCAGCTATTTTTTCTGATTATTAACTCATTTTGAAACTGACTGAAGAACAACCCTGATTTTGCTTCATTTGAATAACTTAGTCCATTGTTTCCCAGTCTTTGGCTTTTGGACTTCAATTCCCAGAAACCTAAGCCAGTTCCCCAAAGCACTGATCAGCGAATGTACTGACTTAGGCTTCTGGGAATTGAAGTCCACCAGTTTTCAATGGAACATTGTTTGGGAAATGCTGAACGTTCTCTGTTAATCCCACCTCGCATGCAACCCCCCTTATAGCTATTTTGTTTCCAATATTATATATTGGGCAGGACTGATTTTAGGACTGAGGCAATTAAATTGGGCAGCTTAAAGTAGGACTTAGCAGTGGTAACTTTCATTCATGTCCTTTGGTTGGAGGATTGAAATATGTGTGTTGCATGGTTTGTCCTAGACTCAGTAAACTACTCTGCTAGCTACAGGTACAGTGGAAGAAGGAATGTGTTGAAGGAATATTCCTCTCTTGATTCAGTTTGCTTCTGTTGAGATAATTGAAAGTGGAGACATATCTCCTTTGCTTCAGGTAGCAAAACTTCTTCAGTTAGCCCTATTGCAGAGACAATAGGGGACTTTAAATCCAGTAATTAAAAATAATAAGTAGGTGGATACAGTGTTTTACAAAGAAAAAAAAACCAACGATAGATAAGCAGCATAGTGAATACTCAGGAGAAATGGGAGATTGAAGATTTCTCTACTAAGCATACTTCTGCTTACTGCTCACTGAGATGCTGTATTGAGTAAAATGTGGCCCACGTTCCTCTATATAAGATTCAGTTCTTGAAAAGGTCTCAACTCAAGATTTGTTTTCATGCAATATTTGGTTCCATTGAATAGAAGGACTTCCTGCATTTTTATGTCTGTGTTGATCTTAAATCCTTGATAATTTGCTGTTACTTCCTTTCCTAGAATGTGGTTATAAAAGATATATTTTCATTCAGAGGCAAAGTAGTTTAGTTGCTGGTATCCAAAGCAGTATTTCCATATCAGTATAAACCCTCTCTGTTCTCTTCTCATGTACAGTAAGGAGAAACTACAGAAATTTTCTTGGCTAGGAGGGAATGAAATATTTTCTGCCAGTTCCAGTCTTGGTTACTGCATTTATAAGACTGATTTTTGTGCAGATAATGATAATTTAGTGAAACATTGGTAACTGTTGCTTTGTTTCATGGATCTTTAGGAATTAAAAGCACTGGATGAGTTACTTGTATCTTTCAAAACAATCATCTGGTCTGTGTATGCATGCACACACTATTATTATTATTATTATTATTATTATTATTATTATTATTATTATTATTAATAATAATAATAATAATTCAATTTATATACTGTGGGAAAATCCTCATTTTGGACAAATTGTAAAGATTTGATAAAAGAAACAGTGCCTTTTCTCATTTTCACAGTTGTCTCAAGGAATTTTATTTGACTGGAGAGTTTCTCATAAAAACAACCTAACTAAATGAGAACAAGGAGTTTAGCATATAGTATTCATATTGTTATGTTCACTTGGGAGTGTAGATCCTTTACTGGGAGAAGAGATGATTTTCAAATGCTATTGTTTGCCTAATGAGATTATTTGGCTCTTGTTTCACAGGTAGCACTTTTGGGTTTTGGACATTTGTATATTTGGTCTAAAGTCCAAATCTGGTAGGATGTAGCTCACTGCTTCTGTGAACTGCCTTTGGTGGATAAAGTCAAGAATCCATGCAGATTTCAGCCAACTTACTCAAATGGCTCTCTTTGCCTTGCTTCAGACATGGGGCATCAAGATGACTTTGTCTTACATCTAGACATATACATTATAGATAGCATTAGATCTCTGAATATTGGAACTTTTTTTAGCTCATGACTAAAAATCATTAGTAGACGTAAATCCATGTCCTTGGGTAGTTCCTAAAAATAAAATCTTATCTAAAAAAAATATTTCCAGGAGGATATCTTTTTTCATTCTGTTGAAACTTAACGTGTTAAGAAGTGGGATAAATCCCTGAAACCTTATGTCACATAAAATTTGCTACTTTTTTAAGGTGACACAAAACTCTTTGCTGCCTAGGTCAAGTGAGCAGTCATCATCATACTTATTGACATGTTGTGCTTCCCTGGCTGTGACCTCTTGAACTGTGGTGAGGATGTTCATTTCACACTTTTTAGAGATGGCTTTTATGCTTTAGGGGAGAGATGGACAAACTTTGGCTTCCCCAAACATTTCACGCTACAACTTCTGCCAGTCCAACTGTCATAATCATTTACCAAACTTTGTGGGAGCTGTATTATGCCAAAACATCCAGAGAATCATAAGTCCCTACCCCCTGCCTTTAAGAGGTAAGGGCAGGGGTAGTAAGATATTGTACAAAGAGTTTAACCTGCTTCACCATTTGTGAGGCCCACTAATGGTGAAAATAGAGTGTATTTATGCTAGAAAAAGGGTCTTATTTCTCCATTCAAGGCACAAAGGTGCAATAATTTCACCGCTTATGGTGAAATAAAGCCTTTATGATTACCACAAAAGGACTGGTTTCCTTTAATGATAAATATTTTTGGATAGTAAGATTGTTTTGAATTACGTGATGTCAGATGAGCCATAATGGGGCCTTTATGTTGTGTTTATATATAGTAATGTTTTCCCTGCTTTGCTATGAATCATTTTTTAAAAAATTCAGCAATTTGCCTTGTTTCCTCTCTGATTTCTTAGACTCTTTGTTTGTTAATGATAGCCTTCCAGAGTCCATTCTGTACATGTGGCAAATATATGAGATGAAATCCACACTTTAGGATTTCTTTAAAAAACAAAAAAAATAGCACCCTAAACTTTACACAGATGTTGTAAGGAGTACATCTTCATGTACTATGGGGTGGTGGTATGTAAGTGTGATTGCTTTGCTTCATGTCACAGCAAGCCAGAGTATCATGGCCATGGTTGGTTAAGCAGTTAGGGTGAGTGAGCTGTCTTCCATGGTTGGCTTGTTGTGCTTCAAGAGTGCAAGCAGTTTCCCTTCTCTGGCTTCTTTCTCTCCCAACAAACCAAAAACCACACCAGATCTGATACTGTTTTCAGAACGTTGATTTGCCATGTCATGTAAATGCACCCCGTATTGACCCTCTCTATAGGAGCTTTCCTCTTAGCCTTGCTGGAGGAGTGGAAGAAAGATGTAGACCACAACATTTGTTCTAGCTCTTGAGAGATTTGTGGGGCATATCACTAAATTCTGACTGAGCATTATGTGCTCGCTGGTCTGCTGAACTGAACACAAACTGATTAATTTGAGAGGCTAGATGGCAACATAAGACTGACATGACATGCTTAACGCGGTTTCTAGATGTTTCGTTTTAAGGGCATTTTTAGATACTCCCATGGACACACCTTTCATCCACTGATAGATAGTGAACATGCGTGAATAATGGGTTAGTCTGAAGCAAGTTTTCTGCTGGCGTTTCTTAACATCAATCGTGAGTCCAAGTCAAAAGTTTTATTGAGGGTCTTTGTGTTCAGCCTTATTCTTGTTACTTCCTTTCAGGTGTTCCAGAGCCTGGAAGATCATCATCAGGAAGTTGTATCCTTCTTTCGGGAGAATGGTTTCCACGGGCTGATTGCCCATGACTCAGAGTACGCTCTGTGCAACATACCTTCATATTACAGTTCCCATGCCCTCAAGCTGAGCTGGAACGGCAAGAACCTCACCACCAACCAGTTCCTCATGCAAGAAGTGGCCAAGCAGCTAGGCCTCAAGCTGAGCAGCTTCCCCATCTTTGCTGCCTTGCTAGGTAAGTGGGGTTGTGCTTGGGTGTGCATACACAAACATGTACAAAATGGGGGTGGGGCAGCATCACTTACTCCAGTTCTCTTGTCGTGCAGTAGTAAAGAGCAAGCAATAAGAGAAAGGTAGAGAAATAGTGTGAATGTGGCCTACTACCCAGTCTAGTCAGATGATCCTGCTATGGTGATAAAGTAAACCGTACTGCCAGTGACTCCACCAATTGTCAGGCGGCAGTTAACTAGCCGGACAACCCTGAGGACTAACAGCCTTCGGTGCTAAAGTCCACAGGGAAGAATGATCGTCCCCACCTGGATTAAATCCCACTTGAATCTATCTTTATGGAGGGCAGAAGCTTTATCCATCCTGGCCTGGGGCTGAGGAGGACTTTGTGGGCCAAAAGGGCTCAGGCCAGAGGTGACTAGCAGAACTGGATCAGTGGTACTATGGGTGTCACACAGTGATGCAGAAGGCAGATGAAAGGCCACTGCATTATATTCTCAAGACAGTCTTCATGCCTGATCACCATGATGATTGCATGGATTCGGATTCGGCTATGGCAAAAGAAGAATTGCCTACTAATGTAGCTTTCAACATCTTGAATTTGGAATGAGATTTTTTTAAAATAAAATTTTTATTTTAAGAAAAAAGAAAAACACTCAACATACAGTAATAACCAAAACCAATTACAATACTATAAACAACAACAAAATTAAAACTAAACCAGCTGAGTAGGCTGGACGCAGTGGTGGCAAGTGCATTTGTACAGGCCTGTCCACTTCCAGGGTCATTGCCGCGGGCTGGGTGGAATGGTGTTGGGTCTGAGTCTGGCCCGTGGGCCGTAGGTTGCAAAACCTTGACATATATAGTAGGGAAAGGTTAGGAGGTCACATGAAACTGGCTTTATTTTCAGTGTTTCCCAACCTTTAGTTTTTGGACTTCAATTCTCAGATGTCTAAGTCAATTCCTCAAAGCACTAATCAGCCGATGTACAGTTGTACCGCGCTTAAAGAGCATAATGTGTTCCATGGGATTGTTCTTTAAGCGAGTTTGCTCTTTAAGCGAAACACCATTGTAAGTGACCAATTGTGACTTCTGGTGTGTGTGTGTGTGTGTGGGGGGGGGGATATTGCGAACCCTGATTTATTTGTTAAGCGAGTTTTTGTTTGGTTTTATTTGTTAAGCGAAGCAAACATTCAGAGAAAATTCTGCTCTTTACGCGAGTTACTCTTTAAGCGAAGTGCTCTTTATGCGAGGTTTTACTGTACTGATTTAGGCTTCTGGAAATTGAAGTCCCTTTGTGGGTCCTATGCCCCACATTGGGAACCACTGCTTTATGTTGTGTCAGAGTAAAGCTCCTCCTCCTCTCCCCCCCCCCCCCGGCTACAACAGAGATCATTTAGCTGAGACTCTCTGGAAGTCGTCGTCCTAAAAAGTAACTTTTCTAGGCTGAATCAGAACATGATTGAGTCAGACCATCCAGCCTAGCAATGCCTGCTCTCTGATCATCTGAAGATCTGCAAGGTGAGAGAATTTTAACTGGGAGCTTCTGTTGGTACTCAGTTCCACCCAGAATGGCATCTTCTTCTTCAGTTGCCCTGTAGAAACTTATTCAATGTCAGTCCTAGAAAGAGGTTTGAATCCCATTGTTTTTGGTTGGCAACTGTTCTAATATCATGACTTTCTTTGCTCTCAGGGAATCACATCCTTCCGGACGAAGATCTGGCTGCCTTCCACTGGAGCCTGCTCGGACCAGACCACCCTCTGGCTTCGCTTAAGGTAGTGATCATACCCTCTTGTCCTGAAAGGGCTATGGAGGGATTTATTTATTTATTTATTTATTTATTTATTTTTCATACTTGTATACTGCCCTCCTCGCCAGGGCGACCCAGGGTGGTTTACAACATCACACACACATAATAATAATAATAATAATAATAATAATTAATAATAATAATAATAATAATAATAATAATAATTAATAATAATAATAATAATAATAATAATAATAATAATAATAATAATACAATCCAAACTCACCATCCCAGAGCTTCAAAATCCCAAGTATAAAAATTTAAATTTTCAAGATTTTAAAATTAGTCAATTCCCATCTTAATTAAAAGATAACTAAGCCCCAGAGATAAAAGATTTAAAAGATTAAAAGACCAGGGGAGAGAGGGAGCTCAAACTAACCAGCGAACTGCGGTCATGGTAACGCCAGGACCTCATACCTGTCCTGCCAGCCATGTTTTTAAGTTCTTTCTAAAAGACAGCAAGTCCATCTGTAGATGTAGCTCAGTTGGTAGGAGGTTCCATAGGGCCGGATTACTATTTAGGAAAGGAACTGGTTTGAGTAGTGTCTTGGGGAAATGAGACTGTTATGGATTGGGATGCAAGCCAGTACAGTAATACCTCGGATAACTTTTACCTCAGATAACGCTAAAATCGCATAACGTTAAGTAATCTGGGGAAGAGAATTGGATCGAATAACGTTAAGGTCCTATGGGATGGATTGGATAACAACTGCTAAAGCCTGTGCGGTTACAATGTATATGGAGCTTTAACGTTATCCGATCCATCCCATAGGATTTTAACATGCATCGGATAACACTAAAAATCGGATAACACCAAGACTTGTGGAACCAAGTCTTAGTGTTATCCAAGGTATTACTGTATTCCCAAGTTTTGGGGGATAGTATTCTAATGTGAAGTGTCTTTCTGGAGGGTAAAGAGAAGTGTTAGTCCTGGGTTCTTCAGCCAGTTCTCTGCAAGGAGTGGGTCCTTGTGATTATAGGACTGATGGTGAGTACAGCAGCATTAGGACATGAGCCTCTTTTCTCAAGTATAGACAGAGGCATGAGGAATTTGGTTTGGATTTAGGAAGCATGGGTTAAGGAGCATGCTTTGGAATTGGAAAGACTTTGAAGTTTGGCTAAGTCTAGGAAATGAGTGTCTTTTTCTAGAATGTGGGAATTTTGAGAGGGACACTCCCGCTAGGGCTTTGGATGCCTGGTGGACTTCTAATAGAAGTGTGCAGGTGAAGCAGAGGAATGGACAGTGATTCACCTGTAAGGGGATGGGGAGACATTTGATCCTCCAGATGTCGCTGGATTGCACTCACATGCCATGGACTCTGCTGAGTGGAGCCAGAAGGAGTCATGTCCCACCAGTATCAATTCCCTACAGTTGTTGTAGACTTACATTTTAACTATCAAGACCTGCATGCTATGGATGGACCCCTGTCCCTGTCAGGACACCTCATGGTTGTGGTGTCTGGAGGCCTGAGGCCCCATTTCTCCCCTGAGAATTAAGTGTTGCATTATGTCCCTCTCGTTCACCTTATTACAAATCCAAGGCAAACAGAAATGTGCAGAGGAGATTTGTTTCTGTGGCAGCAAGCTTTCTTGTGATGATGAGGGCTATGGCTCCTTCCCTCTTTACAAATAGCTCCCTGTTAATCCATTGGTGCTGACTGACAGCATAGGGGATGGATCTCACTGCATTTTGTATCTCTCTCTCATGGTTATGTCTTACGTTATGCTGGCTTCAGGTGCGTGCCCACCAACTGGTCCTGCCACCCTGCGATGTGGTTATCAAGGCTGTCTCTGAGTATGTGAGCGCCATCAAGCCCCCCTTTAACCTGGACATGATAGGGAGAGATGTCTTCAAGCACTCCCAGGTAAGATGAAGCCTTTGCTGTGTGAGTTTAAGCACTCACCTATCCTGTGAGGCAGTGTTATTTATGATGGTACCAGGTCCATCCATGTGATAACTTAGGGCAGTGTTTCCCAACCTTTGGTTTTTTGACTTCAATTCCCAGAAGTCTAAGTCAATTCCCCAAAGCACTGATCAGCCGATGTACTGACTTAGGCTTCTGGGAATTGAAGCCCCCCCCCCCCCGGTGGGGTGTAGGCCCAACGTTGGGGGAACCACTGCCATAGGGAAAGTCATAGGTCACAAAGGAAAGTACAGAGGGGTCGGTAGAAATAGTAATGACTGCACATAGCCAATTGAATTTAGGTCTTCCATTTCTGGATTTCCAAGATCTGAAAAGGTTGACTAGCTTCTAGCTTCTAATTCATTGTAGCCTCTGGCTTTTACCCTATAATAGTGATGGCAAACCTTTTGGAGACCAACCTTTTGGAGTAGGGATTCCCAACCTGCGGCCCCCAGGCCAGATGTGACCCACGGCACCATTTCATGTTGGGGGCCCTCTACCACACCAGGAAGTGCCATGTGGTGGAGGTAGGGCAAAATGGCTATCTGGCCCCCAAAGTTGTCTGAGGGAGCATGACTCGGCCCCGGCTTTAAAAGGTTGAGAACTCCTGTTTTAGAGGGTCCAAACAGAGGAGCGGGGCGAACTCTGTGCAGGGGGGAGGGAGGAAGCGGTCCCATTGGGCTGCTGGGCAGAGGGGCGAGGTGAACTCTGTGCTGCAGAGAGGGAGGAAGTGCTCCGCTCCCATTGGGCTGCTGGGCATTAGGTCAGGGTGAACTCTGTGCTGGGGTGACGGCACATGTGCCAACAGAGAGGGCTCTGAGTGCCCCCTCTGGCACATGTGCCATAGGTTTGCCACCACTGCCCTGTATTAACTGAAAGTCTCATCAGATTATGAGTCTCTTGCCTGTTAGGTGGCTGAGTTGGCCATTCAACCATCTGCTCACAGTTGGAGTTCCTCACTGAATGCCATTCCTCTGGTTTTCTAGACACGTTGTGCGTCACCATTTCCCCCTTGTTCTTTTCCAGTCCAGGGCCGAAGATAAAATTGAACGTTTCAAGAAGGCTGTAGAATATTACTCAGTGGCCACGAAGGCACCTCCTCCTACAGCGGCGGGCCAGTCCCCGTATGTTCGTGAGTATCCAGGCGGCGCTGGTCAACTTCACCTCTCTCTCAACCGTGTTTTCTCCCGCTGTCCAAGAAGGTGAGGCCTTGCCTGATACCCTACAGCGCCCTCTGTTGGGAAGAGGTCAGGTCTGAACTTGTGCGCTAGAGTTGCCACCTTCCGATCCAGAGAAGGGCTTTGATACCTTCTAGTAGCTCTGGAAAAGGTGTTTGGTGGCTACTCTAGTGCCTGAAGCTCTATATCATGGCCTGTTATAGATGCAGGAGCACCTTTCCAGGCTGGATGCTGTGGGTTTTTTTAAAAAAAAGGCTATTCCTACATTCTGCCCTCATAGTATATTGTTTTTAACCACCCATCTTCACGTTCCACAGAGGTGTGCTTCAAAGGAACATAGCAGAAGTGTGTGTTCAGAATCTCATGGTCATGGCTGGCCTCTAACAAGTAACATTCAGCATGCATTCTTGATGAAGAACATTAGTGATTTGCAGGGTCAGGCAGCTCCTCCTGATGCTGCCTCTTTTGCACTAAGATCAGCAATTGAAAGAATTAGGTGGTTCAAAATTGACCAGTGACAGACTCTTATCTCCTCCTCCTGCTAATCTTGGGCAGGGAAACCAACCAACCAACCAACGTGTTTTGATTGTTCCCTAAAGTTCCTTATTCTTGGACTGGAGTGGCTTACCAGAACCAGAACATGGAAACTTCCCTTTCTCTGGCTATACCTTTTTCTGATCCCTGGTGCCTAGGAAGCAACTTCTCTGTACTGTGTTGGAAACATACTTAAAAAAAAAACCAGTCCTCTCGCTCTGATTGTTCCAATGTTTGGGACTGGAACAGAGATTTCCCCCCCCCCCTTTCCTTCCTTCTTCCAGCACTGTCTTCTAGGAGGCTGGATCAGATCTTGGGAAACTGTTGTCCCAAGTCATGCTTCACAGAACTCCAAAGTTCCCAAGATGTTCCTCTGGTTCTTTGGGTGGGGTGGGGTCTGGGGGGTTTTTTGGATAAAGGGGGGTATTTATGAGAAATGAGCCAACCTTCCTGGTCAGTCATGGTTCGTGTGAGACACCTCATAGTTGCTTTTGAGAGTTAAAGGATACAGTGCATCTTAACTTATCCTCCAGATCCTGCTGCATTGTGCTGGGGTTTCACTGCAGAGCACCTTTAGTATTTATTTATATGCTTAGTTTCTGTGCCACTTACGGTATTAAAAATAATGTGTCAAGTGCTTTACAAAGAAGTCTTTAAACAGACTGAGTAGGAGTCACTTAAAATAGCAGCTGAAATGTTAAATAGCAAAACATAACAGTCAAGGAACATTTGGACAATTTGGAAAGGCAACATTAGTTCTTTTACAGGTGGCTAAAGTGTAGTACAGTAGAAACTCGCATAATGAAAAAACTCTGTTTCACGGAGCTCTTCACTATGCGGATTTTTTCGTTATGCAAAGCACTATTGGTGGTACCCCGCATAACCAGTGTGTGTGTGTGTGTGTGGTTCGTTAACCAGAGTTCCCATTGAGTGGGTATGCCCTGGCTACCAAAAACCCTGCATAAAGAAACGGGTTTTTTCATTATGTGGGGTATCACCCTTGCATAACAAACGCTTTGTTATGTGAATTTTTCGTTATGCGAGGTACCACTGTATTTTTAGGGCCTGGTATTCCAAAATAAGTTACCGCTCGAAAAGCTCACTAATGTGAGGGATTGGCCAACAGTCCAAAAATCTGAAAAGCCAGGAGAGATGATTTTGCTTCAGACCTCAAAGCCAGGAAACACTTCCATGCATGCACATGCACACACACACTTCTTAGTTTAACCAGCTTGCACTCTGGCAGAGATGCCCTTGCTCGGCTCTGTAATGATCCTGGGAAGAGGGTGCTGAAGTAGAAGTTACCTGTGCATAATGAAATAACAATTCTGTTTTTCAGTCCAGGCTTATGGGACCAACCACTTTGGAGGGTCAGCTCCTGTGAATCGCAACCCAGTAATGTCACTTCCTTCAGGGAAGGCCATGGTAAGTGTCCAGACCTGCCTTTGGCAGGTGTTGAATTTGCCTTGCTATTTCCCCATCACTGTATTCATGGCAGGTGTGTGGTGACAGTATCCCCTCAATATCTTCAGGGGAGAGCCAAGGGACTGTTGTTTGCTATAAATCCAGCAACAACAAGGAGTTCTTCTGTAGGTTCTCCAGGAGGTGTTAAAACTCTGGATTGTATTCGCTTCAGGCAGCTAGGATCCATTGGGTGGGGATGGTATTTTTAAATGTTCCCCACTTTTCCTGTAACAAGCTGCCCCCGTGATGGCAAACCTTGGCACTCCAGATGTTCTTGAGTGCCAGGGTTTGCCATCACAGGGGTAGCCCATTAGAAGGAGGCTTGCAGCAAACTTCTCACTCACTGATGACATATATCAGCAGAAAAATGCATTGATGGATGTGCTGTGTTCTGTTTAATCTGCAGTCTGTGTAGAGTAGTACAAGCTAGTTGGAGATCACCTTGCCTCATTCTGCATAGTGTAAGGCAGGAGTGCCCAAACTTTTTGGGCCACGGGCTGGTCACGTGGCTGAGCATGCCGGTCATGTGGCTCCTCCCACCGAAAGCGGAAGAAAAATGTGCATGTGCAGAATGCACCCACACATGTGCAGAAATTGCCATAAATAACAACAGCCACTGGACATTCATGGCAGCATTAGGCACATGCACGGGCACATTCCGTGCATGCGCATTTTGCTTCCGGGAACGGTGCAGGTGGCACAGATCGGATTAATTGGCACCGTGGACCAGATCCAGCCTGCAGGCCAAAGTTTGGGCACCCCTGGTGTGAGGTAAAGGTCGCCCTTGCTTGAAAGCAAATAATATCTGACTCTAGGGTGTGGTGTTCATCTCCATTTTATAGCCAAAGAGCCAGTGCTATCTGCGTTTGCAGACGTTTCTGTGATCATGTTGCAGGCATGACTAGATGCTGGAACACTGTTACCTTTCCCACCCAAGTGGTACCTATTTATCTACTTGCAATTTCTTGCTTTCAAACTGCTAGGTTGGCAGGAGCTGGGACAAAGATGGGAGCTCACTGTTGTGCAGCATTTGGGTCTCGAATTGCTGACCTGGTGACCTTCCAGTTATCTAGTTCAGCATTTTAACCACTAAGCATGTTTTGTTGTTCAGTCGCACAGTCGATTCCGACCCTCTGCGACCCCATGGACCACTGCCTGCCAGGCACTCCTGTTCTCCACCATCCCCCTCAACTCGCTGAGCTCTGTGCCCATTGTCTCCACAATACCATCTAGCCATCTCATTTTTGGCCGCCCCCTTTTTCTTTTGTCCTCCACCTTTCCCAGCATCAAGGCCTTCTCAAGCGAATCCTCTCTTCTCATTTGATGTCCAAAGTACCTTAGCTTCATCTTTACAATTTGACTTTCTAAGGAGCATTCTGGGTTGATTTCTTCTAAGATTGACCCATTTGTTCTCCTTGCTGTCCAGGGGACTCTCAAAACTCTCCTCCAACACCACATCTCAAAGGCATCTATTCTTCTGCGCTCAGCTTTCCTAATGGTCCAGCTCTCGCAACCATACATTGCCACAGGGAATACCATTGCTTTGACAATACGAATTTTTGTTTTCAATATGTTGTCTCTACTTTTCACTATGCTCCCCAGGTTTCTCATTGCTTGCCTCCCAAGAATCAGTCGCCTTTTTATTTCATGGCTGCAATCCCCATCTGCAGTGAGTTTTGATCCCAAGAAAGTAAAATCTGTCACTGCTTCTACTTCTTCCCCATCTATTTTCCAGTGACTGATGGGGCCTGTTGCCATGATCTTTGTTTCTTTATATTGAGTCTCAAGCCAGCTTTTTCACTTTCTTCTTTCAACCTAATCAGGAGCTTCTTTAGGTCCTCCTCACTTTCTGCCATTAGGGTGGTATCATCTGCATATCTCAAATTGTTGATGTTCCTCCCCGCAATTTTGATCCCAAATTGTGATTCCTCCATCCCTGCATTGCGCATTATGTGCTCTGTGTATAAGTTGAATAACCAGGGTGACAGAATGCAGCCTTGTCTTACTCCTTTTCCTATTCCAAACCACTCTGTATGTAGTAACCTGTAACTCTGCATGTAGTAACCTGTTAATCAGTTAAGGAAAGCCAAAGTCTGTATCTGTAGTGGGGATGATAGTGGGGATGATAAATTGTGCAAACGGTAAGTCTGCACTGGTAGATCACTGACCCATAGGAAGCCTTTTGAGAATTTAATTCTGCTTGGATAGAGATGCAAAAAGCTCTTTTATATTTCTATATCTTTTTGAGATTATGGTATAGAATGGGGTGGCCAACCTTTTTATGCCACGCACCTAACCACACTCTTGCTTGGCCAGCTGAGCAGACCATGCCGCCCAAAAGAGGAAGCAGACTCATTTACTGCTGTGATGATAATACACCCACTTCCACATTTATGACAGCCGCGAGTGTGTTTATGCATGCGTGGGCATGTTTTACTGCTGACATAAATGTGTCCGCTTCCATTTCTGGGGTTGGCAGGCTACATGAAATGGTGCTGTAGTTTGGGAACCCCTGTTGTAGAATCTGACTGCAGGAGTGAAAAGACCTGACCTCTAGCAAGAGAGGATTCAGTGCTGTGAACTTATTTTTCTATATATACAAAAGCATTTTCACATTGCCATATACTGAATTTGACTGCTGTATGTTCTGACTGGCTACACCTGTCCAAGGTCTTAGGCAAAGGGCTTTCTGCTCTCTGATTCTATTTTTAACTGGGGGGGGGGTGTTTGCCAGGGAATGACCCTGGGGCCTTCTACATGCAAAGCAAATGTTCTGTTACCGTGCTACAGTCCCCTCCTCACTCTAGACGGTGGTCCATCAAACCCTTTTGATGCTTCTCTCTGCTTCCATCTCTAGTTTGCACCCCCGATGGGGCCAAAGATGCAGTATCCTCCCCCTGCCCCCCACAGTGGCATTGCCCCTTCCGCATCGTTTCTTCCTGGCCCTGGGTCCAGTTTTCTCTTCCCTCCGCATGGCCTGGCGGAGGCAGCTGCTCCTTTTCACGAAAACCCTGCCTCGAGGGGTGGACACTACAACAACTGGCCGGCCTCTTACGAGAACTACGCTGCCAAATTTCCCAACCACCACCTCAGTTCCAAGCCTTCTCCGTCGTCTGGGCCTGGCTCTTCCCCCTCCTCCTCTTCGGATGGAGAAGAACACAATGGCACCAACACCAAGTGAGTTGGTCCAGCGAGGGTGCTCAGATGGGCCAGGTGATATCCGGGAGGGCAGTGGCCAAGGAATAGCCAAGTCTCACAGGGGCTGTCCTCCACCCTGAGGAAGGGGAGAAGCCAAATAGATTGGAAAGGGAAGAGTCAGGATTCCTGGGTTCTTATCACATCTTTGAAACAGAGAGGTAGGTTAGCAGAGGCAGAAGGAGTGGCAGCCAGATTGAGCGATGTGGCATCTACTGCTCATCGATCCTCTGACCTCACATTATTTGCAAGAAATGTTATATGTGTGTGTGTGTATTACATTTTCTTCAAAACTAGAAGTGACTGGATATTCACTATAAAGGAACTACAGAATGAATTCACCAAAAGGTGGCTTCAATATGGCCATTTCACGTCAAACCTAGACAGAAGAAGAATAGGTTTTAGGGGGAGAAATCACAGAAGGAATGCCCTTTCAATATAGCAAGGTGGTATGCCATATTTTTGAGGAAAACCACTATTGCTGGAGGCTTCCAGAAAAGTTAGTCTCACTCTTGTGAACTAGTCGTTGTCGTCCCCCTTTTTTTAAACTGGAAGTCAGGTGATTTGAGTGTTGTCCTGGGCTTAGTAGAAACTGTAGTGGGTGGGAGGTGTGGCAAGCAGCCCACGTCCAATTCCCTGCTTGACAGCTTGTCCTGAGACTTAGCCTGTGCCTTGCCTTTCATTGCTGTAGCCATGTGTCTGAAACGGTGCCTCCTCGCAAGTCTGGCTGGGAGGACCCAGCGGGTGACAAAATGATGAACCAAGGATGGGGTCAGACACCAGGCAGTACCAGCAACCCCGAGAGGAACCTGACTGGCTCTGCTGAGACTCATATCCCCTCCTTGCTCTCCATGGCGACGCGCAACCACATGGACATCACCACCCCACCCCTGCCACCGGTTGCTCCCGAGGTGCTTCGCGTGGCTGAGCACAGGCATCGCCGGGGACTGATGTACCCTTTCATCTTCCATGTCCTTACCAAGGTGAGAGCGGGATGTGGACCCTCCTTAACTGGTTCCTGGGGAGAACTGACGGGGCATGGAAAATGACAAGAGGGTAGCAAAACCAAGAATTCAGGATGCTCGTTTTTGAACCCTTCATTGCAGGGTGAAATTAAGATCCCCATCTGCATTGAAGATGAATGCAATACAGAACTGCCGCCCGCTGCTGTCCTTTTCCGGGCTGCCCGCCAGTATGTCTACGGCGTCCTCTTCAGCATGGCTGAAACCCAACGGCGGATGGAGCGCCTGGCTGTGCGTAAGCGCATCCCTGTGGAAGGTAAGCGATTTCTTAAGTCTCGAGCAAGTACTCGCTTATTCCTGCCAGTCCTGTTGCTCTCCAGGGTGGAGGAGCACACTTCTTAGAGGTCGCCAGGGCAGTCACTTGAATTTGGTTTGGCAGTAGTGGCTATGGATCAGTCATTCACTTTTCTTTTCTGGACTGCAATTCCCAGAATTCTCAAGAATTCATTAGGTAGAAACCTGGGAGTTTTGGGCCACATGCCTACATTTTGCTTGCCTGTGTCCTGTACAAAAAAGGAATCTGCCATTGGTGTTTCCTGAGAGTCATAGTTGTTCTGGAGGCGACCTTTCTAGAGCCTAAAGCAGTGGTGATGTTCTTTTTAGAGACTGAGTGCCCAAACTCACTTTCACCACAGACTCAACAGGCTGCCGTCTGCGCTGCACCCGCACGCCGCATGTGAGCCACCCGCCTTACCCCAGACAGGAGAGGGAGCAAGCGCTCCCATTGGGCTGTGGGCAGAGGGGTGGGGCGAACTCTGTGCTGGGGCGGTGGTGCACTGTGCCCACAGAGAGGGCTCTTGAGTGCACCCTCTGGTACACGTGCCATAGTTTCTCCAACACTGGCCTAAAAGGTCAGACTGCTGCGCTCTCAGGAAGCAGTGTGACAGCTTCCATTTTTTATCATCAGTGACAGGAATCAGGGCTTGAGCCAGCATTGGATCGTGAGAGTTAAGGCCTGCTACAGAGAAACAAAACATCGCTTTATGTAGGTATGGGTCTTTGGGCAGGGATTGCTGGAGTTTAGTTATGAACTTACCTACTGCCTGTAATTAGACTGACTGAGAGGGACTTTTCTGGGGTGGGTGACTAACTGTCTATCCATCCAGCATTATCCAACCATTTCTTCCTGCCTTTGCATTCAAAGAGAGCTGGCCTCTCTTTGCCGGGTGTTTGTTGCTGTTGATCTGGTTGGTTGCCAACTTCCATGCAGTAAAGAAAGAGGCACGCACATGTTTGTAATTCCAAGTAACTGTAAGTAGACTTTTAAAAATTCTCTTACAAATATCTTATAGGGAACAATTCAGACTTTGAGTGCCAGTTAAATTGAAAGGGGTGGTCTCGGGGAGACTTGTAGCTTTTTTTCCTCTGAGTGTCTCTGCACTTTTACTGCACAGTTGAGGGGCTGCGGTGGCATTATTATACTGCACAATTAAATATAATTTTACCAGAAAGTCAAAACTCTGTAACAAGAACTCCTGATATTATGTCTGTTCATAACTGCGGCTTTTTTATTTCCCATGTCAGGTTCATGTCTGATTGAGTAAGCCAAGTATTGAACTTTTAAAATTAATTAAACAGTGATTCTTCATGAGTACTGTCATAATGCTAGCTGCCATGTAACTTCACAATTATATATAGAGGAACCTCATGTATTACTTCCTCTGCTGTTTTTAGCTATCCCAGGAAAATATTTGAGCTTAAATTGCCAGGCTCCGCCCACTTTCCTTTTATTTATATCCCCTAAGCAAAGCAATTCATGTTGCCCCTGTAAGGACTTTGTTTTGATCTACAGGGCTCTGTGATTGTGCCCTGTGGTTGTAGGACACCACCTCTCCAAACCAGGGCAAGCCTCCCCCCCCCCCTGAAATATGCAGCCATCCATGCACTGTTTAAGTCTTTGGAGGGGTAAATGAATGTAGGAATGGAATAGAGAATGTGTTTAAATGGCAGGTCACATATCCAGATGTTTCTGGAAATATACCTTTTTTGGAATGGAACTTAGGGATTATGGCATGGATTGATTGTCTTACTGTTTTATTGTTTTATTTGTAGGCTACTTTTCTTCCCATGATGTACTCAAAGAAGCTTACAGTATTTAAAAGAGAACAAATTAAAAATACAATATATAAATAAACTTGCCTAGTAGTTAAAATGTGTTAAATAGTTTAAATGGGGGTAAGGTAAAAGTCGCCCTTGCTCGAAAGGCAGTCATAACTGACTCTAGGGTTCAGTGCTCATCTCTGTTTATAGCCAAAGAACCAGCGCTGTCTGCATCTGCAGACGTTTCCGTGGACGGGGGTGAGGGTGGGTTAAAACCTTAGAAACTTTAAAAACAAAATAAAACTTTAAAACGGGCAATAAAATTTGCTTTAAAACCCCCCAGCATCTAACAACTCATTTATAAGTCTTTAAAGACTGGCTGATAAGATTGGTCTTCACCTGTTTATAGAAGGATACAAGGAAAGAGGGGGCCAGTTTAACCTCCTGAGGGAGGGCATTCCACAGTTTAGGAAACCCTCTCCTGTGTTTGCCATCAAAAGTACCTCTCATGTCAAATGAGACTGAGAGGAAGGGCCTGTTCTGAAGATCTTAAGTGTCACATAGGAAGATACGGTCCTTCAGATAGAACTAAACACTTCCCACTTCCATAATTCTGCCAGAAACCTCTGGGCTCAATTATGGGATTTGATAAAGGTAAAAGTCACCTTGCTTGAAAGCCAGTCATATCTGACTGTAGGGTTTGGTGCTCATTTCCATCTGCATTTGCAGACGTTTCCATGCACATGTGGCAGACATAACTAGATACCAAAGTGCATGGAACACTATTTACCTTCCCACTGAAGTGGTACCTATTTATCCACTTGCAATTTTTTGCTTTCAAACTGCTAGGTTGGCAGGAGCTGGGACAAAGATGGAAGCTCATTCTGTCGTGCCACACTTTGGTCTCGAATTGCTGACCTGCCGACCCTCCAGTCGTCAAGTTCAGTGCCTTAACAACTAAGCCACCGCATTCTCAATTATGGGATTAGAATCCCCCTAAGGAAAGTAGAACAGAGGCCTCTATGTCCATGCTATTCCCACACCACTGCAGCTTCCATTGGCACTCACATTCTCATGCTCCTTTAGGAGTTGCAGGGAATCTCACGATGGCCACAGTCCAGAGTGGTGTTTATCCTATCATTCAAAAGTAGAAGCAGTGCAGGAATGGCATCGAGGTTGAGGAAGACTCTACCTCCTTGGGTTGTGGACCTTCATTCCTACATTCATTCTAGTGATCCTGGTTAGCGAGGTGTCTCTGAGAAGCCTGTAAAAGCAGTTGTTCTTTTGCACTGCGACTTACTCTCTTGCACCTGGTCTTTAGCTGTGTGATGGTTCTGAAAATGACAGCCTGTTTAATTGTAATGATCAATGATCTATTCCTCCTTGCTGGATTTGCCTCATCCCTCTTTAAAACTATCTGAGCCATTGGTCATCACCATACAGTATTATTTTATTTTTATTTTATTTATTTAGATTTGTATCCCGCTCTCCTCAGTTTCAACTGACTCAGAACGGCTCACAGTCCCCTAATATCACTATTAAAGTGCAAACAAAAATACAATAGTATACAATATAACGAAACAGTAAAGTACAGTAAATATATAGTAGGTCAGTACACATTACACATCAATACATATTACAGTACTATCAAAATACCATGGCCTGTAGTGCAACAAAGCAATAAGGTTCAATAAATATCATACAGTAGAACAATACACATCGTAGTAGAAAACATTATAATGCAAAAACGTCCACCTGCGGCTATAGTCCAATTCCTCTTCCCAGCCAAAGGACATTGGTCAAGAGTCACAGATTTTGTCAGGTGCTGCCTCCTGTACCTGGTGTCCCTTCCTCCTGCCTGGAGAATGCCCAGCTGTGTCTCCACTCCCTGGGCCACTGGGCAAGAGAAGAAGTCCATTGGGAGGGGTGGCAGCAGGTCTCATAGCCACAAGCCCCTACCACAGCTATATCTCCTCCCCCGGCCAGACCGGTTGAGAGAAGGAGTTTGTTAAGTTGGGATGGCCAGGAGGGCGCGAGGCATAGCGTCAGCGTCTTCGAGCCTCCCATAGCCACGGGAGACTCCTTGCCGGTGGCGGGGTCGGGAGGGCGCAAGGCATGTCAGCCGCAGCGTCTTCGAGCAAAGAATGCAGTATATCAGAAGTGTTTCTCAGATGAGTCTTTCTTGATCTCTGTAGCCCCTTAATTCTAGTTCTATCACAGGAGAAAAGTTTATTGGTTTTCCCACACCAGGCATCCTTTTATAATAATTTTATAAGTTTCATTTCTGTACTTGGCAGTGATTGCCCTTTTTTTTAGGTGTAAGGAGCAGAATACATTTTAAAACAACCTTTTATCTGAATAGCCCTTGCTTGAGTGATCCCTGTTCCAGTTTTAACAAATTCATGTACAGTAAAACCTCATATAACACTAAAACCTGGTTCCACAAGTCTTCGTGTTATATGATTTTTAGTGTTATCTGATCCTCTATGGGATCCATAGAGATACATTGTAACCACACAGGCTTTCGCGGTTGTTATCTGAAGCATCCCATAGGATCTTAATGTTATCTGATGCAATTCTTCCCCCCAGATTCCTTGATGTTATGCGATTTTAGTGTTATTCGATACTAATGTTATATGAGGTATTACTGTACATCGAAATGTGAATGTGGGAAAGTGATGTATCTTTATTGTCCCATGCCCCCCCCCCTGTTCTCCCCCCACCCCCCGCGCAGCTCTTCCTGTTATCGTCAAGGAGTGGTCAGCCTACAAAGGCAAGTCACCCCAGACTCCAGAGCTGGTCTCGGCTCTGGCCTTCCGAGAATGGACCTGCCCCAACCTCAAAAAGCTCTGGCTGGGCAAAGCTGTGGAAGACAAGAACCGGCGCATGAGAGCTTTCCTGGCCTGCATGAAATCGGATACGCCGGGCATGCTCAACCCTGCCAATGTCCCCACACATCTGTTGCTGATGTGTTGCGTGCTACGGTGAGTAGAGGGGAGGGAATGCAAAAGTGTGCCAGCGCCTTTGACACCTCCAGGGGTAGGTCAGGCAGAGTGTGGTTGTGGTTGAGTTGGCCTTTCCTTAAGATCCTTGCAGGTGGAGGAAGAGGCTTGTAAGTGAACCTGAAGGGCAAGACCAGTCCTTTCTGAAGACTGGAGGGGCCTGTGGGAAGTTTGCTTTCTTTAATGCCATTATGTTTGTGCACTGGCTGGTTTCCCCCTTCCAAGCTGCTTGCTGGTTGTGTAACTTGAATTAGGGTTGTTGGTTGTTCTGAGGTATGGATGGGTGTCTTTTTCTGCTTCTACTACACATGGTGGAAATATTCTGATTGCCCACAAAGGGGTGAGAACAGGATGCGTCTTTTCTAAGTCAAGAGATTGAGGGTGTAAAGCTCTACTTGTGGCTGGAGGTCTACCAGAGCCCTGGTGGTGCAGTGGTTAAATTGCTGTACTGCAGCCAGAAGGGTGTGAGTTCAATCCTGATGGGGATCAAGGTGGAATCAGCCTTCCAAGGTTGGTAGAATGAAGACCCAGCATGTTGGGGGAAAATGCTAATTAACTTGTGAACTGCCCAGAGAGTGCACTAATCGCTATGGGGCAGGTATAGAAGTGTAATTACTACAGCTATTAACTAAAAAAGCATGTTCATGTGTATTCATCTTATTTCCAAGAAAACATGAGCTTTAGATCGCAACTGAAAATGCTCTAAATTCCAATTAAATATATAAAATCTTAAAATTTTAATCACCACCTAGGTTTAGCAGAAGAAGAGGACTGAAAGTGTCCTTCTGGATGTCTATTCGCCCTTAGCATGTGATAGATTTTTGTCTGACATAGTCTATCGCTTTGTTCCATCCCTCCCTCTCCCCTCCCACCTGAAAGATACATGATGCAGTGGCCTGGGGGTCGGATTCTGCACAGACATGAGTTGGATGCTTTCCTGGCCCAGGCTGTATCTGCTCAACTGTATGAGCCAGATCAGCTTCAAGAACTGAAGGTAAGGTTGGTGGTTGGATTTGATCCCTACAGTGTTTGTATTTTTGAGGCATCAGAAAGAGGTGGGAGGATCACGTAAGTTAGTGGTTTGAGAAAGAGGAACACTCCAGTCCTGTCTCCCCTTTCCCCCCCCACACAGAAGAGAATTCCTTCCATTCATAAGCATGGATTGAGACTTTTTCTGTGGACAGATGTTCCTGCCCAACCACTAGCTCTACCCCATTCACTTCTCACTCTGCCTCTTGAGATCACACTGGTTTGGGTGTTCAGCCTTTCCCTTAGAAAAAAGGTCTATTATTTACAGACCTTCTAGTTTTAAGATTTAGAATCTTCTTTACACAACCAGCTGTCGAGACAGTTATGCCAGGGTCTGGGCTATACAACTGCAGACAACAGGTGGGAGCTGACCTAATCAAATAATCATCTTCACAGGCTAGTTCCTTGCACAAAGAGACTTAGCATTTGTTGAGGGGAATTGGGGGTGTGTGTGTTTCTAACTCAGTACTTTTGCTTTCTTGCCAACATATTAGCTCTTATATACTTGGGGGCTTCTTTGTGGAAATGTGTTCTGTTATGGGAGCCTTTGCTGTAGTCTGAAGTGGTACAGCCTAGAAATGGATTTAATACTTTTTATCTTTTGAGAACAAGGCCTAGAAGATTCAGTAATGTGCATGTGACACTAATCTGCATAAATGGTGTTTGTTTGCTCTTTTAAAGCATAGAGTCTCAATATAGAGAATTTATGGAAATAAGCAGAGTAGAATATTAATGTAATATACAGTATAGGGGTTTTATAGGAATGCCAGTATAAGATTCACAGGTTTTTGTGGGGCTCCTTGGAGACTTTTACTTGAATGTTGTCAAAAAAATAAAAATACAGTAATACATCCGATAACATTTACCTCGGATAACGCTAAAATCGCATAACGTTAAGTAATCTGGGGAGGAGAATTGGATCGAATAACGTTAAGGTCCTATGCGGTTACAATGTATCTCTATGGAGCTTTAACGTTATCCGATACATCCCATAGGATTTTAAGATGCATCAGATAACACTAAAAATCGGATAACACCAAGACTTGTGGAACCAAGTCTTAGCGTTATCCGAGGTATTACTGTAAACACTGCTTGGGAAAGTTGTGTATTTTTCCCCTTAAAACTCCCACAATAATTTTGGCAGAAATCTAAAAAAATCCCCGGATACAGTACTTTAAAACTATTGATATAATTAGCACTTTAAAAAAAGAAAGGCATGGGAACTAGAGCCCTGCCATCAGCTTTGCGTAGGAGCTTTACTCTTTAATTACAAGTGGAAGAGATGGGCTACCTTTTGCTGTGTAGCTTGGTCCAACACAATGCAGGTGGAATGATGCTAAGCAATATCGAAAGAAAAGGACTGGTTTTACCCCAAGCACATGGATGTAAAGCTGTTACAAAGAATACATAGAACTCTTCAGGAGATGGGATTTTAAGTCTTTCAAAACAGGGATATTAAGAGCACAGGAAGTTTCATAATTCTCTGTCAGTCCATTGTTTTATTTAGCCCAGTGGTACCCAACGTGCATCCCACGCCCCATGGGGAACTTCAATTCCCAGAAGCCTAAGTCTGATCAATGCATTGAGAAATTGATTTTTTGTTGTTGTTCAGTTGCATAGTCTAGTCTGATCCTGTGCGACCCCCATTGAACCCCTATCTTCCACCATTCTCCTCAACCTGCTCAGCTCTGTGCCCATTTTTTTTAATGTTAAGGTTTTTGTAGATTTTATATTTGTTTTTAGATAGTAAATAGCACAGCAGGGGGTAATATTGCTATGTTTTAAGGGTTTTTTAATTGTTTTATATTGGTTTTAACTTGTGTACACCCCCCAGAGTCCATTGGATAGGGCGTTATTATAAATAAATTAAATCAAATTAAATTATATAAGGGGACCGCTCTCATTTTAATTAGATTTTTAATCAGTGGGGGCTGGGGAGTAGTTTTAGCGTCTTTAAGGGTTTTTAAGGGTTCTTATAGTTTTAAGGTGGGTGTTTTTATGCATTTTATGATGGAAGTGTTGTAGCTGCCCAGAGTCGTTTGCTGATTGGGCGGCAATACAAATGTGATCAGTCAGTCAGTCAGTCAATCAATCAATAAATGTTAACAGACCAGAAAACCCTTAATACCCCAGTGCAACTTCACAGCCAGTGAGCATGAGTGAATGTGTGTTTCCCTTGCTATATATTTGCGCCCTGACTTGAGCCATCTGCCCAGCAGCCACTTTATCACTCTATATGCATCTGCTGTCTCAGCACATTATGGTGTGATCAGGATAATGTGAACAAGAACTTGCTAATAGAAGATGATATCTTTGGTTGGTTTTACTTTCCTGATGCTATGAGCAGCTATGGTTCTGTTGAATTATGAGGTTGGAGCAAGAACCTTAGGTTTCATCCCAAGTGGGCCTAGGTTCGCATCATACATGCTGATGTATGATGTAAGTGCTCCATTTTTGTTGTTGTTCAGTCGCACAGTCGATTCCGACCCTCTGCGACCCCGTGGACCACTGTCTGCCAGGCAGTCCTGTCCTCCACCATCCCCCTCAACTCACTCAGCTCTGTGCCCATTGTGTCTACAATACCATCCAGCCATCTCATTTTAGGCTGCCCCCTTCTTCTTTTGCCCTCCACCTTTCCAAGCATCAAGGCTTTCTCAAGTGAATCTTCTTTTCTCATTTGATGTCCAAAGTACATTGCTTCATCTTTATTATTTGACCTTCTAAGGAGCAGTCAGGTTTGATTTCTTCTAAGATTGACCTATTTGTTCTCCTCACTGTCCAGGGGACTCTCAAAACTCTCCTCCAACACCACATCTCAAAGGCGTCTATTCTTCTGCGCTCAGCTTTCCTAATGGTCCAGCTCTCACAACCATACATTGCCACTGGGAATACCATTGCTTTGACTAGCCAAATCTTTGTTTGTAATTTGATGTCTCTACTTTTCACTATGCTCCCCAGGTTTCTCATCGCTTGCCTCCCAAGAATCAGTCGCCTTTTTATTTCATGGCTGCAATCCCCATCTGCAGTGAGCTTTGATCCAAGGAGAGTAAAATCTGTCACTGCTTCTACTTCTTCCCCATCTATTTTCCAGGGACTGATAAGTCCTGTTGCCATTATATTGGTTTTCTTGATATTGAGTCTCAAGCCAGCTTTTGCACTTTCTTCTTTCAACCTAATCAGGAGCTTCTTTAGGTCCTCCTCACTTCCGCCATTAGGGTGGTATCATCTGCATATCTCAAATTGTTGATGTTTCTCCCCGCAATTTTGATTCCAAATTGTGATTCCTCCATCCCTGCATTTCGCATTATGTGTTCTGTGTATAAGTTGAATAAGCATGGTGACAAAATGCAGCCTTGTCTTACTCCTTTTCCTATTCCAAACCACTCCGTCATTCCATTTTCTGTCCTAACTGTGGCTTCTTGATTCATGTACAGATTTCTCATGAGGTATATAAGGTGTTCCAGTATTCCCATCTCTTTAATTACTTACCACATTTTGTTGTGGTCAATACAGTCAAAAACCTTAGTGTAATCAATGAAACAGGAGTAGACTTGTTTCTGATATTCCTTTGTTTTTTCCATGATCCATCTTATGTTGGCGATGTGGTCTCTAGTCCCCCTGCCTCTTCTGAACCCCGCCTGCACTTCTGGTAATTCTCTCTCAACATACTGTTGCAGTCTATCCTGTATTATCTTGAGAATCACCTTGCTAGCGTGAGGGATGAACAAAGTTGTTCGATAATTTGAACATTCTTTGGCATTACCCTTTTTGGGGAGTGGAACGTATACAGATCTTTTCCAATCCTGTGGCCATTGTTGTGTTTTCCAAATCTGCTGGCATATAGAATGTAGTAATTTAATTCCATCATCTTGTAGGGCTTTGAAAAGTTCAACTTGGATACCATCAACTCCACTGGCTTTGTTGTTTGCAGTGCTTTTTAGGGCCTTTCTGACTTCACTCTCTAGGATGTCTGGCTCATGTTCAATGTTCTCATCATTGTGATTATCAGGGGTGTTGAGGTCCTTTTTGTAGAGTTCCTCTGTGTACTCTTTCCATCTTTTCTTAATCTCTTCTGCATCAGCTAACTCCTTGCCATCTTTGTCCTTTATCATGGTCATTTTTGCTTTAAATGTTCCCTTGAGTTCCCCAATTTTTTTGAAAAGATCTCTAGCCCTACCCCTGATATTGTTTTCCTCTATTTCTTTACACTGTTCGTTCAGGTAGGTTTCCTTATCTCTCGCTTTTCTTTGAAATTCTGTATTCTTCTTCGTGGTCCCTGTGAAGCCACACTAATGGGTTTAGTTCGCGCATGCGCAGTTCAGTTCGGAAATCTTCCATAGCTTTGTAGGAGTCTCAGACTCCGCCCTTCATGCCAATCAGGAGCGAGCCCGCCCCCAATCCCCAGTTCTTTCTTTGCCGCCGCAAGAGTCAGTCGCGTCTTCCGTAGCTCCCTTCGTGCCACCAACGGTTTTTCCCTCCTTTTTTTACTCAGAGCGATTTAGCGATTTTATAGTTCTTGCTGAGTATAGTCTATTCCTCTCTTGATCTGGATGGAGTACACATGCAGAATATGCTAGTGAAGTGTTTATAGAGAATATTGTCAGAGTATGGGGTGGAACTTACTGACCCTCCAGACACTGACCTCCCATTGATATTGAGACCTGGTGTTAATCCCTATCTTATATCCCATTTCAGGCTCGGGCTTTACCACCAACCTCGAGGTCGACCTCTCGATATCAGGTTATGGACTGGAGCCTTTACCGTCCACATTTATATATTTTCTACATGAGGAGTTATCAACCTTTTAAAGCCAGGGGCCAGGTCACGCTCCCTCATACAGCTTCCGGGGCTAGACAGCCATTTTGCCCATCCTCCACCATACGTCGTCCCCTGATATGGCGGAGGGGGTGGGGACCCCCATGAAATGGTGCCGCGGGCTCCGGTCTATGAGCCACAGGTTGAGAATCCCAGTACTATATCGTATTAGTTACGTTTTCCCACAGGTCACTTAACCTTTGTTTAAAAAGACAGGAAGAAAAGAAAAAAGGACCCGACATGTTGGGGTCAGAATGTTAATTGGCTTGTAGTGCGCCCAAACACTGGGCACTGAGGCTATTTATGCCTGTAATTGTTTTGCCCTTTCAATCACTCATGTTAGGGTGTGGAGTAGAACTCTCTCCTACCTCCACTGGGCACTTCCATCACTGACCCATTATTGATGTCATACCTTGGAATACAACCTGTTTCTTCCATTGCAGTTTTCACCATGGGCCTCAGTTTGTGTAGCGGAACCTATTGCATCCCGCTGTCTGATTCACCACGTCATAGAGTCCACCCCTTCTCAACTGTTTGTGGATCGTGAAGACAATGCTTACCCATTTCCATCTCTTTATTGAGTGGAACCTTTTGTGGATCGTGAAGACAATGCTTACCCGTTTCCATCTCTTTATTGAGTGGAACCTTTGGCTATTATTTTTATTGTTCCAGTGTGGCACCATGCTGCCAAGGTCCATAGGACAATACTATAAGCACACTCACTTTTGCTTCACTCTGCCTCTCCATCCACATTTAGTTTGGATTTGTTTTCCTCATCTATTTCACTTGGGGACATTAATGCAGAAATACAGACATTCATACAGTATGCACTTTTATCACACATGATCAGTTCTTTCTGATTCTACATCAACATCCTGCATAGGACACCTGAGGGCATATTTTTCTATGCTAATGACATTAAAGATCTCACTTTCTATGTCACAAAAGAACAATTACAGTACGTACTTCCCTAAATTTCCCTCTATATCAGGGAGCAGACGATTAATAATATAATACCAAGCTATTCCCCTTCTGTGTCAAATCCACATCATAACTCTTCCTGCCTTTCTCAGTCATAATTTCCAGGACCTGAGGCCATGGGGGCTAGTTCTGCATCCCTTACTAAGGATTTTTGTTCATACACTGCTCTAATCCTAAATATTAACTCTTCTATGAAGGGATTATAGGCATCACTATCAGAATCCTCCCTAACTGCACTCAACTGGATCCAACCCTGGTTGATTTTATTCCCACCTTTCTCTACTCAAAATGGCACTGTGCCTAACTATCAGGGACACCTAACCTTCTTTGGTCACGTTGATATCCTGATCCATTTTATGTACATAGCTTATAAGGTTCTAATAATAATAATAGTAATAATAATAATAAGAAGACATACGTGATCCATTAGCACTCAAGTGGTCTTCAAGTTACTAAGGCACTGAATCTATCTAAGTGGATTATGCAAGACACCACTTCCCATTTGTTCTACCAGTTGCTTTACTCATCGGGCACACAGATTTCTATTCATATGTACTTCAGTGTCTAACCCTCTCTTTCATTGATGGTGGCTCGACATGCATATAAATTTGGCCTGGACAAGAACCGCTTGCCCCTGGACATCCATAATTGCAATTTTAGCATAATTCATTGGTATCTTTACACAGACGTCATCTGTATAAAATTAATTTTTAATTTTTGGTGATACTAACCAGGAATACTTTGAACCACTGATTTTCTACATATCCGTGACTTACCTCATGACGGAACATTGCTATAGCAGACTAGATAGATTAATCAAGCTCACAAAGGATACGTCAATGAGGCTAGATAACGGACAGTGGGTGAAGCGATAGGATCGACCTTAAGTTGATTGGTTTGCATATCCAGGATAAAGGAGACATATATATATTATCTACCAGAGCAGAATTATGCCCCGACCTAGCAAACATGTTCCTTCCTAGCGGATGTAATGTCTCAATGTCTTCGTCTTCAATTTATTACCGGGGCAATTCATTTCTCTGTTGTATCGGTATTGTCTATTCTTCCCTATAATCTACACCAGTATGTCCTCTATACGTTGTTAACATGCTACAGGATTACATTCTTCCTCCAACGAATCTTATCACAAGGCACCACGAATACATTTTCACCGTCCTTTCTAGAACATTGACTATGATAACCTTTACTATCTATCTTAACAGTTTGTTATCTAATACGCCATCTACTAAGGTCTACTTATTATATGGATTTATTTATTTGTTGCAACTAGAAAATGGGATAAGGACTCCCCCATCCACTCCATGCATCAACCTGGTATCACATATCTCCAGGTCTGTCCCACTTCAGAGGTACAGATGTCCATATTGACTACTTCCTTGCTAATACAGTTCTTCATTTCTGAATCACAGCTACCTCAGTCAGGCCATAACTGCTCCCAACCATTTCTCATTTTGGTCCGGGTGTAACACACCTACAGAATAATGAACGGTGATCTCCTCTCCCATAGTATGTGCCATGACACTGTTTAACGTATTGTAATTGCCTGTTTCTGCACACATCCTACCTCCCAGGTGGCTTACGTGTCACTCTAATGACTTACTGTATTTTTGATCTAGAAATTATTAGACCTTTTATATTCACTTTTACTCCAAGGGGTAATACTGTGTATTGTATTGCGCGTAGGGGTAATACTGTGTATGGACCCCCCTTTTTTTCTCGAGGGGTCACCATATCCCCTTTCTGTCATTGAAACCAACCAATCTCTGTATCATTTCTTATCCATATACAGTCAAACCTCACATAAAGAGCGACTCGCTTTAAGAGTAACTCGCTTGAAGAGCAGAATTTTCTCTGACTGTTCGCTTCGCTTAACGAATAAAGCCAACCAGAACTCGTTTAACAAATAAATCAGGGTTCACAATCCCCCCCACAATTGGTCACTTACAATGGTGTTTCGCTTACAGAGCAGACTCACTTAAAGAGCAATCCTGTGGAACGCATTATGCTCTTTAAGCGAGGCACAACTGTATCGTGTGTATATATATTATAACGCATGACTTTCGCACATGAGATGATGCACCATCCTGTACATTCTGGATAGCAATTAACCTGTTGTCAGGACATTAGCCAACTGAGGAGATTCTTGGTAATCATTCCCATCAGCTAATATTTTCACTGGATAGTGGGAACTATTATATTATCTTGCTAACTTGCTGACCAATTGGCTCTGAATGTTCAATTTGCTCCTTTTTATTGTCATCTGCATTCACTTTACCTGTGCAAACTCTATCTCTGAGTCAGCCTACTGCCTGTCAAGATTTGTTTGGCACTACCGTGTCCATGCTAGATGAGATGCTAGCTCTTGTGCAGTGTAGGGGTATTAGCTGTGCCGCTGCAGTGACAACCCGCCAGCCTGTTAGTCAGCTTTTTAATCACCCATTAGTGTGGCTTCACAGGGACCACGAAGAAGAAAGGCAAGTTGCTTACCTGTAACTGATGTTCTTCGAGTGGTCACCTGTGAAGCCACACGCTCCCGCCCATCCTCCCCACTATTGTCACTGCCAGCTGTCAGACATTTTTCTGCGGCGGCAACATTTGAACTGGGGATTGGAGGCGGGCTCGCTCCTGATTGGCATGAAGGGCGGAGTCTGAGACTCCTACAAAGCTATGGAAGATTTCCGGACTGAACTGCGCATGCGCGAACTAAACCCATTAGTGTGGCTTCACAGGTGACCACTCGAAGAACATCAGTTACAGGTAAGCAACTTGCCTTTCAAGTGACTGTATTTTTCCTTTCTCCTTGGCATTTTGCATTCCTTCTGTCCTCCATATCCTTGGGTTAACAAGTGCTCCATATCCTTGGGTTAACAAGGGACAGAGGGACAAAGGAAGGGGGACCAGCTTCAGCAAAAGAACAGCTCCTTGAACACAAAATATGTTGCATGCGTTGCAGATTGAAAAACTGGATCCCAGGGGAGTTCAGCTGGCCGCTCTGTTTATGAGCGGTGTGGACACGGCCCTCTTTGCCAATGACGCTTGTGGGCAGCCTGTGCCCTGGGAGCATTGCTGTCCCTGGATCTACTTTGACGGGAAGCTCTTCCAGAGTAAGCTGATCAAAGCCACACGGGAGAAGGCACCTCTTTTAGACCTCTGTGATGGACAGGTAAGTGCCAGCATTCCTGAATGCCAGCAGAGATCTACCAGTTGATTCTGCTGCTGACTTCCTTAGTTGGAGCTGCAGCAGCCATCTTTGACTGGAGCACTGTCCCTCCGCCTTCCTGTGCTCTGCCCAGTCCAGGCTCTCAGTTCTTTTTGTACATACACTGGTCAGAAACAGTCTTTAAGTGTTTTAACATTACAATTTCATTTGAATTTGACCTGTATTTTATGTACAGTAATACCTCGCATAGCGAGCATCTCGCATAGTGAGTAACTTGTTTAACAAGCAGACCTTTCCCCAAAAGGTCTGCTTCGTTGAACGAGCAAAAACTCACTTAACGAGAAGCTTCGCATCTGCGGGGTGTTTTGGAACGTGGCAGGGGACTCACCTGTCCGTGTTCCAAAACGACCAGCTGATGGGCAGCATGTCTGTGGGGTGTTTTGGAACACAGCAGGGGAATCCGCCGACGCGTTGCAAACCATTCCGCAGACGCATGGTGCACGTCAGCGGTGCGCTTGTAAAAGGGAATGGAAAGGTCCCCCCCCCCTTCCCAAACGCCCAGCTGATTACTGAAGTGAAGCACATTTCCCTATGGGAAATGTGTTTTGCTGAACGAGTAACTTGCATAACGAGTAACTGCGTGGAACGCATTTTGCTCATTATGCGAGGTATTGCTGTACATCTATACTTTTAAATTGTGCAACACTCTGTTTCTTCTTCTTCTGTTTCTAGGCCAGATGTGAAGCTGCCAAAATGAAGCCACCATTTGGTGAGTTCATTCTACAGTTCCTTTTGCCTGACCTAGCATGAGAAAGATTAGCCGGCAACACAAGGTTGCTCTTAACAGGGTTCACCCAATTGTGGTTCAAAAATACTGCAATCTTTGAGGATGCTCATTCTGTGTGTACCTCAATGTTCTGATATGAAGAAAGAGAACAAAAAGGAAAGAAAGCAAATTTGCATCTGGTTTTTCATGTGCCATTTTGGAAGTATTCATAATTATTTTATCCTAGTGAATCAAAAATTTAAACTTAAGTTTTTTTAGCTCTTGCTGAGAGGAGTGGGAGAGTTTAAACCGCTTAACTTCATTCGGGTCATAAATGTTAATTTAATGTCAGATAACTATCAGTTGGCTTTATGACCTTTGCCCTTATCTGCCTTGGGTTGAGGGCAGCTGTTCCTCTTGCTTCATCATACTTGACATTAACTTGATCTTGAAGCAACTTGGATCTGGTCTTCTTTGCAAGCATATGTAGGCAACTGATAGAGGGCTTTGACTAGTGTTTCCTGAATCACTCCCAAACTGCAGTTGATTCTCTCTTCTGTTCACTTTGTGATTAGGCGGAGCATGTCTCCAAAGTAGAGAAGATGAGGCAGAGCATCATGGAAGGCATCAACCTGAACCGGCAGGGGCCCCCACCTTTGCTTCCACCCCCACCCTTTGTCTCCTCCATGGGCCCACCCTTTTACCCTATGCCTATCTACCCTCGCACAGTTGGCTCCTTTCAACCACCAGCGCCTGGGAGGACTAGAGGCTTCACAGGTTAGTAAAGAGTTTTCCTCTTACCTCTGCTATGATCTTGTCTCAGATTTTGGGTGTCCTGCTTTTCTGTACATAAAAGTGCATTCTGAGTGGCAGACAACAGAGGAAGAATAACTACAACATTCAAAATAAACACTATAGTACACTGCCAGTGAACTGTTACGATCCAGATTTAACTTGTGGTCAAAATACTGTTCATTAGTTAAGCCAGTGGAAGAAGACATGATACTATCTCACAGCAGCAAATTGCCTCTAATTAGCAAGTCCCCACTTGGATTGTTAGTGGTGCGCCAAGTGAGGAAGCCAAGCAAATACAGTAATACCTTGGATAACGCTAAAATCGCATGACGTTAAGCAATCTGGGGTGGAGAATTGGATCGAGTAACGTTAAGGTCCTATGGGATGGATCGGATAACAACCGCTAAAGCCTGTGCGGTTACAGTGTATCTCTATGGAGCTTTAACGTTATCCGATCCATCCCATAGGATTTTAACATGCATCGGATAACACTAAAAATCGGATAACACCAAGACTTGTGGAACCAAGTCTTAGCGTTATCCAAGGTATTACTGTACTCATTATTTAGTGGCAATTAGGTGCAGTGAGTTACTCAGTGTCCCAGGATTTTGGTGTGTGAGTTATGGGTTAGCCACTTCCATTTCTCTAATGCAAGGGTTCCCAACCTTTTCAAGCCAGGGTCATGCTATCTCAGTCAGCTTTGAGGGCCATTTCCTCCTGCCTGCACCATGGGAGTGACCATTTTGTTTTTTGAATGCCCTTGGAAGAGGGGTGCCACATGAAATAGTGCTGTGGGCCAGATCCAGCCCACAGGTCTTAGGTTGGGAACCCCTGCTCTAATGTTTCAAGTTGTCCCCCACTAACACCACCACCAAAAGGAGGTGTTTAACCACTCTGTTCTTCACCTGAAAAGGCATTGCTTAGTTATCCATACATGAGCTAATTAATGTGGCTATTCGTTTTAATTGCTTTGACTATTGTGATTTTAATGGTTTTAGTCTCTTGGTTTCTTTTTCAATATATCCATTGGTTGTTTTGAGTGCTGTTGTGGAAGGGCAATAAAATATAGCTGCTGCTACTTCTTCCATGTCTAGGCCAAATGTGAAACTGCCAAAATGAAGCCACATTTTGGTCTGTTCATTCTGCAGTTCCTTTCACTTGACCTAATGTGAGAAAGATTGGCTGACACATCAAGGATGCCGTTACCAGGGTACACCCAATTGTAGTTAAGAAATGCCACAATCTTCAAGGAGGCTCTTTTTGTGTACCCCATAAAATATAGCTGACAAAAGATAAATGAAATATATGTATGTATAAAACAAAAAGAACGATTGTTAGATGTCTGTATACCTGCACCACAGGGTATGCACATAATGTGTGCATTTTTGTGACACAACATATCCACACAATCCATTTTAACTTACAGGCTATTTCTGTTGGACTTAGAACTCCAGAGCCACTCTGCTTATGCCTCTTACAGTACTGTATATCTTTTCTTCCTCTAGGACTCCATCCTATTCCGCCCCAGGGAGGCAAACTGGAGATTGCAGGGATGGTGGTGGGCCAGTGGGCCGGAAGCAAACCTTCTCGAGGGCAGGGCTCCTTTGGAGTGCAAGTGGTGTCTGTTGGAGGCCCAGGGAAAGGGTATGTGCCATTCCAGGGTCGTGGCCTTGCCTTCAAAGAGTGGCTCTCCAAAAGGGACTTTCTCCTTTGTGCTGCGTAGGATGTGTAGAGCCCTCTGTGTGTGTGAGCAGGTACGAGCAAGCATGTCAGGATATACAGACTTTAGGTCAGGGTTTCTCAACCTTGAACCCCCAGATATTCTTGGGCTTCAAATCCCAGAAGCCCTGATCAGCAGGTGTGCTGGAGTGGGCTTCTGGGAATTGAAGTCTAAGAACACTTGGAGGCCCAAGGTTGAGAAACCCTGCTTTAGATTCTGTATCTCAGTATCCCCCAACTTCTTCTTGGGAGAGAAGTTGAGTCTAATGGAATGAGAAGACCAGTCAAGAAGGAGTGGATAGAATTTAGAGTGTGTTGGAAATTCTTCAAGGTGTTTCAGGATAAGTTCCACACAATTCATTTGGGGTTTTCTTCTCGATAGATAGATAATCGATTGTGCTGTAATTGCCTGCAAGTCAGCAAGATTTGCTTAAGTATACGTCTCAGATAATTTAAAGATAAACACTGTCAGTTATCTGACCAATTAGTTATCGTTAAAGCTTTTGAAAGGTGAGAACCTTCACTTTCTTAAAAACAATGTCTGCAAGAAATAGAAAAACCAAATGGCACTCTGGTCTCTTAGGTGAGCTGTTGGACCTTAATTCTTGTCGTTCCCTGATTTGTAGCCAGACGTGGAAGGGCTAATGGTAAAGCAGGAGTGCCCAAACTTTTTGGGCCATGGACCAGTCATGTGGTTCCTCCCACTGGAAGTGGAAGTAAAAACCACCTTGCAATCTGTTTTGCCACAGGAAGAGATAGATTTTAAGCTGCCATTTTCTCTACTTAAACCAGGGGTGCCCAAACTACAGCCCGTGGGCTGGATCTGACCCCCAAAACCAATTCATCCAGTCCATGCCACCTTCGTGGGGCACTTTTTCTGCTTCTGGAAACACTAAAGGGGATGAGGGCCAGATCCAGCCTGTGGGCCATAGTTTGGGTACCCCTGTGGTAAAGGATACCTGAAGGAAAGGCAGGCTCCGATTGCAAGAGCTTAACTAGCAGAACAGTCTTGAGGTGATTCTTTGGATGATCCAGGCAGTCCAAACTGCCAATGCCAAGCAAGTCACTAGCCCAGAATTTCTACTACCCCACCTTTTACTTCTCTGCCTATGATACCGATTGTCCCAAAGTCTCAACTTCTGAAAACCTGGATCATGATTCTGACTTGCTCTTGGTGAGAGATTATTTGTATGTGTGAATAAATGCATCAATCTGTACAATAGCAATACTTTTTTGCTGTGAGGATGGAGGCAAGAAATTATTCTTCTGTTAGCAAAGCACTGAAGCCATCCCATCATTATCTTTATTCCTTTCCTTGTTTCTGCAGCCGTGGCCGTGATGGCTCTGGAAAAATCTCCAAAGGAAACAAAAAAGTGAACAAGCAGGTATGTGCCCCTTTCATTTCCTTTTTCCTTCCCAGTATTGAACAGGTCCAGTAGCCACATTGTGACTGTACTTGGTATATATTTATAGAAATGGGAATCCGAAACTAAGACACACACACACCCCAACAAGCTTTTGTTCTCAGGCTGTTGTATTTCTCAGATCAGGGTAGAGTTTTCAATCCATAAAAGGAGAATCAAATAAATAAATAATAAAATTATTTCCTGTTTCCAATAAAATGCACCATTGTATGTAAAGAACGGCAGATGACATATAACAACATCTGTGGATTCTGTAAACGGTCCCCAGTTAGAACCTAGTTCTCTGGATATTATTTCACACTGGATGGATGTGGAGAATTATGCTTGTATACAGCCATGGTAAAATTCTCCTTAGTCCACTGGGCAATCTAATTTGGACAGTTGTATAGGCTCTGTATTAATGCTAATGGAGAAGACCCTAGATAGAAGTAGTTCCCTATCCCCATCTTAGATATGCCTGGAACTCTGCGTTGAATCCATTTTATACTTAATATTTATACTTTTGAGAGAGAGATAGAGATAAAAGTTTAAATTTAATATCAATATTTAATGCTGGCTGAAGACATTAGGTGGGTTGAATGATTGGATTTGTATTATGCCCCTGTTATTATTTTTGAGGCAAAGTTACAAATAACAAAACAGACATCCCTTCTCCCTGCTAACCAAGCTGTGTGTTGTCACCAAAGATAGCAAGTCCTTCAGTAAAAGGAAAGAACAGCAAATTAAATAATTGTTTCCTGCTGTTTTCTTGACACCCCAAAATGTACTGGGTATAAGCAATGACCTCTGACTGCCTGGTGATAGTTCTGCTTCCTAGAGCTGCTATCTTGTGTTTGCCAGGGCTCTACTGATGGACCCGCAAAAACAGCAGAGTGCAGCAGTAGCAGCAGCAGCAACAACAATAACAGCAGCAGTGGCGGCGGAGGTGGGAGCAGTGGCAGCAACAGCAACAGTTGTCCCCCATCCCAGGTGAATGGGAACAGCGGGGCTTCCTTAATCTCTGCAGTGGGTGAGGACCCAAGCGCTGGAGCCTACCCTTCAGCCACGTCGCCTTGTGCCTTAACCAGAGACACTGACTCGTGCAATAACAATAGCCGGTTCTTTGGGACACTGAGCGGGGACCCTGGCGAACGGTGCCCAGAGAGCAAGCTTCCCTTCCAAGCCCTACAGAAAGAGGAGTGAAGAGAAGCCGCTGTGGCTCCGATTGGCAGAGAGGAGAAAACACCACCGTGGGGGAAGGGGGGGCAGAAAGGAGGGTGAAGAGGCAGCACTTTTATGACTCCATGGAGTGCCAAAAGTATGGGGTGGGGTGTGGAAAGAGGGGAAGAATTGTTTAGGGTTGGGTGGAGGAAGGAGGGCTGCTTCCTTCATAGCTTTTGCTGCATCTTTAGATGGAATTGTGTGGATGAGGCCTGGTCATCCCTGAATGCCAGCTTCTCTCAGTGTGGGGAGACCTGGAAGGCTGTGGTCTTCTCTCTACCCCCCACCCCCAGGTTGTGACCCACTTCAGCTGCTTGTGCTCCTGCCCCATTGAATTTGCCAGTGTGCCAATCGGATCCACAACGGCAGCATAATTTTCTCCTTATTTTTAAAGTTTATTTGAATTTGTTTTTGTGTGGGGTTTTTTTTTAATTTTATAGGGGGGGAGTCTTTTTAGGGAGCAAGACTTTTGGGTTTTGGGAAGGGGATATTTTTAAAGAAAAGAAAAAAAGCCGGCAAGGTTTTGTTTTAAAATGGGGCAGATTTTTCCTGCCTGCTTTGTTAATTTCTTGCCAACTTCCCCAACCATCAGGCCAAATTAGCAGTATTTGCTTTGAGGAATGGTGGTGGTGGAATGGGATAAAGTAGAGGAGGCAAATGCTTTTTAAAAGAGAGAGAGAAAGAGAGAGTAGCACAGCTGTTGCAAAGTATACACAATGTGTGTATGGTCGTCAGCTCGTGCATTTTATTATATATATGAAAGAGAGAGAGATTATATTTATATATAACGTGAAGAGAGCTATATATAAATATGAACGCGGCAAACCCAGAAACGGGTTGAAATGTTCCCGGGAGACAACTTGCGTTCCAAAGCGCTATGCATTGAATGAAGTCAAGACTTGCTTCACTGGTTGCCAGCACTTCGCCTTCTCAATAAGGCTGCTGGACTGGATGAGGCTGGTCTCCCGATACCAGACAGAAAATGTTATTATCTTTCAAACAGACAAGAAGCACTTACTGTTACATACATTTTTCTAGGACTCTTGAGCCAAGGGATACAGTTTTTTTGGGCTGGAAATGAGGCTGCGGTTGGGTTGCCAGCCTGTAGTGGAAAGTTGGAGGGATGGGGCTTGGGGAGACCAAAGTATCAGTCCTAAGTAGAGCCATCAAGGTGTTTGTGACCCCACGGGGCTCAAGGTTCTTGCCCTGAGAGAGGATGGCTTGGGATGCTTGAAAACATTCAAGAGGCAAATGGTTTCTTCTTCTCTATAGGCAGGGCTGCATGTACTCTGACAGTTCTGGAGTCTGGTAAAGAAATTGGTAGTCTAAAAATCACAGTTTCTCATATATATTTTCAAAAGCCTGGAGGTCCAGTATCATCTTTAACATAAATAGTCAAGGGGAAATTTTTTGAAAAGGTGCGATTGCTTCTGGGAAACTCCAGTGCCCAACAGACTCATTTCATCCTTGTGCCTTTTAAATTACCAGATCTCTTTCTGTTTTGTGTTCTTTCCTTCCTCTCCTTGCCCCTCTGTACTCCTGTCACTCTGCAGTCTTTTTTGAAACACTGGAAAACCATGGCTTTCAGAAGCGAAATAAATAGCATAACATAAGCTATAAATGTTTGAAGTGGTAGCTGTGTTAGTCTGTGCAAGCATATCCGAGAGTAAATAAAACAGAACAGCAAAAAAGGACAAAAATGTTGTGGAACCTTAAAAACTAACTCCTGTATTTAAATGTGAGTTTTCATGGACCAAGTCCACTTCATCTTATGTCTGATGAAGTGGACTTGGTCCTCGAAAGCTCACATTTAAATACAAGAGATCGTCTTTAAGGTGCCACGTGTTGTTTTTTCCCTCTTCTGTTTTATTTACTCTCAGATAAGCTATAAAAGTACATAACAGAATGTGTGTCATGAAGCTTGTGGTTTTTTTTCCTAAAAAGGATGAGTACATGCAGCTTTGCTTATGCAGAAAAAGTAAAATGTGTGTGTTTTTAAAGAAAGATCAAGTAACCTGAGGTGGAAGCTAGGATTACAGTTCTGAATTACAGTGCTGCTGTTAAAAAAGAACCAAGCCGATGTTTCAGCCCTGTCCATGAACGCAGACTTGCAGGGCATATGATTTAAAATTTCCATGACATGTGGCTCAGATTACTAGATTGTGAGAGATTCAGTAAACCACTTCAGAGCAGAGTATCTTCTGCGTGCCACCTTCAGTCACTTCTCCAACTGGCTGAATGGTTCACCCTCTGACCTCTTCCACAAGAAGCATGGATAAAATTGGCACTGGGGGTGGGGTGGGGTATCTTACAGCTTGTACCATCTCTTTGACAATCTTGGTGATTTGCAAAAGACATTTCTTCATAACAGTGTATAATAAATGTGTGTAATTCACTGCCACAACATAAATGGGGTTGACCACGGCCTAATGTAGCTCCTATTGAAAACAGATTAGACACATTCATGGGGGAAAGATTTGCAACCTGTCAAGTTCCATCAGCCATATTAATACACTTATAGGGGTAATGTATTCCTACCTTTCGGGTTGATGGGGAACAGTAAGTTGCCCGTAGTTTTCTGTTCAAGACCTAAAGCAAGGATTGGGAAGCTGTTTTCTGTCAAGGCCTGCATTCCTTTGGCTTGGGTGTTGTACCCGATGTCTTCGGATCAGGTCTGCTTGGCAGCATTGGGCACCACAGCTAAAAGTGGAGAGAGTGCATTGCTTTTCTCTCTCCACCCCACTCATCCAGATTACAACATACCACTTTTGCCAGAGGTGTGGCCACCTGCAGAGAGCTTTTGATGCTAGGCATAGGGCCACATAAGATGCCTGCCCTTAACCTCAGCGTCTAGCTGTGGTTTGGTTTCCTCTGAAAAAAACCCTTTCAGTGACACCAAAAGCCGGGACTTTCGGAGTCTTGATTGTGGGGCCACGTGCAAGAAACGATCTTCCTGACAGCTAGAGACTCATAACCTAGAAAAGGATTGTGCGTGACCTAAAGCTGTTTAGGAACAATTATGGATCTCTCTATAAAGGCCTTGTAATGAAACATGAAACTTTCATGTTCTGATTTGTCCTCTGAAGCAGGAGGAACAACCTAGTCCAGGTTTTCAAGATGTGGAAAAGGATAAGATCCACCCTTCCTTTGTAGCGGTGCTGTACTTTTGATTCATGGCTTACAGGACAAGGCAGAACTTCATTACATATCAGAGCTGTTTGGCTTGGATTTCTCAGAAAACATCCTAGCTTTAACCTCAAATGAATTAAGCCAACTATCTTGGGAAGAATAAACCATTTTTATTGTGCCCTCCATCGCAAACTGTGCTTTGGCCTAGGACTGACCTGACAACGCAAAGATACAACCACTTTATTCCCAAGGTTGAGGGTGGGAAAGGTCTATAAATCATCCTGATATGATGATGCTTCCTGTAAAGCACACAGAACATTGCTTAACCGTTTCCCTTGGGAATCAGATTCCCAAACGGGCTTTGTAACTTCATTGGCATCTTTAAAAGTTACTAGAGAAGAAACGTTCAACGCACTCCTTATCTCCTGGGGTGTCTTGGCCACTTTTAACTAGACAGCGTTTACTGGGGAGAAAGACAACTCCCTCTCCTTACCAGTAGCTAAAACCTCCAAGCAACTTAACCACTGTCAGTTTTGAGGTCTAACCCCCAGAACTAGGAAGACACTGACCTGCTAGGGTCATTCCGTCACATCCCAGTGTTGCAGCATGCACGCACTGTAGTATCACAGAGCCCTGCAAGGCAGTTGTGCCTCAGACTCCTGTTAGATTCATGTTCTTATACTACATTTCCAGTGCTCAAGAAATAGAGCCCTTTGCAACTGGATCACCATCTTTTTTTAATGTTATCAATACAACCAGTCAAAGTATTGATTGTAAGGGAAAGATGTATTATTTCAAAGACCTTAAGCTAGTCATGTTTGTGTGGTATGATCCCGCAGAAGTGCGGAAGAGTAAAGAATGTAGCATTTTGGGGTGGGGTGGGGTGGTAAATATCAACTTCTGAATCCCAGCTTTTAAAATGTTCTGTTCCGTGTGATGACAAACATATTCCTCAAAGTGTGCTAAAAATGAAATATCAAATGCTACAGGAGTACTAAGTAAGATTTTCAATGTAGAGTGAGGATTCATTGAAACCAAGGATAATGTGGTTTCTAAAATGTCAGTTTGGATACTGCAAAATGAGAATGGGATGGTGTATCATTTGCTTCCCTTTATACAGGTAGCAGAATTTGGTGTTTGGTTTAATTTTGTTGCAGCTCAGAGAACAAGACATTTCCCCTCCTTTTCAAGTTCAAAAAAATGAAATTTCAAGTATAAGTTCCTTCCAGACTCCTTTTCAAAACATCTTGGATACTTTTCTTTTAAACTGATAGCAGTGACATTTCAAAAATGGATATGATTGTATTCATAATTCTTCTCTGTGTGCTGAGCCAAAGATATACCAGGTATCTTTAAAATAGTTTATAGAACTGAGGGATGGGTAAAGAAATTAATTAATCCAGAGGGATTTTAATTTGAAGCCTAGTATTGCAAAGACAAGGATGAAAACTGCTGGCTTTGTTTCTTCAGAATTGATCCACCCATGCATATCTCTTTGGACGTCGAGTATATTTTCTTTCTGTTTCATCATAATATTTGGCCCTGTCTTCTTGCATAATTCTATCACTCTTCCTGAAAAAAAAAGGAGTTCTAATGTGTGATATATGGCTGCATGATGAAACAGCTGCAGAGAAAAAGTCCATAACTAGAAATGATTGGATTAACACTCACAAAAGATCTTGCTGTATTCCCTTTCTTCTATAATGAACTGGAACGAAGAGGAGACAATGTTTTCAAGCCATGCTGGCCTAGCTTGAATGCAGCAGGAAGAACAGCTAATATTTGAATCCAAGGCATCAACCTCTTTGCTGCAGGAATTCCAATTAGATCCATGTTTTGCTGTTGAATCCCTTCATTGTTCTAGAAAACTGAACTGGCTCCTCTACTGCAGCACATATTTTTTAAGCCAATGCTGAAAGGGATCAGTAGGCCTGTGGCCTATAAGATTCCTGCAGCTTTGAAAATTTTGCATCTGGAGGAAGTGAGACACCATTTCCCCCTCACATTGCAAGCCGTTTCTCTGAATCGTAGCCAGCCATGTATGGCATTAGCTCCGAGTGATTTTCTTTGCCTGGGATGGGTCAAGAAAGAACTTTGAGAATACTTTTGATATCAATGGACGATTTCTGTGGCCATGGAGCAATTTCATATTGCATTTATCTTTTCGCGAAACAGTGCAAATTCCCCATTCTGTTCTTAGCGATTAGTTCTGTAATATGCTCTTATGTTCACTGCGGCCGAAAAAGAGGCCTTTGTAATCTGATGCTATTGCTTTTGTTTGTAGGAGCCAAAATCAAATGTTTGTGCAGCTACACAGTGCAACAAATCAAGTAATTCTGAAGGATAAATTTTACCTCAATTTAAATTTGGACTTCTAAAATGGTTTTAACTTTAAAAAAAATAAACAAATTTTTGATCTTGATGTTAAAATTCCAACAATCCCATCTCTTAAGAGATCAGAAACCCACGGTTCTTGAACACGATCCTGGATTTTCAAATTTTAGGAATTTGTTACAGCTCAGCTAATTTGCAGAATGCGATTTTGGCATCCATTACCAGAAGGCAGAGATTATAACTGTAGGTACTAGTATGGTTGTGGCCTAGAACCGTGATGGCAAACCTTGGCACTCCAGATGTTATTGGATGTCAATTCCCAGAAGCCCAAGCACCCTGTGAATCCACACAAATGGGTTTGCTGTGATTCATCCGGTCTGCGTTGTGCCGTCCTTGTCGATCCTAGAACCGCGTTTTACTTCCACTTCCAGGATCGACGAGGGTGGCACAGCGCAGGCCGGATGAATCACAACAAACCCATTCGTGTGGATTCACGGGGGCTTGGGCTTCTGGGAATTGAAGTCCAAGAACATCTGGAGTGTCAAGGTTCCCCATCACAGACCTAGAAGAATACGAGAGGAAAGGTTGGAGTAACAAGAGTTCTTTTCCACCAGATTTCTGGAAAGCTGTAACCTTTGTTTTCTATGCAACTCTTTCCCACCAGCTGCAATCTAGCACCAGAATTGGAAAAAGTAAAATCAAGGCCTTCAGGAAAGATGCAGCTGTTTAGACAGTTGGTGGGTCTTAGATGGATCATGGTTGTTTACAAAACAAGAGAGTGGCAACAATGATGTTCCATGTACAGGCATCAGGTTTCCTTAGTGAGGTGGTCCAGAGGTAAGTCTAAAACAGGGGTGCCCAAACTATGGCCTGGGAGCCGAATCTGGCCCCCGATGCCAACTCACCCAGCCTGCGAAACCCTCATTGCTCCCAGAACTGGATGTGTGGGCGCATTTTACTTCTGCTTCCGGGAGCAATGAATTCTTCGTGGGCTGGGTGAATTGGCACCAGGGCCAGATTCGGCCCACAGGCCAAAGTGACCAGCCCCCTGAACCACGTGACCAGCCTGTGGCCTGAATGTTTGGGTACCCCTGGTCTAAAAGTTCTGTTGGACCCAAATCAGTTTCAAGTCATTGTGAGAACAGAGCTCTAAACTGGTGTATCCTTACGTTTTGTTGTATCTCAAATTAACCATATGCTTTTTTCTGGGACCAGATCTTTGCTTGGAACAAGTCAGCACATTTACTGTAGAATTGGATCTGTGCCCCCATCTCCTAAACATTTGATCCTAATGGAATAGGGTCCGTTGCACAGGGATCATGTTATTACGAATCATTTTTGTAGTCTTAATTTTGGTATTGAGAGAAAACTGACACCACTTGGTGTTTCCCATGTACTGGACCTAAGTGCCAGCTAAAAAGGCTTCTCCTTTCAAGGGAAAACATATTCCTCAGTTCCGTTTTCTTCCTTTTTTAGATAAAGGAAAGGTCGTCCTTTGGCATAAGTTCAAATAGAAATAAAACAATCCTAACTTACTGTACTAGATTACAATTGTGGATACTCAGTATGTTTCCGGCAATCAGCCAACTTCTTAAGCATTTAATCCATACAATTGTATTTAGGAATATTTGGCGTACTTTCTTCATAGTTTTGTGACTCTGGGGAAAACCAACCCTACCAACCAATGATTACCTGTATCGTCTCTTAGAAATCTTTCTTCTCCGGAGGGAATGACAGGATATGACTGGTTAGCAGGTTCTCAAGCTATTGGCACCAGTCAGTTTAGCCAGACTTTTTCCTGAAAAAATTACAAAAGTCCCAATATGCATGCAACATATATACATACATATGCTAGAAAACTGGGCTCGGAAGCCTTGTGAGGGTAGCTTTTAGACCCATTTCTGATGTGGTTTAGAATTTCACTTTTTCTTGCATCCAGAAGCAAACAAGTGAAGCCTTAAGTCAGATCCCTGGGGGACAGTCACAGACCATGGATCATGACAGGGATTTTGATTCTTGTGGAGGGGAATGGAGGTAGCACAGTCTACAGATTATATATGTATACACTTGAGCCTGTGAAAAGGACACAGTGCTATTAAATCGCCAGTTAGGGCAAAGATCCACCATTCTCCCCCCTCCCCCTTCAACTCATCTGTAAAAGTAACCTGTGAATCCAGAGCATGCTTGCTTGATTGCAGGCCCCACTAAAACAGTGGTGCTTGCTCCCAAATAAACATGGTTATGATCAAGCTGCAAGAATCCTAAGAAAACTACAATGTGTTATCTTTCTTTTAAGAATTAACCTAGTTAGCAGCATTTTAACTACCAAGGTTGAATCATTATAGTAGCTAACTTACCCGACATGTATTTTGCTAAATATGCATGTTCTGTTTTTAAATTTTCTTTCTTCCCACCCACTTTCACCCACAGTCTCTTCTGCTCTTGCTTTATCTTGTGATGGTTTTTTGTTGTTCATTTTTTGGAAATCCATTTTTAAGTGTTTAAAAGGAACCGAACAAACTCACACCATGTTAGAAATCTTTCAGACTTCAATTGTTATTTACAGCTAAGCTCATTGCTTAAAGTCAGACACTGTTGTTCAGTTTCTAATTATTTTTTTAAGGTTTGATTTTCTTTTTGGTTTTGAAACACCAACTCCCTCTTCCCCACATGCACTGTATCTGTCTATAATAATTGCCCTCTAAGATGAAATGTACACTTTTTCTGACTATAACCATTGCTCTTGTATTTTGGTAGATGCTTTGTTGATAGTAACTCAATGCCTAGTAAGATTTTAAAAGTAAAAACTCAATCTCAGTTGTTACTTAAAGCGAATCTTTCCCCTCGCACACCTCAAGTAATCTTGACGTTGCATTTTTACCATATATATATCCCACCACCACCTTTTTAAAATGTTTAGCCTAAGATTTTTAGCTTTAAAGAAAAAAACATACAAACCAATCTTTTGCCGAACAGTAAATCTGATTTTATTTTTCTTGTTAGTGATCCCCTGTCAATTGCAAGCTCATGCTTATATGAGAAGGTGATGATAAATTCATTATTTCCTTCCACCTTTCTTAAAAGCATTCTTTTTTTCCTTTCTATGGTATTAACACCTGTTTAGTGGATGGATAAATGTTTATCTTTACTACCCCCACCCCAAACTTGATAATTCAACCCCCGTTTTCCCAATCCTTAAACCCCACAACAAGCTCCATAGGTTGTTGGTTTTTTTAATCAGTGTAAGTTTGGACAGGTTGCTCTAAATCAGGGGAAATGCGCAGTCAGTAGGTTTGCAATCAGAAAGCTTGGGTGTCTTTTGGGAATGTTTTTGCTGGTGGAATCTTGGCACGTTGTTCATCTATCGATGAAGGAGAGAGACTTACAATGCTTAATAAAGTCTATTCTTTTAGTAAAAAATGTGATGTTTTGTATTCTTGTGTGGAGCTCTGTCACATTGCAGATTCTGGAACAAAAAAGAACTTTTGTATTCCCCACTGTGTATATTCTGCAATTCCAGAGAAATTCAGGGGGGGGGGCGTGTTGGCTGAAGAATTCAGTTGCATTAAAATCAGTTTTCCCAGCTTTCATAGGTAAAGATGCCTAGTTATATTTCAGAGTCCAGAGTTAGGTAGCTCCAGGGAGTGCTAGAGATTACTCGACCTGGTTTCAACACTGTTCCTCCTTAGGAAGAATAAATCACATACATTGTGTAATTTAAAAAACGCTTGACTGACAGACTCCATTGGATCCAAGTTTAGCTATGCTTAAAGAAGACCTTTTGAAATTAGTAGGACTTGGTCACAACTAATTTCTGCAGTTGATTTCAATGGCTCTGCTCCAAACATGACTCGAGTCTAAATCTAGTATCTATATAGGTCTTGTGTGAGCCAGAGGTCTTAGTCTGCTGCTTTACAAGAGAACATTGATCGGTCTGTCAGCAGGAAAAAAATTAATTTCATATAATTTAATAGGTAATTTTTCCCCCTTCTTAGAAAGACAACACGTTGATCTGCGCTATAGCTGCAAAGAGTAATTCTCAAGAGATCTACATCCCTTGGATGGAGAAATTGGCAGGCAGGGTCCTTTATGTGTTTTAACGTATTTATCTCTGACCTTATACACATCTCAGGGAGAGATACAAGCAGTAGAAAACCACTTGTTTGCTATATGCGTTAAAACCCAAGTCAGCCTGTGATCCTTAGGATCCAAAGTTATGCTAAAATGTCTGATTTTGCTAAAGTTGAAATGAGGCCATCACCAAAGTCTTCAAGAAGAAGGCGTCCCTCTCCCATTTCCCCACTGGTGGGACAGAAGGAGCTTCTCAGCAGACTTCAGGGATATCTCAAGGTTCCAGGTAATTTAGGGTTTTAAAGTCCAGTCCCATTAATTTAGATTAGCAGTGTAGTGGGAGCCAGGACAGTTCTTCCAAACCTATGTTACTATATGAGTTCTGCAAGTCATTCCTGCCAGCAACCCCATTGTTACATGTCATCAGTTCTAAGTGCAACATACCACAAAAACTGCACTTTCCATGTTGTCTTCAAGGGCAGCACCATGCATTGTATAGCGTAGCAGTCTGAACAGGAACTTAGCAATATATCAGTTATTGTGGCCAGGTTACCTGTCTGGGTCAGGCCATAAATAGTGGGCCATAACAAAATGGCTCTAAGTCTAAGGTACAGAATCTACCTGGGCTTCCAGAGACAGCGATCGATCCAGGAATACTCCCTGGCTGTGCTGGACAAGCCACTTGCTCAGTTTCTGAACTGGGAACCATCATCTACAGCTACTTCATCCAGCTGGTATTTGGATTCATCTTATTAGTTCTCATCAAATTCATTACTACAGCATTTGGGTACTAGTTGAATACCTGCATAGCCTCATGTAACTCCAAACAAAAAATGCTGGATGTTGTTGTCATTCTCCTCTAAAGCTGAAGAACTCACCTGGTGACTTAAATGTTTAATTAAAAGCAAGGGAAATGTAACAGACTTCTGTGGCACCTTGCAAGCTAATAGCTGTGGGGCTGAATGTATACACATTACTCCAGTAAGCAGTTTTTATTTATTTATTCATTCATTATTTGTATTTATCCACTGCCCTCCTCACTGAGGTGACCCAGGGCGGCTCACAAATCACAAAGTCCTCCCCCCCAGCATATTTACAGATTCAGTAAAAATATTCAATTAAAAATCTTAAAATACATATGTTTCTCTATGGCGCATTGCCAGAGCTGGCCAAGAGAGGCCCCTATTTGCAATATTAACTATAATGTCCACTGTTAACCGTGGTTTCAGGTATCTGTGGCAGGTCTTTGAATGTATCTACCATGAATATGGGAAATGATCTGAATATCCCATGGCTCTTAGCATCAATCCAAACGGACACTGCAGCTGAGAAATCAGAAGGAGATTTGGAAGAGCAGCTATAAAGAAGTACTGTACAGTAAAACACCGGATAACGATTGGATCGATAACGCTAAAATCACATAACATTAAGTAATCTGGGGAGGAGAATTGGATCGAATAGCGTTAAGGTCCTATGGAATGGATCGGATAACAACTGCTAAAGCCTGTGCAGTTACAACGTATCTCTATGGAGCTTTAACATTATCCGATCCATCCCATAGGATTTTAACATGGATCGGATAACACTAAAAATCGGATAACACCAAGACTTGCGGAACCAAGTTTTAGAGTTATCCGGTGTTTTACTGTATCTTGAAAGACAAAGGAAAAAAATAACCCATAAATTGGTATTCCTGATTACTATGCACAAATATGAAATCTCACCATTGAAGAAAGTGACAGAGAAGTAGGGAGGTTCAGATGAAGTCTACAGATACCCTTGTTTGGCTGCAAGAAAGACAGTTAAGTGGATGCTAAACTGTATAAAACCAACAATTTCCAGAAGCAAAAATGACTGATTTATAAAATACACCCCACTGGGGGTAATTGGTAATAATAACAGACCATCCAGAGAGAATTGGTTAACACCCTCTCTTTTTCCTCCTTCTTCCCTCCCTTTCCTATCATTAGACAGAGTGAGGCATCTCCTTTTACTTTCAGCGTGTCTGGGTAGCTGGCCTTGTGCCCCGAAAAACTAACCTCACCCCCATTGGGTTGCAATGGAGAGAAGTTATTTTGCTGCAGGAAGGAGTCGGGAATTGTTTCTTTTTCAAACGTTAGAAACATCCTGTGGGAAAGGCTTGAAAGGCCCCGTTCTCTTGGCTTTTCGGCTCAGGCAACCAAATGCATTGGGCCAGTCCCGACACTTACGCCGGAGAACAACTGCTAGTTTACATTGTCAGGTAGCTCAGTGGTTTAACTGCTGTACTGCAGCCAAAAGGTTGCAAGTTCATTCTTCCGAGGTTGGTAAAATGACTACCTAGCACAGGGATTCTCAACCTGCAGCCTGTGGGCCAGATGTGGCCCACAGCACCATTTCATGCGGCCCCCACTGCCTCCAACCACACCAGGAAGTGTCATGTGGTGGAGGAAGGACAAAACGGCCACCTGCCCCCCAAAGCTGTCTGAGGGAGCGTGACCCGGCCCCCAGCTTTAGAAGGTTGAGAACTGACCTAGCACATTGGGGGCAGAAATGCTAATTACCTGTAAACCACCCAGAGAGCGCACTAAGTGCATTTTCTGTGTTTTGGCCAGATGCGAAATTGCCAAAATGAAGGCACCTTTTGGTGAGTTTATTTTGCAATTCCTTTCACCTGACATAGTGTGAGAAAGATTAGCTGGCAACACAAGGTTGCTGTTGCCAGAGTATTCCCAATTGTGGTTCAAAAATACCACAATCTCTGAGGAGGCTTTTTCTGTGTACCCCCACTAAGTGCTGTGGGGCAGTAAAGGTAAAGGTGGCCTTTGCTTTCATTCTATCCAACTCTAGGGTTCATTCAGTGCTCATCTCTGTTTATGGCCAAAGAGCCAGCGCTGTCTACCTGTGCAGATGTTTCTGTTAACATGTGGCAGGCATGACCAGACACTGGAGTGCACTGAATGCTATTACCTTCTCACCAAAGTGGTCCCTATTTATCTACTTGCAATTTCTTGCTTTCAAATTGCTAGGTTGGCAGGAGCTGGGAGAGAGATGGGAACTTACTCCTTCGTGCAGTACTGGGGTCTCGATCTGCTGATCTGCCAACCTTCGAGTAGTCAAGTTCAGTGTCTTAACCACTAAGTCACTGCATATAAGTGTAATTGTTATACCCACTCCTCTCTCCTTCAGCTCCCCACCACCACAACCCACCCGAAGCCTGCATGGGCAGCCCTTCTTTCTGAACAAAAAACCACATTTCCATATTTAACACACAAAGACCCCAGAGTAACGTCATAATCTTTCTTCTTCAGTGTCTAGGCCAGATGTGAAACTGGCAAAATGAAGCCCCATGTTGGTGAGTTCATTCTGCAGTTCCTTTTGCCTAGCCTAGGAGGAGGAGGAAGCCTATAGTGCCCACACCTTTTGGGCCATGGGCCTGTCATATGGTTCAGAGTGCTGGTCACTATAGAGAGCCCATGGGCCAGATTTGGCCCCCAATATGGCAATTCATCCAGCCCACAAAGGCAAGCCCTCTTCGGTCCTGGAAGCAAACGTAAAAGTAACCCACCCTCTGCTTCCAGGAGATACGAGGGTTTCGTGGGGTGGATGAATAATTGCCATTGGGTCCGAATACGGCCCATGGTGGACCGTAGAAGATGGGACACCCCTGCAGTTGAATAGACGCCATATACAGCTGCGTGACCTTCAGCGGGGCGAGTCGCTCTCCTTGTTTTTGTGGAGCGAAGGAAAGTCCCGGGATTTTTCTGTTGCCTCCGACAACGCCGGAAATAATATCGCTTTTTGGATTATTTTGCTCCGCGGGCGAAAAGAAGGAAACGACGCCCAACATGTCCAAGTTATGCCATTGAAATCGTAACGCACCACCGCGTCTACTACTTTTCTAAGCTCTATGTTTTTTTTTTAGTCACGTGGTCGGGGCCAGCTCCTGAATTCCCTCCCCAAGATGGCTGCCTCAGTTTGGGGCTCGGTAAATTTGACCTTCTCAAGATGGCTCCCTCGAGGTCCCATAGCGTGCCTGTCCTAAGATGGCGGACGGCCCGCCCCTGTTTTCTAAACCCCCCTTCCCTTCCCTTGTTTTGAATAAACTTTATCGAGGAGCCTGAGGGAAAACAGGATCTTTTGGGCCTCGTTTAGGCCTTTGCCGTCGGAGGAAGCCTTTTTTTCCCCCACCCCATTCGAAGGCCTCGATCCTCGGGCTGAAGTAGGGAAAGGCTTCGGCGCTTGGCGGGGCGAATCGGCCGCGCCTCGTCTCCAAAGGCTCCAGGCCTAAGAAGAAGAGCAAGAACTCCCTGGTCCGGAAGGAGGAGAGAGGCGCCCCTGGCCTGGGAGCGGAGGGAAACCTCGGCCGGGACTTGAAGGGGAGCAGATATTTATTCGACCCCCCTTTTTCTGAAGGAAAGCAGGAGCCGAGGCCGCTCTCGGGGAGCCGCGGATTAACGCGCTTTTGTCGGCCCTGAGGGAAACTGCGGAGCCCGCCTGGCCGAGGGAAGAGAGGGGAGCCCCCCTCATCATCCCCCCCCGTCGCCCCAAATCCGAGGAGCGCCTCCTGGGAAGACCCGGGGCCGTGGGAACGAAACTTCTGGCCGAGGCGGGTGTGAAAAGGGTGCGATGCTGAGGGTCCGGAAAGTGTGATATTTTCGGGTTTGGGGCGAATCCGTAAAACTGTAGGTGGGGGGCCTGAAGAGAGGGGGGGCTGCACCCCCGTTTGTGGGGTGGGCATACAAGAAGAGGCCAAAAGGACTCCGAAGCGACCAAGCCACGGGATTGTACAGTAACATTTGTGAACACCCCCTCTTTGCACACACACACCCCTCAAAGCACCCCCTCAAAGGCGGATGCACTATTGGAGACCCCCCCTCGCACTAGAGGGGTTGGGGGCGAAGAAGACTGGCTTTCCTTCCGACTCCAGCATGCTGCCCCGCGTCTCCGCCTGGCCGTAAGCAAGAGGTCCCTGGTGGAGCAGCGCCGGTTCCCTTCCGGGGCTTGAAGGCCACACTATGGCTTCGGTGCCCGTGTATTGTCTCTGCCGCCTGCCTTACGATGTCACCCGCTTCATGATCGAGTGCGATGTCTGCCAGGACTGGTTTCATGGCAGGTAAGGGGGGCCAGGACTGTGTGGGGACGAGCCATTCTGTGTTCTATGAAAGCCCCTTCAATCATCATCATCCTCATTATTATTATTATTATTATTATTATTATTATTATTATTATTATTATTATTATTATTATTATTATTATTCCATTCTGGGAGCTGGGAGTCACTTCAACCCTCCTTGTGCAAATTTATGAAATAGGGCAGTGGTGGCAAACCTATGGCACACGTGCCAGAGGTGACACTCAGAGTGGGTTCCCAGTAACCCCAGCACAGAGTTTGCTCTGCCCAGCAGCCCAATGGGAGTACTTCCTCCCTCCCCCCCAGCTCAGAGTTTGCCCTGCCCCTCTGCCCAGCAGCCCAATGGGAGTACTTCCTCCCTCCCCCCAGCTCAGAGTTTAACCCCCCACCCCTCTGCCCAACAGCCCAATGGGAACGTTTCCTTCTTCCCTTGTTGCTGTGTTGGCACTTTGAGATAAATAAGTGGGTTTTGGGTTGCAGTTTGGGCACTCGGTCTCTAAAAGTTTTGCCATCACTGAAATAGGACAATCATTTTTAAGGGGCGCCTAACTGGGTCAGACTGAGGTATAGTTAATCCTACCTATACTGTTTACAAGGTATACAAGGGACTGCAGTGGTTCAAGTGGCTGAGGTGCTGACTGTAAGGCAGGAGGTCAGCAGTTCGATTCCCAAGTACTGCAGGACGGAATGAGCTCCTGCCAACCTAGCAGTTCAAAAGCAAGAAATTGCAAGTAGATAAATAGGGACCATTTTGGTGGGAAGGTAAACAGCGTTCCATGCACTCCAGTGTCTAGTCATGCCTTCCACATGACCACAGTAACGTCTCAGAGTCAGCACTGGCTATTCAGCTTTAAAACAGATGAGCACTGAACCCTAGAGTCAGATATGACTGGCTTTTGAGCAAGGGCAACCTTTACCTTTATACTGTCTACAGAAGCATGCAGGGGTTTTCTCCCTCCTTTTCTTTCCATAAATGGGACATTGTCTCCCCGTTTTGCTTGACCATTTTTTGTCTATTAGTGTTATGTATACTGTGTCTGGACATGCTAATTTGAAGATGATTGCCAGGAATGGATTTTGTAGACTTGCAGCATGGGTTGATAGGAGCATCTGTCCAACAATGTACTTTCTGTACTTGCCTGAAAAATAATTAACATTCCTTGAGCAAGAAAACGTAAGCTTCCCATCACTAAGGGAAGGGGGGTGGGGGTGGGGAGACCTTTGGCCCTCTGAATCTTTTTGATTACAACTCCCATAACTCCTTACTATTAATTTTGGCTTGGGAATTCTGGGAGTTGCAGTTCAGAATATCATGCAGGCAAAAGGTTAAGATGAGGGTTAATGAGCAGAGCAGCCCTAGACATTGAACTAAAAAAATGCAGCACACATACACGATCCTGTTTTCCTTTTGTCTTTTCAACCCCCACCTATATATTTATGGAGTGTTTCTTTTTTAACATCTTGGAGCACATGACCATAAAATGAATTAGTACTGTGCCAGCACATAAGTGCATGCAGCAATGCAAAGATTACTGAACTACTTATTGTACTCTTTTTTACAAGGCTGTAAAACAGGTAAACACAGTTTCACTTTTAGCTCATCAGATGGTACCTGTTCATGATTCAAAAGCATGATTATTAGGGAATCCTTAAAAAAAAAAGAATTCTTGCTTTTATGCTAGCAAGTCATCAATCGGTGTGCTGGGTTTATAGACTCCCAAGATCTGCTCAGTTAAGCTGGATCAGAGAAGGAGCCTATCTAGCATAGTGCTGCATCCAGCGATTCTCTGAAATCCCAAAATAAATTCCCCAAATAATTTTATAGTGATGAATGATTCTGGTGAGCTTTTATTCATCTGAGTTAATTAATTTATTAATTCTAAGAATTAAATCTGATATATTATTATGATACCGGTGCCGTTAAGGTTGGTTATTGTTTATTGAGTTGGGTGGGCTTGTTGTATATTGCTTGGTTATATTGTTGTTTATGTTAATGGGCTGGATGTTTTGTTTTATTGTGAACTACCTAGAGCAGGGATGCTCAAACTCTGGCCCCTGACGCTAACTCATTCAGCCCACACCAACCTAGTCACTCCTGAAAATGGAAGTAAAATGCGCCTGTGCGGCGTGATTTACTTCCACTTCTGGGAGTGACACAGGTGACACGTGCCGGATGAGTTGGCATCAGGGGCTGGATCCAGCCCACAGGCCATAGTTTGGGCATCCCTGACCTAGAGCAACACTCTACATTAATTCTGACAGGATATACTAAATATAAATAAATGAAATGTCCAGCAGCTCTTTCCCTGTTCATGAATTGGAGGCATGAAACATACAAAGTGAGGGCTTTGATTTTAACTGTGGTTCATGTGGTTCAATGTCCTAAGAAAGCCTCCTGTTGTACAGCTCTGGATGGTTGTGAAAAGAGGCTCTGGGACTTGCTTTGTTGTTGTTAAGAATTATTACTTCTCTTTGGGAGAAGTGCATGACTGTGTCTTTTTTCTCCCCTCCTGCAAGCTGTGTTGGAGTCGAAGAAGATGCAGCAGCCAACATAGACTTGTACCACTGCCCGAACTGCCAACTTCTGCATGGACCATCTGTCAGTAAGTTCTGCTTCTGCTGGGCTTTATAATGGGATGCAAACAAGGATACTACTTACTGCCTAACAGCCCCTGTCTGGGCACAAATCACATTCAGATTCCCATGAGGGCCTCTCACTGTTTGATTTGAAAGATGTTCCTTGTTTTTGTAGCTGAAAAGAGAATATTCATAAATTCAGCCTGCCAAAGGAGGTGTAGTGAGGTTTGATAGAAGCTTCGTAAAAGACCTGGACTCCTGTGACAACCATTTCATCATTCTGCTCTTTTGTAATTCAGCACTATTTGATGGAGTACATTTGAGTAAAAGTTTTTCATTTTAATTATCTCCTTCTTCTTAGTGAAACGGCGAAGGGGGAACCCCAAACAGCCTGATGCCTCTGCAAATAAAGAGGTTGGCAAGACAGTGAAGACTGGTAGTAGTCAGTTCATCAAGGAACTTCGGAGCAGGACGTTTCCGAGGTAAGGCCACCATTGATGATTCGTGGGTCTCATGCAAGAGATGCAAAAAGTCACACCAGAATCTGTAATGTAGGGTAACGTGGCTTCAGAGACAGCAAAGTCCTTGCTCTAGAAAACTAGAAAACCACTTCTGGATGGAACTTTTTTCTTAAATTTGCCTGCTCAGATGAAAGTCTTTTGCTTGAGACATTTCTTTCTTTGGCATTACAACAGGGTGGACCTAACTAGCTTCTTCTTCCATGTTTAGGCCAGACGTGAAACTGACGTGAATGAAGGCACCTTTTGTTGAGTTCATTCTTGCAGTTCCTTTCACCTGACCTAGTGTGAGAAAGATTGGCTGGCAACACAAGGTTGTCATTACCAGGGAATGCCCGATTGTGGTCCAAAAATACCACAATCTTCCAGAAGGCTCTTTCTGTGTATCCCAACATGACTAGCTGATATAATGGCAATATTAGGATTTTTAAACATCTTGGCAGATAGCCATGAAATCTTTTGCAATTTCCTGCTAGCCAGGATGTAAGTAGGTCCATAGCCATGGTCCATATTTAGTATTGGCATCTTGTGTTGTTGAATTGGAACTCCCATTATTCCCCAAATTAGCTAGGATGGCTAGGGCTCACGGAGTTGCAGTACAGCACATATTTCTACAATTTAATGATATCCAGTGGGTTTCTCTGCGAGCAGTTGGCAGCTGAAAAAAGGAACAGATTCCTTCGCACCCATCTGAGCATTTAGTAGACATGGCAGTAAGAATATTATTGTAACAATTGGTTGTCTCTGGCTTGAAATTTATTTCTTATTTCTGTTGTGCTTATCAGCCCATTATATCTTATTAAGGCATTTGTTAAGGTGAGCTTTAGACATTTTAATTAAATTTTAGTTGCGAATTAAAAAAGAAAGAAACGGGGGAGGGGAACCAGCTTTTTGTTCAGCAATGAAAAAATATAGCATACAGTAATACACCGGATAACGTTACAACTTGGTTCCACGAGTCTTAACATTAAGTTATGCGATTTTTAACGTTGTGTGATACATGCATTGCACAACATTAAACTCCATAGAGATACATTGTAACCGGCACAGACTTCAGCAAATGTTATGTGATACATCCCATAGGGCAGTGATGGTGAACCTTTTAGAGACCGAGTGCCCAAAATGCAACCCAAAACCCACTTATTTATCACAAAGTGCCAACATAGCAACTCTCCCACTGGGCTGCTGGGCAGAGGGGCAGGGTGAACTCTGTGCTGGGGGAGGAATTGCTCCCATTGGCCACTGGGCAACGGGGTGGGTGAACTCTGTGCTGGGGGGAGGGAGGAAGCACTCCCTTTGGGCTGTTGGGCAGCAGGCCGGAGTGAACTATGCTGTGATGATTGCATGGGTGCCCACAGAATGGGCTCTGAGTGCCACCTCTGGCACGTGTGCCATAGGTTCTCCACCACTGCCATAGGGTTTTAACGTTGTACGGTGCAATTTTTCCCCAGATTCCTTAACGTTATGTGATTTTAACATTATGTGGTGCAAATGTTATCTGAGGTATTACTGTATATTAACTTTTAAACCTAGTTTTGAAATGGCTTCTAAAATTGTTTCTAATCTCTTTTAAAATGTGTTTATCTTCTTTCACCAGGCAGCCTTTTGAGAGGGCTGGTAGGCAAAAAACACTAAATCCTTTTAATAAACCAACACAACAGGTCCGGTGAAAAGCACCTGAACTACCTGCACAGTTTGGAGTGGGGCTTGTCTTGTATATGAACTGCAATTTTGTCTTCTTCCCTTCCTTCAGTGTCACAACTACTGTCTCCTTGGGGAATGTCTTTGCAGCTGTCCTAACTGACAAGCAGCTGCAAAAGGAGTCTCCAAAGAGAAACCAAAAGGAAAAGAAGACTCTTCCATTTCTTAAATGTGATAGCAAGTCAAGTCATATTGGATACTGAACCCTAAATATATTGTTTTTCTCTGTTGTATGTACAATAAGTAGGCATACACAAACTGTTCTGAAACTCTATGTTATGAGAGGCAATATAGAAATCTTATGAAAAGATACGTAGCTATTTGCTTTGATATATGATACAAGTTGTACCTTGCTTAAAGAGCATAATGTGTTCCACAGGATTGCTCTTTAAGTGAGTTTGTTCTTTAAGTGAAACACCATTGTAAGTGACCAATTGTGACTTCCGGTGGGGGAAATTGCGAACCCTGATTTATTTGTTAAGCGATTTTTTGGTTGGTTTTATTTGTTAAGTGAAGCAAACATTCAGAGAAAATTCTGCTCTTTAAGCGAGGTACTCTTTAAGCGAGGCACTCTTTATGCAAGGTTTGACTGTATTTCTAAATGTTCTTCCAGGGGATTTTTAATGAGGTTTTTATTGGTTTTTAAAATGTGACTGGTTTTATTTTTTGTGAGCTGCCCAGAGTCTTCAGAGTTGGGCGGCAATAGAAATCAGAAAAATAAATAAATAAATTTTAGAAGTAAATTGTATGTAAACAAATTGTATGCAATCGCATGTAAACAAATTGAGACAACAAGATACTACAGTAATTCAGTAAAACAATAAAACAGTAATTCAGTAAAACAATTCAAAACTAAAAGACACCAAAAGACTAATAAAGATGACATATTCAGCACACCACTCAATCTGTGTTTTAGCAGTAGAGAGCTAGAACCATCCAGATGTTTTTGCTTACAGTGTCTGTATTAATCCCCCTACCCCCTTGGAGGCCAGTGGCAAGGGCTTGTGAGATTTTTAGGCATAGTACATGAGGGATGACATTTATCCAGTCTAGTGTACAAGGTAAAGTCAGGATGTTAAGCAGGAACCATCAGATGGGTGACTGGGGAACTCATCTTATTATCTGCCAGAATACTTTGCTTGAGTAGGGTGATATTCCATCTGTAGCCTTGGGGAACCAAAGTTCATGTGCTTGCCCTGATTGCCTCTTCTGCTTCCTCAGTGCGGATGAGGTGATCCTAAAGCCAAGTGGAGCCCAGTTGACTGTGGAGTTCTTGGAGGAGAACAGCTTCAGTGTGCCCATCCTTGTACAGAAGAAGGACGGACTGGGAATGACCCTCCCCCCACCATCATTTACTGTGCGTGACGTGGAGCACTATGTGGGTGAGTGAATAAAGTGGGGCTCCTGTCTTTTATGCAACCTCCTTGGCCATCCCATACCTCTTGCTTTTCTGGCTAAGGGTTCCCACTATTCAGTTCCAAATATTTGGAAGACCATAGGTTCCTCACTTTTGCCCTGTGGGGCAGTTTACTTGCATGGCTCTGCTTGGTGTTATAACCAGGGGCCCCCTACTTACAAAAAAATTAAAATAAAATAAAACTCTTAACAGAGGAATAGGAGTGATTTTCTTTGCCAGTTTTTATACACAGAGGAGTTCAACAATAGCAGTCATTCCTATGGACACTATAGGCCAGGGGTGTCCAAACTATGGCCTGTGGGCCAGATCCAGCCCCCGACATCAATTCATCTGGCCCATGCTGCCTTTGTCGCTCCTGGAAGCAGAAGTAAAACACGCCCATATGGGTGCATTTTACTTCCACTTCCAGGAGCAACGAGGGTGGCATGGGCTGTTTGAATTGGTGTTGGGGGCCGGATCTGGCCCACAGGCCATAATTTGAGCACCCCGGGTTTAAGCAGAGAAAATGGCAGCCTAAAATTATCTTATCCTGTTGCAAAACAGATTGCAAGGCACATTTTAGAAGAATGAGGTGACTGGCCCGCTGAACCAGGTGACCGGCCCATGGCCCAAAAAGTTTGGGCACCCCTGTTATAGGCTGTAGGGGCGGGCTAGTGGTAAATAAACAAAAATATTTTAAAGGTGGAGCTCTAGCAGTTGCTCACCTTCACATTATGTAGATTTTGGTTATGCCCAATGGAGCAGAAAAGAACAGCTCCTTATTTTTCATCTTTGGCCACAGATGGGAAGAAAATAGATCCCTGGTGGACTTGAAGTTGATTGGAAAGCAGTTCTGATTCCAGATTGTTTTTTAATATCACCAGCAACATGACTTTCCCCATAGAAAGTAGGTTGCTGAAATAAAGAAGAGTTGGGCATTACAACAAGTGAATGAAAAGACGAAGGTCAGAAGATACTCCCGAGACACCCTATTTTTCAAATTCTCTTTGTTAATTTTACCTGCCTCTGGTTGTGACCCTTGAATTTTAGTTAAAAAACGAAGTAGCCCAAACATGTAGTCCAAACAAGCACAGCTCTGCCTTGTACTGCTTAGATCAGAGATTCTCAACCTGTGGCCCATGAGCCGGATGCGGCCTGTGACACCATTTCATGTGAACCACCACCACCACGCCAGGAAGTGCCATGTGGTGGAGGAAGGACAAAATGGCCGTCCAGCCCCCAAAGCTGTCTGAGGGAGTGTGATCCGGCCCCCAGCTTTAAAAGGCTGAGAACTCCTGGCTTAGATAGCTCACCCTGCAGTCTATGAATGACAAATCTGCTTGGTGTGTAAAGTACTGTAGCTCTGAACCCTTTCCTTCCCCTGCTTATCAGCAAAGGGGCAGAGGTATTCTATGGGGCTTTCTCCCTTTGCCTGAGGCAAACTGGAAATGTCACAGGTGTCTGGGCATCACTCCTGGGACAAGAATTTCTAACTTGCATCCCTAGATGCTTTGCATCACAGCTCTCACCATGATGGGGCCTTCCGAGACCCGGAATCCTACACTCTCTGAAGATCTCTGTTTGGCAACCAGTGCCAACACAAAGGCAGCAGAAGGTGTGACAATACAATATGCAGTTAGAAGCAGTCGAAGCTGGAGGGTCCAATACTGCAAGCTCCTATCACTTTGGATGAGCCTAGCTTGTGAGGCAGAATGAGGCAGACTCAGCCTAACAGGCTCTAAAAGAGGGAGGGCCATGCCTTTTTCTTTGCACTGCTTTCAGCTAAATTAGCTCATGGTCACTGTGTTGCATCCTGTTCCTTAATTATTATTTTTAAAATTACAGTCAAACCTCACATAAAGAGTGTTTTGCTTAAAGAGCAACTCGCTTAAAGAGCAGAATTTTATCTGAATGTTCGCTTCGCTTAACAAATAAAACCAACCAAAATCTCGCTTAACAAATAAATTGGGGTTCGCAATCTCCCCCCCCCCCCCCAGAAGTCACAATTGGTTACTTACAATGGTGTTTCGCTTAAAGAGCAAACACACTTAAGGAGCAATCCTGTGGAACACATTATGCTCTTTAAGCGAGGTACAACTGTACTTTAAAAAAATACATGATATAACAGTTCTCCTGATTGAAAGGAAACTACTGTAACATGATAAACCTAACCATAATAATAAATAAAAATAAACAAAATACCTAAACAGAAGAAAAACAATAAGAGTAAGAAACTATCATTACATCCTATTGCTTAAAGATTGTTTGTCATTTTGTAATGGAATCCATCAATGTTGACCTTTTTTTTGAGGGGTGGAGAGATAGTTGCTGTCCAAGATGCTGGATCACTGTTTCCTAACCTTTGGTTTTCAGACTTCAGTTCCCAGTCAATTTTTCCAAAGCACTGATCAGCCAATGTACTGACTTAGGCTTCTGGAAATAGAAGTCTCTCTGTGGGCCCCGGGCCCCACATTGGGAACCACTGTACTAGAAGAAGGCAACAGGTACAGGGGCACTATGGTGCCATTAAGTTTCTGGTGCTATTGCTGAGTGCTTCACAACAGCTAGACTAGGATGAAGACTGTTGGTGATGGAATCATTCTCTGAAAGTAAGGGGAAAAGAAGCTGCTGCCTCTTCTTCCCTCCCCAGATGTCCTGCCGCATGCGTTCTGCAGGAAACAGCAATCTTGGCTTTTTCCACAGGTGTTGAGAAGGAGATTGACGTGATCGATGTGACACGCCAAGCTGACCTCAAGATGCGTCTGGGTGACTTTGTCAGCTATTACTGCAGCAGCCGCAGGGAGAAGGTCCTCAATGTGATCAGCTTGGAGTTCTCTGAGACCAGGCAAGCCAGGGAGGCTGGACGAGGTGGGGTGGGAGCTACAAGAACAGCTACATAAAGTTCTTCTTTTCCACTGCTAGAGAAAGTTGCCTTGAGGAAGCATTCTGATAATGCACATAAACCTGTGATATCTCTTCTAAGGTTCCTGGCCTTGGGCTGAGCATCCCCAAATTAGTGTGTTTTGGTTTTTGTCTTTCATATGTGTGTTTGCAGTTTGCTGGTGGATGTGCATTTTTTTTGTAGTTTCCTAGGTGTAGAAGGAGGAAGGGAAGGGCCTTCATCTCTTATTTTTGCAACAGGGAAATGGAAATCAACACAAAGAAGAGGGCAAATAATAGTACTGTAGCCCAGGGGTGCCCAAACTACAGCCTGTGGTATGGGCATGTTTTACTCCTGCTTTCGGGAGTGACAAGGGTGGTGTGGGCCAGATGAATTGGCATCAGGGGCCAGATCCGGCTCACAGGCCGTAGTTTGGTTACCCCTGGTTTAAGCAGAGAAAATGGCAACCTAGAATCTATCTCATCCTGTTGCAAAAGATGCCTGTTGCAAAACAGATTGCAGGGCGTGTTTTACTTCCGCTTCCGGTGGGAGGAACCGCATGACCGGCCCAAAAAATTTGGGCACTCCTGCTGTAGCCACATGAACAAAATCAAGGCGCCAGTGCATGTAACTCTCTGAAATGACAAATCATACCTTACGAAGCCTCTCTAGAGCATACAGTTTGCCATGTGTATGAAATTTCCAGAGCAGGATCAGGCCAGATAAGTTCTTTAAAACCAAAAAGAGAGCCTCTGCTAGCTGGAAATTGACTTAATGGGATGTAAAATGGGATGTAGAGCCCTGGTGACAAAATGGTTAAACTGCTGTACTGTAGCCAAAACATTATGAGTACATTTTTAAAAAAAGGTTAACGATAATTTTCAACACCTTTGTGGTGTAGCAGCTTTCAGGAAGTTAGTCTTGTGTGTTAATGGTAAAACAGATCCACCGTATACAATACCTTAGATAAGGTCAGTTAAAATATATAAATAATTGCTAGAACGATAGTCAGTTATAATTTACACTCACACACATGGGCAAGGAGCACAATGACATGCCACCAGAGACATGTAGTAATGAGGCAGCTGGCTTCTCCAGAAGCCAATAATATAAACGTTATGGATTTATCTTCATAGATTCAAACTGGCCAGGCTGGGTGAGCATGTAATTTGTGTGTGTGTGTTAGTTCATTTTAACATGCTTAAAGGATAAGAAATGTTTCTACTTCATGTATACACTAGTACCTCGGATAATGTTGGTTCCTCAAGTCATAACGTTATCCGGTTTTTAACGTTGTGCAATGTATTGATTGCACAACGTTAAAAAAAAGCTCTCTTCCCTTTCCAAAGAGGAAAGGGAACAGGGGGTGATCCGGTTTGCTTGGGGGAGAGAAAGTGCCCTCGCTTCCCATGGAAACCATAGGTCCCACGGGATCACCCTTTGCTCGCACGTGTTCCCTCTGCAAGCAAAGAGTGATCACTCGCTTGGATAGCCCTTTGCTTCCAAAGGGAACCCATGTTCCCTTCACAAGCAAAGGGTGATCAGCGTTACTACCCAAGTGCCGACCCCAACGTGGTATCAGCACTTGGGTTGGGAGAATGAGCGCACCCGTTCAGAGAATGGCAGGGACCAATCGTATCTATCCTTGTCTGCAAAGCTGAGAGGCTTTGCGACAATCAAAAAAGTCTGAGGGCTTCGCAGAAAGAGGGGGACAGGTACGATCTGTCCCCGCAACCCTTCCGGAGTCTGGGGACATGGCGAGCGGGCCAGCAGCAGTGGCAGAACCAGCTACAAGGGCATTGTAAAAATGCCCCTATAGCTGTTTCTGCAGTTGTCACTGGCCCGCCTGCTGGGTCTATAGGCTCCAGAAGGGTTGTGGGGACCGATCATATCTGTCCGGGTCTATCTGCGAAGCCAAGAGGCTTCGCTACAGTCAAAAAAATATGGGGGACCTCTCCCAACACACCTCCGCAGTCCCAGCAAATGATCGCTGGAACTGTAGGGGTGTTGGGGGGGGATCCACGGACTTTTCCCAGCACCCCCACACTTGTCCCAGCAATTGATCGCTGGGACTGTGGGGGTGTGTGAGGGGGGACCCGCACAGGCGCGCGTACCTCTGCCAACACCACCACCCCTGCAGTCCCAACGATTGACTGCTGGGACTGGGGGAGATGTTTGGGAGAGGTCCACGTGCCCGCTTAGGTCCCCCCCCCCAATACCCCCACAATTCCAGCGATCGATTGCTAGGACTGCAGGGGTGTTTGGGGAGAGATCCATGTGTGTGCGCAGTTTCTCCCCAAACACACCCACAGTCTCAGCAATCCGCGCTTGAGTTGGGGAGAAGAACGGGAATGCTCTCCCATTCAACTCCCAACCCAAGCACCAATCGCATGCTGCAACCAGCGCTTGGGTTGGGGGGAAGAACAGGTGGGCACACTTGTTCCCTCCTCCAACAGAAGCATTGATTGCAACGTCGGATAATCCAGAACCTCAGTAACTGAAACTGCATTGTGGAACTTTCTAGGAGTGGGCAAATCTGTTGATCTTTTTTCATCCTTAATTTTCCAGGCTGTCTAACTTGGTGGAAACTCCAAAAATAGTGCGCAAGTTGTCCTGGGTGGAGAACCTGTGGCCAGGGGAGTCGGTGTTTGAGAGGCCCAATGTACAGAAATACTGCCTGATGGGGGTGAAGGACAGCTACACAGATTTCCATATTGATTTTGGGGGCACCTCTGTCTGGTACCACGTACTGCGGGTAAGATTGTGGCACAGGTGGGTGGGATGGAAGGAATGGAAGAGGGAAGGTCTTAGAACTGAGCCACACCTTCAGCAGGATGACCTGATATATTATTAGTTCAGATTCCAATTGGGGATGAATTTTGGAATTCCGCCTACCCTCCATTGGCTTAAATATATTATTTTTTAAAACTTTATTGATTATACAGAATGAGCATTTTGGGCAGAAGTAGTAAAAAGAAAGTGGATATAAATCTGTATCCTGAAGTGCTATAGTACAGCAACTCTTACAGTCAAATGACCATTCATTCCCCACCTCTGACATATTACATACCATATATACTCGAGTATAAATCTAGTTTTTTAGCCCCCAAAAAAGCTGACTCAACTTATACTCGGATCAACGATCCCCGAAGATCCCAAAACGGCAGTGGTGTAAATTCAAACATACAATAAAAAAAAGCACTAATACTACCCTAAAAACTCAAAAACATACCCACATAAATGTCTAAATTAATTAATTTTATCATAGTTTCATGTAGTTTAATTATTGAAACTCACTAGCAGCTGCTGCATTTTCCACCCTCGGCTTATGCTCAGGTCAATCTATTTCCCTGGTTTTAGAGGTCCAAATTAGGTACCTCGACACAAAGAAAGGAGAAAGAAGTCATCAAAGCCAAAGCTCTTGACTTAACCTAAGCACAGAATGTTGTTCTTCATCAAGCTACGCAACTTTGTGGCTTGTCAAGGATGGGTCAGTGAGCCATCGGCTGAGGTTGCTTTAAGGATTGTAAAGGATGCCTATATGAAGATCTGAATAGTGAGATGTTATGTATTCCCAGTGTTGCTATATGGAGCCGAGGCTTGAACACTGACTAAAGCGTCTGAAAAGAGAACTGAAGTTTTTGAAATATGAATCTACAGACGGCTGCTAAGGATATCGTGGGTTGACCATGTGGCTAATGTAGAAGTGTTGTGCAGGGTGGATAAAGAACAAGAACTGTTTAAGACCATCAAGCAAAGAAAGCTCCAATACCGGGGCCATATCATGAGGAACAACATAAAGTATGGAATACTCCAACTCTCTCTGCAAGGAAAGATCCCTGGGAAGAAAGAGGCCCTGGACATAGTTGGACTTTATGGCTGAAGAACCTGAGAGACTGGTGTGGCATGTCCTTGGAAGAACCGAGCTTCATCTCCAGACAGAGCTAGTGCCCTTCAGGAAAGAGCTAAAGAACCTGTCTGCCAAAGTGGGTGTGGGGCACTGGTAGCATTGTAACACCCCTACTGCTGGCTGATATAACAAAGGCCGATCACACTTTTAGCTGTATTTTAATTGGCAGGTGTGTATTTTTAAAGGTTTATTAGTGGGTCTTAAAGTTTTTAGGGTTAATTTTATGTATGAAAGATATTGTGAGCCACCTAGAGTCGCATGCCAAGTTGGGTGGCAATATAAATGTAACACAATAAATAAATAAATAAATAAATAACTGTTCCAAGGAGTTAAGAGCAGGGAGACTATCACTATGATGATAGCCAATATGCAGAATGGAAACAGCAGCTGAAGAAGAAGAAGAAGAAAGGCTGCCTATCAGAGCACAAAGTGGCAGCATCCCATTGGGTCCTTTGTACTTCTCTTAGTTTCCAAGCCCTTTTGATACCAGGCCAAATTGACTGCCACACAAACTCCTGTGTAAAGTTGGGTACTGCTTTTGCATTCCCCATCAATCCTGCTCTTAGTGATGTTTGCTTCTGCCCCAGTTGTCTTCTCCATCGTTCCTTCAGTTTCAATAGTTTTGAAAAGCAAAGATGAATGGGGCAAAACTGGAAATATCTGGATGAGGAAAGCCTTTGTCAGTGCCAAGGAGAGGGGAACCTGTGGCCCTCCTGAAGCTTTGGATTAACTCCCATCGTCCCTAATTGCTAACCATGCTCGATTGGAGTTGTAAGACCAAGACATACATCAGGTCAAAGGTTCCTCACCTGCCCACAAAGGATGCTCTTGTCACGTTTTGTTCTATCTTTCCTGCAGGGAGAAAAAATCTTTTATCTAGTCCGCCCCACAGCTGCCAACTTGACACTGTTCGAAGCATGGAGCAGTTCATCCAATCAGAATGAAATGTTCTTTGGGGACCAGGTGGACAAGTGTTATCGTTGCCCAGTCCGTCAGGGGCAGACCCTCTTCATACCAACAGGTATGGGGTCCCCAGGGTTTGAGCCCAATATCTTTAGCTTGCAAGTGCTGTGGCTACTGCTGTAATGGTGTACCCATGCCTTCGTTTCTTCCCTTCTCAAGGATGCCCCCTTTGCCTTTTCTGTGGCCTCTAATTTGAATGCCCTCCATTGCTGCAGAAGGGTTTGTTGTTGGGAGTGGGGAAGGCACAGTTGCTTCCAGACTGTCTCCTCGGTTGAAATCTCTGAACTGACCTGCTGGTTTAAGGAGCAGTAGAAGACATCCCATTGCCTGTGTTAAGGGAGAGGCCCACCCAGTTAACTTCTGTACATGGGCTTGATGCGCTGGTGGGAGGCATCTGTACTTCAGGATCTCTGGTGGTGTGTTCGATCCTGACCAGGGCTCAAGGTTGCCTCAGCCTTCCATTCTTTCGAGGTCAGTAAAATGAGTACCCAGCATGTTGGGGGCAAAATGCTAATTAATTTGTGAACCACCCAGAAAGAGTGCTAAGTACTATGGAGCAGTATAGGAGTGTGATTGCTTTGCTTTAAGCCACAGTATGTCTTGAGTCAATCCCAAGCAGCCAGGGAACATTAGACTGTCAGATGTTTCTGCTTTGTCCTTCACTTGTTTGTGCTGCTTAGGGCCATTCTCTTTCTTCTCCTGAGCACTGAATACTTAGTGGGTGCCTGTCATAAGTCAATGTTAACTTCTTTCCTCCCTTCTTTTGCTTCCTTTTTGAAGGATGGATCCATGCAGTGCTGACCCCTGTGGACTGCTTGGCCTTTGGAGGCAACTTTCTCCACAGTCTAAACATTGAGATGCAGCTCAAGTGAGTCTGGCCAAGAGTGCTTTTCTGTCCAGTGTGGAGCATTCTGAAGGAGTTGTGTAGGAAGGGTGTACATGTAGCTCTGTAGTAACACACACGCTTTGTAGGCAGAAAGGCGCACGTTGTGATGATAAACCATGACATGTTATATTGATGATGAATTAAGTTTTGAGATAATTTGAGTCTTAAGAGGGACAAGTTCCTAGCTTTCACAGTTGTGTTGATATGCTTGAGTGTGTGCACTCAATGTCTGATGAACTTTCATAAGCATTTCAAATTTCAGAGGGCCAGCTTAACAGTAGATTGCTGTAAGGAAATAGTTTGCGGGTGGTAGTGCTTCCATTTACAGAGTAAAGTAGATTTATGGTTTCTTGATTCCAGTGGCAGAGAAGAAATTCAACTTTGAAAGCAGGTGCTTGATTGTACCTGTAGTCATAACAAGTTGTAGAACTGTGGGAACAGAACTAGTTTTCATAGGTTTGGGGTGTTTTTTGTTTGTTTGTTTGTTTGTTTGTTTTTGTTTTTTTGCTTTTTCCCATAATGAACTCACTTCCAGTTGTTACAGTAATGCACTATTTTATCTGAGAAAGAGAAGTCCTGCAAATTTGCTTAACTTACAAATGTTCTTGGGGCAGGCAAGTAGCTGGGCTTCCTACCTACTTACCTAGAATTTACCTGCCTTTGGTTAAAATTGCACAGGCCTTACCAAACACTTACTTTGATCCTTTCTAGGGCATATGAGATTGAAAAGCGCCTCAGCACAGCTGACTTGTTCAAATTTCCCAACTTTGAAACCATCTGCTGGTATGTCGGCAAGCATCTCCTGGATATCTTCCGAGGTGGGTTTTGAGCCTGTTCTGTCTATGCACATGCTTTCCAAGACCTTCCATGAGAAGGTCCACTGTTGATGTTCTCTGTCTCCCCTGGCAGGTCTCCGAGAGAATCGTAGGCACCCAGCTGCCTATTTGGTTCATGGGGCCAAAGCTTTGAACACGGCTTTCCGCTCATGGACTAAGAAGGAGGTAAGAAAAGGAGGAGGAGACTTTCGGAGTTGCATTTGGCCTGGTTGTATTCTGGGCACTTTCCATTCCTGTTGCTAAGATATGAATCTTGCCCCAGGAAAAGAAAGTTTGAACCATTCTTCTGAGCATGTAAGCTTCCAACATTGGCGGGGAGGGGGGGAGGAATTGGTTTTGCAGGATAAAAGTCTTTCCATAGATGTGATGCCAGCTGCAGTCTAAATTGTTGCAGCTTGGACACAGGTTGGTCACCAGATTGAGTTCCAGGCCTTTAGAAGGAAGGGGAAGCTATAGAGAAGGAGCGAGAAAGTGGGTTTCCACCTCTGAGTGAACACTGAGGAGCTGAGAGATCTCTTTGAACCCGTGGCTGAAATATCTGGCCATGTCTCTTCAATGGACTAGGCTTCTTTTTCTACTTCTCTGCCCTGAACTTTATATCACCCCAGCTGATAAAAGAGTTTGGGAGAACTGAAAAACGTACATTCTTGTGGAATTTTTTTTGTGGTTCTGATAAAGGTATTTTCTGTTTGTGGCTATTCAGATCACAAATGAAGTAGACAAGTGCTAGGCTTCATAGTGGGGGAAAATACAGTTTTCAAACCAGATATTTGGCTTTCTAGCTGTTTGGGTCAAGAGATTCCACAAGGCCTTGCCATTAGTTATCTTGGCTGGGTCTTCTGGGAAGTAAAGTCAAGAATATTTGAAGGGCCACAGTCATCCCCCATGGAGGTACTTTCTTTCATCACTAACCTCTGAATCTAGCACAGAGGGGTGAATGTATTAGTAATCTGATATTATTTTTCTTCAGGCTCTAGCAGAGCATCAGGAAGAAATTCCTGGGACAGTGCGTCCAGCTCAGCTCATCAAAGATCTGGCTAAGGAGATCAGACTGGTAGAAGTGAGTACTATTTTCTTACAGATTATGGGGACCATGTTCTAAGATGACTGGGCTGGAGTTGCAGTAAAGTGACACCATCCCTTCCTATCATGTAGTGACCTATCTCAGCCTATACTGCTGTGAGAAGGGAGACAGATGTTTGGAAATTGGAAAGAGTAGCAATATGTTCCCTGTATTTGTTGCAGTGAACTTTCTCAGGTCAAAAGAATGACTGTCCGTCCATTCTTCATTGGAAGGATGTCTGTCTACAGATCATTCTCGAAGCTTTTGATATTGTTTACAGCTAGTACTAGACAGCTAAAGCTCCACTTTAGGATTTGTTTTAGAGATGTAGATGCCTCATTTGAGGGACTCCAGCTCCCCTCTTCCTGCGCTCCTTGCAATGAGCGTCTAGTTTGACATCAAAATAATATTTGGCCCCCTACAACTTTACTGCTGAATAGTGTTGTGCATTCTGTTGAGTGAATGTGCTCGTAGATTGTTGTGGAAGCACCCTGAATGAAGAGCAGGTCTGAGTGCTGATGAATAGGACTTTTGCGAGCAGATTTGCTATTTGCAGTTTGCCTCTCAAAACAGTAAGCTGGCATATCCTCCCATAAGTGGGTACGCCTTGAGAAGTGTGCCCCAACCTGTCCCTTAAAACAGTGGGCTGGAGGGTTTCCTTCCAACTCATCCCCATAAGGGCACTTTCTACAAAAAGTGTAGTGTTATGGCCCAGGGGGTGAGCTAAAATGTTCCCCTTTCAAATTCCACCTGGTGACTTACAGTGGACAGTAGTTCCTTGAGCCAAGAGTCACTTGTACAGTATGACTCCAGGGGGGTTGTTGGTTCAATGCTCTGGTGTCTTCAGAGCAGCCATAGCAGAGACCGTAGCTTGGCTGTTTATACCACACCACAGAATATGTATCCTGTTACCCCAAATACAGAGGACTTTCTAGTTTGGTCTCTCTGTCCTGGGGGATGCCAGACAGTTTGTGGCTAGAGCACTTCCGTAAGAATCTAGTTCTTCTTGAGAAGCTTTGCCTTCGGTGACTTTCTTGGCTGTCGCAGTCAACAAAGAGTGACGTCCAGACAGACGAGTGAAATCTTCTAAGAGAGAAATGTATAATGGAATTCCCTTGGGTTTAATTTTCATGGCTTGAGGGAAGGGCCATCATGTTTCGTGGCCACAATGTGGAAAGTTCAGTGCCTGGCATTTCTGATGAAGGAGCACAAGATTTCCCATGTGGCACATGGATATCTGTCTTACATTTTGTGACTGACCCACCCATCCCTTTTATGATTGAGTTATGATTATTGTTCATTGTCTGATATTGTTGTTTGTTCTTGTAATTATTTGTACACTGCTCAGAGTGCGAAACATCTTAGATGGGCAGTATAAAAATGGAGTCAGCCAATCAACCAGCCAGCCAGCCAGCCAGCCAACCAATCAGTCTGGTTGGGCCACCCACCCAGCAGGCTGGCAATGCTGGCTTGGTATGTGTGTGACTCACAAGATGATGGATTTCGAGCCCCATCATCCCTCACCCTTAGGGAGGCTGGCCAGGCTTGGCCCATCGGCTAACACGTCTTGGGAGCCACACAGTCTTCCATTTGGCCTTTAACGTTTGGTTCTGTTTCGGGTTGGTGGCAGGTGGGTGGAAACGGTGCTTCCTTAGAGAAGCAGCACTCATGCTTTTCCAGGATATATTCCAGCAGAACATTGGGAAGACGGGCAGTCCATTTGGCTTACAGAGGGGCACCCAGCCAGGCACCACTGCCAAAAAGGGAGACCAGAGTCCCAAGGAGCACGGCAGGAAAGGCAGCCGGAAAGAGGTGGCCACAGTCAAAGCCTTGGACCTGGAACTACTGCGGAAATACAATCAACAGGCCTTGAAAAGCCTGGAGACTCCTGACCAGGAGGAGGTGAGCCACCACGGAGGGGATGCGTATGAACCGGATGCCTAGCTGGGCTCTCACCCGCTGGGCTCTCTCTTGCGGTCCTAAGTGTGGAGGGTGCTGCTCCCTTACTGCCATCAACACGAACGTGTGGTCTTATTCCTTTCCAGTTTGATCTGCCCAGTTCTAGCCCAGAAGATACAGACGGAGAACCTGAGCTGACCGAAGAAGAGCTGGCTCTGGTGGTGGCCAATGGCCGGGGCATCAGGTGTGTGTTTCTGTGCGCACAGCTCAGGCGTGAAAAGATGAAAAGAATGGTTGGACATATGGGCAGCACATCCTTCCTAGCTGTCATGGGGCCATTTAACTAAACACACCAGAGATAAGCAATTGGACGGGGTACATAGAAAGATACTTCTCGAAGATTGTGGTATTCTTGAACCATGATCAAACGCACCCTTTGTGTAACTTTGTGTTGCCAGCTAATCTTTCCCACACTAGGTCAGGCGAAAGAAACTGCAGAATGAATTCACCAAAAAGGTTGCTTCATTTTGGTAGTTTCATGTCTGTTCTAGACACAGAAGAAGAAGCAATTGGAAACTCAGGCTTCAGCCTTTGCTGTCTTCAAAATGCAAATGTTTATATCTTAGTTGCTGGACAGGAAAATGTGTGGTGGCAAAACCGTGTGCTTCACTGCATCTGGCTCCATTTGCATGAAGGAATATATTTTAGTTTGTTTTATTTTTCACCTTTTGCCTCAGGAAACACCTGACAGAGGGCCAGGGGTTCTCCACTCCACCCATATCCTGTCTAATTTTCTTCTTCTTCACAGCCCTCTTGTGCAGTTGCTTAAACTGAGAAGGCCTCATGTTGATGTTTCCCTTGACAGGAAAATCAAGGCCTCCGAACGCACCCGGAGCAGGAAAGGAGCTCGAGTCCCGCGAAGCCCATCGGATGCGGAGGCCCTTGAGGTTGACTCTGAGGAGGATCTACAGATAGATGAGACACCTCGCCGGGAGAGAAGGAGCCTCGTGCTGCGGAAAAGACTGTCCAGTACGTGACCGCCTTCTGGTCTTGGTTTTGGATGTCATTTCCAGACTCTTTTCTTTCTTGGATTAGGAATAATGGGGGGGGGGGCCTTTTCCCCCTCTGTGTGTGTGGTTTTCCGCATCATTCTTTTTCAATTTGTTGTCCTTAGTTATTTTTGTTGTTCTTTTGTCTCACCCAGAGTAGTGACACACACTAGACTGGTGGTGTATAAATATTGCAAATGAATAAATTAGCATCACCTTCCTTTCTTCCAAACTTACCTTTATAGAAGCCTGGGAATAGCTCTGGCAAAGAAAATTTAAGGGCCAGGGGGAGAAAACAGCATTGCAAGGCAGTTTGTATTCTGCAGATTAAACATGTTTGAAAAGAAAAGGCATATTTCTTTTTCTCCTCATTGTGATTCTCCAGTGGGGATGGGGGGAGAGAGCCTACACAAGAAAGGCTATTCTAGTTACCTGACATCCGTCTTATGGGATTCAGGAAGCAGTGGTTTCATATGTTGGAGGGATTTCTTGATAAGCGTAAAGACTAGACACTTGCTTGTAAAATAAAGCCTTACCATTATCCATCAACATATGGAATCAAAAAGTATTTGTAAGCAGCTAAAAAGAAAGTTATTTTGAAAATCAATTTTTAGGGAGCTGAATTATCCACCTCATGTCACATTGTTCTCTTTGTTGCTCCTTCTAGCATTTGCCTTTTTGTGCTCTCTGTTATTGATGTGCCTTTCCCGTCTCCCTTTTTAGTAGTTGCTTTCTAGCCGCCTCTTTCATCTCATTTTCATCTGCTGGAGAGAAATTGCATCCTCCCGTTAACCAGAGTTCTAGGTCTGATGTGATTTGCACCAACAGCCACACTTGTTCCCAGAGCTGCTCTCAGTTAGGGAGGTTTCAAACTAGAAGGCCAAGCACATGCATGTTTATTCAGAAATAGGACCCACTGAGATCAATTGGCTTACTTTCCAGTAAGTGTGCATAGGATTTCAGTGGCCTAAGTCCACATGGGATTTTGTGGTGCTTTGCTATCTCTTTGTTCCTGTAGAAATAGGACACTTCCGCCATGAGCCTGTCTTTTATTTCCAAGTAATTCATGCGAGTCTGGAAACATTACTTTCCTTTGGGTTCCAGAATTTCCTCGGAAACTACCACGTGCCAAACCCTGTTCCGACCCAAACCGAGTACGAGAACCAGGGGAAGTGGAGTTTGATATTGAGGTAAGTTTGCTATAATAATACATTATAAATACATGCTGTCAAGTCAGTTTTGACTTATGACAACCCTTTCCAGGGCTACTTGGGTAGAAGATAGGCAGAGGGCACCCGGGACTGGGCACCTTGACCATAACTACACACACTGGCTTTTCATTTCTTTCTGGAGGCACAGAGTGGAATCAAACAGGCAGATTCTAAATCACTGCAGGCTTTCATTTTGTTCACATTTCTCCTCAAAATGGACCTTTTCTGAGAAGCTTTTTCATCATTCTCTAGATCAGGGATCAGCAAACTTGGCTCTCTAGATGTTCTTGGACTTCAATTCCCAGAAGTCCTGATCAGCAGGCATACTGACTTGGGCTTCTGGTAATTGAAGTCCAAGAACACCTGGAGAGCCAAGTTTGCAGATCCCTGCTCTAGATGAGTGTTTCCCAACCTTTGGTTTTTGGACTTAATTTCCCAGAAGCCTAAGTCAATTCCCCAAAGCACTGATCAGCCAGTGGACTGACTTAGGCTTCTGGGAATTGAAATCCAAAAACCAAAGGTTGGGAAACACTGATCTAGAGATGTATTACATTTCGCTTGCATGTGTCATTATAAAATAGGTGACATAAATTTCAGTGGCTGATTGTTACTACTTAAGGAGATTCTTATTTTCCTTGTCACACCGAAGTCAGATGACTTGGTGTATGTTGAAAAGAGCAAGCTGTGTTTCTGTAGCTGCTGACAATTTGGTTCTGAGATTTGGCAGTGCATCATACCTCGCATAACGAAAATAATTTGTTCTGCGAGGCTGCTCACTATGTGGGTTTTTTACTATGCGAGTTTTTTTCACACAGCAAAAATTCCTATGGAAAAACTCACATAACGAGCATTTCTATGGAAAAACTCACATAGCGAAATTTTTTCGTTATGCGAGTTTCCCCCGTAGAAATGCTCGTTATGCGAGTTTTCCCATAGGGAAAGTCTGACTCGCATAGCGGAAATTTTTGTTACGCAAGTCGGATCACTTTTTGAAAAACCCACTCATTATGCGAGTTTTTCGCTAAGTGAAACGCTCATTAAGCGAGGTTTGGCTGTATTTGGCATTCACCAGTCAAGGTAAGTCATTGGATTCTGACCATTTGAACGGAGTGGAAATAATAAAAAGAATTTTGTGTTTTACTGAGTGTTGCCACCCTCTTCAGCCCCCCTTTTGGGTCACGTCTTTGTGTCCCTTTCCCAACATTCTTTTTGAAAAGGAGCTGTCAGAAGTGTCGGTAGCATTTTTAACATGTCTATCCTATTATTATTATTATTATTATTATTATTACTACTACTACTACTTCTTCTACTAATACAAAGCATAACCATATACCTCTGATTCCTGTATTTGCACTATGATGTTAGCAGTTCTGGTTTTAATCCCTAACATGGAAATCTGGCAGGTCCACAGATATCCTTCCAAAATAAGAATGGTGGATGAGTCACAATGTGTGGTCTGAAACATGGCCTCCTTCCCTCCCTCAGTGGCATTTTCTGGTCCATTTGCAAGTTGTTGTACTGGCCGGGCAGAATCTGTGTTGAGGTTCAGACACATTTTTATGATAGATCATTTTATTGTCACGATGTGACTCCAGTGACCAGGAGCTGTACAGGAACACAATTCTACTCTTCAAGCCTCCTGCTTCAACCTTCTTTGGGACCATGTTGGACCCCAAGGGGAACCAACCCCACCTCTCCTCCTTATTAGATATACTTAGACACTTTCTTTTGTGTGACACAGACTGATAACTTATTGAACTCTCTATGCGCTTGAGCAAACAGCAACGTTTTTGTTCTCAAAAGCCCCAGCCGATATCCTATTTGCTTTAGGGAGGGAAGGCTCAGGCGCATATGAAGGGCCTGGTTCCGAGTAGCATAGGCAACATGGCTCTCACTCCTCTGTGCTGTTCATATAAAATAAAAAGCCCTTCCGGAAGACTCCCTGCCTGTGCTCAAGCAGAGAGTGAGCAGGTGGCCAAAGTTCATGTTTCTAGCCTTCTTCCAGTGCTCACGTTCATTGGGCACCTTGTCCAAAACATGAGGGACATAAGCTTATTTCCTCCCCCTTTCTTCCTCTTTTTAAAACGGAATTGTTGACCAGGCTTCTTTGAACTCTTTTTCATTTCCAGGAGGATTACACCACAGAGGAGGAGGAGGAAGAGGAGGAAGAGGGCTCTGGGGACGACCAGTTGGAAGGCAGCAGTAGCGCTGGTGGCATCCTGGACCTGTTGAAAGCCAGTCGGCAGGTGGGCGGTGCAGACTATGATGAACTCAGGTAAGAACCAGGACCCTGGTATGAAATCCCCTGTTCTGGGGCGCTTAAAAGCTTTCGCTGTTCCATTGTGGCATCGATGCAGTTCCTAGATGTGGGTCTGCTTCATGCACAAAGCATGTGATTTGTCTGCATCCTATTGAGCCTTGTGTTCCAAAATGTTCTGTAGCTCTAAAGGACAAGAACTGGTACAACAGCAGGATGTAAAAGATAACACTAGTGTGCCACTTCCACGTAAAACAAGTGTGTGCAAGCCAGGGGCAAGGGAGAGGGAGGTCCTTCACTTGTTTGCCACTCCTGTCTCTACAGCACCTGGGCCAAATACGGATCATTTTCATTTGGAAACCGTCTTCAGCACCACAATCCACCTTGATCTTTCCCTTCCTCCTCTGAATTTGGTCTCCCGGGATTCTCTTAGAAGAAAAAGAGTACCAACACACTTCCCTCCATTTTATGCCTTTTAAAATCTAAAAATCCCTAAGAGGGTTGAGTAATCCCCCCCCCCCAGGGCTTAGGATGCCTTTCAGTACCTTACTGTGGCTGTTCTCTCCTCATAACTGGAAAATCCAGAATAAATTGTGCAAATATTTATTTGTTTTTATTTGAAAACCACCACCCACCACACACACAGAAAGAGAACTTGTCAGGCTTGGCTTGAGCATCGTAAGGCAGCTATTTCAGCTTTTTCTAGCGTGTAATTCAGTTTCTCTCATCGAAGCACGGAGTGTGCCTAGACCCAACTGGAGGGGCCTAGCCGTGGCACAGGGTGCAGGGCCTTGGGAAGCATGTTGACTGTTGCAGTTGTCCACTGAAACAAGCCTTGTGGTGTCAGTAGAGGGGGGTCAGGTTGGCAAGGATCTGCCTATGCTTTTGTTGATTATCTGGGGGAGAAAATCACTCAGATTCGTTCAAAGTTGAATCCTGGCATGGTAAAGGTAAACCTGAGGTTGACCGAAGTGCAGTCTGGCCATGTTATCCGGGATCAGTTTGATCTAGTTGTATCTGAGGAAGTGGACAGGCTCCTGGGATCTGTCTGTGCCACTGTCTGTGCGTTAGATCCATGCCCCGCCTGGATAGTTAAATCAACTAGGGCGGTGACAGGCAGTTAGGTTGAAGCAATTATTAACTCTTTGCTGTGGGAGGTTTTTTCCCCAGCAACCTTAAAACAAGCAGTCTCTCGACCCCACAATAATGGCCAACTACCGACCTGTGTCCAATCTCCCCTTTTTGGGGAAGGTCTTGGAGAAGGCAGTGGGACAGCAGTTACAGGAGATCCTGGATGAAGTGGATTATCTGGACCCTTTTCAGTCAGGATTCAGGCCCAGATATGGTACAGAAACTGCATTGGCCACGCTGGTGGATGATCTCTGGTGAGAGTGGGATGGGGAACATCTGTCCATCCTGGCTCTTCTTGACCTCTCAGCGACTTTCGATACCATCGACCACAGTATCCTTCTGGGAAGGCTCCAAGGATTGGGAATCGAGGGCACTGTGTTGTCCTGGGTTTCCTCATTTCTGAAGAACCGGACCCAGTTGGTGTGGTTGGAGAGTGAGAAATCCAGTCCTAGGCCCCTTCAGTATGGTGTGCCTCAGGGCTCGGTACTCTTGCCTCTCCTGTTTAACATCTACATGAAACTGCTGGGCAAGATGATACTCGGCTGTATATCTCAACCCGTGGAGATCCAAGCAATGCAATAGAAGTCCTAACCAGGTGCCTGGAGGCTGTTAGGGTCTGGATGGGTGACAACAGGCTACAACGGAATCCTGGTAAGAGTGAGTGGCTGTGGGTCAGGGGCCCTGCATTATCTCGGGAGCTACCATCTTTGGTTCTGGATGGGGTAGCTCTGCCCCAAACAGACCCGGTATGTAATCTGGGGGTCCTCCTGGACTCGCGACTCCTGCTCGAAAAGCAGTTGGCAGTCGTGGCCAGGAGGGCTTTTGCACAACTTTATGTTGTGTGCCAGTTACAACCGCTCCTAGATCGGGACTCCTTGCTCATGATCACACACACTGGTCACCTCCAGACTTGACTATTGTAATGTGCTCTACATGGGGCTGCCCTTGATGACCATTTGGAGGCTGCAGCTCATCCAGAATGCGGCTGCTCAGGTCGTGATGGGATACAGGCATTATGCTTGTGCCTCACCACTGCTTCAAGAGATGCACTGGTTACCAGTATGTCTCCAGGTGCAATTCAAGTTGCTGGTCATTACCTTTAAAGTCCTACATGGTAGTGAGCCAGGATAATTAAGAGACCACATTGCCCTAAGGACATCTGTCCGTTGAACCAGAGCGGACCGGAGAGGCTCTCTTGTGTTTCCATCTGCCAAAGGGACACGTCTCTCAAGTACAAGGAAGAGGGCCTTCTTAGTGTCTGCTCCGGCCCTATGGAACCTCCAGCCAATTGAACTACGCCTCCAGACAGAGTTGCTGCCCTTTAGGAAAGGGCTGAAGACTTGGCTGGCAGGGCAGATGTGGAGCTCCAGTGATATAGGGACCCCAGCCCGCTGGTTAATTTAGTAAATAGTCTCTCCACCTTCTAATCTTTTAACTTTTTAATTTTTTATTTCTTGATTTGTAATCTGTTAAAATTTTTGGTTAGTTTTTATAGGGCTTTATAATTATTATAATAATGTTTAAAATATTTTTATTTCATTATTTGTATGGTTGTGATTGTCCAATTGTGATGTGAGCCGCTCTGAGTGGGCGGCATATAAATACAAAAATTAAATTAAAGTTGTTGTCGTTGTTGTCCCCCCAGCGATGCCCCAGCCTCTCCCAGTACTCAGGAAGCAATCCAGGGGATGCTGTGCATGGCCAACCTCCAGTCCTCCTCATCCTTGCCGGGAGCCTCCAGCTTGCAGGCCTGGCTGGCAGCCGGACACGAACGCAGCTCGGCCGGGGCTTCCGGGACTCATCATCATCGCTCAGGGAAAAGGGCCCTCAAGCGCCCGGCCCATCACAGCACCGACAGCGAGGAAGAGGCCAGCATGGACGAGCAGGAGAGCCTGGGAACCTGCTTCAAGGACGCCGAGTACAGTAAGGGAAGGGACAAGAAAAGAGGGATCTGTCTCCAGGAGGTTTTACGTGGGGAAGAGAAGCAGGCGGGTGTGTGTGTGTATCCCTTGTTGGCTTGAATGGAGTTTGCCAAGCTCTTGGCATGTGAAAGATGGAGCCAGTGGCTATGACATGAACGAGACTTAGTACAGTAATACCTCGGGTAACGTTTACCTCGGATAACGCTAAAATCGCATAACATTAAGTAATTTGGGGAGGAGAATTGCATCGAATAACGTTAAGGTCCTATGGGATGGATCGGATAACAACTGCTAAAGCCTGTGCGGTTACAATGTATCTCTATGGAGCTTTAATGTTATCCGATCCATCCCATAGGATTTTAACATGCATCGGATAACACTAAAAATCGGATAACACCAAGACTTATGGAACCAAGTTTTAGGGTTATCCGAGGTTTTACTATATCTTATTTTGGACAATTCTGGACACACAACTTCAAAGCAAGCCACACTGAAGTCTCAATAAGACATCCTTTAGGCCAGGGATCCCCAACCACCAGGCCACAGACTGGTGCTAGGGCACGGACTGACCTGAACCAGACTGCGGGGGAGGGTGCCCTGGGAGCCCTGTTGGCAGCCTTCTGCCCTTGGCATGCTCCGCCGGATCTTCCCAGGGGACAGGGTGAGAGCACAGGCTTTGGACACAGTGAGTGAATGGGTGGCCAGGCCCCTCCACACTGCTTAACTGCGGCGGGGCTCCACTCCCCACCTATATGCAGTGTGATGCCTCGCTTCCCAAGTCAGGCAGTGTGGCTGGTGGGTGGCTGCGCCTCTTCTTGTTTTGGGGCTGCAGCAGCCCGCCCGCCCCGCCCCCTTGTGCACAGTGTGCACTTTGTAGTATTTTTTTGTGTGCTTGTGCTCTCCGGTCCTGCCACCTTGCTGGTCCATGGGAAGGTCGTTTGGCATGAAGCCGGTCCGTGCTTTGGGAAAGGTTGGGGACCCTTGCTTTCGGTAACTAAAGGATGCCTTACTGAGACTTCAGTGGGACTTGCTCTGAATTAAGTGCCTTCAGAATTGCCCACAGTAAGATACTAACTCTCATCCATATGTCATTCGCATGCAGGAACCGTTGGATTCTGATGGGTGGGTTTTGAGTTAGTCATTTAGAGTCAGGCTAGCCATGAATAAACCATATCTCATTGATTTCAGTGGGTCTCCTCTAAAGCATGGCCAAAGGTGCACCCAGCCTATTCCAGTTTGGAGTAACTTTTGTGGGTTTTCCCAGGCAAGTCTCCCATCCAGGCAATGGCCAGGGGCTGCTTCAGTCCAGCAGCTGATATGCTAGGTGCCCATGTGCTTTTGGAACATCTCCTCTTGTGAGCCACCAGCAATTTTCCAGTTGCCTGAGCAAGCGGCATGTCCCCCCAGTCAAGTGGCTCAGGGGGCCAATGCAAGGTATGCCGTCGCCACCTCCCTACCTGTGGCACGTCTTCTGTAAAGAGAACCACTGTTCTGAGTTGCCCCCACCAAGGGAGAGCATAGTTTGACGTGGTGAGTGAACAGCTAAATGACATTCCCAGCTGCCTTTTTGCCACTGGAAAGGTGTACCAGAGAGGCCGCCCTGTTCTCTGGCCCTGTGAATGATGGGTAGTTGCAACTCCTTTCATTAGTCTTACAATTCGATGCATGCCTCAAAATTAGTAGCATTTTTATTTAAACAGTGTAATTAGTCTGCCTCTGAAAGTGGGAGTTCTGTGCTGATCGAATTCAGCTCCAGTGTTGTCCCTTTCTTTGTAGTTTACCCTTCCTTGGAATCAGATGAGGATGACCCAGCCTTGAAGTCACTACCAAAGAAGAAGAAATCCACAGATGATGCTCCATGGAGTCCCAAGGGTAAACATTTCACCTGTCCAATGGCAAATTGAATGTGATTCTGCAAAGTGCCTTGGCATGTCTTGTTTTAAAACACATATGTAGCTCTTGGGGCAGCACAAGACACGCTTGGAAGCCTTGGGATTGAAATGCCTGCCTGAGACCTCAGATGCCCAAGAAGTGGCTGGAAAGATGTCCAGTCGTTTGGGATAGGTTTCCATGCTTTGCCTTGGTCTTTCAGCTTTCTCATGACCAGCAGTAGTAGAATAAGCTGTATCCAGCTTGATAGGTCACCCTTGCTCGACAACCTGTTGTATCTGACTTTAGGGTTCAGTGCTCATCTCTGTTTATAGCCAAAAAGCCAGTGCTGTCTGCAAACGTTTCCTTGGACATGGGGCATGTACCTTCCCATCGAAGTGGCACCTATTTATCTACTTGCAATTTCTTGCTTTAGAACTGCTACTTTGCCAGGAGCAGGGACAGAGATAGGAGCTCACTCTGTCATGCAGTGCTCGGGTCTCAAATGCTGACTTTCCATTCATCAAGTTCAGCATCTTAACTACTAAGCCGCTGCAGTTCCTACCCAGCTTGATACAGATATGTGAATCCCTTAGTAATACGTACTAGTCAGGTTACAAACTCCAGCTTTTTTCTTTGTGCACAGAATAGGAATGTTAGAGGTCAGACGGGTTTTCTTAGTGGTCAAAACAAATGCCCATAACAGATTCATGAAGGCCGTTCTGCAGCTGGGTAGCATTAAGGAGACTGTGAGGCAGGATGTCTGCTTGGAGTGGGCCTTGCCTTCTGACTGCTGGAATCAAGTGAAGGACTTTTTTCAAAGGGCACCTTTCTGGCGGCCAGACTCACATGGAAAATGCTAGTTAGAAGAAAAAGGAAAAATAAGTTTTCTTTAAAAAGTGAAGAAGAGGCAAATGAATTCGGTTGAATTAAGAAGCAATCTAGCAAGGGGGTTCTGCCAGTTTTGAGAGATCAATCAAATCTTTATTATGGTCCAAGACCAGCATAGAACAGCAAAGGGAAGAGAAGTTAAAATGGAGGTACTAAAATATATCAAGAGACAAAAGTTAAAATGAGGGTGCTTAAAATGGAGCTTTTCTGCTGAGTGTTAAGGAGGAGTAAAATTAGTACATAAATCACTAGTGTTACAGTTATTACTAGCCTATGGATAGGCAACCATATTATTTGGTTGAAGGTCCTGCCAGGATTGTTCTTCTGAACTTCCATGTTGCAGCACAGAACCTGGCAGTGTTGTGGGTGGAGGTAGGTCTTTCATCAGATAGCAACCGGTGGGTGTATGTGGTGTTTGTCCGGCCAGGATACTTGCAGAGCAGTGGAGATATGAACTTGTTCCGGATGTCTCTATAGAAAAGGCAGCTACTAAGAACGTGTTCTGTGGTTTCAATTTCTCCAGAGTCACAGGGGCATAGTCTCTCTGGCATTGGTGTCACAGCCAGGCAAAACAGACAATTATAAACAGAACACTAGACACAGAAAGGCAAGAAGACCTAGCCAGGGCCCCTACCATCCTGGCTTCAGAGTCTTGGAGACACCTCCTTGTTGCCCCAGCCCCCTATCTGCTCCAACTTGAGACACCAAGTCATCGGAGGGCATTTACCCTAGCCCGCTGCCAGGCCCTCCCTTCTGCAGTTCTCGAGGGAAGGTTCCAAAGTTTTAAGAGAGTTGTACTTCCCAAATCTCTAAATTGGCTCCAAAATGGATCCCGAGTGAAGGCTCTCCTGTCACAGTGAGTGGTTTTCTCTTCCCCTCATTCTCTCCACCCCAGAGAGCTACCTTTATTAGAAGGGCTGGTGTGTTGCTGTCTAGTTACTCCGTCTGCCTTTCCAGCACATACAACTTTTTTTCTGTAACGTTACTACAGAGAGCAATTTGTCACAGAAGCAAAAAAAAAAAAACCTTAGATATGTGGGGGGGGGGGAATTGTTCAACCCGTTGTATAAACACATGTAGTGCACATGTGTGGCATGCATGTGCATGTATGGGACTCTGAGCTTTATAGGAGACTTGGCTTCTCATGGGATGGTTTCCTTTTCTCTCTTGAATCCTTGCTGAAAATTACAGCTCTGTGTTGCAAAGGCAATAGAGGCAGAGAGGGTGTCCGGCTTCCTTTCTGTGTTGAAATGTTCCCCTTGAGATGATTGCATGACTTTCTTTTCACACAGCCCGGGTCACCCCAACACTGCCCAAGCAGGACCGCCCTGTACGTGAAGGAACCCGGGTGGCATCTGTCGAGACCGGCCTGGCAGCTGCAGCAGCCAAACTGGCTCAGCAGGTAGTTGGCAAAACTGGCTTATGAGAGGCAAGCAGTGGAAACCGGTGGCCCCAGGCTACAAATTCAAGGCCTGACTTCTCCTGAAGGAGGACTTTGGTTCCGTAAACACAGGGGGCTTGAGAGGGTGTGGTCATTGGGCGACAGCAGAAAGTCAGTGTGGTCTTTGCCATTGACGTCACTGTGGTAGCTTTAGTTATTTACTACGTGTTCAGAGCTGTGTTGGAACTAATTACTTTGCAGAAGGATGTAAGAAGAGCTTTGGGAAAGCCTACTCATTTATCTAGTTCAGAACTCTGTTCCCATTGTTTGGGGGTTGTTTGTGTGGGGTTCCCCTAACGGCCTCAACCATGTCAGAGGAGAGACCTTGGAGTCGTTATTCAGCGAGGAGTTCATGCATTGGTGGACGTCTCCACGACGACATTCCGCCCGTGGAAATGGATTTGAGAAATCAGGTTCCCTTGCATGTGGTTTTTTAGCCATTTGGGTGTCATGTCGCCCACTAGCTAGGCGGACCATGATGTGTGCCCTCCGCTTTCACCTTGCCCAAGGGATCTGATGGAGGATGCGTTGGTGAGTTTTAGTCCCAGCCTAACATCATTGACAAGATGGCAGTGTTGCCCATCGGCAACACTGCCTAGTTAGACCGCTCAAGCCCTTGCGCCCCGACGAGGCTCTCCAGAGGATTTACCCTTCAGTCATTGGCAAGGCTCCCTTGCCATTGGGGACAGTCTGTGGGGAAGCTGCCCAGAACAGTTGAAAACTGAGCGGAGAGCACCCTCGCCTCTCTCATTTCTTGCTGTATCTTTGCAAGGCCTGTAGGTTATTTTTAGCATTTGCTTTCACATTGTTAGTTATCCAAAGACACCCTGTGAATTGCCCTGAGTCACTTCGGGGGGGGCGGCGATAAACAAGCATGAATAATAAATAAATAAATAGTTGAGTTTATGGGCAACTAAGCGCATTCAATCTGCATGTCCCAATAATGTCCAAAGCCCAGTTTAGTCAGTTTCCCTCTCCAGCAACATTGATAACGTTAGTGGCCAAGATTGAAGTCAGCCCTGTGTGGTGGGGAAATAGCAGTCACTGCCTCTCGTCTTTGGATAAGAGATTCTGTCCTTTGCCTTGAGGAACATCAGAAGTTGCAACGACGGAAGCTTGTGAAAAGGAAACCCCCGTCTCCAAAGCCACCCAGCCCGGAGCCGGAGCCGGAGCCAGAGTTGGAGCCAGAACCAGAATTGGTTGAATCGGTGGAAGTGGAGCCAGACTTGCCAAACCCACAGCAGGATCCAGAGCAAGGCCTTGGGGTCCCTGTGCCCACCCCTCCGACCCCAGAACCCAAGCAGGAGCAATTTGCCGGCAGCTTGGTGGATCACGAGTACACTGCCCGGCCCACCGTCTTTGGAATGGCCCAAGTAAACCGGGGGTCTACTCCCATGGCCCCAGGGGTCTTTTTGTCCCAGCGGCGCCCCTCCACTGGCTCACCAGGTCCCCAAGCAACACAGGGTAAGCTGCCTGCTTTGGCCTTTTACAGTACAGGGCCAGAGAAGCAGATGAAGAGCAAGACCAGTGGGAAAGGAAGAGGAGTGGGAATGTTTTATAAGCCCCGGGTTTCCTAGAGAAAATAATGGTCTCCCTTGCTTGATAGCCAGTCGTATCTGGCTCTAGATTGCAGTGCTCTCTCTGTTTATAGCCATTGTGCTGCTAGGCAGAGGAGTGGAGTAAACTCTGTGCTGGGGAGGGAGGAACGCTCCCATTGGGCTGCTGGGCAGAGGGGCGGGGTGAACTCTGTGCTGGGGAGGGAGGAAGCGCTCCCATTGTGCTGCTGGGCAGAGGGGCGGGGTGAACTCTGTGCTGGGGAGGGAAGAAGCGCTCCCATTGGGCTGCTGGGCAGAGGGGTGAGACGAACTCTGTGCTGGGGTGACTTCACAGGTGACCACAGAGAGAGCTCCGAGTGCCACCTCTGACACACATGCCATAGGTTCACCACCACTGCAATATATGGTCTTCCAGATAATATTAATCTCCACTCTGTCGTACCTCATTGTTGGCAAGGCTGGCTTTGCGTTCCCTTGTCCAAATTCAGCGAGAGCCTATTTTCACCAGAAAATGAGTGTTTAACTTGGCCAAACGTCCAGGGTTTGGATGTCATCAGGAGCCCTGGTGGCGCAGTGGTTAAACTGCTCTACTTGCAGCCAAAATATTGTGAGTTCAAACCTGACCAAGGCTCAAGGTTGACTTAGCCTTCCATCCTTCCAAGGTCAGTAAAATGAGTACCCAGCCTGGGGGGGGGGGGCAACATGTTAATTAATTTGTGAACCATCCAGAGAGTGTGCTAAGTGCTATAGAAGTGTAATTGCTACCATCCCTGATTCACTCATTTTTCCCTCTTCTCTCAGGGAAGCGTCCCAAGAAAGGTCTAGCGACAGCCAAGCAACGGCTCGGACGCATCCTGAAGATCCATCGCAACGGCAAGCTACTGCTCTGAGCAGGATCCCAGCCTCATCTCCAGGCCTCACGTGCCTGTTGGGCGCCAGAGGACGGATGGGTGAGGCTCATAGACGCATTTCCAGGCACTGCCTTGGCAGGGGTCCCCAGAGCATGGCCAGAGCTCAGGGCCACCGGGGGGGGGGGCTGTGCTTCCTCTCCTTTCCTAACAAGGATCAGAGCCGGGCCTGAGCTGCCCCTGCTACGGGACAGGACTGACTCCATTGGCAGCTGCTCTGAAGTGGAGCCGAACCACCCTGGCTTCCCCCGGAGAGGCAGGCAGGCAACGCTGAAGGCAGAAGAGAAGCCTTTCCCTTTGGCCCGCTTGCTCTCTCCCCCTACCTCGACCCGATTGCACTTCCTTTTTGTTCTGGGGCAGATAAACTCTGCCGAGCTCTCCCTTCCCATTGCCAAACCACATGTACAGAGGAGGATGGATCATTTTCTGTTTCTTCCCAACACCCCATCCTCACCCCAACCCCCTTTTCATATTCTGTTGTTGCTACACTTGGACCTTGACATGCCAGGGCATGGTTCTTCTTCTTCTACCCCCACCCCCACCCCCTGCACTCAGTTTTTCCTAGCAGGAAGCAACTGTCCATTGGCTTGGCAGCTATAACTCTTCTTCTTTTCTGGTCTCCTAAGTGGAAGAAGAGGCAAAGAGAGGGGGGCGGGGGGCTTGACTCTGCACCCCAAAGATGCTCAACTTCAGAGAACAAAAATTGGAATAGAGGAAAAAACGCTACCCGATTCCTCCCTGTTGTTTTTCAAGAATTTTTTTTTGGGGGGGCAGCATTTAACAGGTCGGCCGTAGAGGCCAGAGGTAATTCCTGGACAGAAATGCCCCCTCCTCCTTTGCATAAAACAGATTTTGAAACTTCAGTCAGGTGTTAAGATGAAAGAGGAGGGAGTTCAGACCCCAGTGAGTTGCAAATGTACCACCCGTTGTTTACTAAACTCCGCTTCTCATTTCCAGTCATAAGGGGTAATCGCTTCCCTTCCTTAACTCAAGATGAATCTGTATGTCAAGGCTTGGCTGCCGCTTTTACCTCCACGAGTTCAGCTGTATATGAGCAAAGATTTAATGGCGTTTTTCATCTGAGCGGCCTTCTAACCCACAGTCCCAGCATGCAGTAAGTGGTAGCTTAGAGCGACACCCGTGAGGGCTGAATGAGCCCATAGACCACCAGGTCTGCGTTGGGGCTGGGAGCAGACATCCCTGACCAATTTACTCCCATCACTCATAAGGGCTTCCAGTTGCAAATCTGCCCTGTAGTTCATCCCTACCTCCACCCACAGTTTGGCCATAAAGCAGTTTCCCCCTTTTTAATGCGGCAGGGAGGGCACCAGGCCCCCACAAGCAAGGACTTAAAAGGACATTTCTACCCATCTGCACGGCTCCGTTTATATGCTGTGTACCATATTTTTATGCCAGACTCCAGCAGGCTTTGTGTAAATGTTTGAATTCTATTTTTTAGGTATCTCTCTAGAAATGTGTGTTTAAAAAAAAATCAAAGGAAGCTGAAACTTTTTTATATATATATATATGCAGGGGTAGAATAAAAAACCTTTGTTGGTTTAGTGTGGCTTATGTGTTGAGTATGTTTTTCGGCGTCTGATCCTCTAGGAACAAATACTTTTGCTCATGTATGAATCAATGCGGTAATAATAATTTCGTGTTAATGCAGTCTGTGCTCTGGAATGGCACCTAATTTAAGGACCATTGTGACACAGTGAATAGTCCTTAGGTTGACGTAGCCTTATTAATTACAGGAATACCTCGGATAACACTAAGACTTAGTTCCACAAGTCTTGGTGTTATCCAATCCATGTTAAAATCCTATGGGATGTATCGGATAACGTTAAAGCTCCATAGAGATACATTGTAACCGCAGAGGCTTTAGCGGTTGTTATCCGATCCATCCCATAGGACCTTAACGTTATTCAATCCAATTCTTCTCCCCAGATTACTTAACGTTATGCAATTTTAGCGTTATCCAAGGTAAACGTTATCCGAGGTATTACTGTACATATAAACTGGATCAGTTTTGACATCCCTGACATATTTGCTCCCCAACCCTATGCCAGCTTGTGTGTAATACATTATATGTAAGCTGGTGATTTTCATATTGTGGTTAACTGAAAGAGCTGGAAAAAAGTCCTACACCTTCAGACCAAACTACTCTTCCATCTCAAATGCAAACTCTACTTTTTTCATGCACCAGGTCTCAAGATTTAATACCCTATTTAAAGTAAAAACATTGTAGAAAAAGAGAAGCATAACCTAAAGTTTGTAGAGCTGTACAAAACACAAAACAACTGCATAGCAGAACTCGGCAAATGTGTTAGTCTTTTTGCCTCTGTCATATCAGACTTTAAAGCTGCACTAGTTTGGTTTACATAGCAAATGATAGTTGCCCATTCATTCTGGAATCGCCACTTTTTTCTCTGGGGAGGAAATCTGAAGAGATTGAAAAAGATCTTTGTGGTTCACGCTTTTTTCTTCTTGAGGGCTTGAAGGTGCATGCAGCCAGCATCAAGCCTGATTTGTGGATTAACTTCCAATAGGAGTAAGACCTCTGCATCTTTTGGTTTTGATCAGCTTTTGCCAAAACCCACAGGCTGCTTCGTGGTTAGGACAGAACTGATGGTAGGCTTTAACATTTTGAATGTGAGACAATGAAGTTGGCAGATTCACCTATGCAGGTCTAAGCCTTTGAGTACTTACCTGTAGAACAGGGGTGACCAAACTTCAGCCCGTGGGCCGGATCCAGGCCCCAATCCCAATTCATCTGCCCTTGCTGCTCCTGGAAGAAGAAGTAAAGCGTGCCTGGATGGGCACATTTTACTTCCACTTTTGGGAGTGATGAGGGCAGCTCAGGCCAGATAAATTGGTGCCAAGGACTGAATCCAGCCCACAGGCCGTAGTTTGAGCACCCCTGGTTTTAAGCAGAGAAAATGGCAGCTTACAATCTGTCTCATCCTGTTGCAAAACAAATTGCAAGGCATGTTTTACTTCTGCTTTCGATGGGAGGAACTATGTGACCGGCCTGCTGAACCACGTGACCAGCCCACAGCCCAAAAAGTTTGGGCACTCCTGCTCTAGATCATTTAGGTTTCAAGCCCTACATATTCAGTTATGTTAGTGCTGAATGCCAATTGCCCTCTGGTTTTCCTGCAGGGCTCCTTACTTTACATCTATGCAGAAAGCAGTTGCAGCACATTCCTTTCAGTGCGAAGAGTACATACAGCCTGTGCAGAGGGCCAGATTTTGTTCTTTCAGAATTTTCCAAAAGGTGCAATTTCCATCATATTCCAGCAGAAAGGCATGCCAGGTTTTAAAAAGTTCAGTTGAAAGCTAATCTGAGAGCTTTTTCCATCCCTAACCTCTGGCCACTGAATGGCAGATCAATGTATTTTGAGTCCAACAGTTAACCTCTTATGTTTCCCGGTCCCTGGTTTTTTAAACAATTTATTGCAGTTATTTTAAACAGCAACAGTTATTTTGTGATTATTCTGGGACTTTGTTGTGATATGTTCCAAAGTCCATCTACTTCTGAGAAATGTCTCGTTCCATCAGAAGTGAGAAAATGTTAGGCGTTTGCCTGTAGAATAATGGAGGAAGGAAACCATTTTGGATATCTTGCATCCACTGCTGAGAAAAGTGTCTTTGCAATTAAGTCTCTTTCTACATTAAATCAATCAAACGAACAACAAAGTTGGAACCAGGATGAAATTCATTTTCAATGTATCTGTGAGAGCAGGAGAGGTGGATCTCTTTCTATGGGTCGCTCTGTACCTGAGTCTTCTCCAGGGTCTACAGCAGAAGTTCTGGAAGGGGTCGACCACAGGCTCCTGCCTCTTCTTCCTGCCCATAGTGTAAGGGTGAGGTGACTTGTAGTGCTAGATTTGTGTGGCTTGTTGAGCCAGCTGCTTCGGGATGAAAAAAAGCTAGCCAGCTTACATTTCCAATAGGTTGGAGGCCACGTAAGAGCTATAGGGGCCCCCCAACAGCACCTCCACATCTTTGCGCTTCACCAGCCAGCACAGGCTCTCGTGTGCTCTCTGGACTGAGTCCTTGAGTACCTTGGTGACCTCAGTGACTGGTACTTTGCTAGTGCCCCTCCACATCCAGGTGGTTTGCTCTCCTTCAGCTGGGCTGGAGGAAAGCCTGACATTGGCATGCTGGAACTGACCTGTGGAAAAACAGAGTGGCATGGGAATCACCTGTGCATGGGATGGGTGTGAGCTGAGAAAGGCAGGCCTGGGGAAACACCATCTATAGACAGAACGAGGGGGCAGCCATAAGCAACAATGTTTTTTCTCATGAGATGAGATGCCCTATCAAAAAATATTCCATACATGTGCAGAGGCACTGACATTTTTTAAAATTGAAATAGCCGTGTTAGTCTGGTTCAGGCATATCAGAAAATAAAATAAAAAACACTGTAGCACTTTAAAGACTTAACTGCTTTATTTTTATTGTTACCTTTCGCAGACTTGATCCACGAAAGCTAACAATAAAAATATAGCAGTTAGTCTTTAAAGTGCTACAGGTTTTTTTAAAGGTTCCTTATTTGCTGAGGAATGGAGGATATATATAAAGTCCTGCTGCAAATCCCATCTCACGCCTCAGCATGGCACAAAGATGACCCTGGCTGTCCGACAGCTATGGTGGTGGGGGTGTATTCCCCTGGCAGGTTCAACCATGCCACAAAGGTGTTGGCTAGCAGTCTAAAATGGTCCTCCACTCTGGAACTGCAGGTCAGTTAAGTGGGGTTGGGTACTCGGTCAATGCACCTGGCCAGTGCATTGCTCTAACCTGGCCAAATTCTACATGAGCCCAGCCAACTGAATCGTTGTATTTAAAATGGCTAAAGGAACATTGAAAACACAGGCCTCCATTCCCCGTGTGCCTTTGGACCCTGCTATGGTAGCGGTAGGACCTCCCGATGGTGGGAGCCTGCTAAAATCTCGTGGGAGATGGTGCTTTGATCCGCCACGCCAAACTAGACATGAAGTACGGAGTAACCAAGTAAGTAAGTACGTAAAACCTCGCATAAAGAGCTCCTCACTTAGAGACTAACTCACTTAAAGAGCAGAAATTTATCTGAATGGTCGCCTCGTTTAACAACTAAAACCATCCAAAAACTCGCTTAACAATTAAATCCGGGTTCGCAGTTCCTACTGCCAGAAGTCACAACTGGTCACTTACAATGGTGTTTCTCTTAAAGAGTAACCTTGCTTAAAGAGCAATCCAGTGGAATGCATTATGCTCTTTAAGTGAGGTACCACTGTATAAAGAAGTAACAAATTGTTTTAAACTGCTATGAAAACATGCTCTGTTTCAGGTGCCAAAATGAGAAGACAACAACTCTGCAAGCTTTGCTATGTACAGGCATCATTGACTGCTCTGCATTAGGTAGTATAGAAATGTAGTGCCCTGGGCTAGTCCTCTTTATCAGGCTGTCTCCAGCCTTCCCCAGGGAGCTGCTTCCCAGGTCTGTTGGGCTGCATCTCATTGGCAAGGTTGGGATCTGCAAGTTTGGATCACCTTACACTAGGTGCACACCTTCCTTTGCAATACATTTTGGATTGTTTTTCTGAGAGCTGTAGAAATTGAAGTTTATCCCTCACTTGAGTAGAATCAGCAAAGACAAAATATAAAATTTGTCCGGGTCCTACTAATGTGGTCTATGGGGCCTGGTGTCATGTTGAAACATGACGTGGAGAGATTTTAGTCGTCTTCCAGCAGGATTTAAAGACTTTGCTGGAAATATTATAATGTACTAAGTAAAGGGTGCTTTATTTTAAGAGTTTGGGTTGAAATTACTATAATAATAATTTTGTGTCAGAAATTATTCTGGGTTGAAAGAATTTTTGCAGAAGAAACCACTCGGGGAATGCCCAAATGAGGCTCCTTTCATGTCCCCAAGAGCTGGGACAGAGACGGGCGCTCAATCCGTCATGCAGTACCTGGGTCTCGAACTGCCGACATGCCAGCCTTCCAGCTAAAAAGACAAGCTTCTTAACCACTGAGTTAAAATTTACTTAAGAGTCATATTAATCATTGTGATCTTTGCCATGGTTACAATCATGCTCATATGTCCTGCAACTGTTACTAATTAAATTTTCCATAATGAGATTGAACAATTGAAATTTCAGAGGATTAATGTGTAATTTGGCCCTAATTTATGTGCTGCCCCTCCTCCGATGTGTGATTAGCTTTAGAGCATCAGGTTGAGAGAACTTTTTTGACCACCTCTAAACCCAGGGTTGCCCTGGCCCATTCTAGTAAACAAGGAAGTAATTTAGAACTTCCAGTTGTAAAAAAAATTACAGGGTTTTAACACAAGGTATGGAAGCAGTGGCGTAGTGTGTGGGGGGGGGGCGCCCTGGCTGACACTTTTTGGGCTATGGGTGTTCTTGGACTACAATTCCCAGAAGCCCTAGCGGGAGTGAGAGCCCACGTCCACCAGGGGGTGGCAAATTTGACTTAAGCCCCGGGCGGCTGAAAACCACAGGACACTACTGCATGAAAGGTATCTTACAGCCCCGTCATATTTATAAGGTTTGCTCACCTAGCAGCCCATGTGCTGCAGCTGATAGACCTTTCCCATTCACCACATAGAAGCCAAGATGGTCCAGCTGCAGAGCTGTGGGGTGGCTGTAGTGGTGCAACAAAACTAGGAACTCCATTTCGGTCCCGATCCTCACAGTGACGTTGGCCCTGGCCCACACTGAGATGGCCAGGTGGTGTTTGAGGATTGCTGCCCGCTGGGTGAAAGGCAGCACCAGGACGTCTTCGCCATGCAGCATCACACCCTTCCCAGTTATGTTGACTACATAGCTGGCACGTGGGTGTTCCACTACGATGGTGATGGCTTCAAAGTAGGTACGGGGACGCTCTTCATGGCCTGGTCTGAAAGGGGCCCCCATTAGGTGACCATTAACTGACACACCTGGGATCAAATGAAGGCAACAGTTAGACTTTGACAGAATAATGTTTCCTCTTCCCCATGTTCCATGGTACAAAGCGGGAAGAGGAGAACCTAACTGGCCCTGTACAATAACTGACTGGAGCAGTGGTTCCTAATGTGGGGCCCACGCCCCACAAGGGATTTTAATTCTCAGAAGCCTAAGTCAGTACATTGGCTGATCAGTGCTTTGGGGAATTTACTTAGGCTTCTGGGAATTGAAGTCCAAAAACACTGCACTAGAGAAACCCTGCTCTAGGGTTAGAGGATCATATGTTTTTTGGACTAGAATTCTCATCAGTCCTAGCCAGCAAAGCCAGTAGTGAATGACCCCAAGGGCCACACTTTCCCCAGCTCTTCAGCAGACAAAGCTGCATCTCTAGTTTCCTGCCTCTAGTATCTCCCCAAGAGGACCTCTCTCAGTTGGCCAGATTTTGGCTTCCTTATATAATCTCATTATTAGAACAGGTAGGAAGTAACACTGTAGCACTTTAAAGACTAACTGCTATACTGTATTTTTATTGTTAGCTTTCATGGACTTGATCCATGAAAGCTAACAATAAAAATATAGCATTTAGTCTTTAAAGTGCTACAGATTTTTTTAAAAGGTTCCTTATTTGCTGTGGAATGGAGAATGTGGGAAGGCACTCTGTGTATGCTTAGAGGCATAAGAAATGAGGTGAACATTTTTGAAAGCAAAATTTGCTGGCTCTATCCTGATCTTGGGCCTTTGGCATTGCCTAAGTCAATATGAAATAGTTATTGGTTTTTACCTGTGACAGGGTCGCTCACCAATCGCAGGCTATCACCTGGGCGTCCATCTAGAGTAAAGCACAGGTTGCCCAGAGAATGTGGCAGCCTTACTACAAAGTGAGGATCTCCATCAACTGCAAGGGGAAAGTGAATAGGTGTAGATTAGGACAGAGAACCTTTGGCCCTCCGTTTTGGTCAGAAACTCCCATCAGCCCCACCCGGCATAGCCAGAGTCAACCATAGGAAAAGGACTTACTGCCTGAAAACATCTGGAGGGCAACAATTTCCCACCCTAGTGTAGATGGACCAGAATTTTGAATATGGAGTTATGCGAACATTCTGCACAGGTGAGAATGGGAATGTTCTTACCCCAAGAGTTGAAGGTAAAGAAGCCAGTGCTGGAGGAACTTCCCAAAGAGTCTGGAAAAAAAGGAGGAGAGAGCAGTACTGCCGCCACTGGGTAACAGACTGGGGCACCATATTTCACTTTGCTACAACCACAGTAACCTATGACTGGTGCCAGAGTAAACCTTGCCCTGACAATTTCCCTCTAAACATTCAGATAAAATCAGATATGGAAGTTGAGGGAGAGTCAGAATGAAGTCTTTGCAGGACAATTGCAGCTGAACCAGGACAAAACTCCTAGGAATTATGAGGGATGGGCAGAGTCTGGTTGACTCTTTTTTTTAGAGCCCCATGTCCACCTCACAGAAGATCTGATTAGACTGGCTGATGGCCAACCCTGATACCCGTATATTCATCCAATATGCAGAGACGTACCTGGATCACTGTCCGGTTCTTCTAAGAACTCTGCAAAAGAAAGTAAGTTCTCAGGCAAGCAAGCCTTTACAAATCTCCAGAAAACCCACCATGCTTCCCTTCCAAGGCATTCCTAGCAGTATGAGCCTTAATGAGTCTTCTTAGGCCAGTACTTGAGGGACTGAAAAGGTGATCAACTCCAAACAAAGGGGGAAACAGATCAAAATAGGGTAATGAGAACTGAGTAAATTCAGTGGGCAAGGATTCTGATTGACTGTTGCTGATGAGGAATCATCATTGTCGGCTGCTACTTGTATCCAAGTATACATTTTTCCTGGAAGGCATTTTCATAGTTGATGGATGTATCTCTGGTGACTCAATAAACTGATCCTGGCATGAAACGTGACCACACACATTACACTGAATAAATGGTGGAGGGCAAAGTTGAGTTTGACAAAGTTTCCATGCTTGTTGCTTAGCTTCTTCATGTCTGTGGTGTTCTCCTTTGAAATGATTGGTAGCAGCAGAGACAGTTTGGCACCAAAATGGGCGATCTATGGCTGCTACCTCCCAGGTTTGTGGATTTATACCTGACACCTTCATGGTTTGTTTCAGCTGGTCCTTATAACACTTCAAAGGAGTTCCATGAGCTCTTGTACCAGAACTAAGTTCCCCGCAAGGAACTGGACGAGAAAACCTGGAAGCATCCATACGGCGGACACGCCCTAAGATAATGGCCTATGGTGGAAGTTTCAATACTATTTACATGTGCCTTCTCGAGAACTGCAATGTTGGTGACATAGTCATCCCACTTGATGTTCAAGATGGACCTTAGCTTCTGTTGGTGAAAGTGCTCAAGCTTTTTGATGTCTTGGTGATAGAGGGTCCATGTTTCACAGCCATACAGTAATTTTGAGATAATAACAGCTTGATATACCATGAGTTTAGACTGGATTGTTAAATCTTTGTTCATGAAGACCCAGTGTGATAGGCTTCTCTCAGGTCTGTCATTGTTGTCAAGATCAGAGAATGGAAGAGACCAGTCTGGAAAGCTGAATAGATGAGATTCTATTTATCTAATCTGACTGTCTGTCTATGTGAATCAAAGAGGACTTTAAATCATACGAAAGACCTGGAAGTTCAGGTTAGTCTGGTAAAGAGCATCTTAATGTTAACACTGTAAAGGTAAAGGTCACCCTTGCTCAAAAGCCAGTCGTATCCAACTCTAGAGTTCAATGCTCATCTCTGTTTATAGCCAAAGAGCCAGGGTAGTCTGCATTTGCAGATGTTTCTGTGGACATGTGGCAGGCATGCCTAGACACCAAAGTGCATGGAATGCTGTTTACCTTCCCACCGACTTGCAATTTCTTGCTTTCGAACTGCTAGGTTCGCAGGAACGGCGACATTGATGGGCACTCATTCCATCATGCAGTACTTGGGTTTTGAACTGCTGACCTTCTGCCTCCTAGTCAGTATCTTAACCACTTGAGCCACTGCAGTCCTTATGTTAGCACTGATTTTACAGTTAAATATTATATTTTATAATAACAAAATTACAAACAAAAGAACCATAAATAACATATACATAACATTAATATCTACATGCCCCTTGCACCCATGGGACTTATAAATATTATGAAACAATTATTTTCTATATTCTTACATTGCTATAGTTTACTTCGTCGCCTGAAATCCTTGTTTTGTTTCTGGTTTTGTCCGTTTTACCTTTCACTAATACATAATCCAAAAATAGTGTTCTTTTAAAAACTGGGCCAACAAGACTGAAATGTGAAAATCTTTAAAGACTTATTATTTTTATCTGATTTTTTAAAATATCACCTGTCCTTGAGCTTTCAAAGTTAGCAGACAAAACATCAGCATTACCTGTGAGGTCTTCATAATCCAGGCTTTCTGAGAAGAAGATAAACAAGAGTTGAGATTTAAAGTTATTTTGAGAGTTAGGAAGAAAGATGATCTGAAATAGAGTTAGGTTGGAAATCATTTGGCTCACAAGACAACCTGATCCACAGACTGCTGGAACCCGGGCTACAAAAGCCCTCTCTTCTCATGAACCCCCCCTCCACCCCACCTGGACTGAGAACCTTTCTTGACCCTCTCATCCTCCGCAGGTGAACAACATAAAGACATCACATTAACCCAGTCATTTAACAAAGCTAAATTGGGATTCCTTCCTGCCTCATTTCTCTTTCCCAGTGGGAAAACAAGTGGGGATGAGGTAAAGCATCCCTCTGTGATCTCTGATCACCGGCTAGAGATAATCCAGGGATTTCTTCTGATCCTCTTTTCAATGAAGAAGGTACGCAAAGAGGAATCTAATTTGCCTCACACAGAGAAATAGGGAATGTTACGCCTATCTTTTCAGAAACTGAAAATGGACACTGGGAACTGGCTCAGGTAATATGACAGAAAGCATGGAGCTTTGAAAAATGAAGCTCTGCCCTCTGGCATCATGCGACCCATCAGCAGGGTCCATGAAAACAGGCAATCCAGATACAAGGATCAAAGTACTGTACAGTACAATCAGTGGTGGGCATCAGCAGGTTCACACCAGTTCGCCAGAACCAGTAGCAGAAATTCTGGCTGGCCCCACGTATCCAAGTTTTGAAATAAAGTAGCCCTAGTTCGGGTGCAATGCAGGGCTTTCCCCATGGCCACTCCCACCATAACACAGCCCACAGTGTGGTAATTTTTAGAGCTCACCACTGAGTACAAAACTATTCCCTTACCCTTGGACTGGAAAATGCAATGTAAATTGTAGGAGGAGGCAATCGGGGGGAAATCTAAGTATATTGTGCAGTGTGGGATGGACAAGCAGCAGAAAGGAATAGGCTGAAGCAATAGCTCTCAGGAGCAAAACAGGGAAGATTTGGTAGGAACCAGCAGCAAGGCTGGGAGAGGATGGCTGTGCCACCTAGCAGAGAGCAGGCTCTGGTGAGAGAGCCCTGAGCCAACTCGGCGCTGGAAGTGACAGTGAGGAAGAGGAGGAAGGAAGGAAGACCCACACCCATCCCAGGGGCAGTTCCGAGCTGCCCCATGGGCGAGTGGAGGGGGGAAGCCGCCCAGCCTCCCCTCTCACCACGTGCAACTGGGCGCCCCGTGGAGGTGTCCGGAATCGGACAGATTGCCTCCATTTCCCCGACCTGTGCAGATACTCCTCCTCTCCCCCCACCCTGGGGAGGGGGCAAGCGAGACCGGCTTGGCTCCAGGCTCTGCGTTGTCTTGCCCCCTGTGGCTTGAGCCCTTGGCACAGCGTCGCCTCACCTCCCACTGGGGCATTTTGCCACCTCCTTGAAAGTGCCGCCCAGGGAGGCCGGCCCCCTGCCCCCTCCCATGCTACACTACGGCCATGTACCTACCTGAATGTCCCCTAGATGTCACATAACTATACACAGCTGGTGGGTTCAAAGATTCCACATATTCCATATCATGGTTACTGGCTGAGCGTAGCTCAGACTCGCCGGAGAGGAGGAGAGGGCTAATGTCTGAGGCTGGGGTGGTGCTTGGAATCTTGCTGGTGCCTTCTAATGCCATTTCCTGAGTCACTGGGGTCGTGGCTCCAGATGTTGAGCCCCAAGGCACTACTGAGCTGTTCTGGGGTGGTTCACCTGTGTGTTCCTCCATGGCTCGTTGACCCTCGGGAGCTGTCTCACTAGTCCAAGGGACACCCCCCAACTCTGCTCTGGCAGTAACTGCCTGCCAGTTTGGCTGGTGCTCTGTGGCTGGTGTTTCAGACCGCTTCCAGTTGTTGAAGCCACCCTCTGGCACTTTTGCATGGTCAGGTTGGTGCTGTGGAGCAAGCACCGTGTTCAGAACCCCAGCATTAACCTTGGGGATGGATGTTCCTCGGGTTTCCATGAAGGAGTGAGGCTGAATGGTGACCTTGAGTCTCGCAGCTCTGGTGGGGCTAGGCTTGGGAGTTTTGAAAGGAGGTAGCTTTGTAGTCTTAAGGGAGGCTGTGGTTCTCGGTGGTTTCATGGAGCCATGGATTATAATAGGACTCACAGATACAGAAGTCAGCCCAGGAATGGGTGTGCTTTTGGCTGCTTTGGTGTGGCCAAGGCCAAAAGTTGTTGGGGAAGTGTAGAGGACACTGAAGATGCTGGTCGTGACAGCAGTGGGAAGAGAGGTGGGCCAGACTGCTTTAGTGCCTCTGAAGACTGCTGTTGGAGGCAGTGAAGTGGTTGTACCTCCTGACCTCATGGTTCCCTTGAGTGACTGTGTGACTACAGGAACATGTGTAGCTCCAACTGAAGGAGTGGTTCTGGCCAACTTAGAAAGTTCTGGAAAACCTGAGGTTCCCAGGATTTGGGGAGTGGCCTTTGGCACTCTGGTTACCACAGGCTGGGGTGTAACTTTCATAGGCCGGCCCTTATCTCTGTCCTCTTCTGGCCTCACCACAATCAGGGAGGTCACAGGGGTGACAAAGTTGTACTTGAGTGACAGGTTGGTGGCCTTTTCAGTCAGCAGACGCCGAGCAGCTGTGTCATTGGCCTGGAACCGGGCCTGCAGCAGATCCTGAATGGTGAAGTAGGCCCAAAGTCTCTGCACAAAGTGACCAATCTTGTGGACATCTCCAGAGCAGCCAAAGGAAGCTGTTTCAGTGGTGTTGGTTGAAATGTCGTTTTCCTGGCTCAGCAGGCCCTCCTGGCCATGCCCTGTGGCACGTACCCGTAGCTCTGATACCCCCGTCTTCACCCGCCCAGCCACAACCAGCTCAGAGCCTTGGAAATAGTTGGGGAAGAGGTTCTTAGTGATGTCCTGGGCCACACCATCCAGGTAGGCCAGCTCCACATCGTAGAGGAGAGGGCTAGCAATCTCATCATAGAAACCTTTGAGCTGCAACGTGGCATCGGCATCCTCATATATACGCCGGGCCACACCTCGGTTCTCTAGGGAGAGGCGCCTCAAGAGCCCATAGTCGGCATCATCGCCAAAGGCCAAGCCAAAGAGGGAGATGATGTCTCTCAGGGCCTGTCGGGCGTTGGACAGAATGCGGCTGCCAGTTGTGACTCCAGAGGTGGGTTCGCCATCTGTCAGGAAGATGATCAGTGGGATTCTCTGCTCCTCCATAATCTTTCCTGCCATTGGAGAGCTCTGATTGAAGACTGACGCAGCTGCAAGCAGAGCTGCATTGATGTCAGTCCCTAAAGGAACAGAAGGCAAAGAGAGATCAGAAGGCAAAGCACTGGACTTCCCTGTTGTCTAAAGCAAGAGTTCTCAACCTTTTAAAATTGGGGACCTGGTCACGCTCCCTCAGACAGCTTCTGGGGCCAGACAACCATTTTGCCCTTCCTCAACCATATGGCACTTCCTGGTGTGGCGGAGGCAGGGGGGGGTGGACACATGAAATTGTACCACAGACCACAGGTTGAGAATCCCCGGTCTAAAGGAATGGGTAGATCCAGTTGGCAGTGACTGATTGTTCCCGAGTATCATCATTTGTTTGTTTGTTAGGTTTGGATACATTGATATCCTGCTGCTCCTCAAATGAGCTCAAGGCAGCATACAAATCTCTCTGTTTTAACCTCACCATAGCTTAGAAAGAAATAAACTGGCCCAAGTCACCTGGTGAGTTTCATGGCTTACAAGGAGCTTGAACTTCATTCTCTCAAATGCTAGTAAAAAATGGAAACTCTGAATTCCAGATGGTAGATGCTATGGCCAATTTCCATCTAGTCCAACTTAAACTCTTATGAGTAAGAATGTGGACTTGAGAGAGCAAAACAGGAGAATATCCTGTGTCAAGGATTTCAGGACTCCAACCCCATTCTGCTTATCATGGCCTATACTCACATCCATCAGCCTCCATCTTGCTGACATAGTCTTTGGCCTTCCGAATATTTTGAGGTGTCGCTTGAATGGATTGACTGGGCTTCCACATGTTCACAGTGTCAGAGAAAGTCACAATGTTGAAGTAGTCCTCATGGTGGAGGTCGCTTAATATGACATGCATGGCCTTCTTGGTCTGCAGAGCATTAAACAAAACAAGGAAGTTGCCTTCATCAACAACTTCTCTTTTTACATCTTCCCCAACCAGGCACTATGCCCAGTGGTGGGCTTCAGCAGGTTTGCCCCAGTTCGCCAGAACCAGTAGCAAAAATTCTGGCTGGCCCCTCTGCCCATCCAAGTTTTGAAATAAAGTAGTCCTAATTTGGGGGCAACACAGGGCTTTCCCCCTGGCCACACCCAACATACCACCACCACAGTGTGGTAGTAAAATTTTTGAATCCCACCACTGACTATGCCTATGTGCCAGGCTATGATTCCAACCACTAACATGGGAAAAAGTAAATATAAAAAGGAAAGGACCAGGTTGGGCGAGGCTGCTTCATATGAAACATTTGGTTAAATATATTCTTAAAAATCTGTCTCAAGCAGTTCATAATTCTTGTTTGTAATTTTCTAATTAATGGCCTACACTAAGTCTATGAAATTGAAGAATAGTCTCTTGCACTGACTGAGAAAAGGGCCAGTCTAAGACATTTTTATGTTTGAGATAGTATTAGCAAATCATGTCCTCACCCACCTCAAAGTCTCAGGGTGTTTTCCTCAAAGTTTAGCGTTGGAGACAGAAAAGTCCACAGATACCTCTTCTCCCTCTTAGGCAGTGAAAATGCAGTACAGTAGTAATAAACTAAATAACCCCAACATTGGCTGCCCCAGGTGACCAAAACCCTACCTAATGTGAGGATAACAAAGTTGGTAGAAACTTACAAAATTTAAAACAGTTTTGTTAATGTGGTTCTCCTCCCCCAACTGCCCCCAGAACCCCAAAGACTGTTTTGTGTATATCTGGCCTATCCCAGCTCCTCCTTTCTCATTGCTTCTGGACTGCATCAGGTGCAAATGCCTTTCCATCCCATTCCCATTTCTGGTTGTGCAGGTCGATCCCACTTTCCATTTTCAATCGTCACACCTAGCTCATCCCCCATTCTCAGTGTTCACCTGTTTCATTTTTGTGCCATACATGGATCCACTGACGTCAATAACAAACACCACATCCTTCTGTACTGGGGGTAGTCCCCTTGGGGCAAAGTAATGGACAAAGTAGCCATTGTAGATCTGAAAGAGAGAAAGGCATGGGAGGTCATCGGAAGGAGGGATATATTTTGAGTGGGGTGGGAAAACAGGAGTAGCAAAGTTGATTGAGCAATTTGTTCATTGTGCAAAGAATATAAATCAGCTTTCTCGCATCTGGTGCCTCCAAGTATGTAACAGAACAACTCCCATTATCTTCAACCAGTATGCCATTCACAATTCATCTGGAAAATCACAGTTTTGGGAAAGTTGTTGGACTCTCCCTCGGCCAGCTGGCCTTGGAGGGAGAGAAACCTGGGGGCCTTGGGCGGCGATAGAGGATTTTGTATGGGGGGGGGGGGTCTTTGGTGGGATATTGTTTCTTTTGTATATTATGGAAGCCGCCTAGAGTCAGGTTCGCCTGAGCAAGGCGGGGTATAAATTTGAAGAATAAATAAATAAATAAATAAATAAAATAAAGTTGATGTAAACTATCCTATAAGTTTCCTTCCCATACTGCCTTCAGCCAGTACAGTGGCACAAGACGGTCCTCCATTCCCACCACATTCAAATTTCTAATTAATTATCCTCCAAAACATCTGGAGAACCAAACGTTACTGACTCGTTCATTTATACGATTTGTTTGTTTCACAACTAGGGGAACGTGAGCTTCTTAAGGCCCCTAATTGATTGCTGGAGCAACAAACTTTTGGTTTGATATAATAAGTCAGTCTGTATGGTCTGAGGTGGACAACTCTTCCATATTATAACAGTCTGCCTCAGCCTTCCAAAGGCAGCTTTGATGCCCAAATTGTTATTTCTCTTCTCATTTGTGACTGCATAGTTTCCCCCCACTCACCTGTACATCCCCTGCGACATCTGGCATAGCCACGTCGTACTGCACCACGAAATCGCCCATAATTCCAGAGCTGGAGAAGGCTGCCTGTTCCTGAGTTGTTGGACTGAACATAATCCAAGCACAGTGTTTTCCCTTCTCCACCCGGGTGGATGGTGGCATGTCAGTGTCACCTGAGAGGGAAGAGCAAATTTATTAAGGGGGGGTCAAGGTCTCATTCACACATGCTAGGGTAAAGAAGGGCTGACTTTAGCATCAGACAGAGCAACCACTTTGGTCAGGATGGTGGGGGCCCAGGGAGATCACTCCCCAGCCACTCACCTGAGTCTCCTGGCTATTTTCCTTCTAGAAAGAGAGATCTGTGCATGCTTCACAGCTTGTCTTTTGCTCTCACAACTATTCAAGTGTCCTCAGTTATGGAGGAGGATCCTATCTTATTACTACTGAAGATTTAACAGATCATCTTGCTAGTCACTCTATGTGGCCTGCAAAACCTCTAGAGTGCAGGTACCTGGATGACGACAGCTCACGAATGATTGCGTGTCAAGCAGTGGTCAGCCTAGAGCAGGGATTCTCTACATGCAGCCCACAGTGTCATTTCATGTGACCCCCACTGCCTCCACCACACCAGGAATTGTCATGTGACGGAGGAAGGGCAAAATGGCTGTCCAGCCTCTGAAACTGTCTGAGGGAGCGTGACCCAGCCCCTGGCTTAAAAAGTTTGAGAACTGCTGGCCTAAAGCCATACCAGAGACATAATCTTTGAAATTCAGTGCCTTTCAAAGGTTCTGACCTGCACCACAGATCATTCATTGCAAAGAAGAGTAATGAGCAAGCAGATATGAACCTCCCTGCAGTCTTGGATTTTGCAAGGTAGCTCTGCTTCTGCTTTTCGTTATGATATCTGAGCAGATTGCCAACTCTTGAGGATCCTTGTTTGCCTTTGCGGGAAACCTAACAAGAAGATCTATAGAGGTCAGCATCAATTCACTCCCAAAGTTAAAGTCACTATGAATTCACCACCATGAAATTAATATAGTGTCTGCCTAAACCTGGACAAACCACCTGTGGGAGGAGGGATTGCAGCACTGAACCAGAATGCATCCCATGACATTTTCTTGATCACCAAACCAGCAACCTATCCAATTGTAGGTAAATCCCAGCTCCGTGAAAGGCTCACCACCAACCAGCCCCAATCTATCTGGGAGGCCCCTCTGTAATGCAGAAAGACAAGTCCATACCTCGAAGAGTGTTGGTCAAGAGTCTGCTTGTGCGGATGGGCAACACGTGGACGTAGTCAAGGCCAGTCCGCTCAGAGATGCTCACCTCAACGCTGAGGTTCTTTACCACTTGTTGGGGCCGTATGTTGATGGCATGCTGATACTTGCCCAAATGTCGCTGCAGCAGCTCCTCATAAGTCAGCTCAAAGGCTACCTTGCCCCCAGCTTCTACACTGGAGGACACCTTGAATTTTTCCGTTTCTCGATCCCTGGGAAACATTACTCAGTAGCAGGTTATAAAGTATGATGTCCTCTTTCCAAGCTAAGGCTAGCCTAAGGCCAGATTTTGGCCTCTAATAATTTCCATCAACCTCAGACCAATCTAGCCACTTCTCAGGCATGTTATGCATTATAAATCAACAACATCTGGAAGGTTTCTGCAGCCTTGCATTCAGCTAATTTCTACACTTCTTGCCTGTCTTTGCAAGCAAGCCTGCCCGATTTTTCATTAGATTCCCAAAGCACCTTGGAGAAGAACTGGTTGTGAGGATGTTATAATCTACATGAACAAAAGGCTGTAATCTGGCATGCTCTTACTGAACTCCCTAAAGTTAAATCAGCAGGAGGCACTTCTCATGATTGCTTCAAAATGGATTTTCAGCCTCTGCTGACAAAAGGAGTCATCTAATGAGGCTGCTTTTAAAAAATAATTCACTGTATAACATGTTACAGTCTGCCTTCCCACCAAAGACAAGCTCCACTGACAACAATCCCACAGGGCAATTGACTAAGGATCGTTCTTTCATCCCTTCCATCTCACTAACTACTTAATGAAAGAACCCGAGCCCCAGTGTGACTGAAGCAAAAAGCCAACATTTTTAATATAAAAAAGGATAGTTATTATGTTTACAGGCATTCTACTGTTGTTAACAATAAACTGATGGGCAGAGGAAACCCATGACAGTTCAGTGTTATCAGCACACAACAGTCACAAAGAGATTCTTGCAACAAGGCACTGGGATTGCAGGAGAGTGAATTCTTACTGCTAATTTTTTTTTTTGTTCAATACAGAATAGAAAGACAGTTGTTTAAACATCCCCATCACTTTGGGAGGCTCCCTCCATCCCGTGACCAATCTGACAACCAATATAAGAACAGGCACTTGACGAGGGAATGAAGCAGGGTGAGACCTACTCAATAGCTTTGCCACCTTGCATTTCTGTAATAAAAATACTGGCGTTTGTGAACCTGCTTAGATTCCCACTGTGTATTGCCTGTGCCACTGAAAGAGAACCAGTAGTGGGAAGTACACACTGATTTGAGGTGGCCCTGCATGAACAAAAGCAGTTGCAATAAACAGACTCATGTGACGTCTTTCCTCCTTCAGAATGACAGGTGTTTTAAAAACAAGAAATCATAAGAATGGATGACAAAATCCCATTTCCCTATACCCGTGGCTCTAAATTATTAACCTCAGTTTTGCCTCAGAGTATAGTTTTTTGGTAGCTCTGCCTCCCACATATGCGGTTTAAACTGCCTATAGATCAGGGGTGCCCAAACTTTTCAGGCCATGGGCTAGTCACATGGTTCTGGGGACTGGCCACCATAGCCCAGGAGCTGGAGCTGGCCCCCAATGCCAATTCATCCAGCCCGCAAAGCCCTTGTCGCTCCCGGAAACGGAAGTAAAACATTTATGGGAGCAACAAGGGCTTTGCGGGCTGGATGAATTGGCATCGGGGGCTGGATCTAGCCCCCAGGCCAGAGTTTGGGCACCCCTGCTATAGATGAAGGCCTCTTGATGGAGGTTAAGGTTGGCAAACATGGCATGGGTGAGAGGGAGGCATGGCATCAGAGGAAGGGGCTCTTACTTGGTGCCAACATGAGCTGCTGTCTTTCCCTGCCTGCGGGCTTCATCGTACATCTTCTTAGCCTGGTGCTTCTCCTTCACTTCAGCCACGTAGATCTTCCCATTCACAGTTCTAGTATGGAGGAAGAAAGAAGGACATGCATCCAGTTGTCAGGAAAAAATCCATTCCTCATGCCTTCACTTTCCTCTTTTGATTTACTAGACAAAACAGCCTCAGGACAGAATGTACTCCTTAGGGTAAACTATCTGCAATTGACTGCAATTCCCACACATATTGAAGCCTCCTTAGGATCGTAGACCTTAAGTATGGGTGGGACCACAAGGCAACCATAATGGCTATTCTACATTGGTTGAGCTACTCTGGAAGTTCTACTCCAAATAACGTTTTTCATCATTTCCTATCTGTACTTTTTCACTGGAGAAATCTGACTTGAATCTAGAAATTTTTTTGCATACAAAGCAGATGTTTTGCTATTGTCCTATTCTTGTCTTCCCTTTCCTCTACTGACATATCTTTTAATAATGTGACTACTAGATTGCGGTGCTTCCTTCAAGTTCATACTTGCCTTTTGCTATTCCAGACTTACATGGTAAAGTTGGAGATGAAGGCTGAGCTAGGGAGGTCCAAGTCAAAGGTCGCTTCTTTTGCTTCATTATGTGGGTTGCTAATGACAAGCCACACTCGGGTGGAGGCATAGCGGGACACAATTGCTGAGCGCACAACAAAGCTGGAGACGGAAAGCTAGGGAGGGAAACCATAATCATTGGGTCAGGAATTGTTCATATATCCTGTTGACAGGTGGCTTAAACACCTGTTGGCAGGCGGCTTGGGGTGATGTTCTGCTTCAGTACTATTAAAGAAGCTTTGACAGGTTCAGGTTCTGCCCCATAGAGAGAGATGATCATTAAGACTCTGCAGCTAAAAATATGAAAAATCCAAGAGAGCCATATATGTGTTTGTTTCATGGGACACAGTTTCTGATTACACTTTGTTGTTCAGTCGCACAGTCGATTCCGACCCTCTGTGACCCCATGGACCACTGTCCGCCAGGTACACAGAACAAAAACTAGCAATATGAACTAATAAACTATAATAAAAATTACAGGGGGAATGGAAACTCAGAAATCAGGAATGAGATGTGAGTACTGTATATTCAACTGAAGGTTCGTATGCCTCCAATGTACAGTCAAACCTCACATAAAGAGTGTCTCGCTTAAAGAGAAACTCGCTTAAAGAGCAGAATTTTCTCTGAATGTTGCTTTGCTTAACAAATAAAACCAACCAAAAACTCGCTTAACAAATAAATCGGGGCTCACAATCCCCCCCACAATTGGTCACTTAGAATGGTATTTCGCTTAAAGAGCAAACTCACTTAAAGAGCAATCCTGTGGAACACATTATGCTCTTTAAGTGAGGTACAACTGTATTGTGCAAAAATTGTTAAGCTTTCTAGAATAAGAAGATCCCATCAAGATTTGATGTGATTTAACATTCACCTTACAAAATTTGGTAAGGTCACCCTATTTAGGACGACATTCATCTTATTCAAGTAGTTCATAAATAGTGCAATTCATTCTTTCATCTCATGCTGCTACTTGTGTATGACAGCCTTAAACTTATGTGGCTCTAGTTTTGAAAATATGGAAGCTCAGTAATAAATAAAGATATAATCCAATGTGTCATCTTACCTCTGCTTTGGGCGATTCTGCTTGAAATGCAGATCTCTGTGGAAGAAATGAAGAGGGTTATTTCTTTTCAAAAGCAAAAGGTAATGCTTTGGAACAAACTTCATTACAAAACCATCATGCTGAATGGGTATATTTTATATTCATACCATTTCCAATGGTGGCTGACTGCATAAGAATAGACACTTTTGAACTGTGGTGCTGGAGAAGTCTTTTGAGAGTCCCCTGGACTGCAAAGAGATCAAATCAATCAATCCTAAAGGAAATCAATCTGACTCTCTTTAGAAAGACAAATGCTGAAGATGAAGCTCAAGTATGGTGGCCACCAAATGAGAAGAGAGGACTCACTGGAGAAGGCCTTGATGTTGGGAAAGATGGAAAGGAGAAGGGGGCGGCAGAGGATGAGATGGCTAGATGGCATCGTTGACACAGTCGGCACAGATCTGGCCAGGCTACAGAGGATGGCAGATGACAGAGGAGCCTGGCTTTGCACAGGGTTGGACTCAAGTGTACGACTGAACAACAACCATCTCTAAAAGCATATTAACCTAATAATAATTAAAGATTTCTAAAGTAAATTATTTTTTGCTGAATCTGAGAGTCAGATACGACTGGCTTTCAAGCAAGGGTGACCTTGATGCAGCCCATCTAGAATTTGCAGGCACATTTGTTCTAGGAGGTTCTTACCAGTATATTTATGATTTATTTGTTATGCTTATAACCTGCCTTTTCACAAAAAGATAAATCTTACAAACTTCTTTTTTTTAAAGTGTGGCAGGTAAAGGCTAAGGACACTATCATCAGGGATTTAGTTCGTGAATTGAAGTGTGTACTTTTGACAAGTTACCACAATGAAAATACAGCACTGACAAAAATAAGGATTATGCCATATGAAAGACTTTCAGGAATGCTAGGACTCAATGGCCAGGAATGCAAATTGATGATGTCATTACACTTGGAAGTTGCCCTGTAAAAATGACATTTTCACTAGGAGCGTCCAGTTGTCGGTGAGCCAGTGACCAAACCACTCAACCGATCATAGTGATCCAAAGTGTGTTAGATAGAGGATAACATAACCTGCCAAAAGTACACATTTTTTGTTACATGCCAAACACAGTCAGACCACCCTACCAAAATGTAAGACGTTCATCGAATTCACGTCAAAAATAAATAAAAACACTAACAGCCTAACCAGTGGGTGACTAAAATTGATGGCTAAAGCACACACCAAAGGTCCTCAGTACCCCGCAGGTCCCTTGAACCGTACTACGGTGCTGGTGTGAAAATTGATCGACCAGCGGCTGCTAAGACTCTCAGGAGATGCCATCACACAACCACAACCCTCTCACTCTGCACCTATAACTGTTGAACACCAATGAGAGATGATCAATTGAACCATCTTATGGAGGGAAAAGCCAAGTTAAAGTGCAATATCCTCAGCTTATGTGAAACTTGGTGATTGGCTATTTTTAATGCAAAAATTGGAAGTCGCACAGAAGGTGAAAAGTTTATTGGGAGGTATGGATCCAGAGAAAAAAATGAAAGCGGCAAAAAGCTTGCAATAATGGCAGAGACCAATAAACTGTATGTCAGTAATATCTGGTTTTAAAAGAATGTAAAGAGATGATGAACCTGAATTGCCCCGAACGCAAAAAAGAAAAATGAGATAGATTTCATCTTAATTGATAAAATAAGACTGCTAGAAGATGTGCAGTAGTGCCTTAATTTAATACAGGCATTGATCATTGATTAGTAAGAGCATGATAGTGGCCAATGATAAAGTTGAGAAGAAGATCTTAAGATTCGCAAATCAAAAGTGGCTGCCAAAATCTCTCTATGAAACCCTGTTAAAAGAAAGTATTTCAAAAATAGTCTGCAGCATGGAAGACAACATAAATGATGATTACAACTTCATTGAAAAACTGATGCAATGTGCAACTAAAGCATGAATAATGAAGCCAAAAGAAGAGAGAGGAAGAATTTCGAAGAATGCCAAAGTCCTAAGGCAGAAGAGGAAGGAAATACTGGGAAATACCAGAAATAATGTGGAATATTACCTTCAAAGCAAACTAATAAGGAGACTGTGAGAGGACCTCAAAAACTATTGGAAGAAGCTTCTTCAGACAGTGAAAAATTGAAATAGCATCAGGAAATGTAAGTGAAAAATAACACTCCATAAAACAATGATAACAGCATTGAAAGATGTAAAAAGAGGGGGGGGATGAGAAAAGAAGAAGTAGAAGAAATATGCAAAAACTTCTACAAGGGATTGTTTTGATCCAGCTTCAACATACCCATGTCAGCACTGACTGAACCATCAGAGTGTATTTCTCCAGTTTTAATAAGTGAAGTAAGACATGCAATCCACCAGATGTCATCAGGCAAGGCCCCAGGAAAAGACAATATAACAATTAAATGTTAAAGGCCGGTAACCATGAGTTATGGAAATCCCTTGCACAACATTTCAACAGGTATATAAAAATGGGGGGGAAATCTCTGAAAGTTGGAAAGTCTACTACAGTGCTAATATAAAAAAAGGAGATCGCAGGGACCTTAAAAATTACAGGCCAATATGTTTGCTGTCAAACATTTATAAGTTTTTCACAAAAGTAATAAACTGACTCTCAAGAAAATTAGATGAGCAACAACCAAGAGAGTAGTTCAGATGTAGTTACAGCACTACAGACCACATCTCACTCTTACCCAACTTATTGAACATTGCGGAGAATATAAGCTACCGCTAGCAATAGCATTTGTTGACTATGAAAAAGCATTCAACAGCATTGAAATAAATGCAGTCATACAAGCAATCAGCTAACAGAGAGCAAATGCAGAATACATCAAGCTGCTCAAGGAAGCAAACTTGATCTGCTCTACTACCATCACCTTATTCAAAAAAAGTGATAAGAATACAGGTGGAGAAAGGCATCAGGCAGAGAGATACAATCTCACCAAAGCTCTTCAATGCATGCCTAGAAGAAAGTTATGTGAAGATTTAACTGGGAAGATGGTATCAAACTGAATGGAGAGAAGATAAACCATCTCAGTTTTGCAGATGATATAGTACTAATAGTCAGAAATGATCAAAGATTCCAAAAAATGCTGTGCGAGCTCAACGCAGAAAGTAGGAAAGTTGGCCTAAAAATGAATGACATGAAAACAAAATATATGCTATCAAACAACCAACAGAAATTCCAAATAAAAATCCAGAACTAACCCATTGAGCAGATCGACCTCTACATCTATCTTGGCCATCTGATTGGGATGAACAACAATCAGACAGAAGAACTTACCAGAAGAAAGAAAGCAGGATGGGTGGCATTTAACTCCATCAAAGAAATCTTGTTAAACAAGAAAATCGACAAGAAACACCACCAGCCTTTTTAATTTGACAGTACTGTACTACCTATGGTCCTTTATGGGAGTGAAACATGGTCATTAATGAATGCCAAGGATGAAGAACTATCAAGAGCCGTAAGAGCCATGCAAAGATCAATGCTAAAGATATCCCTTTGTGACCACATCCCCAACACCCAGATAAGAAAACAAAGTGTAATCAACAAAGCTGTTGCTGAATATCATAAATGGACATTGCGCTGGGCTGGACACATCTCTCGAATGACAGATGGGCATTGGACAGCAGCAGTCACCAAGCGGTACCTCAGAGGATTAAAAAGACCCATTGGCAGGCCCCCCAAAAGATGGGAAGACCCAATCGTGAAAAGTTTTGGTTGAACCTGGAGAAGAAGAGCACGGCAGCAAAACAAATGGAAAATGGGTTGCAACCAGCAGGAACATATTCCTTGATAGTCTGGTCAATCAAGGAATCAAGGAAAATAAAAACAAGCATGCTCACAAACAGTGGTTGAATCCAAAACTTTTAATACCACACTGTGGGCATGGTATGTTGGGTGTGGCCAGGGGGAAAGCCCTGCATTGCACCCGAATTAGGACTACTGTATTTTATTTCAAAACTTGAATGGGCAGGGCCAGCCAGAATTTCTGCTATCAGTTCTTGCGAACCTGTGCAAACCTGCTGATGCCCATCACTGACTATAGATATCTCTTCCCCTAATAACTTCTTGCTTTTCTCCCTGGGTTGTAACAGATAGATCAAAGTAATCTCATTCTGAGTGAAGCAACAAGTTGGGATAGGAGTCCTAATAGTTTTCATTCTGCCCCCTTTTATCCTATGTTAAGTTTTGGTGAGCATTGAACATTTACAGGAAACAATCTCACCCACGCTTTGTTTTTATAGTTAATTTCTCTAACACACTAGGAGAGAAAAGCTCCAACTGATGGATTGGAAGTGGATCATGTTTCATTCTGATACAGTATCACTGTCTAGTCCACAGAAGGAGGGATTCAGCCCCCTTTCCAAAATGATTCCCCATACCTGGAATAATGGATACTGCTAGAGCTGAATTTAGTAAATGTTCATATTTGTAAGGATATTTATGTTTATATGTACAGTAAGTGCATTACAGATATGTTTAGATACCCAGTGTGCGGTAGTGGATAGAGTGATGGGCTAGAATTCAGGAAACCTGTTTTCAAAACCTTGTATGCCCAACCTTCTGGGCTGTGTATGGAACTGGTAAAACCACTCTGTAAATATCTCATTTACTTTGAAAAAGCCTATTAGGATCACCACAAGTCATTTCTGACTTGATATCACGTAACATAACAATCTATTAAGTATGGGATGTTCCACTTACTGTGCAGTAAAATGGTTATACAAGTTCTGATTTGTCGAACATGCTAGCCGAAACTATACTACAGTCCACAATGAAATGATTTGTTCTGAATATGCTAATGCCTTTTCTTTTGATTCTGCAAAACTGCAGATCTTGTTTTCTTCTAGCAATGTGGATATGACCCATTTCTGTGTGTTTTTAGTCACTGTCTAATTGACAGTTTCCTTTGGATTTCTTCATCCTGCCACATGTATATTGCTAAACCAATTTGCCAGGTGTTTTCAAAGAGTCCAAGAATGGTAGCTATTTTCCTGAGTTTCTCAAATGCAAGCAAGGTTTACCTCAGGGAATCCAATGGACTGCCCGTTTTCTTTCATTTTATGCCACCTCCACCACACATTTTTAATTCTGCCAATACTGGCTTTAATTGCTCGCTCAACTATTTCTTTCCAAACATGCATATTCTTTCCCTGCTTTGAAGACTGTATGCTGAGGAAGAAGGGCTATGCCCAGTCATTTTAGATAAATAGCTGCTTCCCACTAGGTAGAAATTGTGCCAGTACATGGGCCATAGATGTCATGAAGGGAAATGCATATTAGTTGTTTTTTGCCCAATGACCAGATTGGCCCAAAGATTCATCTCTTGGCAATATGATTTAAACATTAAAGCAGGGATTCTCAACATGCAGCCCACGGCACCATTTCATGTGGCCCCACACTGCCTCTAGCACACCAGGAAGTGCCATGTGGTGGAGGAAAGGCAAAATGGCCATCCATCTCCCAAAGCTGTCTGAGGGAGCATGACCTGGCTTTAAAAGGTTAAGAATGCCTGTGCTAGATCATCAGAAATCAAATGCTCACCATTTTGATTGTATGACCTCTGTGCCTGTGGCTTAGGAAAAAATGCTGGAGAATTTTGTTTCAATTCCTTTTTTTCCCTTTCAATTACCAAAAATGGAAATATACTTCATATGCAAGATGGGGAAAATGTATGGAAAACAATTTAAGTGAGAGAGGCCAAAAATACAGGTTTCTCCATTGGGGTCTAGGGAACTCCTGGAGTTTAGGGCCATTGGTGGCTACTAAACATGATATAATTGCCCTGCAAACAGATCTATTTTTCTTAATTCATCCTCTTGTTCTGAGAAAAAGCCCATGACTGACACAGGGGATCCATCTCCCTCCAAAAATCTGACCCACGAGCTGTCCTTGCCTTGCTCATAATTCTCTCCCTCTCTTTTCTGTGTGTGAAAGAGAGAAGCATATAGGACCTAAACATGGAGACCGGATAGAGTTTAATTTTTTTTTTTTTTTGGGGGGGGGGACTCAATAAAATAAGTTAAAAGTTTAATCACAAACTTTGTAAATTGAAGGTACAGTTGTACCTCACTTAAAGAGCATAATGTGTTCCACAGGATTGCTCTTTAAGCGAAACACCATTGTAAGTGACCCATTGTGTGGGGGATTGCGAACCCCAATTTATTTGTTAAGCGAGTTTTTGTTTGGTTTTATTTGTTAAGCGAAGCGAACATACAGAGAAAATTCTGCTCTTTAAGCGAGGCGCTCTTTATGCGAGGTTTGACTGTATTTAGAGGAAATTACAGGGGCTGCATTGTCTCAGTAGTTAAGAAGCTCGCCTTGTTAGCCAGAAGGCTGGCAAGTCAGCAGTTCAAAACTCGGGTACTGCCTGACAGATTGAGTACCTGTCTCTGTCCCAGCTCTCGGGGACATGAAAGGAGCCTCATTTAGGCATTCCCTGAGTGGAGTTTCTTCCACAAAGCTCCTTTCAACCCAGAATAATTTCTGACACAAAATTATTATCATTTCTTGGCCCTTACTTTTTCCATACTGCTATGGGAAGGATTTTCAGAGATTTGCCCTGCAGAAATAGTCACCCCTACTTCGAACTGTTCACAAAACAAACCTTTTCCACATCTTCCTGGTCTGGAATTCAGGAAGAATTCATACCCAATATGTGCATGCCCACATGCATATGCACACAAACAAACACATAGTGATGCTTCATATTTTCAAAACATTTCTCCACCCTCAAAGAGTTGACCACCTGAGATTAGAGCCTGAGACAATAACAATGACAATTGAAATTCCATTAATTCAATCATGATTATTATTATTTTTTGGGGGGGAGGGGAATAGCAAAGGATGTGAAGCTAAACAACTTGGAGGTTTGGCCACATCATTTTAGTCATTCTGATACTCTTTCACAGTCCACAGAGCTTCATGTGGTAAAATTGTTCCAGGACACTAACCATTTTTCATAAGGGGCTAAAATCTTGCCCTTCATAGGGTGCACCTGCTGTTAAATCTCTCAACTCCTTAAAAGTTTGGATGGGAATGAACTGCAGCTGCCTTGCACTGGATTTGAACCAAGACACCCCAGTGGTAGTGACTGGCTGGCACTGCATAAAGAACGGACTCACAGATTCCTGTCAGAAGCAACAAAGGCCCAGTGCCAGAGCACAAAGAGACAGGCTTCAGATAGTATATAATGACTTCTACAGGTGGTGTCTTTCCACTGAAGATAGTGGGCCAGCCGAGCATGTCCTAGTAGCTTATGGGTAAACTGAAATCCAACATGCCTGGGGAGTTCGCATGTTTAAGGTCCAAGGGTAATAGAATAAGTGTGGCAGTAAAGACATGGAGTGGAAGTCAGTGGGAATGCATGGATTTGTTCTTTTGTGCTGGGACAGAACTGGTTTTGACTCTATTAAGACAGGCAATTCAAAATAACTCAGGGACTATTGCCTTCGATTGTGGGGGAAAGGCAGCCTCTCTTCAGCAGAATACCAAGTTTGCTATTGCTCGTGTTTATCACATAAGCAGCCTTGCTATCCCATTTTAAGCAGAACTTCCTTTTCTTTCTACCTGAGGTTGGTGAGAGTTCTGTGCTACCCAAAAAGATTGCAGCATAATATATCCACTAATGCCTCCAAGTGGTGTGAGCAGCCAACATTTTTACTACCACACTGTGGGCGGGGTCGATGTCATGGGTGGGGCCAATATCATGACATCGTGATGCCGTGGGTGGAGCCAACATCATGACATCATGACATTGTGGGCGGAGCCAAAGTAAAAATAATAATAAAATAAAAATAAAATAATACATAAAAATAAAATAAAAGCACACTACATAAAATACCCCCCACCCGAAACACAAAGAAAACAAACCCTAGTTCCTTACCTTTGCTGGGGTCGGGGACTCGGGGAGCAGCAGATAGGTGGTGGCAGCGCAGTGGCACAGTGGCGCAACAGTGCAGCCTAGCCTGGCCTGGCCTAGCCAGGCACAGCAGCGCAGCCAGGCTCATCCTGGCCCAGCCCAGCGGTGCTGCCGTGGGAACAGTGTTGGCAGTCGGTGGTGAAGGAAAGGCCGCCGCTGCTCCAAGGATGCCACTATGCCCTTTCTGGGCAGCCCAAAATGGCTGCTTGGAAGTGCGCATGCGTCAAAATACCATTTGACGCATACACACTTCTATTTTTCAGTGTGCATGCATCAAATGGTGTTTTGATGCATATGCACTTCCAAGCAGCCATTTTGGGCTGCCAGGAAAAGGATTCCTCCGAATTTCCGCTACCGGTTCACTTGAACCGGTCCGAATCAGTAGCTGCCCACCACTGGGTGTGAGCCACCTGCACCGTTTGTATAACTAGTTCAATTGCAGAATTCATCTTAGACATTTGTGTAGAAAAAAAGGGAAGCATTTCATTCATCCCCCTGATTCCATTTCCATTTCAAAATCAGAGACTCAACCCTGGATTTGAGGTGTTAAACCTCTCCATCACTTGCAAAGACCCATTTGGCAGTGCTGTCCCCCTTCAATATTTATATTTTCTTAAATAACTGCAACGACTTCGATAGCAACAAAATGCTGCAAAAAACTCAGGCAGCAGGGCATAACTCTAGGCTAAAAAATTAATCCCAATTCCAGCAGGTCTTACCTCATGGGAAGCTGTGTGGATTTGTAGAGGGTGGCCTGTGGTGCTTAAAGGGGCCAAGGTGAGGAGAAGGTAGAAAGAATATCCTAGGAGTTGACCCATGGCTGGCATGAAAGTTTTGCCTCGTCTTTGCAGAAGGCTCTGTGGATGAGAACGCCTCCCTGGCATCTCTTCCATGCCTTACTTTTAAACCTTGGAGAGGTTCTTTTTAAAAAAGGACCTATAAATGTAGCATTCATCATGATACAAGCGTTGATTGTCCACAGATCCAAGACTGGAGGGTGGCCAGTTTCACTCACTACTCTGTAAGATGAAATGAAAACAAAATATTCTGAAGCGCCCGTGTCCTGTTCTCACCACTTGACGAGGGCTCTAGGAAAAATAATAACAAACAGTCCACGAATATGACACGTAAATAAGGGATGGCTGAGGGGACAGAAGGTCACTGCAACATTATCAATGTTGTCCCCTTCTTGTACCTGCTGTTCATGACTTTTGGCAAAGGTATGTCCAAAATTATTTTGAATAACTGAAAATGCCCTAATTCAGCATGTGCATGGACCAGGAAAGGAAAAAATTCCAGAACACAGGAACTTTGGTGCATTTACACAGCATTTTTTGAACATCTTCAAATGCTCCCATTTAGCAAAAAGCAAACCTCCCCACTAGTGGTGAAGCAGAAATCTTTCTGTTTCTACCACCCAAACAGTGAGGTTAAACAAGTATCTTGACCCATTGCACTTGGGCTAAAGGCAGTATTTCCCAACCTTTGGTTTTTGGACTTCGATTCCCAGAAGCCTAACACAATTCCCCAAAGCATTGATCAGCCAATGTACTGACTTAGGCTTCTGGGAATTGAAGTCTCCCTGTGGGGCCTAGGTCCCATGTTGGTATTCACTAGATTAAGGAAAGACTGAGAGAAGAATATCCAGGACTCTTCACTTTAGTTTTCTTCAAAGTACTTATCATTTCATACCAGCTTTGCTCCTCAGCCTCAACAGATGTCTTCTGGCAGCCCTTGCAAATTTGGGTCACTGGTCCAACAAACTAAGCCAGGGTTTATTCTTGTTTCTTCTGTTTCCATCTCTCTCTCTCTCTCTCTCTCTCTCTCTCTCTCTCTGGGGCTATTGTAATGTCACGGAGGGGATGCCTTTCTGTAACAACACCAAACCTAATACAGTAAAACCTCATATAACACTAAAACCTGGTTCCACAAGTCTTCGTGTTATATGATTTTTCGTGTTATCTGATCCTCTATGGGATCCATAGAGATACATTGTAACCACACAGGCTTTCACGGTTGTTATCTGAAGCATCCCATAGGATCTTAATGTTATCTGATGCAATTCTTCCCCCCAGATTCCTTGATGTAATGCGATTTTTGTGTTATTCGATACTAATGTTATATGAGGTATTACTGTACATTCGTATGCTGATATGTCAGAGACAAAATGAGACAGGCAGGGAGTCACTCAGCCCTGCTGCCAGAGATGGCAATTGATGGAGAAGACAGATGCTCAGGCATTAAAGTCTGTAAATGCAAAGGATCACACACCTATAACAGTAAAAGTAACTGAAAGCTTATTTGTTGCAAGGCCTGGGTTGATTTGTGTTTGGGTAGTTTTCTTGTGTTTTGTTGCCAGTACAGGGTGGTGGTAATGAGGTATACAATTTTATACCAATTGTACATGTAACTAACTAATTGCCTGATAAAAATAACCTTATTTACTTGGGTTTAGTTGGCACAATAGTCAGTTTAATCATGTAATATAACATTTTATTGTACCTTTTAACTGCATACAGTGTAATAGGTATCTTTCACCAAACAATCCTTCCAAGAGGTTAGGTAAAGGTAAAGGTTTCCCTTGCTCGAAAGCCAGTCGTATCCGACTCTAGGGGTCAGTGCTCATCTCTGTTTCTAAGCCGAAGAGCCAGCGCTGTCTGTTTCTGCAGACATTTCCATGGTCATGTGGCAGGCATGACTAGACACCAGAGTGCATGGAACGCTGTTACCTTCCCACTGAAGTGGTCCCTATTTATCTACTTGCAATTTCTTGCTTTCAAACTACTAGGTTGGCAGGAGCTGGGACAGAGACAGGAGCTCATTCCGTCCTGCAGTACTCGGGAATCGAACTGCTGACCTTCAGCCTCCCAGTCAGAGTCTTAGTGACTTGAGCCACTGCAGTCCCTCTCCAAGAGGTTACTTATGATATTTAAGAATTGGCTGAAAATGGGCTCCCTCTGTGTATGAAACAACCCCCTCTTTGATACACAAGACAAAATTAATGATTGGCCTCATCACCACCTGAACCATTTTAACAAAAAATGACACTTCCAAAAGCATCAACGTGGGTGAACGACTGGAAAGGAAACGCCAAGTGGTTTGCTTTTTAATTAGAATTTTCTGGCAAACTATTGATGTTTGCTGCCGGGGCTGAGGGGGAAGAAACCTACACTGTGTCCACTTGAGAACTGTGACATGGTTCATGAAGCCAACTGGAACTAAGCAATAAGGCTTACTTACATTCCAGTTCTATTCCATTCCACTACAGCAGGTAATAAATACTGCCACTGGTATAGTAGAGAAAATATTGTATATTTTACCGGCGGGAGAGATACAGTCACTTTTTTGCTCTTGCTTCCTTGCTACAACCATTTTGTACTGCAGGGCAAGACTTTTCCACAATCACCTGGGCAGAGAATTAAAACAGGAATTCCCAATGGCCCTGGTCTTATACATTCTATACCAGAGATACACAACAGGCATGCTAGTGGAGTGTCCACCATACCTTATGGCTATTTGGGCTTGGATGTTTGGGGGGGGGGGAATGCTTAATGAAAAGGAACTAAAGTAGTAAGAAAAATGTCCAGATCTAAGTAACTGGAATTGCCACTACAATTTGTCATTTAGGGACTTTGCCAGCAATTAAGCTTTCTTGACATGCAGACAATACAGGGAGACCACCATTCTACAACAATTCAAGCATACTCTTGGAACAAATCAGAGCTTGAAAAAGATTCTTGGATTACAGCTCCAAGAATTTCCCAACCAGTTTTGGCCATTCTGTATAACAGATTCTGAGAGCCGTAGTCCCAAGATCCACCTCAGCTCTGGACAAACCCTCTATTAGCATTAAAAACACAATAATGTTAGACCACCCTATTCCAATAGTCTCTACATCTCACTCCTTTGGGTGGGGAAACAAGAGGTGCTGGGTTCAAGTTTCACCGGGTGACTCTGTCGGCTTCTTTTCCCATCCTAACTAGCATGTCTGCTTAGTGTAGTACTGACTCTTTGGCCCAACAGCTGACCCTTGTCCAGAAGCCTCACAACTTGGATGACCACAGCTTCTGTTACTTTGAATGCTGCATGCTCACCCTCAAAAGATGACTCTGGTGATGTAGTCATGGCTTGCGGTGTGGCACAACTACTGTCCAGTGATGGCTTATTTCTCTGATTTCAGGTGTGGTGCGAAGTTCCTGAACCCTATCTCCAGAACAGGTTTATCATCATAGATCTCTCTTGTAAAGTTTACTTTAAAGTTATAGCCCAGGGTAGACGCACAGCCCTCCCAGTATAGGAATTACCAGCTGCCACTGATCCTTGCCTCAGTATCCGACTGGCTCCTCCTCCTTGATACCTGAGGCCTTATAAACTTCCTCTTCTAAGTCCTGTCTAGTTGATTGGCAACCAATCTTCAGGGCCATGTTGAAAGGCCCTATAGTGGTAGTACTGTATACTGATACTGTACTACATACTGTCACAACCAAAGGCATACATATTTCTTACATATCCCCGTTATTTGTTCCTGGTATAATGGAGCATCTGAAGGAGAAATCCAGCAATTCAAATCCTCCATCTACAATCATGCATGTCATCCATTGTGTCTGGCTATCGGGGCTTGCCCTAGCCCAGTGATTGCTAACCTTGGCACTCTAGGTGTTCTTGAACTTCAATTCCCAGGAGCCCTGATCAGCAGGAGTGCTGACTTGGGCTTCTGGGAATTGCAGTCCAAGAACACTTGGAATACCAAGGTTAGCCATCACTGCCCTAACCCATGCCACTAAATATAAAACAGACAACTGAGGCTGGCAGTAGCTTTATTTTCCCTGCCCACCACCTGAGCCTACTATGCAGCCTGTTATTTCCTCCATAGCCTCCTCACGGAAATAATAACACATACACATTTAGCTCCCTCTTTCCAAGTACGGCACTCCCTTTTTGCTCAGAGTTTGCATGTATTTTTATGCTCCATATATATTTTCTGGCAATAGTTTTCCTTTCCTTAGCAAAGTACAGTAAGAGACAACAGATATTCTACTGGGGTAGCTGCAACTTATTCTAACTGCTAGCATCACCTGGACACAGGATTTGTTCTGTCTCTGCTTCCTTTGACAAAGGATAAACAGACAAGATTCCACCCAACCTCTGTCTCCACAACCAGATACCAGCCAGCTTAACATTCAACAATTACATTCCCGTTTGTTGAAACAATGTAGTTTTATCTGACTGCATCACCTCAAGTTTCACGTGAAAAGGATGCATTAACTACACTAAAAGAAGCAAAGCAAAAGCAATCACACTTCTATACTGCCCCATAGTGCTTAGTTCTGGGCAGTTCACAAGTTAATTAGCATTTTGCCCCCAACATGCTGGGTCCTCATTTTTATTGACGTCAGAAGGATGGAAAGCTAAGTCAACCTTGAGTCCTGGTCAGGATCAAAATCACAACCCTTTGGTTACAGTACAACAGTTTAACCACTGCACCACTAGGGCAAAAAGAGAACCTACTCAGATGTAGCACCCAGAGTGCCTTTGTGTCAGAGAAGCATTTTGAAAATGGGTAAAAAGACTGTAAAACTTTTTTTTTTTACTTGAGGGGAGTGACATTAGTGTAAAAGTGACATTTGTATAAAAGGCTGTAATAAAGCAAGAGATTTTGTTTTATTTGAATTGAAACTGATAGATTGGTTTGTTAAGCTACCATTATGCTACTTTCCAAAACTATTTTGGTTTCTACACCTTTAACAGTGACTCCTTTCTTCAGGGTCATTAGCTTCTGATCTTTCTGCCAAAGAGCATATCCTTCTCTGCTCTGAAGTGTCCATTCTGATGCTGGAAAGGAAGTAGGGCTGGGCAGCCAATTAAATTCTGACACTTAATACATACAAATCTAGGATACCTCTCACTCTAACCATTAGCATGTCAGTGCCCCCCCACACACACACACACACCGTGTTAGGCTATCTGACAAGTTTGAAATGCTTGGGAGTTGCACACTTGTCCAGGAACATCACTGCCAAGGATCAGCAGCCAGAACTAACCAATGATTTCTAACTCTCTTTAGGAGTGCCAAAAGGGAGGTTTCCAGTACTGTGTGTATTACAGGATTTGTAGGGACAAATTATTCACTGGAAAATATCTCATATGGAAATGGAAGACTTTTGCAGCAGTTCTTAATCATCCTTTCAGTGCCTATCAGGTCCACATGTTGTACACATAAGGATATTTTGCATACATATTAAGAAAAGATTTGCTGGGTCAGATCAAAGGCCTATCTAGTCAGTTGCTAATCAAATGTCAATGGCAACACACAAGCATTAGTACAATCCTTCCACTTATACCCCCCAACAAGTGGTCTTAAGACTGCCTGGTACTGCAGGTACTCTATTGCTATCATGACTTGTATCCAGTGATGGGATGTAACAGGTTATCACCAGTTCGCCAGAACCGGTAGTAACTTTTCCCAGTGTCCTGGAGAACCAGTAGCAGCTTTTGAGGGGATCTACCTTCGGTACTTACCATTTCACTGGTTCCCCACTGCGCATGCGTGTGTGTTTATTTTTATTTTATTTATTTTCTTTGGGCCCCGCCCACAACATCATGACATTAGCTCCGCCCACACTGTGATGATGTCATGGTGGGGTAGTAAAATTTTTGACATCCCACCACTGCTTGTATCCACATTTAATTCAAGTCAGCGGCCATCACTGCATTTTGCTGTAGAAAAGTCCACACTTTAACTCCATACTATGAGAAGAAGTGCTTTTGCTAACTTATCTTCTACCATTCTACACTTCTTGTGTCTAGTCATGCCTGCCACATGACCACAGAAATGTCTGCAGAAGCAGACAGTGCTACCTCTTTGGCTATGAAACAAGAGATGAGCACTGAACCCAAGAGTCGGATACAACTGGCTTTCGATACAACTTACTTTTCGCTATGTTCCACAGGTTTCTCAGAGCTTGTCTCCCAAGAATTAGTCACTTTTTTATTTCATGGCTGCAATCACCATCTACAGTGATTTTTGATCCTAGGAAAGTAAAATCTGTCACTGCTTCTACTTCTTCCCCATCTATTTTCCAGGGACTGATAGGGCCTGTTGCCATTATCTTGGTTTTCTTGATATTGAGTCTCAAGCCAGCTTTTGCACTTTCTTCTTTCAACCTAATCAGGAGCTTCTTTAGGTCCTCCTCACTTTCTGCCATTAGGGTCTGTCAAAACAGTGGTTTAATATTCGAGGTTCCAGCTTGTCCCAGAGTAGATTCAAGGCGATTTTGGCAGGTGCAGTTTCCCTCACCCGCCCTCCTTTTGCACCAACTGCAGATTTTAAAAGTAAAGGTTTCCCTTGCTTAAAAGCCAGTCGTATCCATCTCTAGGGTTCAATGCTCATCTATTTCAAAGCCAAGAGCCAGAGCTGTCTGCTTCTGCAGATATTTCCATAGTCATATAGCAGGCATGACTAGACACTGGAGTGCACAGAACGCTGTTTACCTTCCCACCAAAATGGTCCCTACTTTTGTTGTTGTTCAGTCGCACACTCGATTCTGACCCTTTGCGACCCCATGGACCACTGTCCGCCAGGCACTTCTGTCCTCCACCATCCCCCTCAACTCGCTCAACTTTGTGCCCATTGTCTCTACAATACCATCTAGCCATCTCATTTTTGGCTGCGCACCCTCAAACTCCCGGCTGCTTATATATACAGTACAGTGGAACCTCATACAACAATCGCACCATTGTTGTTGTTCAGTCGCACAGTCGATTCCGACTCTGTGCGACCCCATGGACCACTGTTCGCCAGGCACTCCTGTCCTCCACCATCCCCCTCCACTCACTCAGCTCTGTTCCCATTGTGTCAACAATACCATCTACCCATCTCATCTTGGGCCGTCCCCTTCTTCTTTTGCCCTCCACCCTTCCCAGCATCAAGGCTTTCTCAAGCGAATCCTCTCTTCTCATTTGATGTCCAAAGTACTTTAAACTGCCAGGTTGGCAGGAGCTGGGACAGACAGGCGCAAATTCTGTCCTGCAGTACTTGGGGATCGAACTGCTGACCTCTTGCCTTCCAGTCACCATCTTAGCCACTTGAGCCACCGCAGATATTACAGCAGCAGGGGTGCCCAAACATTTTGGGCTGTAGGCCGGTCATGTGGTTCAGGGGGGTGGGTCACTATAGCCTGGGGGCCGGATCTGGCCCCAGATGCCAGTTCATCTGGCCCACGAAGCCCTCGTCGCTCCTGGAAGCGGAAGTAAAACAGCCCCGTACGGGGCTGTTTTACTTCCGCTTCCAGGAGCGACGAGGGCTTCGTGGGCCAGATGAACTGGCATCTGGGGCCGTAGTTTGGCATACGGACACATCTTAATTCCACTTCCAGGAGCGACAAGGGCATTGGGGCTGTAGTTTGGGCACCCTTTGTATTACAGTGTCCTCCTCCCTACACTGCTTGGGATGTTGTTACTATTGTGTGTAGAAACGGTGGGAAGGAGCCACACACTTTCCCTTGGGAATGGGCTGCTTTCGGGAGGAGGAGAGGTGGGAGGGAGCAAACCACCCTCCATTTCTTCCCCCCCCGCCCCTCAGCCCTCCCTTGGGGAGGGAGGGAGGGAGGCGGGACTGTGGGTCACAGCGCCCTCATCCGGGAAAGGGCCAAGAGCCCGCGCCTGTGAGCATGCGCACAAGAGAAATTGGCGCCGCCGGGCGGAAGAGCGGGCGCAGGCGCAGGTGGGGCAAGCAGTTGACTGCTGGGCAGGCGCCAGGTGAGTTTGGGGCTGTTTGGGGGATGCAGGCGGAGAACGATGGGAGGCGCAGGAAAGGTGTCAAAATGGGGATTTCAGGAGTAAGAGGCTTATCGAGCCGGATTTCCTGGGAGAAATGCGACGGGGTACTACTCTGCCTAAGGGTAAACTCATTACAAATGTGTAATGCTATATCCAGTTGCAATTGAACAGGGCGAAGCTTCACAACTAAACTTCACAACTAAGTTGAATAACAGATATTACCAGTTGCAATAAAAGCACATTGATTTGTATACTTGTATGTATATGTACTGTATGTATGATTTGTACCTCTTTTACCTGATGTGCAGCCATGAAATAAAAAGGCGACTGATTCTTGGGAGGCAAGAGATGAGAAACCTGGGGAGCATAGTGAAAAGTAGAGACATCAAATTGCAAACAAAGATTCTCATAGTCAGGGCAATGGTATTCCCTGTGGCAATGTATGGTTGTGAGAGCTGGACCATTAGGAAAGCGGAGCACTGAAAAATAGACGCCTTTGAGATGTGGTGTTGGAGGAGAGTTTTGAGAGTCCCCTGGACACCGAGGAGAACAAATAGGTCAATCTTAGAAGAAATCAAACCTGACTGCTCCTTAGAAGGTCAAATAGTAAAGATGAAGCTAAAGTACTTTGGACATCAAATGAGAAGAGAGGACTCACTTGAGAAAGCCTTGATGCTTGGACGGGTTGAGGGCAAAAGAAGAAGGGGACGGCCCAAGATGAGATGGTTAGATTGTATTGTGGAGATAATGGGCACAGAGCTGAGTGAGTTGAGGGGGATGGTGGAGGACAGGAGTGCCTGGAGGACAGTGGTCCATGGGGTCGCATAGGGTCGGAATCGACTGTGCGACTGAACAACAAAAGGAATTGAAGCCATGAGGTCTCACTCTTATGTCAAGTGGACTTGATCTGCAAAAGCTAACTTTAAAATGCAGCAGATAGTCTTCAAAGTGCCACAACGTTTTTTGTCATTTTGTTTACTCTCTGATATGCTTGAAACACAGACTAACACGACTACCATGTCAAAAGCATTAAACCCCTGTACCTGTTGGTACCTGCAGTGGCTTAGTGGTGAAGACGCTGAACATGATGGATTGGAAGGTCATCAGATCAGTCTGAGACCTGAGTGATGGGGGACAGAGTGAACTCCTGTTGCCTGTCCCAGGCAGGCGTGTGCTGGTATATCGGGCAATCCCACCCCAACCTTGCCTCTGGCGCCCTGGGGCGCCAATAGCAATGTATGGGATTCCTCTCCCAACCCCCCAATAGGAACCCCCACCACTCCTTGTCCAGCGCCTTCCATGGTGCCCTGCACACCCCTGGTCCCAGCTTCTGTTAACCTAGAAGTTCAAAAGCAAGAAATTGCAAGTAGACAAATAGATACTGCTTCGGCAGGAAAGGGAACAGCATTCTGTGTGCTCAGGCATCTGCTGCATGACCATGAAATTGTCTGCAGGTGCAGCTAGCTCTGGCTCTTTGGCTGTAAATTGAGATGAGCAGCACACTCTAGAGTCAGATAAAACTGGCTTTCGAGCAAGGAAGACCTTTACCTTACCTGTTGGATATCTGCCTTTTTTGTTCAGTCGCACAGTCGATTCCGACCCTTTGCAACCCCATGGACCACTGTCCGCCAGGCACTCCTGTCCTCCACCATCCCCCTCAACTCACTCAGCTCTGTGCCCATTGTGTCCACAATACCATCTATCCATCTCATTTTTGGCCGCCCCCTTCTTCTTTTACCCTCAACCCTTCCAAGCATCAAGGCTTTTTCAAGCGAGTCCTCTCTTCTCATTTGATGTCCAAAGTACCTTAGCTTCATCTTTACTATTTGTCCTTTTAAGGAGCAGTCAGGGTTGATTTCTGCCTTTACTCCCAGTCAATTAAAGATGTTGGAGCCCTCCTAAACTTGGGTGGGTGACAAACAAACCTCATTTTCAGAACTTGGGAATGTTACTTTTTTTGTACTGTGACTCTTAGTATCCCTCCTGGTCAAAGTTTGGAAGGGGGAGTTGTTTTGGAAGTTGCACTCCATTAAAGTAGTTTTTCCAAACTCTGCTTGTAACAGTTAATGGTACCTGGTTTTCAGACAGACCTTCTCCTGGATAGACATGGGTCTGAGAACTGATCTTTCAGCTGAGTACGGGAGGTGAGAACCTGAGGGTTGGTGGGATGAGATGCTGGTTGTGGATGTAGCTCTGGATCTTTGTCAGGACTTGGAAGAGCCCACAGCTGGCTAGGGATGGTTGTGGAAGGGGCCAGAGCTTTTAGGAGATAGGTGTTCAAGTTGCTTTTCCAGCAGAAGTGCTTTTGCTGTAACTTTCTTCTATTTTTTCTAGATAACTCCCCCCAAATATGTCTCACAATAGGCGGAGTAGCAAAGGAGCTGGCCCATCACAAGTATGTGTGTGTGTTGCTTACTTTTATGCTTTAATGTGCAGTTTACACTATTCCAGAGGATAGAAAATATATATCAAATTACTTAGAAGTACATATTTTCAGTGCAACTTATTTCTGGGCAAAACTGAATTGTTGAGCTTGACGACTAGAAGGTTGGCAGGTCAGCAGTTTCAGACCTGAGTGCCATTTGACAGAGTGAACTCCCATTGCCCACCAAGCAGTTCATGCCAACCTATCAGTTCGAAAGCAAGAAATTGCAAGTAGATAAATAGGCATCTCTTCGGCCGGAAAGGTAACAGCATCCTGTGAATCTAGTCATGCATGCCACATGACTATGGAAACATTTGCAGATGCAGACAGCTGGCTGCTTTTTCTTCTGTGTCTAGGCCAAATGTGGAAACTGTCAAAATGGAGCCATCTTTTGGTGAGTTCATTCTGCAGTTCCTTTTGCCTGACCTAGTGTGAGAAAGATTAGCCAGCAACACAAGGTTGCTGGTTACCAGGGTATGCCCAATTGTGGTTCAAAAATACCTCAATTTCGAGGAGGCTCTTTCTGTGTACCCCAGCGCTGGTTCTTTGGCTGTAAACGGAGATGAGCACCGTGCCCTAGAGTGAGACACAACTGGGTTTCCAGCAAGTGAGATCTTTACCTTAATCATGGAGTATGGTGGAGTAATAGTGTGCCCTTATGGGGTGGACTAAACTTTCCCCATCTCTTGACATGCAGCTCCATCTCCTGCTAGTGTAAGATCAGACCCTTTCCCAGCAGGCAGGTGTGTGTAGATCATAGAGATGGATCTCGAAACCAGTTTTTCTGATGCTTTCTTTTGCTTCTTCCTCAGGTGCAGTCTATGGATGTAGATGAAGAATACACATTGACTCAAACTCAGACACTTACTCAAGTGCAACACAACCTGGAGCGGCGGCCCCAGAATGAAGTGGAACAAAAAGTAAGAGAGGTTCTGGTTTTGGGGGCTTTCCTGTTTTTGACTAGCAAAAGGAACTGGTACTTCCACTAGGGCAGATAATAAAAGTGACAGGCTAAGTCTCAGGAGGTGGAAAAATATATAACTTGTACTTCGTTCCAATTTTCAAATACTGTAAAGGAAAGAAATCCCTAATAATAATACCTAAGGTATATATCAGGGGTACCCAACCTTTTCCTGCCAGGAGCCTGACCATGTCCCCTCAGTCAGCTGAGGGGCTGGACATGTGGTTCTTCCCACCACCACCACTGCTGGAGGTGCATACACTTGTGCCACATTTCTGGGCGTTTTCCCCACCTCCGCCACTTTCCATGGAGGAGGGAGCAAAAGAGGAACATTTTTGCACCATTTTTAATTTTTTGGTGTTTTGGTGTGAAAACACAGCAATTTCGGCACTTCCAGTGATGTCAGGGCACTTCCTGTGTCAGCAGCAATTTGGCCCAGGGGTCGGATGAATTCAGCCCAGGGGCCATAGGTTGGGAACCCCTGGAATATATAATGATTTTATATGTAGTATGTATTGGTGCATTACCTATAATAGAAATGATTCTGTGCTGTGAAATTTACACTGGAAAATACTTATGTGTAGAGCAGTACTTAGACTTAGATCCTAGGGGACTGCAGTGACTTAATGGTTAAGATGCTGAACCTGATGACTGGAAGGTTGGCAGGTCAACAGTTTGAGACCCAAGTGCTGCATGATGGAGTGAGCTCCCATCTCTGTCCCAGCTCCTACCAACCGAGCACCTCGAAAGCAAGAAATTGCAAGTAGATAAATAGGTACCACTTCGATGGGAGGGTAAACAGTGTTCTGTGCACTCCGGTGTCTAGTCATGCCTGCTGCGTGACCACAGAAACATCTGCAGACACAGACAGTGCTGGCTCTTTGGCTATAAACAGAGATGAGCACTGAACCTTAAGAGTTGGATACGACCGGCGTTTGAGCATGGGTGACCTTTACGCTTAGATCCTCCCATGCTGTGTAGCATATCAGGCAGCAGATCAATATATGCATAATTATAAGTTGTACTGTGAAGTTTAAATTATATATGTATGTGGTTGTACCAAGCACAAAATATGATGCTAAGAATTGTTTGTTTTCTTTTATATGTATAGCCTCTGAATGAGTTTGAGAGCTGAAATGTATTGGGCATTTTAAAATTGAAATAAATTGCAATTTATATATTTTTCTACAGAATTGTTGATAGCCAGAATATTGTGCATGTGTAGGGGGGGGGGGGGGCCCGGCGGCAAAAAAAAGACTAAGTATTTTTTTGTTGAAAAAATTATATCTGCTGTATCTTTCTCTATATATAAAGGTAACAGTCACCCTTGCTTGGAAGCCAGTTGTATCTGACTCTAGGGTTCAGTGCTCATCTCTGTTTCATAGCCGAAGAGCCAGCACCGTCTGCTTCTGCAGACATTTCCGTGGTCATGTGGCAGGCATGACTAGACACTGCCGCACACGGAACACTGTTTACCTTCCCACGAAAGTGGTCCCTATTTATCTACTTGCAATTTCTTGCTTTCAAACTGCTGGGTTGGCAGGAGCTGAGACAAAGGTGGGAGCTCATTCCATCCTACAGTATTTGGGTATCAAACTGCTGACCTGCTGACCTTCTAGTCAGAGTCTTAGCCACTTGAGAGGTGTGAGGCATTTGAAGCATTTTTGTACCCGTAATGCTAGAAAATAACCATTTTTTAACATTTCTGAAAGTTCTGATTCTCAGGAGTCTATATTCTGTATAGGACAGCAATGTACACACAAATGTGTCTATAAACTTTGTTGCATGTTCTCTGCAGGTGAATGAGCTGGTGCAGTTTCTGCTGGTCAAAGACCAGAAGAAGATCCCTATTAAAAGAGCAGGTGAGAAGATGATTACTTTGTTCTATGTTATTTGTTTGCACTAGACAAATTCAGATTCTGTTTCTAGAGTTATATTAAGCAGATTAGTATGTAGCTCCAGTGGTGGGCTACTACCGGTTCAGACTGGTTCGGCCGAACAGGTAGCAGAAATCCGGAGGGGATCGCCGGGGGGGGGGGGTAGTAATCCCCCAGGCAACTGGTTCGGTCGCCTCTCTGGCCATCCTCCGGATGGCTCTTCTGGGAAGCCCAAAATGGCTGCTCGGAAGTGTGCATGCATCAAAACACCATTTGATGCATGCACACTGAAAAATAGAAGTGCTCATGTGTCAAATGGTATTTTGACACATGCGCACTTCCAAGCAGCCATTTTCAGCTGCCCGGAAAGGGTGCGGTGGCTGGCTCTTTGAAGGAGTGGTGGTAGCGGCAGCCTTTCCTCGGTGCACCACCGGGCCAGGCTGCGCTGCCAGGCCAGGCGGGGCTAGGCCGCACTGCTGGGCCGCTGCTGTTGCTGCCTGCCTGCCTGCTGCTCCCCAACCTCAGGGTAAGTGACTGACCAGGGTTTGTGTTTGGGGTTGGTGGGTGGGTGGGTGTTTTATGTAGTGTGTTTTTATGTGTATTTAATGTCTGTTTTAATTTGTATTTTAATATGATTTTTATTTCTATTTTTATGTGTACTGTATTTTTATTTTATTTTATTTTATTTACTTTGGCTCTTCCCACGACATCATGATGTTGGCTCCGCCCATGGTGTCGGCTCCACCCACAGTGTGGTAGTAAATTTTTTGACAGCCCACCACTGTGTAGTTCTCTCCCTTCCTGCGCCATTTAGTTTCACAAAGAACATGGGACGTTTTGAGAGGGACATTGAGATGCCATTGGGGAATGGATGGGTAGAAAAACATAAGACAAGAAATTTGCCAGTTGTTGTGTGAGGAGGATACATTACTTTCTGTTTCTCCGCAGTTGCTAGAAGAGATTGCTATGTATCACTGTTTTCTGATCTGCTGCCAGACATTGTTCATATATATTCAGTTCTTTAGCCACAAGTATTAGGTCCTTCTTCTTCTTCAAGTGCTGTATCTGTTCCGGATATTGGGTATCATCATGGCAATAGTCTTCCTGTTCTTAACTCCTCAGAACAGTTCTTACAAGGACATGCCACACCACTCTCTCAAGTTCTTCAGGCATGAAATCCATCTACATCCAGGGCCTCTCTCTTTCCAGGGATCTTTCCTTGCGGAGCGAGTTGGAGGATTCTATATTTTATGTTGCTCCACATGATATGGCCATGGTATTGGGCCTTAGGCCATGGTATTGGGCCTTAGGCCATGGTATTGGGCCAACACTGGTGGTCCAGCTGTTCTTGGTCTTCAGTTCCCAGAAATCCTGATCAGCAAGTGTGCTGACTTCAGCTTCTGGGAATTGAAGTCCAAGAACACCTGGAGAGCCAGGGTTGGTCACTCCCTAAGTCAAGCATCTATATGTTTCATTACTTGCTATATTTCTTTTGAGTACAGAACACTTTCTATAGTGGTTTTTTCCTTTGTGCATTGCATGTAAGTACTCTGCATAGTCATCCATGATTAACAACTCTGTTGGCCATCTTACAGATATTTTAAAGCATGTCGTCAAAGACTATAAAGATGTATTTCCTGAGATCCTCAAACGTGCCAACCAGACTCTGCAGCAGGTGAGGAAAGAGTCTGTTCATGGTTTGGAGGAAAGCCTTATAGTTTATCTATTTTCCTTTTGCCAAGAGTTTGTAATGAGGTTAAGCTGATGCCTGTTGGTATATAGTTCATGGCATTGTATGATGAGGCCACAGCTGTTCCAGCAGTCCATTGGCTGTCATTTGACTACCAGATGCTTGACAGGGTGTGTTTATTCAATGACCTTTGTAAGTATCATAGCTTTAGCTTGACTTAAAGGTAAGGCAGGAGGCATGGTAGTTGTTGCACAAATTGCCCATAAAGATCTCTTGCATTTTTAAATCTGATTCTGATCATTTAATATATTAATCGTTACCCACAGTTAGGGATACCACTTTCGAGAAAGTTTAAAAAAAAACCCTATTTAGCTAGTTTTGTGAATTCACCAGAAATAGTTAATTATGCCAGAGACAAAAATGATTGCTTTTTAAAAATGATTTGCAATTTCTAGTTGAGAAAGGATTGGAATAGTGAGTGAAGTTCTCTGTCTTGAATGTATTTTTTTCTGCTTTCTCAGGTCTTTGGACTAGAAGTGGTAGAAATTGACCCAAAGCATCACATGTACATCTTGATTAGTAAATTGTTGCCATTGGAAGGAGAGATCATGAATGAGTAAGGAGATGGGGGGAAGTGGTGTGTGCAAGTTCTGCAATGGCACTCCTAGCTAAATGTCCATAGTTAGTTTTCACAACCAAGGGGTTAAAGTTTGTTTTTGTCACACTGCTCATCTGATATATAGGTACAAGTTAAAATTCAAAATTATGAGATCTTCATCTAGATCTATATCCTCAAACATGTCAACCAGGCTCTGTAGAAGGTGAGGAAAGAATCTGTAAATGGTCTGGAGGAAAGCATTATAGTTTTGAAGAAACTCCCCTCTCTTCACGTGAGGGTGCATTGCCTCTGTACAAAAGAACAGAGAAGGTGTGACAATGATTGTCCCCTGCACCTTCTCCACTGAATCTGGGGACAGAGTTGGGATAATCTCAGAATTGAGCTGATTAGCAAGACCAGGCAGGGCAGTTTTTGGCTGTGTCAATAATTATAGTTGAATTAGCACTGAACTTTTGATTGTTAGGTGTACATGTTTGATTGCTCTTGAACAATGGATTCATCTGCGCAGTACCGGTAATCATAAACCTGGTACTGTACTTATCATCTTCTCCCCTTTTCATATTGAGAAGAGTTAAGGTACCGTGAGAGACAAATGCAAGGCCTTCCCCACCTGCCAACATATGAGCACTGGTTTTTTGTTTTTTACTTGGGGACAGAGAGAGAGGTATTTTTGAAGACACAAAGCTCAGTTGCGCGTGTGATTCTCCAACCCCAGCCCTGTTTCTTCTTTGTGTGGTGTCCTTTAACAGAGGCATCTGAACTATCAATTCCAATGTTCAAGGCATCTCTTTGGTTCAAATGCCAGGGTCACATTCAAATGAAGGGATGGTTCCATTCTTCTCTTGCAGGGATGAAACCACCCCCAAGATGGGCCTCCTCATAATCATTCTTAGTCTCATCTTCATGAAGGGCAACGTGCTCAAAGAATGTAAGTTTGCCGTTCATTGTTTTGAACTCCATTTCTTTGTTTTCTTCACTGGCCTGCCCTGATCTTTTGTTTTCCTGTCCTCTAGCTGCTGTTTGGGAGATGTTGAGAAGACTGCGAATTGAATCCTCTGGGTAGGATTGCTTGGGCAAAGAGGAATGGGTCGGGCCTTAACATTTGGAGCCAAAGACTAAATTCTTTCATTGGGCTGGGAGAAATTCTACTGGGGGAGTAAATTGTCACCCTGTTCCTCTGATACTATATATACTGACAAAATCCTATTAATTTTTCTTTTCCAAGTGAAAAGCACAAAATCTTTGGTGATGTGAAGAAGCTTGTGACAGAAGAATTTGTTAGACAAAAGTAAGTTGGGATTGCAAAGCCTCCTACATCTTAATTTTAGATCCAAAGTAAGTAATTGTGGTCCTCTCCCCTTAGCTAACATTTGAGAAAGGACTTGTGCTTAGAATGTGATCAATTGGAGAATCAGTTCTTTTCCTTTCTCTTCAACTTCTTAAAGAACTGAAACTATCTGAAGCTTTATCAGATTCTTTTCTGGTACAGAAATGGCAGCTGAGACCTCTCCTTGAGTAATATGTCTCTCCAGGTCTTGAACTGATCACCTGCCAGACTTCCAGTCGTCTTAACCACTAAACCACCGCCATCTTTTTATAGCATATTGCAAAATATGCATGTTTGCAGCCTTTGGATAAATTGAGTTGTTGTTGATAATAATAATAATAATAATAATAATAATAATAATAATAATAATAATAATAATAATAATAATAATAATAATAATAATAATAATAATAATAATAATAATAATAATAATAATAATAATAATAATAATAATAATAGGATTTGTATGCCGCCCACTCATCTGGTACAACTTACATACACCATAAAACATCTGATGTTACATTATAAAATATAAATACAGTATTGCCAGGTATCAAACATTGCAAGGAAAAACACTTACTTAAATATTCAAAACATTCACCCAACAAGTCCATATGTTTCTTCTGTCCTTGGGCATACCGAACTGTTTTCAACTGGAAGAAAGATATTTGAGCAACTTTTTTCTTTTGTTCTCCTGAGTAGAGGTGGGATTTTTCTTCTAAAGGATTGTGGCAACGATCCTGTTTTTTCCTTTCTAGATACTTGGAATATACTCGTCTTCCCCATACAGACCCACCAGAGTTTGAATTCCGATGGGGACCGCGGGCTCTGAAAGAGACTTCCAAGAAGCAGATCCTTCAGTTTGTATCTAAGGTATTGGCCACTTGCCACAAGACACAGACAGCTGAAAGAAAGATTTGACTTTGAAGGTAGACATGCCATAGGCTCATGTCAGAGTTTGCTGTATGGCCCTGCCAAAGATTCTAAGCATGTCTTTGCTTGCATATTCTGACTTGAGTTGAGAAATGGGAAAATAAAGGTATATGTGTGCAGTTAATGGTTGGCAGCACCACTGATTCTGGCATCTGAAAGTTTCCTGTACATCTTCTGAATGTGTTTAGGCTTTTAGCAACTCGTTTCTAAAAACCAAGGAGAGTCTTGATGTTGAACTGTAAAAAGACTTCTGGTACTGTTGTGGTAGTAACACAAATACACAACTTTGGTCTTGTGCCTGTGGTTTTTCCTCTTAAGGGACTGCAGTGGCTTAGTGGTTAGGATGCTAAACTTGACAACTGGAAGGTCAGCAGTTCGAGACCCGAATACTGCATGACGGAGTAACAACCTGTCTCTGTCCCAGCTTCCTGCCAACCTAGCAGTTCAAAAGCAAGAAATTGCAAGTCGATAAATAGGGACTACTTTGGTGGGAAGGTAAACAGCATTTCATGCACTCATGTGTTTAGTCATGCTGGCCATATGTCCATGGAAAAGTCTGCAGATAGAGGCAGCGCTGGCTCTTTGGTTATAAACAGAGATGAGCACTGAACCGGACTCAACTGGCTTTCGAGCCAAGGCAACCGTTACCTTTTCTCCTCTTATGTCCAGTAGATTGGCAGCTTCAAAGCAGGTACCACAAAGAGTCTGGTCTATTACATACCTTTCCATTCAGAGTTTTTCTAACTGGACTCATCTGATTCTATTTTTTCTTCGCTAGATACAGAACAAGAACCCTAAATCTTGGATGAGCCAGTACAATGAAGCTGAAGCAGAGGCCAGTGTTGCAGGCAGAACGTAACTGTCACGATGCTGGATACACAGAAGCCGTCAGCCCCACTCCACTCCAGTTCAAGAGGTTTTGCGTCTACATCAGGGATGCCCAAACTACAGCCCATGGTCCGGATCTGGCCCCCAACCCCAATTCATCTGGTCTGCTCCGCCTTCATCGCTCCCAGAAACGGAAGTAAAATGTGTTCGAGTGTTTTACTTCTGCTTCCGGGAGCAACGAGGGCAGGTCAGGTTGGATGAATTGGGTTTGGGGGCAGATCTGGCCCACAGGCTGTAGTTTGGGCAGCCCTGGTTTAAGCTGAGAAAATGGCAGCCTAAAATATATCTGTTGCAAAACAGATTGCAAGCCGCATTTTACTTCTGCTTCTGTTGGGAGGAACCATGTGGCTGGCCTGCTGAACCTTGTGACCGGCCCATGTTCCCCGCAAATTTGGGTACCCCTGATCTACAGCTTCCCAGCGCTTTATGCAACTACTGCTGGGAGAGGTGTCTTGAGTTACACTTGGTAGGAATTCTGTAGTGTCATGACAAGTACTGCATTTTACTAAGCTCCCCGTAATAATAATAATAATAATCTTTCTATGAATGAAAAGATGCCTTTCCCAATAGTTGGCTGTAGCCATGTTTCTTTCTGGATGGTTTGATATAGATGTGGAGAAGAGGGACTGGAGGTAAAGGAACAATTCAGACACAAACTGTTAAGTATTTAATTGTCGCTGCAATACTGATGACTTGTATTGCCAAAAAAAAGTTAATTAAAACAATATAAAAATAAAGGCATTACCCTGTCAAGTTTAACATTTTGCTACCCTATTGATTTTAATGAAATATAGTATGTGATTAACTCTACATGTGAAAAGAATTATACAGTAATACCTCGGATAACGCTAAGACTTGGTTCCACAAGTCTTGGTGTTATCCGATTTTTAGTGTTATCCGATGCATGTTAAAATCCTATGGGATGGATCGGATAACGTTAAAGCTCCATAGAGATACATTGTAACTGCACAGGCTTTAGCGGTCGTTATCCAATCCATCCCATTGGACCTTAACGTTATTTGATCCAATTTTCCACCCCAGATTACTTAACGTTATGTGATTTTAGCGTTATCCGAAGTATTACAGTACTTAGAAATCGCTTAACTTTGTCCAGATTTGTGTTCCATCTTGTTGTTTTTTTACTGTTCCATTTTCTCTGATGAACAAGTAAACAAGGATTCTAGATGCCCATTTGAAGCAGGCTGGACTGCACCGTGGCTATTTTTGAGGGAGCCCCATTTGTACTATGAATAAAGGCAGTCACTGTACAGTAGATCTGCGAACCCATCTCAACTGTTATTTTTCCAGGTGATATTGTGTGCCTGTATGGGTATTAATAACTCCACAGCAGAATGGGAGGTAGGAATCTTTTTTTAATAAGTTGTATGGTTAGAAATGGTCTGGCACTGTATCTAGGGCTTCCTCAGGGTTTCGTGTCACATCAATGTTCTGGAATGAGAGAAAGTAAACAAGTTTTAAGAGGTCTCCGACATGGCTTGGAGAAACATGTTTAGTGAGAAAACCAAGTTCCATCTACAAATCAGTCTTTTCGGATGGCAAGAGATTTAGAGAAGTCTGATGAACAGAAGTTTTACTCCATTTCCTAAGTGGGAAAAATCCTGTCTAACGAAAACTTGGATAGTTCCCAAAGCTGTCGTCTAGATTAGCAAAAAGACTTAAGGTACAGAGCAAGACAAACTGATTAAGGTCAGGGATGACAGAATTTGGATAACATAGCCAGTTGGAGAGAGGAAGGTTTTTACCTGAGGGTCAAAGAGGAGGCAAGGGGGAGAAGAGTGCCCCAGATCTTTCCAGCTCGGTCGTTTGGTTGGTTCGGGGCTTGCCATTGGCACGTTGCGGAAGTGCCGGTACAAGGGGGTCTGGCTAGCTTTGTAGGAAAGGTGCTGTGGGCGTGGGGGGGAGATAAGAGGGAAAGATGCAGGTGAGCTTGAACAAGGTGATCTTTCTGTTGGAGGTCACTCACAGAGCAAAGGGATGGTGATGGGGGGGGCGAGTATGACGAGTTGTGTTAGGAGTACTGCAGAGAAGCAATGCCTAAAGCATCCAACACGAGATCACCTTGGGGCTGCTTTGTAGTATGCCAGTAATATCTGGAACTACTGCAACCATAACTAGTGTGCTCTCCAATAAACCCCTCTCATTGTAGAGAATACCACTAGTTCCCAGCAAGACATCTTTTTCAACACAGCTGGAATCTTGCTTACCGTTGGACGTTCCCGGTGTGTATTCACAGCCTCAATGTTAAGGAAGATAGATTCCACCTCACAGCCTGTTTCAAAAGGAGAGACCTGCTGTTACCAAATGCGGAAGAACATACCAAACACTTACTCTCTACTGTCAAGCTGCTTGTAAATTGTTACTTGCCCCAGCGGAGGACTGGGAATGACTCTGATCAGTAGGTTCATGGGGTTCATGGAAAGCGCCTTCTTGAAGATTGTGGTATTTTTGAACCACAATCAGGTGTGTCCTGGTAATGGCAACCTTTTGTTGCTGGCTAATCTTTCTCACACTAGGTCAGGTGAAAGGAACTGCAGAATGAACTCAGTCACCAAAAGGTGCCTTTTTTTAGCAGTTTCACATCTGGCCTAGACATGGCAGAAGAAGTAGTAAGATTAGGTTTTATCAGCTATAACAAATGATCAAATTCACTTCTTACAGCCTCTTATCTGTCCATAACATGTGGGAGGTATCATTAAATGACCCCATGAGAGTTTAGTACTCCACAGTAAAGATGGAAGAGGGAAAATGCGGAGACGAAGGGAAGAGTAAACTCCCAGTGGCTGTGTGCTCAATTGTGTAAACCAGCATTTTGAACATGGGCAGGTGGAACTGTGTATATTCAAGCATACATCAGAGAGCCATGGCAAATCATAGAGTGCCCTGGTGCATGACTGTGGATGCCTTTCTCTTGTGGGAAGAGAGATTTTGAGACACTCACCATAAGCCACAGGTGTAAGCTTGAGAACAGTATGAAGTGGACATTTGAGGTAAGGTAACTCCTCTAGATGGGGAGAAAATAGGCAAAGTCAGACAAAAGAGCATGAGCAAGGGAGCCAAGACCCCCTCCCCACCTCACTTTCCATCCTGGGAGTCTGTAGAAGGTGGACAGTCCTCAGCACAGGGCTAGGGAATCTCCAGCCTTCCAGAAGTTGACACTATCAGCCCTAGCCAGCATAGCCCATGAGGAGCAGGACCAGGTTCCAATAGCATCTGCTCCTAGCCCTGTCTAGAGAGCATCTTTGAGGACTGCATTATTATTAGACAAAATCTTATTATTTTGAAGCAATTGATGTTAGGGAGCAGGAAGTCTTGACAGAAGAATATCTCCCCCTCTGATAGACTTAGGGGCAGTATAGAAACTTCCGTCCATCCAAGTAGAGACACTTCTGTCCATACACTATCCAGATGAGAATGCAAAACTGTAAAGGGGGAAAGATGGTAGTCTACAAATGCAGGACAGTAGATACGGGTAGTACCTGCACTCTTGTCCAGGAAGTAGGCAAGGAGGCAACGCATGACAGCTTGGTGACAAATCACCAGCACGTTCTCTTGTCTCTCCAGCTCCATTATGACAGGCTCCAACCGCTGCACCAAATCTTCATAGGACTGAATAGGTGGAAAGAACAAGATGTTTAATGTTGGCTATGGAAGTTTTGTCTTTTGTTCTTCTACGGCAGGGATTCTCAACCTGCATCCCGTGGGCCCATGGCACCATTTCATGTGGCACACTACCACCTCCACCACACCAGGAAGTGCCATGTGGACTGGTGGAGGAAGGGCAAAGTGGCTATCTGGCCCCCAAAGCTGTCTGAGGGAATGTGACCCCTCAAAACAGGCTTAAAAAGGTTGAGAACTCCTGTTCTAAGGAGTCGTGTATTTTCTCTTCCCAGCCAAACTCAGTAGTTAAATGTCCTCTTGGGACAATCATAGGAGGTTTCCATAAATCCATTCCCCTGCATGTGATGGACTAGTTAGGTTAGCCTGGTTCCCGAATTGGACATTGTTAATCATCTGTTACCTCTCCCTTAGGATAGCGGTACCGATATTTGTCCTGGTCTCGTAGGGCAAATTCTTGTGGGTAGTGGGCTTGAATCTCTTCATAAGTCATCTCCTCACAGACCCCCTGAAGAAGAGGACATGAAACAGAGATCGACATGTTGAACAAAGGATTATGACAAGGTCTCTCGCTAGCTTTTGAGAAGAGAGAGACGACATGGACCGGAAACTAAGGCTCTCAATCTGTAGTGGGTTTGGAGCAGAGATAGGTGAGGCCACTTAGGTTCCACCTCCCATTTTGTAAGACAGGTTGAGTTCTATTGGCTCTCACCGCATCGATCTCGTTCAGCGCTTTCCATTGCTCATACGGCACATGCAGTGCTTCTCCTGTTTCTATGGTGCGTTTCATGTGGCTCGTCCATACTTTGAGGTCACGGATGCACTGGGAACGTATGAAGCCAGCCAAGGCCGAGGCATACTGCCAGGCACAGAGACAGAACAAAAGATATAGAAAGAACTGTAAGCAATTCTAAGGTATTGTGAGACTTTGGAAGATGGTAAAAATGCAACTTCTTTCACCTCATTGCCCAAGACAGGGAGCCTGCTCTCCTTCCTTCAGCTGCTCCAAGGGAGCTGCAGGATTCTCTCCACCCTAGACAGGAGCCTGGGGTAAATCTCAACAGGGAATATATATGGCAAGCTTTCTGCCAGATGTTTACATGTTCTTCTAAAACCAGCCCCTCTGCTAGAGAAGCAGGACAGTTCTCCAAGTTCCTTGTGGAAGATGCAAGGTGTCATTTCCCTTGTCATTTTATTCTGATACCTCACATGCCAGGTAGCTGATAACCAATGCTGACTCTTGCAAGTTGATTTCTGGAAACTAAACTAGCACCAGTACTGTCCTCTTCAACTATCACCAAAAGAAGACCTGGAGCTTCTCCTTCTCTATTGTCCAGCTCGTGGTTTGCAACGGGGGTGGGTGGGGAGAGGGTAATTTGATTTTTAAGGGGGGTAATTCGAGAATGGGTTAGACCAAGTTAATGGCCTTTTAGGCTTCCTCCACATGAATAGGATTCACTTATTGAATAATAAGAATTATATGTCATGGTGTGTGTATGTGGGAGCATCAGGATTTAAGAGATGTTTAGGCGGGTGTGGACAAAAAAAGGCTGGGAACTACTAGCTTCATGCAGAGAAGATTCTTCTTTCAATCCAATTATTGAGCAGGAGGATGTGTTGATGGATAAGAGGAATCTGGAAGGAAATACAGTACAGGACAAAACTGCTTTTTCCTTCTGTATCAGTATAAACAGGAACTTAAAGGAACTTTGTTGGTGTACTGTGATGCCACCGGTAAGCTGGCCAGCTTAAGGCAGAATTGGACTCCTCAAAAGGCAAAGTAAATCACAGCTACCCTTAGCATCTCATGGGAGGCACTGATTGGAGGGCAATGTTTATACTAAATAAAAAAATTTCCGGTTTTCTGACTTTTGAGCTGATGAGCCTTGTGGTAAGTTGCTTTCTTGGGTTTTTTTATTCTGCTGTACCTGCTTGCCACGCTCAGACAGTCCAGTGTCACCCCCAATGCGTCCCCGCAGATTATGCTTGCTCTCCCCATGCCGGCTGAGGTAGATGGAGCGGGGTGTCACGTGAATGTTCATCAAGTAATAAACAGTACGGCTCTGGATATGGTCCTGGACTCGGTTTACCAAGTATCGACTGCCAACATTGAAGATTTTGATGTAGGATAGCAAACTGTGGGCAAAAAGGGAATGGGATCTCTTCTGGAGCATTCTCACATTCACTACAAAATCCAAACTCTCTGTTTGACCCCACTTTACCATTTAGCTCAGGGGTGCCCAAACGATGGCCTGGAGCCTGGATCTGGCCCCCAACACAAATTCATCTGGCCCACAAAGCCCTCCTTGTTGCTCCAGGAAGCAGAAGTAAAACACGCCTGGATGGGCGCATTTAACTTCTGCTTCCAGGAATGACGAGGGCTTCACAGGCCGGATGAATTGGTGTTGGGGACCAGATTCAGCTCTCAGGCCATAGTGACCGGCTCCCTCAACCATGTGACTGGCCCGCAGCCTGGAAAGATTGCCCCTCCCCCCCGATTTAGCTCAATTACACCATAATAGGATCATTCGTCATACATGTGAAATAACCTGAGTGTTGAAGAAACTATTTTTGCAAATAATGTACTGCAGTGGCTCAAGTCACTAAGACGCTGACTGGGAGGCGGAAGGTCAGCAGTTCGATTCCTGAGTATTGCAGGACGGAATGAGCTCCCGTCTCTGTCCCAACTCCTGCCAACCTAGGAGTTTGAAAGCAAGAAATTGCAAGTAGATAAATAGGGACCACTTCGGTGGGAAGGTAAACAGCGTTCCATGCGCTCCGGTGTCTAGTCACGCCTACCACATGACCATGGAAACGTCTGCAGAAGCAGACAGCGCTGGCTCTTCGGCTTAGAAACAGAGATGAGCACTGACCCCTAGAGTCGGATACGACTGCTTTCGAGCAAGGGAAACCTTTACCTTTACTATGTTTTTAATTTAGATTTTAATTTTTTTAAATAACTTGACACATTACATTAGTGATAGTCTTAAACAGAAAATAATCCCTGCCTTCTCTTTTCCTGCCCTCTGCCAAGGAGGGGAAGTCATTAATTTGCTGGCATCCAGATGAAAATCAATTAATCCATTCTGAAAAAAAGTCTGTAAACTGAGCCACTATTTTCTATGGATTTCCTTTTGTTATGTGATGTTTATGTTAACCAAGCTGTTTATTAACTGAGGTTCCACTGTATGCTGAAATGCTAACATTTATGTGGTTAAGATCAGTGCCAGTTAGATTTCAGAGCAAGAAGATTGGTATGTTGGATATAGGTGGCCCTGCCCACTCTTTAACAAGACAACTGTTACTCAGCGGTAGTAAATGAAGTGCCCCTTTCCTCACCTGTCCAAATCATCGTCCAACGGCTCGTAGGTTTTCTGGTAACATTCAATCCGCTTGAGAAAATCCTCCACCACTTCCTCACGGTTGCAGTCCCTATAGTCAGGACTAGTTAACTTCACTTGCTATGAGTAAAGCAAGATAATAATGTGAGAAAAACAGAGTTAAGAGTTAGGGATGTTTAGCCTACGGGTTTATAGAATAAAAAGGACAGGTCTTGAGCGCTGTGCTGTAATCAAGGCAGAACTAACCAGCCTCTAGTCTACTTTTGAGGGTATCCTTTAAACATGCAATGTATTTCAGTGTCTCTGCATCTAAACCGAGGCAGAAAAACATTTATCTTGCCACCAGATAAAATATAACCAAAACTTGGAGCATATATTTAGGCTACAATTCCTAGAATCCTTTACTGGCTGGGGAATTTTGGGAGCTATAGTCAAAAAAAAAAAAAACAACTCCCGCAGTTTTCTAAATTCTGATTATAATGAGTCTACAGTATTTCCTTCAAATCCCAATAGAAGATCAAAAGGAAGAGCTTTCAGGTTTAGGGCTCTGGCTTCAGGATAGGATATAATTCTGGTTCTTCTCTTAAAATGAAACACTACCAAGTCTTCTGTGATCTGTGGAAAAGAAAAGAAAAAGGTTTTACCTTTATGTTCTCCTGGATGATGTCTGGGTCATCACAGATGGATTCAATGAAGAAGACCTGTTGCAACAAAGTGTGCATCATGCTAGGATAAAATATAGTAGGCAACCAACCACCAGTGAAACAGTTGCTGAGACTGAAAATGGTATCTCCTTTAGCTATGGACAAACAACATATATAAGAAGACCAATATTTGCTGCTTGGAGATGCCGACTCTTCCCTCTCTCCATCTGCTATGCTAAGAAAAATTTCAAAGTTTGCAATTGCTGCAGAAGAAATATCTGAAAGTAGGAGGACTGAGATTAAGCAAAGTTGTGCAAATAAGCAAGTCTTGCTTAATTCCTTAGCTAGCTTTGTTTTATGAATGGTCTTCAGTCCACTAGTATTTTCTCTTTTCGTAACTTTGATTTTTCAGGCACAGAAGGCAAGAACGTTGTCTCTGGTCTGGCCATGGTTTTGATATCTTGACTCTTTTCCGCACACAACTTGTATCAAAATTAACAGAAATATGCTTACTTTATAGCCATTTTCCTTTGCGAACTGTAGGATGAGGGCACGCCGTTCCCTTGTTGTGTTAGTGGCGTCAAAAACCTAGGCAAAAGATGGGTAGGAGGCAGCTGAACTGGGGTGCAGTCTGAGGCATGGTGACAATACATAGGGTTTCTATGCGTCTTTGCCTTCTTACCGCAACTTGCCCTTCTTCCGTGCTCAGATAGGTTCGGACATCCTGAAGGGCTGCAAGTGCACACTGTCTGTTGGAAAACACAGGGAGAAGTTGTGTAACCCATTGCCAGGTTCATGTAGTAATATCAGTAGTATTTATATTTATATGTCACTTTAGGGCAGCCCTTCCCAGTTTAGTATTCTCTTGTTGTGCTGGACTACAGTTCCCTCCATTCCCAAATGAAATGTGATTGGAGTTTGTGGTCCATCTGTGCTATTCTTCTCCTTCCTCTACAGTCTTTAACTCCTCCTTTTCATTTCCCACCTATTACCTTTACCTTATCCTCTCCTTCCCATGTCTCTTCCACAACCACAAACGCCCCTGCTCCTTCTGAGTTATCCTGACCCCAATCCAGTGGGGAGCTAGAGGTCTCACGCTTGTTCAAGGGGAGCAATGGGGTGCTTTCTCCTCTAGGGTCTCCTCCACAGAATTGTAGCCCAACATATTGGCAGTCAGTTTTGGGACACTGCTTTAGAGAGATCACACTGCTTCATGTACACTGTCTCCGGGTATTTCTTCTGTCAAAATAATTGGATTTCCAATCAATTTTTAAAAAATGAGTTAAAGATGTGTGGTACTACTGTTGGCTTGTGTGTCCTTTGTGAAACCTTGCTAGAATGTTTTTCCCCCAAACCTGCAGCTGCACTCCTGCTCTGTGCCCACTAGCTGGTATAATAATTTTTTTTAAAAAAATCTATTTAACAGTTATAACACTGCAACAGTTCTTTGGAATTATCATGAAATACCTCTTGTTGATATTTCTCCAACTAAGATAAGGAGAGAAGCAGCAGCGGACACTGAGAGAACTAAGCAAGAGAATGACCCTCGGCACCCTCTGAACGGATATGAGTCTCAGGTCCGCCTGCTCAGATCCAGAAAGAGCCTTATGACAAGGACAAACATTCTTGATGGTATGCAAGAGCAAAATGAAATTAAAAGATGGAGGAAGGATCAACTACAGTAAAACAGCTGGAACACAGTAAGTACAGATTTAGATGACGACTCACATAGCACTGTTTAGAAAGACAGCTTGGAAAAGTTACTTTTTTGGATTATTAAGGTGGCCATGCTGGCTGATGATTCTGAAGTACAGTAATACCTCAGATAACATTAGTATCGAATAACACTAAAATCGCATAACATTAAGCAATCTGGGGGGAAGAATTGCATTGGATAACATTAAGATCCTATGGGATGCATCAGATAACAACCGCTAAAGCCTGTGTGGTTACAATGTATCTCTATGGATCCCATAGGATTTTAACATGCATCGGATAACACTAAAAATCGTATAACACTAAGACTTGTGGAACCAGGTTTTAGTGTTATCTGAGGTTTTACTGTACTGTAGTTGAGAAAGAAGTAACTTTTCCAAACTGCTTATAAAATAATATTTCAAATAAATAAAATGGTAGTGGACCCCTTAGTGTTTTAATTAGGCACCTTCTAGCACCAAAAGAAAGGAATTATTGGCATTGGAGGAATAATTATAGAATGCTGAACAGAAGGTTCCTTGTTTTGGGAATAGTATGTACAATAATGCCAGAGTAGGAGGCAGAGTCCAAGGCCAGTTGTTGCTGAACATCAACTTCCATCATCCTACCCCACTGACCAGCTGCTTGGTGTTGATCGAAGTTGGAAATATAAATTTGAATAAATAAATAAATAAATCCACAGAATATGGAAGATCACAGCCCTTGAGAAGATGATATGGTCTGTGTGTCAGTATTGGCAATGGACTCAAGCTTGTTGAGAAACACTATTTCCTGTCTGTGGCCCTGTTCCCAAATCACTCTCTTGGACATTCATTTCATTTGCATGTCTTCTCATATAGAGTCGTTTAGTTTGAAAGGAATAAAAATGTCATCTAAAGGCCTATCCATGCAGAGGAATTTGGAACGCTATGGTTTGCACTTAAATGGTTCTTCTCTTTAGTATGCTCTGTTTTATTTTTCACTTAAAGGATCCAGACACACTGATCCGAATTTTTTTCTCCCATGAGAAGGTCCACACTGGTTGTTGGATAATTCCAATTGATTCCCTGTTTGATTATTATCACTACCCTTCCCACTCCCCCATCTTTTCTCATGGCCGTTATTCAGTACACATAATACCACTAATATGTATTTGTGTTTTCTAGAAAAGCATTTACGTAGGAAAATATACTTTTAAAACTTACAACAAGGGGCTGGAGGGGTTCTCTGTTATCAAGTTTGCCCAACCCAAGATGAATCTGAAGAACTTGAGAATGAAGTAACTTTTCCAAGCTCTGCTTGGAACAGAATATTTCAAATACAGTAAACAAAATGGTAGTGGACTCCTTAGGATTTTAACTAGGCACCTTCTAGCACCAAAAGAAAAGAAGAAAGGCAGTGAATTGGGTGGTGGTGACTTTATTGCTGCTATTTTTTTATATAATCAGGAGTTAGAAATCCTAGTCAGTATGACACAAATGTCTCAGAGTTATCAATACATCAAAATCTAGTTTTAGTCTTCTCGTTGCAACAATACTTCACATGCTTTTCTAGCCCGTGTCTTGTACCTGTATCATTCCTCTGTATCTTTCTGGCTCATGTCTTATACTGTACCTGTATCTGGATCACAGTGATTTTAATTTCTTATACATCCTTGTCAAGTTCCTTACCTCCTGATCTGCATGGCCTCCTCATTGTCCGGCCTGAAAAATTCGTAATTCTTGTAGGTCTGGACGGCTTCGCGGCGATACTGCCCAACGTTGAACACTGGGGAGATGAAGACAAAGATGACCCAGGATTTTCAAGGACGTCCCTCCACGTGTGCTCAAGAGAATTTCCCACCCATCTATGAAGTCCATTCTCCCACCTTTACCTTTAGTGGGGATCCCAATCCAGTTGAGATATCGGGTGAGCTTTTTAGAGATATATGTTTTCCCGCGAGCTGGCAGCCCGACCATTATCACCATGGTGGGTGAATTGGTGAACTGTGGCACCGCAGCTGTTGAGAAGTAAAAAGATCTGTGGATGTTGTTCCTAACTCAGAAGAGGAAAGATTCTGATGCCAGAGAGTAACCACAAAGCCTTGAGGACAGCCATAGGTGAAGGGTGAAACTGCACCCTAGTTTAGCCATTTCACTTTTCTCTGGCTTAGAAGCAGAGCCCCTGAGTCTGACAAACGCGTAGGCGCCTTTAAGAAAAAACAGAGTGTGGCAAGATCTTACAACACAAGCGGCTATTGCCTTCCTCATTTCTAGCCAGGAATTACTAAAGAGTAAGATTTGGGAAGATACTGATACGGTCTCTGTAGGCCTGACTCACAAACCCAGCATGTGACTTAATTACAGGTACAGACGACTGTCTCCTCAGTTCCTTTCAAAGCGAAATATATTATTCTTGGAGGAAGGCGGTCCCTCTGGCCCAGAGCCACATTGACACCCAAGCAAAGTAAACTACACATTAAAGCCTCAGATTGGGATAGCCCTCTATATTAAAAACCATGGCGGCTTAATGTTTTGGTAGATCCAGGAGGTCTCTTACACGAGACTTAGCCCAGGGCCTCAGCAAAGCTTTAACTGAGCCTGGCTCGGGGTCGGTGTTGTAGAAACCGAACACTGCTTAGTTGGGGGGAGAAAAGAGATCTCAGCTTGAACAAGACAACTCACATCCCCTCCGTTGGTGCAGGCGGTTGCCGGTGCGGGGAATCCATACTTTCTGGAGGGGCGTCTGAGTGAGCTCCCCAAACTCTCTAGACATCCTGCCTCCTTCTTCTCTTCTTCTGCAAAACTGGACTGTCTGGCTCTTCCTGGAGGTGGCTCTAGATTATGGCTTTGTCATGTGTTTGTGCATGCAAGTCAGAGAGGTTCAGCGTGGGACAGTGTGGCCATTGAACTCCCACCTCTGTGTACACTAGCGATGACTTGCTGATAACATCTGCCCCAGTTTCCATTGCTATTCGGGAGAAAAAGTGCCCCTGGCTTCCCCTTTGGTTGCCAATAAGTAGCCGTGCCACCTAGAAACGGAAACTCCCCTGGCTTCCTGCTCTTGGGACTATGTGAAAGGGCAGAGCTTGAAAGTAACTAATTACAAAAGTGAACTACTTGAAATTAGTTCCTTTCCCAAGTAGTAATGACAGCATAACAAAAGTTACCTTATGATACTAGTGTGACAATTGAGGTTTTAGGGATCTCAACCTCTCTGTGTTATTGACCTCTAATGTAGAGCACACTGTTTTTAAAATTGTTTTTGAATCATTCTAAATTGTTTAAAATTATTTGTTCTCCGTACCCACCTTGAAAGGGTTTGATTGAGTGTCTGACGTACTGTAGTTAATTTAATGAATACATATGTGGTTTTTAAAAATCATGCTCATACACTTGCTTTTAGTTACTTTTACAGTTATGGATCACCTGGTCTCATTACTTGGATGTGTTTGGTGCCAGAACCCAATGGCTTGTAGCATTCTGAGAATTTTTCTCAAAAGTGAGTATAGTGACAATTACTTTTGAACAATAAGAAAGCAAATTGTCTTGTGGAACATTGTGCTTACAATAGTTAGTAGCTAACCATTTTTTATCTTGGTGGTATAATAATAACTTTGTGTCAGAAATTATTCTGGGTTGGAAGGATTTTTGCAGAAGAAACTCCACTCAGGGAATGCCCAAATGAGGTTCCTTTCATGTCCCCAAGAGTTGGGACAACCGCAATCCATCAGCAGTGCAGCTCCCAGGCCTTCCAAAATCAGAAATCTAGTCTTCCAGAGTAGTTAACAAGTACTGTACAGTTGTATTTCACTTAAAGAGCATAATGCGTTCCACAGGATTGCTCTTTAAGCGAGTTTGCTCTTTAAGCGAAGCACCATTGTAAGTGACCTATTGTGACTTCTGGGGGGGGGGGGATTGTGAACCCCAGTTTATTTGTTAACCCATGACTGCATGACTAGAAGTCCAGCAGCAAACTAGCTCTAGAAAAGCAGTTTCAGCATATATAGTATCTCTTTTCCCCACTCAGAAACCCATCAGGCTGTGTCAGGCTGTCACTTCTGTGATGGAAAAAAATCAGGAATCCCATATGGAAATAAGGGGATGTTCCTCTCCAATGTGTCTCTCTTCCCCATTTTCTCAAGCTCCTTCCTTTCCACCCTCCCTCAGGATTGAAGTCAGAGCAGCCAGAGGCCCTACCTGTGTTATAGAGAACAGTCACCTGAGTTGATAAGCACTTGCAGCAGGGGTGGGTTGTTAAAATCTTCACTACCCCACCGTGACGTCATCGACATCGTGGGTGTAGCCAACGTCATGATGTCATGACGTCGTGGGCGTAGCAAAAATTTAATTTTTTTTTTAAAAAAGTCTGTGCATGCGTCAAACCTCTGTTTGATGCATGCACAGTACTTTTTTTAGTGCACATGCATCAGACCACTATTTGACACATGCACACTAAAAAAAAGAACTGCACTTGCAGAGGTTTGACGCATACGCAGTTCCAGCCAGCCATTTTGGCTGCCCGGAAAAACATTTTTGGAGGGTGCCGGAGAGGCAACTGAACCGGTCACCAGGGGTTTTACCACCATCCCTGGCAACCTCTCGTGATGTTGCGCTACCGATTCAGGCAAACCGGTCCGAACTGGTAACATCCCATCACTGGCTTGCAGGCAGGGCCGTAGCCAGAGGGGGGCCGGGGTGTGTGTGGAATCCTCCTGAGCTAACAGCATCTTCAACCCACCTTGGAATGCCAATGTTATACTGTATATGTGTTTGTGACACTGTTGCCCCTCCTGAAAACCCCCTCCCCGCCATCTAGAATCCTGGCTATGGCTCTAGGTGCAGGGCCGTTCTCCAGGGAAAACAGGTTTTCTCCTATGCAAGAACATGATGGGAACCCAGGCCTCCCCCTTAAAACTTTCAGAACCGGGGTGTCTCTATTTTGCACTCACTCTGGACCTTACAGCCCTAAGTCTTCTCAATAGAAAAAATTACCACCATAGGTCAGGAATAACCTCATGAAAAGCAACAACTCCTTCATTGACTGTGTGAGGTACATGCGCCTGCATTTGCCAGGGTTTAAGTACAGTGAATTGGGGGAGGGGGGGAGCAATGCCCTTGAATCAGCATCAGAGATCTCAACCAGGACACTCTGTCCAGGTCTGCTTATGACATTGACCCATGCCAAAGTGCCAGATCATGGGACTAAGAGAAATGTTTTCAACTATTCTCAGTGGCACTGACCTGGCAGGATTAGTAGAGACGAGCAGTGGTGGTCCAAAAAAATTTAATACCACACTGTGGGCGTGGTGTGGTGGGCATGGCCAGGGGAAAAGCCCTGCGTTGCACCTGAATTAGGACTACTTTATTTCAAAACTTGGATGGGCAGAGGGGATGGACAGAATTTCTGCTACCGGTTCTGGTGAACTGGTGCAAACCTCCTGATGCCCACCACTGGAGGCGAGGCAGGAGAATGCTGGCATGTGGCAGCAGAGGGCACTGCTGCAGGGAATTCTTAGTAGTGGTTCCAAAGAGGTCAGCTTAGGAAACAACTACTGTACTGTATATTTCCAGTTTGTTCTCAATTGGTTTCAGGTGTAGTAGAGTGATGTCGCTCCAGGCAGTGGTGTGCTGGCCCACAGGGATGCAGACATTCATCCCAGTGCGCCCCAGCAACTGGCGCGCGCGCGCACACACACACACACACACACACACACACACACACACACACAGCAGGCAGAGATAATGGGAATGTATGGGATTTCTCCCTCCAACACCCCCAATAGGCGCCCCATCACTTCCTGTCCACCAGCCCGCCCCCGTCCCACCCCACCCCCGGTACCCAGCACACCCCTGACTCCAGGTAGTAGTTAGAGACTAGTACATGAAAAGACATTAGAAGGGTAAACAAGGAATCCATTTAACTAATAGACAAACATGAGGCTGCGAAGATTGATGCAAGTTTGTTTTTTATTCTAACCAACTTCATCAAAATGCATTTCTCTTTTTTCCTAAAACGACAGTAACAAAGATTAAGCACTCCCAGAGAGCAAAAGAGAGATCAAAGCAGGGCATCTTGCAAGAGCTCATCAATAATTAACTTCTGTCAAAGTAGCTTTGGCAAAAAAATATAAAAAATCCCAGACGACTCCTTTTTAAAAAAAAGAGAGTCCTCAATAAAATGAAAGGTTTGTTTAAACCTTTGATAAAGTGTTGCAATGCTAATGCAGAAGTTTCTTCTTGTTGTTCTGCTGTATCCGAATCTGAATACTGGTGATCCTCGTGGTAATCAGCCATGAAGACTGTTTGAGAATATAATGTAGTGGCCTTTCATCTGCCTTCTGCATTGTAGCATGACACCCATACCACCGATCCAGTTCCACAAGTCACCTTCTTGTCCTGAGAGGCCCTTTTGCCACGCAAAGTCCTCATCAGCTGCAGACCAGTATTGATGAAGCTGCTGCCCTCCACCAAGATGGATTCACGTGAGATTTAATTCACGTGGGGACCATCATCCTTCCTTGTCGAATTTGGCAGCCAAGGTCTCAGGGTTGTCAGGTTAGTTAACTTCTGCCTGACACTTGGCATTGCGTCGCTGGCAGTAGGGTCTACTCTATTACCATAGCAGGATAAACTGGCCAGACATCAATGCAGAAGCAGATAATACTTTTATGAGACCAATTTTTTTTTGGGGGGGGGGGGATCAAAGAATTAACGAGCTTTCATGTGTTGGGCCTACCTTTTTAAGCCATGCATCAAAAAGGTTTACAAATGAGAGTCTCAAAAATTCATGGCAGATATTTATGCCAGGTCTTGTTTCTTAGCGGTGAGTTTGAAAAAAAAAACAAACTGCATGCAAGGTGTGGTTTTCAAACTACACTTCCAGTAGCTATTGGTTGTATATCATCTCACCACCTCAAAAAATCATCAAGCAATATGTATATGTCCACCACCATTCTGACTCACAGATAACCTTCTTTCGAAACTTTGGAATGTTGTTGTTCAGTTGCACAGTCGAGTCTGACCCTGTGTGAGCCCATGAACCACCACATGCCAGGATCCTCTGTCATCTACCATCCTCTGTAGCCCACCCAGATCTACACCTACTTTATCAATGATGCCATCTAGCCACCTCATCCTCTGCCATCAACTTTTCCTTTTGCCTTCTAGCTTTCCCAGCATCAGGGCCTTCTCATGTGAGTCCTCTCTTCTCATTTGGTGGCCAAAATACTTGACCTTCAGCTTCAGTATTTGTCCTTCTAAGGAGCAGTCAGGGTTGATTTCCTTTAGGATTGATTTGATCTCCTTGCAGTTCAGGGGATTCTCAAGAGTCTCTTCCAGCACCACAGTTCAAAGGTGTCTATCCTTCTGTGCTCAGCCTTCCTTATGGCCCAGCTCTCACAGCCATGCATTACTACTGGGGATACCATTGCTTTGATTCAGCAGACTTTTGTTGGCAGGGTAATGTCTCTACTTTTTATTATGCTGTCTAGGTTTCTCATAGCTTGCCTCCCAAGAAGTAGGCATATTTTTCTTTCATGGCTGCAGTCACCATCTGTAGTGATCTTAGGTCCCAAGAAGGTAAATTCTGTCACTGTTTCCATTTCTTCCCCTTCTATTTGCCAGGGAGTGATGGGGCCAGATGCCATGATCTTGGTTTAAATCTATTCTTCACCTCCACTGTATATTAATACAGGATGTTATCTAGATTGTACCTGAGTGGCCTAATTGTTTTTCCTACTTTCTTCATTCTAAGCCTGAATTTGGCAATCAGTAGCTCATGATCTGAGCCACAGTCTGCTCCAGGTCTCGTATTTGCTGACTGTATAGAGCTTCTCCATCTTTGGCTGCGAAGTACATAATCAATCTGATTTCTCTGTTGGCCATCTGGTGATGTCCTTCTGTAGGTTGTTGGAAGAGGGTGTTTGCTATGACCAGTGCATTCTCTTGGGCAAAACTCTATTAACCTTTGCCCTGATTCTTTGTGTACTCCAAGGACAAACTTGCCAGTTACCTTTTGACTTTCAATCTCCTATGATGATAAGGAAATCATTTTTAGTGTCTGTCCTAGAGGGTGTTGTAGGTCTTCATAGAACTGGTTGACTACAGGCTCTTCTGCATCAGTAGCTGGGGTATAGACTTGAATTGCTGTGATGTTGAATTCAGACTGGGATCATTCTGTAATTTTTAAGTTTGTATCCCATTACTGCTTTCCTCACTCTTTTATTGACTATAAGGCCCACTCCATTTCTTCTAAGGGTCTGTTGCCCACAGTAGTAGATACAGTATAATGGTCCCCTGAGTAAATTTTGCCCACCTCTGTCCACTTTAGTTTACTGATTCCCAAGATATCAATGCTCAGTCTTTCCATCTCATTCTTGACCACTTCCAGCTTGCCTTGATTCATAGATCTTACATTCCAGGTTCCTATGCAATATTGTTCCTTACAGCATTGGACCTTCCTTTCACCGTCAGATCCATCCACAGCTGAGCATCTTTTCAGTTTTGGTCCAGTCACTTTACTCTTTCTGGGGTTACTTATCCTTTTCTTCTGCCATTCCCCAGTCACACATTGGACACCTTCCAACCTGAGGGACTCATCTTCCAGCATCATATCATTTAGCCTTTTGATACTGTCCATGGGGTTCTCTTTGCCCTACATGACATAGCCTCATTGCACCATGCAAGCCCCCTCACCAAGGCAAGGCAAGAATCCTTGAGGGGGGAACTTTGGAATAGGGTAATTAAAAAAACCCTGGAGTCCTTCATCAGAGAATTAAGGGTAAAATTTAGTCATGCTTTTCATAAGAATATTTTAACAATATTTTAAAAATACTGTATTTTGTTTAAAGGCCAGTTTATGAGCAGAGAAGATAGCTTAGAACTATTGTTGATCCTGTCATTTACTTACTAGAATTGTTATTGTTTACTTCCAGACTCTCCCAGTCAACACATGAAAAATATTTTTAAGCTCTTGAATTATTTCACTTTAAAAACCGTAAGATGGGTAAAACAAAAGCAGATAACCAGTAGAGTGACTACAGAGGGGTGGGTGATATTTACTGAGCAGCTTTGTGTGATCATTTGTAAATGAGCTTCTTGTCTTTTGTTGGAGTTTTACTATGCATTTTTTAAAAAAATATTGTCATTCATCGTGTGTCAGCAAGCATGCTCATTGTACTTAGTTTTGTCTTGTGAGCTGGGCCCTTTTTTATCTGTAGGCAGAGTAAGGAGTTTGCCTGAAGTGGGAAATTTGTAATGTTATAAAAAGGCACCAAATAATTAAACTATTTAATTTGTCATTTTGCTTGAGCACACCCTTTTCCCTTTGACCCCTGAATTTGGTGTATAAAAACCTGAAGAAGTGGACTTGATCCACGAAAGCTAACAATAAAAATATAGCAGTTAGTCTTTAAAGTGCTCCAGTGTTTTTTATTTTGTTTTTTTTTCTGGTATGCCTGAACCACAGACTAACATGGCTACTATTCCAAAATATTTAATTTGTTGTTGCTGTATAGTACTTTTACTTCTAAGATAACAGCTTAGGCTTTTAAAACAGACATTTAAAACAGAAACATGAATTCACAGCACAGCTTGACAATTACTGTGCACACTCAGCAAACTATGCTGTCATCCAAGAAATACAATGCACTTACAAGCTCAAGGACAAACGCTGAGGTTTTTGATGGGAGCTGACAGCAAGGACAGAAGACAAAAAGAAAAAAAATCTGCCTGTATGTCAGAGTATTAGGGAGCTCTAATATCTCTCCCAATATCTCCTAACATTTAGAAATGGGGGAAATCAGCCCCTTTGTCTGTTCAGGTTTGCCATGAGGGTCTTTCACCAGAAGATCTTTCAGTTCAAGATGTATCATACCCAAAGCTAGATGTGTAAAAATACAATGATAGAGAAGCAATTCACTAACGATGTACTGCACTTTCATCATACCCCAAATCATGAAGCAGCTGCCTCCATCTAGCCCTGTGAAGAGAATATGTTGTCAATTCTTTAACTGACAATACCCTCCCACACCACTACACTTTTCCCAGTCTAGTCTAGGAAATAGTTGAATAAGGGTGCTTAATGAGAATGTCAGCCCAATTGTTGTCCACTTAGACATGACCCCTACCTGGGATTTTGGCTGTTTTTTCGTCCATTGCTGCTCAGTCTTCCCTATTTGCTATAAGGCATGGCATGGCATGGCATGGCACTGGGGGGTGGGGGGTGGGGAATCTTCAGTGTCACTATGGGGAGGAGGATTTCCTTTGGGGTCAAGTTGCATGCTGGGGTATCATTCACGGTAGAGGCAGAGGCAAAACAATCCGGGGAGCCTTTCCAAAAGGAGCCATGTGTCCTTGACAGAAAGGTCAGCACTAATATTATCCCTGCAGCCAGAGGAAGGAGCAGAAGGTGGCACTGGCCCAGGGGAAGTAAGTTTTTGTTGGCTGGCTCAGACGTGCAGGGGTTTGGTACTACTGCCATCATCTGCCAGCCTTTACTTGTAGGATCCCTGAAAAATTGCAGATGTCTTAAGCAGACTTTGGAAAAGTTGGTTTTTGGATTTTTAGCCTTGGAATCCCATAGGGATCTTAAGGATTGTGAAAGTTGTAGGACTTTTCTGATCTTTGATTTTAGGTGGCCTAGACATAGATCCTTCACTTGGTTTATCTAGAGAACATCTGGATTTTTTTCAGAGCTGATGTGGCAGGGGCTAATTATTTCTTTTTCAGAAGGGCTAAACTACATGACATGGAAAAAGCAAAGCAATCACACACAATTAATGCACTCTGGGCAGATCACAAGTTAATTAGCATTAGCTCCCCAACTTACTGGGTACTCATTTTACCAACTTTGGAAGGATGGAAGGCTTGATTTTCTCAATGGATTTTTCCCCAAACTGAAAAGCAGCCGGGTGTTGCATTGGGATGGTAGGATTATAGGGAAATGGATTAAACTGTCCTGCCCCTTACAAACATAACACACATCTGGAATTCCACCCATTCCAAAGTGGTTATTTAGCCTAGCTAGAGAAAAACATTAGTTGAATAATGGTGTTTAATGAGAATATTCTTCTCCAGTCACCTGCCTCCTCCTTCTTTAATTTTACTGATGGTCCAGATGTCACTGTCTTTCATTTTCAATATTTTTCATCACTTTCCACATCTTTCTTTGTATTTAAAAAGTTAAGGAAGAAAAGGTGCCATCTATCTACTGTTCATAGTGCTAGCCATCCCTGCAGCATGGAATCATGATACAGAAACGTCATATTTTGTAATTATAAGTGTAATTATAGTTGGGATACTGTATATATTTAAATGTTTTGAAATGTTTCTGTATTATGATAATGTGGTACCTTGTAATTCTAAGTATATATTTTGTATCTTTGTTAGCCACCCAGAGTTGCTATGTGAGTAGGGTGACATACAAGTATAATAATAATAATAATAATAATAATAATAATAATAATAATAATAATAATAATAATAATAATGATGATGATGACGATGACGATGACGATGACGATGACGATGACGATGACGATGACGACGACAACGACAACGACAACAACAACAACAACAACAACAAATGATGATGATGATGATGATGATGATGATGATGATGATGATGATGATGATGATGATGATGATGATGATGATGATGATGATGATGCAAGTACAGTACTGTACTTGTTTTTCTCTCAACAGTCTCTGCGGAGAAAGAGCATATCGGAAAGCTATGAACTTCTTTCTCCAGTGCCATTTAAATTATCCCATCCTCACTCTCTGTGTGTGCTTTTAAGCAAATACTGTATTGGAAGACCTGAGAATTGACATCTTGTAACACCTCCAAAATTTGGTATTATTGTATCCATCTATTTTTCTTGTGGAGTTTTCTTCAGCCAGGTTCCCTGCACATGCCTTTGACAACAACTGCCATCACCCCCATTTGGCCATGCTGGCTGGGGATGAGGGGATATGCAGTCCAACACAGCTCGAGAGTACCAAGCTTGGGAAGATTGTTCCTGCCGGGTGAAATCCTTAAGTCACCCATTAGTGCAAACCTTTGCATTGCTTTATTTAGGATGACAAAGAGCTTTCTTTTTTTTTTTTTTTTAAATTAATTTTTATTTCACTCCAAATTAAAAACAATAACAAACAGCAATCACATCATCGGACTATAACATAATTACACTACAACTACAGAAATAAACTCTTAAATCATACTTCAGTGTTTGTTACATTCTTAGTACGTTCTTAATCAAAGTAAATAAATTAAAAAATAAATAAAAAAATAAAAAATAAATAAATAAAAAAAAAACAAAACAAAAGAAAAACAATACAATGTTCAATAAAGACAATTCACCCTGTGTTATGTATATTGTGTCCAGGAATAGCTTTGATTTATTTTATCCAAAAACTATTTTGTTCCGGTGCAGGTTTAACTCCTCCTTTACCTTCCATGACATAATTTACAAACCTTTTCCAAATTTCCCAAAATCTATTTTTCCGAACTATGCCTTTCCTTACATTCAACTCCCAGGTCAGTTTATCATTAAGTGCTAATTGCCACATTTCTTTGTACCAATCTTCTATTTTTACCTTTAAACCATTTTTCCATTTTTTTGCGATACATTGTCTGGCCACTGACATCATTATTAACAATAATTCTCTATCCTCACTATTCAAATTAATTTTGTCTGAAATTGTCAAAAGCACTGGTTCTGGACCCAAGTCAAGCTTCTGCTCAAATATATAACTAATTTCTTTTTCTATTCCTCCCCAAAATTCGTTCAGTGTAACACAATCCCACCACATGTGTATATATGTCCCCATTGCTTGTTTACACCTCCAGCATATATTACTCGTTTTGCTATCCATTTGATGTAGCCTGACTGGGGTCAGATACCAGCGCCACAGCAATTTATAATTGTGTTCTTTGACACGGACCGACATAGTTTTCATAATCCTTCTTTGCCAGACACCCTGCCATTTGTTTTCCCCAATTGTTAAACCTAATTCTTGTTCCCACATATTTCTAAGAATTTCCTGTATTTTTCCTATTTTGTTCAATATTTTATATAGTTTACTAATGACCCCTTTAATGCCCATCTTATCTTCTCTAATCTGAACCAAGATTTCCTCAAAGTCTGTAAACTTCCTTTCTAAGTTTCTATTATGTATTCTCTTTTTATTCCATTTGTCTATCTGAAGAATTTGGAACCAAGATAGTCCTAACTGTGAATATAAAATTTTCTTTGTAGCAGTGTCTTTACATGTTTTTGCCCAATCCTTAAGTAATAATATCTTTTTATCTATTAATAAATTCCTAATTTTTTCATCTATTTTAATAGGAAAATCATTAAAGTCTGTTAATTCCAGCGCCGGCGAAACATCCGGAGCCATATGTTTTTTTACCCGGTCCCATTCATCTAATGTTATTTTTAGGAACCTATTTTGAATATTTCTTCTATTTACGTTCCTTTTTTTATCACTTAAAAAATATGCCTTGTCCAATTGTGTTATTTCTTTCATCTCTAGTCTTTCCCAACTCGTTGCTTCTTTCTTTAATATTTTGATAACGTTTCTAATTTGAAAAGCTCTATAATAATTCTGAATGTTCGGTATTCCTAATCCTCCCTCTCTCTGGGATTGATACCACAGTGACTTAACTATTCTAGGTTTTTTATCGCCGTTACAAAATTTATTTATCAATTTCTGATATTCTTGAAGTTCCTTGGTACTCTGTTTAATCGGTAACACATCATACAGGAAATTTATTTTTGGTAATAACATCATCTTTGAAAGTGCTATTCTGCCAAACCAAGATAAATTTAAAGTTTTATAATGTCTAATTTTAATTTCTATTTCTTTTCTCATTTTCCCATAATTCAATTTTTTAAGATCTTCAAATTTCCCTGATATCATTATTCCTAAATATCTAATTGACTTCTTAATTTGGATTTTGAATTTAGTCCTAATTCTATTTTGCTCGTCTACATCTCCATTGATATATATCATTTCTGACTTTTCCCAATTTATTCTCAAACCTGTAATTTCTTCAAATGTGTTAAGATGTTGGTAAATTTTATCTATCGTCCGATTAGGATGTTTAATTATTAATAATGTATCATCAGCATAAAGATTTATTTTATTGTTTTCCAGACCAATTATTTCCTTGTCTTGTCGAATGGCATTAGCCAAAAACTCCATTGCCATTATAAATATGACTGGAGATAACGGACAGCCTTGTCTGGTTCCTGCTTCTAATTGTATATCCTCTGTATAGTCTCCATTAACCTTGACTTTTGCGGTGCTTTGTTGATATAATTTAGCTACAACACCTTGAAATTTATTTCCAAATCCATATAAGCTTACCATTTTCTGAATCGTTCCCCATTGCAAAGAATCAAATGCCTTAAATATGTCCAATGCTAAGAATCCAATCTTTACTTTTTTACGTTCTGCTATATCCGTTAAATCCAGTACTTTCCTAATTAAATCTGACATATATCTATTGGTCAAAAACCCTACTTGATCTTTATCAATATATTCTCCGATGAAATTATTCATTCTCTTTGCCAATATCATTGTGAAAATTTTTACATCTTGATTAATTAAGGAAATTGGTCTGTATGATTCAACTTTCTCTGGATCTTTCCCAGGCTTTGGGATTAATGTTATTATTGTCCTACTCCAAGATTTAGGTATCTTTTCTCCCTCTAGTATTTTATTATATAATTTATATAACTTGCCAATTACTATCATCTTGAAATCTTTATAAAATTCTGCTGTTAGTCCATCCTCACCCGGGGCTTTATCTAACTTAAGTTTTCTTATCGCCTCCCCAATTTCTTTTTTTGTTATTTCTTCCTCCATGATATTTTTATGATTTTCTTCTACTTTTCTAATCTTTTGGAATTCAAAGAGTTCCTGAAGTTTGTCCAAATTAACAGGTTTTTTCGTATATAAATCACTGTAAAAATTTTCCACGATTTTTAATTTATCTCCACTTTTATTACATCTATTCCCTGATTTGTCTATCAGTACACTAATATGTCCCTTAAGATTTTTTTCTTTAGCGGCACTTGCCAATAATTTAGAATTTTTATTGTTATATTCGAAATATTCTCTCTTTAAAAATATTAAGTCTTTCTTTACTTTCTCTATATCTTTGCCCTCTAGTTCTTTCTTTATCTTCATTATTTCTCCCAGTAACTTTGGATCTTTACTTCTAGCATGTTCCTCGTGTTTAGTTTTCAATTGTTCTTCCAACTCCTGCTGTCTATTCATTTCCTGCTTTTTCTTTATACTTGCAATTTTTATAGATTCCCCCCTAAATATTGCTTTCATTGTATCCCAAACCGTACTAAAATTGACTACTTCATTATCATTCCACTCCCAATATTTACCCCATTCTTCTATCATTTGTTTTTTGGTATTTTGATCTCTGAAAAGTCTGGGATTATATCTCCAATTATAAAAAAATTTTCTTATTCCAACCAATTTTATTTCCATAATAATTTTCGCATGATCCGATTCTTTAAAGGTACCAGTTTCAATATTTTCTACTTTTTTAATTAAATTCTTTGTAACAAAAAAATAATCTATTCTAGAATACATATTGTGTACATGTGAAAAATAGGTGTAAGTTCTTTCATCCCCTTTAATTACTCTCCATACATCTTCCAATCCTATCTTTTTTGCCCAATTAGTCAATAGATCTTTTTTTTCATCTCGTCTTACCCCTGTAGAATCTATTTCTGTCCTAATTAAATTAAAATCTCCAGCTACTATCATAATTTCTGAGCCCTCCTTTTTTATTATCTCGGTCAATTTATCTAGAAATTCCATTTGATGTTCATTTGGTGCGTATATATTAATTAATGTTATATCCTCATTGTCAATATCCCCCTTTATAATTAGATACCTTCCTTCTGGATCTGCAATGCTTTGCTTGAGATTAAATCCTAATCTTTTTGATATCAAAGTTGCTACACCTCTGGATTTAGATGTTCCTATTGCCATCTCATATATTTGCATACCTTTCACATAAAGTTTATTCGATTCCAGTGACTTTTGGTGTGTTTCCTGTAAAAAAATAATGTCTAAATTATCTTTTTTTAATGCTTGCTGGATTTTCTTCCTTTTCAGAGTACAACCTGTACCTTTTACATTCCAAGATAATACTTTAAATCCCCTTACCATCTATAGATTGTATGAGTGTTAGATTGCTCATCCTGGACACGTGACACCCTACCCTACATACAACAGTTATGACAAAAAACATAAAAAAAAAAAAACAAAATACATAGACTTACCTACAAAGACTTTATTGATTTTCCTCCCCACTCTACATTTTCGAGTACCGCCCTTGAATCCCAAAGAGGGGAGGGTGGGGCTAGTGGTGTCTGGCATAAGTGTATGATTTTGTTTTTCCCCCGCTTTTTCCTTGCTCACCAGTTATGTTTTATTCCGATAAAACTAGGCTCCCCAGTGTGTCCGACCCCCCTACCGCTCCCTCCAACTCCTCCCCCAGTATTGAATCCTTCTCCAAAACTCCCGTTGTTTGTAGTGCTTTTCTCAATTCCATCCATTCTCTAGAAGCAATTTTAAATAAACCAATTTGACAAAAATATTCTAATACATCAGTTTTTTCATCAATAATATGCTTTTTCTTTTCGTGAAAGAATCTTAACTGCTGTGGAAATCTCCAATTGTATACTATACCCTTAGTTAAAAGGAATCTTGCCACTGGCTTCATCTTGTATCGCCACACTCTCTCTGTTGGAGAGATATCATTATATATTTCCACATTTGTGCCATCCATCTTCAAAACCTCAGTACCAACCTTTTTAATGAACGCCATGACTTTCAGTTTATCGGCCCAATTCGCAAATTTCACCAACACATTTCTACTTGATTTTTTCCCCCTTCTGCCTCCTAACCTGAAAGCACTTACAATATCTTCCAATACATAATCTTTGCCCATTTGTAAAGAGTTTAACCATTCAACAACACGCTCTTTAAGTTTATCGGGTGTTCTCTCTTCCATCTGTCTGATCACTATATTTTGCTTTCGATTCTCCTCTTCCAATAAATCCAATCTCTTATCTTGGGCTATTATTTTAACATTCGTAGCTTGATCTGCTATGTATAGTCCATTCAACTCAATTTTGATAGTATCCATCTGTTTATATACATCCGACATCATGGCGTTAATCTTGGTAGTGTTTTCTGTGACTTCCTTTGAAACATTTGTTACCACTGTCATCAGGGACTGGTAGTTTTGTTTGGCATTTTCCCTATCTTTTTTCATCTCCTCCCTACTTTTCCTCATCTCCTCGCAACTTAATTTGAATTCTTTTCTCATCTGTTCACTGCTGGCCTGTATTTCTTTCCTAATTTCTTGCATGTTATCTACCAGTGTCCTGTCTAAAAAATCGACTTTCTTAATAAACTTGCCAAATTCAACAAACATCTGGACGTTTTCCATTGCTGAGATTTCCACAACAGGTGGTGGTGTTGGTGTGTCTTGTCTATCTTTCTGCTCCTTCTGTTCTTTCTTCTCTCTTCTCGTCTTAGGCCTCGCCGCTTCCTCCTCCTCTCTGTTTTTTCCTCCCTCCATTTCTGTTCTCTTTGAGTCAACTGAACTGTGGGGTCAAACACTTTAAATTTAGTTTCAGTATGATTGTTTTGCCAAATTCAGTTAAATTTAATCCCAATCAGTTTATTTTTAACCAAGTTCAATTCAATTCAATTCCTTATTTTTATTATTTTCTATTTTATTATTATTATTCTTATTACTATTGTTATTCTTTCCAATTATTCAAATTTTATACTTCCCGTTGATCCCAAAGTTCAATTGGCCTAACTGTATCTTGTGATATTCAAATATGCAAATTGTCCAAGAAATATTATATTAATATTGTGTCTCCTTTTCTCAAAAATCCCGATACCCAAATGTAACCCAAATATAACTCAAATCAATTGGTCAAGCTAATCTGGTGCCCATTAAACAATATATAATAAAACAATTACCTTATTTCTTATTTTCTTATTTTCTTATTCAATTAAAAATAAATGTAAATCCAATTAACAATTAACAATTAAACAGGTTAAACTATTTGTGGTGATTGTAACAATCAACTTAAATAATAACCTTATTAACTTATCTAAGTAATATATAAAGAGGTGGAGAAATATTCTTAAGAACCCTTGATTGCTTCAGAAGTAACCTTATTGCCTTTTTTTTTTTTTGAGTCAAGGTGAGAGAAAGAAAGAAAAAAAAATATATAAAAAAAAATATATAAATATATATATATGCTTTTGGGGAGAAAATATATTCAATGCTCAATATCCCTAATACAAACTATTCATCTACAAAATTAGTCTTTTTATTCCCTCCCTTTTACTATTGATTAATAGCCTTCCCACTAATTTGATTTCAATTAACTCCAGCAGAAGGAATGGACGTCGTGTTTGAGTTAGTTTGAAGCTGATGCAATAACCGGGGGAGAGGGAGAGGACGATGGTGCAGGAGAGAGGTATGGGGAAGACGGACAAAATGAAATAAGTTCTCTAAAAGAACCTCACAAGCCGTTTTTCACAAAAAAATAATAATATCCAAGTCTTAAGTGTGTGCTCCAATATATATTATAACACAACAAAAAGACTGAGTTAGGTTAAATATAACGATTCGCTGTTCAAACCGGAAGACGGGGAAGCTGTCGAGTTTCACTTCTTGCTGCTGCTTTTAGATTTTGATCTTCGCCGCCATTTTTCAAAGTTCCCCTCTCCCCCTTTTTTCAAATTCCGATGTTAATATATCGCCTTCTAGTTCAAAAAAACACAACCGAGGAGAGTTCCTTAAGCTTATCGATTGCAGCCTGTCCAGTTTATATCTACTTTCAGAAGGGAAAAACCTCTAAATCTTCTAATACGTCCCCCCCTTCTCGTTGCGAGTCAGGAAGAAGAAGAAGGGGAAAAGAACTCCCCACACACCGCTATCGAGGGCACCTTTTCTTTCTCCGTTTCCCTTCTGAAGTCCACACTCGGCACACACAGGCAGGTCTCTCCCATCCAACATACAGACCTCCGATCTTCAGCCTCCGTTTTTTTTTTTTTTTAAGTCGCAGCGCTAACAGACAACTGGCGTCACGAACGGCCGCTTGTTTCCCCGGCGTCACAAACCTCCGCTTGCTTCCGACCCCACTCGGTCTATTCTACTCAATCTCCCGATCTCTCACAGTTTTACGCGGGGGTTTCGGCTTCCAACTTCTCAGCTCCGGCACTCAGGTCGGCTCTACGAGCGTCGGATCGTATCGGGGCCTCTTCCGAGGCCTCGATCTCCTCGCCGCTCGGAGCTCGAGCCCTTCGTGCCCCGCTCTCTGTTGTTTTTCCGACTCGTCGTCACTAGCCGCTCGTCTCCTATGTCCGCCCAGTTTTAAGGTTCTATTTTATATTCCTTGTGTCCAGTTTTAACTGTCAAATCTCATTTAAACCGCATTGAAGTGGTGGAGCAAAGGAAAAGCGTGCTCTCCTCTACGCCATCCAAACCACGCCCCCCTCAAAGAGCTTTCTTTGAGGAAAAGATAGGTGGCCAATTTCTTAAATCAAAGCACCTGATGATTACTTAGTTTTCTAAATAATATAGTAACCACACACTTCTATACTGCTTCATAGTGCTTAGTGCACTCTCTGGGCAGTTCACGTTTTAATTAGCATTTTGCTTTCAACATGCTGGGTACTCCTTTTACTGACCTCGGAAGGATGGAAGGCTGAGTCAACATTGCTTCCTGGTCAGGATCAAACTCACAACCTTCTGGTTGCAGGACAGCAGTTTAACCACTGCACCACCAGGGCTCTTGGTTCTATCTAAACCAATAATACTGTATTGGTATTTTATTTCATCATAACCTAGGTAATGAGTCTCAAATAAGCTTATTTCACCCAGACTATTTCTTGAACAAATGAGGATTATTTTTAGCCTTTAAAAATGTGGCAGGGGAGGGGCAGGGAAGACAAGAGAAGAGGCAGAAAGAGCCTCCTTGAAGACTGTGGTATTTTTGAACCACAATCGGGCGTGCTCTGGTAATGGTAACCTTGTGTTGCTGACTAATCTTTCTCACACTAGGTCTGGTGAAAGGAACTGCAGAATGAACTCACCAAAAGGTGCCTTCATTTTGGCAGTTTTACGTCTGGCCTAGACACGGAATAATATGGTTATCAAATACCTTTGGCTTTCAATTGACCTTGGTCCATTCCTCACCACTCCCCCCCAAAAAACGACACCCCACACCACCACACAAAAGAAACAGTGAGAATTACTTTTGTGCCATGCTGTGTTTCATAATCACTCACCAGCAGCTCATTTCCACCCCACCCTCCCTTCCAAATCTCCGAGTTTTCTTTAGCTAAACAAAACAAAATAAGAAGAGTATGATCCTTGTTTCCAGTCTGGCCAGTTTATCCTGCTATGGTAACAGGTAGACCCTATTGCCAGCAACTCAACACTGAGCATCAGGTGGCGGTTAACTAACCTGACCACCCTAAGGACTAACTAATTGTCCTCTGTCGAAGTTCAGAGGGGTGAAGATTGTCCCCAAGTGGATTAAATCCCACTTGAATCCATCTTGATTCAATTTTGTAACAAATCAGAATACTGTACACCCTGTGCTTTCGCCTCATCCAAGATGGAGATTTTAATGTGGAGTCCCTTCATACCAGGTTTGGAATGTAAACAATGTTGGTTTAGTGTGGGTTGAGATAAATGAAACCTAATATGTGATTGACATATCATCCTGTAAGATCATTGGTTGGGATCCCTTAGGGCAGTGGTCAGCAAACTTGGCTCTTCAGATGTTCTTAGACTTCAATTCCCAGAGCCTGATCAGCAGGAGTGCTGACTACTTGGACCTCAGGTAATTGAAGTCCAAGAACACCTGGAGAGCCAAGTTTGATGACCCCTGCCTTAGGGAGAGGGCAAGGTGTACACTGAAGGAGGAGATATAACCCAGAAGGTGGGGGCCAGAGATGAGAGACTTGCTTGTAATCATGTAGCCTTTTTAGCCAGAAAAAAAGAGGGGGGGGGCATGGATTTCCCAAGCAGCTTTCTTTATTTTGAAATGCTTTCTGAACTTTATTCTGTGTCTTACTTTGATTTCAATATACTTCTAACATACCTGAAAAGACCTGGAGTGATTACTTGGCTCACTCACGTTACCTGAATCTACACTAATTTCATGAGCACCCTTTGCTCACTACCTCGATTTCGGTCAGGGGTGACTGGTGGGCACACTTTTAGGAAAAGCCTGAACTGCTGGGGCCGAACTGGAGCAGGATCAAGCGTAACACTTTATTGAATTCTGAGAAGGTAACAGTGGTTAAGACGCCAAACTTGGCAACTGGAGGTTCAGCAGTTTGAGACCCGAGTGCTGCACGATGGAGTGAGCTTCCATCTCTGTCCCAACTCCTGGCAACCTAGCAGTTCGAAAGGCTGGAGGAAGTCCGAGTCCTACTTGGGAGTAAGTGGGTTGTCACAAGAGTGCAGCAGCTTCATCAATCCTAGCCTTGGGGTGAAGAGGACTTTGTGTGCCAAAAGGACCAGAAAGTGACTCGTGGAACTGGATCTGTGGTACTATGGGTGTCACGCAGAAGGCAAACGGAAGGCCACTGACTGCATTATGTTGTTGCCAGGGATAATCTTCATGGCTGATCGCCATGAGGATTGCCACTATTCGGAATCGGATACGGCAGAAGAAGCAGATGATCCTTGTTCTTTTCCTGCTCTCGTTTGAGACGATCGTGTCAAAAAACTGCAACCCAATTATTAAGGGAGCCTCTGAATTCCACCCGGTTAGGCCTCAACGTTTCCATGGTTTCCCCCCCTATATACGTTTCCTCCCTCCTCTTCCGGCCAACCGAGGGTTCGAGGCAGAACCTGGAGTGACGTCACTTCCTGCGCCAAAAAGAGACCTCGTGGCTGGCGCTTTGGCGGCCGGAAGTGACGCGTAGGCGTTTCGAATCCTCGTGTGCTTTGGGCAGGGGCGCCTCCTCTGGCAGGGCGATGAGGCTGCTGAGCTGGAACGTCAATGGGCTCCGGGCGGCCGCGGCGTCGGGAGGGCTGAGGCGGCTCCTGGAGTCACTGGGGGCGGACATCGTCTGCCTACAGGAGACCAAGATCACCCGTGAGTCGGGGCGCCTCCTCGGCAGCCCTTTGTTTGTTACCCAACCCGCAGTCACCTAATTTGGCAACTGGAGGTTCAGCAGTTTGAGACCCGAGTGCTGCGCGATGGAGTGAGCTTCCGTCTCTGTCCCAGCTCCTGGCAACCTAGCAGTTCGAAAGCTAGAAATTGCAAGTAGATAACTAGGGACCGCTTCGGTGGGAAGGCAACAGCGTTCTGTACGCGCCGGTGCCTGCCACATGTTCGCGGAAATGCCTGCAGACGCAGACAGCGCTGGCTCTTTGGCTATGAACAGAGATGAGCACTGGGTCGGATACGACTGGCTTTCCAGCAAGGGTGACCTTTACCTAACACTTGGTTTATTACAAATACAGTACAGTACCTATTCCAACCTAACAGGCAATGGCAGACAGGAAAGTCACTAGACGACCAAAATAGAAATAATATAAAGCAAAGCAGAAAATGAAAGCACTCTTATTTAAAAATAAAAGACCAGGAGTGGACTGGGGGATAGATAATATACTGCTTGTACCAAAAAATCCAACCCAAGTTCCAGAAGGCATTCCTATGTTTTTTTGTGGCAAAACCATCACTGGTTGGTGGCTTATTTACTCACTCACTTATTTTCTGCATTTCTATATCCCCAGATTTAGTGAAGAGCACTACTCAAGGCAGTGAAAAACATACAAGAGAAAAATTATAGTAAAATGGCATAAGCCAAATGGCTGTGTTATTAGCTGAATTTTGCAGTGCAGACCTGACTAGAAGTGAAAACATGTGTGGTTGAATACTAAAGTTGTAAGTTCATCTTCATGCCTGCCTTCCGGAACCTGGGTTTTAACTGAACTTTTGCAATAAGCTAGGAAAAGTGTACAGTACTTGTAGATTAGATGCAAACAAGCATGATTTCTGCTTGGAACACAGGCCCAAGTTGCACCATTTTTCTTTGTTGGATTCCAATGTGGATAGGTAGGAACACTGTTGCCTTGGGCAAGTTTGGACCTGGAAATGTTTGTCCTATGATTTTTAAAAAAGTGTTTATGTGCATTTTCAGATGTGTGATTTTAATTGTAAATTAAAAAAGAGCAATTGCGCACCTGCACTTGTGAAAGTCAGCACAAAGGAGAAAAAAAGACAGCATGATGACAACTGAAGGAGAAATGTGGTGTGGCCAGTGGAGGTGGTAGGAAGAAAATATCACCGAAAACTAATATTCCTGTATCAACCAGAGCAGAAAAGAACCAGATTGGGAGCAATTTTGAACCATTGTAAAATGTGGTGCCATTTGCTAAGATTCAGTCTGGTGGGTTGTATCCACCCCACCCCCCACCCCATCTCTGGTGCCTTCAAATGTTTTTGAAATGTAACTTCTGCAATCCCAGCCAGTCTTTCCCATAGTATTTTGCCCAGAATGGCCCCATCTGTAATTTGTTTCTTTTGCTAGTTACATAATGTTAGGCCTAGGAAATGGGTGGGCAATTTATGGCCCTCCATGTGCTGTAGGACTGCAGTTCCCATTGGCACTAGCAGGCATAACTATTGGGGTGGAATCCATAGCAGTTGCAGATGGCAACATCTGGAGAGTCACACATTCCCTGCCCATAGACTTGCTGGCTCTGGAATGGCAAAAGGTTGTAGGAGTGTAAAAAAAGCATTGGGCCCAGGTGTGATCAAAGATTTGCCTAGTCTTGTGTTCTGTTCCTACTGGTCAGCCAGTGCTTACGAGAAGCCCACCAAGCAAGGCACACAATAATAGTCTTTGCAGGATTTTAGACAGAGAGCAGTTTCATAATGTGGAGTACAGTAATACCTCATATAACATTAGTATCGAATAACACTAAAATCGCATAACATCAAGGAATCTGGGGGGAAGAATTGCATCAGATAACATTAAGATCCTATTGGATGCTTCAGATAACAACCGCGAAAGCCTGTGTGGTTACAATGTATCTCTATGGATCCCATAGAGGATCAGATAACACTAAAAATCATATAACACGAAGACTTGTGGAACCAGGTTTTAGTGTTATATGAGGTTTTACTGTACTTGAGAGTCTTTGAAAAGAAGTTTTTAGATTGGGTAAACCAAATAAACTTATACCACATACTGAGCAACCCTGGGACTCTTCCCCTTGCCAGGAGAAAACTTTCTCCAGGTATGCAGGTGTGAAAGAAATACTTTGATCTTGACACACACCCCTTTCTCCTTTGTTCTCAGGGGATTTGCTGGAAGAACCATTGGCTGTAGTGGAAGGCTATAACTCCTATTTTAGCTTCAGCCGTACCCGCAGTGGCTACTCAGGTAATACAGTGCTAGCAAAGGGGATGTGACAGACCTAGCCTATTTCTTAGGCTCCCAGTTCAAAATCTGATTCTTCTAGAGGTGTCTTACACAGCAGCTTTGCCTGCAGCATTGAGCGGATATGGGCTAAAAAGCATTCCTTATTTTTTTTGTAGATTAAACTGCTATTCAGGGATTCTGTAGCCAGATAAAATACCACTTTTTAAAAGTGTGCACATTCTACCTTTGTAGTGGTTCAATATATAACTATAATGGCTCCTTTGTTTGGAATTCTGGGATTTGCAAGAATAACTCGAGAAATGGATTTTGATAGGGATATAACAGGGATATAACTTATGTTATAGGGATATAACTTATGCAAGAAAAGATTTCTAATGAATATGTCTGTAAGGATTAAAGACAATTGTTATAAAACAATATGAAGATGATATTTAACACCACTAACAGTGGGACCTCTGTTAATGTAATTAATGCATTCTCCAGGATGTTTCTTACAGCAAAAATTACTTTAACTGAATTTCCCACAGGAATACATTGAATGCAATTTCCCATAGGAATGCATTGAAAACCAATTAATCCATTCCGAAAAAAATCCCTTAAACCGAGCCACTATTTTCTATGGATTTTTTATTTACAAATAATAAATTTATTTATTTATTTATTTCCTTTTGTTATTTGATTTTTATGTTAACCGATCCGTTTGTTAACCAAGGTTCCGCTGTAAATCAAAATATCTGCAATATGTTGGAAGTCTAATCAAGAGGTTAGTACTGTACCTCTTTCCTATTTATAGTGGGAATTTGAGGACATTCAGAAAACATGAAAATGGTTTTTATGAAACAAATGAGTTTATCTATGAAACTTTATTTTCCTCCCAAAATAGCACTGTTACCAAGCTTTGGAGATGTTCAGTTGAAATGGCAAAAAGGGGGATTATTTCCAATTTTCGTAACTGCAGCAAAATTAATTATAGCAAAAAATTGGAAAGTGAGATTTGAGTTTCAGCTTCTTGAGTGATATAAAGAAATTTGGAATACAGTATAACCATTCATGATAAGTTGACTGAAGAGTTTAAGGTTTAAAAAAGGGATTGTTAAAAGTGGTTAGATTTAAAGGTACTGTAGCTAAGGAGAATTTATAGAATATGTCCTATTGGAAGGGAAAAGTGAGTTTCTAGCATGTGAAATGGTGTCTTTTAAAAAAATATATATTTAGAGAAAAGGGGTCTTCTTCTGTGTCTAGGTCAGATGTGAAACTGCCAAAATAAAGGCACCTTTTGGTGAATTCATTCTGTAGTTCCTTTCACCTGACCAAGCTGGCACAGTGAGGTCGCCATTGCCCGGGGTTTGCCTGATTGTGGTTCAAAAATGCCACAATCTTCTAGGAGCCTCTTTCTGTGTACCCCAGAAATGGGGTGCTGTAACGAAAGGAGAAGGAATAGAATAGAAATTCTCAAGGTCCCAAAGGTGGTGGTAGGTCAAATAGTTTGTGTTTTTTGTGTGTATTGCTTTATGTCATGTGTCAAGTTATGATTTTTTAAAAAAATTAAAATAAGAAATTCTAGGATTTGAAGTTTATTGAAGAATATTGAATTTTCTGCTGTGGTTTGAAGAGAGTGAACTTTAGCTTTCTAGCACAGAATTTGAAGTAGTTCACCCATCCCAGGGTTCCTAAGGGTAGAACTGTGGCAGTTAAAAGACTATCAAGCTGCTCTTCCTGTGCCTTTAGGTAAGGAGTGCCCAAACTTTTCGGGCTGCAGGCTGGTCATGTGCTTCAACAGGGCAGTCATGTGGTTCCTCCCACCGGAAGCAGAAGTAAAATACACTTTGCAGTCTGTTTTACAACAGGATGGGATAGATTTTAAACCACCATTTTCTCTGCTTAAACCAGGGGTGCCCAAACTATGGCTAGTGGGCCAGATCCAGCTCCTGATGCCAATTCATCTGGCCTGTGCCACCCTCATTGCTCCTGGAAGCAGAAGTAAAATGCGCCCATAGGGCAACGAGGATAGTGTGGGCCAGATGAATTGGCGTCGGGGGCTGGATCTGGACCATAGTTTGGGCACCCCTGCTTTAGGTATACCCTTGATCTTGGCCCAGGGTCAAGTAGATGTCACATTTCTTCCCTTAAAGAGACCGAGAACCAAGTCTTAACTCTCTGGTCTCCCAGGTGTTGCAACTTTCTGTAAGGCCCACGCTACCCCAGAGGCAGCCGAGGAGGGCCTGTCGGGACAATGGACCAGGCAGGAGGGAGCTGTTGGTTTCTATGGAGACACTGGGAATTTCACTGCGGAGGAACTCCAGGCACTGGACAGTGAGGGCCGGGCCGTGATCACCCGTCATCGTATTCGGTAAGCATAGAAATCTGTTTAGAAGGTGGCAATGTAGAGCAGGCCCATTGCTGGGCTCAACGCACTTTGTTGACCTGGTGTAGCTCAGACTTCAATGGTGCAGTCATACACAGGCTTACTCGGGAGTCATTTCCAGCGTTTTACAGAAGTAAATAGGCAGAGACGTATAGCGTGAGCTGTGAAACCCTTCAGCTGAAATCATGCCGGATGTAAATTTATTAAGTGGATATTTGTCAAGTTCACTGGCTGTTCTCTTGTTTTATCTGTTTCTCTTCCTAGCTTATTATGGGGTTATTGTAAGGACATTTCAAAGAACAATTTTTTTGACAAAATTCGCTATTGAGTTACAGGATCTGTTGCTGCATGACGTGGTGAGAAGGCTTCTGCCTTCTTGTGTTGTCATGCAGCAACAGAACCTATAAGAAGACCTTATAGGATCTGTTGGTCAGGTGTTGGATTTTGCATTGGATTCCCCAACTGCATCCACGTATACTTCCAAAATATGCAGAGTATTGGGAAACTGCTATCGTTCTACTTACTGGTAACTAGGGTTCTGCTCTGTTTTAATCTAAGCTTCTTGAGCCTTGGAGGCAAATTGCCCAACTTCAGATTAAAGTTTTTGTTAGACCATCACAGCCTTACTTATCCATAAACCAGGACATTGCATAGAGCAAGAATAGGGAACCTTTATCTCTCAGTGGTTCCCAACACGGAGACATCCCCCACTCCACACAGGAGGACTTGGATTCCCAGAAGCCTAAGTCAGTGCATTGGCTGATCAGTGCTTTGGGGAATTCACTGAGGTTTCTGGGAATTGAAGTCCAAAAACCAAAGTTTGGGAAACAATGCTGTAGGTGTTTGGGGCTTATCTTACAGAAGCCTCAGCAAGTATGCCCAGTGGTAAGGGATAATGGGGGCTGTGGTCCAAGCACTTGGAGGGCCAAAGATGATCCACCCCTATCATAGAGGGAGCTTGAGTTTTAGTAACAGACCTTTGTTTTCCCTTTGGTTACAGCACTTCAGAACAGCAGGAGACCACTTTGACAGTCATCAATGTATACTGCCCCCGTGCTGACCATGACAAGCCAGAACGTGGAGATTTTAAGCTGCGATTCTATGACCTCCTCCAGCTCCGGGCAGAAGCGCTTCTTAAAGCTGGAGGGTATGTATCGGTTTCCCGAATTCCATTAATATAACTTGCCCTGTTACAAGGCCTGGTATAAGCCTATACATTTTTATACAAATGTAAGACTCCAGGTACTGGTGGCTCAAATGGTTAAGACGCTTAACTGGACAACTGGAAAGCAGTTTAAGACCTGAGTACTGCACAATGGAATGAGCTCCCGTGTCTGTCCTAGCTCCTGCCAACCTAGCAGTTCGAAAGCAAGAAATTGCAAGTAGATAAATAGGGACCACTCTGGTGGGAAGGTAAACAGCACATCATGCACTCCGGTGTCAAAGCATGCCTGTCATGTGTCCACGGAAACGTCTGCAGAAGCAGACAGTGCTGGCTCTTTGGCTATAAGTAGAGATGAGCACTGAACCCTAGAGTCAGATACGACTGGGTTTCGAGCAAGGGCGACCTAAGGCTCAAGTGTGTTTTCCCTATAGTAAAGTATGTTTAGGATTGCATTGTGCAAACTGTTGAGTTAAGAGTCAGAGTAGAATTATTATTTTTTTAAAAATGAAATCCTTATTGTGGTACATTTCAGTCTGGCTTGAGGCATTGCTTTGCTTCTGTCTCAACTTTCACCACCTCCATGTGGGAGGAAATGTCAATTCCATTTTTAAAAAAATCCATTTTGAAACCGAGTGGTCAGGACTCATTTTGTAGCTTTAGGATGATGTTTACTGCTTTGGTTGTTTTGGAGTACAGGTCAGTTCCAGGTTCCATCTGATATCACCATCAGTGGAAATGTGGGGATGTAAGCAGTGAGAATAACCTTTGTTCAGAGTATAATAATGGTTGGCCATAGATTGCAATATTATTGATGATGATGATGATGATGATGATGATGATGATGATGATGATGATGATGATGATGATAATGATAATGATAATAATAATAATAATAATAATAATAATAATAATAATAATAATAATAATAATAATAATAATAATAATAATAATAATAATAATAATGTGTCTGATATTATTCTGGGTTGAGAGGATTTTTGCTGGAGGAACTCCGCTCAGGAGTTGCCCAGATGAGGCTCCTTTCATGTCCCCAAGATCTTTTCCCACCAAAATGGTCCCTGTTTATCTACTTACAATTTCTTGCTTTCGAACTGCTAGTTTGGCAGGAGCTGGGACAGAGATGGGCACTCAAACCATCATGCTGTACCTGGGTCTCAAACTGCCAGCTGGTGGGGAGTCAACTCCCTACCAGCTGGTGCAGAATTTTGACTTAGGCTTCTGTGATTTTAAGTCCAAAAACCAAAGATTTGGAAACACGAATGTCTGTCTGTGTGTACGTCTGTACTCATGAAAGCCTTTCCCTCTTTTCTAGCCATGTGGTCATCATGGGAGACATCAATACTGCACACAAACCCATTGATCACTGCGACCCAGGAGATTTGGTGAGCTCAACTGCCCCTCTGCATGATGTCTTCTCTGCCATGTATTGTGCAGGGCATGGAAGAGCTTTTGTACTCAAAAACTTCCTGAGAAAAGGTCCTTAACTACACATTTGTTTGTTCCTCATGTAATAGATGTGTATGAGATTTGTGAAACTGCAATGGTGTTTAGGCCGTGAAGAATGCATGGTTTATTCTGTCCCTTCCCTTGGAATAAACGATAGTGAGGATTAGAGGAGTGGTTAGTAAGCAGAAGGAATAGTGTGTAGATGTGTCCTTCCAAAGGGAAATCTGCCTGATACTTTCACAGTTTTATTTTTGTAGCTTCCAGATTCTGTTCAAAAAGTAACCCAGTGGAATAAACTAAGGAAACATGGAAAACACAGCTGGCATAGTGTGGCTAAGAGCCCAGGCTAAAAGACTTCAGTTACAGTTTTCACCTCTGCTATGAACTGCCTGGGTGTTCTTAGAGAAGGAGGAGGAAATGCGTCACCATGTGAATAGCAATTACATTTCTATACCATGCCAGTAGCACTTAGAGCACTCTCTGGATGGTCTCACAAGGTAATTAGCATCTTGCTCCCAACAAGCTATGTTCTCCTTTTGCTCAAGGAAGGATGGAACACTGAGTCAGCCTTGGTCCTGTTTGGATTGAACTCAGGTTATGAGCAGAGTTTTAGCAGCAGCGCTGCAGCTTAATCTACTGCACCACAGGGAAAACACATCAAGCTTCTGTATTTTTGCCTGGACCTCTGAGATGACCCCTGGGGGTTTGTCATCTGAAGAAGAATTGCTGCTCCTGGAAGTTTCCAGGAACAATAGTTTTCTTTTAAAATAAAGCATTGTTCCCCCTACCCTACCCCACCCCACCCATGTGTGAGTTTTACAAGTGACTTCGGGTCTCATTTGTTTTTGTACATATTGGAGCCATAAAATTGGCCTTTAGGTCACAGAGTTTGTCCAGTCTTACTTAGGGACAAACCACTGTCTCCTGGTCGTACCTCCTGAAAGTTGTGGATAATCCTAACGAACTAGTTTGCAAAGGCTGCAACTAGATCAGGGCTGGAGAACCTTTGGCTCTCCCAAGAATTTTGACCCTCAGCTTCTCTTATCCTTCCTGGTGGCTTCTGGAAGCTGGAGTCCAAAACATCTGGAGAAAGAAAGGTTCTTCATGTGGACAGTGCATGTGAAGTGCTTTGGAAGTACAGTGGTACCCCACTTAAAGAGCATAATGCATTGCACGGGATTGCTCTTTAAACAAGTTTGCTCTTTAAGCGAAACACCATTGTAAGTAACCAATTGTGACTTCTGGTGGGGGGGATTGCGAACCCCGATTTAGTTGTTAAGTGAGTTTTTGGTTGGTTTTAGTTGTTAAGTGAGGTGACCATTCAGAGAAAATTCTGCTTTTTAAGCAAGTTAGTCTCTAAGCGAGGTGCTCTTTATGCAAGGGTTTTACTGTATATCATTGTGCTCTGATAGTGTATATTCCTCCATACTTCCCCCATCTCCTGCAGGAGTCCTTTCAAGAGCATCCTGGACGCTGTTGGCTGGATAGTTTCCTATGGGAGCCAGGCAAGGAGTCCTCGGGCAGGGAGCTTTTTGTGGACACATTCCGCCTTCTGCACCCCAGTCAAGAAGAAGCCTACACTTGCTGGTGCAACGTGACAGCGTCCCGGCAGCTCAACTACGGCACCCGCATTGATTACATCTTGGCTGATCAGGGCCTGGCATTTTCAGAGCTGGTAGCTGCGCAGGTCAGGGCAGAAGTGTTGGGCTCTGACCACTGCCCTGTACAGGCGGAACTGAAGAGCACTTGCTTGGGTGCACCCCACTGCCCACCCCTCTGCACCCGCTTCCTGCCCGAGTTTGCTGGCACCCAACAGAAGCTTAGCCGCTTCCTGGTGAAAGTGTCACGGCATGACCTGCCAGAGAAGGAGAAGAAACGAAGCTGGGATGGGCCACTCGCTGTGGCGGGTCCCAAGAAGAGTCGGACCGGCCCTTTGCAAAAGGGGCAAGGGGACCTGCGCAGCTTCTTCAGAAGCAGAAATGGGCAGGCAGGGGAAGTGGACAGGGCGGGGCGCCAGTCCAAAATGGATGTGATACGGGGGCCCGAGGTTTCTGGCCAAAAGCTTACTGGTGGTACCCCCCGAAGGACAGTAGAGGACTGCAAGGAAGAGGAATTGGCCGCTATAACCCATCCACCTGCCAAGGGTCTAGAAATGGAATCCACTGTAGGTTCCTCCAATGGGGAAGTGATGGATGATGGGGATGAAGTGGTTCCTTCCACGCCTAACCAATTTGCTGCCTTGTGGAAGTCACTGCTGCCTGGCCCTCCTCGTCCCCCACACTGCAAGGCCCACGGGGAGCCCTGCGTTCTGCGGACAGTCAGGAAGCAGGGGCCAAACTGTGGCCGGCACTTCTACGTCTGTGCCCGGCCTCTGGGGAAGCCCTCCGACCCCCGGGCCCGCTGCGATTTCTTCCTTTGGGCCAATCAAGGCCAGGCCGCTGCCTTGAATAAGAAGCCAAGCTGAAATGAGAAGATAATTGAACCTTCAGTGACTCCTGAATGGAAAAGAAATCCTCTGGTTTCCTAGTGGTTGGAATGGCCTGTGGCTCATCACCCAGGCAGGGCCTTGGCTTGCTTCTCTTGGGTAGTCAAAGAGTGTGCATATACTCTCGGGGAAGCTTACATTTGCACTAGAACATACTGGAGCTCATGTAATTCCACTTGCAAGTTCTTCAGGCCTCGAAGGGAATAAGAACAATGATTAATGTTTCACAAATGCCAATAATTAATCTACAGCTTAGTATAATTGGTGCTAAGGCTAACGTAGACCTCAGGAATATCTGTATCATTCACTCTGATTTGCCTTGAGTTCAAAGTGGCTGTAGGGACAGTTTTGAATTTCACCCACATGTCTTAAAGCTCAGGGTGAGCCTTTGGGTAGATGAAGAGGCCCTTGAAAGCAGAATTCTGTGGCAGTTCGCCCATCCACACCTGTACCACTCTGTCTTTTCAGAATAATCAAATGCCATTGTTAGGAACCAGCCTCCTCTTTAGAAGGGAAGAAAAGATGTTTTCTACTTTTTTATAAAAATAAAGTTGTTGGAATAAAAAAAAGATTCTTTCATTGTTTTCTTTGCAGGGGAATGAAAGATGGATGTTGAATTTGCCAAAAGGGTAATGGGTAGGTAACACTGGGCAGGAGTTAGGATACAAAGCTCTGGTTCTGTGAACTGGGGAGCCTGTGCTGATGACCCAGACTGGGCATTTCTCTTGCTTGGACACTGACTGGTTTCCCAGTCCTCTTCTGGGTGCATCCTAACGCACAAAGGGGTGCCTTGGCCTTCTGCAGGTGAATACAAGTTGAAGAATGTTGATTACAGCCTGTGTTGCAAGTAATGGGTGAAGACTGATGGCTTAGTGGTTAAGACGCTGAACTTGACAGCTGGAAGGTTGGCAGGTTAGCAGTTTGAGACCAGAGTCCTGCACAACAGAGAGCTCCCTTTGTCCCAACTGCTGCCAACCTAACAGTTCGAAAGCAAGAAATTGCAAGTAAATAAAAAGGTACCACTTTGGCAGGAAAGGTAATAGCGTTCTGTGCCTGCCACATGTCCACGGAAGCATGTGTAGACAGCACTGGCTCTTTGACTTTAAATGGAGATGAACACTACCTCTAGAGTCGGATATGACTGGCTCTTGAGTAAGAGACACCTTTATATCTCTTGTTGTTCAGTCACACAGTCGATTCCGACGCTTTGCAACCCCATGGACCGCTGTGCGCCAGGCACTTCTGTCCACCATCCTTCTCAACTCGCTCAGCTCTGTGCCCATTCTAGGAGTATTTAATTTGTTGGGTCCTCTAGGAATAATAGGGACTGTGGTGGTTTAGTGGTTAAGACGCTGAACTTGATGGTCAGCAGTTCAAGACCTGAGTACTGCACAATAGAGTGAGCTCCTGTTTCTGTCCCAGCTGCTGCCAACCTAGCAGCTCGAAAGCAAGAAACTGAAAGTAGATAAACAGGGATCACTTGGGTGTGAAGGTAAACAGCATTTCATGCACTCTGGTGTTTAGTCATGCCTGCCATATGTCCATGGAAACGTCTGCAGATGCAAGCAACACTGGCTCTTTGGCTATAAACACAGATGAGCAGTGAACTCTAGGGTCGGATACTACCGGCTTTCAATCAAGGGCGCCCTTCACCTTTGCCTAGGAATAACAGTGCCCTCTACCTACCTCTGCTAGTAATAGCAGTTTTGTGCCTGAGATCATGTATGAGTGGAAGATGTATGTTAATTGTCTGCTGATCCCCCGTGAGGTTTTATTTTGTGAATACCTTGGCAGCCAGCTTCTTGTCTCACAGCTCCTCGCCTCCCCTTATTTTTCTCATCTGCTAGTGTGGATATGCTAGAGGTTGACGTCTGGACGAATAGTACTAGTCTGAATTTTTGCCATCTACAAAATTCTACAATTCAATAGTTTTATTGCATGTAGGTTCTTTATTTTCTGCCTGGGAGCATCATGAGTGTTTTAAATAGGCTCTTGTCTTGTTCTTCCTGTCGGTTTGGGAACATCAGCCCTCTTCGGTGAGAAGACCCTTTGCTCAAGCAGAAAGCGTGATGAAGCGAGGCCCCATGTTGCCAAAGTAATCTCGCTCCCACTCACTCATGAGAGCAAAATGCAGTGGGCGGTGGCAGAAGTTACACTCTGGGGAGGCAGAGGCCTCGAGAGGTAGGCCGACCTCTTGCCAGGCTTCCAGGAGCTTCTCTGGAGAGGAATGGAAGAAAGGAAAGGGTTAGATTGGAAGAACATCTGCATGGCATGGTTCTCCCTGCGCTTAGCCCACTGCCACCTTCATGCTGCTGAACTGACTTGTCAGTGGACTGGGAAGCAACATTCAAAACAGTCCTTCTGGAAGAAGAGCTTTCCCAAAATCTGGAATACAAACTCCACCTAATATTAGGAAGCTGGAACCTTTGACGCTTCCTTACCTGAACCACAGACTAACACGGCTACTGTTCCAAAACATTCCTTACCTTTGTGGATTAAACTTTCTTTGCCATTGACTGTGTTGGCCTAGGGAGGGTTGGGGGATTGGTTCAAAGCAATTTTTTTTTAAATTTGTCAAATTTAGTGCTATATCAGATAAGCATTGCAGTGCAAGCTGTTAGTGCTTCTGGGTCTAGGCCAGATGTGAAACTGTCAAAATGAAGGCACCTTTTGGTAACTTCAGGCTGCAGTTCCTTTTGCCTGACCTAGTGTGAGAAAGATTAGCCGGCAACACAAGGTTACTGTTACCAGGGTACGTTCAATGGTAGTTCAAAAATACCACACTCTTCAAGGAGGCTCTTTCTGTGTACCCCAGCTGTTAGTGCTGAACTGATACAGTATTTGCATTTTTAAAAAGGCCGTCCCATCAATATAACTTACGGACGTCACCCCTGTTGCATGTTAGGACCAATACAGGTGATCATACATAGCAGAAACTGAAACAAGCAATGCAAGTAGAAGTGCTACCAAAAGAAGGAGCCCCCAACTATGGCACTAGTCACAGGATAAATTGGAAAGTAGTTGTACCCCGAGTTATACTTTCTCATATTTCAAAAATATAATCGCTTCAGTTTAGTAATGGTGGGAGTTCCAACTTGATTTGATCTAGAACCCAGACATTCATCTTCTGGTGGGTCATAGCTTTGGTAAAGTTCTTAATACTATTTTTTAATGTAATCTCCCATCCACCCTTTCGCGGTCAGCTTTCTTCATTGTCCAGGTTTCACATTCATACATTGAAAATACTGTAGTATGGATGATCTTGGCCTTCAGTGACGTTCTTACCATCAAGAGATCTTTTAGCAATAGCTAATTTCATTTATAAACTGCCCCATAATAGCACCTAGTGTACTTTCTGGGTGGTTCACAAGGTAATTTCCATTTTGCCTGCAATATGCTGGGTACTCATTTAACATCTGTGAATCTTAGCAGTAATTAAGTATCAGTAATTAAGTAAGTTTCACAAGGTGCTAAAACATAAGCAAGGGTGTATTTCTCTTTACAATAATTCATGGGAGTTCCAGTATTTACCTTAGTGACCTGTATAATGACAGAGACATGTGATGGCCTATATTTCAGTGTGGACTAGACTGTGTTACATTTCTGTACCGGGTGCCAGTAACTCACCTACAAAGTAGTCCATCATTGGCGGGGTGTGGTGAGGTGAGGGAGCCAACCTTAGCAGCTCCTCTCCCCGAGGTACGGTAGGATAATTAATGGCTTGGACATAGATGTTATACTTGGACAGAAGTAAGTCACAGAGGCGGGTATTCAGGGCAGCATCTCCAACCTAAAGAGGGGAAAAGCCATACAGTACTGAAATATCTGGCCTCATAGCCTCAACCCTTCCACATCTGGGGAGCATGGTATCAAAGTACAACATTCCAGATATTGTTACACAACAACATCTGTTAGGCTTAGGTAGCTTGTGAGGGATCATGGAAGATACAGTCCAGCTGTATCTAGAGTAGCAGTTCCCAATCTCAGGGTCCCGGATATTCTTGGATTTAAACTCAGCCTTCATTATTGGCTGCACTGGCCAGGATTTCAGGGAATTCTAGTCCAAGAATATCTGGGGACTCAAGGTTGGAACCCACTAATTTAGAGGAGTTCTCTTTGCTCAGCCTTTTAAAAATACTAGCCAAAGCTAACTCCATTAGGTCTCTTGATTTAAAGCAGGGGTGGATGAGAACATCGCCCTCTCCTCTGGGACCACACCAACGGCCTGAAGGAAAATGCGCCATGGTCTGGCAGGCAGCTGAGGACCTCGCCCCCACCTCCAGGCCTCCATTAACAGCCAGAGGGGAGTTAGTCTGTGTTCCGCTTTGGTTGTTTTATGAGGTTGTATTTTATGATTGTTACTGTACTGTTGCTGTTTTGACTGTAAGCCACCCTAAGTCGCCTCGGCAAGTGGGTGGCAATATAAATCTGAATGTATAAATAAACTTTTTTATGTCGTGGGCCTGACCATGCCCCCCCCCCGAAGTAGGCGCATTTACTGCTGTCATAAATGTGCCCACTTCCAAGTTTATGACAGCCATGGGCACGTTTGCGCATTCGCAAGTACATTTTATGGCTGATGTAAATGTGCCCGCTTCCACTTCCAGGTGTGGCAGAGGCAGCAGTGGGCCAGATGGAATGGTATCACAGGCCGGGTGCAGCCCATGGACCATAGGTTGGGAACCCCTGATTTAAAGGAAAGATATGCAAGTTTGTGTCCAATGGGCTACAAATGATGATTTTGCCATCATTTATTGTTGCTATTTCCCACTATACTGTAATCAACTTCAGTGCTTCCCTTTGACCCCTTGTATTCCAGTGTGAAATTAGATGACATTTAGTATCGTTTTTGAACAGGTGCTCCCTCAAGTGGTGAAAAACATCTATTTGTCACAATGCCATTCTGCAGATTTAGCTGCATTCAGCATGCTTTGTGATTAGTCATTGGAAGAGAAACACAATCTCAATTTGTGTGGTTAGTTGCAAAAAACAACACCCAATCATTTCTCTGAGGCGGGAGATGGGGAAAATTAATTAAAGGGGTGTGCATTCTCTTCGTTTGACTATGTGTCTTTGTTGTGGCTAGATTGAATCCAGATTTCATCATCCTTAAAACGAGCCCACTGAAGTCATGGCTAATTGAAATCCCACCAGCCTTTATGAGTCTACAGTAAGTATGATTCAATCCAGATTCCATCCATGCTACAGAAGACAATTGTTGTTATCTCAGCAACCACGTTTAGTGCCAGAGACATTATTGAGCATTTAGGTTCTTCATACCCGTATGGGGATGATGTGGCTGGGGCAGCTGACCACCGGCAGCCCAGCGTCCATCAGCAGTTGGCGCATGTGCTTGACATTGCGTTGATGGCCCCTGCGCAATGCCTGCCCTTCGGAGCTCTTGAGGATTCGGACTGATTCCAAGGCCCCAGCCAGCATCATGGGGGGCAGGGAGGTGGTGAAGATGAATCCAGCAGCATAAGAGCGCACAGTGTCAATAAGGGAGGCAGTGCTGGCCACATACCCGCCCACACAGCCAAAAGCCTTTCCTGCAGGAGAGGGAGCAAAAAAGAAAACAGGCTTTCTGGTCATCAGCAGAGCCCCATGTCCCCTCCTTCACCTATGGCTCTTTGGGTCTTGGTTTTTCACAGACTCACCCAGTGTGCCAGAGACAATGTCTATTTTGCCCATCACTCCATCACGTTCTCCAATGCCAGCGCCATGAGGACCATAGAGCCCCACAGCGTGGACCTCATCCACAAAAGTGATGGCTCCATACTGGTGTGCCACATCACACATTTCTTCCAGTGGGCAGATGGCTCCTGCAAACAGAGAAGGTAAAGGGTTATGAGGACTGCAGAGGGCTTCCAGTTGTTCCGTGAGTTGCTAGCAAGAAGAAAGAGCTGCATTGCTGGGCCAGGCTTTGAAGAACTGAGCTTTCCATAGTATTTACTATGCATATTGCTATGGTTTTAAGGTTTCCTGATGCCCTCTGGTTTTGTTTCTTGGGTTTTTATTGGTTATAATTTTATTTTAATCTTTTATATATCTTTTATATATCTTTTATGATTTGTATTTTATATATATACAGTATTGTAAGCTGTGCTGAGTGGTGCTTACATCAAAAGGGCAGGGTATAAATGTGAGTGAGTGAATGAATGAATGAATGAATTCTGGTTAAATGTCAGAAACTTTGGGATACATTGTAATTTAAAATATTGCCAGCTATGGAACATAGACGTCTGATGTTCCTTGGGAGGTCTACTCTAGTATAGGACTTCTATGAGAAATGTTTCAGAGCCTCTTTCAAGGATTCTGACGCAAAGGTAAGAATACCTTTTTTAGAAGTCTAGAGCCTCTGGGTAGGAATAAGCAAAGGTTGTTTTTTTCCCCTACCCCTATCTCATAATCCTGAACTATATCTTGGGGTTGCCTGATTTTGTGGCTTTCCTGCCCCTCTTGAGAATCCATTCTCCTTGATTCCCCTTTCCTAACTCATCAGCACTGTTAGGAAATTAGGATTAATATGCCCCAATTCCACTTTAGATGACAATGTGCATAACTTTTATTTCAAAATGTAAAAAATGACCTTGCTTCATTCTCCTGTGCGGAGGCCCAGACCTATGTCCAAAGTCCTGCTTTGATGACACCAGGTATCTCCCCTATTAGCCTACTGGCTTTTGCTGTGTTTACATGAATCCCTAGTTGAAGCTATTCCGTGTGAGCATTTCTGTTGACCTTGCTGACCTCACAAACCAGATACTTTCCTAATGCTTCCAACCTATGGTCCACCAGATTTGGGACTCATTAATTTACCTTCTCAACTTCTCACATTGCTCTTGAATTCTAATTTGTTCATACTCTTCCGTTACCTGTTGTGCACTACTTCAGTTTAACAGCAAAATCCTGAACTGACCTAGGAAGGGAGGGCACCTTTGGTTTTCTGTTGTCACCTGGGTGCTAAAACCAGCTGGGCCTAACCTCTCTAATGCAGAACTGGATTGGGTTAGTTAGAGCTAATTCAGGATGTTCTTCTGCTGGGGCAAACAGAAGTTTGTTACATCTTACTTCAATGTTGGAGATGGATCCCTATCTTTCATCTCACTTGAGGGTAGTGTTTTTGCTTGGGATGGGGCAGGACAAAGCAGGTAGGCCAGGCCATATGGAACAATGGGTGTCAGCTTTTAGTTTTCCAAATGTTTTGAATTTCAACACCCAGATTCCTTGGCCACTGCCTAAGGTACTTGGTTGGCTAAGGCTTCTGGAAGTCCATCTGGAACAGCAAAGACTGAGAACATGTCTCTGTCCTCCTTCAGAAGGAAATGCCCAGGATCTTCTCCGAGTCACTTGTCACCTGCCACATATGGTGCAAACCACCCTACTCTCCCTGCTGCAAGTGGTAGGGAAGAGGCTGATCACGAGGGTCAGGATGGCGTTTAGAAGCATTCTAGCTGCTCTGGTCACCTCCCTGAAGCTTGCCTCTTAACCCTGACACTTTCTGAATCCCTCTCTTTTCTCATTGAACACAACCTTGTATCTGTCCCTTCACAGAGCAATGGGTTTTGCTCACTTGGTCTCCCCCCCCCCCCCCGGTCTCTGTTCCGAGTTGGTGGGGATACAGAGAATGGCAGAAGCCTTGTTTTGGACCTTGCAGTCCAGAAAGGTTGATACAGTGATGTGCCAAAATTAGCCTGTAGTCTGGAGGGCCCCCCATTTTTTCTCTTATAATAGGGCTGAGCTGGCAGATGACAGAATACCGCAAAAGGCAGACAAAGTAACAGTTACCGTCCATGGAGTGCACAGTCTCAAAGGCAACGATCTTTGGGATGTCGACTTTGGCCTTGCTCAGGAGCTCCTCCAGGTGTTTGGGGTCGTTGTGGTGGAAGACATACTTTGGAGCCCTGCTGTTCCGGATGCCTTGAATCATGGAGGCATGGTTTCCAGCATCTGAATAGATCTCACATCCTGCAGGAGAGAAAGGAGCATCAAGGTATTCCTACCTGGCCTCTGCTTCTTCCATAGCTGGGACAGATGGACGCCTTGACTCCCAGGCGTACCCTGTGGCCTAAGCCGGCATCCTCACCTGGCATCATGCGGGCCAAAGTGAAAAGGGTGGAGTCATTCGCCACAAAGCAAGAAGAGAAGAGCAGGGCAGCATCTTTGCCATGCAAACTGGCTAGTTCTTTCTCAAGATCCACATGGTATTTGCTTGTGCCAGAAATGTTCCGGGTGCCTCCTGCCCCTGCCCCATGCATCTGCAGTGTTTCTCTGTAGTGTAGGGATGGGGGAGAAAGAGAGAGAGGGAGAAATGAGAACCTCTCCCCAAACCAGTGGTGTAAGGGAAATGGGTTGTATAGACCTTTTAAAAAAATAAAATATAAATATAAATACAAAAAAGCAGGGTTTGCAACTTTGCTGGATAATAATCTGACAACCTACCCTACTCAGTTGAATTCTGAATGAACTCAGTTGAATGAACTCAGTTGAACTCATGCCAAGCTATCTTAAACCATAGAGATAAGTGGTCCTTTGTTTTTCTATTTGTTCAATTAGAAGAAGCATATATGTTTACCTTTACCTTACAGGTAAATTTAATTGTGCTGTATTTATCCTCCAAGAAACCCGAAGGACATTTTGTCTTATTTCTTATTTTTCAGACTGCTGTATAACAATAAAGAAGAAAGCTGTTGTGGAAGAGCAAAACAACAAAACTAAAAACACATTACACAACACCATCTTACAATAAAGTGCAGCAAGCCGAACAAAATTCAGTCTTAAAAAACCACCCGGAACAGAGAGACAATTTCCCCCCTCTGTATTATGGGTAAGAAAGGCAGTTAAGATGATCTTGCTCAGCTAAGGCTGTAGAATGGCTGTAGAATGGATCAGGGTTGACTTCAGTTTTAAACCAGCTGTATTATTGTGTAAGCTCATAAAAACCTAGGCAAACGTTTTTAAAAGAATGGTCTAGAGTAGAAAACGCTCCATGGCATATGCAGGTATTTTGTTTGTTCAGCTAATCAAATAGGTTTTATGTGGTGGTTGTTTTTTTTAAAGAGTAATTACTAGAAACTTTTATCATCACTGGGGCCTATAAAGGACATTTTGTGATGCTGCCGCTGACCTTGTTAGTGGGCTTCAGTATTTGGATAAACCGGGTCTGGGTGTCACTTTGTCAGCTCAACTGTGGCTTTGCTGCTTCAACAAGGGGCTGGACTCAGTGGCCTTTGGGTGCCCCTTCCAACTCTACCATTCTGTGACCTTCCCACAGTGCTTCAGGTGGTCTCCCTTCCGGGCATTTGGGGAGATTTCAGTGACACGTCTTGGATGCAACCACTTATTAAAAGAGGGGCTCTAAGTAGAGGATCAGCAGTGGACCCTACTGGGGTGTTGAAGCTGTGGTGGCAGCTGCATGCTCATAAAAGACCTGATGTGAAGCAATAATGGGGCCACAGTTTGTATCAGAAGGAGCAGTTCCTTTTTTGAATAGCTTTCCCCCAAGGGTTTGAACCATTGTCTGGCACTGTGTAATGGTCATGGGTTGTTCCCATGAGCTGCACTCCAGGCAGAGTTGAAAGGAAATTTCTGATATTTGGTGGCAGACTGAGAAGTTTGCCTCAGGAAATGGATTTTGTCTATCCTGAAAAGGTTGGCCTGCTAAATTTGTATTTTTGTTTCCACAGATTTTGGCCCTCGTGAATGGGTTGGACTGTTCAATTTGTGTTTTTCTTTCCAGGGGAGAAGGAAATAGTATTTGTGCGATTTATCTACTTCAAGGCCCAAAATATATTTGCTGGTATCGGGTATTATTCATGTTGACTTCTCTCTCTCTCTTTTTGTCATTTCTTATTCCAGACCAGGAAGCAGAATGTCTTGGGGGAGCCTCAGGGGATGTTGCAAGAGAAATGACATAAACTGCAGTCTGGATGATGATCCATGTGTGTGAGGGAGGGAGGGAGGGAGGAGGGGAGAGAGAGAGAGAGAGAGAAAGAAAGAAAGAAAGAAAGAAGGAAGGAAGGAAGGAGGGTGGGATTAAGAGGCATTGCCACTTACTGGATAGCCTGTAGCACTCGAGGGTGCCTACTCATTCCCAGGTAGTCATTGCTGCACCAGACTGACACCTCTTGTGATTCAGTCTGAGAGCTTGAATAGTCCTCAGCAAAAGGATAGGCTTCAGCCTGGCGATTGATTGTCTTGAAGATCCGGTATGTATGGTCTTGCTTCTTGGCCTGAATCTTTGCCCCAAAGAATCCATCGTAATCAAACACACTGCACCCTGTCAGAAGAGCACACATGATGAGTTGATACCAATCATGAATGAGGCTTTATTTCTCTGTAGGGGACAACTAATAAACCAAAGGTGACCAACAAAGCGTGTTAAAAAAGTGGCAGGTAGAGTCTAAGGACACTACCATCAGGGATTTAGTGCGTGAATTTGATGTGTTGAATTATGCTTATTAGTTCATTTATTTCTTTTATTTCATTCATTAGTTAAGGGTGATGTTTCAAATGGGGAAAAATAAAGACATTATGTTCATAAATTAAGGTTTTCATAAAATGTAAGCTTTTCTGAGCTAAGGTAAAGGTCATCCTTGATCGAAAGCCAGTCATATCCGACTCTAGGTTTCAGTGCTCATCTCTGTTTATAGCCAAAGAGCCAGCGCTGTCTGTGTCTGCAGACATTTTCGTGGACATGTGGCAGGCATGGAACGCTGTTTACCTTCCCACCAAAGTGGTCCCTATTTATCTTCTTGCAATTTCTTGTTTTTGAACTGCTACGTTGTTTTAACCCAAAACCAGAAATCCCAATTTCCTTTGTTCTTATTATTTTTTTATATTTTATTTTTCAATAATGATGCTTTTATCCTTTATTTTCCATTCTCTCCGACTCTACCCATTACGCACACGTGTCCATAATTAGCCCACTGTACACACAACAATTCACCACATCTTTTGGGTTCTACCAATTATTAAAATCGCCAAGACAATCTTTCAAATGACATAGCCCTTATTTTTGTGGGTGCCTTAGTTTTGGTGTTGCAGCTTGGCAAAAGTATATGATTTTCGTTACATTACAAAAGCTGCCATATACAAAAACTGTATATATACACATATATAGATAGATAGATAGATATAGAGATATAGATATAGATATAGATATAGATATAGATATAGATATAGATATAGATATAGATATAGATATAGATATAGTATATATATAGAGATAGAGATAGAGATAGAGAGAGATAGAGATAGAGATAGAGATAGAGATAGAGATAGAGATAGATAGATAGATAGATATACACTGTATATAGATATAGATATAGATATAGATATAGATATATAGATACACTGTATGTGTATATATATATATAGATAGATAGATAGATATAGATATAGATATAGATAGATAGATAGATAGATAGAGATAGAGATAGAGATAGAGATAGAGATAGAGATAGAGATAAATTTCACAAAACCGCTGGAATAAAAACATCTCACTAGTGAGAGGATTTCTGAGCCCTCAGCTAATATACATGCCACAGAGTGGCAACTGAGGGACAGGTATGGTATCTACACAAGGCTCTCCCTATTGGGTTGGTTTCTGGGCTCCTTCTCCACCACTGACCTGGCATGTTGTCCCGAATGAGGTGGGTTACCTCCTCAGAAGCAAACAACTTCTTCTTGAGGCTGATGTGAACTTCTTGGAGGAGAGAGGTCAGCACACCTTTGAGGGAAAGGGCAAAGAAGTCAGCATTTGTGGTAAGACAGAAGGAGTTTCTCCACTTCATTACCTCAGTGGCACAGGTCTCATTCCTTACCTGGCTTGGAAGCCTGGACATCCTCCTGGACCTCAGGTTTAGCCATTTGCACAAAGGAGCTCTGGCCACTTTTGCGCTGAGACTCCATGAAAGGGCACTGGGTGTTAGGGAGAGGCAGAGGCACGGTCTGTGGAGTGGAGACTATTGGAAACAAGAAGGAGAAACAGAATCCACCTGTTATGCTGCCTATGAATCTCCAATGCAGTTCTTAGAGCTCTCTCCAAGATGGACAGGGGGAATAACTTTATGTTTTTTCAGACTATTTGTCTGACTATTCCAATATTAACAACTCCAACCCTCCCCAACACATCTTGGACACCTCAACATAGGTTGGATTACAACTCCAGTCATTTGCAAACACCATCTCCTTGTTGATGAGGCTGATTGGAGTGACAGTCTAAAGCAGACATGGGACACATGCCCCACAGGGGGGCAATTTGGTTTTCAAAGGGGGTAGTTCGAGAATGAGTTAGAATAGACTAAGTTAATGGCCTTTTAGGCTACCTCCAAGTGAATAGGAGTTCACTTTTTGAATAATAAGAATTATATGTTGGGTGGTGGTGGTGGTCAGGATTTTAGAGATACTTAGATGGGGCATGGCCAAAAAAAGGTTGGGAACCATTGGTCTAAAAGCATCTGGAATGCGTTGTTTGAGGAAGTCTGTTCTGATAGTAGCATAGGAAAACAAGTCCTTTCCATAGGATTGCAATACTGTACTTTAAGTGACAGATCCTAGGGTCTTATCTGCAAAACTTTGCCATGTAAAGCATGTGTTCTCTCATTGCTGGCTTCCACATCAAATATATCCAGCCATTTTGGTTTGCAGGGAGAATGTCATACTCAGAAGCACTGGGTAACATTTGAACCAGGGTTCAACCCTAGACTCTTACATTGGATTCTCATCCTACTCTAGGCCTACAGTGGTGGCGAACATGTCTCTCTCAGTTATATAACTTCATTTGGTGGTTAATTCCCTGAATTAACAGTTTTGTGTGTAGATTGATCAATTACATAGAGATACAGTAGAGTCAAGTATGCTTACATTCAACTCTGCTCATATTGTCAGTTCAATGCTTGACTCAGCCTTCCATCCTTCCAAGGTTGGTGAAATGAGTACCCAGCATGTTGGGGGTAAAATGCTAATTACCTTGTGGAATGCCCATAGAGTGCACTAAGCGCTGTGGGGCAGTATCTAATTGCTATTGCTAAATATGAAAACTTATACCTACAGATGAAAGGGAAGGGGAAATCTAAGATATATTGGTACTTGAGCAAAAGCACCGAATGGCCTGGCCCCATTCCCAATGTTGAAAGAGTGCAGTCTGTAGCATCTGTACCCTTCTTCCTCTTAATATCCAGATGTATATTACCTCCATCCACCTGCTGTTGTTTTTCTCCACCTGTCTCCTTCCCATGTTGTAGGTCAGCAACCGAAAGGGAGAAGGCACGGGTCACTATCACAGGACATCGCTGGGCGCTGCTGACTAGAAGGGGATGAAATTTGCGTAGGAAGATGGTGGGGTCCCGGGTCAGGAAAGGGCAGCACTGGAGGATCGAGGCCATGGTACCAAGATTTGGTGCTGCACAAGAAACAAAAATAGACATGAGAAATGGGAAGAGTGGAAGACCCATTCTGTCTATGCCTTGTTGCGAGCTAGGTCATTGGTGGTGAGCAGTAAGGTGGGATCAGTACTGAAGTATTGTTATGTATGTCAGGGAGATAGCTTTTATCTTTTAAGCATCATTAGGCTCTATCTTGAACTAAACAGACCTATTACTGGGCAAAGTGAGGCAACCACTTTGGGTGGCTTGATAACATGGAGTCATGGTGGCAATGCCTTCCCATTCTTCCTCCTTAACCTACTCCTTTCTCCCCTTTCTGAAAATGATTGCCCTGTCAGAGGTCCCTTTTCTCTTCACATTGTAGTGTACACCTAAACTGCCCTCCTGTAGGGCTATGAACCCTATCCCATTCCTCCTGTTTAAGGAAGGTCCAGCTGTCATTCTCAAACAGCTTTTGGACAAAGAGTGGAGTAGCTTCCATTTTGTCTTTTGCATCACGCAACAAAAATGTCTTTGATTGTTCTTTCTTATACTGTCCTCTCGGAGATATTATTTGTGACACTTAAGAAATGGGCAAAAGTTTTCTCTCTCTTTGGGACCCATTAAGACCCTCAGATACACAGGTGATGGTGGTGGTGGGAATCCACAACATCACCATCCCTTTGAAAAGCACAGGTATGCTCCTTGAAAGAGACATTCAAGTGGCTGAGTATGCCAGCACACTGTAGTCATCTAGACCAGTGTTTCCCAACCTTTGGTTTTAGGACTTCAACTCCCAGAAGCCTAAGTCAATTCCCCAAAGCACTGCCAATGTACTGACTTAGGCTTTTGGGAATTGAAGGCCCCCTGTGGCGCATGGGCCCCACATTGAGAACCACTGATCTAGTCTGAGAAGTAGGAAACTTACACCATGACTACTGGGGACACTGACTCAGTTTCACAAAACATGCCTCTTTCCATTTCAGTTTCAGGGAGATGTCAGCTGCTTCCTTGGAAAAAACACAGAAAACATTTTGCGTTCTATACAATTAGCACATTTACTCATTTAAAGTACAGTACAGTACTGTACTATTTGTTTCTTGCTCACCAGGGCTTCTGAAGCAAAGTGAAATAGACAGAATAAAATTACTAAAACTTTACTGAAAACTTTTTTTCTAAAAGCTGAACACATTCTTTAAAACCAAACTTAAAATATTCCCTAAAAGTCAGTTTTAAGAATAAGATTTTGGCAACCAAAGACCTTTCAAAACAACACTGTTTTGACTGACTCCCCCTAGGAAGTCATCAGTCATGGAGTCATGCTGACTTCCTCAGCTGTTCTCCTGGAACTTCCCAGCTGTTCACCTGTGGAATGACAGAGCTGTCATTTGGCTGGGCTGCCTTTCATCCCCCATACTGTACTGGCTTGCTACTCTCAAGTGTTCTGGGAAATATTCTCCCAACCTTCATCTTCTACACGTGGAGTGGGGGAAATGGCACTATCTTTTCAGTTGCCTCAAGCAGCAAAATGCCTTGGAGCACAGGAGTTTAAATGATTGATCGATTGAGTGATTGATTGTCTTCCACCCAGTGAAGAGACTCAAGGTAGTGGATAACAGTTTAAAAACACATGTTTGAAATCCCATTAGATTAGGTTATTTATTTTAAAATACTGTACAATTAACCCTAATAATTATGTTTTTTTTAAAACCCCACATATTTAAAATAATTAAATATAGATTAAAATCAATATGATAATAAATATGTTGCATCCTCTGCTTAAAACTCCAGGGCATTCACAGACCAAACACCACTTTAAAAAGGAAAGTTTTTCACCAGCTGTTGGAAGGATTATTTATTTATTTTATTTACTACACTTCTATATCACCCACCTGGGAAATATTCCTATTCTGGGTGGTTTGTGTTTAAATACCCAAATGTGAATAATAATACAGTAAAAGCCTGATTTACATAAAAAGTCCGTTCCATAGGCTTTTATGTAAATTGGTTTTTTACGTAACTCAAAGCAAACCCATAGGAAAAATAATTTTTTACGTAAATCGAAGAAAACCCATAGGAAAATGAAATGTTTATGTAATTCGAAGAAAACCCATAGGAAATTGCATTACATAAATTGGCACATTTACGTAAATCAGAACATGGTTTTAGCACAAAATCATTACATAAGTCAAATTTTACGTAACTCGAGGCATACGCAAGTCAGGGTTTTACTGTGTTCTATGGCAGTGATGTCAAAACTTGGCACTCTGGATGTTCTTGAGCTTCAATTCCCAGAAACCCTGATCAGCAGGAGTGATGACTTGGGCTTCTTGTAGTTGAAGTTTAAGAACACTTGGAGTGCCAAGGTTCGCCATCACTGCTCTATGGGCCAGATGAATGGGCCAAGTGAAAAGACATGCTCATTTGTAGATGCTTAGCTCCGAATGCTTCCTAGGAGAAGCTCATTTGGCACAACCTGTTGGAAGGTTGGCAGATCGGCAGTTCCGAGACCTAGGTGCTGCATGATGGCATGAGCTCCTGTTGTCTATCTGCTCCTGCCAACCTAGCAGTTCAAAAGCAAGAAATTACAAGTAGATAAATAGTTACCACTTTGGCAGGAAAGGTAACAGTGTTCCATGTGCTCCAGCATCTAGTCATGCCTGCCAGATGACCAGGGAAACGGTAGCTCTTTGGCTGTAAATGGAAATGAGCACCAAACCCTAGAGTCAGATACAACTGGGTTTAGAGAGAGGGAAGCCTTTTCCTTTACTATGGTTTCCTATTTCTGAAATTGTACTGTTTTATGCTTGTCCTCAGTTTTTGTTGTTGTTGTTTAGTGTGGACTGCTTTTGTTTAGAAAGGTGGATAACCACAGGGTAGGCAACATACAGACCATTTTTTGCACATGTCCATCATCCTTGAAGCATCCTTCCCCAGGCTCTCATCTCCCCCCTTGCCACTTCCCCAAATGCTATACTGTACCTATATCAAACTGCCAACTAAGTTGTTGTTTGTTCCTTGTTGCAAATAAGATCACAAGAGATCTCTCTGACCAGCTAAAGGACAAAAAAACCCATTGCATTTGTTTGCTGTAGGAGGCATTTAAAGTTAATTTAAGTCTCTCATTTCATCTTTGAGCTCTCCCACAAAAGAGAACACCCTTTCATTAACTTACTGCCAGCTCCCTGCCTAGCAACCCCTAAAGCCTGGTAAGCTGAAAGCCACGACAATCTTTCTGAGACAGCACAACCTTATCGAGATGGCACACTGGCAGATAAAGAGGAACCCACAGCAGAATAGAAAAAGCTACAGGCTAAAGCTCCTTTTAGGGTATGTGGTGGCTTAGTGGTTAAGACGACTGGAAGGTCGGAAGGTCAGCAGTTCGAGAACAGAGTACTGTATGATGGAGTGAGCTCCCATCTCTGTCCCAGCTCCTGCCAACCTAGCAGTTCGAAAGCAAGAAATTACAAGTAGATAAACAGAGACCACTTTGGTGGGAAGGTAAACAGTGTTCCGTGCACTCCAGTGTCTGGGCACATGTCCATGGAAATGTCTGCAGATGCAGATAGCACTGGCTCTTTGGCTACAAACGGAGATGAGCACTGAACCCTAGAGTCGGATACAACTGGCTTTTGAGCAAGGGCAACCTAAAGCTCCTTTTGCAAACAATTGATGTGTTTCATCATTTGCAATGCATCAGAACGCGTTTTGTTGTTTGTCTCTAATGCTTGTGGCAGAACTTGGAGGAGGTATTGTTTGGACTACCTCTCACAGAATCTTCTAGCCAATATGGCAAGTAACTATGGTGGCTGGAAGATCTGGGAGTTGTAGTCCAAATGGTGATTTTTCTATGCTCTGAAATGTGGTTAATTAATATGCAACTCTGAAGCAAAGACTCAGAAGTAAAGAAACTTCCAATAATCCCCTCCACCTTTTATAAACTAATTTCTTAGGCACTTTTCAAGGCTTTAGATTTCCCAAGATACACAATTCCATGTCAGTATAACAAGATTCATTCATTCATTCATTTATTTATTTATTGAATTTCTCAACAAATATGGAAGGGCTACAGCTCTTTTTGGGACTTTCAGGGTAAGTGAGATATTTAAGGAGTGGTTTAACCACTTCCAATCTTCCATCCACATCAGTTCCTGTTCTCGTTAGCTTTATGAAATATATGTAAGTCAGGCCAGTTATGATGTCATGACATGAGATTTTTGTAAAATAAAAGAAGTAAACAAATAGACCTTCTTAAACTAGACAAATTATCACTGAAGCATGAGGAAAGGAAAGGGCAAGGCAAACAATCCTGGATTTCAATAAACAGAGGATGAAGCAAGTTCAGTAGTTCCGATGAGGTCAATATCCTCTTCCATTAAATTATCAAACCCTCTTTAAAAGTTGTCCAGGCAAGCAGGCCTTTACCACATCCTGAGGCACACCTGACGGGACATGCTCAAGAATGGACTTAAAAATTCCTACCATTTAGGTTTTGGGAGGCAGTATTAGTAGTAGCAATGCCTCTGCACACAAAGGGTGTGGCAAACCTGTGGTCTTCTGAATGTGGTTGGCTTCCAATTCCTCTTCATCCTTAGTAACCACTCCAGTGACCAGGAGAGGTGGAATGAAGTCCAGTCCCATTGGAATGTCACTGTATCCAGATTGTACAGATTGTAAGTAAAGATCTTTCTTACTCAAAAACTGATTGTGTCTGACTCTAGGGGGTGGTGCTCATCTCTGTTTACAGCCAAGGACCCAGCACTGCCTGTATCTGTAGACATTTCTGTGGTCATGTGGTAGGCATGGCTAGATGACAGAGTGCATGTAATGCTCTTACCTTTCCTGCTGAAACAATACCTATTTATAGGTACTTGCAATTTCTTGCTTTCAAACTGTTAGGATGGCAGGAGCTGGGACAGATGATGGGAGCTCCTTCCGTTGTGTAGCACTCTGGTCTTGAACTGCTGACCTGCTGATCGTCAAGCTCAACGTCTTAACCACTAAGCCACTGCCACCCTTTGATACAGACTATAAAGGTCAAGGTCACCCTTGCTCGAAAGCCAGTCGTATCTGACTCTAGGGTTCAGTGCTCCTTGCTGTATGTACAGACTGTACAGACATACCAGTTCAATGGTTAAGAGCCTTTGAGTTGCTCCTGACATAACAGCAAATTTAAAATAAGTTTCCCCCTCTGTGAGATGTTCAAGGATTGGTTTAGATTTACAGCCCTCCAGGGAATGCCTAGCAAAGATTTATACTCAGGTCCCCTAAATCCTACCCTAGCCATTGTGCTGGGCTGACTCAGAAGTAAATCCTAAATTGCAACTCCGATTGACTTCTCCTCCTCCTCCAGAAGCCTTCCAAACACTCCTTCTGGGAGAAGCCATGGAAGCAGCTGTGACAATACAGGGCAGACTTCCTGTCCCTTCAATAATTGGAGGGAGTATTTGGCAGGTGCAGCAGGTTCAGACCCTGTGGCACAACAGGGTGATGGGATAAGTGCAGCACAGAAAGCAGAGTGTCCTGCTCAACCAGTGTGGTTTCAGGAGCATTTTCTGCTTCAAAAGGATCTGTTTCCAATATTTAAGGGGTGGAGAAAGGAAAGGAAAAAGCCCTCAGAGAAAGAGAGGAGTGGAGTCCAGGTATTTTGCATTCTTGAGCTTCTAAGAAAATGTGTAGTTTCCAACCCCTTGAGGGAGACGTAATGATTTCTCAGAGAGTCCAGGTGAAAGATGGATTATAGGCAGTACAGCTTGACTAGATTGTTGAAGAGACTTACTTTCTTCTTTTTTAAATGGTGCCTTTACCAACTGGATGACAAGCACAAATTCTATGGGTGTAGGTTTCTCCACTAAACAGAATCTGCTGAATTCCTGCCTGTGATGTAACAGCTGAAAGGAAAAGAGACTGTGCTAAGAGAAGAGAAAGGGGTGGAAAGAACCTGAATATAAATGTAGAAGCAGATAGGGTTGATAAAGGTATTGGTGCTGGTCTATCAAACCCTATATAGTTTGGGTTTCTCCTGATAGCTTCCGCCGACCATACCTGTACCTTGCTATGCTGAAACTTGAGGGTTCCTGTTTGTAAACAAGCTAAAAAATCTGGAACAAGAAATTGGGTGTTCTTTGTGAAGTGCCCTCCCTTGCTTCACCACTACTGTTCTTCAAAAAGCTCTTGAAAACAGCCTTTTTAAGAGAGGCTTGTGGAGATTCGGCTGCTCATTTTGGTTGTTGTTTTGCTAATTTGTTTATCTGTTTGTTCTGAGCCATTTTGCTATGTAATATTTTCTTCTCACTTGTTTAATTCTATTTTGAGCCTGTTTTGCTTCCATCGTGGCTGGTTGTTCTTTTTTCCTTTGAGAGCATTTATGCCCGTTTTAGTCTTAACTCTTCACTGTTCTTCGCCTTTAGTAGTTTGCTAGTGGGCACTTCTTCTTCGTCTTCTTCTTCTGTGTCGAGGCCACATGTGAAACTGCCAAATGAGGGCACCTTTTGGTGAGTTCATTCTGCAGTTCCTTTCACCTGACCTAGTATGAGAAAGATTATGCCCAGCTATGGTTCAAAAATACCACAATCTTTTACAGTAAAAGTGTAACTAGCTAACTAAACTAAATAAAAAGTAATCTGGACAATTCTTGTACCCTGAATGCAGGCAGAGCTTAGAAAGTTACTTTTAATATCCGTCTCATTCCAGAGTCTGGAAGGAAAAAATTATTTGCTTACCATTAACAGTATGCAAATATTTGATAATGGAGAAAGGTGCTTACTGCATTATTAACTACTTTTCATTAGTTAAAACAAAGAGGAGGTAAACCCACACCATGGCTTGTTGGAATATGTAAATGTGGCAATTCACAAATTATGTACTCTTAGACAGGGCTTCTTCAATTGACACTTGACAGCTCTCTCCCTTTGCTGTCTGACTAGACTTTAGGCACCAGTGCCTGAATTCAACCTGCCTGGAAACCAATTCTGTAGTAGCAGTAGACATCCTTTCCGCAATTTGTCTAGAACCCTCTTTGATCTTCCTGGAAACATACCCAGTGATTCCCCCACCCCCACACCAGGCAATATGGGAGTCTACTCAATTCCAGGGAGGAAAATAAACAAGACCAGTTTATCAAAGGAAAATTATGTGAGAAGTTTTGGAAACAAATGGTTTTCTAGTTACCCTTCCACACCAGAGTGAGTGAATATGTGTGTATGGTTTAAGGTTAATACAAGTCTGGGGTTGGGGGTAGGATAATTTTTTTTTTATTTGCCTGGAAACCAATTCTGTAGTAGCAGTATACATCCTTTCCACTATTTGTCTAGAAGCCTCTTTGATCTTCCTGGAAACATACCCAGTGATGCCCCCCCAAATATGGAAAAAAAATATTTAATACCTATTTAGTAGAAAAATAGCTTTTGTTAAAGAGGTATAGATTGTCTTTCTGGAACAGAGAAATTACAAAACTAGGATTGAAAGGGAGACAGCAGAAATCAAATGCATCCATCTGTTAGACATCCATTGCAGGGGATTAAATATTAGCGAAGGGTTTCTGGGACCATATCAAATTTGATACACAGATTGCTCTATGATTTTATATTACAACTTTCCTGCCAATTCTCTTTAGCAAAACAGAAAGTAACCAGGTACAGTGTTTTTGTTTGTTTTCTGACATGCAGGTCAAAAGTTGATCAGAGACCAGAATGGGCTTTCTCAACAACCTTGAGATTGAAAGGGAGTCATTTACAGCTAATCTGAATAATCTATTGTTGATAATGGCTGTGTGAAGCTGTATTTTTGTGCTTGCTTGTCTGTCATCTTGCTTGACCACATGCATCTCCCTTTGACCCCCTGAATTTGGTGTATAAAAACCATGCCTGTAAGTTTCACTCTTCGTCTGAAGAAGTGGACTTGATCCACGAAAGCTAACAATACAAATATACAGTAGCAGTTAGTCTTTAAAGTGCTACAGTGTTTTTTATTTTATTTTATTTTGTTTTGTTTTCTGATATGCCTGAACTACAGACTAACATGGCTACTATTCCAATACATTGTCTTTGTAATCTTTTGAATAATAATGATCTAAATGCAAATGGTAGGTAGCAAAACCAGCTTTAATATAGAAATAGTACATTGACAATTGGAAAATGGCTTTTTGGTTTCTAAAATGGTTAATCATAAATTGCCAAGTACTGTACCCTGCAGGTACCCTCTTGTAGTGGATGTTGTATTGATGTTATGTGGCTGTGAGCATTAAATCATCATCTCTGCAACCACAACACCAGCTACACTGGATTAACTGACCTTGCTGAAAGGGACACCCATGACTCTATATGCCCGAAGACAGAGACAATGCACTGCTCTTCCAACTGTCATGAAGCAAAGACATAGAAAGGGGCATGAAAGTATGTTGGGAACTGATAATACCCTCCAATTTTATCTAAATTAAAGAAGCCAGGGACCCAACCCAGCTAGAATGATTAAAGCTCACGTGGGCACTAAGAAGAGCTTTACGTAGGTGCTGAAGGAGTGTACATGTGCGTGTAGAAGATAAGCCTGGGTTCAGGGAAAGTAGAGACAGAGTAGTGGCAGCCCATCATTGGCTTTTTTTTACTCCGTGGTGTGGAGCCAGATTGACAAACTGCTTCTCTAAAGGAAAAACCCTACCCTTCCCAGTTTTGGGGGCAATTCTGATTAAAGATGCTAATAATAGTGCTTATTTTTAAAATATTAAATGCAAATCATTGAAACACATTCCTATCTTGTATTACATAACCTCTATTTCAGTTACACAACTCACTTCAAAAAAAAACCCCTCCAGTTTCTGTGTCTACAACAGTGCATTCTTTGGTGACATAACGGTAAAAAAAATGCAAACATACTAAATACTTTCATCTCTTTTAAAAAATACAACATGGCTACAGATCTCTATGATGACTCAATGAACCTACCTAAGAAGCTTATTTCATGCAACCCAGTTTCAAACTGTCCGTGTCAGAACTGCATGTTTGAATCCCTCATATATGAATCCCTCAACTTAGCATGCCCTGTTGTTGTTTTTTAATTTAAATCTCTCTTTGTTAGGTACATTTTTATATATGTACAGAAAAGAAATAACTGGGACATTTTCAGTTTGGTTCCTTTACCAGAGCTTCTGTTAGCAACCTCATGTACATACATTCGTTAAAGACAGTGTTTATCGCCATACAACAAAAAACTTCACTTGTGGATTGACCTTCTCTCGATATAACATGAGCATACCGGAACGTATGTCTGTTTATTCCCTGGTCAATGGTCAACTTGGAGAAAATTCAAACAAGGGATTCTCTGTCTTGCATTTTGAATTTATAATGTGCAGGAAAAACCTGCATTGTGATTCTCCTGATATGCAGAATTCCCAGCAGATTACCACAGTAAAATGAAATGTGGGAACCTAAGACTGGATCTCAATATATGTGACATCTTAGACCTCAAATGAGAAATGGAATACGACTGTCCCAAAACACAGAGATAGAGATAGATCATTATTTATTTGCTTGCTTATCTAATTAATTTATACCCCACCAACAGTTAGTGTTAAACAAAACTCTGGGTGGCTTGCAAAAGCAAAACAAGTACAGTACAGAGAAACAATCAACATAAAATGACATTAAATAATATATAGACCAGTACAACAAAACATAAGAAAATAATCAAGCAATAATACACATGCCTAGATAGTATCCAATCCATACCACCAATCCATATCACACCAATTTCAAAAATAATGACTAAGCAGAAAAAAAGAGTCAGATAAATACAACCCCATATTAATTTAAACTTTGAAAAGCAAGCTTGAAACAACACGCTCAGAAGAAAATATGCTTGGGTTTTAGCCAGTCGTTGGCCAAGTCTGTAGAGTAGATGGCAGGAAAATATGAGGGCAGAAAACCTATTGCAGTGAAAGATATGGAAAAAGAATAAGAAGCTAAAAAAATCATTACTGTACATTAAAACTCATTTAAAATGCCTGTTCAAAATATGCTCCACCATCACTAGCTGCCTTTCCTGATACCATGTATACCAAGGTTGCTAGTAAACAACTGTCACACTTCTGTGTGTGGCAGGGAGTATGGACCAGCAGAATATTGTTCTTTTCATGCCAATACCACAATGGAAAACACTTCAGTTGTGATTTCTAGTCCTTGAGCACCTTAAGACACTCAACACAAGAACCTGGCCATTAAATGGCAGTCGTGCTGAATCACAAGAGACTGCAAATGTAAAATACATCCTTTGCAATACACAATGACACTTAACATGCCATTGACCTAGAACCAATCATATAGATTCAACAATATTCCATCAATTGACCCATATGGATGAAACCACTTTTCTTACCTGTTGACCTGCACTGAAGTCGAACAACTTCTACACTACACAGCTTACTCTCTAGCCCAATTGGAGCTTCTCTCCACCCTCCAGCTGAAGGCCTAGATAAGGCAAGTTTGTGTCAGAGAAGGGAGGATTTCCACCCCCACCCCACCCCATATCAAAGTCATCGTTTCAGAACTGGCTTTCATAGGGAATGAGAGCTGGCGTGCTACTGAGGTGTGTATGCATCCAGCTTTGTATAGGAAACACCACAAGAAAAGCAGGGGCGTAGCTACCGCCGTATCTGCCGTATCAATTATACGGGGCCCCCGGGCCACGGGGGCCCCCTACAGCAAAAATTAATTAAAACTTCCCAATTTTTTTTATTTCACAAGGGCCCCCCAAACAAATTTTTATACGGGGCCCCGTTAAGGCATGCTACGCTTCTGAAGAAAAGCCTAAGCAACAGCAAACATATGTTCTCTCTATGAAAAATAACTACTGTACCTTTTAATCATTATTTAAAAGAAGAGAAAAATAAGCATACAGAATCTTTCTTTACACAGACTAATGATTACATATGGTGATGCACAAATAATATAATTCTGAATGAAGCTGGTTGTATAACTGGTATTGAAACAAAAGCCAAATGTGTTTTCCCATAGAAAGACTTCATTAGGGGATTCTTCTTCTTCTTATCTGATTCCAAATGTTGCCGATCATCATGGCGATCAGCCATGAAGACTGTCCTGATAATACAGGGTGCGGCAGCATAACTTCCTGTTTTCAAAACTTAATAAAACCCATTGTATGAACCAGAAATTTTTTATTTGTTTTTTATAATGTAGGCGTATACCTAAATTTTTGTTTTACACAGTTTTGAAGATCAAATCAGGTAGGTGACATCTCCCATTCTTCATACACTGAGTTAACCGATTTCTGGCATTTGTCATGACTCTCTCCAGCATAGCAGGCTGTATGCTGTGTTGCGATCACTGAACAACTGCAGTAAAAGTAGGCCTCAATGGCAAACGCACGCTCCACACTATTCCAATGCATGATGGTGACTGAACTGCATCAGGACAAAACTTTATAGTCCCGCCTCTCGAACGAGACCACTAGCGCTCCGCTACGACACCAACCGACTGAATTGCGCACATTTTAAAAAAGGAAGTTATGCTACCGCACCCTTTATAATGCTGTGGCCTTCCACCTGCCTTCTGCATCGCAGTGTGACATCCATACCACTGATCCAGCTCTGCGAGTCATTTTCTGGTCCTGACCCCTTGTGGCACGCAAAGTCCTCCTCAGCCCTAGGCCAGTACTGATGAAGTTGCTGCCCTCTATCAAGATATTAAGGAATTAATATCACCTCATTTGTAGATTGTGTGCCAAGCCCTGATGAAGACATTTCACTTCACAAGTGATTGAGAGAAGTTAGCAAAATTGGCCCAGACCAAAGCAACCTAAAAAAACCCCTTTCCATGGTCAGCTTCTCCTGTATCTTTAACTGTCTATGAAGCAGTGAGTGAAGGTTTTCTTGATGCAAAGTGAAACATATCTGTCATGAAACATGAACGATGAATTGGGTTGATAGAATAATGGGAGGCGGGTTGAGAAAGGTAGCAGAGTCAGAATTAATTTTGCCTATTTACTTCTCCTCTGGAGGTCCCAAAGCTACACAGAACACCACACATTTACACTGCTCTTTGCTGTGAGCAACACCCAATGTCACCATATGTCATTCTGGTCTTAAGGTCACCTAGCAAGTCCATGTCTGAGGTAAACTATGACTCAGGAAACGCCCAAATGAGGCTCCTTTCATGTCCCCAAGAGCTGGGACAGAGATGGGCACTCAGTCCATCATGTAGTACCTGGGTCTCGAGCTGCCAACTTCCCAGTCTTCCAGCTGTCATGATGAGCATCTTAACCACTGAGCCACTGCAGCCCCTAATGTGATTTGTTATTCTTTTCTCTTCTAGCTCCTTTCCCTTCATGTGTTGTTGTGTCGTCGTGTTCCAAACTTGATCCTACAGCCAGAGCACGAATAATTACCTTTTAGGTAATTTATTGTTGTTACTCATTAATTTATTAAAAAGTTGTAAAAATACTTTCTGACTGGAATAAAGCTGGGGAAGAGAATAATAGGAACATAATAAAAGACAAAGCCAAGAGGTTTGACCTTCAAAAGGACATGCCAGGTTTATGGTTCAGCCACTGCATTTCCCAGTTACTAAAAGCAGGAACCGTGAAGAAAAATATCAATCTCTGCAGGGGGGAGAGCATAGATTTGTTCATATAGATCACAAGCAGAGCTCTTTGGTTCTGTCAAGTGCTTCCACCATCTAATTCTGTCATATTTCAAATTCTTGATTTTCAAAGACATGGACATTGTGAAATGACAACTTATGGGTAAGAGACAAGGGGTGAGAGCATTTTCATCCAAAGTATCTGGTGGCTTTGAGGGCTGGAACAAATATCCTATATTGCCCACAATACCGTTTCATGTCTCCTCCAACTTATCTCAACTGGTTTGAGCAATGTCTTATGCAGGGTATTAGATTCAGACCTTTCAGACCTCTGAGTGCACAAATCTACATTCACGCATGTTTACACACACCCTTTCCATGATGTTGGGATGAATGCAGAGACATTTGTTGGGAGGAACTGGTAGACCAGGAAGAGTGTGTCCTGATCCTTTGCTCACTAACTACCTGTATTTTCTTCACGCAAATCGAGTGGTGGGCATCAGCCAGTTCACACCAGTTCGTCAGAACTGGTAGCAGAAATTCTGGCTGGCTTCGTCCATCCAAGTTTTGAAACAAGCTAGTCCCAATTCGGGTGCAATGCAGGGCTTCCCCCTGGCCATGCCCACCATGCCACACCCACAGTGTGGTAGCAAAATTTTTTGGGGGGAGGCCACCACTGGCCAGGGGGAAAGCCCAAATTAGGACTACTTTATTTCAAAACTTGGATAGGCAGGGCCAGCCAGAATTTCTGCTACCAATTGTGGCAAACTGGGGTGAACCTGCTGAACCCCACCACTCCTCACGTATATTATAAAGCCCAAATGGGCCAGCAACACACACAAAATGGCACCTGCAGGAAATTCCAAGGTTTGCAGGAAAACAGCATAATGTCTAAGGTGGGAAAAGCTGGAGAGGGGAATATTATTCTCCAAACAGAATCAGGAGCTCACATGAGGAGATGGGTAGTGGAACTGTGTAAACTTAGGGTGAAGCTATACATTGGATTGTAAACCTTGGCTTCCCCTCTAAAAATATAGCTATGCTGGCTAATGAGAATTCAGGCCTAGGATCTTTGGATTAGAGATGGGTGCTTAACCCTTTTCTCCCATGTGGAGGCTGGCAATCAGGTTTCTCTAATATTGGAAGTGAAGGGAAAGCCCGCCCCCCCCCCGCCTGAATAGCTAAGTCCTTTAGCAAGCCAGGCGGGGTGGGTGTGTCTCTCTCCCCCAACATCCCTGCTGTCCCAACCAATTGCCTGGGACTGCAGAGGTGTTGGGGGAGAAGCTGTGCACATGCACAATCTCTCTCGCAACACCCTGGCAGTCCCAGCAATCGCCTAGGACAGCTGGGGTGTTGGGGGAGAGATTGTGCATGCAATAGTATTCCTGGTGGCAATGTATGGTTGTGAGAGCTGGACAATTAGGAGAGCTAAGTGCAGAAGAATAGATGACTTTGAGAGTTTTGAGAGTCCCCTGGGCAGCGAGGAGAACAAATAGGTCAACTAGGATTGCTCCCTAGAAGGTCAAATAGTAAAGATGAAGCAGAAGTACTTTGGACATCAAATTTGGAGAGAGGATTCACTTGAGAAGGCCTTGATGCTTGGAAGGTTGGAGGGCAAAAGAAGAAGGGGGCGGCCAAAAATGAGATAGCTAGATGGTATTGTGGATACAGTGGGCGCAGAGCTGCACAGGCTGAGGAGGATGGTGGAGGGCAGAGGTGCCTGGAGGACAATGTTCCACAGGGTCGCAAACAGTTGGAATCAACTGTGTGACTGAACAACAAAAATTGTTTGCAATAGGTGAAAATATATGCCTCTTTGCACCGATGCATTGCAAACACGGATCTGCCTTAACAGGCGCCTTGAAACGGTATTACTTGGGAAACACTGTGATATTTCATCAAGTGGATTCATGGGATATGACTTTAGTAAAATCTGTCTTGTTTGTATACCATCAAGTTACAAACAGCACAGAGCAGATTCAAATTTTGTGATGGGTCTAGTTGTGCAAGCAACACTTGAAGGTGTGTGTGTTTGTATACAGTACTGTATAGCAAAAACTGAAGTGAAGAGGAAGAGTTAGAACAACTAATTAATAAAGATGATGACAAAGACGATGATGGCGGGAGGGGCAGTAAAAGAGAGGTGCGTGCGTGTGTGTGTGTGAGAGAATGGGGTCTCGTTAGACTGGGGTAGGGAAAGGAAGCGAAAGGAAAACCGGGACAAGTTGTAAATCGCCTTGATAGGAAGTGACAGCCGACCTCGGAAAAGATACGTGGGAAAAGGGGGCTTTAACAGAGTGATGGATAGGAGGTGACATCGGGTCGGAACGTGCCACGGGACCGGAGGGCCAGCTTCGTGGCGCAAGGCGAAATCACCTGCTCTCTCCCCACCACCCCATCCCTCCCTGCCTGTATCCCTCCTGGGGACCATGGGAACTGTCAGCCCTTTCCTTCCTGGGGGATCACCCTCACGCGCCCATTGCAAAAAGCCCTGCCTGCTTAGCCCCCCCTCCCCCCCCCCTACGCCCGGACACACTGGAGAGAGAGATCGCAGGCCAAACCTGCACTGAGCAGTGCATCGGAGAGGGAGGGAGGGGACACCCCACCACCGCACGCACGACCGCAGGGAAAGATGGGGAGTGGACGTGGGGGGGGGGGAGAGAAGGCGTGGATGTCAAGAAGGGAAGGGGCGGGCCGGGGAGAGAGCTTGGCTGGCTGGCTGGCTGGCAGCGAGGGAAGGAGGGCTCCGGGGGGGGGCAGCTCCTCCTCCTCCTCCTCCTCCTCGGAGCTCCCCCGGGGAAGCGCCGCGGTAGCTGCCGCCGCGTCTGGAGGGGAAAGGGGCGGGCAGGCGGCGGCGGCGGCGGCGGGACCTGGAGGTGGCAGCGCCGCCCAGGGAGCCGAGGCGGCGGCATTGGCATTGGCATTGGGGCCACCATGTTCCACCGCGGGTCGCGGCGCCGGCGGTCGACCCGAGCCGTAAGTCTCTCGGGAGCGCAGCCTCTCCTTCCTGGCCGGGGCCCTCTCTGGGTGGGCACGACGAGACGGGCAGCAGGGTGGGATTCGAACCCAGCGCTCCCTCGTGGGGCTGGAAGAAGGGGAGCCGCCGAGGAGGAGCCCGGAGGGTCTCTCTCACATTCCTCCTGTTCTCTCAACCCCACCCCTCATCCCCTGTCTCTGGAGAGAACATGAGGGGGGGGGGTGAGTCGATGCTGGGCTTTCGAGTAGCGACTGGGGGCGGTGGGGGCGGCGTTTCGCCTTTCCCCTGCCCCAAGTCAGTCGGTGGGGTTTTCGTGGGGCGCCAGAGGCAAGGGCAAGAGGTGGCGGCCCCCGAGGAGATGAGTGGTGTGGTCCGCGTGGAGGGAAAGAGGTGTTGTGTGAGGTCAGGAAGAGGGGCCTGACCATGAGGCTCTAGACCAGGGATTATCAACCTGCAGCCCGTGGGCCAGATGTGGCTCGTGGTGCCATTTCATGTGGCCCCCACCGCCTTCACCACACCAGGAAGTGCCATGTGGTAGAGGAAGGGCAAAATGGTCATCCAGCCCCTGAAGCTTAAAAAGGTTGAGAACTCCTGCTTTAGACTAGAGAGACTCTTAGTCTGGAGGATATACAGTACTGTGTATAGGGTTGGCTGGGTCCATGATGTCATAGGCATGTCAAGGCTTGGTGGTTGGTAGGGCATCGGAATGGCTGCTCCTTCTCCAAGGGCCAAGAAAAAAGCAATAGCAATTACTGTACACGTATATACCACCCCCTAGCACTTAGTGCACTCTCTGGGCACTTTGCAAGGTCATTAGCATTTTGCCACCAACATGCTGGGGACTCATTTTATCCACCTCAGAAGGATAAGTCCAGGATGAGTCCTAGTTAGGATCGAAGTTTCAATGTTTTGGCTGCAGTACAGGAGTTTATCCACTGCCCCGCCAGGGCCCAGAAAAGGTTTGGGGCCTTGGAATATTGTAAGATGGGGACAGTGACCCCTTATGGTGGAGCTGTGTTGGAAAACTCTCCTAAGGAGCTGATGCTACAGTACTTGTAATGATGGGGTGTTGTCCTTTTGGTCAAGGGACATACATGCACTGTTGGCCATCAAGCTGTGGGAGATGATGAGTGGGAGTTCTGATCCAGGAGCTTGAGACTGTCCTGGTGGTGGGTTGTAATGCCTAGAAAGGCTGTTCTCAAGTATTAAGGGCTTTATGGAAATTACGGAGCAGAGTCTAATAAAGCAAGAGTGGATGTCAGGTAGGAAATAGAGACTGATGGCTAGAAGATTGCAAAGAAGGCTGCTTCCCCAACATTGTACCCTTCCGAAGTGTTGGAATACGATTCCCGTAATCCTATTCATTGTGACCATTGAGTATGCTGTTTGGAGATGATGCTTATTGTGCAGAGTGGAGTGGGGGAATCTTGCCCTTGTTATCAAGGCCTTCCTAAGGGTGTTCTGAGAACTGGAGTAGCTACACATAAACTGTTAGGAGATCATGAGTATGCTTTCCTACTTAACTAATTTGAACAAAGTCTCTGGCTCTTATGGATTCTCCTAAAACAGGGGTTTGCAACCTACAGCCTGCGGTGCCAAATAATCCAGCCCCCAACTTCGCTCCAGCTGCCGCTGCTGTCACCACTGTCGTAAACGCATTTACTACAGCCGTAAATGAGTCTGTGGCCTTTGTAGTTACATTTACAACAGCAGCAGGTGTGGTTTACAGCACCAGTCTGGCCCACTCAGCTGTCTGAGTGGGTGTGATCTGGCCTGTGGCTGGAAAATGTTGAGAACCTCTGTCCTAAAGGAAAAAGACATGCAGGAGTTAAATCAGCTCTCAGGAAGGTTGCTGTCTGTTTCCTGGAATGCAGATTATACACCCTCTGTAAAGATGACAGTCAGTGATGTGTAGAAGGTAAAATTAGGGTTGGGTTCAAATTCTTACTCAGTCATGGAGTTTGTGGCAATGGACATTGCATATGTCTTAAAAACCTGATTATAAGGTTGCTATAAATCAGAAGTGGCACAGAACAATCATCTTCTTCAGCCGTATCTGAATCCTGGCAATCATCATGGGGATCAGCCTTGAAGACTGTCCTGAGATTATAATGCAGTGGTCTTTCATCTGCCTTCTGCATTGCAGCATGACCCCTGTATCACAGATCCAGTTCTGCAAGTCACTTTCTGGTCCTGAGACCTTTTGGCACACAAAGTCCTCATTGGCCCCAGGCCAGTATTGATGAAGCTGCTGCCATCCATCAAGAGGGATTCAAGTGGGATTTAATCCATTTGGGAACAATAACCCTTCCCTGTGGATTTTTGGGCCCAAGGCCATTAGTCCTCAGGGTTGTCAGGTTAGTTAACCACCACCTGTCACTTGGCATTGAGTCACTGGCAGTAGGGTCTACTCTATTACCATTGCAGGGTAATCTGGCCAGACTGGGACAATGGGAAAACCATACCCCCACAACCACCTACCTGTAATGCAATCTCCCCCAAGGTACTCCCTTCTGGATAAATTGTACCACAGCTCTTGTTACCTACAAGCATGCAGTATCTAATACTCCAGTACATCTGTTGCAGTTGGCTGATCCAAGGTACCATATTCATATGTATGAAGAATGACATTGTAATTCACAATGTCTTTGTGAATTCTTTGTTCCATGATGGCCTACAATCAAGTGTCCACTCTAGGACTTTGGGGAAAATAGCTTTCATGATCTTGGTATGTAAGTGTGGGTTTTTGTGGATTGTACTGTAATGGACTTCCTCATATACATAGAACATAAGAGATAGGCCAGAACCTATATATACAGAGAACAGGATTGTGGGTTGTGAACTATGTAGGATGGGAAGAACAGAAGTGACATTTATGTTGGGTAATGATCTTTTCAAGTGATACTGGCTTAATGACACCAATAATGATGAAAGTGCTGATTACATTAGATATTCTAAGGGGCTGCATTGGCTCAGTGGTTAAGAAGCTTGCCTTGTTAGCTCGAAGGCTGGCAAGTCGGCAGTTCAAGACCCGGTGGATGGAGCACCCATCCCAGGCCCAGTTCTTTGGGACATGAAAGGAGCCTCATTTAGGCATTTTCTGAGAGGAGATTCTCCAGCAAAAATCCTTTCAACCCAGAATAATTTCTTTTCTTTTTTAAAAAATTATTTTTATTGATTTTTCAAAGAAAAGTTGGCAATAAACCCAGAATAATTTCTGACATGAAATAATAATAATAATAATAATAATAATAATAATAATAATAATAATAATAATAATAATAATAATAATAATAATAATAATAATAATAATAATAATAATAATAATAATAATAGCAGCAGCTGTTGCTGCTGCTGTTGCTGTTGTTGTTGTTGCTGCTGCTGCTGTTAACAACTGTCAAATGGTTTTCAAGAAGTATGCTGAGGTTAGATACTTGTCAAAGAAAATAACTTTTTTATTATAGCTATACTATAATTATGGATTTATCCAGAATACAGGTGTATATACAGTGTACCAGGAGTTGTTGGTTCCTGTTTAATGCTCTTGATGTGCATTGGAGTCTGTGAAATATAGCCCATTCTAGCTAGCTTCTGTAGGAACTGAAGTGGGAAGAGAGAGAAGAGGTTTTCTCCATAATTCCTATTCCACAGAGGATATTTAGCAGTCTCATGCACCGAATCTCAAAAAAGCAGTGGTTGGCACTGGGATTTGGAAGAACAAAAAGAGTGTGCGCTGTACCACAGCATTTTGTGCATGCTTAGTCAAGTTCCATGGTGCTGATGGCACTACATGAGTAAGAAGCGATAATTATATACTGTACTCAGGTCCTTATTTGGAGGGGGAAGTAGGATGCAACTGTTGACAAGAGGTGTAGGTGTAGGTGTAGGGAGGCTGATGTGATATAAAGGTGTGCATATTATTATGGCTGCCGTGGCTTCCTTTTCATTGGGGCTGAAGACTAAGGAGTTAAACCAAAGGCTTTGTGGAAGAGGAGTGGTTAGAAGGAACCGGGAGAGAGCTGGCAGCAGGGGCCCTGGCAGTTCCCCATATTAGGATCCTATAAGACAAGGAGTTATTTTGGAGAGTGACAGGTAAACAGTTGCCGATTGGGTTGGAGGGAGTGAAGGGCCTAGGAAGGAATATACCTGGGCATCGGAATAGGTTGGGGCAGCCCTGTGGAGAGTGGAAAAGCAGAAGTAGGCATGTAAGGGGTGAGAGAGAGAGAGGGAGTGTGTGTGTACAGAAAAGCACTGTGGCCCAAGTCCTCAGAGGAAAAACCTGGGTTGTCCTACAGTAAAAAACCAGGTCAGCCAGGATTTGTTGTTGTTCAGTCGCACAGTCAGTTGCGACCCCCATGGACCACTGTCCGCCCGGCACTTCTGTCCTCCACCATCCTCTTCAACTCGCTCAGTTCTGTGCCCATTGTGTCTACAATACCATCTAGCCATCTCATTTTTGGCCACCCCCTTCTTCTTTTGCTCTCCACCTTTCCAAGCATTAAGGCTTTCTCAAGTGAGTCCTCTCTTCTCATTTGATGTCCAAAGTACTTTAGCTTCATCTTTACTATTTGACCTTCTAAGGAGCAGTCAGGGTTGATTTCTTCTAAGATTGACCTATTTGTTCTCCTCGCTGTCCAGGGGACTCTCGGAGAATTAGCAATCTTATCCCCAAGTATTCATGATGGGAAATTGTCCTTTACTGTACTTGAAATGCTGTATGCTATTTTTGAGGTGTAGGATAGACTGCATTCCAAGTACAGCTCCATTCTCCAGTACCTTGTTGCTGTTTTGTGCTCCTCACAATCCATTGCTTGAGATGGCTGCCCTATTCTGCCTAAGAGCGGGGCCTTCCACATGTTGCCCCAAAGAAGATATCATGGCAGAACAGGGCTCTCTGTGCTGTGAGATATTTCGGGCTCTTAACAAGACACATATTCTGCCCTTTGGTGTGTACCTCATTGTGAGTGGCTGTGGAGACAAGCTTTCTAGAATTGGACTGCCATGCCTCCTGCTTGGGGTAAACAGGGATGAGGATGTTAAGAGTCTAACTGTCCCATTTGGCCTGGTTTTCCCTTCATAGAGCAATCTGAGCTAGATCTGCAGTTTTGGTTTCCTGAGAGAGCTTAGGTGCCATAGCCATAGCCATAATTCTAGATACAAAATTGGGGGGGGGGGTTTCCAGGAGGGGCAAAAAATTTACAGGAGGGGCAACAATGTCACAAATATAACACTGGCATCACAGGGTGGGTTGGGTTGGGGGGGGCTGTTAGCTCTGAAGGGTTTCTGACCCCCCTGACCCCCCTGACTACGGCCCTAGCTTGATTGCCTGTCCATTATCTCTCATCCCTTATGTATTTGGCTCTTTCTTAAAGATGTGCCTTTTGGAGGTAGATTTTCATAGCGGGTGGAGAGCAAATCCATTGAAATGAAACAGTCCAAGCGTTAGATGAGCAAAAGTATGAATAGAAAGTAAGCAGAAATCATTAAAATTCTTTCTCTACAGTTCCTGATTACCAGCGGTGATGCTGTAACTGGGAATTGGGTATGCCCCAATCCAATCCTATAGTAATGGATCAGCAGTAGTATTTTTCTTTCTGCTAACAGCAGGATTATTAAAGGCATTTCTAGGTCATGCTGGGCTATTGGGGATGGGAGGGGGGAGGAAGGGTGTTGACAGAAGGGATTCTAGAATGAGGAGAAGATATTGTGTAGGCGAAAGTTTAGGAGTCACATATGGTGGGTACCAAGTATTAAATGGTGTTAAGGGGAACGGTTGCACATTGCCTTACGTCAGCTCCTGTGGATGCGATTTTTGAAAGCTGCATCTAATGAAATAGATGCCCCCCCCCAATCCCTTCTAAGCTGCAGGCGGGTGGGAGGATAATTCATCTAGTCACACCAGCAGTAGGCAGATGCGAGGAAAAGGGAATCACTGTGCTTTGGGAGAGATACTGTGGATTCTGTGTAATGCCAGATAATAGGTTTTGGATTCAACTTTGCTCTTTCAGCTGGGACACCATGGAAAGTCATAGCTGTTAGTGTGCCTGTATATGAGGCAACTACTACCAGCAGCTCTTTCCTAAGGTATATACAGAGGATGACAATAAATGTATGCACATTTTAAGAAAGGAAAACATTGTACAGTACAGTATTAAAATTGTAATACAGTCAAACCTCGCATAAAGAGCACCTCGTTTAAAGAGTAACTCACTTAAAGAGCAGAATTTTCTCTGAATGTTCACTTCGCTTAACAAATAAAACCAACCAAAAACTCACTTGACAAATAAATCAGGGTTCGCAATCCCCCCCACCAGGAGTCACAATTGGTCACTTACAACGGTGTTTCGCTTAAAGAGCAAACTTGCTTAAAGAGCAGTCCTGTGGAACACATTATAATCTTTAAGTGAGGTACAACTTGTACTTAATATATACCAATAACAAAAGATGAATACAAGTCATGCTTGACTTCTGGAATTACAAGAGGTGCTCAAACTGGTTACCTTCAGCATCCAGACAATGCTGATTATGGCGAATGACTGCTTGAGCAACATTGACCAAAGTGTCTACTTGTATCGCTCTACATGCCCTCTCAATTCCTTTGCAAAATACCACCAGTGTAGCCAGTGTTCCATGGTACGCCACATCCTTAAAGTTCTATATTGTTGTACTTCCATAATGTTCTCAAATTTCAAATACTACTCCAAAATGGTTTCCCATTCCTCAACAACACTGCTTCCACCATTTTCTTTGCTTGTACTGCCTGTTGCATCGTGATGCTAAAATTCTTTTGAGTGAACATCATACTACTCATTGCTACATTAAATCAATTCAACTTTGAGAAGTAAGACATAAATAATATCTCTTAAAATGTGAATACATTTTGGCACCTTCTGTATATGTATATGTTTGTATGTGTCTCTATAAATATAAAACCACTGATTATGCACAGAGCACCTTTTCCTGAGTAGTTTTTAAAAATGATCCAATGATAATCATTCTGAGGTTAGGTTGAATGCCTTTCTCTTTGGACAGCAAATAACTTTGTTTCAGTTAATATAAATATAGTTTTTTTGAACATACTTTATGTGGATTGCCTCCTGCTCTGAAGAACATACTCTTTTACTGAAAAGAGGAAACAAGCAAAGGCCAAGCATTAGCATTTTTAATTTGCTTAATAGTTTTATTTTCTAGTAGCACACCTGGAGGGTAAAATTTACCCTGGGGGAGATCTTTATTTATTAATCTATGTTATCCCCATAGCTTGCAGTTTTAAAAAACCCAAAGAAAATACAAACCATGTTACTGCTGATATTTCAGATTTTGATGGGGGTGTGTGAGACGGAATAATTAATTACGTAATCATTTCTGTGCCTTCTATCTTGATTAATTCAACTTTATCTCTTTTATTCTGTTCATCAATCTATCAAAACTCCTTCTTCTTCTTTTACCAAATTCCAGGCATCGCGTCAGTGATTTTTGTGTTCAGAGAGGTAGGAGTGGCACCTGGCACCATTTCCTTCTCTTTCATAGTGTGTGTCGTCCCTTTTGCCTTCGGTATTTGTTGGCAAGTTAATAGCCCGACAGAAGAGACAAAATGGACGAAAAGGCTCAAAGGAAGAGTTGGAGAAAATTCCTGTTCTACATAAGGTCACAACAGACAGAACGGTGCTACTATTCTCTCCCCCCCCCCCCACAAAGCTGAAACCTGGCACTGTTTTCCTTAGTTACCTGTGGGTGGTAGGAAACCAAAGTCTGGCCTGCTTATGCTGTGTCGAACTCAGCCTAGGCAGGTTTTTGTTAAATCCAGTGGCTTCTAGCACTGGATAAAAGCTGTGCTTCTTCCACAATTCCCTCATGTTTCCTGGATAAGATTTTGTTTTCCTTAAAAGTTTCAGACTGAAGTGGCAATCAGATTTCACCCACAAATGGGTGGCTAGAGATGTTTGCAACTTATCCCCCCCCCCCCTGGTGACTAAGAGAGCCTTGGGAAAATGTCTCCAAACTTAAGAAAGGTCTGAATTAATTTTGGGTGTGGGCCCATTTTGGTCCTCTGTGTGTCTACATTTGTGTTGTAGCAGCCCTATTTAATATCTGTGTCCTATAGGAACTTGTCAACTTGTTGAGTGGATCTTGCAATCAGTCACGCTGGATTCTTGACCGACGGGTGCAACTGGGGCTGTTGGGGCAGTTTCTGTGGACATTGGTGCTGGTGCTGGTTGTACGTTGGCATCAATCAATAGGCACAAGGTGGTTGGGAAAGTAAACTGAGGATAGAGGGAGTCTTGGTTGAATTGGCAAATCTGGTGATAATATCGCTGGAGAATGGGCTGAGGAGAAGCACTTGCTTCATTTTAAGAAGTGTGTTGAGTAGGGTGGGGAAATTGGTGATGTGGGGAAATGGCGAATCCTGGTACTACTGACCTCTCTGTCCCTCACCAGCTGCCTGAGTTGGAGGACCCAGACAGGGGCCAGCCGTGTCAGGTGTGTGGGGAGCAGTGCCCTGGCTTCCTAGTTCATGGATGGAGGTAAGAGAATATTTTAATCCCCCCCATGTCACCAAATCTCCAACCTCTATGACAGGGGTGCCCAAACTACAGCCCAGGGGCCGGATCTGGCTCACGACACCAATTTATCCAGCCCCATTGTCCTTGCCGCTCCTGGAAGCAGAAGTAAAATGTGCCCATATGGGGACATTTTATGTTTGCTTCCAGGAGCGGCAAGGACAATGGGGCCGGATGAATTGGTGTCATGAGCCAGATCCGGCCCCTGGGCTGTAGTTTGGGCACCCCTGCTCTGTAAGGTTATTGTTGCCATGGTTCCCAGTTTGTTGTGCCCATATGCTTTGCCTTATTTTGTATTTATCTTGTTTCGTCCTCCCTGTTTTTTCCTCTCTCTCATCTCCTTGTTCACTCCTTCTTCCTTCTTTCCTTTTTTCTTTGGGGCTTTAATTCTCCTGCTACCTGTAGAAGGCAGTGGAAGATGCCTCTTAGTCATCATAGATAATGTTGCACGATGACTCTTTCCTCCCTTTCCATTCATTCTGACTTCTTGGTCTTGTAGACGTTGATCCAGTTTGCCTTTTCTTCTTTTGATGATCCATGTTGGTTTTAGACATGTTTTGCTTTAGTACCCTACCCTCTGCCCCTCAAGCACTTGGAACAGAAATCTCTATATATTAAATGTTACCACACTTCCCTTACATCTTTTCTTCCATCATGGTAGATTTGCTTAGTATATATTTGCCTCTTGCTTCTCTTTTCACATTTGTCCCTTCTTCCTTTTTTTTAAAACTCATACCTCCAAGATTCACTATTTCCTCTCTTCTGCATTCAGCCATCTTTCTAAATTGGCATTCCAGTAGAAGAACAGTTGGGTTGGAAGAGAATCTTTCCTTCCTGTCTCTTTCCATCATTCTTTGCATTCCTGTCACCTGCAGCTACCACACCATGTAACCCCACACATACACACAGTCTTGTGGGTTTGGACTGATTCTCATGATGAACATGAACAAGTCGAGAAAGGGAAGGTAGAAGACATGATATGTGTCAAAAATGACTTTGCTTTCTTATGTTCCACATAAGATGTAGTCTTATACTGGTCCTCAGCTAAGAAACTTTCACATTTACCTGAAAACATGGTGTAGAAATGCCTATAAATATTCCCCAAAGGGAATAACATGTTACAGGGTTAGAAAGAGTTAGCAGTGCTTCTTTTCAGCCACCCCTGGCTGCTGTTTTTGAATACATTTAGGTAGCTTGCTATGTCCCCTTTCCCCCTTCATTACTTGTGTACATATTAATTATTTTGTCTAGTGGTATGGACATCTGCATTTAGGGGTAAATACATGTTTGTGTGTGGTGATATACATTCAATATTCCTCACAAGGCTAAGATAGCGTAAAGGTCTCCTTTGCTTGAAAACCAGTCATATCTGATTCTAGGATTCATTGATCATCTTCGTTTACAGCCAAAGAGTCAGCGCTGTCTGCTTCATCAGACATTTCTGTGGTCATGTGGCAGGCATGACTAGACAGTGAGGTGGAGAGAATTCTGTTACTTTCCCTGCTGAAGTGGTACCTATTTATCTACTTTCAAATTCTTGCTTTCGAACTGCTAGGTTGGCAGGAACCAGGGCAGACAATGGGAGCTCACTCACTCCTGCACAAACCCATTAATCACATGTTTGAGTACTTGATAAGTGGATGAGTAATTGTAAAAGTAAGGAGGAACAGTGATTGTGTGAAAGCGAGAATGAGGATGGTGCAACCTTCCACAGGTTTTTGGACCTTGTCAGCTCCCATCATTCCTCACCCATGCTGGATGGAAGTCTTGGTCGGGGTTGTCAAGAGTTTCTTGATCCCTAGAGCTAGGGTGGCTTTTTTTCAGCGGGCGTCTCAGGACTGACTCACCATGAGCATTTCCTCTCCTTCAGGAAGATCTGCCAGCACTGCAAGTGTCCGCGGGGAGAGCATGCGGTGCGCATGGTGCCTGTGGATTTGGAAAGGATGATGTGCCGTCTCATCTCTGACTTCCAGCGCCATTCCATCTCAGATGATGATTCGGGTTGTGCCTCGGAGGAGTACGCTTGGGTGCCCCCAGGACTCAAACCTGAACAGGTGAACCCAATGTCACTGGTGGCAGGGTGGGTGGGTTATTCCCCCTTGCAGAGGAGGGGTTTTGCTAGCAAGTGAAGAAAGGGGTAGAGTTCCTCCTCCTCCTCATGTCGCGTAATGCTTCTTGTTATTACTTGCTCTGATACTATTTGCATTTTTAAAGTTTTGTACTAGTTTAACTGTGATGGCTTTCCCCCATGAAGCCATGTTTGAGAAAGTGGACTTGATCCATGAAAGCTCACATCAAAGTAGACTTTACAATAAGCTGCTACACTGTTTTCTCCTTCTTTCCTTCCTTCCTTTTGCTATTTTGTTTCTTATTTGATACACTTACACAGACTAACACTTCTTCAACTTTAAAAGGCTTCCTTTTAGTGGATCTGAGATTGTAGCTGAGTGCATTTCTTTAGTTTTGTTAGCCCATTTTCTTTTTTCTTAAGGAGGCCAGAGAATTATTAAACAGTTTCTTTCTGTGACATAGGATCATAGCGCCCAGGTTCAGAATCACAAATACACAGCACATAGTTTTATCCTTTGAAGGGTGTAATAGAGGAAAGAGAGCAAGTAAATTGATGGAGTACTCATCTACTAGCTTTTTCTAACCCAGAACCTTCACTATACCATTAGTCACATTATTTATTTATTTATTTGTTGTATGATGAACTTCAGTTGGCTACGCTAATGTTGATATATAAAGTAAGCACAAATTGTCCATCTCAAGTTGCTAGCTAGATTTGAAAGCCATTGAAGGGCTTCATCTGTGGCACTATGCAAGTCCTCCAATGTGTCTCCAAATGCACATAAAGGACACGTAAATATAATGTGGTCCATGATTTGGTCATCTTCCACACAGTCACATTGGGGAGAGGACTTCCATCCCCATGTGAACAGAGTGGCTTTGCATCTACCACAGCCAGTCCTCACTCTGTTCAAGATCTTCCACTGCCGTCTTGGAAGGGAAAATCCGGCTGGCCATTCTCAGGGATTCTTGATTACGTGACGATGGGGAATCTGAGATAGATGTTGCCAGAGTTCCATCCAGGCATCTCAGATACTGAAATGGTTATTCTGTAGGTTGATTGCAGTGCGCCAAGCAGGGTGCCTAGATTTTAATGGTTGGCCTGAGGGCGCAGTTATATCGGCATGGATTGGGAGGAGAGGATTGTTTGCTAATTTTATCCATAGGTGTAATAATGCCAGTGATCTTCTTGGTGGTGGTGGCAGAATATGGCTCAAGACGGGGATCCAGTAGATGTTTGTTGGTCGGATACAGCCTGTGATGATATGCATTGCCTGATTCTGCTGTATGTCTATTAGTCCTGTGTGCGCACTATTATGCCAAGATGAACAACAGTATTTAGTGACAGAATATGATAATGCTAGGGCGGTGGATCTAAGAACTTGAGTGCTGGCAACCCCAAGAAGTGCCTGCTAGCTTCTGTAAGATGTTGTTTCTGGTTTTGATCTTTGCTGCCACATTGGAGAGGTGGCACTTATAGCTCAAAGACCTATCTAAGGAGACTCCCAGATACATGGGGTTACTACAGTATTGCAGGTTTTCTCCTCTGAATGACAGCTCTTGTCAGATTTAAAGCTGTCCTTTTCAGGAATTAGAAGAGGTTCAGTTTTAGGAGCTAGATGATTTTATACCATTCATTCAAATACTTTGTATAAGTGGCATAGTAGGGAGACTGACCTGTAGCTTTTAAGATTTGATGGGTTTTGGCCTGGTTTCAGTATAGCAATAACTTTTGTCTTCTGCCATATTTTAATTTGATTAAATTGATGCCATGAGGTCGTACTCTTGTGTCTGATGAAGTGGACTTGATCCACGAAAGCTCACATTTAAATACAGGAGTTAGTCTTTAAGGTATTGTTTTGTTTTGCCATACAGTATTTTTGTGATTGATTTGGTCACCCAGCAGTTATTAAAGTGTTGAAGGAGCTATATCTTTGTATTTTGCCAAAAATTAATTTGCCCTAATCTAATATTCATTGAGTCTTAATTGGATTGGTCAACAGCTTGACCATTAAAAACAGATTATGATAATAATGGGTTGGGTGCCATCAGTTTGTCTACACCTGGGGTTCCCAAACTTTTCACGCCGTGGGCCAGTCACGTGGTTGAGTAAAGTGGTCACATTCCTCTCACTGTAAAACGGATCCGCGGCTGTCATAAATGATGTTTATAATAGTCATGGGTGCATTTATGGCAGCATCTGTGAATGCGCAGGGGCATTTTACTCCTGCTTCTGGAAGCGTTAGTGCATGTACAGACACATTTTACTTCTGGAAGTGGCGCGGGCGGGATGATTTAGCACCACAGGCCGGGTCCAGCCCATGGGCTGTAGTTTGACTACCCCTGGGCTACACAGTAGAATAAACATGATTTTAAACCCCCTGGATTTCAATGAGAACTAAATTATTGAGCCCTTTTTATTTATTGACTCAACAGCAAAGCTTGGAAAACTTACTTTTTGAATTTTTGAATTATACAGAATTTCAGGGAGAAATACTCTGAAGTCCTATTCTTTTTAAGCGTTGGCACTGATCATAATTTTGATAAAGTTCGGTGTTTTTCAAAATAAAGGGACAGGAAGGCTTAAAAAGAGGATTCTGTTAATTTATTTATAAGCCAGTTGGGACTATGTGTATACCTTTGTGTGCGTGTGTGTGAGCTGTGTGTTATGTAACCTGCCTGCTTCAACAAGGCTATACTGCTTGTAATCTGATTAGCACAACTCTTGCTTTAAACCGATTACAGCGAAACACTTCATTGGCACTTTCAGTTGCTTTCTTAGGACTTTTCATTGTACAAAGTGTTTACTCTTCTTATCTCGTGGATTATCAGGACATGCCTCTTTCCTAGGCTACACAGTGAGCTAGGAGTGGGAGGGAGGATTAGAAGGTAGTGTCTATATGTTGCACAGCAGAAGAGCCTCTATCTCTCTGTGTGTGTGTCTGTCTAACTATTTAAACACCACCACCCTCTTCTCCGTATGTACAATGAGATTTGGGGTAGACTTAGGATTCTACTTCTTCCTGCTGTGTTGAACATCTTGCCCAACCTCTGGGAGATGGGCTGTGCGCTGTACCTCTGTCTCCCCCCCCCCCCCAGTTAATCAAAGTTTGTCTTGGTCCACAGGTCTACCAGTTCTTCAGCTGCCTCCCAGAAGACAAAGTACCTTATGTCAACAGCCCTGGGGAAAGGTATCGCATCCGCCAGCTCCTGCACCAACTCCCCCCACACGACAGTGAGGTGAGGGTAAATTGCATGATGATACAGAGTGGGTCGTTGGGAGTCTCTTTGGAACCAACTGTTTGAGCAAGTTCTGCCCGTATCTCAGGTAGCCCCATGCGAAAGAAAGCAGGACTCCTGCCCTACAGACATGTCATGACTAAAGGTAAAGGTCTCCCTTGCTCCAAAGCCAGCCGTATCCGATTCTAGAGGGCGGTGCTCATCTCTGTTTACAGCCAAAAAGCCATCGCTGCTTGTGTCTGAAGACATTTCCCATGGTCATGTGGCAGGCGTGATTAGACCTCAGAATGCACAGAATGCTCTTACCTTTCCCGCTGAAGTGGAACCTGTTTATCTACTTGCAATTTCTTGTTTTCGAACTGCTAAATTGGCAGGAGCTGGGACAGATCACGGGAGCTCACTCCGTGGCACATCTTTCGAGTCTTGAACTGTAGACCTGCTGACCTTCCAGTCGTCAAGCTCAGAGTCTTAACCACTAAGCCACTTCAGGCCCTGTGTAATGACTGTGCTGTGGGAATTGCCTCCTCCATGCAACCATGAAAGGTGAAGGAACTATGACCTCTTTACTGTCTGGTCACCTTAAACAGAAAGGACTGTTGGTACTGGTACAGATTATTCTCTGATGGAAATGAATGCATAGGAAGTTGTAAATTGTGGCTCCTGGGCCGTGCTATAGAAAATTCTAGACCAAGGATCTATAATGCATTTTATAGTTACGGAAAGCTGTGACCACCAAGGAATAGCAGAGCAGGAAAATCCTGCCTTTTTCTTTATTCTAAACATGGAACTTTTCAATTTGTTCATCTTACAGCTGGGATGTCCAACCTTGGCACTCCAGGTGTTCTTGGACTTCAATTACTAGAAGCCCCAATCAACACACCTGCTGATCAGGGCTTCTGGGAACTGAGTTCAAAGGTGAAGGAGACACGTACTAGTTGTGTAAATTGTGGCAAGGTAATTTTTTCACAAGCTCCATTGTAGGCAGCAGCTGCAGTCAGGGACCTGTGCTTTCTCCTATTACCGTTGGAAGTCCAGTTGGCAAACACTAATGGTGAAACCTTTTTGACAGAGGCACCACAGTTTGGGAATTTTTTTCTGGGGAATTACATAAAGACTCCCTCTCCCCCTTTAAAGATATGTTTTGAAAGCTTTTCTTCAGACAGGTATTTGATGTCTGTTTTATTGCTGATTTATTGTTTGCAGCTTCAAAACAATTTTAGTACAGTAGAACACCGGATAACGTTATGACTTGGTTCCACAAGTCATGACGTTATCTGATTTTTAGCATTGTCCGATGCATGCATCAAACAACATTTTAAAAAAAAGCCCGGAGAAGAGGCGCTCGCACGCGTGTGAAAAGGCGCGCCAGCGGGAGCCTCTTCTACCGAACCCACCGGACTCTTAGCAAGTGGGTCGCACGCCTTGATGTGCGATCCCCGTTGCAATAGCGTGCTGGGGAAGAGGTGGCTTGGCCGAAATTACCTCCCCCGCGCAGGGGGAGAGGATTTCGGCCAAGGCACCCCTTGCCCAGGCATGCTATCAAAATGGGGGGTCGCGCGCCAAGGCAAGGGATCAAAGCAGGGGGTGGCATCCCTTGCCCAGGCATGCTATCAAAACGGGGGTTGCGGATAACGCTAAAACAGTCGTTATCTGATGCAAGATTTTTCCAAAATCTTGCATCATTATCTGATTCCAGCGCTATCCGGTCCATTCGTTATCCGGTGTATTACTGTACCATGGTTGTATTGCTAGTCCCAACTAGAGTACACCCGTAGAGTTTGTGAGATTTACAGAATCAATGGCTTACCATTCAGCTGTTTTTTAGTGAGTCTCCTTGTAGTTGCAACAAGCAGTGTAATACTGATCTTTGATTCTTTTTTAAAAAATATTGTTGTGAGTATATTTTATATTTTGTTTCAAGGTTAGACAGGGGAGAACCCTGAACCTATTTCTGCCAGTTTATGGTTTGGCCAATTTCATTCACATGTTTTGTTGAGTGAGCAGATGCAGAAGAGGATAGGGCTCCTGCCTTTACTTTGGATACCTTGGAGTCGTTGTTCACTGAGGAGTCCGTGCATTGGCAGACATTTCTGCAACAACATTCCACACATGCAGATGGATTTGATAAATCAAGTCCATTTGCATGCTTTTGTTTAGCCATTTGGATAGCATGTCACTCACTGGCTAGGTGGACTATGACGTGTGCCCCTCTGCTTTCACTTTGCCCAAGGGATCCAATGGAAGATGCTTTGGTGAGTTTTAGTCCCAGCCTAACATCATTGACAACAGATGGGCAACAGTGCTATTTAGACCGCTCAAGCCCCCGCCCCTCAACAAGGCTCTCACCTTGCGGGGGAGGGCTCCCACACTTGTCATAATTATGCCAAAGAGGGGACTTTTTGGGCATCGTTCTCCTACAAAGAACAGCGATTACAGGTGCAGAAACTTGTGCCTGGCCACCCTAGTGTTTTGTAACCCCCAAAGCAGCAATGCCTGTTGATATTAGGCTACCCAAGATGAATGCTTCACAATTTCAGTTCAGTGCTGTGCCTCCTAGCTGGGGTGGGTTGCTGAGAAAGCAGTACTGGGGACTCAGTGTCTGTGCTGGTGTCCCTGTGGTTGTCAGGACAAATTTCTGCACAGTAGTCTTCATTTGTAAAGCCCTTGAGGGTTTGGGGCTTAGATACTTTGGAAACTGCCTTCACTCCACTTGCTCATCGTCACCTGTCAGATCTCCTGAGAAAGCCTTCTTGACTGTTATTGTCACCATCTAGCCACTTGGCATAAATAGCAGAGGCACTTACGAAAGGTACCCATGGAGTTTAACTACAGAAGACTTCCCAATGGCCTGGTGTGAAGCCAAGCCTCTCTCTCTCTCTCTGTGTGTGTACCTTTTGTAGGTGCCTCTGCTCTTTATATTTTTTCCCATGGGGTCTTTCCTTATTAATGTTGTGCCTCAGAGGTGAACAAAAGGTAGACCAGGATCTCATACTCTGGGCTTATTGCAGTCAAATCTGTTGAAGGTTTGGGATCCCCAACATCTCATCAACAGCAATTTAATGTCTCTCCTTGTGTCCCCTCCTCAATCAAACCAATGAAACAAAGAAAAATTTGCAAATAACCAAAGAATGGATTTTTGTCTGCAAGGGCTAGAAAGCTTCATCCTCATGGCATATCCGTGGTCTCATAATTCTAAGAGGGTTGAAGCACAGGCTCTGGTTACTGAATTTTTTTTGCTTGTGCTGTATCTTGATTTGCTAAATGAAGGGAAGCTGTGATGCACAATCAGTTTAAGATAATATAAATTGCTCTCCTCAACCCTACTTTATTATCATAACAACCCTGTGGAATAGCTCAGGCTGAGAAAGTGTGCATGTGATTGACACCAAAATCTAAGAGATCTAATTAAAAGAAAATACATAGAAAACAAGCATAGAACCTGCCCCATCTGTGCTGCTGCACTGCATTCTGGGTAGATTAGTGTTTCCTAACCTTTGGTTTTTTGGACTTCATTTCCCAGAAGCCTAAGTCAATTCACCAAAGCACTGATCAGCCAGTATACTGACTTAGGCTTCTGGGAATTGAAGTCCCCTGCTCAATACAGTAAAACCTCGGATAACGCTATAACTTGGTTCCACAAGTCTTGGTGTTATCTGATTTTTAGTGTTATCCGATGCATGTTAAAATCCTATGGGATGCATCGGATAATGTTAAAGCTCCATAGAGATACATTGGTCACCACACAGGCTTTAGCGGTTGTTATCCAATCCATCCCATAGGAATTTAATTCTCCCCCCCCCGATTCCTTAACGTTATACGATTTTAGCGTTATCTGATGCAAACGTTATCCGAGGTATTACTGTATGTTGCTTTTAGACTCACACAACTAGCCCCTGCTGCCCCTTCACCCCAACTCACTTGCTCCACTTTGGCAGGTGAATATGTTTTTGCAGAACGTACTCTGCAGCATACAAGACTCTCTGCCCAGGTAAATGTTTGTTTATTTATTTGTTTGTTGATTCCATTGGTATTCTGATTCCCTCCCCAACAAGGTCATGGCATGCCATGGCTTTCCTTTTCCCCTGCTTTATTTTCAAAACAATCCTTTGATGTAAGTTGGGCTGAAAGAGCTTGTAAATTGGCTCAGAGTCAGCTGATGAGTTTAATAGTTGAGTGGAGATTGCCACTCAGGTTTCCTGAATCCATGACCAGCTTCTCTGTCCCCTGTGCCTCACCTGCTACTGTCTGATTGTCCACCACTTCCACTTGGCCTTTTTCTTACTCCACTTTCTTGTCTGGCAGCAAAAGCCATGCTTAGCATCTCCTCCTTCCAACCCCCTTGTGTGCAAAGTTTCTGTTTTGCTTCTTGGCAGGAAGGACATAGTTCTCTCCTATGTTATTTTTCAACCCAGCATCATCCCACCACACACTTTCCCACACATCTTGCATCTCTTCTCAGAGTTCTTTAATTTGTTATGATTTTGGTAATTTTTCTTTACCAGATATGTTATTTATTTTTCCATTATGCTTCAATTAATTACTTGGATGTTCTATTTTATAGCTGCCATCTTATGTTTTGTAAACCTTTCCTGGATTGATTTGTGATTTTAATGAGTGAGAAAGTCTCCCAGATGGGTTGTATAATGTGTGTGGATGCGTAAGGGATGGAAGGTCCAGATTTTGAAGTCTAAGACATAAAAGCTATCTTAGCCATCGGTGCCAGAAATGAATTTCCCTAAACTGGGTTAAATGGAATATCCCACTTCCTTTTGTTAGATTGTGGTCTTTGCCTTTTCACTTGTTCAACCTGCTGTCTTCTCATCTTCAGTCACTGGGACTTCATTCTTCTTGGCATGTGTTTTGTGTAATCCTGTTATCCTTCTTTGTATCCTGGGTGATTGAAGTTAATCTGTGTGTACATATGGCAGTGCTGATAATCACCATGGAAAGATATCCATTATTCTTGCAACTTGTTATGCATGGCATGCTTAATGTACCCAACACTTATTCTCTTTGTCTGTTAATTTGCATGCACACACACATCCCTGCAGTGCATAAAATGCCAGCAGTGCATAAAATTGTGTAGAGCACTAAATGTGTTTTCCCTTTTTATTTTCTTTTGGATTATAGTACTTGCTTTGTTTTGATGTTGAGAAAGTCTATGTTGTGCATTTAGTTTGCATTTTTGCAGAATTGTAAGAGAGTTCGAGTGATGAGTTATTCCATCTGTAATCTTCCTAAAAAAATTTATTCTCTGCTTAGTCATTTTTGCTTAATAGGAAAAGAAGTCTGTTTGGAATAAGAATGGAATGGATCAGTGGTGGGCTCAAAATTTTTTTTACTACCACACTGTGGGCGTGGTATGGTGGGCATAGCCAAGGGGAAAGCCCTGCGTTGCACCTGAATTAGGACTACAGTAATACTTTGGATAACGTTTACCTCGGATAATGCTAAAATTGGGGAGGAGAATTGGATCGAGTAACGTTAAGGTCCTATGGGATGGATAGGATAACAACCGCTAAAGCCTGTGCGGTTACAATGTATCTCTATGGAGCTTTAACGTTATCCGATCCATCCCATAGGATTTTAACACGCATCGGATAATACTAAAAATCGGATAACATCAAGACTTGTGGAACCAAGTCTTAGCGTTATCCGAGGTATTACTGTACTTTATTTCAAAACTTGGATGGGCAGGGCCAGCCAGAATTTCTGCTACCGGTTCTGGCGAACTGGTGCGAACCTGCTGATGCCCACCACTGGAATCGATGCCCAAAATCCTTTTAATCTATATTGTTTGGAATCACCTACTTGGAATGGGTCATAGATGGGGGCAGGGGCTGGGCTGGGCACTGAAAACTTCACAAAATCATAGAATGACTGAGCTGGAGAACATTGAGTCTATCCCTCTGCTCAGTGCATGAATCCAAATCAAAACAGATCTGACAGATCGGTGTCTGCTTTTCCCTTGACTGCTTCCAGCATTGAAGTGCCCTTGAATGCATTCTGAGGTTCCATTGTTGTATTGCTCTAACAAATTAAAAGCATGGCACTTTTGTTAAGGATTACTCCTAATCTTTCAATAAAGATTTGATGCTGGCCTTTTAAAAAACAGAAATTGTTAAGTCCTGAGAATATTCTTGTACAGCATTGCAGATTCGAGTACAGTGGACCCTCGCTTAACAAGCGGTTCGCTTAACACAAAATTCGTCCCCAATGTTTAATTTACTTGATTTCCACTGCTGTGCCATGCCTATATCTTATGGCTTCTTCTAGTTCTGCCAGTATTCTTTTTCCCCCCCTTTTAATCAGGGCACTGCCCAATTTGAAATTATGGACATATATGAAATATAGAAAAAATTCAAACAAATTTAAATGTTCCTCTTCTTTCGTGTCCTGGTCAAACACTGAACTGCCAAAATGAAGCCACTTTTTTTGCTTCATTGTTGCCCAAGCCCAAGCTCTCATCGGAGCATGCTTCTGGCAGCAATCGGTAGACCAGTAAATGAACCAGATTCTGTATCTCTCCACATTCGCACAGTGTGTTGTTGTCCACCAGCAGTCCCCACTTGAGCATGTTGCTCTTGCATTTTGGGACTCAAACCCTCAGCTTATTCAGGGTCTTTCAAGTGACGTAGGGGAGGTTCAGATATTCAGCTACTGTATATGTTAAATGTTAAAACATTTGATATTTGACCAAAAGCAATTGCCTTCTCCTTTTCCACTTGTCTTGTGTATGGATCACACGGCTGACTTTGTTTGTTTATGGAATGACAGTAAAACCTGGATTTATATAAAAAGTCCATTCCGTAGCCTTTTACGTAAATCGCTTTTTTACGTAAATAGAAGCAAACCCATAGGAAAATGAATATTTATGTAAATTGAAGCAAACCCATAGGGAAAAAATGAAAATTTTATATAAATTGAAGCAAAATCATAGAAAATCACATTACGTAAATCAGGACATTTATGTAAACCAGGACACAATTTTACTGAAAAATCCTTCCATAAGTTGAATTTTACATAACTTGAGGCATACTTAAGTCAGGGTTTTACTGTACAGTACTAAGAATACGAAAAAAAAAAAAGCTGCCCGAACTTCACGGACTTTTTAACATCAGGACAGCAGCACTACAAATTGAACCACTAGGTAATATTTTAATTGACTTTGAATTGGCTACAATTGGAACACCAGTGTGTAAACCAAATCTCTTTCCCACTCTCCCCCCTCCCCAAATTCCCTGATGGAGGTAACTAGAACTTGCATTGTTTTAACCTGGCCTGCGGCCTCAATAGAGCCCTTTGGAGAGACCAATAATCAGAGGCTTGGTTTCCTGTGTTTGTCAAATGGGGGAGGGATATCAAATGGATTGCTACTTAGCATTCATTTTTAAGAACAGAGCCTGGCAAACAGACCATCATGTCATGAACATTTGTATTTTCATTGATAATTTCCCTGCCTTTGCATGCCTAAAGAAGTGATTTTGAATTACAAACATTCGCAAGTTTTTTTTGTTTAGTGATCCAAAGAAAGGTATCGCCTTCTCCTTCTGCATTTGCTTCAATAGTGTTATTCTGACCATTTATTTGATCTTACTTTTGGGCATAAATTGCATGCACATAAAAGTTGCCTTGGTCAAATTTCTCCATATTAACAGAAAATTTCTCCTGTATTCAAGTAACCTCATTTCACTTGGTTATTTTTTGATCTTCCTTCGTTGCTTTGAAGTCTATCATTTGACTTCTAGATGGCTGAGCCAGAATCTTGTCCTGGTGAGAGACCCTCTTAGGCATTCGTCAAGGTGTATTGTTTCTGCTTTCCAGAGGTTTAGCCAAGGCTCTTCTGGTTTGATATTTAGAATTTGAGAGCTATGGAGAAAACATTCCCTCAGTTTTAGCTGTTGTCTAGGGGGTTGGCTTCCATGAAACAGATGGGTTTAGTGTTGCATTACCTTATTTCATTCATTATTTACTATCACCTCTGGACATACCTTAGGAAGAGCAGTACCAGGCAAATAATACGAGTTAGTCCCTGAAAGGTGGAAAGCATTGCGAGTACACTTGGTTGTTCCCTGGGCAGGAGTGCAGAGCTGGCCAATCCTTCTGATCCAGAAGCATTGCAGTATAAATTTATGCCTATATTAAATGCATTAGAAAAATCACTGGATTTGCTCCTCTTTGATTTTATGTGTTTTATTATAAGAATGGTTTTAAAAAATGTGTTGGTTAGTCTTCTGTGCCAGGAGCAGCAGGGATGATATTTGGTTTGGGGTTACCGGTATATACATACAGTGTCTTTTTATTTGGATCACTGCTCAGTCTTTTCAATAGCCTCCAAGCTTTTTTGGCTGTTTTTTGCTACATCAAGCTGCATTATAGTGTCTATGCAGTGAGTTCTTTTGGTTTCTGCAAGAGTTGAAATTAAATTTCTCCCAGCTTTTAATGTACATTCACTAGAAGCATATTTCAAGTGTGAAATATACATATTGGGTGTTTCTTTCTGGAATGAGACTTGGATATACAGTATATAAGCAGACAAAAGTTTATTATTTATTTATTTATTTATTTATTTATTTATTTATTTATTTATTGGACTTCTATACCGCCCTACTTGGTGCAGCCAACTCAGGGAGGTGTGTTCCTATGTGAAATGCTTTTGTCCATCCCCTTTCAGTGTGTTGGTATGTCTTGCTCTTAAGAGCTTGCTTTAATCATTAGAATAAGTGCTTATCAGAGAGGAGTCACAGTCTGGTGTATTTTTCCAATTATTCCCCAGTGTCACAGGAGTTGATAAACTGTTTTTCCCTCTCGGCTACCTGAAAATTTGCTGACTCTTAGGAAAATTGATATTACAGTATGTCAGGGCTGCACAACATGCTAAATAGAAATCTCTTTCTCTTGCTCCACCTGCCTGCCTGCCCCTTTCCCTCTATCCCTTGCCGTTGAGAGATGGACCAATTGTCCTTGTAATAGATAGAAATAAGGGCTTTAAAACCATGGCCTGGGTCTTATGAAATTATGCTGAAGGCTGCATGTGGCTCTTGGAGTGCAGGTTCCTCCACTTGCATTGGCTACTGGATGACTTAGTACTCAATGGTTAGGGCCTCCCCTTTCCGTCTCAATAAGAGGTTGGTTTAAATAGTTCTACCTTCATCTCACGCCTTTCAAACACTAAGATGGTTGTCATGTCCATAAAAATAGAGTAAAAGATATCTCCTGGCATCACTTACTTACTTATTTCATTTATATACTACCCCAGTGGAGAACAAAAGGTCCCCACTCTGGGTAGTTTACTTACTTAGACTTAGATCCTCCCATGCTACGTAGCGTATCAGGCAGCAAGGGATCTCCAGTGGTTTCAGTCTTGGGCATCCTTCTCTCCATGGCAGTTTACAGTGCTGAAATAAAATACAACAAACGTAAACCAAAAAAGTAAGACATAAAAACTTTCCAATGATTTAAACAGAGCTATTATAGATGAGATTAAAATGAGTGAAGTCCTTTGATATATTGCTTTGGCAGTGGAAAGCCAATGCAGTTTCAGTCTGGAAGTGCTAATCTTCTTCTTTTTCTTCCGTGTCTAGGTCAGATGTTAAGTTGCCAGAATGAAGCCCCTTTGGTGCAATCATTCCATAGTTCCTTTTACCTAACCTAGTGTGAGAAAGATTAACCAGCACCATAAGGTGACCATTGCCCGGGGTATGCCTGATGGTGGTTCAAAAATGCCATAATATTCAAGGAGGCTTTTTCTGTGTATCCTGAAGTGCTAACAAGGATTGTATTTATGATCGTACCCTTTTATTAAGACCTGCTTTCTCAAGCTGAGGGGTGATCCTCTATGGACTTGGTGAAGACATTTGCAGAAGAGAGACTGGCCAAAATAAGCGGTGGGCTGTCATGGTGCATTTAATGACCATAGTTTCGTTGACAAAGATGTTGCCTTTTGAGGCCTGTGGAACCCTTAAAATGGCCATCATGACAAGCAGTGTTTCTGTAATGCCCTCTGAACCCCACCTCAGGCGCAGAAGTCATGAAACTGAAGCAAGCATACAAATGGAGGGGTCTGGAAGAGACAACCTGAGAGAGAATGTGTGGGGTTTGCGCACAAGGAGAGAATGAAAAAACGATTAGCGCTTTCAGCCTCCAAATGAAGACTAGAAAAGAAGGATCAGATAAAGATCCTGATTAATGTGGAGACACCAGCTGTAAGGCTGCAATTTATCTTTTCTTATAATAAGAGAGTAGGAGACAGCTTGATGAAATTATCAGGGCTGCTAGAAAGAAAATGGGACTGTCAGGTGACATGGTGTGGCCAGGGGTAAGTGTGAGGAGATGGAGAGATCAGAGGCTACATAGTCCGCCAGATGTTTCCTCCAAGGATGTGTTTGGAGAAGATTGTTACTTAGAGCTGGCTGTAACACAAAGCAGAGTTGTTCAGTTGCACAGTCGATTCCGACCCTTTGCGACCCCATGGACCACTGTCCACCAGGCACTTCTGTCCTCCACCATCCTCCTCAACTCGCTCAGCTCTGTGCCCATTGTCTCTACAATACCATCTATCCATCTCATTTTTGGCCGCTCCCTTTTTCTTTTGCCCTCCACCTTTGCCAGCATCAAGGCTTTCTCAAGTGAATGCTCTTTTCTCATTTGATGTCCAAAGTACTTTAGCTTGATCCTTACAATTTGACTTTCTAAGGAGCAGTCAGGGTTGATTTCTTCTAAGATTGACCTATTTGTTCTCCTCGCTGTCCAGGGTACTCTCAAAACTCAGGCAAAGGTTTGGAAAGAGGACTCTTTTGAAGCAGTTTCCAATATTGTTCCAAAATAATATGGCGGCAGCAGTCTGCTACACCCCTTTCAGCTTGCTGGGTGAATGGGGTAGAGGAGAGAAAAGGACAAAATAGCTGGATGGATGGGTGGAAGGAATGATAGGAAGGAAGGAAGATGGATAGCCTTCAACAAGCTGGATGAAGTAGGGGAGGAGAGAAAAGGTAAAACGGATGGATGGATAGGAAGGAATATGGATAGCCTTCAACAGGTTATCTCCAAGGGAATCTGGACCTTAAAAATGCTCCACATCACTGGGCAGATCTAGACACTGGAAAATTAACTTTTTTTAAAAAAAGATTACAGTCCCAAGAAACTCCTGGTTCTTCTGGTGGTAAGATTTGCATTGTTGTAGTGGGAAAAAAAGTTATGCTTCTGAGGTCTAGATCTGCCTAGTGATGTGCAATGCATTTTGAAAGCTTTAGGAGAAAGCCATCTGGGTGGCTGCAACACTGCAAAGTCAAGGCATTTGTCTGTAGCTTGGTTGTCACAGGACCATCCGTATGTGATACTGTTTGGAAGGGAGGAAGGGACTTGGTACCTTAGGTAAAGGTCTCCCTTGCTTGAAAGTCAGTCGTATCCAGTGATGGGATGTAACAGGTTCGCACCAGTTCGCCAGAACCGGTAGTAACTTTCCCCAGTGTCCCGAAGAACCAGTAGCGGCTTTTGGGGGGAACCACCTTCGGGGCTTACCCAGTGATAGGCTCCTCCCGGTTCGGACCGGTTCAGCTGAACTGTTAGCAGCCAGCTGGAGGGGATTGCCGGGGGTGGTGTTGGTAAACCCCTGGGCAACCGGTTTGGTCGCTTCTTCGGCCACCCTCTGGATCTGTCTTCCGGGGAGCCCAAAATGGCTGCTCGGAAGTGCGCATGTGTCAAAACTCCATTTGATGCATGCACACTGAAAAATAGAAGTGTGCATGCGTCAAATGGCACACTTCCGAGCAGCCATTTTGGGCTGCCTGGAAAGGGTGCAGGCAGTGCCTAGAGGAGTGGCAGCAGCAGCGGCAGCCTTGCCCCGGCGCACTGCTGTGCCGGGGCAGGCTGCGCTGCCGGGCTATGCCGCACTGCCAGGCTAGGCTGAGCTGCACTGCTGGGCTCAGCCAGGCTGGGCTAGGCTACGGCACCAAGCCACTGCGCCGCCACTGTGACTTCCTGCCTGCCTACTGCTCCCTGACCCCAGGGTAAGGAAAGTGACAGGTTTGTGTTTGGGGTGGGTTGAGGTGTGTTTGTTTTATGTAGTTTGTTTTTATGTGTATTTAATGTATTACTGTATATGTATTATGTGTACAGTATATATATTTATTTTAATTTATATGTATTTATTTTAATTTGTATTTTAATGTGTATTTTTATTTAATGTTTAAATTTATTTTTACTTTGGCTCCGTCCACAACACCATGATGCCATGATGTTGGCTCCACCCATCATTACATCATGATGTTGGCTCCGCCCACGATGTCGGCTCTGCCCACAGTGTGGTAGTAAAATTTTTGACATCCCACCACTGGTCGTATCCGACTCAAGGGCCCGGTGTTCATCTCCATTGATAGCCAAAGAGCCAGTGCTGTCTGTGTCTGCAGACATTTCTATGGTCATGTGACAGGCATGGTGTGTGAGGTGCACAGTTTTCCATCCGTTCCAAAACATAATAGAAAAGTTGTTCGTTGTTCCTGCAATCTGTGTAGCAGTTTTAAATTTTTACTTTGTTCTGCTGTACAGGAGGAGAGACAGGTTGGAGCGATACTCCTGTACCAGTGAGAAATCTCAGGGCAAAATGTACACGATAACATGATATGTGTTAAGGCATTTAATATGGTTTTTTTTTACATAGCACCAGCAGGAGAGAGAAAATGAGGACTGAGGCTGCAAGAGCATTTGGCGCCACGGTTTCATTTTCCTTTGCTCTGTGTGTCTCAGTCCTGGGGCCACAATGAGACTTATCTCCCCTGTCCTTTATCTTGGGGTTGGGGTTTAATTACACTGGAGAACCTTCTTGCCCTCTTTTCTTAGGCATCGTTGCTGAAACAGAAACAGCCACCCTGCCCTAGAGACCTCTGTACAAGAAATCATGACATGCTACTTAATGGTGTTTTTGGGAGTTTGACTCTCTTCTTCTTTTCCCTCTCTTCCCCTGTTGCCCTGGAAATTATTTATTTAGGCCCAGTACTGCAGTTCCTTGGAAGAAGACGAGGCAAAAGAGCTGAAACTATTTTCCCAGCAGCGAAAGCGAGAGAACCTTGGCCGTGGGACAGTCCGTCTCTTCCCTGTCACCATCACGGGAGCTATTTGTGAACAGGTAGCTGTGTTTGCTGGACAAGAAACATCAATGACAGCTGGAGAGTTGCTGGCTTTAGAACAGCAGGGCCCCACAGGGCGACTTCAATTCCCAAAAACCTAAGTCAGCCCATTGACTGATCAGTGCTTTGGGGAATTGGCTTAGGCCTCTAGGAATTGAAGTCCAAAAACCAAAGGTCGGGGAACGCTGCTGTCGAGAACACTGAGTGGGAGAACGAAAATAATGCAGAACTCCTTTGATGTTTAGAATCCAGATTCTTCCCCTCCTCCCAGACATCTAAACAATAGCAATGGGAAAGTAGAGCAGCAGATGGAAGAAAAAGGCTTGTTTACCTTGTCCCCTCATGGCCATCATCCACCTTTGCTTCCTTTGACTTGGGCTCTTTTCTCCAGCTGAGATGCCTGGATACACAGTAGCAGTATACCACCCCATCTAAGCACTTAGTGCACTCTCTGGGAGGTTCATAAGTTAATTAGCATTTTGCTCCCAACATGCTGGGTACTAATTTTACCCATCTCAGAAAGTTGGAAGGCTGAGTTCACCTTGATCCCTGTCAGAATTGAACGCACACCTTTTTGGTTGCAGTACAGCAGTTTAACCATTGCACCACCAGGGCTGTGCCACTTCTCCTTTCCACTTCATAGCCCATATTCTCTTTTGGAGCTTTTTTGATGTCAGTGGCAAGACACATTCCCAGACACTGGCCTTCTAACCTGACAATGGTACATGAACAATGGTTCAGCCCTCTATTTAAATCACGGAGCCGTAACATCCCGCAGATGGCTTCTTAAATCTCTCTCCGTCAACCCAGCCTCGAATATGGGATTGCATCATTAACTAATATCATTAATGTCTCAGCATTTACCTTCCCTAATTTAATTTATCTAGGTAACGTTCACCCTTGCTCAAAAGCCAGTCGTATGTGACTCTACGGTTCAGTGCTCGTCTCCGTTTATAGCCAAAGAGCCTTGCTGTCTGATTCTGTAAACGTTTCCATGGTCATGTAGCAGGCATGACTCATTGGTAGTATTTACCAGAATTGTGGAGTGTGGTTGTTAGTTGGGGATTTTGTGTTCTGTTCTTCAGGGACTCCTTTGTGACCTTGATTATCACCCTTTATTTGAACACATGGATGTTGACAGAGGCATGCGCCAGGAAGCCTCTGTTTCTGGGGTACCACGGAACTTCGTTTATTAAAAGTGAAGAGCTGGAGCTTGCCTGTGAATTACACTTTGTGAAAAGCTCAGGCTGTAGAGAATTCAATCTACATACCATGCCGCCTACATCCAGCCTCATTATGATCAGTCAGGGTTAAGACAGTGCTAGTCAAGTGGTTAAGACACTGACTGGAAGGCGGCAGGTCAGTAGGTTGAGACCTGAGTACTGCACGACGGTTTGAGCACCTGTCTCTGTCCCAGTTCCTGCCAACCTTGCAGTTTGAAAGCAAGAAAGTGCAAGTAGATAAACAGGGACCACTTCGGTGGGAAGGCAAACAACGTTCCGTGCACTCCAGTGTCTAGGCATGCCTGCCACATGCTCATGGAAAAATCTGCAAATGCAGACAATGCTAGCTCTTCGGCTATAAACAAAGATGAGCACTGAACCCGAGTTGGATACAACTGGCTTTCGAGTAAGGGTGACCTTTACCTTTAATTAGAAAGATGAGTTCTACCTTGGCTGACAGCCTGGCTGTGGCAAAAATAAACACACTGGTGGAGCAAAAGTGACCTCTAGTGTTCAAAACTTGTGTTCTCTTGGCTTCCATTTATAATCCTCTCCAGATAATTCTTGCTCTATTTTCACACCCCCGCTATTCATTATTTAAAATAAGGCACATTTAAAAATAAGTTGCTCTGGGAATTGTACTATAAACAAAGAGCAGCAAGAAGCAAGGTCATTTCATAGCACATTTGCCTTTTTAAAAATTGTGTGACAAGGCCAAATAATTTCTGAAGGTAGCCTAAAAATTCAGTCAGTTCAGGGGCAAACCTCCTTATTTGTCATGTATTATAGCCACTTGTTGAAACAGAAATTAGAAGCATAAGACAGTATCCTCTTAGTGTTTATATGAGATTTGAGTAACTTGCTACAGCAAATTGATGACACACCAGGGCCTGATTGTGTCAGTACCATGTACTCCAGTGTCGCATATGTTAGCCATGGCAAGTTAGGCCGATGTCACCGACTGTGCTAATGTAAATTAAAGTTAATTGTTATAGTGGCCACTGAGGTTAGACATCCATGATGCATTGAGATGCTACGTCTGTTCTCAGCGGTCCTTGACTTGTCCTTCTATTTTGACAGTGTGGAAAGCAGATCTGTGGCGGAGACATCGCGGTCTTTGCCAGTCGAGCAGGCCATGGGGCCTGCTGGCACCCACAATGCTTTGTTTGCACCACCTGCCGGGAACTCCTTGTGGACCTCATTTACTTCTACCAGGACGGGAAGATATACTGTGGGCGGCACCATGCTGAGCGCCTCAAGCCACGTTGTGAGGCTTGCGATGAGGTGAGGAGGGCTTCAGTGCCAGGCAGGCAGGACTTGGAGCTGTTTTCTCAAAGCAGAGGGAAAAGTCACTTCAAATTTATTTCATGTGGCAAGGTCTCTGTAAGAAAGCACACCAAAATCCTATATTGTTTTTTCATTATTTTTATTTTCATTTTATTTACCATATAAAGGTTTCCTTTGCTCGAAAGCCAGTCATATCCAACTCCAGGGTTCAGTGCTCATCTCTGTTTCAAAGCCGAAGAGCCAGCGCTGTCTGCTTCTGCAGACGCCGTTTACCTTCCCACCGAAGTGGTCCCTATTTATCTGCTTGCAATTTCTTGCTTTCGAACTGCTAGGTTGGCAGGAGCTGGGACAAAGACTGGAGCTCATTCCGTCCTGCAGTACTTGGGGATTGAACTGTTGACCTTCCGCCTTCCAGTCTTAGCCACTTGAGCCACTGCGGCCCTTATTTACCATGACAGTTTCTTTGTAAAAGAAAACAGAAACAGAGGATATTGTCTTGGGAATAAATAATGTTGGAAGGAAGGTTGTAACTATTTTTGGAGTAAAGAAAAAAAAGCTGAGAATATCTCCCCCCCCCCTTGCCATTTAGAATCAATGCCAAACCCCTAAACTGTAGCAGCTAGAATCATTTTGTTTCCTGGTCTGCCTTGTTCATGTTGAAAGGGAGTGAGGCTTAATTTATACTTCACAAGGGGTGAGAGGACTGAGTCCCCCCGCCCCCAGTCACTCAGATGGTGAGAGCTGGAATTGATTATCATCTGCAGAACTGCAGGTTTATTGATACTCCCATCTAGTCAGTGCCTCAGATGTAGAGAAAGCTATCGTGTAACCTCTTCTGCCACCATCATTTATGATGAGGCTGTAGCAGATTGCAGGGGATGGGTGGCATTTTCTGATTGATCTAGTCAGTGCTAATTATCCCCTTCCTGTCACCTTTCATTTTTCTCTTTTCCATCCACTCTGTTACATGGCTTGGTTGAGTTGCCCTGTGCTGGCTTGATCTGTAGGCTTGACTGTTGTACCTTCTCAGGCTGGGACTTAGCAGACCCAGTTGTTTTCCACTGAGCTATGAAATTCACTAGGGAACTTCCTCTCAGCCTGATCTACTTTATTGGATTGTTATGAGGATAAAAATGGGGAGTGGAACCCACCTCGGGCTCATTGGTAGAAATCCAGAATATAACTGTCATTACGCAGCATGAGCTGTGGTTATCTTCTGTGGCCTTCATTTCCTCCTTCCCCCACCGTCTCCCCCTTTGTCAGATTATCTTTGCAGATGAGTGCACAGAAGCCGAGGGCCGCCACTGGCACATGCGCCATTTCTGCTGCTTTGAGTGCGAAGAGGCTCTAGGTGGACAACGCTATATCATGCGCCAGAGCCGCCCCTACTGCTGCCGCTGCTATGAGAGCCTCTATGCAGAATACTGCGATGCCTGTGGAGAACACATTGGTATGGAAAGCCAGGGCCTGGCCAGGTGGGGTGGAGAGGGCCTTTTTCTTGGAACGCCATAGGAATGGCCAAAGAGAAGAGGCTCCTAGAAGTCTTCTCAGAGGGCAAGATGGACCTCTTTAGCCGTAGGGATTGAAGCTCAGAAGATGTGGATTTGCTTGGATAGACCATGGAGGCCTTTGGCCCACAGCTATCATCTGTTCCACTCAGCACGGCCAGTAGTCAAGGATAACGGTGGCCATGATCTGAGTTCAATTCTGACAAGGCTCCAGGTTGACTCAGCCTTCCATTCTTCTGAGGTTGGTAAAATGAGCACCCAGCATGTTTGGGGGAAATGCTAATTAACTTGAGAACCCGCCCAGAGAGTGCACTAAGTGCTATGAGGCATATATACGTGTTGTTGCTATTGCTATTATGTCAGTTACAGTCCAAAACAGAAGATTCCCACCTCTGCCTTAGATGATGAACCCCTGGAGCTTCCACAGAAGCTATTTAGAAGAGAAAATCTGTAAAACGATCAGAGATAGTGGTCTCTTTGGGTAGATGCCTGTTGAGACCACAAATGCAGAAGAACAGTGGTTTCCGCAGAGGGTTGGCAGCTAGTGCAAACACTCATCCTTCCTTCTTGTAGCCCTAGTTTGGATTGCTTTCCTCACCCCCACGCCCAAAGCTGCCATTAAAAGATAGTAAAATTAAGGTGGAAAAGTGAACTCCAGCCACATACTGTACTTGAATGTTTTGGAATAGTAGCCGTGTTAGTCTGTGGTTCAGGCATATCAGAAAACAAAATAAAATAAACAAAATAAAGTAGTCCACTTGAACTTGATCCATGAAAGCTAGCCAAAAAAATATAGAGCAGTTAATCTTTAAAGTGCTAGTTTTTTTTAAATTTTATTTTCTCATATCCAGCCACATAGTTAACTGAGTGCATAGTTTGCCCTCTTTCTAAAAGAAATGTCAGACAGATCTAATCTAGACCTGGGCAAATCTGAATGAGCTGAAGGCAGCTCATCGCCCGCCAAACAGGGAGATTTGCCAGGGTTACCCGGGTCTACGTTCTCCCCTTATATCCTGCAAACAAAGAGAAGAGTTGTAGCTGCTCATGAGGTTCAGAGTCCCTGCTCCACCCCTGCACCCCATGTCAAGAAATAGAAAGCAGAGATGAAATGCATTCCAGCCCTGCCTAAAGTGTGTGTGAGGTTATCCCGAAATCCTTTTTCTAAAGGTAGGTCAGGAGCAGGTTGCATGCAGGGACAAAAATCCAGCCCCCTTGTCTCTGGGGACCAGAGTATTTCCCCCCCCCCCATCTTCCCCTCCATCCAGATTTTTTCTTTAAAGAAACATCTGGCTGCAGAAGGCCCCTTGGTTTATGAATGTGTCAATTTTGCCATATATTCAAGTTACCTCTGGTTCCTTCACACCCAGATTTATGCTGAATAATTTGCAGGGTTTTTTAACTGTAAAAAAGGATTGAGGGTGGGGGGCAGGGACATAGGTGGAACAGATCTCCAAGCAGGGAGAGGTGTGTACGGCCTTGGGAGATCATCCAGCCCTCTTTTTGATGGAAGCCCATGGAGGAGGTTCGTGGAAGCCAAAGGCTTCTTGGCCTGTCTCTGCTTTGGGTGCTTGGCTGCCTGCCTTGCAAACATCAACATGCCTTGAAATAAATAACTGAAAGAGCTTACCAAAATTCCTGAAGTTGGACTTTCCACCAGCAGTTTCTGACCATGGAAAAACCCTATTTGTTAGTACAGTAATACCTCGGATAACGACTGCATCGGATAACACTAACATCAGATAACGATGCAAAATTTTTAAACAAATTTTGCATCAGACAACAATCTGTCAGTGTTATCTGATGCAGTCGTTGTTAGCAGCAGGGGGGCTGGAAAGCTGAACGGGGTTCTCTGTTCAACTTCCCAGCCACCCTGCAGCTGCGGAGGCAGGGGTGGGGTGGCTGGAAAGTGGACAGGGGGCTCCCCCAGCCACCCTACAGCTGTGGAGGCATGGGCGGGTGGCTAGGGAGGCTGTAACAAGGATTCAAATCCTGACGTTTTGGCTTGTTGCAGCCTCCAGGAGGGTGGGGGAACTTCAAAAATAGCACGCATCGGCTCAAGGGAGGTCGGGAGACTCGATGCACACTATTTTTGAAGTCCCCTCACCCTTCTGGAGGCTGCAGCAAGCCAAAACATCAGGATTCAAATCCCGACGTTCTGGCTTGCTGCAGCCTCTAGGGAAACAGGGCTTTTTTAATGTTGTGTGATCAATGCATCGCACTACGTTAAAAACCTGATAACTACGAGACTTGTGGAACCAAGTCTCATCATTATCCGAGGTACTAGTGTACTGTGAATTACAAAAAGACAACACATTTGCATGGAGAGGAACTGGAGAATTTTGTTGGATGACTCTGTGCTCCCTTGATAAAGGAGTAGATTAGAAAGCAGTGCTTTTTAGAGCACATAACTTCTTTGCCTCAAAAAAAAAGAGCATTTTATGGGGGAAAGGCATACAATTTGTATTTTGGCAAAGTGGCTGGATGGGAATGCTTGCAATTTAAAATATGGATTTCATGCTATTTTATTAAGAAATAATAAAATAGAATTAAGAAATTATTAAGAAATAATAAAATGTAAAATGGATATCAAATTGGAATTAATCTTTGTCTGTTCAACTCTATACACATTTTTATTGAGCATGCTTTATCTGACTTACATGATTTTCTAGATTATATTGCTGATTTGTTAAAGAAACTGCAGTGATAGATAGAAATGGATTTAGATCAGGAAGACAAACTGTTTCCATACTGGAAAGATTAGGGTACACAGAAAGAGCCTTCCCGAAGATTGTGGTATTCTTGAACCACAATCAGGTGTACCTTGGTAACAGTAACCTTGCGTTGTTGGCTAATCTTTCTCACACTAGGTCAGGCGAAGGGAACTGTGGAATGAACTCACCAAAGGGTGCCTTCATTTTGCCAGTTTCACGTCTGGCCTAAACATGGAAGAACTGGAAAGACTGACAGGATATCTGCTTTTTGCTTTTACAAAATGGAGTGTTGACATTATAGGATCACTGGATTTGGCAGTGCTTTATGATAAGGCAAGGCGGGTCTCTATGACACAATTCCAACACCAGGACTAGGGCACACAGAAAGAGCCTCTTCCAAGATTGTGGTATTTTCCAATCACAATCGGGTGTGCCTTGGGCAAATGCAACCTTGTTGTGGCAGCTCATCTTTCTCACACTAGGTCAGGTGAAAGGAACTGAGGAATGGTGGCTTCATTTTGGCAGTTTCACATCTGGCCTAGACATGGAAGAAGAGGAAGAAAGGAGGAGGAGGAGGAGGGCTCAGGCTTTGAAAATGAAATTGTTCTTAAGAAATCAACATTGCTTTGTAATATTTTAGGAAGTAAATTAGGAAGTAATATTTTAGGAAGTAAATTTCAGTAATCACAGCCAGGTTGCACCCATTTTGAAAGGAAGGTTCGGTTACTGGAGGACCTTTTGAGACCTTCATCTGTGTTGTGGGGAGTGGATTTCCTGCACCTCTAATGAATGGGGCTGGAATGGATGGCCCTGGGGGACGGGGAGTGACCTTCTGCCACTTGTGGTTTTGTGAAACAAAGCACTCTAATGGTCTGGCTTTGTCCCTTCTCTGCAGGCATTGACCAGGGCCAGATGACCTATGAAGGCCAGCACTGGCATGCCACCGATGTCTGTTTCAGCTGCTCCCGTTGCCATCAGCCTCTCCTAGGGAAGCCTTTCCTGCCCAAGCAGGGCCAGATCTTCTGCTCCCGGGCATGCAGTCTCGGCGAAGATCCCAACGGCTCGGACTCCTGCGATTCAGCTTTCCAGAGTGCCCGCTCACAGGATTCCCGGCGAGCCAGTTGGCAGCAACGGCGTGTTCAGGCTCAGCACTCCGTGGCCTCTCCGGTCGCCCGTTCTGTTTCCTTCGGAGGGCAGCCAGCGCTGCCTAACTCTGCCCCCCAAATGCGGAGGAGTTGGAGTGGATTGGCTGTCGCTGGGGAGGAGGTGCCCCCTGCAGAAGCGGAAGGGCTTTCAGATCCAGATAGTACCAGTTCCGCTTGTAGTCAGAGTGCCAAGGAGCCTGTGAAATGTACCTCCCGGGGGACTTCCACATGCCCACCTCCAGTCACTGATCATGAACCAGGTGCAGGTGAGAAGGAAACCACCACCACAAACATGGGGTCACTGGGGCCCGGGAGCCTTTCAAAGTTTGAAGTTATGGGCCTCACCTCTCTTTTCCTCTTGTTGTTTGTACCCTAGGTGCTGCTATCCGGCCACGTTTCCAGCGTGCCTCCCCTTTGCGCCATTCCATGCCCGAGTTAGGATTGACTACCTCCAAATCCTCTGACTGGAGCAGCAGTTCAGCTTCCAAGCTTCAAGCGCCTCCCTGCCTACGACTCGGTGAAGGGACTGAGCTGGGGACAGGGAGCTTTGCACGGGGAGGAGTCCCTCGAGTTAGCTTTCAGGAACCTTTAGTCTCAGGAGAGCCAAGCACCCCTTCTTGCCCTGAGCAGACCTCCACAGATGCCCAGCTGCTTCAGAATGGAGAGGTGAACAGGGGGTACCTTCGCTCCACTTCAGACAACTCTCTCAACTTGGGGAATGCAGGCTGGAGGCCAGGGAAGGGCCCCAGGGAGAGGAGGAGGAGGAGGAGGGCCCACCTCTCCTATTCAGCTTCTGAAGGTGCTTTCCCTTCCTGGCATCGACGCTACCCCCCCAGGGGATGGGACTTCAGCTCTTCTGAATCCTCCGATTCCTCCTCAGAGGAGGAAGGCTACTTTCTGGGGGAACCTATACCTCTGTCACCTCACCTCCGAGGTGGAACTAACCCCACAGAAACTACACCATCCACTGACTCTACACGTAACAAGCAACGCCGAAGATTGCACGTCGCCCGGGACAAGAACTGTGTTGTAGCATAAATGTTATCTTCCTTTTACAGACTTCTGGCCATGATGATCCAGCTTGAAGTCAGGATTTCTGGCTTCAGATCCTCATGCATCGGAACATTTGGGGGCATAGTCTCCCTGAAATTTGGCCTGGGCCCACAGGCTGTTGCATTTTCCATCCTGATCTTTTTGACTCATGGCCTTTTTGCCAGGGATTCCCCTCATGAAACGACCTCTTTATGAAAAACCATTGAAATCTCAACTGGATCCTCCTCATAATGTGACCTCTTCATATCAACCACTGAAATCTTCTAACTTTCCTCAGGGACGCTTGAGCACTGGCTTTTCCATGGTGACCTTTGACCCTTTAGGTGTGTGACGTGACCCTTCTGTGAAGAATCTTGAACTCCTGTATGTGGTGGCCGTCCCAAGTTTTGCCTGCTTCTTTTCCACCGTGGCCTTTTGACCTCTCAACTGTGACCTCCTGAATGCAAATTTAACCTTTTTATCTTGAACCTTCAGTCTTCTCAATCCATACCCCATGCGTTTTTATCGCAACTCCACCTTGGAACTCTTGAATTCCTTTCTTGACCTTTCCACTGTGACCTATACACTTTTGTCACCTTTCCTGGGTGAGCCTTTTGACCCCTTAAAGTTGCCATTATTGTGTGTAACATGGTTGTGTGGTGTCAACTTTTGGGTGCATTTTCTCTGTAAGGAAAGGGTTTACTTGTATGTATGCTGGGGGTGTTGTTGAAAACTCCACTCTCCAGCTGTTACAGCTTCCTACTCCACCGAGTCTTGGCACAAGGTGTCCTTTGTGGGGCAGAGCCCACCAATATCTCCTTCTCATCTAACCGGAAGTGCTGTTCTCCCGTCTTCCACCCAGTTCCCCTTGGCACTTTGTGCATCTCTCTCAAGTTTGCAAATCTTAACAATTTGTTTTTCTAATTATGAGTTTTAAATTAAGTGAAATTTAAATAAAAATCTATTGAGAACACTTTTTGTGCTGTACCAGAATCATTAGAGGGTTGTGGGCTTTAACTAGTAAGTTACAAAGGTGGGTGGCGAATATGTGGAAAAAGTAGAATGACTTTATGGCAGGCAGTTCAAGAGATGGTCTGCTACAAAATGCTAAATTGCAGGAATGCTTCTCACCTTGGTGAAATTCATCTAGCGCCATGTAGTAAATTTATAAACTGATTCAGTGCACTTGCAAAATTCTTCAGCAGCTTCATAACCAAAACGCCGAAATGTGGTACAAACTTATTTCTGACCTTCCATTCCTCAAAAACCTATGATTTGCTAGATGCTGAGTGTTGGGCAGTGATAAATAACATGACACCCTAAAGGAGCCAATCGCTACAGGTGGATGAGCCCCTTTGGGTGGGGTGATGGTCCACTCACTGGAAACCATCATATTGGGCCCAATGGCAAATTGAGTGGAGGCACAATTCTGATTCCCAATGGTCATGGAGGTGGAAGAGGCCATGCCAGATGGACTGGCTGTGAAGGCACACCTTGATAATATACTCAAGTCAGGCAGTCCATTACAGCCCCGGTGTCTAATCCTGCATATCTCATTTCATGTGTGCCGCAAGAGATGGCTCTGAGATCATAGTATGTGGGTCACTTCATGGCAAGCTGGAATCCACCTTAAACAAATCCACGGCAATGGCATTTTTCCTTAAAAAAGTGTTTCAGGAAAAATGCATACTCGGCCACAACTAGCAGCCACCACTGCCGATTTGCTAGATTTGCATGTGCTCTTCCTACCAAGGAAACTTTCTTCACCAGTGTAGACTCTAGGAAGCAGCTAGTTGTTTATTAAGTTTAGCTAGCTGTGTCTATTCTTTGTAGCTTTGAGGCTAGAAGGTAGCTAGATGATTGTAAAATGAAGACTCTAATTGAAAAAGCACGAGTCTCTTAGTGTACCTACAGATAAGCAGAAGACATAAGAACCTTGACTGCCCTGTGGCACTAGCAGTACTTTGAAATGTTCTTCCAAAAGCTTGGTTGTCCCATGTAATGACTTGATGAAGACTAGACCTTCAGTGGAAATTTAATGCATGGAGGATCCCCTCCTTGTGTGAGCTGGCAACTGAAACCCATTTGTGAATGTGAGAGGAAGGAAAAACAAGCCTTACCTCCTGAGCTCATTCAGGTACAAGGAGAAAATTCATCCCCACTAAGATCTGCTGTACCTCTGGCTTGTTCTTTGCAAGGAATATCCCTCCCTCCCTGCAAATAGACTCAGTGCTTGTCTTTTCACACATACTAAATATATACACCAACAATTGTTCCACGCCATGCATATCTCCCTGACTTAGTTCCAGCTACAGATAATACCCAAGTAGCTTCACAGCCAATGATGAGCGTGGAGAAGTAAAGCCACAATAAGTTCTGCCTTTCCCAGATAAGAATAGCCTTGAAATGGAAGTTGGCATTGCAGATATGGAGACTAGGAGTCTGGCGTATAAAAGGTCTTCAGGGAACAGATATGGAAGAGGAACTTGGAGGTTTTCAGGAGCCTCCCCCCCTTTAATTATTATTAAAGAAAGTGTCACTCAGCATTTTAACAAAGGCAACTCAGGCATCATGTTTGATTGAAAAACTTATTGATTGACTGTTCCTGCTGAAGAGGAATAAATAGCCCTCCAGATGGTGTTCAACCGCACATCCCCCTGGTTCTAGGCAGCATAGTGAGTGGTACAGTACTGTGGCCCAATAACATGTGAAGTGCCACATGTCTCTTTGAATGAGACAGAGGAAGAGGAAATAATTAACCTGACACAAAGTGCAATGATGCTACCTGCTGCCAGGTGGGAGCTTGATACATTTGGTTTCAAATGCCTGTGTTTCTCCATGAAGGTTTGGACACATGCTCCAAAACAGAAAATTCATTGGAAAGGGGGGGGGGGGGGAGACAGTTTAAGAAGATTACACACAACTCAGATATCAAACTGCATGAATTTTTTTGCAGAGCCAGTCAAAGAGTTAGCAGTATTAGCACCAGTTCCGGCAGGTTTTATTTGAAATATAAACCAACATATTCTTGTTTCCTCCTGCGAGCAAAAATTATTCAAGCTGCCTGAGAAACCAACAGAAAAAGCAGAAAGCACAAGAAAGTACTGGATGGGGTGGCTGCAAATGTATTTTTCTTTTCCCTGTGCCTACTCCCAGTAAGTGGAAGAAAATTTTTAAACTTAATGTGCTGTAACAACCCCTAATTGCTTTGAAAGAAGAAAAAGTCCCTCCCTTATACTGTATATATACCACAGAGCCCATAAGAATCCCCCCACTGTATATTCTCTGTACATCAAAATAATTCAAATGTCTGCACCAAGATAACCCAAATTCTCTCCCAAGGAAAAAAAAAGTTCTCGTACTTTGATTGAGTACTGTACTGTATATAGATTGGCATATATCCTGTTGCTAGTCTCAACTGCAGTATTGACTCAATGGGATTTACATTAAGTGATTGATTCAAAGGCTTGAGTCTATTGCTAGGTAGAATAAGCAACAGGATATGAGTCATTGCATTTAATCTACTCCAAACGGTTTACTTTTTTAAAAAACATAGTCATACCTCGCATAACGAATTTAATGCATTCTGCGAGGCTGCTCGCTATGTGAAAAATTCGCTATGTGAGTGCGAGTCGGACTTTTCCCTATGGAAAAACTCGCATAACAAGCATTTCTATGGGGAAAACTCGCATAGTGAAAAATTCGTTATGCGAGTCGGACTGCTTAGCAAAAAACTTGCTCATTATGAGAGTTTTTTGCTAAGCAAAACGCTCGTTATGCAAGGTTTGACTACACTTTTTTTTTTTTTGCAAATGAAGGTGGAAGCAATTAGCTGCCCAGTGCTTCAGATTTCTCTGCCCTGTGAATCTAATTCAGAAAGCTTCCCCCTCACTTGCACAGTTTTTGGTAGGTGCTGCGCACCTACATTCAAGCATTTCTTTGACATCCTCTTTCTACTTGGACAGAATCGTGGCATGCACATAGATACCCCCTGCCCTATAACCTCTGCCTCGTTGGCAGCCAGAGGCCCTGTGGGAAAAGTGGACTTGCTATAAATACCTATTTTCCTAAGGAGAAAGGGAAGATTGATTATTACTAAGTACAGTAGAGAAGGATTTGTTTTAAATAAAAATTGCCAGTCACCTCTCATCAGATGTAGCATTCAACTTAGCTTAATTTAAAAAAACACCCCTCTAAATACATTTCTAACAAGGTCTGTAGGTAAATCCATTCTCAAGTGTTATATTAAAAATGTATTTTTTTAATTTAAAAAAATCCTATTTTTTTTTTCAGTTTTGTTCAAAACGTCTTACCTAGAGACCTCAGCACAAGATAGGATTATAAGTAGATCGAGAGCATCCAGCTTCTGGTACCCCAGCTCTCAATTTTAAATAAGTGGGATGCGGTTGGCACTTAATTCACAGAGCCTTCCTCCCTTCCTCTCCCAGATCCTCATTTCAAAAATGAGCTAGAAAGATGGGTGTTCCGTTCTGTTCCCCCCCCCCCTCTTATCTTCCATACACAACCACCAACCCATTCATTGGAGGCAGGTAAAGAAAAACAAAGCAATCACACTTCTAGGCCACCCCATAGCGCTTAGTACACACTCTGGGCAGTTCACAAGTTAATTAGCATTTTGCCCACAACATGCGGGGTACTCATTTTACTGTCCTTGGAAGGATGGAAGGCTGAGTCAACCTTGATCCCTGGTCAGAATCGAACTCACAACCTTTTGGTTGCAGGACAGCAGTTTAACCACTGCACCACCAGGTATGACCCATTCCTTTCGGTATGGGATGTTTTTCCTCTGTTGTTAGGCAGGAGTTAGAAATGGAAAGAGATATTGTGGAGATAAAGGGGGGGGGAGAGGAATGATCTGGATGGTGACCCATACTGAGGCAACTGAGGAAGAGACCATGACAGTGTTATGTTGACAGACGAGGATTCCCTTCCTTTGGGTGGCAACTTCCAGCAGAAGGCAACAACGGGAGAGATGGGTTCCAATGCAGTGCTTTGTCATACAAGGAGGAAAGGCAGGTGGTATCTTCAGACCCCGTCTGTAGACCCTGTAAAGGAGCCAGACATGCTATAAGACAAAGAGTAGATGGGAAATATTCTTGCAACCTTTTCCTTCCAAGGAGCAGGTGGTGCCCCTCTTCCAACCTCTGTGCTTTTCAGATGGCTCATATGCAAAATCCCCAGTCTGCATAGTTGTTGGAGCGCAGCAAGGCTAGGGAAGGCCCCAGTCACAACACTCCTATGTAAGAGACTGGGCTGTTTTGCTCACCCCACTGCCTGCTAAATTGAGCTTAGTACCGGTAGATAGGGTGGTCTTGCAGAAGAGAGAGAGTTGTACTTCACATTGCTATTCATGCCCCTTACTTTGTCAAATCCCTTTACTCAGTGGGCTGTCAAAAATTTTACTATCACACTGTGGGCGGAGCTGATGTCATGGGCAGAGCCAACATCATGACGTCATGACATCGTGGGTGGAGCCAGTTAAAAAAATAAAAAATAAAAATACACATTAAAAAACAAATTAAAATAAATACACATAATACACATAAAAACAAACTAAATAAAAAACACACACCTCAAAACCCGTCACTTACCTAGCCTGGGGTTGGGGAGCAGTAGGCAGGCAGGAACAATGGTGGGGTGGCAGCAAAGCAGTGCGGCGGCCTGGCGCTGTGACCTAGCCCACCCTGGCAGCGTAACCTAGCCCAGCAGCATGGCCTGGCCCGGTGGTGCACAGAGGAAAGGCCACCACTGCCGCTCCGCCAGGCACTGCGCCCTTTCTGGACAGCCCAAAATGGCTGCTCGGAAGTGTGCATGCGTCAAAATTCCATTTGATGCATGCACACTTCTATTTTTCAGTGCACATGTGTCAAATGGAGTTTTGACGCATGCATACTTCTGAGCAGCCATTTTGGGCTGCCCAGAAGAGACATCCAGAGGGCGGCCAGAGAGGCGACAGGACCGGTCACCCAGGGGTTTACTACCCCCACAGCGATCCCCTCCAGATTGCTGCTCCCGGTTCGGCTGAACTGGGACCAGCCCACCACTGCCTTTACTGTTCCCCAAAAGGCACTACACAGATCTTTCCATCAAATGGCATGTGATAGTCACTGTTTCACCCTTTCCTCACCCAAACTGTCTTCAGGGGCAACCAGACACAGAAACAACTCAGAGTCTGGACTGCTTGTGCAATTAAACAACTCTCAGGTGAACACAAACCAGCCCGACTCTGATCTGTGCCCCAGCTAGAATTTATTACCCCAATGACAGGGATAACCGTGGATACTTTTTGGAGATCCACGTTGGTGCAATTTCCACACCAACAGAGGAGTCACTTTAAGACAGGGTGCCCAAACTATGGCCTGGGGCCTGGATCCGACCCACAACACCAATTCATCCAGTCCACAAAGCCCTCGTCGCTCTCGGAAGTAACACATGCCCATATGGATGAATTGAGGCCAGATGAATTGGTGTCGGGCCGAATCCGCTCCCTGGGGTATAGTGACCAGCCCCCTGAACCATGTGTCTGGCCTATAGCCTAAAAAGTTTGGGCACCTCTACTTTAAGAGGCTGATCGCAGCAAAGTGATCCTTTCTGGTGCAGAGATGAACCTTTCTTACAGTCTAAGCATAACGTTTGGTATTCTTCCCCCTCTTCAAAGAAGGTGGCACTTTCTCCATGAAAACCTTTTGGGGCAGTGAGGTGAAACCTCCCCCTTGCCATCACAAAAACAACCTGGCAAAAATGACTGGAAGAAGGGGTGGTCTGGTGAAGGCTTCCTTTAGTCGCTCTGACTGCCCCCCCGGCCAGTGGTCCCATATAACGAAAAAAATCGTACAACAAAGAGCCCCCTGGAACTGATTTCATTATGCAGGGTTCCATTGTATTTACATATCTATATACATATGAAAGGGACTGTGGTGGCTGATTGGTTGAGACACTGAACTTGATGACTGCAAGGTTGGCAGGTCAGCTGTTCAAGAACTGAGTGCTGTACGATGGAGTGAGCTCCTGTCTCTGTCCCAGCTCCTGCCAACCTAGCAGTTTGAAAGCAAGAAATTGCAAGTAGATAAGTAGGTACCACTTCAGCGGGAAAGGTAACAGTGTTCCATGCACTCCAGTGTCTAGTCATGCCTGCCAAATGACCATGGAAATATCTGCAGATGCTCTTTGGCTGTAAGTGGAGATGAGCACCACACCCTAGAGTCAGTTGCAAATGTCTTTTGAGCTGTCTATAGGACACTATAAATATCCCCAAACAAAGTTTCTGGAATCCATTTGGCTCTCTGCGCAATGAGACAAGGAAGCACCAGCCAGGGGAGAGAGAGATGGACTTTCACCTTTCCTTCCGCATGAAGACACACTCACTCACTCACTCACTCACCAGTGGGAGCAGCTGTGTGTGATTTCTTGAGGCTTGGTAAGAGGGTGTAGGCATCATAGCCAAAGAGGATCCCTGCCAGAATTCCAAACACCTGTTGAAGGGAAAGGCAACTTTACTTAGACATACATTTTGTTCTATATATTTCTTAGCTATATATATAGTCTGCTACTTGGTCTAATCCATGTGTCCTACGCTAAATTAAGTATGCTGAATCCAAATCTGAAGACTGATTCTGCCTAGGACGTGTGACGATTGTGAGAGTGTGAAGTTGTCATTCCCTTTTGTAGTAAATTCCACTCCTTTAACCTGGAGGCTAACAGTTCAGATTTCTCTTTTGACAAAGACAGGTCCCTTAATAGATCATCTAAATCTGATTGGCTTATAAAACGTGGCTTACCCTCTTCAAATTGGAGTTCATAACATTCATTAACATTGACAACACTGTCAATAACAACAGATGTAGGATGGACTGGCACAGGATTCTCTGCATCATGCGGCACTGGCTTCGGAGCAGATTCACAATTAGGATAGATGATCTTTGACTTAAGTCTTCTTCAAAACCCCAAGAATGTTGTGGCACCTTAAAGACTACCTCCTGTATTTTACTGTGAGCTTTCGTGGACCAAGTCCACTTCTTCACACATAAGAGTGAGGCCTAGTGGTACCAATTTATACTCATCTATTGACAGTGGTTTGAGTGACCCAGGCAAAACTGCAGCATATAACAACCAGTTGTGGTGCATTAAAACTAACTCATTGGCAAATGTATAATGGCATAATATTTGTTGCTTCCACCCTTTGGATGTGATGCATCAGCTTGCAAGAGAAGTTTGTTTTGGAACAATTTGCAATAGGGAGTCAGGCTTTGCAGCTGGATTGAGTAATAATAGGGGATTTTGCCAGTTGAAAAAAGATACCGTACACTGTTATCATTTTGTTAGGCTGGCCAATTACTATGTGCACATGTACCTGATGTGTGTATACATTGGTGCCATGAGGCCTCACTTTTATGTCTGATGAAGTGGACTTGGCCCATGGAAGCTCACAGTTAAACACAGTAGTTAGTCTTAAAGGTGCCACAACATGTTTTGTCTTTTTTGGGGGCTGTGATATGCTTGCACAGAACAACCCAGCTGCCACTTCAAACATTTGAAAAACCCAGCAATTTCACTCATACAGAAGTAGCAGCCTGAGTGGTGGTCTTTTTGGCTCACACCAAGCCATAGGCACAGCAAAAGGCATTTTATTCCTTTTCCCAGTCAACCATTGTATTAGGCCAATGTAACACACCTGATAGCAGATATGAGGTTCCCAACTTTTATCCTGATCTCCAATTTCACATCCAAAGTAAGACTTGTAAGCAAATCTCACCCTCTTGGTTAGGTTTTGCATTGATCACATGGAGTATATTTGCCACAAATGTAGCAAAAATTGTCCAGTTTATTAACACAGCACTGCCTGCTCATCTTTAGCTCAAAACAGACTCACTATGGTCTAGCTGAACTATCCAATAAGATGGGTTTCACACTAGAGACGAGCCCTTGGTCCATCTCGCCTTATATACCTATTTCTGATGTCAGCTCACTGACTTGCCTAGACATGCCTGGCTGCTGCTGGAACATGCTTGCCACCAGGGACGTGATTCGCCCGAGACAGCAGCAGACATAGTGGTAGCTGCAACTGTTATAATGTTCCCAAGTAAAAATACATTACCCAATTACCAACCATTTGAATAGCTATAGCACACCTATAATTTAAAATCTGTATGTGATAGGATCTGTATGAGTTCAAATCTGGAATCAGCACACTTGATATCATGTAAATCACATGTGTTGTTCCCAGTAGCAAAACCGTTGTTGTTCAATGTAATACAGTGATACCTCAGATAACGTTTGCATTGGATAAGGCTAAAATCGGATAACGTTGGAGAATTTGAGGCAAACATTTGCATCAGATAACGTTGCAAATGTTTGCCTCAAATTCCCTGAGGCATGGTTTGGACTCACCAGTTTGCCTTGGGAGAAGCGGGGGCTGCCTGCTTTTTCTCCTAAGGTTGCACGATCTCAATAACAATCACAGCATCTGATCCTCAGCTAAGCTCCTTAGCAAGCAAGGTGGGGGGCCTGATTCTGAAAAGAAAACTTTTTCCTAGCTTCTGTTCAGAAAACCTCTGTCTGGCTTGCTAAGGGACTTAGTGATGGAGGGGGGGGGGTTGTTAAGAGAGGCTTGGGACCCTTTTCCCAGCCTCTCTTAAGAAGCTCCCACCCCTTGGCCTCCATAGCTAAGCCCCTTAGCAAGCCAGGCTGGGGGGGGGGGAGGGCTGATTCTGAAAACCTCCTTCTGGCTTGCTAAGGGACTTAGCGATCGGGGTGGGGTGGGGTGGGAAGGCTTCTTAAGAGAGGCTTGGGACCAAGCCAGGCGGAGGGAGGGGGCTGATTCTGAAAAGAAGCTAAACAAGGGAGCAGATATTTTATAACGGCACTTTATAAAGTAATCAAAAGTTTACAAATGCTGTATGGTTTTGTTCCCCTAAAGTCAGGGTGGTTTGTCATGTTTTTGCTATGTAGAGTTGTGTTTTTACCTTTTAAACAAGCACTTTACAAAGTTTTTAAAAGTTTAAAAATGCTGTATGGCTTTGTTTCTCTAAAGTCAGGGTGGCCTGGCATGTTTTTGTAATGTATTTACCCTTTAGACAATTATTTCTTAAAGTTCTTTAAGGTTCCAGCACGTCTCCTTGATTTTCCCTTGTAGTCTGTGTTGTTTACAATGTATCTCTATGGAGTTGACATTATCTGAGTCATCTGCATAGGATTTTAACATTATCTGATGCATGCATCGGCTATGGCTAAAAATCAGATAACGTTAAGACTTGTGGAACCAAGTCTTAACATTATCTGAGATATTACTGTCTACTGAAAACAATTCAGTAGAAGGAGTGTGAAACAATTTCAAAGACAAAAGTGCGCAACAGATCTAACAAAATCAACACACGTCTGGTAGATACAGTGGCTGAATTCCTGTTGCTTAACATACTAAACTGCACTAAAATAGGCACACTGAATCATTGGGGATTTGGTGAGTCAACTCCTCCATAAATTCAAGTCATCCCATTGGGACTACCATAGTGCAGTTTACTACACCCAGCTACAGGATTTCAGCCAGTGGCTTATGGTTGAGGTATCATTTAATGTCATTTGGAAATTCAGTTTTTTTCTTGAAACACAGATAAAATTGCTTTTACTTTTTAAAGCCCGTAAATTGGGCCATGGAGGGCTATGTTAAGAGGGGAAAGTCTGAAAAAGCAGAAAGGCTGCTTACCATGTGGAACTCTCTTGTTTAGCCCATCCCAAGCAAATATTTGCACTTTGAACAAGCTTGAACTAGACACCTGGGGGCCTAAGGTTGAGAAACCTTGAACTAGAGTGCTGCCAAAAATCAGAGCATCCCTAATGAGGATCCAGAAAACTGTGGGTTGGGGGGAATTGTCCCAATGCAGAGATTGTTCCTATGCAGAGATGCTGTAATGTGAGTTAAGTCAAACCGCAGTGAAAAAGAAAAGGATAAAAAGGTGGAATAAATGCCAGCACAGACAGCATCTAATGCAGGGGTGCCCAAACTATGGCCCATGGGCTGGATCCGGCCCCTGATGTCAATTCATCCAGCCCACGCCTCCCTCGTTCCCTCCTGAAAGTGGAAGTAAAACATGCCCGTATAGCTTAACCAGAGAAAATGGCAGGTTAAAATCTATCTCATCCTATTGCAAAACAGATTGCAAGGTGCGTTTTACTTCCATTTCTGGTGGGAGGAACTACATGACCGGCCCGCTGAACCATGTGACTGGCCCACTGAACCTCATGACGGCCCCACTGAACCACATGACTGGCCCATGGCCCGAAAAGTTTGGGCATCCTTGCTCTAATGGATAACCAAATATTTCTAGTACAGAATGCAATGAGGTGGGGATTTCATAACTCTTGTGCTTCCATAATCGGCATATGCCCTTCCCTCCATACAGTCGAGACGTCTAGAACTGTTCTGCCCACTTCTCTCAGTCACTGCCTGTAGAAGAGGACCTGCTACCATGATCTTAACATTTGGCCTTCCCAAACGTTTGGGTTTAAGCTTGCAAGGTTAATGGTGGGGATATTGGGGGCAGTAAAATCTGAATCCTTTGGAGGTCCAGAAATCAAGAGCCAGCACTCTGTTGTGTTCCACCTGATTCCTTTCTTTAAAAAGGCCTTCAGGAGGGATTCCAGTTGTAAAGTTCTCCCAGTGTTCATAAACCAGATCCTGAGCTTGCCCTCCTTGTTGATAGCCACATTCCCAAATACTCTCATGTCCCTTGCCAAATCCACATTCCAGGGTATCTCTCTCCACACACACACTCCACAGAAGCATTTACCCCTGCAGTGATGCCAGCTCCGTCGTAGTGCCCTATCAGGATGATAAGGGAGGTAACGAGGAAGGCAACAGCTCCAATGAGAGCCCTTATGAAATCCTAGAAAAGGGAGAAGAGAAGAGTTAATATCACATCAGATCCAAAGCTAAACAGCAGTCTGGGTTCAAACTGTGCTCAGACTGCTTCAGCTGCAGCCTAATCTTTTACAAATCTGCTCAGAAGGAGGTCTCATTGAGTTCAATGAGGATCAGGCAGGTAGACGTAGGACTGTAGCCTGAGAAACCAGGCTTGATAGATAATGGCTTGATAGATAAAAGAGGAAGGGGCACAAATGTAATCAGAGCTCAAAAAGGGTCTACTGGCTGGGAGGATTCTTGAATTGTATTGAAAACATAACTCTTCCAAACTCAGACACACACCACTTACTTACTTACTTACGTGAGCTTCCCAGATGCAGACTGGCTCTATTCCCTTCATTACAATGCAGACAGAATGTTCTGGAATGTTGCCTAAGCTAAAGAGCGACCATAATCCAAAAATAGAGCGGAGTACCTATTTTGCCAATCTTAGGCTCTCTTCCAACCATTTCCAGTTCAAAGAACGACATAAAGTCAAGATGGCAAAGATCTTTGCCTTGGGTCCCAGTCAGAAAAGACAGTACTTCAGTGCTTATATGATGGCGGTTCAAGCACTGGCCTCAGGCTCAGATGACCCAGTTTCTCACTCACTTCGGCCTGAACATGAGTGTTGGAGGAGGAAGTGGAGAAGAACAGACTGAGTCATCATGGCTGTTTGCGGGATTCCAGGAATGGTAGCCCAAAGAAGTAACATTCCTGAGCTCTTCTGCTATGTTTGCTTTAGCAGCAGTGAATCCAGCTGTCCAATGGGTTCTGGGAAGCTCAGAGTACTGCCACATTTTCTCCCAAAACAGGTGTACAGTTAGTAATGTCAGAGCAGATTTTGTGTTTTGGTTTTAGCCCTTCCAAGACGGAGATCTCAATGTGTGGGAGACCCTTCATATCAGGGGTTGGAATGTGTAAACATGGTGGTCTCATGGGTTGGAAGAGATGGAGCCTAATATGTGATGGACAAGTTATGCTGGGGACAAACTGTATAACGAAGATGTCAATGGAAAAAATTGCTTAGCAAAAAATATATATCGTTATACAATTTTCCCCATAGACATTTTCATTATGCGATTTTTCCATAGGGATTTTCATTCTATTGGGGGGGGGGGGGATCATATAATAAAAAAATCACATAGTGAAAAGACTCGTAGAACAAATTATTTTCGTTATACAGTAAAACCTCAGATAACGTTAAAACCTGGTTCCACAAGTCTTGGTGTTATCCGATTTTTAGTGTTATCCGATGCATGTTAAAATCCTATGGGATCCATAGAGATACATTGTAACCACACAGGCTTTAGCGGTTGTTATCCGATGCATCCCATAGGATCTTAATGTTATCCGATGCAATTCTCCCCCCCAGATTGCTTAATGTTATGCGATTTTAGTGTTATTCGATACTAATGTTATATGAGGTATTACTGTATGAGGTTTTACTGTATTGCAGCATTCAGTGGAATATATTTTCTTTCCTAGCACAAAGTCCCCAAACTCTTCTCAATATGCTTTGATGAATTTCCTTTATGATTCCCTTCCAATACTTACAGTCCATCCCCAGTGGATAAAACTCAGCTGGCTGTTCAGTTCACATGTGTAGATGACGAACAGGACAATGGTATAAATCAACATGCAGATGGCCAAAGATGTATAGCCGGGTGTTCTTGAAGCTCCATAGCAAATTAGTATGATGATACATGCAACCTAAAAAGGAAGAAAATTATAATTAAACAGGCTCTATAAAAACTGTCAAAGCAGCTTTTGAGTGCACAACTCTAAGTGATGATGACACGACAAGGATGATGACACTAGGAAAATATTCCTAAAAGCATCTGTTGCAACACACAAGAGAAAAGCAGAAGTTGACAAAGAATATACAGAGATAGATCATATTATGGGACACTAAAGGATTTAAAGCAAATAAATGCGTATTAAATTTAGTTTAAGAACATTGTATCAAAGTAAATGAGTTCCAGGCTCATTTGAGGTCTCCTCTGCAGGGACCATTCCTAAATCAATAGGCAGGCAAATCCATAAATGAGCGGCTACCACTAAGACATCCGCATTGCTTGTGCATACCAACCGTAGACCTTACAGAAAGTCAAATGAGCAGAGCAATGGAAGATGAACTTTAAGAATACAGGAAGGAAGTACTTCTTTACACAGAAAGAGTACAGATAAGCTTATGTGGTGAAAGCAAACCTTTAAATAATCTAATCACAAACTTCTCAGAATTTTAAAGCCCTTTCCAGAACTTTGCATTGGGTCTACAAATGCCATGGTAACCATTGCAAAAGTAACTATTTGTGTCATAGATGCCAACTACCCAGCACAGTTTAGCATCTGGGCAGCCATTTTCTACTCCACTTTGAATTTCCAAACTGGAAAATTTCCAAAGCCCCAAATAACAGGATCTCAGCCTGTTTAAGACGGGGGCTGGGTCACACTCCCTCAGACAGCTTCGGGGGCCGGACAGCTATTTTGCTACATTATAGTAACACAGTCTAGATGCCACTTAGGCATGCATAACCAAGATTAGATATGATGGCATTGACTAAAACAACACTAGCTCTATGCACTTCTATAGGTAGCATTGCAATCCAGGTTAAAAATCATCTAAGCTTGGTTCTTCAAGGAAAAAGTGCCTGGTCCAAGAAACTCTCTCATACTTTCTTCTAGGTCAGATGATTTCCATAGCTACAGGCCCTCCCATTCTAAACAGTTTTGGCTCTCCCTCCTGACTCATCTCAAAACTGCCAGATACTTGTTCAATATTTCCATAGCTTCCCATGGGTTTTTCACATAGGAAGAGCAGATGTAAATCTGGGTTTTATAAGTTTCAGATGTGGCTTCATATAGATGTGAAGGTTGCAAAAATGCTTTCAAGTTTCTTTAGGCTAGGGCTGGGGAATTGGCAGCCTGCCAGACGTTCTCCAGCTCCCCTGACTAACCAATTTGATCAATGGTGAGGAATGATCAGAGCATGATTTAATTGAAACATTGAGGACTATAAGCCAAAGGTGATGATGTGAAATGAAAAGGTATTTCAGCCTACTCTTTGGGGAACAACCATCCTAGTTGTTCTTATGTCACCCCAAGAACATCTGTCCATCCCACCAGAGCAGACCGGAGAGGCTCTCTGGTCGTGCCATCAGCTAGAGAGGCACATCTCTCTAGCACTAGAAGGAGGGCCTTCTCTGTGTCCACTCTGGCCCTACTATGGAACCTCCTGCCAAGCGAGTTGCATCTCCAGACAGAGTTGCTGGCTTTTAGAAAGGGTTTGAAGACCTGGCTGGCAGGGCAGGTGTGGAGTTCAGGCCAGTCGGCTGTGATAAAATGAGGCCCCAAGTCCTTCACATATCCAAAATGGAGTTTATTAGGTCTATAGTAGAAATGTGGCTTCTTTTTTTTTATTTGTTTATTTGTTCGAATTTGATACCCCGCCCCACTCGGGAAGACCCGACTCTGGGCGGCTTACAAAATGTATTACCGCAATGGGTAATCTATAATGGGTAATCTTGTACTAATAAAAGGCCACCTATTTGTTTTTCACTCCCTGGGACCCGGATGGGAAGAGATAGACAGAGAGGCGTCAAGCTTAAACAATACAAACAGAGTTGTTTACCCCATTGCTGGGATTTGATTGGATGTATGCTAATTACCTCATACCTGGAGAGAATTAAGCAAATGGTTTGATAGAGGGAGTGGCAGAGTGTTATTCTGAAGCAGAGAAGATGTAGACCCTAGAGAGGGGGGAGGAAATGGGTGAATGCTACAAGCCCTTTCTCCCTGGATATTCGCCATGAGCACATGGCATGAGAAAGAGTAGAGTTTGAAAATGGTAGTCAACAAGGAAACACCAATATGAGGGAGGAAGGCCATCCAATCAGGCCTTATCTCTGGAAGTCTTAATTATGGTGACAGGATAGATAGATAGATTATTTTTATTTAGGGGAGGACATGTCTGAAAGCATCCTTTCTCTAAAGCGAAATTTTGAATAGGTTTTTTTCTATGCTGAGATCTGTAACCTGATTAATCAAGAACCATGCTACAACTTCAATAAAACATATTTTCTTCAATCAACGCGTGTTCATTGGAATTGGGATGCAGGGGTAACAGACAGTAAGTCCACTGTCCTCTTTTTTAACGCTACCTTACCTCTCATAAAAAGTAAATTGGCTAGGCCCTGTATACAGATAAGTCCAGGTTTTGGTCAGCCGGGCATGGCTGAGAAGAATGGTGAACATACATTCCTTGCCGTGAGCTTTGGGTGAGTTCTAGAGGGGATTTTGGAATAATCCACCTTGGATTGAACGCCTGAGAGGTCCCAGAGCAAATGAGGAAGAGTGTGCTTTCATCATATCGGCTACCCTGGCCAGCTGGCTAATCTGACTGTTCCCCCCTCTCCCTCGTAATTTTAATTGGTAATTTTAATTGGTTAACTTTAACTTTCAATCTCTTTTTCATTTTTAACCTTTAAATTTTAACTTTCTGGGATGGGTGGGTATTTTATCATGGGTTATATTGTTGATTGTGTTTTTAACTGTTGGTCTCTGCCCTGAGTCATTCGTGAGGAGGGCAACATAGAAGTCTGACTAAATAAATAAATAAATAAATAAATAAATAAATAAGTCAGTCACCTATCGAATAACCAAGGCTACTTTTCTGCTTGAAGCCAAGAGAAACAGATCCAAATAATCAGTATCCTACAAAAACCACCTGGAGTTGACAGGACATCATCTTCTTCTGAACCTTGCTCAAAAAGGATAGATTTTGTGACAGAACAAATATTACCACAAGGTCCAAATGACTTGGCTTCTTCTTTTTTCATTAATGGCCTAATCACACCCCTCGTACATGCGAGGAGTGCAATCTTTCCCTCTCTCACATGGTCTTCAGCACATAAAAGATCAAGCTCTTCAAACCCATTGCGGCAAATGTTAATATATATGACGTATAATTATTGTATGAGGCTTTAAACTTGCAAGTAGCTTGGCCTAGGGTGGGGTGCCCAATTTTTTTATGCTGGGGCCTGAGCCCACTGCCAGAACAGCTGAGTGGGCCTGACCATGACCCCGGAAGAGGAAACATTTGCACATGTGTGTCAGTGGTTTCGCCACTCCAGGAAGGGGTTCTGGACATCTCTGTGCATGTGTAAATGCATCCCTGCCACTCCCAGAAGTGGTTTCACCAATCCCGGAAGTGGTTTCAGACATGCATGCTCATTGGCGGGTGCATCCCCATCCACTTCCAGGAGTAGCAAGGGTGTTGTGGGCCTGATGAATTGGCATTGGGGGCCTGATACGGCCCATGGGCCATAGTTTGGGCAACCCTGGTCTAGGGGCACAGCCTGAAAGGTGTCCATAAGAAATGGAATCAGCACCAGCTACGTCCATCTCTGATTCCGCTTAAAACCATGTCTTCTAACTTTGCATACTTCTAAGACACTTTCATTGGCATTTTGGTTGGTCCAAAATTGTTGCCCAGTCCAGCACATGAGTTGTACAGTTTGCAATAGTGGCAGTGAAGATACACACACCCAAGGCAAAGTGGAAGTTGTGTTGTTCTCGTGCTGAGTATGTGCCTGTATCCATGCCAAGCATTTGGTTCACAAAGCTGCCTTCTCAGTCCCCAAAAGAGACTAGCTTCTCAGAGAACTGAAGGCAGACTTTTAGAATGTGGCTTGTTCACAAAGAACTTTTCTGTCCTCATAAAATTTCTCCTTCCCTCTCTCTCACAAACAAACACAGCTCAGTTTTTCTCTTCAAATCTAGCATATACAGTTAAAACTAACTTCACAAGTCAGTGGATTTCAAGCTGCGTAACCAGCAAACTTCCCCAGGGACAAGCACCTCATGACATCCCCATCTCCATAGCATTGCCAAAGGGGTGCAGTGTGGAATTCAATACAATCACTCAGATGGTACTTACTATAATGCATATAAGATCAAAAAGGTAACTTGTCTGGGAAACTAATACTGCATGTCACTTTTTTTCTATAAACCCAATATATGGCATGAGAGAATCCAAGGCAATGGTGGACAATGTGCAATCTCCAAATGCCTCAATGCCTCAATCTCCAAATGCCTCAATGTGCCATCTCCAGCTCCTTCATTTGTGGAGGAGATGAGGTCGATTGGAGGAAATGGTTCATAAGTCCTTTAGTGGCCACCAAAGCCTCTGTAGTCACATACCTAAAAATACATTTTAAAGCTATTTTGGTTAAGGGGAGGCAGGCACTTACATTAAGTGGACTTTTCCAATTTAAACCCCCACTATTTTGATAAGAAGTATATTTCTGGACAGAGGTTGTAGGAGTAAGTCCAGTACAGAGACTAGCATATGCAGTCATAAGTGTTTGGAAATTAGCCACCCTGCTAATTCAGTATCACTTCAGGACAATAAATAGATTGTCCAGGGACAATCTGCAGGGATATGAATGCTGTATCTTAACAATACATGAAATACACAAATGTTGCTGCTGTCATGTGAAAAACTGAGGTTAATTACTGTCCGCAAATGCACTTAAGACTCCGACAGCTGAAAGCCGTAACAGCTGAACAGAAAGGAAGAATAAAGGGGCAGCAAAAAAAGGAAAAGTTTAAAGAGGGGGTGGGGTTGTAATCCTGAGAGAAACTGAACTGGCTGAGAAATGCAATGAAAATGGACAATTCTTCTCCATCCATGTCTAGGCCAGATGTGAAACTGCAAAAATGAAGGCACTTTTTGGTGAGTTCATTCTGCCATTCCTTTCACCTGACATAGTGTGAGAAAGATGATTATTATTATTATTATTATTATTATTATTATTATTATTATTATTATTATTATTATTATTATTATTATTATTATTATTATTATTATTATTATTATTATTATTATTATTATTCCATGTCAGGAAGGATTTTTGCTAGAGAAGCTCTGCTCAGGGAATGCCCAAATGAGTCTCCTTTCATGTCCCCAAGAGCTGGGACGGAGACAGGCGCTCAATCCATCATGCAGTACACGGGTCTCAAACTGCTGACTTGCTAGTCTTCCAGCTAACAAGGTGAGCTTAACTGCTGAGCCACTGCAGCCCCAAGGAAGCTTCAATCAGACATCTAAAACTCCATATTTGCATTTTTTGGAATAGTTTTTGGATATTTGCAATCAGATCTTTTAGACATAAATTAAACAGGGCCTCATTAAGATATTTTGCCACCTAAGAGAAAGCCCCAAGTGGCAAACTTTCTTCACATCTGGGTATAAAAGTTGACCAAGTTATTTTGGCACACCAGTCAGAAAACTCTACAACCATTTCCCCTCATCTGTGCTTGTAAGAGGGCAATGATAATAAATAACAATTTGTTGCTTTTTTTTTTAAAAAAAAATAATAGTTCAAATCTGTGCCTGGGCTAACTGCCTCACTTTATTTAATGGTCGGAATTGTCATGAAAAACATTTTTAAGCCATGTTTAAACTTAGAAAGAGAAAGGTGAAAAGTGATATAAAGGTTGGCCTTGCTCAAAAGCCTGCTGTATCAGACTCTAGGGTTTAGTGCTCATCTCTGTTTATAGCCAAAGAGCCAGCACTGTTTGCATTTGCAGATGTTTCTATGGACATGTGGCAGGCATGCCTCAACACCTGAGTGCATGGAACGCTGTATATAAAAGCTATACAGTATTTAAATCTGTGACTGACTATTGCATGAAAGATGGAGCAGGTGTGAGTTTTTTGCAGCTTCAGAAAACTGGCCCCAAGCAACCGATTCAAGGAGATTATGACTGAACATTAGGAAGAACTTCCCAAATTGGCCACTTCAGAAAGTGTTGAGACCTCCTTCACTGCAAGCTTATAAGGAAAGGTGGGAAACCATCTGTCAGGGACGAGTTACCGCTGTGGATGTCCTGACCTTTAGGACCACTTCAAGCTCCACAATTCTATAAAGGTACAAAAACTATAATAAAGTCATGTGGAACCTTAAAGACAAGCTTTATTTGGCATGTGACTTTGTGGCTCGTAGCCTGCTTCTACAGATATGCATCCGGAAAAGAGTTACACAGTTTGCAAAAATGCGTATCAAATAAAACCTGTCAGCTTTAAGAGGCCACAAGACTTTTGCTTTTGTGTTTTCAAGGTGCAATCTCAGAAGTGGGTAATATAAGAGAGAGTGGAGGCACTTCCCTCTGTAGTTGTCTAGTGTGTTGGTGATACTACTGCAAAGGATAGGCATTTTAACAAAAACGAACCTATGACCCGGGCAACATCAAAAATAAACAGCCACCAAACTTGCTTTAAAATAATATTTAACAGAAGTTTATTTTTGTTATAAAATAAAGTTTAACAAAAATGGTCAGGCCATGAGTTCATCAGTTTCTCAAGGCAGCTTCTTCAGAATCTTCAGCCAGAGACTTGGCTACCAATTCATTTTTAACTTTTCAATGGAAGGGCTGCTTTACAGGAATGGTGTGTCTCCATCATTTTATGTCTGTTCCCTACTCAGGTAGGAGAAATGCCTAGGGGGAAATGACTTCTCCTGAGACACACCCTAGCAAATGGCAGTAACTAGTAACCACATCTGGCAGCTAAATATACCAGGTGTGGGCCCTGGAGACAAAGGCCCCATCTGTTCCCTACTAGAGCTGGGTTCAGGCCAGGCCCACGGAGGTGGGGCGCTCACTAGGGCAATGACTAAACAAACAGCAGTGCCTGCTGCCAAGTATGCCAAGGTCCAGAATGAAGAGTTAAAGGAACAAGACCTTCCTTTTAAGAAGCAGAAAGATTTAATGGGGAAAGGGATAGAATAGCAGCCTTGGCCAGCAGGGCTGGTGGTGAGGTTGCCATGGCAAAAGGGTTTTAGACTTCAATTCCCATAAGCCTGAGTCAGTTCCCCAAAGCACTGATCATCCAATGTGCTGACGTAGGCTTCTGGGTATTGAAGTCATCCTGCAGGACCTGGGCTCCACCATGGGAACCCACTGCTCTGGAGACCTGTATTTGGAAGACCATTCCAATTTTGCTGCCCTGGGCCAAAGTCCTAGCTGACCAGTCTAGTTAGGTAAAGGTTGCCATTGCTTGAAAGCCAGTCATAGCTGACTCTAGGGTTCAGTGCTTATCTCTGTTTATAGCCAAAGAGCCAGCACTGTCTGTGTCTGCAGACATTTCCATGGACATGTGCCTAGACATGCACGGAATGCTTTTTACCTTCCCGCTGAAGTGGTCCCTATTTATCTACTTGCAATTTCTTGCTTTCTAACTGCTAGGTTGGCAAGAGCTGGGACAAAGACAGGAGCTCACTCTGTCATGCAGTACTTGGGAATCAAACTCTGACCTTCCAGTGGTCAAGTTCAGCGTCTTAACCACTTGAGCCATTGCGGTTACAGCACTCTAGTTACAGCAACCCAATTGAGCCTAAGATAGGAAGGATTCCTGGTGGCACAGTGTACTCAAAGTCACAAGTTTTTGGTTGTAGGACCACAGTTTAACCACTGCACCACCAGGGCTCAGCCTTCAGTCTGTCCAAGATCCAAGTACCCAGCATGCTGGGGGTAAAATATTAATTACTGTACCTGTAAATTGCACAGAGCATGCACTAAGCACTATGGGACTGTATCTGAGTGTAATCACTATTGCTGCTGCTAAAAGGGCACTGTTTTCACAGAACAAAAGCCAGCTTGAAATACAGCCGAACTGGACTCCAGCACTGCTGATGCAACAGGAACCTCTAGTTGTTCTTATGGCAAACTGTGCACCAACAGCACCTACAGCTTCCATAGCCCTGGGAAATAATACTTTTGAGCATGGCTCTAGGGAGGATGCTGGGAGCTGGAATCTGAAAAAGCAAAAGTCCCAGACTCTGCCTCCTCACTGCTGCCCACCGTCATCTGAGGCAATTAACTCATTCTACATTAAGAAGGGTGCTGGTGCCAACAAGGGCTAAAAGCAGGTCCACTCGACCAGAGGGTTCATTATAACAAGCATGCCCATTAGGATTAAGCACATCCCCTCAGACACAAAACTAATATATGAGCCAAACCCCAGGACATGAGTCAGAGCTGTCTTGTGGAAACATGACTTGAATCATAACTGCACTAGCTGTCTTTAGGAAAGCCACCTTATAGGACTGCTGTGTAGAGTTTCTGAATTCCTGTATGTGAATCATTTTGAACCAGAAATGGGAGAAGTTACTTTCCTGAGCTATTGGCCCAAAGTCACCTCATGGGTTTGATGACTTAGTAGAGCAAATGAACCAAGAGAGTGGCATTGAGGCTTGGCCAGGCACGTGCTGGTATATTGGGCAATCGGGCTTTGTCACCTCCCGCCCTTGCCTCTGGTGCCCTAGGGCATCAACAACAATGTATGGGATTCCCCCCAACCCCTCCCAAATAGGCACCCCCACCACTCCCTGTCCAGCACCTTCCCATGGTGCCCTGCACATCCTTGGACCTGGGGGATTTTGGGAGGTGAAGTCCAAGAAAATAATTTTTCTTCCTTCTCTGGGTTGAATGCTGAAGTACAGTAAAACTTCTGAGTTATGAATAAAATCAGTTCCGTGGCCTTGTTCATAACTTGAATTTGTTCGTAACTTGAGACATCTCCATAGGGATAAAGAAAAAGGCCCCCCTCCAAACATAAAAGTCCCCCGACCCTCCAAAAATCAATCAAACCACCTAAAAACAGCAGCAGCATTGAAAAGAAAGCATGCTTATTGACCCCACCCCGCTGAGTTATTTAACGTCTTTTACTTATCTTCCCTCTCCTTTATTCCTTTACTTAAAGGAATGAGATGTTGTTTTAAATTGTTTTTAGAGTTTTTAACTGTGTTTTGTATGATTGTTGATTGGTTCTAATCTGCCCTGAGTTGCTTGTGCGAGTAGGGCGGAATATAAATTCAAATAAATAAATAAATAAATAAATAAAACACTCTTCCTTACTTTAAAGAAGCTTTGAAAATGGACAGAAAACTCAGAAAAATCCAGCAAGAAACAGTAACTGGCAGCCATGTTGGCACTGAAACTCCCGACAAAGAACTCCTCTCTAAGCACTCTACTGCCACCTACATGGCTCTGAAAGGCTGCATGTGTATAAAATATAAACCCATAGGGGAAGTGGCATTTTTTTGCTTCACTCGAGGCAACAGAGGAAAAATAATTAATTCATAAATGGGGGCATGTTCGTAACTTGAGGCATGGATTTCAGTGCAGAATCAATTCGTAAGTTGAATTATTCGCAAGCAGGGGCATTTGTAAATCGAGGTTTTACTATATTCATATTTAAAAGCCAAATTACAGTAAATAGTGCCAAAAAGAAAAGGAAGAATGCCAGATGTCCCCTAAATTGTTGGAATGAAATGTGATCCCCCATAATGTGTCTAAAAGCTGTGAGTGGGCCCTCAAGCTTCCTTTGAGATTTGGGATTTCTTATGTGTGTTTTGAAGATTAGGATTGACAAGGGTCCTAGAAAACATGCAGTAGAGCAGACTATTTCCTTTCATGGCAATTTACCCAGTGAGGTTTTTCACAGCACAAAGTAATTCATACGATAGCTTAATATACGTACAGTATATATACTGTATTTAACTATCTTTACTGAAAAACTTAATAGAAAAAACTTAAATATGAATATAAAGTTATAGCTCTACTGTTTCATTACAATAATAATAATAATAATCTTATCTATGAATTTATCTAGGACTATGCCAATTAAACACAATGGTTAGTGAAACCAGTGTAATTGCAGTGGTATAAATCACAGTGGCAAAATGCCACTAAATCAACAACACTTCACTTGTATCACTCACCACGTGACAACTGTATGAATTGGTGCACAATGAGGGATACAAGTACAGTATCATCTTACTAACAAGCAGTGGTGCAACATTACAATGTATTCCACTGCACTAACACTTGCTTAACATGACAATAGGACTCTGGTCAATTTGGATTGACTGGACTAATAAAGAGTGGATTATGCCATAAATTTATTGTCTATACACCTGACACTATCAAAACTAGTGTTTAATTCCAGTTATTTCACACCTCAGATAAGGTGGGGAGCACTGTGGCAAGTGGAATTATGCTGTTGAGTTTCCTGGGGTTTGACATAAAGGTATGAAAAGGTAAATGAATCAATTTATTCAAAGGGATTAATATGCAGCCTGTGCGTCTTTGCGCTTGGTGGTAGAACTTTCATCCTATTTTTCCTGCAGGTTTTTTCCCTTTTAAGAACTCTGTAAATCTCAATGCAAACCCAAGGCCGCACTGACTAAGGCGAATGGAAGTTTCATTCCAATACAGTAAAACCTTGCATAAAGAGCGCCTCGCTTAGAGACTAACTTGCTTAAAGAGCAGAATGTTCTCTGAATGGTCGCCTTGCTTAACAACTAAAACCAACTAAAACTCACTTAACAACTGTGCAATCCCCCCCCCCCGCCAAAGTCACAATTGGTCACTTACAATGGTGTTTCATTTAAAGAGCAAACTCACTGAAAGAGCAATCCTGTGGAACACATTTATGCTCTTTAAGTGAGATACCACTGTACATCAGGGGGAACTGTGTGTGATCTATGATAGAGGGCTTTGTCTCAACAAGGATAGAAATACTTGCTCTCCACCCACCAGTTTAAGTGACCTAGTCTGATTTTTCTATAAATTCTCCCATTTACATATTGCTGTTACATTCCACACTTGCATTGTCTTTTTAAATCACCTCTGGCTTTGGGGAATACAATGGTGTTCTTTGCTTTTTCTGGCAGATTTAGATCTGTGAGTTCCCCAAACTGCAAAATGAATAAAGGGTGCCCTTGTAGCCTTGAAAGAAGAAGGGACTCTTGCTTTTTTAAACCCCAAGGTGTTTTGGCACCATTCCAATTATTTCACAGTGGGCACAGAACCAATTTAATTTGCCCACCAATCACCTCCTGAGCATCACCCAATAGCAAAAGGCACACAGTGCTTCTCACATGCCCCCTGCCTCACAAACCCTTATCAGATGCAACCTTCCCTTTTTCTCCCCCAAAGGCCTATCCCATGTTTCCTATTTAACATCAAAGCAAAAGGGACATTTCTGTGAAACTTGAAAGGCAGCTCAATGTTTTGCTTTTGCCATTTCCAGAGGCAGTAGCTCTATCACTTTGTTGCAACCAGAAATAATTTTGTTATTTTTGTGTTTCCCTACCCCCCCTTGGTTGGTCTTTACAGCGCACTGTCCGTGTCTGCAGTTTTAATACTCTCGTGTATGATACAATGTAGCACTGTGCATATAAGGACTGGCAAGAGAATCAAAAGTGGAATAAAGAAGAATGAATTTTCAGATATGGGGAGAATTTATTGAGCATGTCTTCATAAAATGTAAAGGTTTCAGACCTACACTATTAGAATCAAAAGAAATGAAAACATGCCCTATAATCGTGATGGCAAACCTTGGCACTCCAGGTGCTCTGGAACTTCAGCTCCCAGAAGCCCAAGTCTCTGTGAATCCACATGAATGGGTTCACTGCACGTGCTCTTGGATTTCAATTCCCAGAAGCCCAAGTCTCTGTGAATCCACATAAATGGGTTTACTGACGTACGTGCAGTAAAACCATGTGGATTAACAGAGACTTCGGCTTCTGAGAATTGAAATCCAAATCATGCACAATGAAGAGCCCCTTTTATATTGGGTGCACCTGATAAACATTCATTTTTTTCCTTTCTTCTTTTGTTTTTCTTTTCCTTAATTACTTGTTGGGTCTATATTTCTTTAGTCCAAGGGACACCAAACTATTAAAGTACAGTTGAGGGGGCCAGATTGGTGGTCCCCCTGCCATAAATGCTGTTGTAAGTGCATTTACAGCTGCAGTAAATGCATCCAGGGCTGCTTCCAGTGGCAGCGGCGGCGGTTAGAGCAAAGGCAGGGGATGTTTATTTGGTGCTGTGGACCAGAACTGGCCCACGGGACATAGGTTGCCTACCCTTGCTCTAGTGTTAAAACTGTTTTGTGATTTAGTATCTATTTAGACCCTAATATGTACATTGTTATATTCTTTTTTGTTAATGCATAATAAAAAGAATCATAAACAACAACAAGCAATACCCATATGCTGACAGCAAACCCTTTTGCTTTAAGATCAGGTTGCTGGTGCCACTGTACTGGAAGTAACAATCTTCTTCGCAGAGATCCTCTGTCACCTATTACAACTCGACAAAATCTAAGGCCGTGGTTCCCAACATGGGACACATAACCTACAGGGGGGTAATTTGATTTTCAAGGGGGGCAATTTGAGAATGAGTTATTACCAGTTAATGGTATTTTCGGCTTCCTCCATGTGAACAGAAGTTCACTTTTTGAGTATGAATTATATGGCTCTGTGTTAGCGATGCTTAGGAGGGGCATGGCCACAAAAAGGATGGGGCACAAAGCCATGAAACTGGACCAGTTGCTATGTTTCAGCCTGACTTGCCTCTGTTTATGGGGGTCAGTAGCCCATACCAGCTCCAGCTACTTAAAGGAAAAGGAAGAATATAAACTCAATGGTTGTTCTGAACTAAGAAAACAGCCTGTGAATATTCACAGGTTAGGCCCACTTTCACCCTACCCTAAATTATGAAGCCTTGAAATCTCCAGAGGCAAAAATCATGGATCAGTGATCAGGTTCCTGAGTTTACAAGACCATTTGCCTAGATTCAAGAAGGCTTCTGTTAATTATTAAAGAAGCTGGTAGACATTTATGGAGTGAGACTGAGGAAGAAAAAGGGAGTGACTGAGAAAGAGAGAAAACTTGGCCCAGTTGCAGAGGGTAAAGCAACAGCTGCTCCCAAAGAAATATTCTGCCCCACCCTCTTTCCTACAATGCCATCTCTAAACGTCTCCTTTAAGGATAAGGTTGGAACACACACGCGCACACACACCATCACAAACATAGAGGTATATCACCTTTATATAGACTAAAGTACTTTAAGACATGCACTCTGCAACACAATATAAAATCTTCTTTCATGTCCCAATCAAACCCTCGACTGCGAAAATGAAGGCACTTTCTTTGCTTGTTGTTGCCGAAACCCAAGTCCTCACTGGTGCAATCTGCAGACAACATAAAGTGAAGTCTCCCCTTCAGGATCCAGCTAACCACACCCTTTTATCAGGATTAGCACACACACACATTCTGTCTGGACAGAGTGTGTGAAATGGCATGAAGCTTTTGCATGAAACACTTGGTCTGGCCTGGGAAGTGGTTTGGCTGGCATCAAGTGTGTTGGTGTTGCAACCTGATGCAGTCCTCAAAAGCAAAAACTGAAATATTTCATTAGGCTGAGAGACGTACCATTTTCAAATGAATGGGTGCAGGACTGCAGCCTCAAATAAATCCTCAATGGCAAATTAGAGAAAAAGATATTTCCCTTTCCCTTCTTGGAGGGGAGAACCTGGCCACTTCCTTTAAAAACAGAACGATCTGCTCAAACAAGGAGAGCTTTAGCGTATAATTCAGCCTTCCTTTCCTGTTAAAAACAGATTTATAAGTTCTACCTCAAAGGTTTCTGGGCAGTAAGAAGAGCATGAAAAGCAGGAGTTGGACAAGGTGAAGCCTTTCCTTGTACGGCAGGGTGGAGCAGGAATCATTGAGTAAGGATTTGGTTAATGTTTCTTTCATACATGTGTATCTACACACACTCATACACAAGAACTCCACCACTGGTGAGTCACGCTGGGTGTTGTGTGCACACATCCGATACTTAAGCCAGGGCGCCTGCTCAGCCCCACGCCAAAAAGCAAACGTGGCCCTAGTGTTCCCAAGCACCCAGAGAAGCTTCTGCACTAAGGAGCAGGGAGAGGAAATCTACCAACACAGCACCTTTCTCTTAAGTCTTTTCTTTCACATTGGTTTCACAAACTCTGGAGAAATCCTGCCTTTTAGCCTGTATTAGCCTCTGCCGATGGGTCTCCGCCCCAAGCAGCTTACAGTTTTGACCCCGGGTTTGGGCTTCAAGAGCGGGGCTAGGAAAAAGACCCGAGAAAGGCAAGTGCACCCAAACTATTATAAGAGGGAGCAGGAAAGAGAAGCAAAGGTGTAAATTAAAAAAGAAAGGGCGAGGTGAGCCAACGGAATTAATACGTTTAGTTCGCGTTGTTAGTAACGAGTGGCGTTCCTTCCTTCTTGGCCACTCCGCCACCAGGCCTCCCGGGTCTGCTCTCCGCCCACCTGCCCGAACCTCCCACCAGCTGGCCCGCCGCCTGGCCTCTGCTATATTAGCTTCGCTCGCCCTGGCTTTCTCTGCCGTTCCCGCGGCTTCGCCAAGCCCGTCAGGGAGGGCGCCAGTGGCGGAGCCTCCTTGGGCGTTTCCCCTCCCAAGCCCCACCAGGCTTTCCCCGCCGTCAGGGCCTTGGGAGGTGCCCGGAAACCGCGGGGCCAGCCAGCGCGGCCACTCCGAATTAAGTCCCCGAATGAGACTCACTAGGCGCCACCGCTTTCTTCTTTTCCCGCCTAGCCTCAGCCATTCCGCGCAAAACCAACTAAACCGGGGTTGCCCAAACTTTTTGGGCTGTGGCCCAGTCACGTGGTTCAGAGGGCTGGACACTATGGCCCAGGGGCCGGATCCAGCCACAAACACCAATTCATCTGGCCCACAAAGCCCTCGTCGCTCCCGGAAACCGAAGTAAAATGCACTACTATGGCCCCGGGGCCAGATGCAGCCAACAGCAATTCATCCAACGCCAACGGGCACATTTTACCTCCGCTTCGAAGAGCTACAAGGGCTTTGTGGGCCGGATGAATTGGCATCAGGGGCCGGATCCGGCCTCGGGCCGTAGTTTGGGCACCCCTGAACTAAACTACCACGGACGCAGCAGCACTGGGGCGGGCGGGCGCTTTCGATCTTCCCAACCAAACACTCGCCAAACAAACAGTCATTTTTTCCCGAAGAATCGCAGGACTCGTCTCCCCGAAGGAACTGTCCAACCTTCCTTCCCACAGGCCTTCGAATCGGGGGCGAGGGAAGGCGCCAGCCTAAGATCGCGCCGACACAAACGGCCCGGCCGCGTCGTGTGCAGGCGGCGGGGGCGGAGTCCAGTCCCAGGTTCAAATCCCCGCTCCGCAGGGAAGAATTCCTTAAATAGCCCAAACGCCTCGACACTCTTCGCGGGCGCCAGGGAGTGCCCTAGAAGAGAGCCACGAAGGCGCCTGCCAAAACAGAGACAGGGGTTTGTCCCCCACCGCACACATCCCGGGGGGGGGTACCGGGCGCCCCCCGCACTACTCCCCCACCCACCCACCCGCCATCCATCCCCGTCTTACTATTTCTGCGGCCATGATGAGTCCTTTAAGGGAGCGCACGAAGCTGCTAAACTGCCCCATGCAGCCTTTGGAGCTGCCAGACGAGTCCATGGCGCCGGGAGAGAGAGAGAGAATGAAAGAGACCCCTTTTTCTTGATGGAAGGCGGGAGAAGATTTAAATAAATGATTTCTTTAAAAAGCAACTTCTTCTGGGCGCTTTCTCTCGTCTTCCCCCACCACCCTCCCGATTCCGCGCCTTCTTCCTCCTGTCAGGCGAAGCGAGGCGAGGCAAGGCGAGGGGGAGCGGAGCGCCGAGGGCGTGGTGGGCCGTCTGGGCTGGCGAGGTGTGGCTGGGCTGGCGGCCTGGGCAGAGCCACCGCTAGGAGCCCGGGCGGGCCCGGCCTTCGGCAGGCACCAAAAAAGGAAGCGGGGCGGGAGGGAAGGAGCCCGGCGCGCTCTGCCCCGCAACAGGCCCAGCCATTGCCGCGCTTTCCGAAGGGCAACGCCCCCGCCTGCTGCCCCCCCCCCACGCTGACTGGAAAAGGCGCCCCTAGTGGCGCAGTGTGTGTGTGTGTGGGGCTTCCCTTCGGGGCAGGAGATACTTGGGGAATGGGGGAACGCTGGGCTAAGGCCTTGCTTGCCCCCACTGCAGTCTTTAACCCTGTGCACACTGAAAGACATGCCAAGTTGAAGGCCGGGTGGGGTGGGGTGCAGGGGTGCGCTGGGCACCTTGGGAGGGCAGGAAGTGTTGGGGGCGCCTGTGGGGAGTTGGGGAGAAATCACATATATTACCGTTGTTACCTGGCTGGCGGCAGAGCTATGTGGGGTATGGGCCAGACGGTTGCCCCAGTCTGTTGGCTCATCTGCCTGTTTGTCTTGTTTTAGCTTTTTAAAATTTTTTAATCTTTAGATTTTATATTATGTTTTTATTGTGTTTTAGGTGTTGAGAGTTGTGTTAGCAGCCCTGGGTCTTTTTGGGGAGGGCGGCATAAAAGTTTGCTTAAATAAATAAATAATAATAATACCTCTGCCTGCCCCTGGATCCAGATCTGGCCAGTCACTGGAGCGCGCCAGGATGCGTCCCTGTGTCCCTGTGGGTCAGGACACCATGGAGTGGGGAGGGGAGCGCCTCTCCCTTGTGCCTCCACAACCGCCCCATGGTTCTTTTTTAAAATACATTTTATTAAGTTTTTTAACAGAAAAAATATATAGAAAAAAAGTAAAAAATTACATAAAATTTCTCATGATACAAATACTGTACCTAAAACACCCAATGTGTGCTAATCCTACATTCTTGAATCTCCCAGTTGTCTTCCATTAATTTATTCTGCCAATATCTCATTACATGGTTTGTCTCCTTTATTTTTTCCCCAATGTGTGTTGCAGAAATGGCTTCCAAATATCCCAAAATCTATTTCGTTTCAAAATCCCTTTTAAAAAAATATTTAAATCCCATGTAAGTTTTTCATGAAGTGCCATATCCCAGACTTCAGTATATCATTTACTCAAATCTCAATTCGAACCACCTGTCCCCTCCATGGTTCTTCCACCAGTCCTGGCTGGGGGAAAGCTTCGCCCAGGACAGAGAGGCTCAAGTGGGAGAACCAACAGGCAAAATCAAGGCATAGATTCCCAACCCGAGGTCTTGTTTTCACTTTAGTCTGCTGGAAAATACTATAGACATGCATTGGAGGAGTTATATATTGCTAGTCTCTCTTCCCCCTTCCCCTGCACGTTTGACAGTAGTAACAAACGTGCAGTACTTGTGTTTGGGGACATGAAGGCAGTGGTGGGATTCAGATTTTTTACTGCCTACTCTGGGTGTGGCCAGGAGGAAAGTCCTGCTTTGCACCCAAATTAGGACTACTGTACTTTATTTCAAAACTTGGATGGGCGGGACCAGCAGGAATTTCTGCTACCTGGTCTGGTGAACTGGTGCAAACCTGTTGAATCCCATCACAGCATGAAGGTAATATGCAGATGCCTGGCTTCCTGTTTCTGGATTGTAAAAAGATACAGCCTGCTGCCTATTTCCCCAAGGAACACTTCTTAACCCAGGGGCCAGTTCACGCCCCCTCAGACTATTGGCTGGACTGGTGGCTTTCAGCAGCAGTGGCAGCAGCAGCAGGGAGAGAGGCGGGGGATTGGGGTGGTCCTGCTGCTTTTGGTGGGACCCCCCTGTACCCCCCCCCCAACACTCCTTGATCTGCTACAGAGCACAGTTGCGGACATGCCAAGTGGAGGGGACAAGGATCAAGGTGGCAGCAGCGACAGCTGCAGCAAGGGTGTGGACTGGATGGAATGGTGCCAGATCAGGCCCATGGGCCATAGGTTGAGGATCCCTGGCCTAAGCAACCCAATCTGGCTTGAACATCATGCCATGAAAGTCTGCCTGATGAAGTCATGAAAGCTTGCAGTGTTATATTTTTTAAGTGATCCTATAAAAGGTCTTGCCTTCCTTCTTCGTTTGTTTGATTTTATGGATGGGTCACATGGCTTAATTTTGCTCACTTTTGTTTGTTTGCTTTACAAGTCACCTTGGGGTACACAGAAAGAGCCTTCTCAAATATTGTGGTATTTTTGAACTACATTCAGTAGTGGGCAGCAACAGATTTGTGCACCTCTGGGGGGGGGGAAAGCAAAATTGGGTAGCCTCTGGGCAGGGGTGTGTGAAATTGGGTGGCCTTCGGGCGGGGGGGGGAGAGCGAGATTGTGTAGCCACGCCCAACTCCCTGCCCTGCCCCATCAGGTTTTGTCCCTGCAAGTGGTTCAAGGTCTCCCTTGCTCAAATGCCAATCATATCCGACTCTAGGGTGCAGTGCTCATCTCCATTTACAGCCAAAGAACCATTGCTGCCTGTGTTTGCAGATGTATACATGGCCATATGGCAGGCATGACTAGATCACCCTTGATGTAGGCTCTGCCCATGACATAGGCTCTGCACACAATGTAGGCTCCACCCATGATGTAGGCTCCACCCATGGTGTGGTAGCGATAATTTTTGCTGCTCATCACTGACTACAATCGTGTGCCCTGGTAACAGGAACCTTGTGTTGCTGGCTAATCTTTCTCACACTAGGTCAGGTAAAAGGAACTGCAGATTCAACTCATGAAAAGGTGCCTTCGTTTTGGCAGTTTCACATCTGGCCTAGACACCTTTCTCCTCATAAGGCACTCATGGCAGCTTACAATGTTTTTTTTTTTAAATTAAATAACTTTTTTCTTGTCCTATTGCTGTGAGGTGTTCTACACAAATAATAAAAATGTCCCTTTGTCCACTTTTTGATCACAGTGTCTGTGACTTGAGTGCTGGTCTGATAGGCAAGACTGGCTTCCTTTTTCGTGACTGCTTTTGTGCTAAGAAAAGTGTTATCTGTTTATTTATTTGAACATTTGTATTTTGATTTCACATTCAAAGCTGCCAACAGATACACTTTCTTGCTGCACTGCAACAGTTCTGTACACGTTTGTTTGAAACCAGTGGCCGTATATGTTTATGGGGAACTGCTGTAGAAGGCCATTGTTATGCCCATGTTCTGTTTGGCTGAGGTAACTGCATGGAAGGATAGAGTGCACAGCAGGAGAGAAGCTTTTGGTTTCCTCTTTTGTGGTTCTTTTCATCTTCTTAATTCTACCAGTCATGTGCAAAGGGTAACGGAGTCCTTGTACCAAAAGTCATTTTGGCTACAGTGCTTATTATAATTAAGCCCTGAAGTACTGGGTGGGATTTACTCCTGAGTGTTTACACATTGCACATTTTTAGTGGAGAGAAGCAATCGCACTATTCAAAAACTGTAAATCTCTAGATATATTTGTAACAGTTCCATCCAGATACAAGCCGTTAGCTAGTGTGTGAACCATTTCCTATATACCCAAGATGGAGAAGTGGTGTCAAAGTAGTTTTGAAAACCCATTAACTCTCCTGTGACAGACAAGATCGCTGAATCACAGGCACAAAAGTGAATGACAAGTGCATACTTCCAAAGAAAATGTAACTGACAGAGTATGCTGCATGTGGAGATGCAGTTGAACATCTTTACAAAAGGAAAAGTAGAGTTTTATTTTTATTTTTTATTTTGTATCTATTTTTCTTTCTTTAAAAAATGAACAGCAGCTTATCCCCATCAGTCCATTCCCTAATTTCTAAAGAAGTAAGAGAATAATATCTAAACCAGATCAAAGTTCTATCTGGGAACTATGCCTCCCTGGAAGCAGAAATAAATGTACCTGCTTCTGTATTTGCGACAACTGCGGGTGCTGACATTAATTGCATTTATGCATGCATGGGTGCATTTTATGGCTGTCATAAATGTGCCTGTTTCACTTCTAGGTGTGGAGGTGGCAGCGATGGGCCGGATGGAACGGTGCTGTGGGCCAGGGCCGGCCCATGGGGAATAGGTTGGGAACCCCTGGCCTACTGCAGAAATGCCACACCAAATCAATCTCAATCTTGTGTCCCCCTGCATCTGTGTTTTCCCAGCAAGACTGCCTGGTTTTGTGACTGGAGAAATAGGACCTTTCTATAAAATGAAATTTATGACCAAAGATGATGGGGTGGGAAAGTAAATGACTCCCCCTTCTCTCTCTCCAGATTATTATAATCTTTCTAAAATCAACCAGGCATACATCACCAAGTCTATGTAGAGAGTTCTTGTCACTTTATCTTAATAAGGTGCCTCTCAACAGCTCCCATTGGTCTGAGCGGCACAGAAGTTCAAATCTAATCTAAGAAGGGTGGAAATGTTTGCATTTGACAAGCAACTGACTTAACATCCTATCCTTTGACAAGAAGTTGAAAGCACTGGTTGGCGACAGTGACAATGGCTAACAGAGGGAAGCCTCTGCAGCTCTATTTTTCTCCATTCCTCGATTGACTAACTATCAAGGGATGAGTTTCTGCTGGTTGCAACTCGCTTTTCATTCCTCTCACTGCCACGCCTTTCTTCTCCAGGTTTGACCAAAACATTTCAAGATTGAATCTTCCCATTTTTTGGGGAGGCTGCCAAGGGATCTCTCTACTCCTCTGGGATAGCACTCGGTGACTGCTGCAATCCAACGCCCTCCTGTCATTCGAGACACGTGTAGGAATATTGAATGTAAAAGGTTGGCATGTTGTTACCTGCCGAGTTTCTCGTTTAGTAAGATTTCATTGATGGAGTTGAATGCTGCCCATCCCTCTTTCTTCTGGCTCTCTGATCGCTGTTCATCCCAATCAGAAGGCTGAGATAGACATAGAGCTTGGCCTGGAAGTTCTGCTGGTTGCTTGATAGCATATATTTTGTTTTCACGCCGTTCATTTTTAGGCCAACCTTCCTACTTTCTGCATCAAGCTCACACAACATTTAGTCTTTCAGCATTTCTAGCAATCAGTATTACATCATCTGCAAATCTGAGATGGTTTATCTTCTCTCCATTCAGTTTTATATCATCCTCCCAGTTTAATCTTTGCATAACCTTTTCTAGGTATGCGTTGAAAAGCTTTAGTGAGATTGTATCTCCCTGATTGACACCTTTCTCTACAGGTATTCTTATCCCGTTTTCAAATAAGGTGATGGCAGTGGAGCAGTTCGAGTTTGCTCCCTTGATACAACTTGATGTGCAATAGAACCCTGCATAATGAAAAAGCTGAATTCCACGGAGCTCTTCACTATGTGGTTTTTTCGTTGTGTGGATCAAATGGGCGATACCCCGCATAATGAAAAGAAAATGTTTGTTATATGGGGTTTTTGTTAACCTGGGTATATCCTGCTTAACGAAAACCTTGTATAATGGGGGGAAATTCGTTATTCGGGGTATCGCAATTGCCTAACAAACGCTTTGTTGTACAAAAGTTTCATTATACAAAGCATTCGTTATGTGGGGTTCCTCTGCATTCGGCATTTACACCCTGTTCCCTGATTGCTTGCGTAACTGCATTTACTTCAACTCTGTCAAATGCTTTATTCATAGTCGACAAATTCTATCACCAATGATAGCATATATTCTATGCAACGTTCAATAAGTTGAGTAGGCGTGAAGAAGTGATCGATAATGCTATAAAAACTTTTGAACCTGGGCTGCTTTCTTGGTTGTTGCTTGTCTAACGTTCTTGAGAGTCAGTTTATCAAACATATCGACCTGTAGCTTGAGGTTCCTTCAATCTCTTTTTTTGTTTAGTAGCAATGTAATAGATAGACTCTTTCTGACCGACTGATCAGTGGACTGGCAAATCATTTTTTTCAGAGAATAGCACTTGGCTTAAATAAATCAGTATGTTAAGGCTTCCCCATCTCTCCATCTGATGGACCACGTGTCCTTCTGTCCATCTGTAAAACCGTTTGACTGACCAAATTTTCATATACTAAAACTTCTCTTAAATAAATCAGTATGTTAAGGCTTCCCCATGCATCCGTCTGTGTGACCAACTATCAAACTGACCAACTAACTGACTGATTTTTTTCAGAGACTAAAACTTCTCTTAAATAAATCAGTACATTAAGTGTAAGATCAGGAGTGAGTTGCCCCTCCCGCAGGGAAAGAGAAAAAAAGGGGGGGGGGAGGAATCTCACGTAGAGGCCCAAGTGGTGGGGAAAAGAGGAAGACTGGAGATGGGAGGGACCACTCTGGGAGGAGAAGGAGGAGAAAACGCCTTGCTGCCTGCTCCCAAGGGTAAGTGACTATTTCAGGTGGGGATGGGTGGGTGGAATGTGTATTTAATGTGCATTTTTATGTGTTTTAATGTGTATTTTTATGCTTTTTAATGTGCATTTTATGTGTATTTAATGTGTGTTTTTATGTGTATTTAATTTGTATTTTAATGTGTTTTTAATGTGTTTTTTTAACTTTGGCTCCGCCCACGATGTTGGCTCTCCTCTGCCCATGATATCATGATGTTGGCTCCGCTCATTATGGTATGATGTCATGATGTTGGCTCCACCCATGACATTGGCTCCGCCCACAGTGTGGTAGTAAAAAATTTGGCTGCCCATTACTGGTCAGCTGCCTCTTACCCTGGTGTGTAATGAAAGCAAGTCATGTTCAACGTCCCAAGGGTGTCATATAAGTGTTTAAGGAATTGCCCTGTTGTGCAAGCTCCATGACCCAAGGGTGTCATAATATTTCCTGCTTCCCCGGGTGCAGAGGTTGTTACGTCTACCCAAGAGTGTAGTCTGCTTACATGTGGCAAACAGAGAGCATTCATGGCAAAGAGTGAGTCTTTGTTATTTTCTTAAGTTAGGGAGGGGATGAATAGTGAATGGAATTCCCAGAGGACCTGTGGAGATTACCCAACACATTCATTGCAGAAAGCACTCTGGTCATGAGAAGGAGGCGACGTGACGTGACGGGGTTATTCTGTCAGAGTCAACCCTCCCGGTGATAGTGGTGATAGAGGATATCAGAAGGCAGGCTGGGTGGCCAGCTGGCTTGATTAATTCCGACATGGAGGGGAAGGAACAGGGAGCTGTTCCCACTGAACCCCAAGGGACCTCAGAGATAAAGGAGGCTTTGGAATACTTGATCCAGGTGCAAACTGAGTCTCTCCGAGCACAAGAGGTGTGGCGTGGGCCCCCTGGGACCCTCCGCCAAGTGGACAGAAGCAAACTCCCTGTGCAGCAAGAGAAGCAGAAACTGTGGCCCTTCCTAACCCGCTTTGAAACAGTTTGCCAGGACTAGACTGCTGGTGAGCCAGACTGCTGACCCTTGCTCTTCCTTCTTGGCCATCTTGGACCAAGGCTTGTCTTGGGACAAGGTGAAAGCTCACCTTCAGACACAATATGCTTATACAGCTGACACAGGCCAGGCTCTTTTTTAGTCCTGTAAGAAGGCTAGGACAGAGTCGTTCATTGAGTTCCTGGGCGGCATCTCCCAGAAGTTTGTGTTGTGGCTGGAGGCAGCCGGGTTAGAACTTTTGAACAGTTGTACCAGCTTTGCCTGAGGGAGCATTTCATGGCCAAGATCCCAGTGCATATCCGACTGGTCTTACTGCAGTACGGAGAGCTGCCTGTGGCAGATTTGGCGAGAATGGCAGATAACCTACAGATAGCAGAAAATGCCCAGATCAGGCGAGGGGAGGGCCGGTCTCCTAGAAGAGGGTCCCCAGATCTGTGAGCTAACTTTCACCCTGCTGGCTGCTTCCCGAGAGACCCCAATAGCATTTCACCCTTCTGCCTCCAGAACTCCTGTTGGCAGCCCAGCAGCTATGCCTGTGAAGGCAGGAATCAAATGCTATAATTGACAGCAGGAAGGCTACAAACAGAGAACCTGCCCAAAGCTGAAAAGCCCCTCCATGCCATCCCCAAAGATGAAGTGGACACAAACTTCCCCGGAGGCAGAGGAAACGGGAGCTCCCAGGCAAATTGAAGGAGATTTGTTCCACTTGAGATGGACGAGACCTCAGACATGGCCCTGCCAGGCACACCGAGCCCTTGGGAGGTTGACGGTTACCCTGATGAAGATGCAGGGGAAAACAAACCCAGGTCAAACTGGCCCCAAAACGCTACCAGATCTTAAGTCTTCTGCATTAAGCCTTCTATATCTGTCTGTCCATCCATCTGTCTATCTGACTATCTGATTGATTTTTCAGAGACTAAAACTTCTCTTAAATAAATTGGTAGGTTAAGGCTCCCCCATCAGTCCATCCATCTGTCTGACTGACCATATGATCTACCGACTGATTTTTCAGAGACTAAAACCTCTAGTAAAGATGTAGCTAAAGTACTTTGGACATCAAATGAGAAGAGAGGATTTTCTTGAGAAAGCCTTGATGCTAGGAAGGGTGGAGGGCAAAAGAAGAAGGGAGCCACCCAAAATGAGATGGCTAGATGAAAAAATCTTTTCAACGGCCAGTCATGTTGGCCAGTCGGTTGAAAATGTTTTTCACTGGTCAGCAGGGTTGGCTGGTCGATTTTTTTTTGTTGTTGATTGGTTGCGTCTGGTCAACCAATAGGTTGAAAAAAATTCTCAAATTGGTCTGTCAAGTGGGTTCGGATGGTTGATTGAAATTTTTTTGCTGATCAGATGTTCGGGTTAGTTGGTTGGTTGAAATTTTTTTCACTGGTCAGTTGGGTCAGGTATGACAATCATTTTTTGGGGAAAAATCTCCAGTTAATCAGTTGGTTGGTTGGGGGAAACATTTTTCATCCGGACCGACCTACCTACCTGATTGACTGACTGGTGATTTTTTTCCCCACTCGACCAACCAACCCAACCAAGGGACCAACTGGCAGGGAAAAAAATTCAACCAACCGGACCGACTGGTGACATTTTTTCCTGGAGTTCTCAACCTTTTAAAGCATAAGGCCAGGTCATGCTCCCTCAGACAGTTTTGGGAGCCAGACAGCCATTTTGCCCTTCCTCTACCACAAGGCTCTTCCAGTGTAATGGACCCAGTGCCCCCCCCCCTGAAATCACACTGTGGACCACAACCGGCCTGCAAGCTGCAGGTTGAGAATCCCTGACTTAAGGCAAGTTTTTGTCAAGTGAAGGTTAACTAACCGGACAACCTCGATGACTAATGGCCTTTGGTGGTGAAGTCCACAGGGAAGGGTGATAGTCTCCAAGTGGATTAAATCCCACTTGAATCCATCTTGATGGAGGGCAGCAGCTTTATCAATCCTGGCCTGGGGTAGCACAGGTTTCAGCCACCTGGGGTGCAGGCCAAACTCACTTCCCCCCTTCTAGGCTCGCCCCCCATCTAGGCTCGCCCCCTATCTTGTCTACTGCTTTGCCTTATGGGGGCCCCCCTTGGACCAGCCGGCGCTGTTCCGGCTGTGGGTGCTGGACCGCAATGACCACTGGCCTCGCTTCCTGCCCTCCTAGGCACCGCCGTCGCTGGAAGTGGACAAGCTGCTGCTGCTGGGATGGCAAGGCTGCACACGTGCGATGCTGACAAAGACACCAACGTGTGCCTCACCTACATCTTGTGGCCCGTCGGGCGCCTCTTCATGGTGCTGCGCAGTGGGCAGGTGCTGATGGTGGGCTCTTTGCTGGGCTTGCATCACCTCAGCCTCTGGGTCTCAGCCTGGGAACACAGGCGGCCCTGTGCAGCCCCGCCTGGCGCCTTGAGCTGGATGTGAGGGTGAGGGCACCTGAGGAAAAGGAGGATGAAGGAGGAGGAGGAAGAATAGGTGCCCCCTGGTCCCCACTGCACCATCCGTGCCATGCCCTCCCGGTACCCTCCAGCCCGGGGCTGTAGCGAAGTCCCATTTATTGTAAAAAATTTCCTGCTCCCCCCCCAAAAGCGCCACCCCCACTACACTACTGGATAAAAGGCCATTGTATTATATTCTCAGGGCAGTCTTCATGGCTGGTCATCATGATGATTGTCAATACTGTATTTGGATTTGGAGACGGCAGAAGAAGAAGAAAGAGATGGCTTACCAAATGATCTGGGTCATGAAGTTGCACAAAAAGAAAACAAGGTCCTGGCTTAACACTTCATGGCTTACCTCCCAAAAGAGGAAAGAATGAACTCTAATCTCCATTTCTGCAACATGTTGAATATCCATACCATCCTGTAAGATAATAATAATAATTTTAAAAAATTCAGTGCTTCTGCTGCTGCTTGAGCAAGTCACCCTGAACCTCATCTATGGTTTCTTGTATTAGCACATTGTGTGCTTGATGTCCCAAACTTTTTAAGATGCTAAGATCTTGTGACCTTACACGATCTTGTGAAGAGCCCTGCTGGTGCAGTGGTTAAACTGCTGTACTGCAGCCAAAACGTTTTGAGTTTGATCCTGACAGGGATCAAGGTTGACTCAGCCTTCCATCCTTCCAAGGTTGGTAAAATGAGGACCCTGCATGTTGGGGGCAAAGTGTTAATTAACTTGTGAACTGCCCACAGAGTGCACTAAGTGCTAAAGGGCAGTACTATATATAAATGTAATTACTACTACTAGGTGACAAGGTAGGCTCTGGGTAAGATGCCAATTAAACCCTTTATTAGAAAAATCCTCATTGTGACGCTTATCGGTCTAGCAGTGTTTCCCAACCTTTGGTTTTTGAACTTCAATTCCCAGAAACCTAAGTCAATTCCCCAAAGCACTGGTCAGTCAATGTACTGACTTAGGTTTCTGGGAATTGAAGTCACCCTGTGGAGCATGGGCCCCATGTTGGGAACCACTGGTCTAGGGAAACATCATCCTTTAAATTAAAGTGTATACCTGGAGTTACCGTTTGTTTGTTTGTTTGTTAAAGATGGCTCACTAACAGGTTGGTCCTAAGGCACTGCTGTACATAATGACAGAATTCCTGGAGTAAAGAATTTTCTATATTTGTGACTTGTAATTCAGTTAACACAAGTTTTTCGTACCCCAACACCTTTACAGGATTATCAGCCAGAAGGGGTCTGTGCTCTTTACCTTGCAATTTCTGCTGTTTCTCCCAGTCCTCGGAATAACTTGAAGGACTGCCAAAGAACTGTTAACATGCCCCTACAATACCCATCACAGAATTCCCAAACAGGAGTTCAACTTCCATGTTGCAAATTGTGAGAATAAGGTTCCCTTGGATACCTGTGGAGGTAAGACAAGGGCTCTTTTAACCAGTCTGTTGAGCTGATATGTTTTCTCCGTGTGTGACATTTAGTGATGTTGTGTAACAAAATTTATGCAAAGAATTTGATGGCTGGGACATTTCACCTGTAGCAAAGGCAGGCAACATGCGGTCATCCAGAAGATATTGGACAGTAATTGTGATAATATGATAGTTAAAGCTAATGTGAGATGAAATACAGTATAATAAAATCTGGAGAACTGCCTGTTCACTTCTTATCCCTTGTCAATAACATTCCTTAAAACCTTTACCAGAGAAATAGGTAACTATATGGAATATTTTTGAAATGGTAGCCGAGTTAGTCTGTGTTTCAAACATATCAGAGTAAACAAGCAAGACAAGACAAAAAACTTTGTGGCATTTTAAAATCTTAACTGCTGTGTTTTAATGTGAGCTTTTGTGAATCAAGTCCACTTCTCAGACAGAAGAGTGAGGCTTCAAGACATCAATTTATACACATCAGGTACAGGGTTACAGAATGATTAGCATAATAATTTGTTTTCTTACAATTGGTAATAGAGTACTGTACCTGTTATCGGATTAATTGTGGAGCTTCACCCTTTTGAATTGCAAATGAATAGTAAATGGATGCAAGACAGACACAAGCACCATGTTCTTCCTATATTCTGAAGGGTAACCTGATGCTGTGGATGAGAATTCTACTGAAGTACAATACTGTAACTTATTTTTTGTTGCTGTTCAGTCGCACAGTAGATTCTGACCCATTGCGACCCCATGGACCATTGCCCTCCAGGCACCTCTGTTCTACACTATCCTCCTCAACCTGCCCAGCTCTGTGCCCATTGTGTCTACAATACCATCTAGCCATCTCATTTTTGGCCACCCCCTTCTTCTTTTGCCCTCCGCCCTTCCCAGCATCAAGGCTTTCTCAAGAGAATCCTCTCTTCTCATTTGATGTCCAAAGTACTTTAGTTTCAGCAACTGTTAGGACAGAATATGGAAGGACAAAGTGGTTTGGAATAGGAAAAGGAGTAAGACAAGGCTGCATTTTGTCACCCTGCTTATTCAACTTATACACAGAGCACATCATGCGCAATGCAGGGATGGAGGAATCACTATTTGGGATCAAAATTGCTGGGAGAAACATCAACAATTTGAGATATGCAGATGATGCCACCCTAATGGCAGAAAGTGAAGAGGACTTAAAAAAGCTCCTGATTAGGTTGAAAGAAGAGAGTGCAAAAGCTGGCTTGAGACTCAATATCAAGAAAACCAAGATAATGGCAACAGGCCCTATCAGTCCCTGGAAAATAGATGGGGAAGAAGTAGAAGCAGTGACAGATTTTACTTTCCTAGGATCAAAGCTCACTGCAGATGGTGATTACAGCCATGAAATAAAAAGGCGACTGATTCTTGGGAGGCAAGCGATGAGAAACTTGGGGAACCTAGTGAAAAGTAGAGACATCACATTGCAAACAAAAATTTGTCTAGTCAAAGCAATGGTATTCCCGGTGGCAATGTATGGTTGTGAGAGCTGGACCATTAGGAAAGCTGAGTGCAGAAGAATAGATGCCTTTGAGATTTAGAAGAAATCAACCCTGACTGCTCCTTAGAAGGTCAAATAGTAAAGATGAAGCTAAAGTACTTTGGACATCAAATGAAAAGAGAGGGTTCGCTTGAGAAAGCCTTGATGCTGGGAAGGGTGGAGGGCAAAAGAAAAAGGGAACAGCCAAAAATGAGATGGCTAGATGGTATTGTAGAGACATTGGGCACAGAACTGAGCTAGTTGAGGAGGATGGTGGAGGACAGAAGTGCCTGGTAGACAGTGGTCCATTGGGTCGCAAAGGGTCGGAATCGACTGTGCGACTGAACAACAAAATTTGACCTTCTAAGAAGGAGTAGTCAGAGTTGATTTCTTCTAAGATTGACCTATTTGTTCTCATATAACACATACAACATATATAGCAGCATATACAACAAGAAAAAGGGGAGGAATGCTGGTGTCAGCCATCCATCCATCCTCTCTGTCCTCAATCTGAGAAGAGACAAGAATAACTTCATGCAAACACATTCCTGACCATCACAACACATGAGATCTAAAGAATGGGAGAGTTTGGGAATAAAACCTAATGCAGCTGTTTGCCATGAAGTTCCTACTGAATTTAACAAACATTAATGAAATCTCCACAACTGTTTTGACCTCTTTTAAGCGCCAGATACTTTTTATGCTCCTGAACAATCCCAAACTTGTATTGCAGGGAGCTGTTTTTCAAAAGACAGAAACAAATAGTGCCCTCTCTTGTCTGAGACAAGGTAGTGTTAGTACAGATGCTATACAAATACTGTACAGTACAGAAGGAAGGCAATACCTTTACTGGAGCTCTAAGAAAATCAAATATTATGCAAGCTTTCATGATTGAAGACCACCTCAATTTCTTGTTGATAGTGCAGGGAAATTATCAGTTGGTCAGTTGGTCAGTTGATTATTATTTTTTTGCTGGTCGGTTGAAAAGGTTTTTTTTTACTGGTCCCTTGCTTGAGTCAATTGGGAAAAAAAATTCACTGGTTGGTTGTGTGGGTTGATTTAAAAAAATCATGGGTCAGTTGGGTTGGCTGGTTGGCTGATTTTTTTTATTTTTAGGGTTGGGTTGGCCAGTCATTTGGAAAAAAATTTCATGGGTTGGGTTGGCCAGTTGGTTGAAAAATATTTCGCTAGTTGGTCGGTCAGTCAGTTGAAAAAAATTCACCAGTCATTCTGGTCAGTTGGGTTGGTTGAAAAAAATGTTGCTGGTTAGTCGGTCAGATAAGTTGAATTTTTTTTTTGCTGGTTCGTGGGTCGGTTGAAAAAAGTTTTCACTGGTCAGCTGGCAGACACATACATACATACGTACATACATACATACATACATACATATGTACGTACGTACGTACGTACGTACGTACGTACGTACGTACGTACGTACGTACGTACGTACGTACGTACGTATGTCATACCTCACATAATGAGTAGAATGCTTGGGAGCGTTCTACTCAGGCTGCATTTATATCTTAGTGGTTATGATGAATGCACGTTCTCCCTCACTTGCTTAGGACCTCTCAGCGTTCAATCCAAGGCGGATTATTCAACAAAAATCCCCTCTAGAACTCTCCCAAGCTCACGCAAGAAAAAATATGTTCACCATTCCTTCTCCAGCCAATCCAGGCTGATCCAAACACCTGACTCTCTCTCTTTACAGAGACAAGCGCAATTTACTATGAGAGGTTTTGGTAGCGTTTTCAAGAGGCAAACAAAGAGGGACTTACCGTCTTTTAACCCAATATCCCATCTTCAATGAACACGCGTTGATTGAAGAAAATATTTTTATTTAAATTGGTAGCATGGTTCTGATGAATCAGGTTACAGATCTCAGCATAAACATGATTTTCTAACTTTAAGTTGTTTTAGAGAAAGGATGTTTCAGACAAGTATTCCCCTGAAATAAAAAGGAATCTGTCTAGCTCAAGGGTGCCCAAACTTTTCGGCCCGGGGGCCGGATAACATTTTATCAGATGCTCCGAGGGCCGAACTATCTCTCCATGGTACATACATCCACCCAGGCTTGCCCCCCCCCGCCGCCGCCGCCACTAACGCCTTTGCCGCCGGCTCCTCTTTCACCGGCTCCTCCTTCGCCGCCTTCGCGGTGTCCTTTAAAAGTGTCCTTTTAAAAAAATATGACAGATCCTAGAAACTCACATCCAGCTTGGTCATTGTGGCATCCAAGGAGCTGTTGTTGTGTTCCAAAGCTTCAGGTAGGTGGGATTTTAATTAGCAATGAAAAGTCATTAGCCTTAGAAAAGATCCGCTTCCTGACACGATGTCAGGAAGCAGATCTTTTCTAAGGCTAGTGACTTTTCATTGCTAATTAAAACCCCACCTACCTGGAACTTTGGATTTTAATTAGCAATGAAAAGTCATTAGCCTTAGAAAAGATCCGCTTCCTGACACGATGTCAGGAAGCAGATCTTTTCTAAGGCTAGTGACTTTTCATTGCCAATTAAAACCCCACGTACCTGGAACTTTGGATTTTAATTAGCAATGAAAAGTCATTAGCCTTAGAAAAGATCCGCTTCCTGACACGATGTCAGGAAGCAGATCTTTTCTAAGGCTAGTGACTTTTCATTGCCAATTAAAACCCCACGTACCTGGAACTTTGGATTTTAATTAGCAATGAAAAGTCATTAGCCTTAGAAAAGATCCGCTTCCTGACACGATGTCAGGAAGCAGATCTTTTCTAAGGCTAGTGACTTTTCATTGCCAATTAAAACCCCACGTACCTGGAACTTTGGATTTTAATTAGCAATGAAAAGTCATTAGCCTTAGAAAAGATCTGCTTCCTGACATCATGTCAGGAAGCAGATCTTTTACAAGGCTAATGACTTTTCATTGCCAATTAAAACCCCACCTACCTGAAACTTTGGATTTTAATTAGCAATGAAAAGTCATTAGCCTTAGAAAAGATCTGCTTCCTGACATGATGTCAGGAAGCAGATCTTTTCTAAGGCTAATGACTTTTCATTGCCAATTAAAACCCCACCTACCTGAAACTTTGGAATTTAATTAGCAATGAAAAGTCATTAGCCTTAGAAAAGATCCGCTTCCTGACATGTCAGGAAGCAGATCTTTTATAAGGCTAATGACTTTTCATTGCCAATTAAAACCCCACGTACCTGGAACTTTGGATTTTAATTAGCAATGAAAAGTCATTAGCCTTAGAAAAGATCTGCTTCCTGACATCATGTCCTGCCTGGCTTGCTGCAGCCTCAGAGGGTGGGGGAACTTCAAAATTAGCGCACATTGGGTCTCCCAATCAATTTAAAATCAGGAATTACACAATGCACAGCCATAATACTGTAAATCAATTTTGACTTCCAACTTATACCAATACTTGAATCAGTGTAAAATAAATCACTTCAGACCAGTGATGGTGAACCTTGGCACTCCAGGTGTTCTTGGACTTCAATTACCAGAAGCCTAAATCAGCACTTCTGGTGATCAGGACATCTGAGAATTGAAGTTCCATAACACCTGAACTACCAAGGTTTGCCATCACTGGTTTAGACTTTGTGCCCACTCCTGTTAATGTTTACCTGGGAAAGCCCAGATAAACTTGCAGCAGGAGGTGACATAGATTACAGCTGATTGGCAGAGGCAGCATTAACAGATCTGCTGCATCTCTCTGCAGCTGCAGATCAGCTGACACCAGTTACTACCAATCAGTGGGAGCCCCTCTGCTGCTATGGTGCATTGTTTTTTAAAAAAAATATTTATTCAAAGTGTCATAGCACTAGGACTCTTCAAATAAACATTTTAAAAAAAAGAATTACTGGTGGGAATAGCAGTTAGTCTTTAAAGTGCTACTGTGTATTTTATTTTATTTGTTTTGTTTTCTGAGATAGCTAGGAATGGTCTCCCTTGATCAGCTGGAGTCTGTTTTCACTGATCAGTGGCTTTGATCTGCCCTGGTAGTGCAGACAGATTTCCAGCTGATGAAGGAGAACATAACCATTTGGTCCACAGCATCTTTGATGCCATCGTGACTGCCAATCGGCTTACCTGGGACATCTCTATACCGCCAGTCAGCTGATCAATGGGAAATCTCATGGCGGCAGCGGAGATGCCACTGATTAGCTGTGGACAGTTTGCCCCATCAACTGGAGCTACCTCTGCTGCCAGAGTAGAGTGCAGCCACTATAGACATACAGTGTATCTAAATAGCTTTACAGTACTGCATATATACATATGGGACTGCAGTGGCTCAAGTCACTAAGACGCTGACTGGGAGGCGGAAGGTCAGCAGTTCGATTCCCGAATACTGCAGGACGGAATGAGCTCCCGTCTCTGTCCCAGCTCCTGCCAACCTAGCAGTTCAAAACCAAGAAATTGCAAGTAGATAAATAGGGACCAGTTCGGTGGGAAGGTAACAAGTGTTCTGTGGGCTGCAGTGTCTAGTCATGCCTGCCATAAGACCACGGAAATGCCTGCAGGAGCAGACAGCACTAGTTCTTCGGCTTAGAAACAGAGATGAGCACTGACCCCTAGAGTCGGATAAGACTGGCTTTCGAGCAAGGGAAACCTTTACCTTTATGATTGCAAGTAGATAAATAGGGACCAGTTCGGTGGGGAGGTAACAAGTGTTCTGTGGGCTGCAGTGTCTAGTCATGCCTGCCATAAGACCACAGAAATGCCTGCAGAAGCAGACAGCACTAGCTCTTTGGATTTGAAACAGATGAGCACTGACCCCTAGAGTCGGATACGACTGGCTTTTGAGCAAGAGAAACCTTTACCTTTATATATACATATAACCTAGCAGTAAAAAAGCAAGAGATTGCAAGTAGATAAATAGGGACCAGTTCGGTAGGAAGGTAACAAGTGTTCTGTGGGCTGCAGTGTCTAGTCATGCCTGCCACATGACCATGGAAATGTCTGCAGAAGCAGACAGCGCTAGCTCTTTGGATTTGAAACAGAGATGAGCACTGACCCCTAGAGTCGGATACGACTGGCTTTCGAGCAAGGGAAACCTTTACCTTTGCGATTGCAAGTAGATAAATAGCGACCAGTTCGGTGGGAAGGTAACAAGTGTTCTGTGGGCTGCAGTCTAGTCATGCCTGCCATAAGACCACAGAAATGCCTGCAGAAGCAGACAGCGCTAGCTCTTTGGATTTGAAACAGAGATGAGCACTGACCCTTAGAGTTGGATACGACTGGCTTTCGAGCAAGGGAAACCTTTACCTTTACGATTGCAAGTAGATAAATAGCGACCAGTTCGGTGGGAAGGTAACAAGTGTTCTGTGGGCTGCAGTGTCTAGTCATGCCTGCCACATGACCACAGAAATGCCTGCAGAAGCAGACAGCGCTAGCTCTTTGGATTTGAAACAGAGATGAGCACTGACCCCTAGAGTCGGATACGACTGGCTTTCGAGCAAGGGAAACCTTTACCTTTACGATTGCAAGTAGATAAATAGCGACCAGTTCGGTGGGAAGGTAACAAGTGTTCTGTGGGCTGCAGTGTCTAGTCATGCCTGCCACATGACCACAGAAATGCCTGCAGAAGCAGACAGCGCTAGCTATTTGGATTTGAAACAGAGATGAGCACTGACCCCTAGAGTCGGATACGACTGGCTTTCGAGCAAGGGAAACCTTTACCTTTACGATTGCAAGTAGATAAATAGCGACCAGTTCGGTGGGAAGGTAACAAGTGTTCTGTGAGCTGCAGTGTCTAGTCATGCCTGCCACATGACCACAGAAATGCCTGCAGAAGCAGACAGCGCTAGCTCTTTGGATTTGAAACAGAGATGAGCACTGACCCCTAGAGTCAGATACGACTGGCTTTCGAGCAAGAGAAACCTTTATCAAATTTAATGCATTCTCCAGGGCCTTTTGTAGACTAACTCCTGTATTTAAATTTGAGCTGTATTTAAATTTGGGGTGGATTTGAGATCAAATCCACCACATCAGGCAGAAGAGCAAAGCTTCGTGGGTTGAATTTGTAAGAGCACATCAACTCCACAGGCACACAATGATGGGGCAAGCCTAAAGGTAAAGTAACGTCTCTTTTTGCAACTGACGAAAAATCCCGGGTTATTTAAACCTTTGCAATTGCAAAAGGTTGCAGAGCAAACTTCTTTGCACAAGGATTGGCCACAAGCGAGCTGAAAAGCAACATTTGTTGCTTCTGACAGTAAGGGAACATCCCGGGGGTCTTATTCAAACCTCGTACAAACGGCTGCAAAACAAACTTCTTTTGCCCAGCCAATGGATGGGTGGATGCATTATGCATTGTGGCACCTGATAAGTTGTGAACTTTTTTTGCTTCTCTTCTGATATCTTAAGTTTGCAATATACGCAGCCTGACAAAGAGATGTGAAGAACTCTAAACCTCGCTTCCCTCCCCCTCCCCCCTGCTCCTGGCTTTCTTTTTTAATTGCTTAAAATCAGGCATGCCCAAACTACTTACTTTTAGCTCCGACTGAAGTCCCTCTCTCCACTCTTAACAATAACAGAATCACCTCTGGCGTATTGATTCAGCCATTCTAAAGTAGATTCGGCAGAACTCCTAGTACTAAGCAGGAGGAGGAAGGAACTAGGCAAATCACTGTCTTTCACTGACTTGTGATCCCTCCACCCAAAAAAAAAGTTCGCCCAAAATTTTTTTTTAAAAAATAAAATAAAATTATAAGAGTTCTTATACTATGTCGGGGGCCGGATGAAATGGCCTGGTGGGCCGGATACGGCCCGCGGGCCGTAGTTTGGGCATGCCTGGTCTAGCTATTCTAAGTTACCATAATTAAGATTTCCAGAGATAGGCCTAGTTGGAAAGGCCATCTTTGTATTGTCGATGTTCCGTAGTTGACAACCATTTTAGAACTCTCTCTCTGGCTCTCTGCCAGACCCTCGCCAGGTATGAAGTGAACCTGGGTAATCAGGCTACTTCCAATCAGATTCCAGAGTTGGGTAAACAACTCTGGTTGTCTTGTTTACAATGTGCGCCTCTCTGTCTATCTCTTCCCACTCTGGGCCCCAAAGTGTGAAAACAACCAAATGGCCCTTTTGGCCAGCACAAGAAGTCACAATTCTACTATAGACTAGAAACCTACTAAACTCCATTTTGGATATGTGAAGAAATTGGGGCCTCATTTTATCACAGTGGTGAAGACATTGAACTTGATGACCGGAAGGTCGGCAGCTCAGCAGTTCAAGACCCAAGTGCTGCACGACCGAGTGAGCTCCCGTCTCTGTCCCAGCTCCTGTCAACCAAGCAGTTTGAAAGCAAGAAATTGCAAGTAGATAAGTAGGTACCAGTTTGGTGGGAAATGCAACAGCTGTCTGTGTGCTCTGACATCTAGTCATGCCTGCCACACGACCACGGAAACATCTACAGACTCAGACAGCTCTTTGGCTGTAAATGGAGATAAGTTGGACACGACTGGCTTCTGAGCAAGGGAGACCCCTTTAGGTTTATCTTATACTAAGCTCCGGTCTGGGATAACACCACTGTCAGATAGTTGTGGCTCTCTTTGTACCAAGAGTGGCATGTGGGAATAGTAGACTGAGCAAGTAGTGCTGAACAAGTAGTGCCTGGCAATCAGGCACCCCTTCTCCTCTTTCCAAGGGCCCTGAGCTGCTGGCCCTGCTCCTTCTGGCTCAGTGACCCCTCTGATTCTATCAAAGACTGACATAGGAAGCTAGCTCCTATCTACTTCAGCTATAACCATGCAGAGAACACCAGATAGTTCCTTTCAGAGTGGGGAAGGAGAACATGGGCGGCTGCCTGGGTTGTAGTTTCATGGCACGTCCCATTGGTCCTAGACTTGAGGACAGACACATTCCCTACCCCTGCAGCCTGCATGAGGGTAAAATTAAAACCTGCTGCATGGCCACTGTACCACCATTTTACCTGGAACGTGTGTGCAGATGCATGCACATCTGTGTCTTTAATGTAATTCAATTCATTTTGATTATTCGACATGTAATGGCCAAGGACCGGCTCCGCAGGCACAGCATGGTGTTGACCCGTGTGATGGACCTTCCATGAGTCTGTTCAAGCAGTGGTTTTGCCTTCTCAAGTAGGCTCATGGTCTGAGCAATAGGTGCCTAGCACCATCAAACTGGACAGAAGAAAGACCCTTGGTGTGAAGCTCCAGTTAACACAGTTTATTTTCCCTGCAGCTCTGCTCCTGAAATCCTTTTTTCAGCTGCTTAGAGGCATTACCTCTTCCCAGTGGTGGGTTGGACGTTGTGGGTGTAGCTGACTTTATGACATCATGGGTGGAGGGGAAAAAAAAGTCTGCGCATGTGTCAAACCTCCGTTTGACGCATGAGCAGTTTTTTTAGTGTGCATGTGTCTAACCTCTATTTGATGCATGCGTACTAAAAAATAGAACTGTGCATGTGTCAAACAGAGGTTTGACACATGCGCAGTTCCGGGCAGCCATTTTGGCTGCCCGGAAATACATTTCTGGAGGGAGTTGGAGAGGCGACCGAACTGATCGCCCGGGTTTTACCACCACCCCTGGCGACCCCTGCTGATGTTCTGCTACTGGTTTGGGCGAACCGGTCCAAACCGGTAATATCCCATCACTGCCTCTTCCCCCTGCTTTCTTTCAAAGCAGCACTTCTCCAGGGATGTGAACAAACCTGCCACTCTTTAAGGCTTCTGTGCCCTTTGAAGAATAACCTGCTTTTAATATCCCCTTTCTTTCCTTCCCACTCCTCTTCCTGTTTTTTAAATAAAGAAAAAGCAGTGGAAACTATTAAAAGGCCAGGCCCGACAGAACTCTTGTCTTAGGTCTGCCTTATGTCACAAAATATTTGGACATGAGATGGTGCTGTTGCACAATTCAGTGCCTCTGCCCTTAGATCTTTCTATGCAATGGGATGCTTGCCATGGGAATTATGTTTGTTCAACGGGTGTGTGTGACTAAAAGGGGGAATGAGAGGGATGGGTGGCTCACCAAAACTTGTTTCAGGTTGGATCAGAAGTGGGGAAGAAGTTGTTGATGTTGGAATTCGGTAGAGCCATGCTATCTTTTTCAAAATATCACCTCAGATCTCAGTCCGTTACCATTTTGTGCCAGTATGGTCCATTGCAGGAATTCTCCAAGCCTCATCATTTCATTCTGCTTTTTCATTATCCTCTCCCAACCCCAAATTAATTTGCACTAAAATCGGACCATTCACATTTACAGTCTCAGAAGGGACTCCAGGTGGGGTCTGACAACCCATTTCCATGCTAGGTTTTGGTGGTGGTGGGCAGTGCAGCCTTCAAGGTGGAAAAAATATCCCCAAATATTTACCTAGGTTTGAAAAAAAGTTCTGCAAAAATTGGGCAACTGCGGTGGCTTAGTGGTTAAGACACTGAACTTGAAGGTTGGCAGATCAAGACCTGAGTGCTGCATGATGGAATGAGCTCCCATTTCTGTCACAGCTCCTGACAACCTAGCAGTTCAAAAGCAAGAAATTGCAAGTACTGTACTGTAGATAAATAGCTAGTGCTTCAGTGGGAAAAGTAATAGTGTTCTGTGCGCTCCGGCATCTAGTCATGCCTGCCACATTTCTATGGAAGCATCTGCAGATACAAATAACGCTGGCTCTTTGGCTTTAAATGGAGATGAGCACCGATGCCTAGAGTTGGACATGACTAGTTTTGAGCAAGGGAGGCCTTACCTTTATGTAAAACCTGGGGAAGTTTGAAATGAAATGAAGACAGACCCTGGATGGTTGGCAATTAGCCCTTGCCCTTCCACTCCAAGAAGACTCAGACACCAGTGTTGGTTGAAAACTAGGGCCACATTTATTGAACTATAACTCTGAAACAAGAACAACAACTACTCCTTCTCTACGGAACTTCAGCAGGAGTCTTTGAAGTCTCTGAGTTGTCATTCTGAACAATATATCCCTCCTACGGCCCTGGAGGGCCAAGTCCTGTGTTGGCCTCCCCTTCTTTGTTGCTGTTGACTATCCAGCCAACGCATGGCCTGGAAGAGGCAGCCATCATCCCAGGTGTAACACCCCACCATGGGACAACTTGTTCAGTATAAAATAACTCCAGTGAATAACCCTGGGCCCTATTGACCACACTACCCGCCATAGGCTGGACGGCACTCCTAGGGACCTATGCCCCCCCCCCCAGGGGTGTCACGAAGACTCTTCCTCAGACCATCTAGGAAATAGTTGCACCGAACGATGGAAAGTTCTTCATTGTCTTCCCTAAACATTTCAGACTTGTTTCTAGATATGGAGTAGTGTGAAATGTAAGACCCTACCCTGGCAATCCCAGACTCTCCTAGATGCCTGTTAAGACAAAGGCTAGACCGTTCTGGACTGTCAAAGAAACTGCAGTGATGCGGCCATGTGCAGGGAATTCAAGGAATTCAGGGGTAACACAGGGTTGCTGAGTCCATGTATTGGTTTTGGATCTTCTCAATCATTATGGACAATTCTAGCCCTTTGCCCCCTGTCATGGAGGTGTATGCAAAATTCCCATAACACCTCCATTGGGACCAGCCAGGATGCCAGCAGTCCTATGTTGGCCCTGAATTCCTTGAATTCCCTGCACGTGGCCGCACCACTGCTGCACATACTGACTGCCAGTGAATATCCAATAGCCATTTTTACCACTGTTTGCCAAGATCCCATACCTCTTGTGGGAAACTCTCTGACTGCTGGCACACCTCTGGACCTGGTGTCTAGAACCTCTTGATCTGTTGACTGGGCAGTGCGTCAGCAATGTTATTACGCATATTCTTGTCCCAGGCCTACTTCTTTCAACTTAACCAAAACATACTCAATAAATGCTCCCCAAATCTCTCTTAAGTCATTTTTGTTAACCCCTTCTTTAACTTTAATTCACATATCAACCTCTCATTTATTGCTATAGTGTACTCTATAATTCTTTAAACCAGGGGTGCCCAAACATGGCACCAATTAATCTGGCCCACGCCGCTCCTGGAAGCGGAAGTAGAACGCACCCGCGCATGTGCAGAGCACTGCCATAAATGACCTGCAGCTGTTGGCTGTATAATTGGTAGCAGAAAATGGACAAGCTGTATTCTCTCTTACAAAACAAGATCAACACTAGACAATGGCACAGATTGTGAGCTTAATATAAAAAAAGTGTAAAACTAAGTTAAAGGTAAAGATCACCCTTGCTAAAAAGCCAGTCATATCCGACTCCAGGGTTCAGTGTTCATCTCTGTTTATAGCTGAAGAGCCAGCACTGCCTGTGTTTGCAGACATTTCCATAGACATGTGGCAGGCATGCCTAGACACCAAAGTGCACAGAATGCTGTTTACCTTCCCACCAAAGTGGTCCCTATTTATCTACTGTACTTGCAATTTCTTGCTTTTGAACTGCTATGTTGGCAGGAGATGGGTTTTGAACAGCTGACCTTCTGCCTCCCAGTCAGCATCTTAACCACTTGAGCCACTGCACTAAAGAAGAGTGCTATATTAGTCACCATGCCAAATTTGATTGTCCATTATAACGCTACATATGTCAGCACAACACAAGTGAGGTCACTAGCAGGCTGTCACTAATTAAAGACTTCCTGTTTTGATTTCAGGTTGCATATGACTCAGTTCCCATCCATTCAGCATTAGTTTAGGCCTCATCTAGAGTACTGTGTCCTGTTCTAGACAACCACAGTTTAATAAGGATGCCAACAAAATAGAACGAGTTCAAAGGAGGGCTACAGGCATGATTAGGTGAGTGGAAACCAAGCTATGCCGAAAGACTGAAAGAACTGGGTATGTTTAGCCTTGAGAAAAGGAGAGTGAGAAGGGACATGATAGCGCTCTTCAAATACCTTGAAAGACAGTCATAAAGGGTCTGTTCTTGGTCATCCCAGAGTACAGAACACTTAATAATGGGATCAAATTACAGGAATAGCTTTAGGTCCCTAAATATAAAGTTCACAGTATCTGCGGTAAGCAGAAGCAAGATTCTTTAGGAAGAATCTAAAAACATGGCTGGCAGGACAGATATGGGGTATGGAAAGTATAATGACCCCAGCACATTGATTGATCTGAGCCCCTCTTTTTTCTACTTTTAAATTAGTAGTTGTAGCATCTGGTGTGTTTTTAATCTGTTTTTAATCTTTTTCAGATTTTAATTTTTAACAGTGTTACCTGAAATCTGAGATCAAACATTTTATTTTATTTTTATTTCCTTTAATCAAATAAAGTTTACAACCGGAGCCACAGTTTACACATGAGCCAAATGTACAGGATAAATATAAGGGAAAAACCAGCGCTTAATAACAAGTAAAATGTATGAGGTTTGATACATAGAATGCAAACAATTAAAGCAAATACAACTGTTGATTAAGAGCTGGTTTTTACCCCAAGACATCCGACAGGCAAATAACTAAAGCTAATCACTCTTCTTTTGTCTCCACTCTCCACTCTCCCGAGCCGAAATTGCACCAGAGATGTTGTAAAAAGTGTAAAATCCCAGTAAAACAGTTTCCAGCCTGCGGAACAAAAGCGCACCTGGACGTTGTTATCTGGCACATCTAAAGCAGTTCAACAGACCCCATGTGAAAGCTTCAACTCTGATTGACACCCGAATCTCCCGCCTCCTACGAATGAGCCCTGCCATTGGAGGAGATCTCAGAACTCAGTCCTCATTGGCTAAGACGCGCCTGCCTTGTAAATCACCACCTGGCCTTTCATTCATTCACAAATCCAGCCAGAAGAGATACAAAGTGACAACCTGAAAATACTTCCTCACCGCAATATTGACTCAAGGGGTTACTTTGTATCTTTGGAACAGAACTGCTATCACCTGAAGGAAATTGCTTTACCCAAAGACAATGACTTTTGAAGCCTGTGCCACTGCTCAATTGTATTTGTAAAATGCCAATATGTAAAGTTCCGAAACTTTCTGTGTATTGATTGTTTGAGAATTGTAAAGCCCCATTTAATTGTCCCATACAAGTAAACATTTGTAGTTTGTAGCCAATGTTAGCCTAGGATTAATTGTCGACCAGTAAGTGTGTACAAAAGATGTTTGGGAATAAGGGAATCCAGCTCACTCCTAGAATAGCTGGGGTGGGTTCACGAGGGCGTTTTTCTTCAGAACGGTGAGGTATTAGATTTTGTAGTATAGCCGGCCACTATATTATCGAACTCTTTTTGTATACCAATAAACCACTGTTGTTTTGATTGAAATCGTGCCTCGTTAATAGTTTCTAGGTTTTTACATATTCTCCGCCAGGAATCCAAACCGGGTCTTAAATTGCGTTTTGCATCTCGCTGGTCTTTGCCAGGGGAACACGCGGTAAAATTTAAGGTAACAACAGTTTTAAGGTTTTTAGATGGAAGCTCCCACTTCCTAATCCTAGGCCTTATCTGCCCAGGGAAGTAAAAGACTAATGTCCTCTGGTCGGAAGGAGGAATGGATTTTAGCTGTTCGTGTTGTGTGTGTGTTATTGCTGTTTTGTTTTTGTGTTTTTTTTCCCTGATTGTAAACCACCCTGAGTCGCCATGACGAGTGGGCAGTGATATAAATCTAAATAAATAAATTACAGGAAGCCTGATATTGATTGAATATCAGGAAAAACAATGGTTACAGCAGTATTTATTTATTTAGATTTATTATCCCGCCCCAATCAGGTGAACCTGACTCTAGGCAGCTTACAGAAAAGGGGGGAAAACTATACACAATAAATGCAAAACAATTAAACAATCCCCCTACAAATTCAGAAATTAAAACCTTAAGGTTCAAAATCACTTAAAATCAATTTAAAAAAATTAAACTATGAATTTACAAAAATCTAAAAGATTTAAAAAGTTAAAAGGTTTAAAAGAGCGAGGGAGGGGTGGCTGTCCCATCAAATCAACCACCCAACATGGGACCCCATATTACTGGAGCCCCACACCTGCCCTGCCAGCCAGGTTTTTAGGCCCTTCCGAAAGGGCAGGAGCTCTGTCTGTAGATGTAACTCAGTTGGCAGGAGGTTCCAAAGGGCCGAGCGGACACGGAGAAGGCCCTCCTTCTGGTGCTAGAGAGATGCGTCTCTCTAGCTGATGGAATGATAAGAGAGCCTCTCCGATCCACCCTGGTGGGACGGACAGATGTTCTTGGGGTAACGTGGTCTCTTAAGTATCCTGGCCCACTACCATGTAGGGCTTTAAAGGTAATGATACGACAGTGGAACCAATTACATAAGGACATGGTGTGAACTCCAACATTGGAGAAAATTGGACAACCATATATCATAACTGCTTTGATTTGGATTCCTGCAATGAGCAGGGGGTTGGACTCAATAGTTTCACAGGTCCCTTTCAACTCAATTGTTCTATGATCCATTGCTAGTGGAAAACGAAGCCAGGAGGAAAAGAGTGGAATTGACTCAATAAAGAAAGCAATGGCTGTGGGTTTGGAAGATCTGAACAAGCCTGTTAACAATAGACTCTTTGGGAGGCCATTAATTCATAGGGTAGCTATGAAGTCAGAAACTACTTGATGGGACATAACAGTAATAGGAGAACTCATTAGAAACCCCACAGATGAGTAGCATCTCTCCTCTCTGCTCTTTAGTGTTCCCCATCTGTTAGAATGGGGCAAATACATTCAAGCAGCACTTATGTGTTTGCCTGTAAACTTCCTGTAGTTGGTTCCAAGAAAACAAAGCTCTTAGTAACCCTTCCTACTCCAGAGTTCTTGTTATGAAAAGAACTAGGGTATGAGGAATAACATGATGTTATTGGGGTGGGGGTGCAGAGCTGTGTTTTTCTCTACCCGAATGCCAGTCTGATAAATGCACAACTGGAAATAAATGCTATTTTTGCCTATAAGGTTGACAATTTCTGTTATTTTTAAATATTTAGAAGGTTTCTATCTTTCGATCCTTTCCACCTCCTTTGTGTTAGTCAACATTCAGTGTCAACAGAATGAGAGGCATGATTCAGAAGAACAAGTGCTAAAGTCCTCCATGTCCAGAAGGTATAGAAACTATATTAAGTGCTGATCCAAAAGGATAGCTGAAAAAAGGAGATGCAGAGAAAGGCAGGGATCAGTGGAGAGGGAACTGAGAGTGGTGGTAGAAACCCAGTCAAATAGGCTCAGAATCTGCCTAAAATTAACCAGCTACATTAACCACCCATGACTAAACAGATAGATTGTTACTGGATGCTGTGAAGGGGCATTATGAGGAGCATCCTTATGGAGCCACTCTTTGGATCCTTTTTGTTAGGGCAACCTTTCATAACAGGAAGCCTTGTGCATATTTAGACTACAGCTCCTACCAGTCCCACCCAGGGGTTGGAGCGGATGGGAATTGTAGTCCAAATCTCAAGGACTAAGTGCCTGTTGAAGACGTGTGACTAGGATGTATGCATTCAGAGTAGACTTTGCTTGCCCTACATCTATGTCTTACATTCTCTAAGGAAGTTGGCCTGTGTTCAGCCCTGGATAGTTTGAGAAATGGGATAAGAACTCTTCTGTTGAACTTGACGCACAGTGGTTTTCATTCCATTCAGCTCGTTTTTAATATGAATCTTTAAAGCAAAACAAAACACATTTTAATGGCTTTGCTTGTCTGGTGCTATTTTATTCCAGAATGTTTATTTTGCCTCAAGTACTTTTCTCAGAGGGGAAAAAAACCGATACCGTGAATAAAATGCCTGCATGCCCCAGGGGGCATGGTAGCTGGTCTTGGGTTGCTGAGACCCATAGGGCATACCTTTCCCCTTTCTTTCCAATTCCTGCCCATAGTTGTGAAGCCCGCTTCCTTGCCCCATAGTTTGACCATGATCACACGTAAAATGCAGTCTGGACCTCTTGTAAAGCAGTTCAATGTGTTCTATTGCACGACGTAAAGGGAAATACATAACACTGCAACCCAACTCATGCCTGACCTTTATCATCCAGCTATGGGGTTTCCCTTTGGGGGCCTGGGCTAGAGGGCTGCATGAAAGGATCTGTCTCCTCTTAAAGAGAGCTTTTCCAGCATGCTCAGGCCTGCACCATACCGGTTGTACCCACAGAAATCCTGACACAAAACTTTTATGTATAACTTTCTTTATTTTAAAAAGATAAAATAAAACATGAAACTTTTCTCTTTAAAATTGTTCTCCTTCAGTAATTCCCTCTTGAATTTAATATTACAAGTTAATTTATCATTAATAAAAATGTCGCAAACTTCTTAATACCATTCATATAATTGAAAGTCATACCATATTTTCCATTTCTTAGCTATCATTAGTCTTGCTGCTATTATCAAATTTGTAGTTAATTCATTGCTTGACAAGTTACAGTACATTGAATCTTATTATTTATTGATAAAAGAGCTGTTTTAGGACATATCTCTAAATTTAGTCTAGTTGTTTAATTTATTTCCTTAAAGACCATTTGACATGCTCACTGCTCCTCCACATATGAAAATAGGTACCTATTTCCTGACATCCTCTTAAACATAGTGCTGAATATTTCTTATCCATTTGATTTTATTTCACCGGTGTTAAATACCATCTCCAAATCAATTTATAAACATTTCTCTTTATCCTTACTGACATTGATTTCAAAATCCACATAGCCCATATTTTCTTCCAATCCTGTTTACTTCTTCACTCAAATCATGCTGCCATAATGACTTAAGATAATCTTGTTGGTCTTCTGCCTCCAATAATATTTTACAAATATTGCTTGTTTATATCCTTCATAAGTATATTCCCTTCTATATCTTCTCTTTGCACACTCATGTCTTCCAGTTTTGTCAAATCCCTACATTCTCCATTCTTTCTTATCCACTTTGATCTGTGTTTCACTTCTTTAAATCAGGATTCTTCTGGCTGTTCTAAATTACTGTAAGGTTGCAGTCCTTTCTGCATTGAAGGGTTTGTCCTTGCATCCTCATGTTAGATCTTTAAGGTGGAAATTGTAACTAGGGTGAATTGAAAAAGGTGTCTGTCTTGAGGCAGGGCTTTCCACCACTGAATGTAGCCAAGAAGAGGCGGCTGTAGAGCCAGGTTTAGGAGCAACAGCAGCAGCAGCAACTCCTCTGTTTTTTCCTTTGACATCAAATTCTACCTTTCCTGTCTTTCTTCTAGGTGACGAGCATCTTTGAACTAGCCACAGCTGCCAGGATCCTCTGTGACATTGACCCTGCCCTTGTGACTGCCTTTTCCAATCTTGCAAAAGGGAAGGGGCACTAAAATCTTTTAAGCGCTTAGGGTCTTAATCCGGCCCTTGGGAAGCAGCACACATCTTGACAACATTTCTGTTGCCTTTCCCATTATGGCGGAATAGAAGGGTAGCAATATACCTTCTCCTATCATCTGAGAGGTAAAATAATGTTTATTTTTTGCCTTTGACAACACTGAGAATACTTTTCAATGTTAGTAGATGATGAAGTGACATTATGTGGTACACCACTTATTTTTTTTAAAAAAATAATATTATAGCATTAACTGTTCCTAGAGAAAAAAAGTTGTTCATTCCTGGTTGAGATGCAACATACATCAGTAACATTTTATTAACAGGTCTGTTTCTAAATTAATTTTTAATTTTTAAAAAGCCCTTAGAAAAATGGTCCAATTGGCTAAAATAATTCTATTTATTAAACCTAGACCCTCCCCCCACCAACCCCCCCCCCCTACAACTTACTGTTAATGGTATGATATTAATTTTTTTTTTAATGCTCCAAGCTTGGGTTGAAATTGTTGCAATATCTTACAGTGCACTAGCAGCTGTGTTTCTTCTCAGCATGGTGGCAAAACAAAAAACCAAAACAACAATCAGCCGTAGTTTAATCTCCCTGTCTTGGTTGTCTGGCAGACCAAGGCTCTTGGCGCTTTGAGGCTGCTGCCATTCTCCTTATGATCATTCTCAGCCGCCCTCTGGTCTTGGACTGTTTACAGTTTCTCCTTTCCATCCCCTTCTCGGGGGAATTCTCCAAAGCAGTTGCTGTCACTCTGAGTCCTGTTTCCAACTCCAGCAGGTTGCTTCTCAATACTAATGAACCAAACCAATAATTTCCCCTTCCTGCCTTAAAGTTCTGACCTCATTCGGGGGTTGTCTGACCCTAACCCTCACCTGCGGCCAGGATCTGCCTTGGCAAAAGATCTCTTCCTGGCTTTCTCTGCTGGCTTGGTGAACCAAAGTTTGGAGAGGTTCTGCTCAAAACTGGCTAGCAGCCACTTTGTGGCTATACTGGCTACATTCCTTAGGTAAAACAGTGTACAGTGTTCCCATATTCTATTCCCCAAAAACTTTTCAGGTTTTTTCTGCACTTGAGATGGGTCCCACTTCTCTTCCACCGGAGCTTTTCTTCTTCTACAGAGTACACGTTTCAAGCAAAACCAAACAGTTGTGGCTCCACATCCGTCCGTCCCCCCCCCCCCCGTCCCAGCTTATCAGATCCATCCATCAGATAATTTATCAGCCTTTCACAGGCGCCACAGTTTGTGTATTTTTAAAAGAAGCCCAAACACTCTTGGTCCCTTGATTATTATTTTTTTAAAGCATCAGGAAGAACTGAAGAGAGAGGAACTGAAAGTGTAAATCAAGTTTATCATTGAAATCTCTTGCTTGACATTGTTTCTCTTGCCTCCCTCCATGGCAGCGGCAACAGGAGCAGCAGCAGAAGAAGAGGAAGAGGAGGACTATAAGAGTGCATTGCCTGCTGCTGGTTGTAGTCTTGGCTCTGCCAGTCCTGGCCAAGGACCTTACCTCTGTTTACACCACTGATTTAGATATGGTAACAAAGGAGGAGCAGAGACCCATGTCCTGCTTCAAAACTGCTGAGCTGATCCACCTATATACTGTACTTGGAAAGGAATAAATGCATGCTAATGGTCAATCATACAGAGCATAGCCAGCGGTAGCTTCTGGATTAGCACTTTCTAAGCTTAGGTAAAGGTAAAAGTCACCCTTGCTTGAAAGCCAGTCATATCCAACTCTAGGGTTCAGTGCTCATCTCAGTTTATAGCCAAAAAACCAGTGCTGTGTTTACAGACATTTCCATGGACATGTGGCAAACATGCCTCAAGTGCATGGAACGCTGTTTACCTTCCCACCGAAGTGGTACCTATTTATCTACTTGCAATTTCTTGCTTTCAAACTGCTAGGTTGGCAGGAGCTGGGACAGAGACAGGAGCTCACTCCGTCATGCTGTACTCGGGAATCGAACTCCGACCTTCCAGTGTTGAGTTCATCGTATTAACCACTTGAGCCACTACAGTCCTTTTCTAAGCTTACAGTGCTCAAAAATCTTTTCAACCCAGAGTAATCTCTGACATGAAACAAAGTGAGATTGTAGGGATGGGCAGTCTCAGGTCTTAGGGCTGAAACTGGCCTCACTAAAGTCCCCTAAAAGGCCATACCTCTTCCCTAGGTCATCACTCTTTGATGGTTTCATTGTTTTTGTACAGGGTTTTCCCCATTACAAATTGTTGAAATGCCTCTATTAAGGCTTACGGAACCTCCATGAGACACCTATCCTACCTTTCTGCCATCCACCACTTGAATAAGGCCTCCCCAATATCTTTGAAATTGAAGTTTAATCTGTCCCTCGGGATCATATTGGTTCTCCTCCCCTTGATATGATGTTGTTGTAGCAATGTGATGGTGTGTGATCAAGTTATATTTAACTTATAAGGCCCCTCAAATAGTTTTCAGCATATGAGAGATATTTAAGGAGTGGTTTTACCAATGTCGTCCTCCAGTGAATTTCCATGGCCAAGTAGAGATTTGAACCCAGCTCTCCTTAGCCCTAAGTCTGTCACTCTATCTACTACTCTAAACTGTCTCTTGATAAGCGTTAGCAATATTTATATTTGTGTGGGTCAGTGTTCTGTCACATTCCAGGGTGAATGAGGGCAAAGAACATGTTCAAGGAAATGCTTTACCAGATGAAAAACACCTTCAAGAGGTGAACAAGGCTTATAATTGTGAAAATGTGTTAAAATGAAAAACACAGTTGTTATAGAATGTAAACACGGCTGCCTCGGCATGTCTAATTTTAGTGTCACGTATAATTATTTCTTTATTTGTGTCAGATGGACTGCCAGCATATAATAACACACAAAGCTAAGATTAACACATCTAAAAACAAAATATAATTAAAAAGGGCTAGATGACATCTGCCCAATATCTGGCCACATCAACAGCCAGCATAAGGTCCTCCTCAGTGCACATTGAGGGGCATTGTGTGAATTGTATAATATGGGAGATAGTTTGCACTTCTTTGCATTCACACAGGCTGTCATCTACAGGGAAACCCCACTTTCTCAGACTAGTCTTTAATCTTCCTACCTCTGCACACAGTCTATTTAAAGTCTTCCACACAGGCCATGGTTGTTCTTGGCCAGGCAGTGGAGAGTCATGTGGTTCTGCCCAGTTATCTAAGGCGATCTGTGGGGGGAGCAGACATTGTGAGGAAGCTATGCCTTGATTTCAGTCTCTGCTTTGGTGGTTGGTGTTCAAATAGCAGGTGTGTTTCCAAGGACCTTGCTTTGATCCACTCTTTCAGAGCAGCACTTTCTTGACGGAATGTTAGTGGAGGGGTGCCAGCTAAGTAATGCACTTTTGTATTAGGGTTGGTTTTAAATATCCTGTGACCAGCCTTGCTGTTTCATTTAAGGCAGTGATTCCCAACATGGGGTTCAGGCCCCACTGGGGGACTTCAATTCCCAGAAGCCTAACTCAGTCCATTGGCTGATCAGTGCTTTGAGGAATTGACTGAGGCTTCTGGAAATTGAAGTCCAAGAACCAAAGGTTGGGAACATTGATTTAAGGCTACATCCACCTGTTTTGCATGTTTTGATCTGTACCACACTGGACTAGCATACTGTCCTTCAGAGTAACATAAAGCTAGGGCAGAGGTGTGATGATCCTGTTACTCCCAAGTAGAACCTTGGTCTACACATAAGTGGGAATGCACCTGAATTGATGACCTCAAGCTAAGCAATTCAGGATTTTGCTTGCCTTTTCACATGTCCTGACTTGACTCAGGCTGTTAGTAAGGTAGCAGATAGAAAAATAAACAACTCCAGTCATCTTCATGTCTTAAAAAAAAATATATTGTAGCAAAAAAGGGTACAGATTTCTTAAGCAAATGAAGCATCTTTAGTTCAGAAAGCACATTAAAAACAATGAAAATCTGACTAAGTTTGGATGCCCAAAGGGCTTCACCCTCTTGTTTAATAGACTACATGATTCCGGAGTTCAAAGCATACCCACTTACACAGCGTAGAAAGAGCAAAAGGCCAAGAGACCATCCTCCCTCCTCCGTCCCTTTTTATCTCCTTCAACAAGTTCTACCCTCTGGCCCTTTCTCTGAAGGATTTCAGCCAATGACTATACACAGTACTACATGTCTATTCAAATTTAGGTTTCATTTCTACAAGAACACAAGGGTAGAATGTTTAGTCTAGCACTCATTCTCTGCCCAGTAACACCCAGAATGCATCACAGCCACCTCTATTCAGAGAAAAGCACACAGAAATCCACGTCACTATTCTAAAAAACCCATAGGCCCAATTTCTATTAATGACATACCTTACCTTCCAGTTAAAATCCAAATTTTGATAAATTTGCATTTTAACAAGGCACATGAGATTTATAGTCTTTTCACTTAACACAATTAAGCACTATGCAGTTTCAGCATTGCAAAATGTAGCTACTTAACAATTCTAAGCAGAAAAGAAGCACATGTTAGTACATTTTAATAGTAGAACACACAGACACGCCAGTGAGTATCTCAGGGTTGCTTGTATGGAGCCCAGACACATTTTATCGAACCCAAACCAATCAGGGGTTGTGTGGTTAGGCACCCCATCTTGTGCCTGTTATTTTCCTCAGAATATTGTTTCTGGCAAAAACCTTATGTTTGGTATTTAGACAGTGGGTCTTGAAAGGGAGCGATAATTCCCAGGTATTTGGGGGTGACACAATGTTTGAGCCTAGTGCCATTCCAGGAGCGATGAGGGCAGCACGGGCCAGATGAATTGCAGTAAATCCATTAGTGTGGATTCACAGGGTGCTTGGGCTTCTGGGAATTGAAGTCCAAGAACATCTGGAGTGCCAATGTTCGCCATCATGAATTTAGAAGAACTTGGACTCCTCAATAGCTTGGAGTCTGCATGGGAACTGACTATCTGCCCCATGTGTCTAATAGATCACATCTTCTGGTTCAGCTAATTAGCATACAACCAATCAGAATGCATTGTAAATCAAAATATTGTCCATTCTCATAACATAGCCCTCTGAGTTCCTAGAAGCAGGATGTTGACATTACTCAGACATTCCATCCCTAGTGGGTAGGAAGAAACGCAGGCTTTGAAAATCAGATTGCAAGGGACTGCAGCGGCTTAGTGGTTAAAATGCTGAACTTGATGACTGGAAGGTTGAGATGACAGCAGTTCAAGGCTTGAGTGTTGCAGGACAGAGTGAGTTCCCATCGCTGTCCTAGATCCTGCCAACCTAGCAGTTTGAAAGCAAGAAATTGCAAGTAGATAAATAGGTACCACTTCGGTGGAAAAGGTAACAGCATCTAGTCAAGCCTGCCCCATGACCGCAGAAAAGTCTGCAGATGCAGACAGCGCTGCCTCTTTGGCCATAAACAGAAATTAGCACTGCCCCCTAGAGTCGGATACAACTGACATTCAAGCAAGGGTGACCTAAGGCTTTGCAAATTTAGATGTGGGAGAAATTGCTATCTTGGAGTAGGTTATCCCAGTGTGGCCAGTGCTCGTGCTAGGTGGTGTATTCTGGCAATCGTATTAAAAAGTTAATTCCCTCCCCCCTCCAAACTCTGGCTTTCTTTATGCCTAACATTTCAGCCTCTTCACCTGTCACATGGCTGTATTGCCTGACGGCTGGCTGGCAGTATAAGAAGAGCCAGTCCTGCTGACTATGAGTGATGATGGATAAAACACCGCTAAATATGATCACTTTCTTATTTCTGGCCTACGGGAGTCAGAATGATTTATTTGCTGATTAAATGCTGTGACAGCTTGCATTCCCGCTGCTGTTCATGCCGGCTGAAGGATTTCTATGTTGCTCATTGTTGAGAAGACAGCCATATTCAGGCATTGCAGATACTGATTCTGCAAACATGCTTAGCAGGAAGCTAGCCCTCCTTCAACCGCATGCTCTATCTGCTTTTGTTGACGAGTCTGAAAGGTAGAGCTTCCTGCTGGCATGAGGTCTACTCACGAGGAGGAGTTTTCCCCTCACTAGACACTCAGCACTGCAATTGGGTAGAACACAGTAATTCTTTTGTCAATATGAATGATTCATGTTTCATAAACTTTTCCTTAGGCACAGACAAGCAATATGAAAATGAAGACAGATCCTCTTCTATGCCCCCTCTCCTTCTTTCATGTTAACCCAAAAGGTCCATCCCTACTGGATGTTGCTGGACTAAAATTTCAGTTGTCCCTCATAATAGGTTAAGGTGGCTAAAAGTGATGGGAGTCATACTGCCACAATGTCCGGAAGGTCACAGGTTTCTCATCTCTGCCCTACCTGTTAAAAATTGCTTGTTTCTGCAATTTGCTTTGGAGTATAAAGTGAGTCCTGCTGAGACTGCCAGCCAATTAAAATGTCTTAGCTTTTAATGAAACTGATTAAATTTATATATCACACCAAGGAAAGTTGCTTTTAATGAGCATCCTAAGGAAGTGGAAAAAGCTTTAGCTTGCATTAACTTTTAAACAAATATTCATTGTTTAGAAAGACGTTATTGTTATTTTATTTATATCAATGAAGCAAGCATATGCCGTGACCTTCTTTTGGTTGGCAGACTTAACTGCTGATCTTCAAATCTACTGAAGTAGATTGCACAGTCTTTTATTTAGCAATTTCCCTACTAGCCAAGGTGAATGCAGGCAGGTGTGAGGTGTGAGGGCAAGTAGAAGAGGAGTAGATCCCTCTAATCTTCTGAGTCAGTTTATGCTTCTTGCAGGAGAAGGGAAGTTTTTTTCCTATCAATGACAGACATCAAAATGGTGGCAGACTAAGGATAGATGTAACATCTCTCTTTGCCATCTGTCTTGGCAGAATATGTTTTACTACTAAAGAATGGATGTGGTGTAAAGGGAGCAAGTGACTTGCCACTCCCTCCCCGCAAGGCGGGCAACCTTGTTAGCAGTGTAGCAGGGAGGAACCAGGCACCATATAAAAGGTTGGCTCCTTTCCACCTCGCCCTCTCTCCTTTGTTCCAGGAACTGTTGACAATTGTGTATTCATGCTGCTTGATGAGTACATGCGCAGGTCTTGGGCCTGGTGAGCGCTTGAACCTTAGCTCACCGTATTGCCTGGCAGCTGTGGGAGAGAGCATTAATGTGACTTCTAGTTCAGAGACGATGGTGCCTAAGCATAGGTCATCATCGTTACACGGTGATCGCTTGGCGATGAAGGCATTGCCATGCCTGCCATTTGATTTGCCAGTCCTGATGGCCTTGGAGTAGCCCGACCCGGCAAACCTACTGGCTAGGATTGCAGCTCTTGAACATGCTGCAGTACTCACCCTGGCACCCACTCTGCCCGCAGCAGTTCCGCGTGGCCACGCCAACCCAGTGGATGATACATTAACATGGCGTAATATTGCAAGGGTGCTGCAGAGGCGCATCGATGTGCTTGAAGTGGCACCCCTGGTGTGGGAGTCAAGTGAGGCCACAATGGACCGGTGTCTATGGAGCGTCGTGACTCGTGAGGACCATGAGGCTGAAGAAGTGTCCTCAGAGGAGGCTGTTGTTGTGGGGCCCAACAGCGAACATAGCATGGTACGGGTAACACCTATTGTGACCAGCAGTGGGACCATCCCAGGTGAGTATGTGGTGAACAATAACACGGACATCCCATGTATTGGGGATAGGACTTCCACTACTCAGTTGGTGCCACAACAATTATGGCCATGGCCTTCATCCGGGCTCCCTCCAAATACGCTGCCATCTGCCCGGCTGCAGAATCCTGCGGTGGTAGCATGGACGGCACCGTATCCACCAGCAGGTGTGTTTGCCCCGGTTCCGGCAGTACAGCAGGCAGCTCAGGATTGCCTTGATGCTGACTGTGGCTACAGTCCCAGCAGCAGCATTACCTTACGGTGAGCAGAAATTGCTCATGCAAAACTACATCCGCACCTCCTTCCATGAAGCAGGCCTTCATTTCTATCCAAATCTTTCTTTTAAAAAACAAAATATGCATCTGTCAATAGACAAATGCATTAAATTTTGGGTGACCTTAACAAAAAAATAACCTTCAAAGGCAGGCAAGTCATTTCAAACATAAGAAAAGGAAAGGTGGTCGAATTTTGCTGGCTGTAAATCTGTCAGTTTATGATAAAAGGATGGCTGAAGGCCTCCTACAATGAGTTCTCTTTTCATATCATTCACCCTCAACTGCCTTGAAGGTGAAACATAACTGTTTCTTCATCCAAGGTATTTTACTGGACAGGGAGTCATCAGGATATACAAATTTCAACCCTCTAGGTCAGTGATGGCGAACCTTTTAGAGATTGAGTGCCTGAACCCAAAAAACATGTATTTATTGCAAAGTGCCAACACAGCAACAGAGGAGGAGTTAAGCGCTCCCATTAGGCTGCTGGACAGAGGGGCAGGGTGAATGCTGTCCTGGGGGAAGGAGGGAGGAAGCACTCCCATTGGGCTGCTGGGCAGATGGGTTGGATGAACTCTGTGCTGGGGTGATTGCATGGGTGCCCACAGAGAAGGCTCCGAGTGCCACCTCTGGCACGTGTGCCATAGATTTGCCATCACTGCCCTAGGTATAGCTCTAACTGTCCTAGATTGTTAGAGGTGGCAGTAAAAACCCTGCAGTGCCCCCCTTGCTCTGGGAGTCACACCCTACACCAAGGAGAAAGAAGGTCAGCAGGCCCTGCAGAGGAATGGGTATGGAGGTGGGTGGAGGATAAAGGACAGAGATGTGATATCTATACCAGAAGGGACCAGCTGAAGAATTAAGTTGGCATGACTCAAGGGTGTGAGCCAAGCTGCACGGCACAAGAAACCGATGAGGAGATGGTAAACAGTGCCCTAGTAGCACAGTGGTTAAACTGCTATATTGCAGCCACAACTGTTGACGTTGTGAGTTTGGTCCTTAAGTGGCTCAAGATTGACTCATCCTTTCATCCTTCCAAGGTTGGTAAAATGAGGACCTAGCATGTTGGGGCAAAAAAAGAGGCTAATTTGTGAACTGCCCAGAGAGTGCCCTAAGTGCTATGGGGCACTATATAAGCATAGTTGCTTTTGCAAAACACGGGAGGTTAAGACTCATGGAAAGGAGGCAACTGAAGAAAGTGTTGCTGAAAAGTATGCAAATTTCAGCTCTGGTAGCTGTGGGTCTTTACCAAAAGGAAAAACTCCAAGTTATAGAACGAGAGAATAGCTTTTATTCTAAGGTTTACTTTTGCAAAAGGGAAATTTCAATTCCCTCTGCTCAGAGATTGAATAGAAATGAAATGACAAATGGTTTTAGCTACACAGCAAATTTATATATATATAAAGTTAAACAGAAACAGAAAAAAACCAAATGTCCTGTTGAGTTGTCTGAAGCGGGAGGCTTCATCTTTGAAGATCTCCATAACAGGGGTTTAATGACAGGGAGCTACACGCAGGGGCTATTTCTCCCCCCTGCCCTTTCAAGTAAGAGATCAATCAAAGATTAACATATCTAAGGATTTTAGGTAATGTAAGGATGGGAAAGTAGGAGAGGATATTTAACACATATCTGCTATAATGTCAGGTAAGGCGATAATGTCTCTTACCATGTACAGGTATATGAAATGGCTCTGCTTCTGTTATTAAAAGGGTTAATAGTTTTATTTCACAAAGATTAAGGTTTGTTGGGACTGGATCTTCTGGCATATCTCAGTATTTACAGCTACCCGTGAAAGGCTTTATGGATTGCCCAAACCTGGAGAATAAGCCTCATTGGCTGCCAGCAGTTTCAGTGGTTAAGAGAACTGCCCTAAAAGTGAAATGGCTGCTGCATATCAGTGCCTTCTGGGTGATGCATCTCCATTAGGGACTCTTGTGGCAGCAGTATATGGATATTAATTCCTACAATGATGGGAGGAGATGGCCTGGCAGAAGAAAGCCTAGGTTCCCTGGGTGGGATTGATATTCACTGGGGTGAGAAGCTTTTGCAGCAAAGCAATTTAAATGCAAATGTTTCAATCTGAAGTACCTGAATGAGACAGCCTCTGGAATAACCACTCTTAGGACACTGTCCCCAAACCCTGCCGTTGGGGTCATTCATGGGACAAGCTAGCAAGCGGCTTATGCTCTCTTTGGAGACATATGTGCAGGTCTGATCTGTTAAAGGATGGAAATAGACCACTCTCTTAGTTCCTTGTACCAAACAGCCACAAGCAAGTTTTAGAATCTCTTCTATGGAGATTTTCACATGAAGAGCCAAGCAGACCTGTGTGACTGTATTTTCTTGAACCTTGTGATATCACAGAAACAACTACACTAGTACCATGGATAACGTTACGACTTGGTTCCACAAGTCATAAAGTTATCCGGTTTTTAACGTTGTGCAATGCTTTGATCGCACACCTTTTTTTTAAAGCGGGAAAGGTAACAGCATTCCATGCGCTTTGGTATCCCTAACCTGCTCAAATAGCTGCCATTGATCAGCTGCTGCCAAATTCAGACCAGGGAAGTCTGTGTCCTTCCAGATAACCAGTAGGCTGCCATTCCCTTCATTTCTTGCTATTGGCTTTGCAGTTTAGGGGCAGTCTAACCTCGTCAGAAGAGCAACATGTTCCCCAGGCCTAAGTTAAAGAATTTCAAAATGGTTTAATGAGCCCTCCAAAGGTGCTTATTATTAGCAGAGCAGAGGCCTACAGGCCTTTCCAGATTTTACATTTTTCTCATTAGTTTGGCTGCTTTGGGTCCACATCTAGCCACGGGCTTACATAATTCTCTAATTGCCACCTTACCTAGGCATACACATTCTTCCCATCTTCACTTCCTCCATCAACATTTGGACAGTAGGCACTTTCCCTTTAAAAATCTTATCTGACTGATTTGACTCTGCAAACAAAGTACTATGAGCCGTGCATAAGTGCTATGTAAGTCAACCTGTGGATATCTAGACATTGCTAGATAGCCCAGGCTGGTGCAGATGGCAGTAAAGCATGATGGAAGCCCCAGCCCCAAAACACCTGGAGGGCCACAGGTTACCAACCCTTAATATAAGCAGTAGCAATAATCATAACACTGCAGAACGATTTTGCTACTGGGAATAATACATGTGATTTACATGATAGCGTGTGTGCTGATTCCAAATCTGAACTGTTCAAATGGTATTGGGCAATGTATTTTTACATGAGAACATTATAATAGTTGCAGCTACCACTATGCCTGCTGCTGCTTCAACTGAATCACATCCCTGATGGCATGCATGTGTTGCATTCTTGTGAAACTGATCAGTTAATCATAAGAAGAAATTATCCGAGAGGCTGGTCAATAACACAGGTTGTTCATTTTCTATGATGGTGGAAATGTCTGTTTCTGTTCAGATGAACCACAGAATGTTCCTTCCTCTTAGCTATATGCATTCTATTATTGTAGGGATACAGAAATAGTTTGCATTCATCTATCATCCATTGTGTAAATGTCCACCAGAGTCGGCTAGGCATAACCAGATATTGTTTAGATTAAGGCTAGCATAGTGAGGCATACGGAGCATGGTGAAGGATCAGTGATGGGATGTCCCCGGTTCCAGACGGTTCCCTGGAACCGGTAAGAACAATTTCGGAGGGTTCTCTGAGAGGGTAGTCTATTTTTAAGGCGTCCGGTTCCGGACGCCTGAAAAAAAGAAAAAATTTTTTTTTTAAATTGGAGCCAAAATGGCTCCAATTCAGTGCGCATGCGCAGAAGTCAATCTGACGCATGCGTGCTGCAATTTTAAATTGCGCATGCATCAGATTCTGTTTCTGCGCATGCGCACTTGTTTTTGCCGGAGCCGGACCATTTTGAAGTGGCTCTGGCAGTGGCGGAGGGCTTAGGAGGAGGAGCCGTGCCTAGCCGGGCGGCCCAGCGCTCCCAGCCGCAACTCTCCACGGGCGCCCCAAGCCTCGGCGCTCGGCGGCGGGCCTAGCCGGGCGGCCCAGCGCTCCCAGCCGCAACTCTTCACGGGCGCCCCAAGCCTCGGCGCTCGGCGGTGTGCCTAGCCGGGCGGCCCAGCGCTCCCGGCGGCAACTCTCCATGGGCAGCTCGGGGCCGCCCGGCTAGGCGCGCCGCGGAGCGCCGAGGCTCGGGGCCGCCCGTGGAGAGTTGCAGCCGGGAGCGCTGGGCCGCCCGGCTAGCCGCTAGGCGCGCCGCCGGGCACCAAGGCTCGGGGCCAGCCCCAACGGTCCCCATTGTAAGAGGCGTTTGTGTTTGGGGTGGGTGGGTGTTTGGGTGTATTTTTATTTAATTATTATTTTATTTATTTATTTTATTAACGGTTTTGTGGGGGGGGGTTGAGGGGTGTGTGTGTGTGTTTTATTTTTATTTTATTTATTTTATTTTTGGCCCCGCCTACAACGTCATGATGTCATGACGTTGGCTCCACCCATGACGTCATGACGTTAGCTCCGCCCCCACTGTGATGACGTCAGGGTGGGGTACTAAATTTTTTATCATCCCATCACTGTGAAGGATGATGGATCATGTCATTGTGTGCCATACGCTGTATGCTTGTGTGAAATTGTTAATAAAGAGGGCTACTGGGTAAAGGAGATAAGGTGTGAGAAGATGGAGGGAATACTCAGAAGTGCCCAGCTAGCCCCCCACAAATCCTGTGTCCTTCATTCTTGCTGGTTCAAGAATCCCAGGCAAACGCAACATCTGGCGCCCAACGTGGGGCTCAAACCCATAACCCTGAGATTAAGAGTCTCATGCTCTACCAACTGAGCTAGCCAGCAGCAGCAGGGCATGTCTGGGCAAGTCAATGAGCTGATGTCAGAAATAGGTATATAAGGTGAGATGGACCAAGGACTTATCTCTAGTGTGAAACCATCTTACAGCTAGGCCATAGTGAGTCTGTTTTGAGCTAAAGATGAGTAGGTGCAGCTGTGTTAACAAATTGGACAATTTTTGCTACATTTGTGGCAAATATACCCTACGTGATCGATGCAAGAACCTAACATAGAGGATGATATTCATTTACTTAAGATCCTGACATCCTAGGCAGAATCAGACTTCAGATTTTGATTCAGCGCACTTGATTTAGTATAGGACACATGGATTAGACCAAGTAGCAGACAATATTTTTTGTGTGATATAGTAAATTAATCTTGGTAATTAAATGCCCTTTATGTATCTTGAACCATATATACCTATGTTGTGTAAATATGTTGTGGAATTTTTCAAAGGGAAAACATAATAGTAAAACCAGTTCACATTTTTCTATATATTCAGTTGTACCTTGCTTAAAGAGCATAATGCGTTCCAGAGGATTGCTCTTTAAGCAAGTTTGCTCTTTAAGAGAAACACCATTGTAAATGACTAATTGTGGGGGGATTGTGAACCCCGATTTATTTGTTAAGCGAGTTTTTGGTTGGTTTTATTTGTTAAGCAAAGCGAACATTCAGAGAAAATTCTGCTCTTTAAGTGAGTTACTCTTTAAGCGAGACGCTCTTTATGCGAGGTTTGACTGTACTGGATAGCTGGATCATTTGTGTATGTGGAATAACATCTACCTGAAAGCATAATCAGGGAATACTTATTTTTGCTGTAGGTCTTGAAATTGAAAAGATGTTTTACATGTTTTTCAGAATGCATTTAATTGTTTTCTTTCTAATACATTGTTCAATTAAAAATTATCTCAATTGCTTTGCGTTTCTTAGAACTATGCATTGTTGTTGTTATGTTACTATACATTACTGTACATACAAATTATTATGAGATTTCCTATCTGACACTGTTTCTCACATAGTTTGGGAATAATAAATTAAGAAAAGCAAGTTACATTAATTCACTGGGTTTTTTAAAAACAACATGAGGGGAAATGACATCATACCTTCTTGCTTTTAATTTAATAAGGTCTATATTGTCGAAGTTTTTTAATAACTCAAGAGTGAATTTTGACTCATTATTCTTCTGCCCTTATCTCCAGTGAATGTTGAGAGATGGGAGTTAACAATTATTTAAGGCCTGGGGCAGTTTTGCAGTCGGAAGAGCTCTCCCTTGCAGCCTTGACATGGTTAGCATGGAAGAGGTGTGCAGACTGGCAAAGTTTTACATGGAGAAAGAGCTCTAAAGTCCAGACTACCTATATTTTTCAGGTTGTTTTCTAAAGATTTGGAAAATGCTCCAGAATTCCTCATCCAGGCAAATTTCGACTATTTTGACAGCATAAGGAACCTCTATGAGGAATTTGACAACCTTGAGAAATCCCTCATCCCCTGCTCAGAGGCAGTTTTTTGTAAGCACAAGTAATAAACACAGAAAAGTTTCCTAATTGTTAAAAAAAGACACAAACAACCCATACAAGGCTTAAAACTGGTTATAATTTCAGTTTGCTTTTCTTTACTGCTTTGTTGACTTGCTTTATTTTTCTTTGCATTATAGTAATAGTACAGTATATAATAATAATCCTGGAAGAGACCCTATGAATCATCAAGTAAAGCCCTGTCAACGAATCACAGTAGGGAATGGAACTCCCAACTTCTGGCTCTGCAAGCAGATTCCTAAGGGCTATTATTGCTGATTATGCTTTTTGAAATTCTCAGGAGTGAGATAAAATCTTGCACAGTTTTGTGAGTGAGGAGAAAAATGACCTGAATCCTTATCCTTGCAGTTCTAACAAAAGGTAACTAAAGCAGGACATGATTTGAATCAAAGAATAGATTATTAGACAGTCTTTGGTCTGTCTGACTTTTGCTGCAATTTCCTTATTCAAACCACTTCAAAATCATGTAAGTCAACAGTTTCTTATGATACTGATCTTGTAGCTATGTGATATTAGGACTGTTTACATTATCCACAATTTGATGAGACATTTAAACCCATACAAAATGTTTGCTTCAAACCTAGTTAAAATCTTAGTTTGTGAAAGTGGTTTGTTTTCACTAGCCCTATTTAAAATTAATTATGGTTTAGGGCAGTGATGGCGAACCTTTTAGAGACCGAATGCCCAAATTGCAACCCAAAACCGAATTATTTATAGCAGAGTGCCAACATATCAACAGAGGAGGAAGGAAATGCTCCCCTAGGCAGAGGGGTGGGGTGAACTCTGTGCTACGGGGAGGGAGAAAGCACTCCCATTGGGCTGCTGCACAGAAGGGAGGGGCAAACTCTGTGCTGGGGTGACTGCATGGGTGCCCACAGAGAAGGCTCCGAGTGTCACCTCTGACACGCATGCCATAGGTTCGCCATCACTGGTTTAGGGTTTCAGCTCCAAAGAGGTGGAATGTGGGTGGTCTCACGGAAACAAAGGCTTAATGCAGGTTGTGTCCTTGCTCCTAACAGATCAACCACGGTCCTCTTTTGACAAGGGTGAGGTAATATTTGGCTCAATCTGCTTACTCCCATAATACATCATTCACACATCTATGACAACAACATTAGGCTGAAACTATCCTCCCCAGGAAAGCCTGATTGAATCCACACTGGCTCCTGTGAGGTCAAGGTCAAAAGCCAGTCCAGTCTGACTCTAGGGAGTGGGGCTCATCTCTGTTTACAGCCAAAGAGCCAGTGCTTTCTGCAGTGATGGGCAGCCAAAAATTTTACTACCATACTGTGGGTGGAGCCAATGTAATGGGCGGAGCCAACATCATGACATCATGGGCAGAGCCAACATTATGACATCATGGGCGGAGCCAAAGTAAAAAAAACATAAAAATACAGTACACATAAAAATACAAATCAAATACACATAAAAACACATAAAAAGTACACATTAAAACACACATTAAATAGCCATAGAAACACATTAAAATACACATTAAATAGACATAAAGACCACATTGCCAACATATGTTGGATCATGGAAAAAACAAAGGAATATCAGAAACAAGTCTACTTCTGTTTCATTGACTACACTAAGGCCTTTGACTGTGTGGACCACAACAAATTGTGGCAAGTAATTAAAGAGATGGGAATACCAGAAAACCGTATATCCCTCATGAGAAACCTGTACATGAATCAAGAAGCAACAGTTAGGACAGAATATGGAATTACAGAGTGTTTTGGAATAGGAAAAGGAGTAAGACAAGGCTGCATTTTGCCAACCTGCTTATTCAACCTATACACAGAGCTCATAATGTGCAATGCAGGGATAGAGGAATCACAATTTGGGATCAAAATTGCTGGGAGAAACATCAACAACTTGAGATATGCAGATGATACCACCCTAATGGCAGAAAGTGAGGAGGAATTTAAAAAGCTCCTGATTAGGTTGAAAGAAGAAAGTGCAAAAGCTAGCTTGAGACTCAACATCAAGAAAACCAAGATCATGGCAACAGGCCCTATTAGTCCCTGGATAATAGATGGGGAAGAAGTAGAAGCAGTGACAGATTTTACTTTCTTAGGATCAAAGCTCACTGCAGATGGTGATTGCAGCCATGAAATAAAAAGGTGACTGATTCTTGGGAGGCAAGCGATGAGAAACCTGGGGAACATAGTGAAAAGTAGAGACATCACATTGCAAACAAAAATTCGTATAGTCAGAGCAATGGTATTCCCTGTAGGAATGCATGGTTGTGAGAGCTGGACCATTAGGAAAGCTGAGGGCAGAAAAATAGATGCCTTTGAGATGTGGTGTTGGAGGACAGTTTCGAGAGTCCCCTGGACAGCGAGGAGAACAAATAGGTCAATCGTAGAAGAAACCAAGCCTGACTGTGCCTTAGAAGGTCAAATAGTAAAGATGAAGCTAGAGTACTTTGGACATCAAATGAGAAGAGAGGATTCGCTTGAGAAGGCCTTGATGCTGGGAGGGTGGAGGGCAAAAGAAGAAGGGGGCGGCCAAAAATGAGATGGCTAGATGGTATTGTAGACACAAAGGGGACAAAGCTGAGCGAGTTGAGGAGGATGGTGGAGGACAGAAGTACCTGGCAGACAGTGGTCCATGGGGTCGCAAAGGGTCGGAATCGACTGTGCGACTGACCAACAACAACAAGACATAAAAACACATAAAAGTACACATTAGAATACACATCTAGGGTGGGTTGTCTAGTCCATGTTTGATTAAAAGATCATGAACTCTAAGCAGGGAGACCTTGATTCTGCCCATCCTTAGGGAATGTCTGATGCTTAAGTCACTTGGCTATCGTTTTCTTTGCATGCATGAGATGCAACATTGTTCTGTTTTACTTTATTTAAACGTTTTGCATGTTTGTTGTTTTTGGCAATTCATCTCTCTTTTTCTGGTATATGTGGTCAGCTAATATAAAGCCAGCTGCTCACCTTGGCATTGCTCAAATGGTTTCTTCTTTTGCACCTGAGTGATCCTCTTTTTGGTCAATGTCATCCAATGTATAGTAAGCATAAGTCAAGTGATGTTCACTAAGCAAGGATTCCTCCGCTTGAGGACCAGGCTTATTTGAAGAGACCATCTGGCCAGTTACAGGGCCAACAGGATACCTACAAAGTACAAAACAAAGGAATCAAACAAGGTTGCCACTGTCTTGAGATGGCATGCAGATCTAGGCACCCCATCTACCCAACAACACTGTAACCAGTATTCCTGCCACTTAAAGCCTACAGCTAGATAAGAATGGCTTAAAATTTCTCATAGTGGGATGTCAAAGCCAATTTCCAAATAACAATTAATTCACCATGCATCAAATTAAATATCCAAAGACAATGCCTACAACAACAACAAAAGGATATGTTTGACTTAATTCAACACTCGTCCACGCCCCACCATGCCTTGCTATGAATGGAAACTGCTGTGATTCATGCACAGACAACCAATGCCAAGAACGACTGATGGCTTTAATTACAGAGTGTGTTTGTTTGTCATCCACCATCCGAGCTCAGCGGGAGTTAGATTCAATCTCAGTTTATGCTCATATATATCAACACTGTCTTCCACATCCCGGTTTACCAGGAAGCAAAAGCAAATGGTAATTCTTAAATTCCCTACTCGAAGTGGGCAGAAGCCATTCCATCCACTGCAGTGAAAGCAGAAGAATAGTCATGGCAAATGACAACATTTTGAGAATGCTGGCATTTATCAATGGTGCTTAACATTTTAGCAGGCCAATAGCAAAGCCTGGGAAATTTCAATAATTACAATCAAATCTTCTGCAACGACAATTGTGTTAGATCAGGGGTGCCCAAATTATGGCCCGGGGGCTGGATCTGGCCCTGATGCCAATTCATCTGGCCCACGAAGCCCTCATTGCTCCTGGAAGTGGAAGTAAAATGTGCTCATATGGAGCCATTTTACTTCCGCTTCAAGGAGTGATAAGGGCTTTGTGGGCCGGATGAATTGGCATTGGGGACCATATGTGGCCCTCTGGCCGTAGTGACCAGCCCCCTGAACCATGTGACTGGTCCATGGCCTGAAAAGTTTGAGCACCCCCTGTGTTAGATAGCTGCAGGTGACTGTTGGCTTGGTTACCACAGCAAACTAACCTGCTTACACCTTTGAAACATAACAAACTACAACCATAATTCCTTACAAATGGTCCTGCAGTGTAGGTCAGTCACATATGCCCCATGCAATAAAGAGATGGCTGAGGCTAAGAGACAACGTTGTCCCTACCATTACCTCTCAAAGTCAAGACGAATGAAATATCTGAATTTGAGACTTCTTTATCTTCCTTTCTGTTCCTATGGGCCAAGTCAATCATCAGTAAAGGTAAAGGTCACCCTTGCTCGAAAGACAGTCGTATCTGACTCTAGGGTTCAGTGCTCATCTCTGTTTCATAGCCGAAGAGCCAGCGCTGTCTGTGTCTGCAGACGTTTCCATGTGGCAGCCATGCCTAGACACTGGAGTGCACAGAATGCTGTTTACCTTCCCACCAAAGTGATCCCTATTTATCTACTTGCAATGTCTTGTTTTCGAACTGCTAGGTTGACAGGAGGTGGGACAGAGAAGGGAGCTCATTCCGTCATGCATTATTCAGGTACAGTATAAAACTGCTGACCTGCTGCCTTCCAGTCAGTGTCTTAACCACTCGAGCCACTGCAGCACCTAAGTCAAACATTGGGGGGAAGTAATTTTCCTGCTTTTATGTTTCTCCCCAGGATATGATCTGCTTCATTCTGTTGGATCTAGTAATACAAAAGAATATCCTGTTTACTTGGCAGAGATTATTCAGATGACACCTATGCTTCTCTGTTTTGATTTGCTTTCCCAGTTCCACCTTTTCCTCTCACTTGAGGAAATGCTCTTTCCAGAAACATATTTCTCTGAATATGTTTCTCTTTGACTCTTTGGCTCTCTCTATTACCTGTATAAACTATATAACCAGTTGATATTTGCTAGTATTTACAGGCATGCTGGTCAGAGTTTTTGGAAGAATTCTGGTGACTAGAGCCCAGAAACACAAATATCTGTCCGTCCCACCAGAGCGGACTGGGGAGGTGCCTTAGTTGTGCCATCTGTCACAGAGGCTTGACTCTCTGGCACTAGAAAGAGGGCCTTCTCCCTGTTTGCTCAGACTCTGTGGAACTGCCTGCCTTTGGAGTTGTGCCTCCAGACGGAGTTATTGGCTTTCAGGAAGGGTCTGAAAACTTGGCTGGCGGGAATGGTGTGGGGTTATGATGATTCATTGACCCTTCCCCGCTGGCTTATTTAACATCTTACATTTACCCTCTTATTCCGCTTATTTCTTTAGTCAAAGGAATGAGAGGTTGTTTTAAATGGTTTTTAATCTTTTAATTTTTTTTGAGTTTTTAATTGTTTATTGTATGTCAGTTGTGATCCACCCTGAGTCGCCTGTGTGAGTAGGGCAGAATATAAATTTAAATAAATAAATAAATAAACCTCTACTATGGGTGAAGATTGAGATTGTGACTCTGGATTGTTCACTTGACCTCAGTTTGCCTGGGTTGGTTGGCCAGGATACAAGGATTTCCTGAGCTCAAAATCCTTCTGTATTCCATTTGCAGAATGGGTCCCTGTTGTGCCATAGAGATGGGCATGGGAGGGGAACAAACACAATGCAGATGTGGACATCATGGCACTCAACCAAGTGCCATTTTGTGGGAATGGATAGAGATGGATGTGAAGACTTCAAAGTTGAAAAACACCACACAAACAAATATCAAACTTTTTTCTCTTGTGGTTCCAGTTTACCTGAAAAACATTGCCTCACCTGAAGATGAGTAGTGAAAGAACACCATTCCACATTTTGTTTTGCACTTCAGAAGGCTACGTACATTTGGGTTGTTTTGGCATAATGAATAACGAGCAGTGGTGTGATTCAGCAGGTTCACTCCAGTTCACCAGAACCGGTAGCAGAAATTCTGGCTGGCCCCACCCATCCAAGCTTTAAAATAATGCAGGACTTTCCCCCTGGCCACGACCACCCACAGAGTAGGTAGTAATTTTTTAAAAATCCCACCACTGATAACGTGGCTTGACTCATTGTTTCCTTATTTATTCTTGTGACTTTATCTTTAATCATTGGTTGGAGAAATAGATGCTGCAAAAGCCTGGGCGGGTTTTGCATTGAAAGAAGTTCTGGTTTGTAGTTTTGTCATGGAACAAGAGTCATGGTGTGCGAGCTGCCAGTACTGTAACAACACAAACAGTAATGTAAACATATTAACAATCTGCCAAAGATAATGATGCTAACTAATTTCCAGAGTTGACTAACTGGGACAAATAAAATTTTATGCTAATTTTTCACCTGATCTGTTTAGTTGAAAGCAGCTTCAGAACTAAAAACTAAAAAGAACTAAAAGAAAATTATTTTGGACTCCTCTGATGAAAAGTTGTGTAGACGGCTACAAAATGCACTGAGATGTAAGTGCCACAGAACTCAGGAATTACAGCAGAAGAAACCTTTTTCCCTCTGTTCATTTGGACTGACTGGGAGTTTTAAAGCTATGCCACTGGGAGTTTTCGCTGCTCAAATAATTTCAATCGTCCATACAGAATAAGAAGCAAAGTAGATGCTATCTCTTTCTTCAGCCATTCCTTTTACTCTTTTTTAATTTTAATTTTATCCAATTCAACACTAAATTTGATCAACCCAATTAAAAAATATCAGGAAACATGTTTAGAAGTGGAGAGACACCAAGAGTTTGGTTGAAGGTGGATTATTATTCTGCTCTGGTACTGACTGCCGTACTGCCAACCTCCCCATTGCCATCCCTGCAAAGCCCCTTTGCTTTGAGACCAGGTGACCATGCATGCCTACTAGAAAGCAAAGGAAACTGAATCAGAGCAACAGTTAAACCATCCTGTGCCAGCTGAACAAAGAGACATGTTTCCCTATGGGAAAAGGCTAGGCTTCCTCACATTTATCTTCACCAGTGATGGGCAGCAACCGGTTCGCACCAGTTTGCCAGAACCAGTAGTAGCTTTTCCCAGTGTCCCAGAGAACCGATAGTGGCTTTTGGGGGGAACCACCTTGGGGGCTTATCTTTTCACCGGTTCCCCCACTTCACAGCACTTGGCATGCCTCCAGTGCTTGGTGTGCCTCCAGCGCTTGTCGTGCATGTGCGCCTATAGCACTTGGCACGCCTACAGCGTTGCCGCCCATTCATGCCTATAGCACTTGGCATGCCTACAGCACTTGGTGTGCATTCGTGCCTACAGCGCACTGCCAGCTGAGCCAAGCAGCCATTTGCTGCTTGGAGTATGGCAGTGCAGAGTGTCAGGTGGCCACACACAGCCATGCAGGAACCAGTGGCTGCTGCTGAAGCCATCGGCAGCCTCCTTGCTGTCCTCCCAAGTGGGGAGGAGGAAGAGCAGCTGCTAGGCTGAAGCTCCCTACAACCTGCTACCCAGGATAAGTGACTCGCCTTTGGGTGTGGGGTGTGTGTGTGTATTTTAAAGTGTATTTAATGAATATTAATTTTTAATGTGTACAGTTGTAAATCACTTAAAGAGCATAATGCGTTCCACAGGATTGCTCTTTAAGCGAGTTTGCTCTTTAAGCGAAACACCATTGTAAGTGACCAACTGTGGGGGGGGGGGATTGCGAACCCTGATTTATTTGTTAAGTGAGTTTTTGGTTGGTTTTATTTGTTAAGCAAAGCAAACATGCAGAGAAAATTCTGCTCTTTAAGCGAGTTACTCTTTAAACGAAGTGCTCTTTATGCAAGGTTTGACTGTATTTTTGTGTTTTATGTGTATTTAATTTGTATTTTTATGTGTTTTTATGTCTATTTAATGTGTATTTAATGTGTATTAATTTTAATTTGTATTTTGTGTATTTTTATGTATATTTTAATGTGTATTTTTATGTATTTTTATGTCTATTTAATTTGTATTTTCATGTGTATTTATTTTTATAGGTTTTTAAACTTTAGCTCCGCCCACAATGTTGGCTCTGCCCATGATGTCATGACATTGGCTCCACTCATGACATTGGCTCCGCCCACAGTGTGGTAGTAAAATTTTTGGCTGCCCACTACTGATCTTCACCTTGTGTCATTGTTAGTAAATTCTTTAATGGTACTAACTTTGATGCAAACTGTGACTGAAGCTGCACCTTCAGGCTTCCTTTCAGCAGATATATCTAGAAATCTTATACGGGTAATAAATAAATAAGCTGATGGCAGAGGGTGTCGATATTTTCTTGTCCATTCCTTTTCTAAAGAAATCTCAAATGCCAATTGTGCATGCTAAGAAAGGTGCATGTGAAATGTTAACCCTTCTCAGCTGGTGTCAGGCTTATGTCTCTTTCCATGCGCGGGGGACTTACTCATGATAGTACTTTACCCATTAATACCAAATATTTGTTGAGGTGATTTTTTTTTCATCTGAGACTTCTTTCATGTCCCGATCAAACCCTGGACTGTCAAAATGAAGCCACTTTCTTAGCTTTGTCATTGGCCAAACTTAAGTCCTCATCAGTACATATTGAGACTAAAAACAGGCGACATGTGAGACTTGAGAAAGCCATGGTAACTTCTGATAAAAGAAGTGCATGTGTGTGTGTGTGTGCGTGCGTGCGTGCGCATGCATGCACACTTGCATGCGTGTGTAAAAAAAGAGAGAATAGACTAGTGGGTATGGCTCGGTTGTTATGCTCATCCTTTTCAAGGAAAAAGTTCAACATCAATGAAAGGCTGCTCCTTCTGCAATTGTTAGATTTTATCCTCCTTTATGACAAAATGATTTCTTGGAACAATAAATGAAGTTTCACCTCTTACTTCACCGAGAGCATCTTGAGTGACTGTTCCTAATTCACAGCCAGAAGCTCACTTTACTAGCCTGCTACAGTTTCCTAAGATAATTATCTGAAACTCCTACAGCTTTATGCTTTGGGAAAGAATAATTTAATTAATTTATTTATTTTGTTCTCTCTCCCTGCCTCCCAATTCTTTCTAGTTACTTTTTAACACCCAGCCTGAGGGCAAGTTCTGTAGAGTTTCAAAGTTCTCTTTTGTTTTACTACTCTACATTGCTGTAAGCATCTTGGTTTTATGCTAAGTTCAACTGGACTGCAGTAACCTCCACACACCCATGTAACTCTCTAGAGATCTTGTGCTAACTGGGCCTAGAGCAGTGGTGCCCAAACTATGGCCCAGGGGCCAGATCCGGTTCCTGGGGCCCCTGAAACACATGACCGGCCCATGGCCCAAAACGTTTGGGCATCCCTGGCCTAGAGGAAGAAAGAAGCAAAGGCGGAAGTAGTATAGTGTTAGAGAAGGCAGCAGAGGATATTACATGAAAGGAGAAGTGTAGTGGTGGGCAGCAAAAAATTCCACTACCACACTGTGGGCGGAGCCTACGCCATGGGTGGAGCCTATGTTGTGGGCAGAGCCCACCATGGGCAGAGCCTACGTCATGGGCGATCTAGTCATGCCTGCCATATGGTCATGTATACATCTGCAAACATAGGCAGTACTGGCTCATTGGCTGTAAATGGAGATGAGCACTGCACCCTAGAGTCGGTTATGACTGGCTTTTGAGCAAGGGAGACCTTGAACCACTTGCAGGGACAAAACCTGACCGGGTAGGGCAGGGAGGTGGGTGTGGCCACCCAATTTCGCTCCCCCCCGCCCGAAGTCCACCCTGTTTTGCTACACACACACACACCAGGTGTGTGCGTGAACCTGTTGCTGCCCCCCACTGGAGAAGAGCATTGACAGCATCTTGTCTGAGAGCCCCTTGAATTCTAGAATTGGCAAAATGCACCATTTTGTGTCCTTTGGCTGATGGACAGAATGGAGACATCAAAAATAAAAATAATTGCCATGGTTCTCTGTTATGGAATCCTGAGATATACATTTCAATGAGACAATTAGTATTATGTGCCCCCATGGCACAGTATTAAAGCTTCAGCAGTGGAGCCAAATCCACAATCTAAATCTGAGTTCAAACCCAATGTGTTCCAGATTGATCCAGCCTTCTGTCCTTCCAGGGTCAGTAAAACAAGTACCCAGCTTGTAACCAGCTTGTGTGTGTGTGTGTGTGTGTGTGTGTGTGTGTGTGTGTGTGTGTGTGAGAAAAATGCTCATTGTCTTGTGAGCCACCCAGAGAGTGCTCTATGAGGTGGCCTATAAGTTTAATTACTGATTGCCATTATCTGCTGCAGTTCAGAGAAAGAGGCTGGAGTGGTCTTGCAGCAAATGCCAAGTACCTCCTCAAACTACTATCTGCAGGATTGCAAAGGATGAAGCTATGAAATCTAAAACAGGATCAGTTTGTTGTAACTATGCAGGGTAACTCACAATAAATCTGAATTCCATCCACATGTTTCCTAGTGCTGAAGGGATGGAGGAGACATTTGCAGAGGGAGTTTGGGTAGGAGGAGTGGAATAATCAATCCAACTTCTCTAGCGTACAATTTCTAACTCGCAATGGATGTGACAGGAGAACTGTTTTACCTGAGCAGTGGGAAGATGCTTATTCCACCTCCCTCTGCAGGCTGATTATCCCCTGCAAGCGTATCTTGGTCCCCTGCCCTCCTGTAGCTCTTTCCCCTAACACTGCAGAAAGAAAAGCAGTAGAGAGAGACAACCTGAACAACCTGAAATGTGATCCAAACTAAAGGATGCAGAAGCTTCTAGTTCCCAACACAACTTCCCTTAGGCTGCTTGATCTCAGGCTGGCTGGTGCAACCTCTGTACTGGCTGAGACCAGTCAGCAGAGAAGCCAGAAACAGGGACAGAGAAGGAGAAGATCTGAATTATGCCAGATCCAAACCAAGGGTGTCCGTATGTTCTCCACTGGGGAGAACGATCATCAGTAGTGAGATGTCAAAAATTTTACTACCCCACCGTGACGTCATCACAGTGTGGGTGGAGCTGACATCATGATGTCATGGGTGGAGTCAACATCATGATGTCATGATGTTGTGGGCGGGGCCAAATAAAAAAAATAAAATAATAATATAATAAAATAAAAATAAGCACACACACACATCCCTCAACCCACCCATAACACAAACCCATAAATAAATTAAATAAATTAAATAAATTATATTTAAAATACATTAAAATACACTCACCCTCCCAAACACCCACCCACCCCAAACACAAATCAACCAGAGCTTTTAAACCAGAGCTTAAAGCTTATTCTGGTTAATCTTTTTCACACTAGGTCAGATGGAAGGAACTACAGAATCAACTCACCACAAGATTGAAGGGCTCAAGAAGACATGGAGTCAAGCCACTCTTCAAGTGAGGCGTGCCCAGCTTTGTGGGAATGTCTCTTCTATTAGCTTTCTTATCACTAAGCAATACATGATTGGCTAAGGCCAGGGTGAGGCACGTGCTGTTATGATTGGCTAAGGCCAGGGTGAGGCAAGTGCTGTTATCAGTAAGCAATACATGATAGGCTAAGGCCAGGGTGAGGAACATGCTGTTTTGCTAAGATGTGCTGTGTCACGGTGACAAGGAAAACAAGTTGGGTCATAGAGATAAGGGGGGAAACTCCCAGGTGAGATGTAAACAGGCTGCTTGTTGTGGGCCAGAAAGATAAGGGGGAAACGCCCAGGCAAGACATAAACAAGCTGCTTGTGCACTAGAGAGATAAGGGGGAAACGCCCAGCCAAGACGTGGTTTGCTAGCATCTGTGCCAGAAGTTAACCATCCCCACACAAGATGGCTTCATTTTGGTACTTTTCAACTTTTCAACAGTTAAAGAAGTTAGGTACTAAGTCTTTGCCTAACCAGTTCTCTAGGATAATATGCCTTAATGTAAATATAAAACAGCCATACCTCCTTAAGGGTTCTCCAATTGGAACAGCAATTGGAACAGCACAGGTGTACCTTATTGATGAGGTAACTCCAAGACTTTGCTTAAAAACCCCAAGCCAGTCCAGCAGGCCTGCCAGCTGCCAGGCCTGCCTACCGGCCGGCCGCCAGACCTTTTTAGGAACTGTGGCAGTACGTCAATATAGGTAAAGGTATTAAATACACATTAAAATACACACAGACACACCACATCCAAAGGTGAGTCACTTACCCTGGGGAGCAGGCTTATAGGGAGCTTCAGGCTAGCAGCTTCTCTTCCTCCTCCTCGCTTGGGAGGACAGCAAGGAGGCCGTGCATATGCGCCAAGCACTGTAGGCATGCATCCACACCAAGTGCTTGGCGCGCATGCGCAGTGGGGGAACCAGTGAAAAGGTATGCCCCAAAGGTGGTCCCCCCCCCCCAGCTACTACCGGTTCTCTGGGACACTGGGGAAAATTACTACTGGTTCTGGCGAACTGGTGCAAACCTGTTACATCCCATCACTGACAGTCATCCATTTGAAGAGCTGTTGTCCTTTTTATGACAGGTAAGAAGTCACCCTAGTCACCTTGGTGTTTCCCTGTCTGAGCTGGAGAATTAGAGGCTTTGGTTGGCAAATTGAGCTAATCAGCCTTCTCCCAGTTTTTTAAGTACAGTACATGTTTGTTTTTTCTGGTGTGTGTGTGTTGTTTTGTAAAACAAGATGCAAACATGGATACAAGTACTGATAATGACAGAGAAGCTATGGCACATCATGTCAACTCTACGTGAAATTCAGATATGAGATCGGTCCCAAGAATGGACATTGTGGAAATATAGTTCAGGTCATTTCTCCGAAAGAACTGATTGTTCCCAGGCTGGATATTTCAGCAAAGCTACAGAGATCAGTTTATTTTCTCTCTTTCTTCCTCTCTTTCAATCTTCCTCTCTCTATACCTATAATATTCATTTTCAATAAGCTTCAGAAAATACAAGGTCCAGAGCCTTTCAGAAAGTGAATAAATACTAGGCCATATTTATCTAATTTATATCTCATCTTTTGCTCAGTGCTGTATCCCAAGAGCCCTAGTAACAATCTTATGCAGTAGGACACACAGTAGTGCAGGTCCACTTACATTATACTATGTCTAATTGGGATATTTGTATATATTAGTTTTAAATTATCATACTCAAATTTAATGCAAAAATGTCCTTGCTTTTGGAGGGATGTCCTCCTTTCTGATGAGGTCTGTTCTTCTTTTTGGTGGTGGAGAAGTGGTGACCTTAGCCAAACTCCACAGCTGCTATTGGCACACAGTTTAGCCAAAGTTAGGGTAGCCATAAGTACTTTATGACAACCCTTTTCTGGGAGAGAAAGGGGTGCCATAATATCAGCTCAGCTAGTCAACAGATTGCTCGGCTTGCTAGAATGGTACCCAAAGTTTGTAGATCTCTTTCATTGCTCCTGGGATTTTGCCAGGCTCTTAACAGATCTAGCATCCAAGGCCATAGAACATAATTCTACACCTAGTGTACCTGTGCTTGCGTGTGTTTTTCTAAATTGTACATATAAGAATGGATTTGTGCTCCTGGGTCTGCCGTCACATGAGCTCAAGCCTAGCAATGCTGTTGAGCTGATCCAGATCAATGCAACTTGGGGTTTCTGGGATCAATAATGCAAAAAGCAACTTACTTACTTACTCAAGCTTCCTTGGTCCTGTTTCAAAGCCTCAGACCAAGTAAAGGGCATCATGGGATTGCTCAGCATACACAACACTAGCCTCAATGTATGAAATAGACAGTCTTTCTTAGATTTGTGAAAAGTTTTCAAATGCCAGCAAAGATATTTCCTAAACATTTTACATTTTAAAAAATCCCGCAGAGTTCACTTTATGTCCAGTGGTAGATCCTGGAGAATTGTTCAGCTCATTTTCAAATGAAATACTTGTGGTGTGACCTGTGATGTCTTTTGAGGAATTTCCAGGACAATGTGGCTGCCAAAGTTCAGATTGTCTGGCGGCTTCAACTAGGAAAAAAAGAGAGGATGATGGACAAAGAAATAACAATCTGCTATCCATGGGCTTCATATGAGATAGTGCTATTGTGCCCAGGCCATGCTCTGATGTTTCCTGGCCACAGACCCTGGAAACTGCAGCCAGATTAGAACATTGGTCCTGCAGCCTCATTTTCCCTTTCAGAAGTAAATTAGTCACTGCAGATAAAACCGTAATGTTCACAGTAGGGGCTTATATTCTCTACAACAATGGAGGGACAAAAGTATATAACCTTTGAGCAGTCTGTGAATCCATGTGGCAACACCATTCTCACATGACAAAAACCAGCTTTTTGTCTGCAGCAAACATCTTGCATTGCTTTCTGTAACAACATGCAGACAACAGGGACTTAAGATCTATTTGCTGTCGCTCCTTCTTGCTCTTTTTCATTTTCTGTTCTCCCATCATGTTCATTTATTACACCCATCCAGATGATTACGTTTTTCCCATTGTGGGCAACTTGAACAACTGTTTAGTGCTTTTGCACACTTCTGGTGCCTTTTTAGGTTGGCCTAATAATGTTAATGTTGACCTTAATGTTATAAATTTCTCCCACGAGGTTTTCCTTTCTCAGAAGATGGCTCTCTAACGAGACACACTGTATTTGGTGCTGCAGCGCAATTTGTATTACAACACTTCACTCCTGGGGCTGGCCCTGCTATTAGGCAGAGTAAAGCTGAATTGTGGAGGTTTCAGGATGGGTAAAAGGAAGTCCAGTGGACTGCGGTGGCTCAAGTGGTTAAGACTCTGAGCTCACTGACTGGAAGGTTGGAGTTCAATTCCTGGGTACTACATGATGGAGTGAGCTCCCGTCTCTGTCTCAGTTCCTGCCAACTTAACAGTTTGAAAACAAGAAATTGCAAAGTAGATAAATAGGGGCCACTTCAGTGGGAAGGTAAACAGTGTTCCGTGCACTCCGGTGTCTAGTCATGTCTGCCACATGTCCATGGAAATGTCTGCAGATACAGACAGTCATGGCTCTTTGGTTGTAAACGGAGATGATCACTGAACCCTAGATCGGATTCAATGGTTTTCAAGCAAGGACAACCTTTACCTTTACTTTACCTTTAAAAAGGAAGTACTTCTACACACAGCACATAGACTATGAGTCTCATCATTTATATACTTACGTATTTGAATTTACGTCCTGAAGTAGATCAGACTGAGCGAATGTGAGTAGCCAAAGGTCACCCAGTGAGCTTCATGGCCAAATGAGGGTATGAATCCAGGTCTTCTTCTGAATCCTAGTCCATGATGCAGCAAGGGCCACAAAGATGCAGGCAGAGGTCCTAAGGGGTGTTAGATCAAGTCCTGGAGGAGGCTATCAGCAGCTATTAGCTAGGATGGAGAAGATGCTTCTGATCAATTGGTTGTCAGTGGGAGGGACACAGGCACCACAATGCACAACAACACACTCCCATTCTTGTTCCAGAAAAAATGATAGGGCTGTCAATTCTATTTTAATGAAGGGAATATATGTGCCCATAAATTTGAACTGGGGTGGGGGTGAGGAGATAATCATTGTTTTCCTCCCAAGTCTGCCCGACAGGCTTGGATTCAGAGGCATGGCGACTGCACCCACATACTAACAGTGGCATTGTGGGAGGGGGAATGTTTTTCAGTTTGCATCTAAGACCCAAAGGAGAAGAACCCTCAGTTTTGTTTTTGTTTGACATGTCTGGCAAGATAGAAGGTGTCTTGCAGTAGGTTCCAGGATACACCCTTCAGCCTTCTGCTGCCTCTTTCCAGTAAAGATTCAGCAAGATTAATGTCTTGCATATGGACATTGTGACTACATAAGCAGTGGTGGGTTGTCAAAATTTCTGCTACCCCACTGTGATGTCATGGACGTTGTGGGCGTAGCTGATGTCATGACGTTGGAGCAAAAAATATATTTTAAAAAATTAGAAAATGTCTGCGCATGTGTCAAACCTCCATTTGATGCATGCGCAGATCTTTTTTTAGTCTGCATGCATCAAACCTCTATTTGATGCATGCACACTCAAAAAAGAACTGCACATGTGTCAAACGGAGGTTTGAAGCATACGCAGTTCCAGGCAGCCAGGCAGATTTAGGACTGCTCTTATCATATAAGCATCCATGGGTTTTAAGTTCTTGATGGGAGGACTAACATTAACATAAGATTAACATACGGCATAGTAAGGCAAACCAAATATTGGGACAGTTAGCTCCACTCTTTCGACATAAGGCAATACCAACCACCTCATACAAAGTACAGTAAAACCCCGAGTTATGGATGCCTCAGGTAACGGAAAACACGACTTATGGAAGGAAATTCTGAGGAAATGGCATCCTGGTTTATGAAAAAACTTGAGATACGGAAAGGTTTTTTTGACTGTTTCGACACTTCCCAGGGCAGTGAGAGGGTGTTTGGAGCATTTCTGCTTTGTTTTTGAAAAAATATGTTGCTTTTTGGCTCCAGCAGAAGCTCTCCCTGCAACCAGGAAGTGCTTGAAATTCCCCTGGCCCCTCAGCAGCTGTTAGATGGGACTTTTCCTGCAATACCAGGGCTGGCCACAAATGTCAAAAATGTGATGAATATTCATTGATTTTTTTTTAAAAAATAAGCTCTGGAGCTCACTAAAATGCCAAACAACAACAACAACAAAAACTACCCTATTCTTTCTTTTTTAAACTCTTTCTAAAGGGCACTTTGGAATTTTTTACTGTGTTTCCACCACTTTAGAAAGAGTTTTCAACAGAAAAATTATGGTTTGTTTTTTTTTTTTGCTCTCTTTTAACCTCCAGAACAGATTTTTATTTTTCAATGCATTCCTAAGGGAAATTGTGTTTCTGGTTAAGGAAAAACTGATTTAAGGAAAAAGTCCTGGAATGGACTATCTCCATAACCCAGGGTTTTACTGTACATTCAATCCCGCCTGTGTTACCAGTACCAAACACGAACACTTACAATAAAACAAACAAAAGCTGGTCACCACAGAAATGAGATGACTGAGGAAGGCTGCTGGAGTGACTAGAAAAGATAAAATCAGGAATGAGACTATAAAGGAAAGAATTAGAATAGAACCAATTTTAAACTACATACTGTCATGGATTTGTATTGCTTAAAAATATATTTTGTGTTAAGAGCATCCATGATATTGTGCTAGAAATGCAGGTGTTTTTTTGAATCTGTAATGGAGATTTCTGTGTGCCGCTCACTGAAGGAGAGGTGGCTGTGATGCCAGGGCCTGGGGCGGGGGCAGGGGCAGGGGGAGGAACCCTCCTGACCTAACAGCCTGCCCCTGCAACCCACCCCGTGGTGCCAATGTTTTATATGTGAGTGTGACATTGTTGCCCCTCCTGAAACCCCTCCCCCCCATCCAGAATCCTGGCTATGGCCCTGTAGTGATGCATTCTGGATTGTTACTAGGCAGAGAATGAGTTTTAGACTAAACATTCCAACCTCATGTTCTGGGGGGAAATGAAACCTAATTTGTGATAGACATGTAGTACTGTATATAGTCATTGGCTGGACTCCTTCAGAGGAAGGCCAGAGGGTGGAACTTGTTGAAGAAGATAAAAAGGAAGGGAGGAGAAGGGACAGTCTCTCTGAACTCAAGCAATCATGTAATCTTTTAAGAGAGAGTGGGGGCCTCTGGGCTTCCACACTTAGATAGGATTTCATTATTTTAATGTGATTTCTGAACTAAATTTGCTTTATTTGCCTAGAATTGTTTTGCTTCCTGAGTTTAAGAAATCTGTAACCTACTTTTGCTACAATATACTTTTAAAAGACGTGAAGATGAATGGAGTTGTTAATTTTTTTCTGTCCTCTACCTTACTAACAAGCTTGACTTTGGTCAGGACGTATGAGAAGGCAAGCTAAAATCCTGAATTGTTTAGCTGGAAGGCATCAATTCAGGTGCGGTCCCACTTACTTGTAGGCCAAAGGGTCTACTCTGGAGTAACGGGTCAGTTACACATACGGAGACACTGAATAAAATGGTTTGCCCATTTGGAGAGAATGTCTTGGGATTCCATACCATAAAAGGCATATGTGAAAAGAGGAGAAGGCAGACCCAGAGGAAGGTGGAGAAATAACATCAACGATACATTACAAGAACACCAAATAATGCCAGTGGAGGCTGCTAGACATGCCAGAGCAATAATCTTGACAACAGGAGGAGGAGATGATGATGATAGGACTTTCTTTCAGTCCCACCACTCTCAGAGGTAAGGTTGGTGAGATATAGAGGGTATTTTTATGGTTGCGTCTAAGCCATGGAACACCTTTCCAAGGTGAAACCAGATTGGTTCCTTCTTTGCTGTCTTCTAATCAATAGGCAGAAACCTTTTCTGTTAGGAAAGGGCATTCAATGATTGATTAATTTGCAAGACAACATGCTTTCAAGGGGAAGAATATTGCACTTCTTTTTTTAAAAAAACACCTTTCCAAGGGGCTTTTAAATTGCTTTGCAAAGTGCCTCTATTCTTTGGTTTTAATTTGACAATAAATTTAATTTCCTTTTAATAATGGGATTGATTGTTTCTTTGTTATATTTCTCTTTTAAAGTATTTTCTTAGCCCTTTTGCATCCTTTTATTGGGAAAAGGGCAGGATACAACTGCAATGAATGGAAGAGGTTAATTCACTGTAAACTTTTACAGATTACAAACCTCAGATAATCATAGTGAAGAAGAAATAGACCTTGTAGGCCCATATCTTATTAAGTTTATACACACAGAGACAGTGTTTGAATGGCAGAAATGGCAGAAATAGCAGTAGTCTGCCTTTCCACATAGACTTGCATGGCCCAGTTGCCCTGATTAGCATTCAACCACACACAACTGCCATGGCAGTTTCTGTAGTAAGAAATAAATGCTACACAGGATACCGACCTTAGTTTTAAAAGTACAATATTTGACTTTGCTTTTGTTTTAATTGTAGAAACAGATGAATGCAACTACCTGCCTTAAACTACTGAAATAAGTCAGCACATGCCTAGGGAAGGGCATATGCAGTGATGGGATGTTACTGGTTCAGTCCGGTTCACCCAAACCGGTAGTGCCCATCACGAGGGGGTTGTTGGGGGGGGGGAGGTTCATAGAACCCCGGGTGACTGGTTTGGTCACCTCCCCGGTTCGGGCTGAACCCCTTCCAGAATTATTTTTTCTGGGCAGCAAAAATGGCTGCCCATAACTGCGCATACGCCAAACCTCTATTTGACTCATGCGCAGTAAGAAATAGAACTGTGCATGCATCAAATAGAGGTTTGACCGATGCGCAGTTACGGCTGCTCAGAAAGGAAATGGCTGCTTGGAAAGGAAGCACAGGCAGCGCTTAAAGCGGCGGCAGCCTTTCCTTGGTGCAGGGTTGTGCCAGGCCACTGTGATGGTTTGCTGCTGCGCCACCGCCTCTTCTGTTCCCGGACGAGTCGACCGACCCAGGGTAAGTGACCCAGTGTTTGTGTTTGGGGTGGGTGGGTGTTTGGGTGGGTGGGTGTATTTTTATTTAATTTTTATTTTATTTCTTTATTTCTTTTATTTATTTATTTTATTTACGGGTTTGTGTTGTGGTTGTTTGGTTGGGTGGGTGGGGGGGTTGAGGGTGTGTGTGTGCTTATTTTTATTTTTATTTATTTATTTGTTTATTTTGGTCCTACCCACAAAGTCATGATGTCATGCCGTCGGCTCCGCCCATGATGTCATGCCGTCATGCCGTTGGCCACACCCACGACGTCCGTGACGTCACGGTGTGGTAGTAAAAAATTTGTCATCCCATCACTGGGCGTATGCCTTTGTGTGTATGCATGTGTACAAAGCTGTCTCTCCACACACGCACACATTTTTATTCTGCCTTTCCCTCTAATAATTGGAAGCTAACAAACTGCAGGCAGAGTGCACAGTCTCCTCTTTCTCTCTTCATTCTCACATCATGCCAATGAGGCGGGCCAGACTGAGGGAGAACAGCCGGTGCATCTAAAACGAGCCACAATAATAGCTGTAAAGCTGAAATCAAACAAAAAACACCCCCCTCACTGCATTATTGTTCTATCAAATGTATGTCTTCCTTTATTCCTGAGGCTTTACAAGACGAGCCCTTTCTCTCAAATGGGCAATAAGCTATTTTAATACCTCTCATGCTTTCAGAAATCTGTTCAAGGTCACCTTGCTTGTTTGCTTCCTCCGTGAAAAGAAATGACTTCCTTAATAAGAACTATTGGAAATGGGTAAATACAAAATGAAGGCTTTCTGTGTATTTCTGGGGTGGCCCCTGGGCAGACTGAAGAGCCCAGCAGTGGAACAGTGTGGCACACCCACAGATCTTCGTGTGTTAAATCTGGAGTTCGTGATTAGAAGTGGAGAGTGAGAAAGGGAAAACTAAGAAAGATGCTCAGCTGGTAATTAACAGAGGAGGGGTGTATGCTCCATGCCTTAGAAATGAAATTTCCTTGCCTTTTCCATGTGTAGCACAGTCACCAGTGGGGACTAACTAAGACAAGTCAACCAGGGTGTCAAATTTAGAGGACCCAACTGCCATAATAAAAGATTGCAGTAGATCAGGCCTGTGGAAACACAGGCAGCCAGTAGACTAGGCCACCAAGAAAGAACAGAGGAAAGGCAAATGGTATATGAGACATTGTAGAGTTAGCAGAGGGCAGACCTATAGATAGAAACACACACATTCATCCCCTTTATTTATTTGTTTGCCTATTTACTTATTTATTTATTTAGCTCTGATAGAACTGCCAATCCCCCATAGAGGGAGAAGGAAGCTGGCAAGATGTTCAGTGCTGTAATTATTTCTTGCATTGCATCATGAATTACCAAGTTGATCACATTGGACTGCTTGTGATAGGTGCCAACATGACTGACTAGCTAAAAGTCTAACCTGTTATTTCAGCACTATTAATTTCCAGATCCAGGGGAAAGGAAATCCAGGAGTAAAGAGAAAAGATGGAAAGTGTTGAGAAAAGTAGGGTGCTTACACTACCTTTTCAATAAGGAGTCAATGAGGAGCTTGCCTGGTGCCCTTTTAAATATGTCAGACTAGGGCCACCTCCTGGTGGTTGGTTAAACAATAATAACAATTATCAGCATCATAATGTGCCATCAAGTTGATTCCAGCTTATGGTTACCCTTTTTCAGAAATGGTTTGCCATACCCTTCTTCTGGGGGGTTCCTGTGCTACAGGCAGTCACGTAGCATAGGGGAGTCCAGGGGGGCGGCCTGCCCTGGGTGGCACTTTTTTGCATTATGGGTGTTCTTGGACTACAATTCCCAGAAGCCCTAGTGGGAGTGGGTGCCGACATCCACTAGGGGGCAGCAAATTTGGCTTAAGCCTTGGGCAGCTGCAGTCCATGTGACGCTACTGGCTACAGGGGCTGGCTCTTCTCCTGGGAGTCTCAGGAGGGAATCAAATTCTCAATCTCTGGCCTCACAACCACTGAGCTCTCCAGCCAACTGGGCAAAAGAAGGGGAAGATTGAAAATAAAAGAATGTTAAGCTGTGCTGCTGCTGGCTGGAAGACCTGTCCTGCCTCCACCTTTTCTTCTAAGCCCTGGTGGTACCATTTACATTTCAATATTCATGGGAAATGGTTTTTATTTTGTTTTATTTTGTGCCATTGAAACTATAGACACACAAAACACCACCATGGATGTGGATAAAAAATCATGCTACAGTGTCTTTGAAAGGACAAAGGGTAGATTGGGCATCTCATGTCTCAACAAGGACAGGGTCCTGACCTAAGAGAGCATATGCTACTTGCCATACTTCTTCTCTTCCAAAGGCCATGGTTGTCAGTGGACCTGCTAGGTGATGATTAGGGTTGTAGTTCAGCAGACCTGTAGAGAGACAGGTTGAGGAATCCTGAAAAGAACTGCCATAGGTCCTATTCCACTGTGGCCGAAGTGGTTGGTTGGTGGAGAAGCACAGGTAAAACTACCCTTTAAATATCTCCCTTTCCCTTGAAAGTCCTAATCAGGTAGGTGTAAGTTGTTCCCAGCTTGACATTTTGTGTACCATATGATATTATGTTATTACCGTACTTTGTATTTACTGTGCATTTTGGTTACTATATATTGTTTGGTTATTGGTATGGGGGATTTCTTGAAATGTATGTGATGCTTTGATATTGTCAGGAAACGACACATTTTCTCATGTTTCCCAAGGCTTGCAAATCGCAGTTTCTAGCTAGGCCTCATAAATAGGTCTCATAGAAATCCTGTGTCCCTCTCTGTCTCATGGACAGCTTGTTTTTCAACCATTTTTCGGCCAGTGTTCCTTATCTTTCTAGCTAGCTGAGATCCATGTTTTGTCTACATGCCAGAACACTGATTGCACATGTGTAAAAACAATCCATTGTTTTGAGAATATTTTTCTCTGTTACCTGATTGCCAAGGTTGAATCACCTGACCAGGAATTCTCCATTTTGGAGAACAGTTAGTTAGTTCGTTTTTGTTTCTCAATGGACTAAGACCTCAGTTTGGCTTGTGGGATTTTCTCTTCTTTTCAAAATGGTTACCTAAAGAACCTGGACTGTAACTCTGTTTATTGGACTGACTTATGCTACTGACCTATGCTTTATGAACCTGATCAATTTACCTGATCAATAAACCTTCATTGCTTGAGCAACGTGTCTTCATTGGACTAAAAAGGGTAAGAGAAGCATTGCATTCACACACAAGCCTCTGAACGTGCTACCTGTTTAAACCTCCTTGTGGATTGAAGCAGCTAAGGGCTGTAAAGCTTTATTGCCGGCCAGCCCGCCCTCTGGGGGCTTTGGTTAAGGAGATTTCCAGAGCAGAGGGGGCTGGCTGGTACATGACAGATATGTTATTGATATGTGATATGTGATACTTTGATATGTTATTGATATGTGATATGTGATACTTTGATATGTTATTGATATGTGATATGTGATACTTTGATATGTTTTAATATGTGATATTTTGTGAACTATGTTGTTAGCTGCTCTGAGTTTCTTCCATGAATAGAGCGGCATACAAATCCAAAATACAAATCTAAAATACATCTGACGCTAGAAGCACAAATTGCAGCAGTGTGTAAAGCTATTCCCCCCCCCCTCTTTATCAAATAGCTCAGTTGCGTCCCTACTTGGATGGGTTGTCACTCATAGCATTAGTTATCTTGCTGGTAAGCTCACATATGGATTACTGTAATGCTCTCTATGTGGGGCTTCCCTTGTCCCTGGTATGGAGACTTCAATGGGTGCAAAATGCAGCAACCAGGCTGATTACCCAAGTGAAAAAATTCAATCATATCTCACAAACCTTGGCAGGGCTGCGTTGGCTACCCGTTCCTTTCTGTATCAGGTTCAAGGTGTTGTTATAACTTTTAAAGCCCTAAATTGTTTGGGACCTTCCTACCTGGTGGAGCATCTTCCCCTCAGGACATCAGCCTGCATCACTCTCAGATGGTACAGCTTCAAGGGCCGACCCGAGAGTGGCAAAGAAGGCTGTGATTTGGAGAAGAGCCTTCTAAGTGGTGGTACAAACTTAGTAGAACTCCCTTCCAGTTGAACTGTGCCAGTTCCCATCTCCGCCTTTGTTTAAAAAGCAGTTGGAATTGTTTCTTTTTAAAGAAGCCTTTGGTAATGTTTTGCCAACAGCTGAGCGTTAGGTATTTTATTCTGTCTCTCTCCATCGCCAATGGGGGTTTTGTATTTTTTAGAATGTGTTTTTAATATGTTTTCAATATGTGAGTTTTGTGTTGTCAGCCACCCAGGGTAGGAAAAACTCTTATATGGGTGGGGTATAAATAAATAAATAAATCTCATAACACATATTGTTTTGCAGTGTCCCTAAGGATTGCAGTGGCTAAGACGGTGACTGGAAGGAGGAAGGTCAGTAGCTCAATAGCTGAGTACTGCAGGATGGAATGAGCTCCTGTATTTGTCCCAGCTCCTGCCAACCTAACAGTTCCAAAGCAAGAAATTGCAAGTAGATAAATAGGGACCACTTCAGTGGAAAGGTAAACAGCACTCCGTGCGCTCCGGTGTCTAGTCATAACCATGGAAACGTCTGCAGAAGCTCTTCGGCTTTGAAACAGAGATGAGCATTGAACCCTAGAGTCGCTTTTGAGCAAGGGTGACCTTTATGGGATTTTGAATGTTGTTTTGTGGAATGGGAGATACAGAATTATGCGCCATGACCTGGAGTGAGCAGCTCCATCTGGTCTGCCCTCTTACAGAGGGCTATTGTGAAGGTAAAATATAGGGAGAACAACAGGCATGAGACCACCTTAAGCTCGTTAAAGGAATGGTGGGTTAAAAGGTAATTAACAAATAGTAAAGGTGGTGTCCTTCCTTCTTCCCCTGCAAACGCATGCTTCAATACTTTATCATTTTAGCTGAATGTTTTATAAAGCTTCTTTTTTTGTTGTTCAGTTGCACAGTCGATTCTGACCCTCCGCGACCCCATGGACCACCACCCGCCAGGCACTTCTGTCCTCCACCATCCCCCTCAGCCCACCCAGCTCTGCCCCCAATGCATCCACAATACCATCTAGCCATCTCATCTTTGGCCGCCCCCTTTTTCTTTTGCCCTCTACCTTTCCCAGCATCAAGGCCTTCTCAAGTGAATCCTCTCTTCTCATTTGATGTCCAAAGTACCTCAGCTTCATCTTTACAATTTGACCTTCTAGGGAGCAGTCAGGTTTGATTTCTTCTAAGATTGATCTGTTTGTTCTCCTCGCTGTCCAGGGGACTCTCAAAACTCTCCTCCAACAGCACATCTCAAAGGCATCTATTCTTCTGCACTCAGCTTTCCTAATGGTCCAGCTCTCACAGCCATACATTGCCACCGGGAACACCATTGCTTTGACTATATGAATTTTTGTTTGCAATTTGATGTCTCTACTTTTCACTATGCTTCCCAGATTTCTCATCGCTTGCCTCCCAAGAATCAGTCGCCTTTTTATTTCATGGCTGCAATCCCCATCTGCAGTGAGCTTTGATCCCAAGAAAGTAAAATCTATCACTGCCTCTACTTCTTCTCCATCTATTTTCCAGGTACTGATAGGGCCTGTTGCCATGATCTTTGTTTTCTTTATATTGAGTCTCAAGCCAGCCTTTTCACTCTCTTCTTTCAACCTAATCAGGAGCTTCTTTAGGTCTTCCTCACTTTCTGCCATTAGGGTGGTATCATCTGCATATTTGTATTTGTATTTTCGACTTATATGCCGCCCCACTCGCATAGCGACTCTGGGCGTCTTACAGAAAAAACAGTTACAATTACATGGCACATTCTATAGCATAAAAAACAATTACAGATATCACATAGTAAATTGCAAATATCACATAGCAGGAATAACATCAAAAAAACAACATATCAAGATACCCCCCCCCCCCAATTTTTTTAAATAACAGTTGCAATTACAAAACATCAAGACATCCTAAAAAATACATCAGAGATACTATGATATAAATCATTACAGCATCAAAATTTAATAGGCAACAATAACAAGGAAGCCACAATCAAAGATTCCAAATATCAATCCAGTTTACACATAAATTACAAAAATTACAAAAGCTAAACAAAATTACAAAAACTAAACAAACTAAACAAAAGAGACAATTGCTAAATCTTGCAACAAGTGACAAGCCTCTCCTCCCGGCTGCAGGTGTTTCTGGGGCTGAGGCTCGGGAATGTCCTGCCCCAGTAGCGGCTTTTAAGTCCTGGCCAGGGTGGAGCCCCCAGGGACAGATGGATAGAGTCCCGGGGCTCGGCGCAATGGCGGCCTCTCCTCCTGGCCGCAGGTGTTTCTGGTGGCGGCTGAGGCTCCCAGTTCAATGTCCTGCCAGTTGAAAGTCCAGTGGTATTTTCCCTCCCAGCCGCCCCGCAGCAGCTGCAAGGTGAGAGATGTCTGGTGGTGTTTGGGGCGGCGGGAGTGAGGTTTTAAGCCTCCTGGCTGCCCCACAACGGCTGTAGCCTGTTGCCCCAATCCGCACGCCAGGCGAGAGATGTCCGGTGGTGTTTGGGGTGGCGGGAGCGAAATTGTTGATGTTTCTCCCAGCAATTTTGATCCCAAATAGTGATTCCTCCATCCCTGCATTGTACATGATGTGCTCTGTGTATAAGTTGAATAAGCAGGGTGACAAAATGCAGCCTTGTCTTACTCCCTTTCCTATTCCAAACCACTCCGTCATTCCATATTCTGTCCTAACTGTTGCTTCTTGTTTCATGTACAGATTTCTCATGAGGCCTATAAGGTGTTCCGGTATTCCCATCTCTTTAATTACTTGCCACATTTTGTTGTGGTCAACACAGTCAAAGGCCTTAGTGTAATCAATGAAACAGGAGTAGACTTGTTTCTGATACTCTTTTGTTTTTTCCATGATCCATCTTATGTTGGCGATGTGATCTCTAGTCCCCCTGCCTCTTCTGAAACCCGCCTGCACTTCTGATAATTCTCTCTCCACATGCTGTTGTAGTCTATCCTGTATTATCTTGAGCATCACCTTACTAGCATGAGGGATGAGCGCAATTGTTCGATAATTTTAACATTCTTTGGCATTTCCCTTTTTGGGGATTGGAACATATACTGATCTTTTCCAATCATGTGGCCATTGTTTTGTTTTCCAAATCTGCTGACAAATAGAATGTAATAATTTGATTCCATCATCTTCTAGGGCTTTGAAAAGTTCAACCTGAATACCATCATCTCCGCTGGCTTTGTTGTTTGCAGTGTTTTTCAGGGCCTTTCTGACTTCACTCTCTAGGATGTCTGGCTCAAGTTCAATTTCCTCATCATTGAAATTATCAGGGGTGTTGAGGTCCTTTCTGTAGAGGTCCTCTGTGTACTCTTTCCATCTTTTCTTAATCTCTTCTGCATCAGCTAACTCCTTGCCATCTTTGTCCTTTATCATAGTCATTTTTGCTTTAAATGTCCCTTTGATTTCCCCAATTTTTTTGAAAAGATATCTAGTCCTGCCCCTGATATTGTTTTGCTCTATTTCTTTGCACTGTTCATTCAGGTAGGTTTCCTTATCTCTCCTTGCTTTTCTTTGAAATTCTGTATTCAAGTGATTGTATTTTTCCTTTTCTCCTTCTAGAATCTCTAAACACCATAACCTGTTTTCTAAATAAAAAGGCTTTAAAAGATTTGTGCATACACATAGTTATGAAACATGTGCTTTATAAAACAGTGAAATATTTATAAAACATCTGTCATTTATAAAATGCATTAGACTTTCAGAATGGTCCCATATCTACTGCCTACAGCTGATTTGATCATGATACTTGCCTCCACGACATCATGAATATTGTTATGATTTTAAGATTTTCTGATGCCATCTGGTTTTGTCTCTTGGGTTATTATTGGATACTGTTATTCAGTTCTTTTCTATATAGTTTATGATGTGCATTTTCATATATTGTAAGCCACCCTGAGTGGTGCTTACATCAAAAGGGCAGGGTATAAATGTGAAAAAATAAAATGAAATGAAATTCACTACCTTGTAACTGCCATTCAGGTCAGAGCTTATTCTCTCTCACACACACATCAACACATATTGATACAAGCAAGCAGACATTTAATCAGGCACATATAAAGTACTCTCTGAAGCAGCTGGTGAACATCTGGAACATTGGACATTTCCCTTATCCCAAGCCAGATGGGTCTTTCTGATAAGGAAACCGTGCTTTGGTGCTGTGAGGCTACATGACATCCTTAGGGAGGTGCCAAGCTTGTATTTGCTGTCAGGTGAAAAGCAGTGGAGTTGAAAGAACAGAAAGCTGAAGTGGGTGGATTTGCTCTAACATCAAAGCAACCAATCTAAGCTCCTCAGACAAGTGAGCTTGAAAGTGAATGAAAATTCATGGGTTCTGCTACTGCTAGTTCTGTTCCAGGACTCCTTAATTGGCCCAGATAATTCTTCTAGGTAGAGGGAAGTTCTGTTTCCTTTTCTTCTTGATCTTCCCTGTCTACCAACGTAAGGACAGTGGACTTTACTGGAACAGTTTGTCCAAACCCTTAGTGTAAAAAGACCCTTCTCATAAAAACCACTTCTACTTGGGAAATCTTTGATTTTGTTTTGTTTTAATAAAAGCAGCCCACCTCTCTGCCATAGCTTCTCTTCTGGATCCCTCTATTTTGGTGGTTGGCTGGTTATTGGTTTTTTGGTGGTTGACACCTGAAGTGGTAAAAGAGGAAGTGAAGAAGAAGGTGGTGGGGCAGACAGTTAAGTGAAATGTTCTGACTGGCATAGCAGAACATAGCACTAAATTCTGATCATTCAGAACAAACTGAAATAAACAAGAATTAGGCATGTCATGGAGAATATGGAAAATCATGGATTTTTATCACATTTCAAACTAAGACAAACCTTTGTTTTATGGATGGTGAGAAAAACACTGGTAAGATCAGCTCCTGATCAAGTACAATACAGAGAACAAAGGCCATCTCAAAGTGTCAATAGATTGGAAGACAAGATTTCTAGTTTTCTCTCAATTTTCTTGGTTATAGTTTGGAATGAAAAAGCTTGGGAAATTTCTTGGCTATCTGGTTACCAAAAGTTTTCCTAGACTGTTTCCTAGACTGTTTTTGTGTTTCATCAACCCACCTATCTATAAATGCATGCAATCGTGCTTCTCAGTGGTGGAATTGCAGATCCCTTGAATCAATGGAATTTATGAAGAAGTTGACTCACCAAATCCCCACTGATTCAATGGATCTACTTTAGATGTGACTTACTACACTCACCAATGGGATTTCAGTCATTGTCTGATTTGCTAATAAATCACCTGAGTCATAGCAAATAAACTTGACTACACCTGTCGTTGAATATTTTACTGTGGAAATACACAGAAGGGCTATGACTATATTTTATCCAGCTGCTAACTGGAAAATAACACTCTTGCTATGGCAATAAATAATTTAAAACACTGGGGTAATAGATGTACATCTATTAACATGATTAAATTTGAGGCTGTCTACTTGTGCATTGGGATGAAATGGTCCAATTGAGTGCACGTGTCATTTGGGTCAATCAGTCCTTATTGATCCCCAATTCTCCCACTTTTGAGACCCTGTTAGGGATTCAACTAAATTGCCTTGCTATATACAGTATTTGATCCAGCACTTCTCTCAACAGCTAGAAAGTGGCTTTTATCCTTTTGCATGCCATTGACTGGACAGCTGGAGCTCAATCAGAAGCAGGGGACATAATGGCTGCTTCCCAGCTCCCCCCCCCCCCCCGTGCCTGTTGCTGACTGGGCTCCAGCAGTCTGATCAGCATTGGGCTCGGGAGTTAGCAGCCACTTTTCAGCTGATGGGGGAGTCAGTGGGAAGCGACAGCTACTGCTGATAGGGCTACAACAGCTCCTTTGCAGAAGCAAAATGCAGTCTGAACATGGGGATTGCACCAAACAGTGTCTTGCTCCCCCCCGACACACACATACCTCAAGTGGCTTTTAAAAAGCATAGGCAAGCAGTAGCATAGTGTGGGAGGGCCCCTGGGGGGCGGATGGCCCCGGGTGGTGCTTTTCAGGAGGCAGCAAAATGTCCCCACTGCTTTGGCCTCCCTCTACCTGGGCTTATGGAGCAGGACTTCCCAGGCAGAAGGCGGCCCTTTTGCTGCGCCGGCGGCCGCCCCACCCCCTCTTTGCCTCCCGCCGGCCGTGGCTGCCCCTGCTTTGCCTCCTCCTCCTCCTCCCCCTGACGGATGTCAACCGGGACTTTGCGGAAGCTGGCAGAGCGAGCCAGGCAACGGGCAGGAGGGCGGCTTTGCCCAAGCCTAGCCTGTGAACTCAGGCAGGCTTGGGGGCCACCACATTGAGGGCCACCCCGGGCATGGCAGCAGGGCAGGAAGGGCGGGAGCGGTGGTGGGAGCGGTGCTCTGATTGTCTCCCACATCTTCCTCCGCCTCTTCTGCCTCCTCCTCCCCCGCCATAGAACTGAATTAACTGGGTCCCGTGGGGGGGGGGAGTTGAGCCTAGATGGAGGGGGCAGTGAGTTTGGTCTTCACTCTGGGTGGCTGAAGCTCACACAACGTCACTTGTAGGCAAGTCATTTGTTAACTTTATATTGCACTGTTCAAAAGTATTTGTGTGACATAACATTACATGTGCTAGGCTATGAGTGTTTATAGCTTTGTGTTGACTGTCTCACTCTTTTCCTCACTCCAAACCACATTGGATGAAGTTGTGCTGTGCAGTTATGCAAATGACATAATGTTTAGATATACATTGTCATAATTTGAGAAATATCCATAGGCATTATCTGCTATATGCCAAATCACATGGCTCAGATGTGAAAAATGATGTCTGCAAAGATTTCTTAACCAAAACTCACTTCCAGCATTTATGTAACTGTCCAGTAGGATTTCAGCTTCAGACTCTCAAAATCTGGAAATAACCCATTAAGAATGATATTGGCAGTTAATTTATTTTCACTGATAGCTAGAGTGAAACTAAATTAAATACATTTTGTAAGATAATGAGGAGTAATTTATTTCCTTTTGAAGAATGTGTTAATGTAAATGGCTTTAGTTACTCTTGTAGTTAGAGGGAGAATTTGTCTCTTCTCCATTTTTTCTGTACCACAGGCCAGCAGTTCTTGGCATTCACTTGGGCTCTTCACTTCATGTAACTAAAAACTACCAGCTGCAAATCCTGTGAGTGCTTGTGTAAGTCTTGTGTAACTTGCTGCAGTTGCTGATGAAATAACAGGGTATACTGTACAAGTAAAACCTCATATAACACTAAAACCTGGTTCCACAAGTCTTGGTGTTATATGATTTTTAGTGTTATCTGATGCATGTTAAAATCCTATGGGATCCATAGAGATAGATTGTAACCACACAGGCTTTAGCGGTTGTTATCTGAAGCATCCCATAGGATCTTAATGTTATCTGATGCAATTATTCCCCCCAGATTCCTTAATGTTATGCGATTTTAGTGTTATTCGATACTAATGTTATATGAGGTATTACTGTATCTCTTTTGTACAATTTTAGTTTTCAGCAGTGAAAAAGCAAAGATTTAGCTCTCTAAAAATGCAACTTTAACATTATCTACCCCCCTTTTAAAATACTGTACAGTAAAACCTTGGGTTACAACCAACTTGGTTTAAGTTTGCTACTGTTTACAATGGCAAATCCTATGGAAATGCCGTCACGGTTTACAAATTTTTAATGTATTTGTTTTTCAGTTTGTTCCTGCCAACCTAGCAGTTCGAAAGCAAGAAATTGCAAGCAGATAAATAGGGACCACTTCGGTGGGACGATAACAGCATTCCGTGTGCTCCGGTGTCTAGTCATGCCTGCCACATGACCATGGAAACGTCTGCAGAAGCAGACAGCGCTGGCTCTTCGGCTTCGAAACAGAGATGAGCACTGACCCCTAGAGTCGGATACGACTGGCTTTCGAGCAAGGGAAACCTTTCAGTTTGCAATGATCAATTCAGGACCATTTTTAATTTTTTCAGTGCATCTCTATGGATGTTTTGGTTTACATTTTTTTCGGGTTACAACGGAGGCTGTTAGAACAGACCTCCATTGTATCCTGGGGTTTTACTGTACCTATAGGGCAGGGGCTGCCAACCTTTTTCAGTCACAGGTGGGTCACGCTCCCTCAGACAGTTGAGTGAGCTGGACTAGTGGTCCCCCCCCCACACTGTTTACAACTGTCATAAATGCATTTATGATGGCTGCGAGCATGTTTACAACAGCCATGAGCATGTTTATGATAGCCATAAAAGAGTCCATGGCTGATCACGCCAGTGGCAACAGATGGAATGACGACTGGTGCCTCAGGCCAGATCCGGCCAATGAGCCATAGGTTGCCTACCCCTGCTATAGGGGCAACTAATTTTGAGCTCTGTTTCCTCTCTCACACACATTGCCTATATCCATTGCACGTTCATGCCCTAGGCCCTTGATGGCGAACCTTAGCACTCTAGACATTCTTGGACTGCAATTACCAGAAGCCCAAGTCAGCACTCCTGCTGATCCTTCTGGGAATTGATATTCAAAAACAGCTGAAGTGCCAAGGTTACCCATCACTGCCAGGCACTTCATGGGAGAATGTCTCTGTGTGGAGCCTTAACTGCATGCACTGTAAGCCTCCTGCAGAGAATGAATGTACTTCTGCCCACCTCAAATAATGCTCTGCTTTGTGAACAGGCTGTTTAAAACGAGTGGTCCTCACACCTTTCCACAGTTAACTTCAAGTAAGCTGCCCTTAAGGTGTGACCTTGCTGTGTCTCTTTGCTGAAGAGCCTGCCCCACTGTCCATTTGTCTTGCCCTGACAGTTACTCAGCCTGGACCCCCTGCTGTTGTATATGTCACAGTGTCACATCAAATCAATCCTGTCAGGTGGCCCAAGTCATCCTTGTTTGTTTCCGCAAACCCATTAATCTTTGCCTCAGACTTTGGGAAGGAAAGGTGAAGGGAAGAAGGATATAAACAACAATGACGACAACAACAACAACAGAAAACACTCTCTCAAATGAAAATGATTATTGGGTCCCCCTCTCTCTCTTTCTGAGGAGAATACCATCTGTGGTGACATACAAGTCCTCACCTCTGCTTTGGGACCTCTCCAGTGCTCCCTTCCAAGGAGATTTATTTACAATCCACTCTAGGAACTCACCCAAAACTCATGGCAAGGATCCTATCTCGACCACTCAGCCCACATCAGGCTGAAACAAACCTGGGGCTCATCTGTGTACAGTTTAATATTGGAGAGGTACTGTATTATGGTAGGCGTTATCAGGAGGCTTCTGGCTTACTTCTGGCTTACCCCTGCATCCCAATGAACACACGTTGATGAGGAAAGTAGCTTCATTGAAGTTGGTGCATGGTTCTTGGTGAATCAGATTACAGATCTCAGCATAGAGAAATTTTGCTTTTAGAGAAAGAATGCTTTCTCCCCTAAATAAATAAATAAAATAACCTAACTATCTGTTCTAAGTTACCATATTGAAGACTCAGGGAGATAAAGCCGGTTGGAATGGCCTTTCTCTCCCCACTCTGGTGTTTCCTTGTTGACCACCAGATTCGAACTCCTTTTTCTTGTCTCAAGCCATGTGCTTACCTCTCACCAGGTATGAGCTGGTCTTGGCTAATTAGTATACATCCAGTCAGGTCCCAGTGTTGGGGTAAACAACTCTGGGCCTATTGCTGAAGCATGGCGCCTCGTAATCTGGCTCTTCCCTTTCAGATCCCAGGTAATGAAAACAAACAGGTGGCCTTTTCTAAGCACAAGAAGCCACATTTCTGTGACAGTCTAAAACCTAATAAACTCCATCTTGGATATGGGAAGAACTTGGGGCCTCATTTTATCACACCATCCTATTCACATTTATAGGGACTGTGGTGGCTCAGTGGTTAAGACACTGAACTTGATGACTGGAAGGTCAGCAGGTCAGCACTTTGAGAACCAAGTGGAATGAGCGCCTGTTTGGACTTTTTCAACTTCTAGGTTGGAATGAGCGCCTGTTTCTGTCCCAGCTCCTGCCAACCTAGAAGTTGAAAAGCAAGAAATTTCAAATAGATAAATAGGGACCACTTTGGTGGAGATAAATATCTTGGGGACATGAAAGGAGCATCCCCTGAGTGGAGCTTCTCCAGCAAAAATCCCTTCAACCCAGAAAGCACCTTTGTGTGCTTTTGACACGATTAAAAATAATAATCATGTTTAGTGACAAGGCAGCCTACTTCATTCCTTCACCACCTAACTTAAGCATTGTTGGGATGCAACAGTGAATTTGGTAACCCTATGAGAGGAGGATGCATCAGCTGTCCCTGGAAGGCTGTTTGCCCTGGCCCTGTGCCCCTGGCTGACCTCATGGAGACTTTGGCAACAGGATGGCCTGAGGACACAGAGAAGGAAAGAGAGGTTCCGTTTGGTAGGAAGAGGCCAGGCTGAGCAGCCAGGAGCCGAGTTTAAAAGAGGAGGAAAAGAAAGAAGGCTTTTCACTCTCAACAGACCCAGAGGAGCAGGACGGGGTGGAGGCGGCAGAGGATCTACTCACCATCTTCTGCACCCAGTTCCAGCCTACTAAAGGCCAAGGATGTGATGTGCCTCTCTTCCACCTGCCACCAATGCTGGTTTCCTGAAGACTGGGATGACCAGCTGGGGATGCTGGCCCCAATCCAAGGAAGCAAGGTTAGAGGAAATGGCCAAAGGAGAGTTGCAAGTGGCAGTATGGACTTGGAGGATTGGTGGACATGGAGTTAATTTAGGTATCCATGGACTCTCAAGATGGGTGCACCAGGCACCCATTCTCACACTTTGATAAAGTCCAGTTTAAGCAGTAACAAGAGTCTTAACTTTACGGAAGCTATGGTGAAGGAAGGTCTCCCTGCCAATCTTTGGTTGGGGTGGGAGTGGAGGTGGCAGTCTCAACATACAATTAAGAAACCACCATCTTCCTCCGATTTCAAAGTCTATGAAACCCACTGTGTGTTCTCTCTCTCTCTTTCTCAAATACATGAGCTTATATTATTCCTCATTGTAATTATACAATTTAGTTTAATGGCTGTTCTTCTCAACATTCCACCTCACTTTCCTATCAATATCACACTGTACTGTGACCAAGAAAAAGGATAAAGTCAATGCTACTGAAGAACAGCACTGACACATTTGATAAGTGGTCTGAACCAGTGTGGAAGGCACAACCGGCAGGGATTTCAAGGTACACAAGATACTTATGGGGTAGTTTTACCACTTGCAACCTCTCCCCACACCATCCCCTGTGAGTTTCTATGGCTATGCAACTATTCAAACTCAGATCTTCTGGGCCTTGTTCCATCACTCTTTCCACTACACCACATTGGGCACTAGTATGTAGCTAGCTGGATTAGTCAGTGGTTTAGGCAGAGTCAGAGGCTAGGGGTTTGATTCCCCACTGTACTTCCTTGAAAAAGAATAGCCTGTGTGGCCTTGAGCAAACTGCACAATCCCAAGGCACCCCTAGAAGAAGGAAATGGGAAACCACTTTTGTGTATTCTCTACCTAGAATACCCTGAAGATGGTCACTATAAGTCAGATTTGTCTTGATGACACATGATTATTATTTAGCATCCAACCTTCTACAATCGCCTGTATCACAGAATAACTGCCACTCATTTCTTGTAGAAAAATAAAATCCTGCAGATAGGAACAAAATTGCAAAAAGCTGCCAAGCAGACCTGGCTCGTGGCAGCCTACGTGTCCCTGAGAATATCTGGCAGCTGGTGCAGGATGAACCTTGCATACAAAGCACACAAGCTACGTTGTGACCTCCAGGTGTCCTTGTAGCAGACAAGCGGTCTCCCCACGCAGAAGTCCTCCTGGCACAAATGGCAGGTGCTTTGCAACAGATGTCCTTCTGTTTCTGCTGCCCACCTTCTGATTTCACACGCTGAAAGTAAAACATGAGCGTTGCTGCACGAGTATTGCAGCCAAACAATTGCTGACCGATTCATACCTTCCCTGCTGGGAATTCTTCTTTCCAAAACGGTGTTGGTGGTGGTGGTGAGCATTGAACCGTGCATTGAATTGTTTATTGTGAATACCTTTCCCCAGATACAGTATTGTCATGGTCTCTCTGCAATGACACAATCAAACTAGTTAAGAGTCTAAAAGCTGGTTTGCCATCTTGCTCTATGTCTTTATAGATGGGGCTGGCAGAGTGTCAAGGAATGATCACCAGCATTCCAGCTGCTCAGGAACAGTGGCACGTGTTCAGATGTGTTCACAAAAAAAAAAAACAACCGTGAAAGGTTGGTTCAGTTTCAATATCGCTTAGGAAAATGAGAAGTAATTTGAGGAATATGGGATAGCATAGCAATAGAAGGCTGGAAGTGTTCTGGACAGGGAGAGGAGGCGAGAGGTCAAGGCAGACAACCAAAACAGGAATCAAAGAGCCACATGAATGGGAGCTAAGGGAGAGGAAACATGCAGTTAGAAAGCTGGTGATTATTAACAACAGATGAAGAGAGGCCAAAGCAATGATTAGGTATTTCTGGTAAGTGGTGCAAGCAGTAGCAATAGCAATTACATGTTTATACTGCCCCATACTGCTTAGTGTACTCTCTGGGTGGTTTACAGGTACTGTAATTAGTTCCCAAAACACTGGATTCTCATTTTACCAACCTAGAAAGAATGGAATACTGAGTCAACCTTGATTCCTACCAGGATCAAACTCACAATGTTTTGGCTGCAGCACAGCAGTTTAACCACTGCACATCACCACTGACATGTTGGGGTGGAGTGGGGGGTTCCCTGTCATTCTTAAAGCCCAGGAATTTGTTGCAATGAAGTGAGCTGGGCTTTGCAGCATATGGAGCTTTGCAAAGATGCGAGCTTTGCTTTGTGATCTCGGTAGTCACACAAAATGGAAAGCTAAACTCTTTTACCTTTGATAGCTGTGTAGGAGAGATTTTTTCTTCTGCAAAATTTGTCCCATGCCCTTTGTGGTGTCTGCAGTGGACTGCGACCTGAGCAAAGAGTGGCTAGAAGGAAGAGAGGAAAGGGTTGCATAAATCAACGCAAAAGGAATAACCTTTTCTGGGAGTGGTTCATAAGGCCCAGAAATGTTATTTACTGGCAAGAAGCGGTGGTGGTGGTGAGGGAATAAAGAGAAAGTGGAGTCCTTATAGATCCAGAACAGCAGGACCCCAAAAGAAAGAATGGGTTGGGGGTTGGTTTGAATCCAATGCATCCATTTCTTTGTTGCTTAGAGCCAAACTGTCGGATATCATCAGGATGCAACACTCAGCAACCTTAGCCAGCAGAGGCTGTGGAGAAGGAGGACGTTCCTCATTCCAGACATGGAGAAGCTTCTCATCCCACCTCTGGGGGCACATACTCCACAACCTGCTCCTTAGAACCAGGATACTGTTCCTGCTTTTTAAAAAGGGACCAACATATCAGAGAGGGGATTGTCTCTGAGCATGTGCAGATGTCTTCTCCTTCCATGCCCTATGAGCACAGCTCCCCCTGTCAATTTAGCTCAGGAGTGCTGTAACTGACCTCAGCCTTAACAATTAGCAGTGGACAAGGAGGGGAAGAGATGATCAAGGATGATCAGAGGACTGGAAAAACAAGCCTGTGAGGAGAGACTGGAGAAACTGGGCAGGTTTAACCTAGAGAAAAGGAGACCGAGGGGATGCTTCAAATGCCTGACAGGTGGTCCTAAAGAAGAGGGGTAGGATCTGTTCTCAATCATCCAAGAGTACAGGATGTGTCATACTGGGCTCAAACTAAAGGAAACCAGATATAGATTGATTATCGGGGGGGGGGGAGACTTTAATGGGTATAGCAGTATGACAGCAAAACCAACTGCCATGAGAGATGGTGAGTGCTCCAACACTGGAAGCATTCAAGAGAGAATTGGACAGACTTCTGTTACACCTGCTTTGATTTGGATTCCTGCATTGAGAAAGGGGTTGGACTTGATGGTCTGAATGACAGCTTCCAACTCAGTTATTCTGTGCTTCTAAATAGAGCTCAGCCTCTTCAACTGAAGCAAATGGAGCTTCCTGCATCTTATCCTTTCCTCCCCTGTTCTTTTCAGAAGCTGGATTGGGTGGGAGCGAAATGAACAGCACGGGTGGATGGGTGGATTTCTCCTAGGCATTCTCTCATTTCATTCCCACCTCAAGATTGCAGGAGCTTGATAGGAGCGAGAACAACATTGGACAGACAGACAGCTCAGCAAATGACTCACTGCCAGTGGCCAGGGACCCATAGCAAAATGTGGACTGTGTCTCTTCAAAGTCAACGCCGCAGCCCTTTCCCACCCACCCCCCACATCTCCCCTGGACCAGAACCATTTTGATTCCTCTGGTCACCCACACTGCTCAACAGCAGTAACTGATGGCCTGGGAGCACCTGCCTGACAACAACCTTTCCACTGACAACGAGGAGATAGATAAGCACTGCCTGGCAGTCGGTGAAGGAACACGTTTGGCCACCCACTGTGTTTATGTATGGCAGGACCTGAGTCATAAAGAGGATGGCCAGCTGACCCTAAGAGAAGAGGCCAGGGCTCCTGTGCCATTAACAGCAGCATCAAAAACAGAATAACAGCAGATGTTGCTTTTCAAAGAAGCTACAATTTGCTGAACTCTGTTCTCTTGTTTGCCTTGGGCTGTCAAGTCAGAACTGACTCATATCGACCCTACACAGTTTTCCAGATAGTGAAGCAATAGTAATTACACTGATATACTGTCCCATAGCACTTCGTGCACTCTCTGGGTGTTCACAGTGAAATTAGCATTTTGCCCTCAACATGCTGGGGACTCACTTTATCGATCTCAGAAGGATGGAAGGGTGGGTCAATGAGGATCAAACTCACAACGTTTTGGCTGCAGTACAGCAGTTCAACCACTGTGCCACCAGGGCTCTTAAAGGAGTAGTTTTACCAGTGCCGGTTCCCACCACCTGTGAATTTCTAAGGCAGTGCTGGTGATTTGAACCCAAGTCTCCCAGTTCCTTGTCCATTACTCTATCCACTCCACTAGTATTTGAAGACTATTTTACACAGTTATTAAAGTGCAGAAGTCCCACCCCATTTCACATAGTTGTTCTGGTCATTAACCAAAAGCCTTTATAAATAACGCCTTGAATGACTGAGTTGAATTACTTTTTATTAGGATGCTGATGTTCACAGAAAGCAAACGTACTGTTTGAACATGCTAAAACAGGGCTGACTGCAGAAAGGGTAGTGTGTCTGATTTTCTTTTTCAGGCCTTGATTTCTAACTTTATCATTCATTTTACAGTTTATGTTTTACTACTGGCCTCAGTAACCTCATATTTTAACATCCTAAGATCCTTTGGCTGACTTGTTTGTTTGTATTGCACAATTTGCTGTTTTATTTATTATTTCTGCTCTTTATATTTGTATACTGCACAGTGGTAGCTGGACAGGTTAAACAAACAGTGAGAATACAGAATTTGAAGTATTCCTAATGCTCTTGGTATCTTATCTCAGTGATTTATGTGAGAGCCCTGTGTGGTCAGCCAGCCATAATTTACCCTTTTTGCAGGTGTGGGATAGGAGATTTTGCTTGACTATGAGCACGTCATACCAGGGATGAGCTATGCAGTTGATCCTTTGAGTTATCGCTCTGCCTCTTGGCATGAGAATATTTGGTTATTTATGCCTTCAAACAGTGATGTAGGCTGTTCTTGTGACTAGTGGACACGGGAGCAGTTCTGGAATTTCATAACTTTAAAAAAACAAACAAACACTAGCTACCTTTACTGCTTAAAGAAAGCCATTCAGGAATAGTAAAGCAGAAAGAGCCCTAAACTTTAGTACAGAAGCTCCCAAAACTTACTTCTATGTGTACATTATGGAGAAGTGATAGGAGTTCGAAGAAGCATCAGAAAGTGAAATAAGCAAAAAAAAAAAAAAAAAAAAAAAGAGAGGAGGAAATTAGTCTAGAAGTCACACTCAAGAGGCTGTCTAAACTTACACACATCCTGCATTTTCTGCCATTTTTTTTGGTATGGTTTGGCATGATTCAAATTTCAGCATCCCCATATGGGAGCCATGGGGTGATGCCATTTTACTTCAACTCACACTCTTTCGTTCTACTGTTTTGTTGCTCTAATTTAACCTGATCCCAAGCAAGCGTGTTTGCTTGTGACAGGCTAGAGATTTCTGTACTGTAAGAATACTTTCTACTGCTTCCTATGTAAACATCTGGCTAACAGATGGTTATAAAATGGCAGTTTCCCCTGGTCTTCTGCAGAAGGTTAGGAAAAATAATATATATTTTCTTCTATACAATAATTGTGTTGTATCGCTTTTGTGGAAGTATAAAAATACCCATTTCTATGTACAGGTTACCCACCATATCCACAAGTTCAGTATCCTTGGTTTCAGTTATTTGCGGGTCTAAAAACATTCAATAGTAGGGTTTTACACTAAGTGGGGCGGGATAAAAATCCAATAAACAAACAAACAAAAATCTCTGTATATATCTACTTCATAGAAATACTGTACAAATATATTTTGTGTGTGTGTGCGCGTGTGCATGCACATGCGTGTACTGTATATGTATTTCTATGATGCATTACCACAAAGGGCCACTAGAGGACACTGTCTTCCATGTAAAACACAGGCTTTGTGGTTATCAGCAGTTTCAGGTATTCATGGTAGGTATCGGAATGTACTGTATCCCCATGCAGATATTATGGGGGGTGGGACTGTATCAATTATCAGATTGCATTAGGACTCCTATCCATGGATCCTCCTTGAAGAGGTAGAGGTTCTTCTGGGAGCTCCACTGCAGCCCAGCACCCCAATCCTGGTTCCTCTAGGGCAGGGTGCCCAAATATTCCAGGCTGAGGGCCGGTCATATGGTTCAGGGAGCCAGTCACTATGGCCCAAGGGCCAGATGCAGCCCTTGATGCCAATTCATCCAGCCTGCAAAACCCCTGTTGCTCCTGGAATGAGGACTTCACGGGCCGGGTGAATTGGCATCAGAGGCTGCATCTGACCCCCGGGCGGTAGTTTGGGCACCCCTGCTCTAGGGTGTCTCCCCAGACACTTTCCTCTACCACCACCACCACCTCTACTTACATCTCAGGAGGTGGGTCTCTTCTCTAAACCCTGCTCCAGTGCCTCCCATCTTTCTTCTCCCTTTTCCTCTCCCATATTCCAAATGACCTCCTCCTTCACTAGACATTGCACCCTGACCTACCTGCTTTGGTCTCCCCCTCCAGGTCTTCTGCCCCCTTTCTCTCCTTTAGTGGACTGGGTTCTCCAGAAGTGTCATTGGCCAGGAGAACTTGCAGTGCAGAATTCAGTAGGCTCCATGTCCAAGTGTGACAGCCCACCAACAGAGGCCTCGTGCCTCTAACTCTCCAGGACAACTACCAATCATGGAAAAGTCCAATCCTGACTGTAGTATCTTGGCTTCTCCCAACCTCTCATACAGGCCATGAATCACAACCAGGCAAAACAGACCATTAAACAGAGAACACTAGATATGGAAAGGCAAGAAGAGCTAGTCAGAGCCCCTACTTTCCTGGCTCCAGAGTCCTGGAGACACATTGCTGCCCCGGCCCAGTACCTGCTCCAGCTTGAGACATCAAGTCATCGGAGGGCATTTATTCTAGACCGCTGCCAGGCCCTCCCCCTGCAGTTCTTGAGGGGAAATTCCAAAGGAGACCAATGTCAGAGACATTATTATGCCCCTGTGACACTGGAGAAACTGAAAGCACAGAACACATTATCTGCATCTGCCCCTTTTAATAGAGACATCTGGAACAAGTTCATATCTCCACTGCTCTCCAAGTATTCTGTCCAGACAAACAGCACATACACCCAATGGCTGCTATCTGATGAAAGGCCCACCTTCACCCACTATCCTGGCAGGACCTTCAACCAAATAATATACTTGTGCCACAGCATAGGCTTAGTAACAACTGTAACACTAGTGATCCATGTATTATATTTACTCCTCCTTAACTCTGAGCAGAAATGCTCCTTTTTATGGACCATCATTTTAACTCTTGTTTCTTGATATATTTTAGTACCCCCATTTTAACTTCTGTTCCCTCTGCTATTCTATGCTGCTCTTGGACCGTAATAAAGATTTGATTTGAAATTTTCAATGCCAAGTAACAAAATAATCTGGCTGAATTTGGGTACTATCCACTTTGACTTGGTTTTGAAGGATGGGTAGAGAAAGCATTTGTTGCTCTCCTTCAGGTGGTAAAATAGTTTATCAGCAGTGTGATGGCTCCTTGTTGGATCTTGGCAGCCATCACCAAATGGTTGAGAGGGCTAAGGGGTGTGGTGGTTGCACAGAGAGAGTTGGAGATTATGCAAACTGTCAAATCTACAGAATTTTCCCCTCACTAAGTCTTACAAAACACCATTGCTCGAACTTCACACTAACTAGCCCTAAAAGTTGGGAGCCTGGAATAGTCCATTTGCCAATTAGTTCCAGTGGGGACTTTCTCTCTCAGATGGAAATGTTGTACAGTATAATTACAGTTCCATAACTATTCAGTATACACACCCATGCCATGAGCAGTGCTTTAGTCCTTCCAATCCAGTCACCCTTTCTTTCCCACTGGAGGGCCCCAAATATTGCATCATGACATCTCCCTATTACCTTCCCCCGAATTGCACATGGTATGCCCTCCTTCCCTTCTCTTGCTTTTCCCATCTACACTAATGAACTCATCCCTCCATCATGCTGTCACCCACACACACCCAGGAATTAGCACTGAGAAGCTCTTTATTATTCCCGATTCATGCAATGCTTTATTTTCAAACTCATCAATCATAGCATTAAGCAATAATAAGCTTCCAATGCACCCCGCAGCCTGTGCAGCAGCACATTTATTACCTAGATTAGCTTTGCTAGCTTCAACCTCCTCCTCCAAGACTTTGTTCAACAAAGAAACACATCACAACAGACATGCACAGGCAATCTCTAAAAGGCAGCAGTGCTCTTCTGGCACTGAAGGATGGGATGAAGATTGGGGTTCCTTGCAGAATGGGGCATTTGTTTCTCAAAGTGTGTTACACCTTTTAGTATATTCCCCTTCTTCTTTCAAAGACTGAAGGAACTGAGCATGTTTAGCCTTGAGAAAAGAAGACTGAGGAGGGATATGATAGCACTTTTCAAATTCTTGAAAGATGATCATGAATAAGAGGGGCAGGATCTCTTCTCAACCATTCCAGAGTGCAGGATATGTAGTAGCCACCTCAAATTACAGGAAGCCAGATATAGTCTGAGTATCGGGAGTGGTGATGGTGGTGGGGTGGAATTCTTAACTGCTAGAGCAGTACGACAATGACCTCAGGAAGTGGCAAGTGCTCCAACACTGGAGGCATTCAAGAGAAAACTGGACAGCTATGTATCAGATCTGCTTTGATTTAGATTCCTGCAATGAGCAGGGGGTTGGATTTGATGCTCTCATAGGTCCTTTCCAACTCAATTATTCTTTGATTCTATGATTCCGAGTATAAATCCTTCCTTTGAACATGTGTTCCTTCATGAGAGTCAACTCTCCACATTTCATTCTGGCAAACCTGTCCACACCATGGCAAAACTCTCCCCATCACAGTGATGTAAATGTGGCATTTTCTTCCTCGCTCTTAAAAATTTCGGAAATGAAGGCTGCAGCCCCACATTAGCTGCATGCTATTTCCACACAAGCTAACTCAGTGATAGCTTATGTCCTAAAGTGCTGGGTGCCACAAGATGTGTGTGCTCAAAATATGACAAAGTTGCCTCATGCATCCCATTCCCATCGAGGGCAAGAAGGGCCTTTTGAGTCTGCTTTTGGCAGTTGGTGGTCCCCACGGGGGTAGGCCGCATTTGGGTCCCTAGGGGCCACAAGCAGCTTGCAGCCACATACTGTCCACCCTGGCTTTAGGTCTGAGATTAAGACACTGTTCTAAATACTTTTATTTTTTAAAAAAGCAAAGTTCAAATTTTACACAATTCCATGTACATTTATGGTCATGATGCAGGGCCTCTTAAACTTCACACATTTTAAAGTTGCAGTATGTCTTAACCCAGTTTGAGGGAGTGTTCATCAAACCTTATTCTGTGTTCTGTGCTCCCAATATTTCTAACAATTATTTTTACATCTCTATTTTATTTTAAATCCCCATTGTATTATTCTGATACATCAGTAATTCTGAGGGTGCCCCTTGCAGGAGCGCTCCTTTACCTGTAATCAGTGGTGGGATGTCAAAAATTTTACTACCCCACCGTGATGTCATCACAGTGTGGGCGGAGCTAACATCATGATGTCGTGGGTGGGGCCAAAGAAAAAATATAAAATAATAAAATAAAATAAAAATAAGCACACACACACACCTCAACCCACCCACCAACCTACCCACAACACAAATCGGTAAATAAAATAAAATAAAATAAAATTACATTAAAATACACCCACCCACCCAAACCGGCCGCCATGCCTTTTTAGGAACCATGGTAGCATGTCAATATAGGTAAAGGTATTAAATACACATTAAAATACACACTGACACACCACATACAAAGGTGAGTCACTTACCCTGGGGATCAGGCTATAGGGAGCTTCAGGCTAGCAGCATCTCTTCCTCCTCCCCGCTTGGGAGGACAGCAAGGAGGCCATGCATACGTGCCAAGCACTGTAGGCATGCATGCACACCAAGTGCTTGGCGCACATGCACAATGGGGGAACAAGTGAAAAGGTAACCCCCAAAGTGGTTCTCCCCCCCCCCCCAGCTGCTACCGGTTCTCCGGGATGCTGGGAAAAGTTAATACCAGTTCTAGAGAACTGGTGAGAACCTGTTAAATCCCATCACTTCCTGTAATGCCTGAAATCCAAAGGTCTAGAGCACCCACATTGGGTGGGTCCTGAAGACCTGGAAGCACATGTGAATAAAATACCTTTAAAAGAAAATGTTTCTGTATTATTTAGATTCATAACCTCTGGCCAAGATGGAATCAAACCAATACAACAAGGAACTGGGGGGGGGGGGGATAAAAGTTTTTATTGCATAGGATCCTTCAATGCAATGAAAAACACAGTGGACCACAGTGGCTATCTTGAAGAGGGAAGATTATTTATTTAATTATTAATTAATTATTATTATTATATTTAGATTTGTATGCCGCTCTTATGGTCATATTTATATGCCACCCTCTCCTCGCGATCAACTCAGGGCGGCTAATATGGCATTAAAAGCAAACAATTAAAACACAGCGATCAGCAGTGAACCATTAAAGACAATGCATATCTATACACAAGCATACAAGGGGTACAATAGGGGAAGTTGCAGCTTATCACATATCTAAGGGAACCATAGGTTGCACCTTATATCAGTATTTAACATTAACAAAAGGTTACAAAAGAACATCAATATTTGACAGAGTACATCTAGGTAAAGGTAAAGGTCACCCTTGCTTGAAAGCCACTTCTATCTGACTCAAGGGTTCAGTGCTAATCTCTGTTTATTAGCCAAAGAGCCAACACTGTCTGTGTCTACAAACGTTTCCATGGACATGTGGCAAGCATGCCTAGAGTGCATAGAATGCTGTTTACCTTCCCACCAAAGTGGTCCCTATTTATTTACTTGCGATTTCTTGCTTTTGAATTGCTATGTTGACAGGAGCTGGGACAGAGACGGGAGCTCACTCCATCGTACAGTACTTGGGAATCAAACTCTGACCTCCCAGTCATTGAGTTCAGTGTCTTAACCACTTGAGCCACTGCAGTCCCTAGAGTACATCTACATCCTTGTACAATATGCATTTTATAATTATTACACATGGAGACAGATGTCTGAGAGCTTGAAAGGAAGTTTGGTGCTCAGGAGCCACGGCTGCCTAAGAGCTCCTGTTGAGCTTGATCACTTGCAAATCTCCAAAAAGGCCATTCCTTCCGATGGACATGCCTATGAGACAAGAGTGGATGTAGGTGTTGTGAAGTCATTGACCTATGTCCAGTATGGCAATTGCCTTGTATCCTTTTGGATGCCCAAATCAAACCAAAAGTCCCAGAGAGTCCTTGAAGCAGAGGTTCTCAACTTGTGGCCCATGGTGCCATTTCATGAGTAAGTGCCATGTGGTGGAAGAAGGGCAACATGGCTGTTGAGCCCCCAAAGCTGTCTGAGGGAACGTGACCCGACCCCTGTCTTTAAAAGGTTGAGAACTCCTGCCTTAAAGTGTCTTTAGCTATCTTGACGACCTGCAGGGTTTGGTCACATTCCTGAGCAGTTTGGTAAAATTGTTCCTTTAATATGTTGAAAGGTTTATGCATTCAATCCACACCCTGCAGGCAACCTATGCTTCTCTCTAGGGCTGAAACATAACCTTGACACGTTAAAACACATATCACTATTTTGTGTTTACACACATAACCTTGTTGAGGAGTAAGTCCCTATTTTTTAATTTTTATTTTTAGAAAATAAAAAAAGTGACCCAATGTCTCTGGGTGATTTGTATGCTGAGATATGATTACACTGCATCACAAAATAAATAAATATTGCCTGCTACTTGGTCTAATCCATGTGTCCTATACTAAATCAAGTGCATTGAATCAAAATCTGGAGTCAGATCAGATTCTGCCTAGGACGTCAGGATTTTATGTTAGCAAATCTCACCCTCTTGGTTAGGTTCTTGAGTTGAACACGCAAAGTATATTTGTCACAAATGTAGCAAAAATGGTCTGGTTTATTAACACAGCTGCATCTATTCATCTATAGCTCAGAACAGACTCACTATGGCCTAGCTGTACTATCCAATAATATGGTTTTGCACTAGAGACAGGCCCATGGTCCATCTTGCCTTATATAATTATTCTAATATGTTATGTGAAGAAACTAGGGAACATGGGGTATAGAATTACTTCCGGAAGTGACTGGGAAGCTGGCTGGGAAGGTGAGAGCCAGTAGGTGCCCAGGACATAAGGAAAATTAACATCTTTAATTAACCTGTTACAGAGGACCATCAGAAATGTACAGAAAAAGGGGAATCCACATCTCTAATGTAACTTTGTGGTGGTTCAGTGGTTAAGATGTTCGTCTTGTTAGTTGGAAGGCTGGCAAGTTGGCAGTTCGAGACCTGGGTACTGCATGATGGATTGAACGCCTGTCTCTGTCCCAGCTCTTGGGGACATGAAAGGAGCCTCATTTGGGCGTTCCCTGAGCTGAGTTTATCCTGCAAAAATCCTTTCAACTCAGAATAATTTCTGACATGAAATTATTATTATCAAGCTGTGACTTCAAAAGCCAGTCTGTTTCCTTCCCCTGAGATAAGTAAAAATCAAGAAGGATTAAAAGCCTTGTGAAAGAAAGGGCAGAAATTGCTTTATGTCGTTGTAAACATTCAATGTTCAGATTTGAATGCTAATTAGATGGCTGTTTAAAGGATAAAATACAGTTAGGAACTTTGTTTCAATGGCTCAGTATGTTTCTAAAGAGGAAATCTGTATCCAAATGCTATCATACAGCTTATTAGCTGTAATAAAGGAAATTTAATTGAAACATATTACCTATAGTAACATGTTCATAGGAATATAGAAAAGTCATGATGACCCAGAACAGAATGGTGGCTTGGCATTAGTTTAAGGCACACATTATAAAGAGTTGGGAAAACTTCCAAACATTATTAAGAACTCTAGCTATCTTTTTGAATGCTATATCAAGTACAATGGTGTTTCGCTTAAAGAGCAAACTCGTTTAAAGAGCAATCCTGTGGAACACATTATGCTCTTTAAGCGAGGTACCACTGTATTTAGACCTGTTGCTGAAAACCTCTGATAAGTACACTCTAAGAAGAAACACTAAAGGTAAGAGTAGCCTAGATTTGAACCTGGACCTGGATTACCATATTAGGATAAATAAGTGACATCTGTAGTTCGGGAGAAGAATCACGTGACCAATAGGCCACTCCAAGTATAATGTAACCTCCTTTAAGGAGGAGGGTTTTGGTTTTATATTTCCATGTGTAAGAGAATAAAAAGCCAACTTATCTACTGCTAAATTGTCCCTTTTTCATAAGACACCACGAGTTCGTTAACAAGCAATAAAATGCTGCTTCATTTACCCTCAGAGCAAAAGACTATCTCCAATTATTTTAGACAAGTCTGTTGATAACATTAACTTATCTCTAAGAAGGAGATTTTCCTTCCTGCTGTGACTAATGTCTCAAAATTACACTGATTCTGTTAAGGCAGAAGGTATAAGGGAGATAAATTTAGCTTTGTTATTTTCTGGTGTGTTTCTCTTGAATACTTAGCCTGTCTCTGTGTTTTGCTTCAAAAACATTTTGAAAGTTTTTGGTTCTATTTTATCTTTTTGCCCTTTCTTTTAATAGAATATAAACATCACTTCAAGTAGCTGTTTAGGTTTAGAGGTAGAGGCAGTGGTGGGCAGCCAAAATTTTTGCTAACACACTGTGGGCGGAGCTGATGTCATAGGCGGAGCCAACATCATGACATCATGATGTTGTGGAGTTACCTAATCAATAAGCTATACCTGTGCTGTTACAGTTGCAGAGCCCTTAAGGAGGTACAGCTGTTTTACATTAAGGCATACTATCCTAGAGAACTGGTTAGGCAAACACTTAGTACCTAACATCTTTAACTGTTGAAATGTTGCAGAGTATTTTAGTGAGATATATGAGGTTATTATCAACTGAGTTAATTTTTTTCCAAAAGCTTAAAGCTTATTCTGGCTAATCTTTCTCACACTAGGTCATAAGGAAGGAACTACAGAATGAACTCACCACAAGGTGGCTTCATTTTGGCAGTTTAGAGTCTGACGTAGACACAAAAGAAGAAGATTGATCTTAGGCTGTATTGAAATGCCCTTTCTCCATTTTCTTCCTGTTCTGGGATGTGTGGTTATGGGTTGACATGGTGGGAGTTGGGATGGATCATGGAAATTGGTTGAAGGATTGGTCCAGTTCTTGTTCTTGTTACCTAATATTTTCAACTTCACCCTTTAGTTTGAGTCATACAGCATGAGGGAGTACTTTTAACAGATTTTGAGATTTATTACTGAATCAAGATACAGAGTTCTTTAACTTGTTCTCTCTTTGCATTTTTGGCAGCCTAAAATTCATCTCTTTTTCAAAGTATGCAGAAACCTGTAAGCTGGTTAAGATTAGTCATTAAGGGCTACAATACTCTGCAACTTTTCAACAGTTAAAGATGTTCGGTACTAAGTCTTTGCCTTACGATTTGTCAAGAATAGTATGCCTTAATGCAAAACAGCTGTACCATGTTAAGGGCTCTGTAATTGTAACAGCACAGGTGTAGCTCATTGATTAAGTAACTCCAAGACTTTGCTTAAAGCCAGGCTGCCAGGTGCACTGAATTGTAGCTTTTTAGGAACTGTAAAGGTATTATTAGCCATGAAATACCTCCACATTTTAGTTTTCAAAGTTTTATTAAATCTTTCCACCACCCCTTCTTTGGCTTCATTATTGGTGACAAAGTGATGGACACTGTGTAGTTTTAGCAATTTCTTTACAGACTTTTTTTAGGAACCCATGGTCATTGGTCACAGTCTGCTTGTAATTTCCCAGGCTTCCTATCATCTTGCCTGAAAATAGCGTTGAACGCTTGGGATATTTCTCTGCCTGCCTTGTCTTTTAGAGGTAAAGCCCAGGCATATTTAGATAGGATGTCTATCACTGTTAAAATATACTTGTAACCCTTGTTGTACTTGGAAAAATGCTGCAAATCTACTAAATCAGCCTGCCACTGGACATCTTATCCAGAAACAATGGTCTTGTTTCTTTTGAAATGGATCCGGGCTGGTCTATGTAGAGTGTAAGCATCTTGGTCCAAAAGCCATTTGACAACCTCTCCTCTCTTCAGGCCTTTGCTCTGTTTTTTGGCCTCTTGAAAAAGAGGGTTTACGCCAGTGGTGGGCAGCCAAAAATTTTTACTACCACACTGTGGGGGGAGCCAACATAGTGGGCAGAGCCTATGTCATGACATATTGGGTGGAGCCAACGTAAAAAACCACATAAAAATAAGTACACAAAATTACAAATTAAATAGACATAAAAATACATAAAATACACATAAAAACACATAAAATATACATTAAAATAAATACACATTAAATAGACATAAAAACGCATAAACATACACATTAAATACACATTAAAACACATAAAAATACACATTAAATACACATTAAAACATATAAAAATACACATTAAAATAAATACATATTAACTACACATTAAGTAGACATAAAAAGACATAAAAAACAAATTAAATATACATTAAACACATAAAAATACACATTAAAAATAAATACACATTAAATACACATTAAAATACACACACACACCCCACATCCAAAGGTGAGTCACTTACCCTGGGGAGCAGGCTATAGGGAGCTTCAGGCTATTAGATTCTCTTCCTCCTCCCAGCTTGGGAGGACAGCAAGGAGGCCACACATGCACACCAAATGCTGTCGGCGTGCATGCATACCAAGTGCTTGGTGCACATGCACAGTGGGGGAACCGGTGAAAAGGTAAGTCCCTGAGGTTGTTCCCCCTAAAGGTGCTGCCGGTTCTCCAGAACACTGGGGAAAGTTACTACCGGTTCTGGCGCGAAGCTGTTGCTGCCCATCACTGGGTAGAGGGCTTGTGATACTAACATCAGGTCTTGCCTTGACTAGTTACCAGCAGGTTTGTGTTTGTGTGCATATGTTGTAAGGAGAACACAGCACCAGGTAGGGCCTGTAGTCATTTCCACAACTGACTCTTTCCTGCACTCACTTATCTCAGGAGAACAGGGTAGTGTAGACGAGTGGCAATAGAGAGGGAGGCTCTGACCAGGAAGTATCATCAATTATTGCACTGAATATTGTTGTGTTAACTTTGTTTTATTATTTGGTATTATTTTACAATTTCTACTATAAATTGGTGCCATAAAAATGTCCTTAAATAATATAGTAAAATGAAGTGGCAATATGATGAAATATAATTCACAAAAATGTTTTTTTAATGAAAAGTCCAAGAAACACATGCCACTTAATAAGATAAATGCACTATATATTCTGAAAGCTAAAAGAAACTCAAAGTTCAACCACTGCAATTAAAAGGAAGATGATAAAACAGCAACAACTACTCAGTTTCAAGCCTTCCAGAAAGTTGCAGGAAGACAAAGCTGATTTCATTTTACCCATGTTAACCAGCAACCATAGCAAAGTTCATTTGCTCATCTTTTGGGATCCTCTAGCACTGGCTAATTCTACACGAGGGAGTTTTTTTGTTGGAATTTGTGCAAAATGTAGTCAAGAAATTCAATTCTTTATTTTAAGAACCCCTCCAGTTTGTGAATATGAGATGTTGTACTTCTGTATCAACAATTAAAAACACTGGGAAATAGCCTGATAGTACTACACAATATCATGCCTGTGCTGCCAGCGATAAAAAGCTTTACACAGTCTGAATGTTGGCAACACAAATAACAGCAGTCACTGTGGTCTAAATCATATAGAGAATAGTATCATTCACATACAGTACTACTATTCACATAGGGACACCAAGCAAAAGAAAATCCCAGAAGCTGATTCTGTTTTTTCAGCACTTAACCACTTGCAATTGCAACACAATGCAATTGTCATGGCTGTACAATATTTCAATAAATATGGATGACAGTAGTATAAGAGGGTCTCCTATAAACCAGCTTGACTGCTGCCATTGTTGTTCTCAAAATTCAGGCTGCCCTTTGCTATGTAAAACTTGGCATCATTTTTTCCTGCTGGCAACATAGCAGGAATAATGTTTTGCAGTAACACTGGCCCATTTTCTGGCTATTGAATCATAGATACAGAAGCACAGTATCCCACATTCATAAATTGGAGAAGAACTGAATCAGTAAATAAGATATTTTGCCCTATTGCCCCACCAACAACATGGGCACTAGCTGCCACTGGTCTTGGTTGTATAATTTAAAAACAGTTGCTGTAAAATGGAACCATGGGAATAATCAAGCCAAAACCCATTTACTGTTTGTATAAAATTTTATATCTTGCCTTTTTAGGATAATTGTCCTCAGACAACAACCTGTCACCAAAAATACCATATAAATCTATTGAACTGCAACTGCTTCCCACCTTCTTGAAAATGATTAATAATTGAACTGTACTTAGTAGGGTGTGAATTAAAATAACAAAAGTCTGAAAAGATTTGTCTTACGAACAATGGAACACCGGGATAGTTGTGGGAGCAGAACAGTGCAGAAGGGAGAAAGTATATTTCTGGTGGGTGAGTGGAATCTGACATGTTAGAATTATGGGGGAGAAATAACAATATATTAGAATTCCCACAGGGGGAAAAATATGTTTTCGAAGCAAGTTGTACTGATTTTGACAAACAGGTTAGATGATAATATTTCATTTTTTTACACAGAGCAAGTAATAACCTGCCAAATTCAAATGACAACAAGAAAAGAAAGCCCTGAAGTCTTCATGACATAGACATTTTCTTGATGTACACATTAGGAGGTTGGTGTACTTCTTTTGAAACCTCAATTAATTTTGAAGTGGTGTGGGCAGAACCAGCACAGCAGGCTCTCATAAATGAATGTTTTAAGTGTTACTTTTCTAGACTGCAGTGCCAAGAATCCACAATCGGGGATGTTTGCCAGCCTAGGGTGACCATATCTCTTTCTTTAGGATGTGCCTCCTTTAAAAGAGTGGTCTTCCTTTTGGGTGAAGCTGGACCTTTCTTTGATTGACATGGGGCTAGTTGAGCAACTGCTCCCCACCCCTTCCACAAAGCAAAGCTTTTGAGGAAACAGTTGACTCTGGCTGCAGGTTCCGAGTGTGCCTACATTGGAAAGCTCAGTCTGAATAATTTAGTTTTGCTGTGATTGGAGTTAGTATTTGCATCATGTGGACAGTAAAAAATAAATTGGATTCAGCTGTTTTATAAATGGAGCAAATTCTGCAGTTTTCGATAGTGTAGTTGGGCATTCAGATGGGCAACTTGATATCTGTGCTAGCACAGTGGGCTATGGGGTCATGACATGATAAACAGTTTTCCCTTATCCACCTTGTCTACATTACCTGGATACTTTCTTCTGGGAATATTGTTTTGTTTATTTGATTTATTCTAATCTACCGTGCTTGAGAGTACGTGTACATTGGAAATAAACTGTGCTCTATAAAATATTAATGCTTCAATCTTTTCTTCTGTTTGAAGAGTGACATAGTGTTTTTCAGTCTACCCTCCATTTTGAAGATGATCAAGTCGCAACCATCTTTTTGCAACATTGCCCTGTCCAAGTCCACTGGGGGGGGGGGGAATGGGACGGCATAATAGCTTAGTGACAGTGATGGGATGTAACAGGTTGGCACCAGTTTGTCAGAACCGGTAGTAACTTTCCCCAGTGTTCCGGAGAACCGGCAGCAGCTTTTGGGGGGAACCACCTTCAGGGCTTACCTTTTCACTGGTTCCCCCACTGTGCATGCGCACCAAGCACTTGGTGTTCCAATTATCATGGTTTTCCAATTAGAGACAATTGGCTTTACCAAGACACAGCTGGCAGTTGTACACACAGCAGATTGCCAGCTCTGTTAGGACTCCATTCTTTTTCAGCCTGATGCTGTAGACTGGCTTTTGTTGCTGTGGCAGCAGCTTCCGCACATGTATTCAATCATTTGATGTTTAGCCAGTTGCATTTATAGCTCACCTTTCAAAGGAGTTGAACAAACATGGTTTGCCTCTTCCCCTCTTGTTGATTCACATCAGCCCTTGGAGGTAGGCTAGGCTAAGAATGTGTAGCTAGTCCAAAGCCACCCAGTGATGATCGTTGCTCACTGGGGACTGGAGCCTATTTATCTCCCAAGCACTCCCAATGTGATACTCTAATCTCTACCCTAACCCTTGTCTTGCCTAAGTTGCTATTCATCTCTCAGTGGGGCTTTCAAGGGTGAACCTCTAGACTAATTGTGCTCTTGACTGCCATGTTGTAGTAGAGAGCTGCCTTTCAGCTTGTGAGTGGGAGCCCGCAAGTGAATCAGGCCCTGCCCTGTCATAAAGTGCACTGAAGACCCGGTGTTATCACCCAGGCATGTGCTGGCCCACAGGGATACAGGAAGTGATCCCGGTGCGCCCCAGTGACTGGCGTCCCCATAAGCAGGCAGAATTATGTCACTGGGTAAAATAATTCACCCAGGTGCAAGATTTCCACCACAGCCCCCTCTCCCAGCAGGTATTTCCGTGCATCAACCAGCCCTGCCCCCTGCCATGGCTGGTTGGTACACACCCCCCCCCCCCCGGGCATGGTCTTGGTGGATAGGAAAGCTCCTGTCTCTCTTCCAGCTCCTGCCAACCTAGCAGTTCTAAAGCCACACTTTACAAGTAGATGAATAGGGACTACTTCAGTAGGAAGATAAACAGCATTCCATACACTCTGGAGTTGAGGCATGCCTGCCACATGTCCACATCCACATTCGGCCCATGGGCCACGGGTTGAGAATCCCTGCACTAAGTCACAGCAGTCCCCTACTTGGTGAATAGGTAAAAGCAAATTGGTAATAAATCGATTTGATATGTGTTCGGTGATTTAGATAAAAGCTTTGCCTTTCCATCATCCCAGAGACACCTGATCTATTTCTGCTTGATTGTTGTGGATCTGAACTTGAAAAAGTTAGACCTGCCTCTTTTCTTCCTGGACAATGAGATTTTTTGTCTAATTAAGGAAGAATTGTTCCTAATTAAATGTGAGATATAATGCTTGCATAACTTGTTCTTAAATTCTTGTCTACTGCCTCTATTTGGTGAGTCCCCATGTCAGTCTGGGAGGATTTTGGGGGCGGAGGTAACAGGAATGTATGGGATCTCTTCCCCCCCCAACTCCCCCAATAGGCACCTCCATCACTCACTTCCTGTTCACCACCCAGCCAAAGTGCCCAGCAGAAGATCCCTGTTAGCACCACAATTCCTCTAAGTCTAAATCCAGACAGTTGCTTAGAAGATATTTTTAAACATTTTATTAAAAGAAGAGAAGGGAGGGGAGAGAAAAGGTTACAGACATGTTTCAGGATGTTCTTGGGGCAAAACACAGAGAAAATCTAAACAATTCAATGCCTTTAACAGAGACTAGAACTTTAAATGAGGAAGAGCATGCTGGCACGGGAGTATCCAGCCAGACAATAAAACTGTTGCTAATATAGAATTCCTGTTTGTTACATAACAATTGACAGCTTAGGAGCTCTGCAGGAGAGAAAAAGATGGCAAACTCACCCTTTCTTTTTAACATCAAATACTACAAAACTGAGCTTGTGTCTTTGGCAATAATTTAATTTAATTAATTTAATTTTTAATTTAATAGATTTATATACCGCCCTGTCCAATGGACTCTGGGCAGTGTACACAGGTTAAAACCAATATATATTTTTTAAAAAAACCCTTAAAAACATACCAATATTACCCACGGCTGTGCCATTTACTATCTAAAAACAAATATAAAATTCGCATTACCTTAACATTAAAAATTAAGTACAGGAGGGGGAAGCCTCAGGCAAGCCAGAAAGGGGAGCTTGTTGACAATCCTGGCCCCCAGACCCATTTTGCCAACCACGTCTTCAATTCTTTCCTAAATGGTAGCAAATGGGACAAGAGGCGTAGTTCTACTGCCAGGAGGTTCCATAGTGTGGTGTTGATGCCCTAGGGATGATGTGGTATCCTGGTCGATGTCCAAGGACAATGGGCCTTGTGTGATGGGTCGATGTCCTAGGGACAATGAGGTATCCAATCTGCTACCATGAAGGACTTTAAAGGTGATAACCAGCACCTTGAATAAACCAGTGTTAGCTTTCCCAAGACACAATATTTTCATTTTCTGGAATGTTGCTTTTTTTTTTACCATTACGTGATAGAGGTAGCTGAACACAAACTGGTTCCCTCCATCCCAACTTCTGTTTACTTTCTTACCATTCCCCTAGTTGCCAAGGGGAAGGCACCAAGCAGACAGATAGCAGACAAGTTGAGGGATATTGCAGTTTATATGCTATGAGGCCAGGCATAAACAGAATAGTCTGCAGAACTGGAGTCAACAATGAATGTAGCCAAGGCTGAAGGTTGGGCAGAGTTAGACCCAAATAATTCTGGTTTCATTACTTCCCTAGCAACAATCTCACACCATAGTACAATTACTTTAGCTGTGTGCTCTCTATCATAGACTTGATCCTTGCCAGGATTTGAGAGGCTGGTCACGATCAGTAGGCTGTTAGATTTTCCTTTTACTCTGCAAACTGGTAATCACCTTTAAAGCCCTCTATGGTAGTGGGCCAGGATACTTAAGAGACTGCCTCACCCCAAGAACATCTGTCCGCCCCACCAGAGCAGACCGGAGGGGCTCTCTAGTTGTTCCATCAGCCAGAGAGGCGCATCTCTCTGGCACTAGAAGGAGGGACTTTTCTGTGTCCACTCTGACCCTATGGAACCTCCTGCCAATGGAACTGCGCCTCCAGACGGAGTTGCTGCCTTTTAGGAAGAACTTAAAAACATGGCTGGCAGGGCAGGTATGGGGTACGGGTTGCAACATGACCACAGCCCGCTGGTTGGTGTGAATTCCCTCTCTCCCTCAATCCCATTTTAACTTCTTTTAAATTTTAAGAGTCAGTTTTAAAATTTTCAGTTTTAACTTGTCTATTTTAAATCTTTTAAAACTCCTGATTCAAATTGTTGATGATGTTTTATATGATATGTAAACCGCCCTGAGTTGCCCTGGTAAGGAGGGCAGTATATAAATTCAAGTAAATAAATAAATAAATAAATAAATCTCCCTCAACAAAATCCGGGTTGCCGTGCTCCTACCTGCTCAACATAGGGAGTATGCAGTTATTTAGTTTGCGTAGAGTGTAAAGCAGAGAGCATTAGTACCTGGATATGCCTGATAAGTAGACTCCAACTCAGTAGATTGTAAAACTCACAAAGAGATTTATTTTTCTATATTTCATTTCATAGAAGCAAAACATGATAAAGTACCTGTGAAAAGAAGAGTTTCCATAGAGACTAAGTCTCAGAGTTCCAAGATTTTGTTGGGCAGGGCAGCTCCAAGATAGAATCCAGTTCATTTCCTTCCATGCCCCGATGGGCTCCTGCCTCCTGCCATGGGTAGTTGTTCTGCTCAGCTAACATGAGCTGGGTGACCCTGGGTTAGAAAACCGATTTGAGTCTGAAAAGGCACTCTTTAAATAGGGAAAACAGTTACTTTTACCCACCCTAGGAATTCAATGATATCCTAATTACATCATTTGGAACATTCTAGACTCTGCAGGTGTTCCCCCTCCCTTTTGGAATGCATAAGATCATGGAAACACACCTGAACTTTTATGGAATGTCATGTTGGGAATGTACCAGCTGTTGCTGATGTAATGTCTGGCTGTCTAATACCTGGGTGTCTAACACGTGCGACTGACTTAATCTGAGTTGAATCTGAGGTATGAGTAAATAAAAGAAAGAATGCAGCTGCTTAGTAGCAAGCTGTCAACCTAAGATCATGACACTCTCAAGTTGGAACAGGCTTATGAAGACCCTAGTACAGTACAGTGGTGGCAAACCTATGGCACATGTACCAGAGGGGACACTCAGAGCCCTCTCTGTGGGCACGTGCTGTCGTCCCAACACAGAGTTCACCCTGCCCCTCTGCCCAGCAGCCCAATGGGAGTGCTTCCTCTACCACCACCACAGAGTTTGACCTGCTGTGTTGACACTTTGCAATAAATAAGTGGGTTTTGAGTAACAGTTTGGGTACTCAGTCTCTAAAAGTTTTGCCATCACTGCCCTAGTAAGATGTTCAATATAAGTGAGATATGTAAGGAGCAGTTTTAACCCCACAGTGAACTTTCATTTCTGAATGGGGATTTGAATCCAGGCTTGCTGAATTTTGGTCCATCACTCTATTCTAGTAGTGGCGAACCTTGGTACTCCAGCTGTTCCTGGACTTCAATTCCCAGAAGCCCTGCTTAGCAGGTTACTGACTTGGGCTTCTGGGAATTGAAGTCCAAAACCAGCTGGAGTGCCAAGGTTCACCACCACGGCTCTGTTCACTACGCCACACTGGGCATCCCTAAATACTGCATGCTGTCAAGATAGTTTTAACTTATGGCCCCTTTCCAGGGTTTTTTAGGTAGGGAATACACAGAAGTGGCTCCCCATTTCCTTCTTCTGAGGGCACTCTGGGACTGCAGCTTGGCCATGGTTTTTCTCCCAGGAGGCCCAGTGGGGAATTGAACTTCCAACTTCTGGCTCTACATCCAGATACCTAAACCATTGAGGTATCCTTATTCACTTTTCCTGACCATTTTCTAGATACCAATGTTCCTCTTATTTTTTGTTACTGTGATGCTTCCCATGGCAATAATGCACGTTGCAAAGCCCTGACAGTTTGAACTTCCAGAAGCCTAAATGAGGCTTACATTGTGGGAGCTGTGGTGTAAAACAATTGGAAGGCTCAAAGTCTGGTATCCCTGCGGTGTAATAAGTAATAAGATCATTTGCATTAGTACCAGTCTTGATTAGATCCCTCTGAGCTTACTTGAAAGCCAAAAAAAAATATGGTGGGGGAAATTATATTCAACAGCATGGTTTGTAATTAATATATTATGTATGAGATTAATCCTGATCAGCTTCTTTACCAGGTTGGCTGGTTATCCTGTAGTTTCCTACTTTAGCCGTGGGTTGGTAGTACCGTAGTGCTTATCTTGCTCTGGTAAACTAAAGGCTTTGGGATGTGTTGATTGTTTTTCTGGCACATATTTTTTTACCCTGTGACATTGGAATTTCCCTGCAGACATCCATAGTTCACAACATTTTGATTAGTTTGCATTAGACTGCTGACAGGCGTGCACAGAAGTGTGGCTAGCTGTCTATGCTTTACAACCTTTACATATGAAATTGTCTTTTTCTGGCCTCATGGAGAAAACTAATAACAACCAAATGTATGGGGGATTCTGAAGTAAATTAGCAAATTAGTATAAATTTGTTTGCTGCGTGTGACCATTTGGATGGTTGATTTCGCTGGGGATGCTTCTGGTGGAGTGGAGTCCCATTTAGTCTATGACTACTTGCTTTTGCAGGAATTAATCTGCTAGCGATCATATCTTTGTGAGGCCAACTAATCAAGCACATGAAAGTGTGCAAGATTTCAAGACCACTAACCTTTCCATCAGATTAAAAAGTTACAAAAGTAAGTGGGGAGGGTTGTGAGTGTAGTCCAAGAATATCGGGGCCCTTCAATAATTCCCTGTTTCTAGTGGATATACTTGTCTTTCTCTAGTTTATCATCTCATTGTTCAGTGGCCAAATTTATGCTGTGAATGGGAAGAAGATCTTATGGGCTTGTCAGCTTCTTTTACCAAAATGACATAACTGGCTTTGGATCTGATACATTTAGGCGTGAAGGGAGGCAGTTTCAAGATAGAAGATTCCTGTTCACACAACAGACAGAAATAACATGGGATGCTTCTGTAAGAAGCATGGTGACCACTAGCCTAGATAGTTTTAAGAAAGCAGTTGGCAAATTCATAGAAGATACAACTGTCTTATGTCTCTGTTGAGGCTCTTGTACATTAGGCATATCATTGGAAGAAAGACTCAACAGAAAAGACAATCATGCTAGGCAAAGTGGAAGGCAGTAAGAAAAGAGGAAGATGGGATATAACCATGACTTTGAGTTTGCAAGACTGAAGAAGGCTGATAATGATAGAACCCTTGGAATGTCACAGGGATATAGCATCACAGTAAGACAAAGTGCCAAATCAAAATACAACACTCATTGTTCTTTGTTTCTCTGAATAAAAGTCATTGTGGGGTTGAGCAAAGAGGGTGATCAGACTTTCAATTTCATCCCATACTAGCAGGTGTCCTGGAGGCCATTGGTTAACCACCTTTGGATCCCTATGTTTATGCTAGACCAGGGGTTCTCAACCTTTACAAGCCGATGACTGGGTCACACTCCCTCAGACAGCTTTGGAGGCCAGATGGTCATTTGCCCTGCCTGTCACACATGGCACTTCCAGGTGTGGCAGAAGCGGTGAGGGCCCACATGAAATGGAGTCGTGGGCCGCATCTGGCCCCCAGGCCGCAGGTTGAGAACTCTTGTGCTAGACAAACCCTTTGTAAAGCTGAAAGTATCCCATCACCTAAGGTGGGAGTCACATGCTGTTACCTTTGTCAATTTGCTGTCAATTTGCCTCCCCTAGGTCTCTGATCCTTAATTCTCAACCTTTGCAATGCATTTCAACCTAAGCCTCTGAGTCTGAAGGGTATCTGCCATTTCCCTAGCCGCCCTACTCACAATACCTTGCTTTGAGAGTTGGATGGCCACTTGTCAGGGCTGCTTTAGCTGATAGGTGGCTGGTCTTGATGGTCCTTGAGTTTGCTCCTAGCCTTACAATCCTCTGATAGCATGATTCTGTAATCCCTTAGGGCAATGTGTGCAGTACTTGGCAGGCTCTTCAGAGGTACATACCATGTTTTCCTCTACTACCACATGGCCATAGCAGGAAAATGTTTGGTGCATTTCTCTGGTGGTCACCAGTGTCATGCTCTGGAGAGAGCATAGGTGATTGCTTCCGGCTCTGACATTTGTCCTAGCCTGACAGCAGGCTAGGTGGTGGTGCTAGGGGAGTTTAATTCAAAGCACCCCACAGTCTGAACACTTCATAGGGGTGCTCAGCTGGATCCAGCAGATCTGGCTTTGTTGAGGTGTATCCAACAGATCTGTTTGCTTTCTGATGCCGAACTGTGGTCCTGGATGGAAACCACATACCAGCATTACTAGCATAATAACACTAGTTCATGTTTTCCATTGTTTCCCCTTGTTCAGCCCTTCCATGCCTCCAATTTGCAGGTATGTGTGGGATCTGTTGCAGAGCATGGGAATTTCCTACTCTATCTCTGTCAAATTGTGTTCACATTTTCTTTTTCAATTAACAGTTTCCCCCTTACTTTGCTTGTAGAGGAACGATCACAATTAATTTCCTTATCACAAAAACTGGGGAGCAACAGATAATATTTGATGGCCTTGTTTGTTTCCTTTTCCTTCTATGTTTGAAGCTGGTGGCCTTCAAGCTAAGATGGTCCTGATGGTTCTCTCTTTTCCCCATAACTTCTAGGTTTTGTTGATTCATATGATTTTAGTGACAGCTGTCACTCATTCCTCTCATGCCTTCCCTACTTTGCTTTCCCCTGCTATTAGCCTTTTCTTCTCTCATTCTTTTACTCCTACTCTACTCTTTTTCCTTGAATTTAAAATTTAAGACCATGGTTCTATTTTATTTTTGGGCAAGTACAGTACAATTTTCTGAGGTTTAGAGAGTTTCTTTACCTTTGGCCAACTGAGATTCTTTGACACCCTTTGCCATGGCATCATAACATAGGTGAAACACGACTGCTTTCAACAGTTTTTCCATACACATCTCCTTCTCTTGAATGCCACCAGCTTCAAAACTGTTTATGCTAAATGTTCTATGAATATTCCTTGGCTGAACATTATTTTCCCAATACCATGGTAACTTTATTTTGCATCCAAAGGTATTTTGATTTTGGCATTTGATACACAACTATATAAAACACAAAAATAAACAATTTGATACCTCATGGTTCAACACAGAGTGTACAATGATCTGACATGACTATATAGATTTAGATTTAGAGCAGTGGCTACGAATGAAAAGAGCCTAACTGTATACAATTGAAGTCATCAACTTATGAAAGAAAGTTTTGACCTCTAACCCCTTCTCCAAATCCAGTGATATAGTACTGTACTGATTTGTAAGTCTATTTGGAAGTTAGACACATTGGCCACTATCCTATTTTGACCAGATGGGCTTCTGCAGGCTTTCTGCCACAAGTCTGTGCTAGTAACCAATACAAAACTGAGCAGGTAGAAGGGAACCAGTTCGATCAGGAAAAATACCCACCCAATTACCTTTCCTTTTTGCACTCCTGGATACAATACTAGCTGTTGGGTTTAATGAGACCTACTCCCAAGTTCTCAGCTATTGGAGAACGTGACCCCAATCGTCTGCCCAGTAATCTCTATTATTATCACTCCTCATTTCAGAGGCTTAGAGTCAAGGCAATCAATACACTGCTTGGCCTCTTTGTTTTCAATTTCAAAATGTGGAGGTAAATACAAATTAACCCTCTGTCAGTAGCTTTGAGTTAGAGATGTGATAACAACCACCCTAACAGCAACAACAACAGCAAATAACTGACCTCGACCAACAAAGAGAGGGAAACAAGACAGAGCAGAGACCCAGGACCCTCTTTTAATTCAGAGGTGGTGATGGTGGCAGCTTTTCTTCTTCTCCTCCTTCTCATCCTCCTCCTTTGCTAGACATGGAACTGCCAAAATAAAGGCACCTTATGGTGAGTTCATTCTGCAGTTCCTTCCGCCTGACTGAAGGTACTGAAAGGAAGGATGGGTTTGTGCTGGAGACATGTATAGTCATCCCAGTCCAGAAAAGTCTCTTCCCTGTCTCTCCAGCTACAGGCAGCTTGTGAGGCTATAAAACCCCACAACTTCCAACACATGCTTATGACCCCATCCTGTGAAAAAGGAGGAGGAGAATGTGCCTCCCCCTCAAAAAGAAAGAAAATTCTGCTTTTAAAAGGAAGAAGTGAATAGTGCTGGGAGATGTTGCCACTTATTTTCCTAACACTCTCTAGTTCATTCATCACTAAATATTGGCACCCTGGAGCAAATCCCCAGTTGTTCTGTACCACTTACAACCCTACCCATTAATGTGGTCTTTTCCTGCCATTGAGGTTGAATTCTGCACATGTGGTGGGGCTTATGTGTGTACTGCAATGGTCCTTTGTTCCAGCAAAGCATCTTTCTTTTTTCTTTCTTTTTTAAATTGACAATAAATAATGAAAATTGCCATTGAAAAATATTCCCTTCCATTCTCTCACAGATTCATCAGAATATTCAGGACGCACCTCACTTTTATCCAGCTTCCTCCCATCTATTTATCATTTATACTCTTACATCATTGCACCATTAATTGCGAGAAATTTTCTAATTCATCTTTTGCTCATTTGACAAATCTATCATCCTATTTTTAACCTCCACTTTTCTTCTAAGTGGTTCTTCACGACTCTCCACTGTTTCTTATGCTCTGCCAGAGATTCTCCTCTTAATAGGAGTGTCAGTTTGTCCATCAACATAAATTCCTATAATTTAATCAAACATTTGCCCAGCTGCAGTTCCTCTTCCCCTTGCTGACGTTTTGCTATTTGAATCCATGCTGCTGTTGATATACTGTATATGCCGGCGTACAGTCAAACCTCGCATAAAGAGCATTTCACTTAAAGAGTAACTTGCTTAAAGAGCAGGATTTTCTCTGAATGTTCGCTTCGCTTAACAAATAAAACCAACCAAAAACTCGCTTAACAAATAAATTGGGGTTCGCAATCCCCCCCACAATTGGTCATTTACAATGGTGTTTCACTTAAAGAGCAAACTCGCTTAAAGAGCAATCCTATGGAACGCATTATGCTCTTTAAGCGAGGTACAACTGTATAAGATGACTGGGTATATAAGAAGACCCCCCAACATTTCCACTCAAAATATAGAGTTTGTTATATACTCGCCGTATAAGACTACCTCCTCTTCCGCACACCTTCCACACACCAAATAAAACATAAAAGAACATCAGATTTGATTTCAACATCTCCCTGTGGCTGGCACTAGTGCGCAAGTGTGCATGTGCGAGCTCTGCGTAGACAAGGGGTGGGATGGAGCATCGCTGCTTCCCACCTAGCAGAACGGGCTGGTCATGCTGAAAAGGCTGGCACCCCTGTCTTGCTGCTGATGCTCGCCACAGCCACGCTGGATACCGCGTGATACTGGATGGTATGTAGAATGATGTGGGTGGGCATAGGGAGGCCACTATGGGCACTGGGCAAGCATCGGAAGGCCACTATGGGCAGCTATGTTTATCCCAACTGAAGTGCACCCCGCGTATAAGACGACCCCCCCCCCCTTGGAGGCATGTTTTTCAGGAGAAAAAAGTAGTCTTAAACGCCAGCATATACAGTAAATATAATTTTAATCTCCTGTTTTGTTTTATGCTTTGTCACACTCAAAATAAATATTTCTGGGCATGATCCACTTTTCAATTGTGATGGGAGGAATATTAGGGTGTGTGTGTGTGTGTGTGTGTGTGTGTGTGTGTGTGTGTGTGTGTGTGTGTGTGTGTGTGTGTGTGTGTGTGATGTCCTGAGCCCCTATGTTTGATCGAGAGTTGGGTTCCTCAAGAAACATGGTTCACATTTGGTGACCAGCCTAGGTTATGTAGGTTAGTTAACTCACATGGGGTATTGGTTCTTTGGGCTAAAGTTAATGTGGTGCTGAAGCCCCCTGACCATTTCAAACTGATGCTGAGCTGGCTGAAATCTCATGTATCTTTTGCCGCAGTGGGACTATGAGAGTGGTTGGCTGTTTCTTTTTGCCTCCATGGAGCTGTTTTTCTGCTTCTCTCCAAAGTACTTTTTTCTTTTGCTGTGCCTTCCACTCACTATTAACAATTACATTGACAACATGGCTGGTGTGTTTACGCAAAGCTAGTGAGCTTTCACCTTGTGTGTGGACAAAGAGATGGAAGAGAGGAGAAATGTGTTAATTGAGAAATGGTTATTTCCCTCCATAGTATTGCTACAGTGACTAATAATATCCAGGTGAGAGAACAAGATGATTTTGAGATCTTTGGGGAGCAAAAACAACATGCCTGAGAAATTGGGAGAAGAACTTTCAGCTTTGCCTACTGGAAATTATTTGCAAAGCAGAGAAATGAACAGATGCTTACCCCATAAAGATCCTGGAATCTTCTGGAATCGTGATGGTCTTGAGCCTTAACCCACATCCTGAGCTGGTTTTGTTGCAGCATCTGGAGCATTGGTGAGGTTGGATGACCAAAACTCTTCAGGTGCCACTGGCAGCAGCTTCATCTTTAGTGCCAGGCCCCTTTTATTGTAGTGACCTCCTCCACAAGGTTAGATCGGTTAGAACTGGAGAATGTGGGGAGGGGTTGGGGTTTTGTATTTTTTGAAAAAAGAGAAACAATGCTTTTCTGATTGTGGGGCTCAATTTTGTTCCTTGCAGATCAAGCTGGTGTTTAGGACAGAGTGGCTAGGAAGGGGTGGGAGTGAAGGATGATAGTCCCAAAGGAAGTGAAAATCCAATCCTGACTATGCTGGTTTTCCCAACATTACCAATTTTTTTGACAACAATAGTTCCCAATGTTGATTCCCCAGATGGTCCTGGACTACAACTCCCAGAAGTCTGGGCTAGCACAGCTGATGGTGAAGTCTTCTGAGAATTGTAGTCCAAGTATATTAGTGCCCACACACACCCCTGCCTTCTCCCATGGTTGAGGACCACTGTTATACAGGCATCAAGCTGCTGTGACTGAAATTGAACTGCCTCCTTTACTTCTCATACCAACTGAATTATTACCCACCATCCTCTCACTGCTTCAATGGGGCTATGGGGTACTCCTACTAATTTCAGTAGACTAGAAGGAAAGGATATACAGTAGGTTCATTTTCTGATCCACCCTTGTGGCCCACATGTTACACGTCACACGTGGCACCCCCTCCTTACAAACATGGAGACCTTCCGGAGTCAAATTCTTTGTGTGTTGTTCTTTGCCGTTCAATTTTGTATTCTTGTGCAGTTGCTGAAGACCAAAGGATCTGAGGAGGGAAGAGCCCAGTGCTATTGGCATTCCTAGATATTCAAGGAGTGGTATGGCCCTAAAAATGTCTTTGGTCTCAATAGCTAATTAAGTGAGAGGCCATTAGATGAGGATGGGAGATTGAGAACCCCTCTCCTGCCCCGTTTCTTTCCCTAGAAGAGAGGTTTGCTCTTCAAAAAAAAAAATTCTGTCTTGGCATGGAGTTAACCTTGCCATTTGTCCTAATGGTTGAAAGATACCAATTCAAGTTGGTGTTTTGTTTTACCACCCATGCCACAACAGCAGATCAAAGGACATCGGCTTAGAGGGAGGGGTACCAGTAAAACCTTGTCCCTTTTTGTCATCTGGCTTCCCTACAAAAGCAGGCAGGGCTGATTCATGATAATAGCTTTCAATTCACCAGTGAGTTTCACAATAAGAGAGAAATCACCAGGTTGTAAAGGGGTGAGCCTTTTACCAATGTTTTCCTCCATATATTTTGTTGTCCTTTGTGTATGCTTTTAGGCTTCTTTAAGAAGCAGTCACGAAATAAGGGTGCTTTCAGGCCCTTGACTTCTTATTCCTGCCTTTTTGCTTAATTCCTGCAAAAGCTCTGAGATGTGAATGGCCACATGGAGGGTGTTTATTTTCTTTCTCTCTTTGCAGCACAATTGTGACAGAAAGAAACATGCTACCCACTCACGTGTTACATAAACAAGTTACATAAACCCCAGGTCCAGATACAACTGAAGGGAGTGAACCCTCCTGTGAATCTTCCAAAAGGAAGTAAAATACAGTAATACCTCAGATAATGTTTGCATCGGATAACGCTAAAATCGGTTAACGTTGGGGAATTTGAGGCAAACGTTTGAAGCAAACACATTGTGTGATGCAAATGTTTGTCTCAAATTCACCAACGTTATCTGATTTTAGCGTTATCTGATGCAAACATTAAGATAACGTGTGATGCAAATGTTTGCCTCAAACTCCCCAATGTTATCCGATGTTTATCCAACATTATCCGGCACTGCAACCAGCGCTTGGGTTGAGGGGAAGAACAGGTGCGTGCACCTGTTCTTCCCCCCAACCCAGCACCGCTTGCATCATGTGATTGGTCCTTGGGTTGCAGGTTGAACGGGCGTGCATGCCCGTTCTTCCCAACCCAAGCCCCGATTGCTGGGACTGTAGATGTGTTTGGGGAGAAACCGTGTGTGCACATGGACTTCTCCCCAAACACCCCCCCAGCAGTCCCAGCAATCAATTGCTGATCAATTGCAATCAATTTTGACTGTGGGGATGTTTGTGTGTGTGGGGGAATGACTGCATGAGGGCGCAGACCTCTCCCAGCACACCTCTGCAGTCTCAGTGATTGATCGTGATTGATAGCTGGGACTTCGGAGGTGTTTGGGGGGAACCATACGAGCACGTGTACCTGTCCCAACACCAACACCCCCGCAGTCCCAGCGATTGATCACTGGGACTGTGGAGGAAGTGTGTGTTGGGACAGGTCTGCATGCTCACACGGGTCCCCCCAACACCCCCGCAGTCCCAGCAATCAATTGCTGGGACTGCGGGGGTATTTGGGGAGAGATACGATCTGTCCCTGCAATCCTTCCAGAGCCTGGGGACGTGGTGGGCAGGCCAGTGACAGCTGCAACAACTACAGGGGCATTTTTTACAGTGCCCCGTAGCTGTTGCTGCCTCTGGACCATTCACCAGGTCCCCATGTTCCGTATGGGTTGCGGGGACAGATCGTATCTGTCCTCGTCTTTCTGCGAAGCCGAGAAGGTTCACTACAGAATAAAAAGTCCCCCGGACTTTTTTGACTGGAGCGAAGCCTCTCGGCTTTGCAGAATGATGGTATCACTTGCCCAACCTGCTCAAGCAACAGGGTGGGCAGGCGGATCCACAAGCCAAAGCCCCCCCCCCCCCCCCCCGGCTTCACAAACACGCACTGCCACTGTGGATCTGCCTCCCCACCCTGTTACTTGAGCTGGTTGGGCAAGTGAATCCATCTCGCAATCGCCCTTTGCTCGCAAGCCAAGGGTGATCGCTCACTGGGATCACCCTTGGCTTGTGGAGGGAATGCACATTCCCTCCGCAAGCCAAGGGCGATCCCGGGGGGCTGTCCTCCTCCGTGCTCAACATGCTGCGCATGCACGCACGTGTTTGGCAAGGAGAGGGACCTGCCGGGCTGTCCTCTTCCTTTCCCAACATGCCACCGGTGTGTGAATGGGCTTGGCAAGGAGAGGGACCCACTGGACTGTCCTACTCCTTGCCCAACATGCCACCAGTGCACGCGCGTTTTGCACAGAGGGGGACCCGCTGGACTGCCCCCCTCCTTGCCAAACACGCCGCCTGTGCACGTATGTGTTTGACAGGGAGGGGTTTTTTTTTTTTAATGTTGTGCATTCAATGCATCACACAACATTAAAAACCGGATAACGTTATGACTTGTGGAACCAAGTCATAATGTTATCAGAGGTACTAGTGTACTGTAGTTGTTAACTGTTTGTTCCTGAGTAGCCAATGGCTCAGAGAAAAGGAGAATCTGAATTTGTTCTAAGCTGTGATGCAAGGCAACCAGTTATCTAGCCTGGGAGAATTAAAGCACTCAAAAATTTGCAGGTTAAGTTGGTGGATGCCTAAAGAAGTGAGCTCGAACCACAAAAGCTTGCACAATGTTTGATTTTGTGTGTGTGACCCAATAAAGGTGTCACCTTGTTCTTCATAAAGTAAGAAGAATTAGACTCAAGTCAGTAGAGATAACTGCTAACTCAGTGAGATAAAGCTACTGTATTTGTTGGCGTATAAGATGCACACACACCCTTGAAATATGTTGGGGAAATGGAGTGACTCTTATATGCTGGTATAGCCTCCCCCATCTGAGTGGTTCAGTGGCCACTGCTGACCACTAGGAGCCCCTTGCCACCTCCCAATGGGCACCAGCACTGGAGTCAGGCTGTGTGAGAGAGTTCTTTTGGCAAAGCCTGATCCCTGCCCTTGCCACTGCACAACAGGCACTGGGGCTGGGCCAGCTGGACCAGGAGGAGGGGAGGAAAGTGGGTAAGATTGGTCTCAAAGGAGATTGGCTTTCTGAGTGTTCTTGCCTGGGCAAGCTCCCTCACCTTCGCTCCTTTGTAAGCGATCTTGCCCGGCCAAACAATCTTACCTGCTTTCCCTCCCCACCTCCTGACTTCTGTCAGGGGGCAGGGAATGCTCACTTGGGGAAGATCGTTCACAAAGGAGTGATGTCGTCCACTTTTCCTCCTTTTATATTGGTTTTAACTTGTGTACACTGCCCAGAGTCCATTGGATAAGGTGGTACATAAATCTACTTACTTACTTACTTACTTACTTACTTACTTACTTACTTACTTACTTACTTACTTACTTACTTACTTACTTACATAGATAGATAGATAGATAGATAGATAGATAGATAGATAGATAGATAGATAGATAGATAGATAGATAGATAGATAGATAGATAGATAGATAGATAAAGGACCTTGGCTAGTCCACCCTTGAGAACAGCTGAAAGCCTTTGCTGAAACTCAGAATTAATTCCTTCCTCAAACAAAAGTTATCAGTTTTAAATAGATAATCCTCTGGGCCAGTTTAAGCAGGTTAAGTAGGGAGATGTCTTTATGGTCCTTTCAGTAGCAAAGAGACTTCCAGAAGGTGAAATGAAGAGAAAACCTTAGTTTGGAGCTGGTTAATTTCTAAAGAAGGCTTCAAGAAACCCATGTTTCCTTAGCTTAAAACTCACCAGTTACTATAAATGAAGATGCCTTGAGAATAGTGAGAGAGAAGCAATTGGCCCATGTTCTTTATTGCCACATTCCAAGATTTCGCTGCTAGGTAGGTTAGATGCCAGAGAGATACAACAGCCAGATGGCACTGGTTCATCTTATTTATATTTTTTGTTCGTATCCCTCTGTTTACACCATGAGCTCTAGGCAGCCTATGTGATTTTGTTGCTCCCCACTATACTTATGTTTCCTAATAACCCTGTGAAGTGGGGCTAAGAGTGTGTGTGACTGGATTAAAGTCTCCTGCTGAGTGTTATGTTTGTGTTAAAACCCTGTCTGTCCCTAATCCTAGTAGGAGGACTTGGCCAAGGTTTTCCCAATACTGCACTCATCCATCAACAAATTCCAGGAGTTTGGATCCTTTACATTAGCATGGGGGTGGGCTAATTTGGAAGGGGATTCCCATCAGTCTTCATTTCCATAGGCAAGGTTGGAGGAAAGAGGAGTTTGCCATCTAATGTACAGAAGACCACAGGTTGTCCAATCATGGTTGAACAACTTGATCTTGCCTTTTATAGCAATAGCAATTACATTTAAATACCACCCCACAGCACTTAGTGCATTTTCTGGGCAGTTTACAAGTTAATTAGTACTTTGCCTCCAGCATGGTGGGTCCTCATTTTACTTACCTTGGAAGGATAGAAGGCTAAGTCAACCTTGAATCCTGATCAGGATCGAACTCATAACATGCTGGCTGCCGTAAAGCAGTTTAACCACCAACCCACATCTTCCAAATGTGACATTGAATTGAGGAGGCAGTGGCATTCTCCCTTCTTTCTCTCAGGTCTGGGTTCAACACAGGCAGTTATTCCTCTAGGCCAGTGATGGTGAACCTTTTAGAGACCGAGTGTCCAAACAGAGGAGCGGGACGAACTTTTTGTTGGGAAAGTAGGAAGTGCTCCCATTGGGCTGCTGGGCAGAGGGCAGGGTGAACTTTGTGCTAGGGAGAGGGAGGAAGCATTCCCATTGGGCTGCTGGGCAGAAGAGTGGGGTGAACTCTGTGCTGGGGGAGGGAGGAAGTGCTCACATTGGGCCAGTGATGGGATGTAACAGGTTCACACCAGTTTGCCAGAACCGGTAGTAACATTTCCCAGTGTCCCGGAGAACCGGTACGGTAGCAGCTTTGGGGGGAAACCACCTTCGGGGCTTACATTTTCACTGGTTCCCCCACTGCACATGCACACCAAGCACTTGGTGTGCATGCACGGTTACATTGCTTGGTGCATATGCATGGCCTCCTTGCTGTCCTCCCAAGTGGGGAGGAGGAAGAGAAGCTGGTAGTCTGAAGCTCCCTATAGCCCCAGGGTAAGTGACTCACCTTTGGATGTGGTGTGTCTGTGTGTATTTTAAAGTGCATTTAATACCTTTACCTATATTGACGTACTACCACGGTTCCTAAAAAGGCCTGGTGGGCAGCAACATGATGCTGCCCGGGCACTTGTACTAACAGCTAAATGATGGGTTTGTGTTTGGGGTGTGTGTGTGTGTGTTTGGGTGTATTTTAATGTAATTTTTTAAAATTTAATTTATTTAATTTATTTACGGGTTTGTGTTGTGGGTCGGTGGGCGGGCGGGTGGGCTGAGAGATGTATGTGTGTGTGTGTGTGTGTGTGCGCGCGCGCGCGCCTATTTTTATTTTATTTTATTAATTTATTTTCTTTGGCCCCGCCCATGATGTCATGATGTTAGCTCTGCCCACACTGTGATGACATCACGGTGGGGTAGTAAAATTTTTGATATCCCACCACTGCATTGGGTTGCTTGGCAGAGGGGGTGGGGTGAACTCTGTGCTAGAAAGAGGGAGGAACCGTTCCCATTGGGCTGCTGGGCAGGGTGGGGTGGGGTGAACTCTGTCCTGGGGGGGGGGGAGAGAGGAACCATTCCCATTGGGCTGCTGGGCAGAGGGGTGGGGTGAACTCTGTCCTTAGGCAATGGTGTGAGTGCTAACAGAGAGGGCTAGGAGTGCTCTGTCTTGCACGCATGCCATAGGTTCATCACCACTGCTCTAGGCCTTGCTTGTAGGGAAGCTTTTAATAGCAAGTGAGTAATGTGTGGGCAGAGAGAGAGGTACCTGCTGATTTCTGAACCTCAAATGCTGTTAAAGGCACAAAGTGGGAAATTTGTCTGTTTCTATTCTGAGCACCCACAAAAGTGTGGATCATGTAGGTCCCCATTTAAATTGGAATACTGACTAAACGGTAATAAGATGTTTCTGTGCATGTGCATTACATTGCTCCTGCTAAGGTTTAGGTCCGAAGGGAGAGAAATGTGGCACTTCTGATGCTTGGGAGCAGAACTTAGAAAATTGTTTGTTTTGACCACAGATCCCAGAATTCCCCAGCCAGCATAGCCAATGGCAGGGACCTACGTCATGAGGTGGATTCTGGAGTTGTAGTCTAAGACAGCAACTTTTCTGAGCTCCAATTTTGAATTTCTATAATCCATTGTCATTCATCAGACTGACTGGATCTTCTAGGATTTGAAGTCCAAAACATCTCAAAGGGCTAAACCCTGGTTTAGGTGATTAAATCTGTTCTCTGTTTAACCTGTTGATTATAATAAAATATTACTGTTCACCTTTACTCTTGCTTGCAAGATGTTTTTAAATGAGCAGCATCAATTAAAATATGCACACAGGTATGCCAGGACTCTCAGCTCTGTCTGGAAGGCAGAGATATATGTCTTTGTCTCAGAGGCACAGTTGTAAACTGGGCAGAACATTTTTTAAAAATAGCATTGGCAATAAATCCAAAACAGCAGACACTGAAACAATACATGTGCAAAGGAGGGGCACAGGAAAATATACAGCAACCACTAACCCAGTAATTCAGTTGCAACCTCAACAGAAGACAATTATTTACAGCCTTCAGAGACTCTTGAAGGAAGGTTTTGATCATGTTCTGAAGGGTGGTTGGAAAAGGAAGCTGAAAAATTAATTGCTTCCATTGTTTGGCAGAGGGCAGGGGAAGTGGCTTTTGTTATGACTATAGTTTATTGCTGATGCATTGTAGCAATTACAAAAAATAAAAAAATATTTTATTTACCTTTTCTTAAAGGTTCTTGACGGTTTCTTAAAGTTCAAAAACTTCCTGTATTGAACTGCCACCATTGTGGGTTATATTGTGAGAGGTTTCTTGACTGGCCCTTTAAGTTCCCAACATGGGGCACACGCCCCACAGGGTGGCAATTAGATTTTAAGGGGGGGGCAATTCAAGCTTGTTTAGGCCAAGTTAATGTCCTTTTAGGCTTCCTCCATGTGAATAGGAGTTCAGTTTTTGAATAATAAGAATTATATGTCACAGGGGGTGGGGCATTAGGATTTTAGAAATGCTTAGGTGGAGCATGGCCAAAAAAAGGTTGGGAGAGAAAAGAGTGTATTTTTAAAATAACTGATACAGAGCACCAGTAATAGTCGATATACAGTAAAAAAAATGTTTTTTAATTTACCAGTAACATAAAGTGGCTTTATAAGCAAGCCACTTCAGGATAGTGGCAAATTAAACACTTCCCCTGCTTAGAAGAGGCATGGGGAAGTGATTAATTTGCCAGTATTCTGAAGTGGCTTGCTTATTAAATCATTTCATGATATTGGTAAATTCAAACTGGAAGGCTTCTTTTGGAGCGTGATCACATGCTCTGGAACCAGTCAAAACCAGATCACTTTTATCATACCAGAAAAGTGCCTTGATCCATGTCACTTCTCCTGCTCTTGGTAATATTTTCTTTGCCTTGTCAGAAAGGCAGGTAAGAAAGCTAGTGCTTTTTAATAAGACATCTGATTGTTGTCTTTAATAGCCCACCATCTCATCCCTGCAGTGCTCCAAACAGTGAGCTAAATAGTTCAGTCCCAGCATTTTAACTGCCAGAGTTGTTGGCTTTCGTAAAGGGAATGGCAGCTGTCTAGTTCTTTGCCTTAAGCATACCTTGAAATCCTGATGCCAGTGTTTCTGTTTAAGATGCAAAGGAAGACAAGGTTTCTGTATGACTGACATGCAGAAAATAGGGCATGTTGGCAGCTGCATAGCTGCAACTTATTATGCAGAGGTGACATGAAATACGCCTCTTTTTACATAACTGCTTAAAGTCCTTGTGTATGCCCAACCCAGATGGGCCCCTGGAATCCTTCATCCATCACAGAAGCAGGTGGACAACTCAACTTTGCGAAGCAATGGGTTATTATACAGAATCAAAAGGAACAGTAACAATAGTCAACCCAAAAAAGGAGAAGAGTTTCCATCACGCTGCTTCTCTCTAGTCCTTCTGATTTGTAGTCTCCCCTCTTTGGATCCCTTCACCAAGGAGACCCAGAATCTGCCTAGGTCCTATGCTGAGTTGATGGCACCAGCAGGGATATATGGTGGGTGCTCAGCCTGTGGGAAGGTGGGTGGTTGGCTTCATCTTGGTGTGCGTGATTGTAGGTTATGCCATCAAAGGAGACCTAAGTTGCGATTGTCTGTCCCATCTGGTCTTGATGCTTGCGTTTCTTACACTGCTCATGTTTCCTTCCAATAGTGGGGGTTGTCTGGGGTTTTTCTTCCTGGGTCTGGTAGGCCTCCTCTGCAGGTATTTGGAAGAGCAGTGACTCTCTCTCATCCAGGGATCTGTCTGCTAAACATAGCACCTTCCTGGGGGTTCATATTGGCTATGCACAAGAGTATCAGGACAGCTGGCCACGTCCACTGGTCTTAATTGGCAAATAATATAGGGATGGGCAAAACCAAGACAGGTTCAAAAATAAAATAAAAAATAAAATCCCCGTGATGGTTAGGCCAACTCCTCCTCCTTTTCTCCTTTAAAAAAATACACTGCTTTATATAACCTTTACCTTAGTTTTTCATATTCTGTAGTAAGCTGTTTTTGTGACTGTAGTCATCACAGCTCTATACTGAAACTCACATTACAGCTTCTAATTTTTACCACATTTCACAATTTTAAATCTTACTACAATTTATAATATAGCTATATACCGGGGTGCCCAAACTATGGCCTGAGGGCCAGATGTGGTCCCTGAGACCAATTCATTCGGCCCCTGAAGCCCTCATCACTCCTGGAAGCAGAAGTAAAACGCACCCATATGGGCACGTTTTGCTTCCACTTCCAGGAGCGACAAGGACTTCACGGGTCGGATGAATTGGCGCTAGGGGCTGGATCTGGCCCCCAGGCCACAGCGACCAGCTACCTGAACCACGTGACTGGCCCACGGCCTGAAAAGTTTTGGCACCCCTGCTATATACTGTATTTGCCGGCATATAAGATGCACTCCACCCCCTTCAAAATACATTAGAGAAACAGAGTGCATCTTACACGGGTAATAGCCCTGCCCCCTGGTGCAGTTTGGCACTGGGTGAAGAGAAGCTTCCAAATGAACGTCTTCTCCACCTCCTGATATTCAGTGGCAGTGGGCGGGATTGGCTGGGCAAGAGGCTCCTAAAGGAGCAATCTTGCCTGAGCCGAATCCCAGCCGATCTTACCACTTCCTGCAAGGATTCTTCTTTTCCCCTCACCCCAGCAGCAAGTGAGAAGAGTGGGGTGGGGAGAAAAGAAATGGGCTTAAAAGATCCCCCTCTCCCCCCCATCCCACTTTCCCCGGCTGGTGGTGGGTAGTGACATGGAAACAGGCTTAAAAGATCCTTCTCCACCCCCTCCCAAAGTCATTTCCACACACACCCATCCCACCACCAGCCAGGAAAAGTGGGATGGAGAGGGTGAGAAGGATCATTTAAGCCCACCCCCATCCCACTGGAGTTAATTTTGGAAATTCATGAAAAAATGTTGAAAATTATTTTTTCCTTTAAAATGTGTATAAAAAAACAGGGGGTTTCTTATAATATGGTAGTTAAATTTTCTCTCTCTCTCACTCCTTCCTCTACTTTGGTGCCTCCAGTGCCCCTCCCTGTACCAAGTTCACATTTCACTGCCTTGCCAACCTTCTTCCTGGACCAGATCTATCTCCAGATCCACCAGGTGGGGCACTTGAGGTGGTGAGGAGAAGAGGTAATGGCCCAATGACAGCAGTCCTTCTCTCTATTTGACCTCTTTAACACACATGTATTGTCCTGGCCTGAGAAAAAGAAAACATGTTACAAGGGAAAGAGAAGATGCAACGAAATACATATAGGAAAAGTAGTACTGTTAATGAGGAGGAGTCACAGTAGGTGGGTAACGGAAATGGCAACATATTACCTGGGATGATCTTGAACCTCTTTAAGCATAGTGGGACAGTAAAGGTAGTAAAACCTAGGAAGTAGGTTGCAATCCACTGGACTGCAAGGAGATCATATCAGTCAATCCTGAAGGAAATCAACCCTGACTGCTCCTTGGAAGGACAAATACTGAAGAGAAGCTAAGTACTTTAGCCACCCAATGAGAAGAGAGGACTCACTGGAGAAGGCCCTGATGCTGGGAAAGATCAAAGGCAGAAGGAGAATGGGGCACTAGAGGATGAGGTGGCTAGATAGCATTGTCCATGCAATGGGTGTAGATCTGGTCGGGCTGCGGGAGATGGCAGAGAAGCACTGGCCTGTGGTGGTCCATGAGGTTGCAATGGGTCAGACTTGGCTGTGTGACTGAACAACAACAACTCAAGAAGGAGTATTGAGGGAGAACTGTGTGTCAAGCAGGGGGTCCTGCATTCCCCAACCTAGCATGCTGCTTTCAGGCCCCTTCCTCTTTTACCCCTTTTGGTGTTGAGGGATATACAAAGTTCTTGTTCTACCCTTCTAGTGGCTTCCATTGGTGTTTACTTGGTGTTCTTGTAATGTTCCTCCACCTTCCTCTGGGTCTGCTGCCTCATGGTCTTTGGCCTTCTCCTCTTTCCACATATGCCTTGGATGGTATGGAATTCCAAGATAGTCTCTCCAAATGGGCAAACCACTTTATTTGTTGTCTCTGTATGTAGTTTAAGATTGGTTCCATTCCAGTCCTTTCCCTTAATAATCTCATTCCTGATTGTATCCCTTCTAGTCACTTAAGCAGCCTTTGTCAGCCCCATCACTGGGGTTAAAGAGTCATTCTGCCAGTCCAGCTGATGCGGGTGGCTGGCTTTACTACATGCCTTGGACTGGCTCCGGAGGATCAAGGACTGGAGGCCAAGAAAGAAGAACTACTTTCATCACTGAATGCTTGCTGACAAAATAGGCGAGAGAAGCACATGGCAAAGCATCTGACAGTCCTACAGCAAGGATTGTGATCCTCTGCATTAGCAAAGCTGATAACCCACAACTGCAGGCTCTCTTTTTTCGTATAGCTGGTGTGCCCAGCCACATTTCAGGCATTAGAAGAGAGGGCTAGATATCATGCAACCTTCCCTGCACCCCACAAACTAGCCTGCTGCCTCCAGATGTGGAGAAGAACTTGAGATCCCTGCATTCCCTGGCGGTCCAGGACCAGCCCAAAGTAGGCAAAGTTAGCTGTGAACAACGGGATTATCTGATTTGGGATGTGGATCTTCCTGGACTTCGGCTGTCACCATATCCTCACCATCCCTGTGCCACTGGGCTTGAGATGAGACCTAAACAATGCCAAGCAGAACTCTGCAATCAAATAGTGTAGGGTGAAACGTGTCTAGCTATAACAAATGTCAGGCCCAGAAGGCAAACTATGGACTCCCATCCCTCCGGAAGGTAGGTGGGTGGGTACCAGGTGGATGGCTGGATGGGAAGGAGGTGCCAGTGTGATGGACTCCCCAATCTCGTGTGCTTTGGGATTTCAGACCCAAATGTTGGAACGCGCTTAGGTCTCCCGCGCAGGAGGGAGGCTTGATTGCTATTTCTCGGTTGGGGAGAAGCCCGGCCCCCTCTCGCGCGTTCACACGTTCGTTCTCCATCTCCGGGCCAGCCCGGAACCAGCGCTCAACTTGTGCGCGCGGCTGAAAGGCCGGCCTGCGGCTCGCCGCCCGATCTTGCGAACCGGGAGCGGCGGCGGCGGACATTCCTATTCCTCCTCCTCCTCCTCCTGCTGCTCACCTCGAGTTGCGCCTCGACTGAGACCCCGCCTCGGTCTTCCGGATGCGCTCGGAAGAGGGAGCCGCAGCAGCCGCAGCGCCCCAGCTGCCGTTGCTCCGGGCTGGGGAGCCGCCGCCGCCGCCGCCGCCGCCTGGGTCGCTGCCCCTCCTCCTTCCTCGGCAGAAAAAGAGCCTCGATCCAGGTAAATGGACACCCCCCCTCAACCCCGTTGCTGAGAATGGGGCTGAGAATGCGGGCTGGGGGGGGGCAGGTGAGGCCGCCTCTCCTTTGGCAGGGGGGAGATCGGCGCAAGGGGAGGCGGCGGCGGGCGGGGGGACTGATTGTGTGTGTGTGTGTGTGCGTGGGCCTTTAAGCCTCGACCGCGCTCGAGTTCCTCCGTTGGGCACCTGCAGAAGGAGCGCAGGTCTGCACCGGGCGCGCTCCTCCCGCCCTTTCCCTGCGAGTCTTCTGCCTGGCCAGTCCAGACTTGGGTGGGGGTGGCAGGGTGGTAGCCAGAGGGTGGCCAGGAGGGATCAGACCCCCCCCAGCTAACAGCCCTCCCCCCACTCACCCAAGGCAATGTTCTAATATTATATATGTGTGTGTGTGTGTGTATGTGACATTGTTGACCCTCCTGAAAAAAATATTCGCCACCCCCTCATCTAAAGTGCTGGCTACGGGGGGGGGGGGCGAGGGGGAGGGAGTCCTTCTAGACCCCTCCCCCGCACTACCAGGGGTGCGCGCGCGCGGGCGGAACCGGCTCCACCTGAGCGGGTCTCCCTCCTCCTCACATTTCCCTCAGACGCGGGGCGCATTGGTTGCCGCGCCGCCGCCAGAGGATTCAGGCGACGCTCGGGCCGAGCTCGCTCCTTCGACGACGACGACGCCCCCCCTCAGCCCAGGCGTTTCATTCTCTCGCTCGCTCGCCCCCCCCTCCCGCCCCAGTGGCAGGGCTGAGCATGGAGGAGGCAGCGGGTAATACGAGCATCTGGTCAGGCTGTGCTTTTGGGGGACTGGGCTGGCCGGACAGAGAAGAGGGGAGGGAGAGGGGGGGGGATTGGCCGGGACGGGGGGGGAAACTAATCTAAGATGCTCTGCTGGAAGCTGAGCGGGGCCACAGAAGGGCGGGTGGGTGGGAGAAAAAGCGCTTCTCGGTGGAGGGAGCTCCAATATCCTCTTTTTTCCTCCCCCCTCCATTTCCAGTCGCCAAAGAAGCCGCGATGGAAGGCCCGCAGCTCTACCTGCTGGAGTCCCCCGAGGGTTGCCCTTCCCCTCTGGAGCTCAAGTCTGCACCCAGCAAGAAGATGTGGGTCAAGCTTCGGGCACTGTGAGTAGCCCTATGTGCTTTGCACCTCCCTGCTTTTTAAATTTTGTCTGTGACACCCCCCCCCCAACACTTTCCTTATTCCCTCCTAGGGATGCTTGGTTCCCCCCCCCCTTTAAATTATTTTTAAGTGTGGCAGCTGAGGGTGGCCCATGGCTAGGTCAGAGGACAAAAGTGTTGGTGATGGTGAAAGTGGGAATGCCTGCCTTGTGGACGACCTGAGGTGGTGGCAGTCATGATGGTGGTAGAGGATGGGCATTGATCAGTCATGTCTTTTCTGATCTCAAAGGCTGTTTGTGTGCTTAGTGGTTGGTTAGGTCGGGTTTATCCCTTTCCCCTTTTGATCAAGCTTTTGGGTGCCCCCAAGCCAAGTTTACAGTGCTAGATTCCTTTACATGTTGTTGGCATTGGGTTCTACTGGGTTTTGCCGCCTGGGAGCTAATTTTGTTGCCGCAGCAATTGATTAAGCCTTTGATGAACAATTTTTGCGCTGGCCACTTGTCTTTGTTGATCTGCTTATGATGTTAAAGTGGGAATGTCTTACTGGCATGCAGAGTAAAGGATTTATCCAGTACTGTATTTGAAAGTTTGTTACTCCAGACACAGAGTCTAGAAACTTACAAAATATCTCCAGCTAGAACTGATCTACTCCCCTGGTTCTTTGAGGTGGTGTTTAGTCTAAAGTGGGAGTTAGTACTGGTAAACAGTAGCATCCTGAAAACCAATTAAATACAGTACAGTATAGCATTTGACAGTCTTTATTCATGCCACCCCCTACTGTCTCGTCTGGCCCATAGCAGGTCTCAGACTGAGGTCCTGAACATCAGCCGCTTCCTGTCTTTAATGCAAACGAACAAAACCAAACAAACCAGCCAGAAGCCCCAGGATCAAATCCAGCATCTTCAACCTTCAAACTGTTTGTTATTCTGCTGTGAACTTCTAAAACAATGTGTTTGCTCTCTCTCTCCATGCAAAAAGCTTGAGAGCATTTTTGCAGGTCAGCTTATGCTCCTTATCTTATCTTAGTCTAACCTACCTCTTAGGGGAGTTATGGTAATATAACAGGGGAAGGGGGAGCAGAAAGGAGACAAAACAGCACAGCATGGAAAGAGAAATGGACTGATTGGGTAGTGCGCAGCTACATCAGCCGGTCAGGCAGCTGGTCCCTAGCTTGCTTCCGTGAGTTTGTTTTGTATCCTAGTTCAGTCAAGGTTTATTGAACAGTTTTAGCTCAATGGGCCAATTTGTGAATGTGTTGCCCAGTGATTGCACTGAGAGCCTTCTGTGGCTGTGACATACTTTGCTGGGTGTTAACATTTAATAAGCCAATGAGCATTTTAACCACCTAGTCATAGGGATGTTTTACTCGCAGAGTGCTGGACAGGAGGAACATGTTCATGTGTCAGCAGCTCAGCAAGGCTGCTGTTAATTAATCTGGAGTGTTTAAACAAACAAACGAGGAGCCTCTCTGTGAGCTGGTTTCTGCCTGTCCTGTGTGAACGTGCTGCGAATTGCAGATGCTTTTTGTTTGTTTGTTCAGGAAGCTGCTTTGCTTTGAAAAATGAAAGTGGTGTGAGTTCATGTTGGGGTACAAATATGGGTAGCAGGGAATAAGATTGAAGATGGGACTATAGGTTGGTGACAGGGCATATTTTTAGCATGTAGGACGGGGTGCCCAAACTTTTCAGGCTGTGAGCTGGTCATGTGGTTCAGGGAGTTGGTCACTATGGCCGACACCAGTTCATCCGGCCCACGAAGCCCTCATCTCTCCTGGAAGTGGAAGTAAAATGTGCCCATGTGGGGACATTTTACTTCCACTTCCAGGAGCGACAAGGGCTTCGTGGGCTGGATGAATTGGTGTTGGGGGTTGGATCCGGCCCCTGGGCCACAATTTGGGCACCCCTGATGTAGGAGGTCTGCAGTTCCATACCTGGTGGTTGCAGTTTTTGAGCGAGAGATGGCATATTAGGGGGTGGGGGGTGGGGATGATGGCTTCCTGAAACTCTGAATTAGCGTCTGTCAGAGTGAAGGAATCTAGGGTTGCAATTGGTGATTCTCAACTTCAGTTAGCCTAACATGCCTTTCTGGGAGTAAAATCAGATAAGAATAAATTTATAATCCACTCAGGTCCCTTTCAATAGAGAGAAAGTAACTAGCTGTGACTGCAGTTAGGTCGTTGTCACCTTGATTCGATGACACATCCTTGATCTTGAAATAACCTTGGTGAGGCAAGTGGCTCATGTTCCTTCTTTATAGCTGGGGAACTGAGGCTAGGAGGTAGAAACATAGCTGGCAGATGTCCCCACTCCTCTTGATATACGGGTGTAGCATAACCCAAACATCTGTCTATCTGATGTCTTAGATTAGGGGTTCCCAACCTTTTCGGGCCACAGACCAGTCATGTGGTTGAGCAGGTTGGTCACATGGTTCCTCCCACCTAGAAGTGGAAGTAAAACATGCCTGTGCATGCAGGCATGGGCTTGGCCACCAGGACAGGGGGATTCATTAGGGTACACCCTTGCCTCTGGCACCCTAGGTCACAAATAATAATTTTATTATTATTTTATCTGCCTGGCGCACTGCACTTTAGATTAAGCCATTGCTCCAAGCTCCCTCCTTCAGCTTCGAGCAATGGCTTATTCTAAAGTGCCACCTACCGGGTAGACCAAGCTAGGGGTAGCGACCAAGCGGTTCCCGGGGACAGCCTTCTCCCTGTCCATTGATTGCCACCCCTCACCCCATCCAGTGCCCTCCCGTGGTGCCCAGCACACCCCTGCACACATGTGCAGAACACTGCCATAAATGACCCATGGCTGTTGTAAATTTGTTTACATGTTTATGACAGCTGTGGGTCATTTACAGCAGTGTTCTGCACATGTGCAGGCACATTTTACCTCTGCTTCCGGGAGCGGCGAGGGTGGTGTGGGCCGGATGAATTGGCATTGGGGGCTGGATCTGGCCTGCAGGCTGTAGTTTGAGAGCCTTGCCTTAGAGCCTTAATTCCTCTAAACCAGCAGCCACACAGGACCAACAGCACTTGTTTTCCAGAGGTGTTTGTGAAAAACCAAAGAGTAAGTATACCGTATGCCAATGTAGTAGAGGGACAACTGCAATTTATTGTATGTCCCTATCAAGTGGATTCAGTTGAGCTGGTTTCAAAGGGGTTGGAATGGACTTTGCCCAGTTTTCTGTGAGCCGAGTTCTCTCTGAGATGACAAATGTGTCTGGGCAGCAGTATGTCAAATTGTGGGTCAGAATGTATATGAATAACGAGTCTCCCAAAGAAGAAGAGAACGAAGTGCTAGGCTTCAACCTCCCTATGTGTGTGTTTGTGTGTGTTTGTGTGTGTACAAGGAGTTGTATTTCCTCTCCTTCCCCACTTTACATAATGTCTCCTCGTGTCTTTTTAAAAAATGTTCTTAAAAGTGGGGTGTGGAAGGAATAACCCTCATCTCCTTTTTCATACCTGATCAAAGTCATCCTTCCACCTTGGCTTCCCCCCCTTGCAACATCTTATCATTATGCATCCTACAAATATATTGTTTTTGGATAAAGCAGTGTTTTTCCTTTTTGTCCTGATTCTATTGGAGTGACATTTTATTGAATAAACCTGAGATCTAGTCCTAGGAAAGAGAGAGCAAAAAACATAAACATAAAATAAAAAAAAATCTTTGTTTTCTTCTCTCCACGTGTATTTTTTGCTCTACTATCCTATCATTCTGCTTTAGTTTTCCCTCCCCCTCTACAATGAAACATTTCCAAAAATTTTAGCCTCTTAGAGGGATGCGGATAAAATCTCTCATTTACCTAGGCTGGCTTTTACTGCCTCTTTTTAGCTTTGTGATGTCCTTCAGATAGTTAACCCAAGTAACCTCCTTTGATGCTGAGGCCTGATTTAAATGTGAAGCAACCCACTGATAAAGCACTTATCGACAAGCCCTTCACGGGGCTTCCATCTGTTTATGTGTTCCTCTGTATTCTGCATGTACTAGCCCATTTGCGTGAAGGATTAGCACACAGGGAGTCTACCTGTCTGAGTCACAGATTGCTAGTGTGTTGACAGTATGCGGGCATCTGCATGTGCGGAGATTCTGCTTCTTGACAAGATGAGATGCATGTGAAATGTTTGATCAGGTCACATTATACCAGTAGCATACAATGTTGGTGCTCATTCTGTCCTGTTTTAAGAATTGCCTTACAGCTCCTCCAAAATTGTGTTCCTAAAATATTAAGACTATCTACTTGCTCCCATAGTTCCTCCTCCTGCCACACTGGACGTTGCTCTTTGGCTCTAAGGGGAGCTGAGCTTCCATTTTGCTTCTTTCTTTTTTCGGTAGAAGTTGATAGGTCCCACGAAGAAGCCAGTGGGAGGTTGCAGAGCATAATTCCACCCTTTTGCCCACCCTTTTGCCCTCCACCCTTTTGGCTACGCATCACCTGTCATTACTGTCAGGGTTGCTTTGTCCATACTTCTGCGTGCTTCCAGGTTGGCAGCTGGTTCAGAGGTTCCCTGCATTAATGTTGGGATCCAATGGCCCACCAATTTAAAGATGATGATGCAAACAATTTTTTTTAGGTTGCCTCTTGAGCTTCGTTATGTTCCGTGGGGCCAGATCAAAATTTTATGAGAGTGTGTGTTTATAATTCTAACAGTGGGTGGAGCTGGGGACAAAGGATACCATCAGAGCAAAGATATGCTTCTTTCTAGTTCTGACATTTTCCTGCCAAGCATCCAAGTTGTGGCTCAAAACCAGGCATGACTACTGATGAATTAAGCCTTCACGAAGCAGCAACTTTGGCTGCAAAGCACAGTCCACACAAGGTCCAGAAATGGTCCAACAGTTAGAACCTCAAAATCAGAAATTACTGGGTATTGACTTTTAGTTTTGAATTTTTGAGTTTGGAGGGCTTGGAGAACACTGGGGGTGGGTGGGTGGGTGGGTGGAGGGAATGCAGCTTTGGCACTATTTCTGTTTTGCTTTTAAAAAACATACACCACACGTTTGCATTTTCCAAAGCAACCGTGATGTTGTCGCATAGTCCGGTTGTTTATGTGATGACAGCTTTGTTGCACTGAGGAAGGTGGTTTAGCACTTAAAGCAAAAAGGCACTGAGGCTGCCACAGGTGATGATAGTCAAGGGGCTATTTCAGAAGTGGGATGCCCACCTCGGCAGTTGCTGTGTTCCTCTGTGCTGGTGTTCTTGTGCAACATAAACATGCATGGCCCTTCAATGCTGCAGCAAGTGGCACGTTTTGTGGAGGATAGAATGCACCCTCTCTTTCCCTTCCTCCCCCTCTCCCCAATACTTTACAGCTCATCACTGATCAGCAAGTGTTTTTTTATCATTCTCTCGGGAAAAGGTCAACAGGGAATTTTTGTTTACCTCTATCTATGTTTAAGGTTACTCTTTATCATCAACCGGTGAGCCATATTTCTGGACACTGACTTGTCTTAGAGCGGAAGGCCGAATGGTTTTTGTGAAGGTTAAATCAAAACAGCTTTCTGTGTTTAGTGAGGTTGTGCGCATGAATGCTGGCATTAAATTTTCTTCCTGCATTTTGGGCAGTCAGTGCAAACCCACTGGCTTCTTGGTGTCTTCAGTGGACCCCCCCTTCCTTTATGGCTCCTTGGGCGCATCTTCTCACTTTGCTGTTTAATCCTGTTGATGAAATCATTTTATCTGGGATTTGTCAGTTTTGATGTTGGAATGCCACATCAGATGCAAATGGCATAAGAATGCTCTGAAGATTGTGTGGCTATACTGTCGACACCAAGACATCCTTGACTTGGCCTCCCTACCCTGCCTTTGCGGCTCTTTTTTCTGTTTACTTCGGCATCTAGTCATTTTGAATATAGATCAGATGTGAGGCACCTTTGTCCAGTGGTAACAGGTGCCCATTGTGATTGATCGGATATAAGGCACAGCAGGCAGTGTTTGGTAAAGCAAGAGGCAAAAGTAGGTATTTATGTGCATGGACACACTCAGGCAGGGCAGGCATTCATATCCACGCATACTTAGCAGCAAGTACATAAGCACTGTTTTTCTTTCTCCTGATCTCTTCCTCCACTCTGTTTTCCCAAGGCTTGGTATCTAAGCTTTTTACCATGTCAATCGTGTCCCTCCAGACACATTCAAAGTGTGACTTGGCCAAAGCAGAGCAGCTTGGTACTATTTATTACTTCCTCCTCTCACCTGGGCACTTTGCTTGGAATCCTCTTGCCAAACTCTGCAATCAATAAGTGTGGATGATGTCATCAACCTTCAACATGACTCTGTTCTATGTCCCCTCCTTAGGGTTCAACCTTGGAGTCCTTTGGGAGTCTCCAGATGAAGGTGGGTGGGAAAGCCTTTTTTACCTGAAAATTACAGCTGGATCACTGCTGGCAGTCTTGATTCTGCCGGTGGTGATTTTAAGAAATTATAAAGTCTTTGCCTTGTTCTCAGGCTCATGAAGGCTTGCACAGGTCAAGAGGGTTCTGGATCCTAACGAATCTGAGAAGCTGCGGGTGGAGGGAGATTGAAAGCAGTTTGGAAGATGGATAGTCATACAGTATTAGAATAATGGAGTTGGAAGGGGCCAAAAGACTCTTGAGTCCAACCCCCTGCTCAATGCAGGAACGCAAATCCAAGCAGAGCTGACATATCTGACACTTTCCCCCTTGAATCCCTCCAACACTTTTCATCACCTCCAGAGGTAATTGGTTCCATTGTCGCACTGCTCTAACAGTTAAGAAGTTTTCATCAGCCTAGATCTGGCTACTTATAATTTGAGCCCATTATTACATTTCCTGCATTCTGGGATGATCAAGAACAGATTTTGGCCCTCTTTTTTTTATAATGCTCCTGGTGTATACACCTCTCACCTGTGTTCATTTTTTGATAAACAGCTGTTGGTTATGGGTTTTTCAAAACCCTGCTGAGCCTGTTTGATTGGATGTGACAGGAAGGGGAAGGGGAGAGACAGACAGACAGAAGATATATGTAACTACTATATCTTATATACTATCAGGAGCTGATGCTTTTCCTAAACCATTTTGAATTCTCTTATAAATGCATGTCTGTTTTCCTCTTGGATTTTCCAGATAGGATTTAATAATGTATCTAGTTGGATTTGGTGGCGGAGAGTGTCCATAGCTTAAAGGAACACCAGTCTGTTGCCAACATTTAGGCAGCAAAATAAGTTCTTGTCTTGATCAGCCCAGGGTAAGCATAGGAGACCAACCCTTCTAGCAGAGTGATAGTCTTCTCCAGCAAGGTCAGTAAGTAGAGTGAAGCAATGGTCCTGGATGGTAAGGGGGTTAGTGGTGGTAAAGATGCTACCCCCTCTCAACTATTTTACCTTCTCTCGGAAGATGAAAGGCACACATGCCAAGTGCCCTCCTTGTACACGCTTTACACAGCCTTGTTGCTTCTGGTACAATCGATCCCCCCCCCCCCCAGCAAGTATTGAAGGAAGATTCCATGATTAGGCATGTGAAATAAGGTGTGGGGGGAGAGCAGCACCATTTTGTCCTCAGGCGCTCTTCATCCAAGGTTTCTCTAGGGGATGCTTTAGCTGAATACCACTCCATTCTGGTCTTTGTCTGATATGTGTTCCCAGCTAAAGCATGCCACAGGGGGAACCCCGGACAAAGAGCAGAATGGAGCTACCTCGGAAGAAGAGTGGAAGGGAGTGGATATGCGGGGGACACTCTCCCAGTCCTGGAAAATGCGGCAATACTGCCACAGCCGCTGCCTCCACTACCACTGCCTCCACCACCGCCACGGTAAGTGATACCTTGTGACTTCCGGCGGTGGGGGCGGGTGGCAGGGGTGAAATTTCTAGGTTTAAAATGGCATCACTGCCATTCCATTTTAGTCTTTCAAGATGCAAGGAAACCCCTTACATAAATCAATTTATTTGTGTAAATCAGGACGCGATTTCTGCAAAAAATCATTGCATAAATTGATTTTTACGTAAATAGAGGCATATGTAAATTGAGGGTTTACTGTACATGGAAATGTATTTATGGAACACACACAAAGTAGACACAAAGTTTAGTGCTTCCTCACAATGAATGTTCTGAAGCGAAATGGTTTTATGGTAGGCGATGTTTGTTTGTTAAGAAAAGAAAAGAAAACTCACACAGAACTAAACCAGGAAAAGATTGTTGTAAAGCTTTTAGCAAAGATTGACTTCTAGGAAATTCACTGTAAAGTTGCTTTGGTCACAATACCATTAAGACTACTTTCACACTGTTTTGTTAAATATGTTCTTTGTTTTCTCCTAATACCTTCTTGGGATCTAAGATCACTGCAGATGGGGACTGCAGCCATGAAATAAAAAGACACATACTTCTTGGGAGGTAAGCTATAAGAAACCTAGGCAGCATAATAAAAAGTAGAGACATCACCCTCTCAACAAAAGTCAACAAATAGTCAAAGCAATGGTCTTCCCAGTGGTAATGTATTGCTGTGAGAGCTGGACCCTAAGGAAGGCTGAGTGTAGAAGAATAGACACCTTTGAACTATGGTGCTGGAGGAGACTCTTGAGAGTCCCCTGGACTGCAAAGAGATGAAATCAGTCAATCCTGAAGGAAATCAACCCTGACTGCTTCTTGGAAGGACAACTACTGAAGATGAAGCTCAAGTACTTTGACCACCAGATGAGAAGAGGGGACTCATCAGAGAAGGCCCTGATGCTGGGAAAGTTCCAGTGCAAAAGGAGAAGGAGGCAGAAGATGAGGTGGATGGATGGAATCATTGATACGATGGGCATAGATCTGGGCAGACTGTGGAGGATGGCAGAGGACAAAGGAGCCTGGCATGCGGTGGTCCATGGAGTTGCAAAGGGTCAGACTCAACTGTGCAACTGAACAACAAAATGACTTTGGTTTATTTGATTCTTCCTGTGAGTGGATTCACTGCCACTCAGAGTACTGTACTGGATGGATGACTTCAGCACTATTCCCAAATGCAGTATGTCACTTTCCCTGGGAAAATGAAGGGCAAATCCCCACTTATATGGAAAGCTAGTGAAAAGCAAACAGTGCCGGGGTGTGAACAAAGCCTTTGCCTTCTGACCTCACTGTGTCCCATTATATAACTAGCTCATATCATGTCCACTGGTTCTACTATTGGCCACATCAGTGTGATGGGATGTTGGGAATACAGATTGTTCTGTGAAAGACTGGAAGCTCATGTGCTTAGTGGGGAAGCTCATTTTGTAGACTTCTGTTGAGCAAAGTCGCATCAGGCAATGTTCAGGAGCTAGAGCTCATCTGGTGGAGCAAGCAATATGGAGTGCACTATCAATTTTTGTGGCTCTCTGCTGTAAAATAAATTACATGTTACCTGTAAAATGTCTTTGAAACAAATTGTGCACTCCTTTGGTCTCTTGTTTACAACCACATCTGACCATGTAGAACAGTGGTTCTCAATGTGGCGTCCATGTCCCATAGGGGGGGCTTCAATTCCCAGAAGTGTAAGTAAGCATATTGGCTGATCAGGTCTGGGGGGGGGGGGATTGACTTAGGCTTCTGGGAATTGGAGTCCAAAAAGCAAAGGTTGGGAAACACTGGTCTAGAAGCTTGTTGACAGCATTAAACTGCTTCTAAGGATGGTGCAAAAGACGTGTGTTGTCCTGTGTTAAAGAAAGAGCAGCGCTTTTGCAAGTAAATGCTCCCTCTGCTTTCCTTGCAGGGATGTGTATGCTCTGTCAGGAATCCAGCCTGCTGCCTTTTGCCCATAGTCACAACAGGTGAGATCATGTCCATAAAGTCACAGTAAATAGAATCAATTGCTGGATTTAAGACGCTGTAGCACGCACTGAGCATTCAGATGCTGACAGACAATCCTGCCTGTGAACCTGAACAGGCTGGCAATTTTTTCATCATTCAGAGTAATAGGAAAATATCTCAGCAGAGATGTAGCCTTAAAGAGACAGCTGAGGTCTGTTCAGGATCCATCTTCCTGAAGGTACTCGGGGTCTCCCATGAGGAATAGCAATTACACTTACAGTATATACCTCCCCATAGCACTTAGAGTACTCTCTGGGCATTTTACAAGGTAATTAGCATCCACCCATCCCCCAACATGTTGGATACTCATTTTACTGACCACAGATGGATGGAAGGCTATGTTAATCTTCAGTCCTGCCAGAACCGAACTCACATCAGCAGTTTGGGCTGGGGTATTTCAGTTTAACCACTTCACCACCAGTATGCTGGTGAACCTCAGCCTCGTCGTTTCTCTTCTGAGCACAGTAGGCTCTCAAGTTCAAGAGCCACACAGAAATCATGGGGACGGGGGCAGAGGTTTTACCAATTTAACCAATGAGGCTGAAGTGTAGAATGGCCTGACCAAAATCACCCCTGGATTTTATGCCTCCTTGGATACATTAACCTTGTCACTTCTGTTGCATCATCTCATTGATTTACCCTTTCACGTACCGTTGGCTAGAATTGTCCAAGTAGACATTTTTGGAAGATAGCTATAAATCAGTTATGTTGTTTTTTAAACAGGTAGACCAGAAAAGAAGCTTCCACAATCACATTGTTAATGCCAGGCACTTAACATAAATGTAAACTTTCTTGGTCAACAGCTTAGTGGTATTAGGGGATGAGATATGAGAAGAAAGCATTTTCTGCCTCTTTTCTGAATCTCTGTAGCTAGGATTTGCTAGCTATTATGAGTCTGTTGAATGATCTGATCATAGACAACCAAGTCTAAAGCATAGTTAGGTTACTTTGGTGCAGAAGAATTGATTGTGATGTAAGCTTTTGAAGATGGGAGCTTACTTCATCAGTTGCAAGAAGTGTTATTTTCACCTAGCAGAGACTGAGGGAAAATGAGCAAAAAAGAAATGCAAGAGGTATAATTGATGGTGTTTCTGCACAGAGCTCAAAGGCATCCAAGAGCAGCCTCATGACCATTTATGTCAGCAGCTCTTGGCAATAAGCACAGTCTTTCTATCAAACTTGTGGCACTTCAAGGAATAAGTGTACAGTATTAACATGACAGTTTGGGATCAAAATTGCTGGAAGAGACATCAACAATTTACGATACGCAGATGATACCACCCTAATGGCAGAAAGTGAGGAGGACCTAAAGAAGCTCCTGTTTAGGTTGAAAGAAGAAAATGAAAAAGCTGGCTTGAGACTCAATATCAAGAAAACCAAGATAATGGCAACAGGCCCTATCAGTCCCTGGAAAATAGATGGAGAAGAAATAGAAGCAGTGACAGATTTTACTTTCTTAGGATCAAAGCTCACTGCAGATGGTGATTGCAGCCATGAAATAAAAAGGCGACTGATTCTTGGGAGGCAATCAATGAGAAACCTGGGGAACATAGTGAAAAGTAGAGACATCACATTGCAAACAAAAATTCGCATAGTCAGAGCAGTGGTATTCCCTGTGGCAATGTATGGTTGTGAGAGCTGGAACATTAGGAAAGCTGAGCACAGAAGAATAGATGCCTTTGAGATGTGGTGTTGGAGAAGGGTTTTGAGAGTCCCCTGGACAGCGAGGAGAACAAATATGTCAATCTTAGAAGAAATCAACCCTGACTGCTCCTTAGAAGGTCAAATAATAAAGATGAAGCTAAAGTACTTTGGACATCAGATGAGAAGAGAGGATTCACTTGAGAAAGCCTTGATGCTTGGAAAGGTCGAGGGCAAAAGAGGAAGGGGCCGGCCCAAGATGAGATGGCTAGATGGTATTATGGAGACAATGGGCACAGAGCTGAGTGAGTTGAGGGGGATGGTGGAGGACAGAAGTGCCTGGCAGACAGTGGTCCATCGGGTCGCAGAGGGTTGGAATTGACTGTGAGACTGAACAACAAATTAACATAGCAGAAGCTTTGATGATGTGATAAATTCTTGGTCTTGTGTCAGAATTCAGTTGATTCTGTGAAACCTGGGCTGAGGAACTTTAGGTCCTTCAGATGTTTTGGATTTCAATCCTCATAATAGTTTAGGTATCTGGCTGTGGTTTCAGAATTTGGGAGTTCTGTTCCTCACTGTGCCTCTAGGGAGAAAAGTCAGCCTATGTTGTCTTGGGCAAACTACACAGTATGAGGATGTCCCTAGAAGATGGGAATAGTAAAATACTTCAAAGAAATCCTGGGAAGGGTTACCAAGAATCAAAAGTGAATTGACAGCATGTAGTTACTATACAGTCAAACCTCGCATAAAGAGCACCTCGCTTAAAGAGTAACTCGCTTAAAGAGCAGAATTTTATCTGAATGTTCGCTTCGCTTAACAAATAAAACCAACCAAAAACTCGTTTAACAAATAAATCAGAGTTCGCAACCCCCCCTCCCCAATTGGTTATTTACAATGGTGTTTCGCTTAAAGTGCAAACTCGCTTGAAGAGCAATCCTGTGTGTGGAACACATTATGCTCTTTAAGCGCGGTATGACTGTATTATTAATCCCTCACCACTGCAGTGGCTCAACTGGCTAAGATGTTGACTAGAAGGTGGGAGGTCAGCAGTTCGATTCCCAAGTACTGCAGGACGGATATGAGCTCCCGTCTTTGTCCCAGCTCCTGCCAACCTAGCAGTTCGAAAGCAAGAAATTGCAAGTAGATAAATAGGGACCACTTCAGTTGGATGTTAAACAGTGTTCCATGCACTCCGGTGTCTAGTCATGCCTGCCACATGACCATGGAAACATCTGCAGAAGCAGACAGTGCTGACTCTTTGGCTTTGAAACAGAGATGAGCACTGAGCCCTAGAATTCGATATGACTGGCCATCGAGCAAGGGAAACCTTTACCTTTACTTACCACTTATCATTCCAAGTTGACACTGAAGTCCAAAATATATGGTTGAGTTCTGGACAAGGCAGCCTATATATTTAAATTCCTGTCAGTAGTGGGATTCTGACTGAGGTTGTGAAAATGTATGTTGATTGGTCTACCTAAAAATGCTATCCATTCTCCCTAGAGGGCTTGACAGATGGATGAGATTTACCCTTGACTGTAATCACAGTTAGTACCTTGGCATTGACCTTCCTGACTTTATTCTGCAAACATAGTTAACCTTGTATTTCTTTGTGGTGGGAGTTGTTTAATTGTGTTAAGAATTAATGCATATGCTCTTCTTCCTGTGGATGTCATATTTGTTTCTGAGGTGTGCTATAATGTCTTTATTGCATTGAAGTCTGTGCATGTTTTTTTAAAATGACTTTTGAATCGTTCAGTATAGTGAATTGTTTTAAATGACAGCTAGAACCATTTGTGACCATTTGTCAGGAAAAAGAAAACACAGTTTGCCCCAGCTTTCCTGTTTGATATCTTGGAGGGTGGGAGAAGCTCCCTGTTTTTGAGGTTTAATTTCATTTTTAGCAATTCTCTTTTAGGACCATCCATTGGCGTGTGTGTATTGTGTGAATGATGTGCTGTCATCTCACGGTGACCCTATCAGGTTTTCAAGATATGTGAGATATTTGGGGAATGGTGTTTCCATTGTCACCATCCCCCCTCCTACCATGAGTTTCCGTGGCCGAGTAGGGGTTTAAACCGGTCTTATGAGTCCTAGTCCACTACACCAAACTGGATAAGAAAATAGCAACAGCATAGGGAAGATGGAAGATCATTTGAGATTGGGTGGTGGTGGGACCATTAGCCCATTCTCAAACAGGAGTTGGATCTGGATAGAATGTCTCCAAGGCAACTACTGTTTCCCATCATTTCCCTTCAGCATCCTTTAAGATTGTGAGTCTTAATTTTGCTGTGGTGGTGGTGGTGGTGGTGGTGGTGTAAAAAACAAAGAGATGTTCCATGGCTGCTGTTGTTAAGTTAGTTAACTCTTGCTGACCTCCTGTTTTGTTCATGGATTTGCCACTAGATTCAAATTCAGTTTCTCTATCCCTGCCTTAGCTAAAAGATTAATTTTAGGCCTCTCTTGTCAAAAACCACTTTGACTGTGAAAATTCAGCATTCAGGTATCCTTTTTTAATTGCAGCACTGCTATGGATCATTATTCCGCATATACAAAATGTGAATTCAAGAAAAGAGGCTTCCTCAATGCTCTCTGAAAGCTACAGTTTTCTGCCATGGCAAAATCCCTGCTCAGCAGCTAGTTGAAGATCATTGCATGTGATAGTCACCTAAGGTTGTGATTCTTGATATGGAAGCATGTGGGAAGCAGTTATGGGCTGAGGCTTCTGGTCAATAGATGTTGCTCCCTTTTCCACAGAGGGCTTAGTGTGAATTCAGCATTAAAGAACTGAACTGCCCTGCCCCAAGCTTTACATTGTGAGCACCTGAAAAGTGGGCTATTGCTGAGGAAAGAATATCATGCTGGATTTATTTCATTTTTAGTACAGGGCTAGTATTATTGGACTGCAAATCCCATCAGCCTTACTAAGCCACTTGAGCCAGTGGTGGGGGATTCTGTGGGGTTGCAGCCCAGTGACAATAATACATAACCCATCTTTATTTTGACATGATGCAAGATGTCTTTTGTTGTTGCAACAGCAAATGTACACTGCTCTGGCAATTTAACAGTTCCCATTAAAAGGCCTCACTGCTGCATCCCCATTTGGACACCTCATTCACTATATACAGTATCCATATGATTTCTGGAGAGGACTTTGCCAGGAACTTCCTCTCTCCAAGTTTTGGACCTCATTTTGTTTCCTTCCCAAACTCTTCGTAGTGCATTAGTCCATCCCTGTCCCAGATTATAACCCCTTCAAGGGTTTTAGCAGCTGGAAGCCTAAACTATTAACAAAGCCCTAGTTGGCACAGAATAGAATTAGGGAACTAACATCATTCCAGTGGTTTTGTACTGTAGATTTTAAAACTATATCCCATAGCAATTTGCCGTTGCCTGTGGGGTGTAGTGGCTGATGGGAGTCTGTACTCCAAAAGCACCTAGAATCCACCAAATTGTCTAGCTGTGGTGTAGAATCCAGTTACCTAAAGCCAGAGTGGGAAAAGGTGACCCTCCAGATAATGCTGGATTGCTCATCCTAACATTCCCTTGGTGTTCCTCTGGCATCTTGCCCACACTTACCTTAGAGTTGCTCTTCTCCACTGTAGGACCTCCTTAAACTTTTAGATCTGCCTCAGAGGTCTTGTTTTTTTCTCTCTCTCTTGCTTTCTCTGCTTGCAATGGTGAGGAACCATTGACTGGATTGCAATCCCCAGCCTTCTTGCCCATGATGTTTGGAGCTAATAGGAGATAGACTTGAACAACCTTTGGAGGGCCACGAGGAATTTGCTGTCCAGTATCTATGGTCATTACATCTCATTTATAGATTTTCATAGTGGTCAGCAGAGATGAAAAAACACTGGGTTCCTTTACTACAAACATAGAGCTTAAAGATGCAGTTTCAAAGGTGGGAGGAGTGGCAACTGGGAAGGAAGAGAAATATGGAGAGTCAGAAACTACTGGACATAAAATCCTTTATAACCCAGTAAGAGTTCAAAAGACAGGGTCTTTTGCTGTTGGTGGTGGTACGTGAGTATGGAGTAGCTGCCCCCAAGGAGATAATTTGAGTTCCCTCTTTTATTTCTTTCTATTATTAGTTTAATAAGTTTTGCCTTTTGAGGGGAGGATTAGGCATTATATTTAATTTTATTGTCTCCCCATCTTCTGGAGTTTTAATAGATTAATCTATAATTGATTAAATTAGAAACAGAAGGTTTTTTCCTTCTTACCGTGTACATTGTTTATTTCAATCTCGTAAAACTGCTATGAGTGCTTTATCTCCCTAATTTTGTGCATTAGTGAGAGAGAAGGAGAGAAGTGGGTCTTTGGAGGAAATACAAGTATAAATGTTACAAGTTAAAAAACCAATAAAAATAAGGAAAAGGCACCCTAAATTATCTCTGTAGATTGGTTTTCTGCATGGGATAGGGAATCTTCTGGCTGTTTTGGCCTACAGTTCTCTCCAGCCTCAAACAGTGTAGCTGAGGACAAGGAGAGTTGAGGATCAAAGCACTTGAAGGCAGTGATGGGATGTAACAGGTTTGCACCAGTTCGCCAGAACTGTTAGCAACTTTTCCCAGTGTCCTGGAGAACTGGTACAGCTTTTGTGGGGAACCACCTTCGGGGCTTACCCTTTCACTGGTTTCTTCACTGCGCATGCGCGCCAAGCACTTGGTGTGCATGTACGCCTACCTATATTGACTTACTACCACAGTTCCTAAAAAGGCCTGTCGGCCTGGCTTGGAGTTTTTAAGCAAAGTCTTGGAGTTACCTCATCGATAAGCTACACCTGTGCTGCTCCAATTGCTGTTCCAATTGGAGAACCCTTAAGGAGGTACAGCTGTTTTACATTTACATTAAGGCATACAGTAAAACCTCATATAACACTAAAACCTGGTTCCACAAGTCTTGGTGTTATATGATTTTTAGTGTTATCTGATGCATGTTAAAATCCTATGGGATCCATAGAGATACATTGTAACCACACAGGCTTTAGCGGTTGTTATCTGAAGCATCCCATAGGATCTTAATGTTATCTGATGCAATTTTTCCCCCCAGATTCCTTAATGTTATGCGATTTTAGTGTTATTCGATACTAATGTTATATGAGGTATTACTGTATTATCTTAGAGAACCGGTATGATGACCATATCCATCTTGCAACATGGTGCTGCCCAGGCACTTATACTAACAAGTAAGTGACAGGTTTGTGTTTGGGGTGGGTGGGTTGATTTATGTTTGGGGTGGGTGGGTGGGTGTATTTTAATGTAATTTTTATTTAATTTTTTTATTTAATTTTTTTACGGGTTTGTGTTGTGGGTGGGTGGGTGGGTTGAGGTGTGTGTGTGTGTTTGTGTGTGTGTGTGTGTGTGCTCTTAATTTTTTATTTTTTCCTTTGGCCCCGCCTATGATGTCATGATGTCATGACGTTAGCTATGTCCACACTGTGATGACATTACGGTGGGGTAGTAAAATTTTTGACATCCCACCACTGCTTGAAGGGCCTGGAGTCTTCTTTTCCGACTGATTGGGACATTTCTGTGTCTTCCTTTGAGCTCTTGTTGTTCTTTGCTGGTCAATATGGGGAGTGGTGAGTGGCCTGCAGGTGGTATCATTAGCAAATCATCACATCAGGCTTTCCAGGTTGGGTTTCTTCTTTCTTTGTTTCTTTGTTTATTAATTATTCAAATTTATATACCCTTAGTAGACCTTAAAGATTACCCTCCCCCTCCCCCTCATTATTTTATTTATTTTATTTTTTAAAAAACTTTTTATTAATTAAAAACATTAACTATATAAGATTACATAACATATAACAAAACTCAAATTTAATTGCAAAGCACATATTATTAATCTAAAAACAGACCTTACTAATACAGTGGAATTAATAATACAGTGGAACCCCATATAATGAATGCTTCATATAATGAAAAATCTGTACAACAAAGTGTTTTTGAGCTATTGCTGATGCACAGAATAATGGGGAAAAAAGTTTGTTATACAAATCACTATTGACAATATCCTATACAATGAAAAAATTTGTTTTCATTGTATGGGATATTGACAATAGTGATTTGTATAACTAACATTTTCTTTTCGTTATATGGTGCATCATCCATTGGGATCTATATAATAAAGAAAAAACTGTATAGCTCTGCCAAATGGAGTTTTTCTGTCATATGGGGTTCTATGTACATACATAACATATAACAACATGCACCCTCCACTCCAGGACCATTTTTCTTTATCCACTATTATCTACATCAGTGTGTCTATTTATTGATTTCTCCCATATTTCCAAAATAGGAGTTAATTCTTGACCTGGCTTAACTCCCTTAGTTCTCCTTTGTATAGTCTGTGAATCCCCACTTTTTGGGGTTTTGTGCCTGCATGGAGCTGTTATTGGAACTTTCAAGCTGATTGGGTAAAAGTTTGAATGTTAGGGCCGTCCACCATACCGCCCACCCCTTGGTGCCATTTCGCGCTCTTTCCTCAATTCTCTTCTTTCCGCCATAGCAACAGGAGACCATCGAGAGCTTTCTCTCAACTAATTTTTTTGTTGATTCTTCAGAAAAGACTGGTTTATTAAAAATCTTTTGCTGGTGATCTTGTTCTCTGGGCAGGATCACCCATCAAAGACTGTCCCTCCTTGCAGGGGGATAGTTCTTCAACTTTATCTCAGGGGTGCTTCTCCCTCTGGGGAAGCACCTGTTGGCCTTCGGGCAATTTCTTTCTCCGCTATTTGTCCCTTGCGGGTCAAGCGGTGCTTCTTCTGAATCTTTTTGTGCTGGTCTTTTCCCCGGGGAGTACTGGCACCCTAGCCATTTGCTCGCCTTGCAGTGTGCATCTGGACTAATAATGTTTTTCTCTGAAGTCTGGACTTTTCATGGCATCTGTAGCCTTCAGGCATTGCACAACCTACAACAGCAAACTACCTTCCTCAGATGGTCACAGTGAGTGTCTCTTCTGCCTTGGGGAAGCCCATCAAGTACAGACATGCCTGCACTGTAAGAAATTTACAAGGGTTGTGGTGCAAAATAGAAGTAACTGGCTAAAGGCTCATCTAATGGAGATGGCGTTGTCCCCATCCCCATCCTCTCAGGTCTCATACCCTCCCACCAAAATCCCAGCATCCAAGATGGCTGCTTCAGAAGGAGAAAGTTCCAAGATGGCTGAAGCAAGGAAGAAGCAAAAGGACAAGATGGGTGAGAAGAAGAAAAAAATCGAAGATGATTCACCAATCCTTGCCGTCGACTCCGAGACTAGACCATTCTCCACAACCATCCTTGTCTCATTCACCAGCCTCTGCAGTCTTCCAGAGAAAGGGTGTCCAGGTATTCCTCTGATGACCATTCTCCTTCCAAATCATCATCTAAGAGAAGGACCGATGGCTCGTCTTCACCTCCTCCTCCTTCTTGTCCACTATATTCATACCCTTCACCGCCTCCACCACCACCTCAAGGGAGGTCCTTACATCAGCAAATGTCTGTATCAACACCACCTGAAAGTGACCAGCCCGCCATGCAGTCACAGGTGGGCTCCAATTCAGCTCCTTCAGTTCCATCCCTTGGCAGCCATATGGACCTTCTACAACTGCTTCTCGAATCGGTGGTATAGAAGATTGGAGATCATCTCCTGGCTGCCATCTCGTATGCTCAGCACCCTGCTCTGCCGTTTGCTGCAACTTGCCCTGCGACACAAGACTATGCTACTTCCATTGCCCAGGGTCAACAGGAGATTGCTCCATCACCGGTGTTGAGTGTTGAATAGCCCAGGCCGTACTGGTGCAGTTCCAACATTGAAGCGAGGGCCCCTCCACTATCTTCGGATGAGTCTGAGTCCTCTTCAGAGGAAGAGGACATGGAGGTCGAGGCAGACAAGACTCCCGATCCAATCATCGGTGCAGGTGATCCACCTCGTGATGAGGACCAGAAGTCATTTACAGCAATGCTGACTCATCTTGGGGCTTCCTTAAGTCTCCAAGCTGACCACCTGCCGTTACCAGCAGAAGACCAGGTGATGGCCAAACTGGACAATAAGACAATTTGTCCAGTTCACATTGCAATGCTACTCTCCTTACTGGACTCAGCTAAGGCCACATTCCAATACACATACTAGGCATTCCACACATCTACACGTCACCACATACCAAACTTGCTGAGTGGCAAGACCAGTCACTTAGACATCTGTGAGTAAGATCACACTTGCATAACAAGGGGATTCCCAAGGCTATATCAGGTCAAATTCCCATCATCTCTGAGAAAGGGAAAAAGTGACATTCACACAGAAATGGACCATGAGACATCACACCTGTTCACACATCTGGGGACAGACTGACAAACAAACACCTGAGAATGTCAGATTACATCAATTCATGTCTGAGAATGTAATTACATCATAAAACACCTGTTTGAGTAAACAACACATAACAATTGCATCAGATAACGCTAAAATCGGATAACGATTCTTTGGAAAAAACTTGCATCGGATAACGATTCTTTAGCGTTATCCGAGGCAACGGTCTGCAGGTGTGGGGTGGTTTGGGTAGAACTTCTACCCAATCCACACACCCCCACCCGCAGCGGTCTCTGCGACTGCAGTAGGGTCGGGGAAAGGCCCCCGACCCTATTGCAGTCGCAGAGACTGTGTGAATGAAGTAAAGGCAGGGAGGGAAAGAAAGAGACGCAATCGGGTCTCTTTCTTTCCCTCCCTGCATTTAAAGTAAAGGCAGGGAGGGAAAGAGAGAAACACATTTAAAGTAAAGTAAAATATAATAATTTCATGTCAGAGATTACTCTGGGTTGAAAGGATTTTTGCTGGAGAAACTCCAGTCAAGGGGACGCCTGAATGAGGCTCCTTTCATGTCCCCAAGTGATGACACTCGACCTTCTAGTTTCCAAGTTCAGTGTCTTAACCGGGGAGCTGCCGCCAGATACTATTGAGCTATCCAGATGGATCACAGCCATTCAATTTTTGTAAACTATTGAGCTACCCAGATGGATTTGTTTCTTTGTTAATTTGTTGATTGTCCCAGTGTGTTGTTAATTGTGTGCTTTTGAAAAGACATTTCTCTGTGATTAATGCTGCCAGAATCTTTGGTTTCTCAGATCATCCTGCTTAACCATATGCTTCTGCTTACAGCATATCTATTGTATAAGGGCTAGAAACTTGTTTGCTTCTTCCTTCCCTTTTTTGAAAAGAAAGCTGAGCTGTGCTGAGCTGGATGGAAGAGAATTTTATTTTCCTTCCTGATACAGAAAATGCAGAGGCACTAGTGCTGTGAGTACACAATAGTGTTCTGGTTCCCAGTTTAGATGACTTCTAATTTCTTTTTTTTGACAATGGGCTTCTGACGTGTGAGTGTGCTTGTGGAACACATATCCTCAGATCATCCAGGGCAGCTCGCATCAACTTTACCATGACCAATGGTGAGACATTGTGGTGGAAAGCACCTCAGCAACATTTGGAAGGCCAGGTGCTTGTCTTTACTCCCCCCAACAGTTGCTTGTCCATTACCTTTTCTCAAAAATGCCTGAGGAAAGCTGTTTCTTATTTGGAGGTAATGAAGGGTGCAGAGGAGCAAGTGATCGATTTGCAGTTTTTCCTAAAAAGATGAGCAAAGTATATCCCCAATCCATCCTCCCCTACTGCTCTGGGGGTATATTGTGTTTCCACAAATCTGTTTTGCAACAGTACTATTCCTATCCTGAGACTGAAGAAGCAGACTGAAATTGGGCTTCTCAATTTGCTCTTGTCTCTTCCTATCACCTGCCTTTCTCTCTCCCCCCCTCTGGTTTGGATCATATTTAAGCAGATGGTCCAGTTCTTCCCAGGACTGAAGAAGAATTAAATTTTGAAGGGTGGGAGGATGTCTCGGGTGAATATAGTTGGTCAGCATTGCGAGGTTGTTGGGAAAGCAGAGGTTGCCTGGCCGATGTATGTATGCTCCATTTCTATCTTGATGTGATAGATTGATGCAGATTATGCACTGAAATGTTAGCTCAGAGCAACATAACAGAAGCAAGTCATAGTGGCACCTTTTCAGTCATTGGAGGTAGAAAGAAATGACACAGTGCTCATATATGTATGGCAAGGAAATATAGATTTTTAGAATTATAAAATCACAGAGTTGGGGGGCATTGTGAAGGTGATCCATCCCAGCATTTCTGCTCTGTGCGGGAATCTTGCATCCATGACAGAGGGCCGTCCAGTCTGGTTAAATACCACCACCAGAGGAGGGCTGACCACCCTATCAATCAGCTCCCACTGTTAGTAAGTTTTTCCAAATGTTTAGCTGAAATATGCTTTTCAGCAATACCTTCCTCTGTGTTACATTTGCATCTTACATTTCGTATGTTGGACTCAAGATGATGTACATTGTTCAAAACAATCCTGTGATGGAAATCAGGCTTAGCATGTGTGGGAGGCCCAAAGTCACCAAAAGAGTTTGATGGCTCAGTGTAAATTTGAACCACGCCTTCTAAGCCCTAGACCAATACTCTAACCACCATGCCAAACTTGCTTTCCTTCAGCCATAGGTTCTGATTTCTATGGAAGGCTGTACATAGTACTGAAGAACAATATCTGCTGTGTATGTAGAGGACCCAACCCTAAGACTCATTTCTGCAACTAGTGAGTGTTGCTGACTTTATGAAACAGGCATATGGAGGACAGGGGTGGCTTTTTGACTTCCTTACTTGTGCATGCGATAGACTCCTGTTCTCTTTGAAATACTGTACTGCATTTTGCTTCTATATTTTATAATTAAAAATATTATTTTTATATATAGTCCAAGTTTCATAAAGGTGCCTAGCAGCACAATTTTAATGTTCTAATGAATGATAGTAGATTGGCATCCATCCCATAACTGTTTTCACATTTTGCTGTTGCCATTTCCTTACACCTCTCACCTACTGGAAATGTGCTGTCTTGTGACAAGGGAAAGGGTTTGCTCAGAACATTGGTTCCCAATGTGGGGCCCAGAAGCCTAAGTCAGTCCCCAGAAGCCTAAGTCAGTAGTACACTGGCTGATCAGTGTTTTGGGGAATTGACTTAGGCTTCTGGGAATTGAAGTCCAAAAACCAAAGGTTGGGAAACACTGGCTTAGAGAGAGAGCCAGGTGAGGCAGTGCTCCCTCCCCCAGCCAATGGCCTAGCTGGGCTAAAGCTGAATACAGTAGAAGCCTGCATAACAAAAAACAAAACAAAAACACAACTCCATTCCACAGAGCTCTTCATTATGTGGATGTTTTCATTATGCGAAGCACTATTGGTGGTACCCCACATAACGGGAAAAAAAACTTAACTGGGTTCCATTGAGTGGTTATTCCCTTGCTATCGAAAACTCTGAATAATGAACATTTTCCCCCGTTATGTGGGGTATTGCCCTTGCATAATGAATGTTTCATTATGTGAATCTTTCGTTATATGAAGTGTTCATTATGTGGAATTCCACTGTACAGTAATACCTCGGATAACGCTAAGACTTGGTTCCACAAGTCTTTGTGTTTTCCGATTTTCAGTATTATCCGATGCATGTTAAAATCCTATGGGATGGATCGGATAACATTAAAGCTCCATAGAGATACATTGTAACTGCACAGGCTTTAGCGGTTGTTATCCGATCCATCCCATAGGACCTTAACGTTATTTGATCCAATTCTCCACCCCAGATTACTTAACGTTATGCGATTTTAGCGTTATCCAAGGTAAACGTTATCCGAGGTATTACTGTATATTGAAATGCTGAAGAAGGCAGTGACGGGGTGGGGTGGGGTGGATATTTGTCTAGCAAACACTTGTTTTGTTTTTAAATCTTAGACTGTCCATTGTATTTTGTGCTGATATTATCATTGTTCTTGTGTTTTTTTGGTGTTGTACCAGCTGCCCTGAAGCTCAAACAGAGATGGATAGTGGTGTAGTAGGTCAAGACCTCAATACCAAAGGCACAAAGCTACATCCCGGTTGCTGCTTTCTAGGCAATGCTGGTCTTTTTCCTAGATGGATGTCCTGGAGTTGCAGCTTTAAAAATGCATGTGATTGGAACAGATCCAGCTGGCTGAGGAAACCTAGACAACAACCGCCTCACTAAACTGTGAGGTTAACTCGTCGCTTATGATCTGATTGCAGGGTTTGTTTGTCATTCTGAAACAGCAGAGGGCTGGCTTTTATGCATGGTTTTGACTCAGCCTAAGGTCTTGGGGTGAAATCCATCAGAGAAGGTCCCCTGTTAGTAATGGGTTTGCAGGCACTGGTTCAGAAAGCAGGATTAATACTTCTGGATCAAACATTGTAATTGTACAGACTCGGGCATGGGTTTTCATAGCTGGCAAGCAGGGAAGATGCCCTTTCTCCTGTATGCTAAATAGGAGACAAGATCTGGTGTCTTGGAGTTCAATGTCACAGAAGTGGAAGGTGAAACAAAAGAAGGTTTGACTCAATAAAGCAGCCATTCTCAATCTATGTCCCGTGGGCAAACCTGCCCCCAATGCCAATTAATCCAGCCCCCAATGCCCTCATGAATCCAGGAAGTGGAATTAAAATGCACTCTGCACATGTGCAGAACATTCTGTGCATGCTCAGTGCACATTCTACTTCCACTTCTGGGTAGGAGGAACCACATGACTAGCCCAATGAGCTGTCCAGGAGGCATGGTCAGGCCCGCGACCCAAAAACCTTGAGAAAGCTTGTAATAAATGAAGTTACAGTCTTGCATTAACAGCAGCTGAACAAAAGGGGCTGTGGTGGCTCAGTGGTTAAGAAGCTCACCTTGTTAGGTGGAAGGTCGGCAAGTGGGCATTTTGAGGCCCAGGTACTGCATGACAGACTGAGTGCCTGTCTCTGTCCCAGCTCTTGGGGATATAAAGGAGCCTCATTCTGGCATCCCCTGAGTGGAGTTTCTCTAGCTAAAATCCTTTCAACCCAGAATAATTTCTGATACAAAATTATTATTATTATTAGTAGCTGAACAAATCTGTTAAAGACAGGACCCTTTGGGAGATTATCTGTTCATAGGCTTGGCCATAAGTGAAAGTGAGAACAACAGCAGTAGCAAGTAATTAAATGCTGAATAAAGCCTGGCCAGCCAAAGACAAAGAGGGTAGTGTGTTCTGTGTTTGTCAGTTGCCTACTGGGATGGTTAATTTCATTTTTTAGCTTTACAGTCATCAGATTTCCGCAGAAGTGACAGAAATACAAGCAGCATTTGTTTTTCTTTAGGTGAAAAGGTCATTGGGCTCTTTAAGTACAGTAATACCTAACAACGAATTTAATTTGTTCTGTGAGGCTGCTCGCTATGCGAGTTTTTCGCTATGTGAGTCATACTCGCATAGCAAAAATTCCTATGGAAAAACTTGCATAACGAGCTTTTGAAGGGGGAAAACTCACAATTTTTTTTCATCATGCGAGTTTTCCCTTATAGAAACGCTCGTTATCCGAGCATTTCCATAGGGGAAGTCTGATTCACATAGCAAATTTTTTTGCAATGCGAGTCCGACTCACATAGTGAAAATATTCGTTATACAGTAAAACCTCATATAACACTAAAACCTGGTTCCACAAGTCTTCGTGTTATATGATTTTTCGTGTTATCTGATCCTCTATGGGATCCATAGAGATACATTGTAACCACACAGGCTTTCGCGGTTGTTATCTGAAGCATCCCATAGGATCTTAATGTTATCTGATGCAATTCTTCCCCCCAGATTCCTTGATGTTATGCGATTTTAGTGTTATTCGATACTAATGTTATATGAGGTATTACTGTACAAGTCGGATCGCTTTTTGAAAAACCTGCTCGTTATGCGAGTTTTTCGTAAAGCGAAACACTCACTAAGCGAGGTTTGACTGTACAAAGAAGCATCTCCCAATGAACAAAAAAAAAGTCAAAAGTGAATGTCAGTGCATCATCGCTTCCTCTTTTGGGGCATATTATGGCCTGTAGGAGAGGTGCAAGGGTGAAAATGTCCTTCCCTGCCACACCAAAATTGACATCACCCCAACTTTAAATACAAGAAGGTCATTGTGTTGTTGTTTGATTTAAAATTTATTTAATAACATTTTATTAAATTTCATTCCAGGGAGGCTCCAAAAGTTCTTTGCATTGTACCAAAAAGATTAAAGACATATTAAAGCCCTTAGCTATTATCCTCTTGTGGAAATCCAGTTTTTTATTTGTGCTGGCTTTCAGTTGTAGGTCCCGTCCTGTGACCTGTTGCAGAACTAGAGTATGGCTAGGGGCTGGTGTGCAGCTGACAAAGGCCCTTCCATCATTTGTGCCTCTCTGACTGTATATGTAACATGATTCTGTCTCTTACTTAAAAATAGATCCAATGATTATCTAAAAGGCTTTTTTCTAAAAATAAAATAAAATAAAGAAATCCTGTCAATCAAAAATATATTGGAAAAATATATTTTATGCTGTCTCTTGGAAGCTTGAAAACGATGGAGCTAGTCTGCTGTCCCTTTGGAAGGGTGTTCCACAGTTGTGGGGAAAGAGGCATTACAGAGAAAGCAGTGCTAATATATGCATGATTAAGCATCCTGGAGTGGTGAAACCTGCAATGTAGAAATGGGGCCAGGGCAGAATGATTCAGCATTTAACTGGCTTTTAATGGACATGTTTTGCTGACGATAAGGGGTGCAAAGAAATAATGATGTGTGTGCACACAGATGTTGCATTTATGTGTTCAACGCTGCGGGATGTGGATTGATTTGGTTGCAGAATGCTGACCTTTTCCCTATACAGCAAAGTGGATTGTGTTCGTTCCCTCAACTGCAAGAATGATTGACTGTACTTAGCATGTGGGGGAAGACAGTTTCTCTCTTCCACCCCCATTGTCACCACTCGTTCTTTGTAGGATACATTGCTGCCTTTCTCTCTCTTTTTCTCACAGCACAGCATAGAGACCATGGTGGGGGGTGGGGGTGCTGGAATCCACCTCCCATTAACCAAGGACCCATTAGCATGTTCAGTGCTTTGGGCTGTGATAAAAGGCCATCATCCTCACCTTTTAAAAATCTTCTTTGCTACCTTAGGATTGTGTAATGTTGGCCTCTCATGTTTTTTTCTGTTTGTCTGGCTTCTTTTTTTCTGATGGATTGACTGGTGTCAAAGACAGATAGCAATTTTGGGGGACTTGAATGCTCACTTGATTGCTCACTTACAACGACAACAACAACGATGTGTCAGGAATTATTCTGGGTTGAAAGGATTTTTGCAGAAGAAACTCCACTCAGGGAATGCCCAAATGAGGCTCCTTTCATGTTCCCAAGAGCTGGGACAGAGACAGGTGCTCAATCTCTTATGCAATACCCAGGTCTTGAACTGCCGATTTGCCGGCCTTCCAGCTAACAAGGTGAGCTTCTTAACCACTGAGCCACCACAGCCCCTTGCTCACTTAATCACAGTACATTACTTGATATTGGCATAGTTGCTCTGTGGCTGGTGCAGATTGAACCATAGCCAAGCAGGAGTTTCAAGCATGGGTTATGTTGCTACAAAGGAAAGGGGGAGTTAAGGTTCTGGCCAGAACCATGGCCAGCTCTAAGTGGCTTTCATGCTAAATCAGTCTCTTCTAACTTGTTGCCCTTCATATGAGTGTGAGGATGAGTCCCATAGTTATAGTCAGGAAATATTGGAGTTTTACTCCAGCATTTATCTGAAAGGTACTGGATTGGGGAAGACTGATCTGAGAGCTTCAACCCACCCTTCCTGAGCCTTAGAGGGCTGTACCTGCACATCATACACCTACTTTAAATATCCTCTACACCTAGGAGGAACAGCCCCGCTGGTCTGCTCTCATGTGATTGATCACCCACCTGAGTGTGGAGGAGGATTGGAGTTACTGTCCATCCAGCTCTGTGGAGGGTAGCCTCTAATGAACTATGACTCCCAAGAGGAACTATAACTCCACGGTAGCATTTTGTAGCTTCCTTGATTTTGAAGATTAAAACAAGCCAGAGGAGGCATCGATGGACTTAAATGTGGGTGGTCTGTAGAGCTGTATTTTTTAGTCATCCCTTTGCAGAATTCTGCCTAGTTGGTTCCTAAAGAATTCTGGGAGTTGCAGTCCAAAATGTCAAATGAATGAAATCTTGATAGATCAACACTTTAAGAATTCCAATTATTCTTCTGTAGAAGTGGGGGATAGCCACTGGGTCATCACTCTCTGTCTTATCTGTTTCCCCTTCCTCCTCACAGCAGTCCTTTAAGATAAGCCAAAAGAGAGTGACCAGCTCAGGGTTACATAGTGAGTTTTATAGCTTACTGGAGACACTTCCAAATTCCAGCCCATCATTCAAACTGTTACATGATGCTTGTTCCAGATCCCTTTTGCCTTTGCCCCTTGCTGAGCCTTCTGCTCCTCTTGCTCCATTTCTGCTATAGATGTGAAAGGGAGAGAGAGATTATGGAAGAACCATTGGAGAAAGTGGTCTCAAACTAACAGTGGCCAATTTGTGTCTCTCATAATCCCCAAAATTGGGTTGTGTAGCAGTAAAACCTATCTCACTTCTCCAGCAAAACAAGAACTGTGTGTGTGGAACTGCAGTTCTTCTTTATAACAAACTTTTATCTACATCTCTTGTTTAACTAGAAGGAAATACAATATATTTTAAAATGGGAAGTAGGGCTTATCTGTATTTCTGCCACTGCAGTTTCATGGTGTGGATATGGGGTATGGCCCACAATGGGTTCTGGGCTGTTGTGAATGCAACCTGTGGATATGCTGAGGTTGCCCATTCCTTGTCTAATATATCTTGTCCAAGCAGTTTTAATGCTGGGCTCAGTCCTTTAACACTGCCCCACCTCCCCCCCCTAAAAAAAATTCCTTCTCTTGTTAATTTATTTTGAAGAGGGAAGTGATGGCTTTAGTAGTAGCACAGAATGCAACTTTACATTTCAAACCCAGTTCCTCTGAAACCAAAGCAAATGAAGAAAAATCTGGAGCCACCTTTTAAGATTTAAATACAATAAAACCTCGGATAACGCTAAAACTTGGTTCCACAAGTCTTAGTGTTATCTGATTATGGGATGCATCGCATAATGTTAAAACTCCATAGGGATACATTGTAACCGGCACAGGCTTTAGTGAACATTATCTGATGCATCCCATAGGATTTTAACGTTATGCAATGCAATTTTTCCCAGATTGCTTAATGTTATGCGGTTTTAGCGTTATCTGATGCAAACGTTATCCAAGGTATTACTGTAGTAGATTTTGCAGTGGGTGGGCAGGTACAGCAGGGTGTCAGTGTCATCAGCTGCTACTCGTATCTGAGCATATATTTTTCCTGGAAGTCATGACATCAAAAAACTTGAGCGCTTTCACCAACAGAAGCTAAGATCCATCTTGAACATCAAGTGGGGTGACTATGTCACCACCATCGAAGTTCTTGAGAAGGCACATGTAAATAGCATTGAAGCTTCCATCATAGGCCATTGTCTTAGATAAATAAGACATGTCCGCCATATGGATGGCTCCAGGCTTCCTTGTCAAATTCTTTATGGGGAAAAAGATCTCATGGAGCTCCTTTGGAGTGTTATAAAGACCAGTTGAAACAAACCATTAAGGTGTCGGGTATAAACCCACAACTTTGGGAGGCAGTGGCCATAGATCACCCACTTTGGCACCGAACCATATCTGCTGCTACCTCTGAAGGGGAATGCCGCAGACATGAAGAGGCTAAGCGATAAGCACAGAAACTTCATCAAACTCAACTATGCCCTCAGTGAGAGGAGAAATTGAAATTTTAGCTGGGGATGAACAGATGGGGGTGGAGGGTGGGATTGTAGCATGGGGGGAGGATAATAATGTTCAGCTGTCATGCTGATTCCCTGGACCCAGTGTTGCTCTCCCTTTCATCAACTTTTCCTCTTCCTTGTCTCTTGGTATATGGCCTTGGGCCATATATGGCCTTGGGCCAGATGGTTTGGAGGATCCCACTTATGTCTCCAGAACGTACATTCACACTTCTGGCTCCTGCCACCCTTCTGAGTGCCCTCCTCGTCTGCATGATGATGGCAGGAATACAACAAAGAGAGTGTACAGTGAGTGCTTCAAAATGAGCTCTTTCCTTCCTGGTCTTGATCTGAGCTGCTGAAGTCATGCATGAGATAATAGTTGTTGATTACAAAGGCACATCAGGCCACAGTTGAGAAAGAAGGATATCCACAGGCATGCAGTAATAACCCATGGTAAGAAAAGATAGACTTTCACTTCTGGATAGGCATCCTGATATCCCTTTAGAGCAAGCAGTGTTTCCCAACGTGGGGCACAGACCCCACAGGGGGCCTTCAATTCCCAGAAGTCTAAGTCAGTTCATTGGCTGATCAGTGCTTTGGGGAATCAACTTAGGCTTCAGGGAATTGAAGTCCAAAAACCAGAGGTTGGGAAACACTGGTTTAGAGGCTGTCACAGTGATCTCCTCAGAGGGCCAATGCTCTTTCCAGCTCTAGAGCCAGGCTTTCTGTTTACTCCATTAGGACTTTTCAATTAAGCTGATTAACAGTCTGGCTTGTAAATGAGGAATCATTTCTGTGAACTGGTGTGACTGATCACACTGTTCTCTTAGGGGAGATGCTATGCAGAGATGACTTTAATAATGGGGATGCAGGCGAGGCTCAGCTTTGCAAGGGTAGGGTGCCTGAGCACAGTAGCTGTTTGTGGGGTATCACAGTCAGTGATGTGGGTTTTATCAGGACGTTGAGTCTGTGTAGTGCTTTAGAAATTGACTGAATGCCTAGTTTTCCTATAGCAGAGGAAACCAGAACCTACTTAGAGTGTTAAGGATGGGTTATACCTGGCTAGCAAAGGTAAAAGTCACCCTTGCTCAAAAACCAGTCGCATCCGACTCTAAGGTGCAATGCTCATTTCTGTTTCACAGCTGAAGAGCCAGTGCTGTCTGCGTCTGCAGATGTTTCTGTGGACATGTGGCAGGCATGCCACAACATCAGAGTGCATGGAACGCTGTTTACCTTCCTACCAAAGTGTTCCCTATTTATCTACTTGCAATTTCTTGCCTTCGAACTGCCAGGTTGGCAGGAGCTGGGGAGAGACGGGAGCGCATTGTGTTACACAACCTTGTGACTGAACAACAACAACAACAAAGGAAGCCACAGTTGTGAGTTTGCAAGAGCTGAGCAGATCTGTTAATGATAGGAACTTTTGGAGTTCCCTTTTTCATAGGGTGGCCATACATTAGAAGTGACCTTATAATACAATAACAAAAAGCCATCATGGACCAACACTTATGTCCTCAAATGCGTTGAGTGGTTCCCCTGTAAAGAAACTGTTTTTATTTCATGAACTTCAAACATATCTCAGTATAAAAATATACCGCCTCATCACTGACCTTTGGCTTCCCTGGCCAACCTCGGCAATCCAGATGCTCTTGAACTTCAATTCCCAGAAGCCCTGCTCAGCATGTGTACTGTCTTGGGCTTCTGGGAATTGAAGTCCAAGAACTCCTGGCGTGCCAATGCTCGCCATCACTGTTCTATATCATCCCTCTCGTGATGCAAAGTAGTAAGAGATGGCTTGGTTGTGAATAGGCAATTAAGTCCTGTTAGGCTTCCAACAGATTTGATTCTGATGGCAATAAAAGGTTCTGGAGCAAGTGTGTTCATGTATGTAAATAAAGCTGTTCTTTTAAAAGATTTTCTTGGGAGCATAAATATCACAGGGATCTGTGGTGCAGAAATTTCCAGGCCTTTGCAGGGTCAAAGTCCTGGGATTATTTAAAGAGCAGGGTCTGTGGCATCACCGCCTCATCACTGACCTTTGGCTTCCCTGTTCTCTCTGAGCCATGGTGGGGCAAAATTGATTTTTTTTTTTTTTGCAGGAGATCTTTGTATGCAATGAGGAAGCACTGAAGATAGATCAGGATTGCATTACAATTAGCATTTAGTATGAATCTGCCAAAATTTGCAAGTAGCTTTGGACTCTTCACTCTTTAACATCTGGGTTTCAACCCCTCATCATTCCGTCATGTTTATGATGCTACTTAATTGATTAAGAAAAACCCAAACTCCTCATCTTTAACAGCAGGCAGGTGCAACACAAGTCCTCTCCATGTTAGTGATATCTGTACATACTTGGATATGTCTGTGCATAAGGATAAGAACTCTGCAGAATTTGTACATTTTTTGTACATGGGACAGAAAGAAGTTGATATTCCTGAAGGTGAGAGAAGACAAAACTAGACTCTTGAGCTCCTGTAAGTTAGCGTCATGGTAGTTTTGATTCTTTTGTCTCTGTGAGCTGATCTGTGTATGAATGCTTTACAGTCATTTTCCCATTTGACATGGGAAGTGAGTAGGAGGTTACTGGGCCACCAAACTCTTGCTTCCTTGCTGGTTTCCCTGTCCTGTTTTTCCGTTACATAGGAGGGTTGAGAGCTGTCCAAGGTTCTTAAGAAGAGCTTGTCAGTTCCTGAATTCTTTGCTGTTTGTCAGGGATTCACCAGCGATATGTGTATCTCGATAGCAGAGTAGCACTTTTAAGCTGTTATGCAGTGAAAGCTTTTAGGTGCAACAACACACACACATATGCCTTCAGTGAAAAGGTGTGCTTTACTTAACAGTGAGGGGAAGACAGACATACGCAGGTCTATATACCAATAGAGTCTCTCTCTCCAAGCCCCACAGTTGGTACACAGCTTGGATTCCTCTGTTGGTTCCAATCCCAAGAGCATGCACAGAGTTCTGGTAATCTTCAGTAGTTCTTCCTTCTCAGTTGAAGGAAACTCTCATCAACAGCACGACCTCCTTCAGCAGTCTCTCTCTGTAGTCTCTCAGTAGCTCAGTCCTCTTCAGTATAACAGCCTCCTCAGAATGATAACCTCCTCCGTGGACCCTTCCCAGAGGGCCACAGTTATACCCTGGTGTTGCTGGGCAGATTCTCTAATCAGCCACAGCTGGGCTGTTAATGGGGCATGTAGGAGAGGCATGCACAGCCGGGCAATCAGTTTGAGGCTCTATTATGAACACCTGTGTTTAAAACACTTGCAGGGCCTTAAAGCTGTACTATTCCACTGGGCAGCAGTCTTTGTACAATACCCCCCAAAAGAAAAATGTCCTAACACTGTTTCATGGTGGGTAGAAGATTGATCTCAGATAGGGTTGCCATAATTCTCTCCCACAAAACTGGGACAGCCACGTGACATCATTGCATTCTTCAAACTGCGCATTCTTCAAACTGGTGGCCTGGCTTGGGGTTTTTAAGCAAAGTCTTGGAGTTACCTCATCAATAAGATAAACCTGTGCTGTTCCAATTGCTGTTTCAGGTGGAGAACCCTTAAAGAGGTACAGCTGTTTTACATTTACATTAAGGCATATTATCCTAGAGAACCCGTACGATGACCATATCTATCTTGCAACATGGTGCTGCCCAGGCACGTATACTAACAGATAAGTGACAGGTTTGTGTTTGGTGGGTGGGTAGGTGGGTTGATTTATGTTTGGGGTGGGTGGGTGGGTGTATTTTAATGTAATTTTTATTTTATTTTATTTTATTTTATTTTATTTTATTTTATTATTTATTTATTTATTTTATTTTATTTTATTTTATTTTATGGGTTTGTATTGTGGGTGGGTGGGTGGGTGGGTTGAGGGGTGTGTGTGTGCTTATTTTTTTAATTATTGTTTTTCTTTGGCCCCGCCCATGATGTCATGACGTCATGACGTTAGCTCTGCCCACACTGTGATGACATCACGGTGGGGTAGTAAAATTTTTGACATCCCACCACTGTTTAACTCACTTTTTAAAAGGTCTACGAGAAACTTGCTCTACCCAAGTCTTCTAGAAAACGCCTGGTCGGATTTTTGGGTATGGATCTCTTCCTACCTCCCTGCTTTACAGTAGAGTCTGCAGTCTTTTTAAAACTGAAAATTAACCCCACATGGATTGGTCCTCAGTGGCACCTGCCCTGGGCAGGTGGGAAATCTGGGGCTTTAACTTGATTTTAATTGAACCAGATGGGACTGTATGGTTTCCTGTGCACCTGTCTTGCAAGCAAATGGTAGCAACACCCACTCCAGTAATACCAACAGTAAATTGCTAATGTGAATGCACATGGCATATAAGTCAAATTTAGGTGTGGGCAGTGTCTTTGGATAAATGTGCAAAAATGATTCAAATCGAGTTTTTTTTATATCACCTTCAGCATTAAAAAGATGGTCAAGAATTGGAGTTTTGGAGAAGGGAAATGAGAAATATTGTAATACATTAGACAAGGGTGGTCAAACTTTTCACGCCATAGGCCAAACCATGCCCCACCCCTGGAGAGCTGAGCATCATGTGGTTTCTCCCACCATAAAATGCTGCTGTAAAACATGTCTGCGGTTGTCATAAATGCGTTTACAGCAGCCATGGGTGCATTTATGGCAGCGTTTACCACAGATGCGGGTGCATTTTACAGCTGTCGTAAAGGTGTCCACTTCTGGTAGAGGTCCAACCCGTGGGTTGTAGTTTGCCCACCCCTGCATTAGACTAGGCTGTAGGCATCAGAGAAGATGGCAAATAAAGCTGAATTGCCCAATAATACTTAAATTCTCCCCTGGGCTCTTTAACCAATGAAGCACTAAGGAAGGCTCAGAATGAGCCCATTCTGTCTCTGTCTCTTTCACTCTCTTTTATCTACCTGCAGCTACTCCTCTAGCCTTATTGTGGAGCTTGAGCTGTTGTTTTGATAGCCTTTTTGCATTCTAGAATATTCTTCATTTTCTTTGTTCTCTTCACTCAGCTTAGTTTACTGACTGTTTCCGAATTATTATTACATGGTTAGGATTATGTCTTCTGGAAGGATAACCATTACAGTAATACCTCAGATAACGCTAAGACTTGGTTTCACAAGTCTTGGTGTTATCCGATTTTTAGTGTTATCCGATGCATGTTAAAATCCTATGGGATGGATCGGATAACGTTAAAGCTCCCTAGAGATACATTCTAACTGCACAGGCTTTAGCAGTTGTTATCCGATCCATCCCATAGGACCTTAACGTTATTCGATCCAATTCTCCACCCCAGATTGCGTAACGTTATGTGATTTTAGCGTTATCTGAGGTACAACTGTATATGGTTTTTGAGTGGGTAGCTAACACAATTAGGGCACTGTGTAGCCTCTTCTTGTATCATAGCTGTCTGTGTTTCCCCATATTCATGGGAATGTTGGTTGGTAGGTTTTTTTTTGGACACACACCAATAAGATCACAGGCACAGGGTCAAAGTGGGTTATAATGTCTTCTAAAAGGAATAGGGAGAGATTAGTATGCTCTTTCCTCAAGTACAGAGCAGTTTGAGGCATTTCATTCACAACTTTCTTCTAAACCAGGAATGGCCAATCTCAGCATTCTTTATTGATGTTTTATTTTTCAGATGTTCTTCTGAATTCTTTAACTCCTTCAAAGATGGTCCAAGGTCTTGGGTAGAGTTGGCATTGGCTGGCAGTTGAGTTTCACATAATATGAAGGGGGTATTATTGAGGATGGGTAGGGTTTAATGGAGAGACTGCAGTGGCTTAGTGGTAAAGATGCTGAACTTGTTCCGTGTGCTCCAGTGTCTAGTCATGCCTGCCAGGTGACCATGGAAATGTCTGCAGATGCAGATGATTCTGGCTCTTTGGCTGTTACTGGAGATGAGAACCTCACCCTAGAGATGGCTTTTGAGCATTAACATTAGCAAGATGCCTGAAACATTCCTCAAGAGTCCCTGAATGTGGACAAGTTTTCATCCTTCACAGTGTGAACTAGACAGTGAACACGGTGCATGTATGTATGAAATACCCATAGGGCTTCTTGTGACTTTACTGCACAAGTGGAACTTGTGAAAATACTTGTTGCCATTTCTTGATTTAGGTTTGACAGCACTATTAGACTTGCTGTATAATGAGCCCTCTGTGACTTATAAATCTTTAGAAATGTTATCTTTGCTCAAAATTAATGTGTTCGGATAGGTCAGAGGTAAGAGTAGAATGAGATATTAGTAGAATTGATACTAGATATTCTCACTCCGTCAGCTTAGTTGGACTATGATGCCCTTGTTAATTCTCCGGGGTACCAGCTGGTAAGTCCTTCACATACTCTTGGCGTGACTGTAAAGGGCTTTGTGTCTCATTCTGCCTTAAGGCCTTCCTGTAGGCATGGTGAACCATGGCCATGAATGTCTTATAAGGTTGACACTGTGCAGAGTTAGGAGGCTTGCAGAAATATAATAATTCTATGGCCACCATGGGCTTCAGATCAATCAGCTCTGAGGATTTGTCTCTGACAACAGGAAGCCAAGTAAGTTGTCTCATTGGAACCAGTGACACATCCTAAGCCCTCTCTTATAGTCTGAATAATTTTGATGGACCTTGACAAAGGAGAATGGAATTGGGCCTGGCACATGTAACACCAAAATAAGCATTCCATGGTACATCAGTGTGTTTTAGAAGCAGAATACAGTGGTTGTTGCTTTGTGTAATATGGCATGCTAGAGTAGGCCCTCTTGAACCATTTGGGAGCCAACTCCTCCATACATTCCATTGATCCAAATAGGCCTACTCTAGTGTGACATTAGCATAGTAAGTGGCAACTGGTGTAGGCCCATTTGAATCAGTGGAACCTATGAAGGAGTTGACTTCCCATTGATTCAGCAGAGCCTACTTTAGTGTGACATACTATGCTAAGCAACAGGATTTCAGCCAATGTATTCTAGGTAGATATGGTTTAGTTCTTGGTTAGGTGTGGGACTTTCAGATATTTTGGACCTGTTTCCCAGAATTTGTCAAAAATTCCCCCAACAAAATCCTGTGATATGCGACCAAAAATAAAAGTCTACAGGGCAGCTTTCCATGCATAAATGTGTGTTGCATTGCTATTTAAAAAAGAAGAGCCAGGGAGCTTCATGGAAGGGGGCAGTTACCAAAGTGATGGTAAGAGACGATAGGATAGCAGCAGGTAGAGAGGAGCATGGGCTGTCTGTCACAAGCTTAAAAGAACAAGACTTCTTGTTTTTTTCCTTTGCTTTGGGAGAGCTTCAGTGGTGGGCTCCAAAATGTTTTACTACCTACACTGTGGGTGTGGTATGGTGGGCATGGCCAGGGGGAAAGCCCTGCATTACACCCGAATTAGGACTACATACTTAATTTCAAAACATGGATAGGTGGGGGCAGCCAGAATTTCTGCTACTGGTTCTGGTGAACTGGTGTGACCCTGCTGATCCCCACCACTGGAGAGCTTGGGCCTACCGATAAAGCCCTCATAAAGTACCATGATGCTACACAATTTTCTACCTGTGGCTTCAATCTTTTTCTGCTCTGACTCCTCTACTTAGTCTCTGCTGGGTCGCAGACCACTTATAAGAGAATGTGATCTGGCTGATTAAAGCCAAGAAAAGAAAAATACACCTAATGGGACTGAGGAATGAGTGTATTACCTCCTACACACCTGCCAACTGAGGATATTTTGAAGGAAAGAAAAAGATATTATAAGTGGAGTTTCAAAACTCAATTAAGCTGCAGCTCATTTTGGGTGGAAGGCAGAGTGGGGAGAGAACTGTTTCATTCCTCTTGCCATCTTTTAAAAGCAGAAGGGAGCGCTTGAAAAGAAAGAAGTTACAATTGGAACACATTTTGCAATAGTATTATTTTTTGAGAAAAAAACTCTAGACATTTGAAAACTGGGATGCTGATAATTGTAGTCAATGTTTAATTATCTAATTAATTTTAAACACGTACCTTGTCTTTCCACAAGGGCTCTAAGTGAGTTTATGGAAATAAGAGATTGGTAGAATGAGAGGAAACTAACATTAAAGAAATCTTTGGATTTGTGTTGTATATTTCCCTGGGGATGGAAGTAAATATTTTACAATTTTGCAGTTATAAGAGTGTGTTTGGGAAGAGATCCATCTTCAACTTGACAATGTGTGTTACTAATTTGTATTGGGGGAGAGGGAAATGAATTGCTGCAATTCTGAAGTAAGCAAACAAGCCCATCCTGCATTAAGACATGCATCATTCCTGGTTTCTTGATATCATTCTTTGCCTATTACTCCTTGCCTGTTAAGTCTGGGTAATGCAGAAAGATAGGTGCAGATTTTAAAACATGTGTATGGTGCTGAATTTATTTTGCTTTGTTCAGCCAAAACTGGCCAAATGCATAGAGGTCTTCCACTTGCTCATCTAGTGAGCTCAGTTGAGTCTTGAAACTTCTGGATCTCATGAGAATGAACTGGAAAGTTCGATTTCCACTTCCCTGCTTCTGTCTCTCTCTGTCCACAATGTTAAGAGTCTGAGTCAGGAATGCTGTGCCCAGCAGCCTCTCCAGAATGCTGATCAATCTACTGTGAATGTGAGACAACTTTGCATTCCATTGGAGGTTGTATTCCACTGGGGGTTGGATTTTGATGTTGAGAAACCAGTGCAAAGCCTAATTGGAATAGGTATGGCTTTTAGGTTGCTCTCAAGGTGACCTCTAGTCTGTTTCGGCTGCTTTGATCTGTGTAGCTACCAGTTTAGTTTTTCTATGACACTTTTTTTCAACTGTTATCTCTTAATGCGTTCACAGGTACATTGGTGAGTTCAAACCAAAAGTTGATTAGAAAATGCTGTCATAAAAATAAATTGGAAAGCGATCTAACACCTTTCCCCCTTGGACATTTCTTTAAATGTAAATGGTTCCTTTCCCCATTGTGGTCTTACAATGCTCTATATGTGTGCTTTGACCCATTTCCCCAGCATTAGGTCTTTGGCTAAATGTCTCGCTCAACAAATCTCAGCTGGTCATAATCAGGGTTGTGTCCACCCTACGCTTCAAAGTCACTCAAATTAGAGTTTGGCATCCAGGGAATGGAAGCTTAGCAAGCAAAGCAGAATTCTGCAACCTATATGTGTTATACCAATCAGGAAAACCCCTGGATTTTGTTTTATTTTCTCTCCTGGGGCACAAGAGAGCTAGGTCAAGCTGTACATCCTCCTGAGAGCTCCCCACCCCTCAAAAAGAAGAATCACAAGTTTTGTGGGCCTCCTTGTTATGTGAAAAATTGGGATTCCACCTGACACCCATTCACTTCCCTTCTTCCAATGTTAAAGAGAAGGGAAAAGAAAAAATGAGATGAGATGATAAAGATATTGAATCCCATGCTTGGTAGAACTTCTGCACCTGTCCACTGATGCCAACACAGTCACTGCATAGCATACACAAGGACCTGACTTGATGTGATAAAGCCCTCTAGTTGGGATGAGGCTGCGTGGTTTCCTCTGAGTTGATATTGACTCCTGCAGTTTGCTTTCAGCCCTTCCTGGTTTCTTATCCCAGTCCAGTGCTTCAGATTTCCAGGCTCTGGATTGCCATGTGAACGCAGTGAGGGAAAAACTAGAGTTAGGAAATAGCAATAGTAATTACTGTACACTTATATACCAACATATAGTGCTTGGGCCACTCTTGGGCTTGCTACTGCAGCTTCCACTATGAGACTGAACTGCTAGAGCAGGGGTACCCAAACTATGTTTTGTGGGTCAGATCTGGCCCGTGGTGCCAATTAATTTGGCCCATATCGCTCCTAGAAGTGGAAGTAAAACGTGCATGCACATGCTCAGAAAACACTCACGCATGCACAGAACACTACCATAAATGACCTGCAGCTGTTGTAAACACGTTTGCACAGCATGTGCATGTGTGTTTTATTTCCACCTCTGGGTTGGAGGAACCACATGACTGGCCTGCATCCCAAAAAGTTTGGGCACCACTGTGCTAGAGGAATAGTTTCTCTGTGCTTGTCTCCATCAAAAGAAAGCTGTTTGACACATGACGGCCATAGAGTGATCCGAAGTTGCTAAATAGGCTGAGTTCTCTCACATATTAGACATTACCATGAGCTAAGAGTCTATCTACTGAGGCTGACTAATAGGAAATTGATGGAACATTCAGCCTCACTGTGCATTTGAGGGTGTTATCATAAAATGTGGAGGGATGTAGCCAAAAACAGGGGAAACATTTCCTCCCAACATCTTTCTATTGCTTCATGTTCTATACATTCTCTAATAAAGTGTTGTTGTTTTTTTTACAAAAAATCACACCTGCTTGCTTTTCAGTTTTAATTTGGAGTGTGAATCCCCAGGGCCTCTCCGTGTGTGTGTGTGTGTGTGTGGGGGGGTGTTGGTGAGTGTGGCAATATGAACACCAGAGATTAATCACTTCTGCCATCAGTCATCACTTTTGTTGGCCAAATATAAACAGGTAGCTCTTCTAGGTGCAGAGTGGTCTTCCCCATCAAATCCCCCCCCCCCCCCCAGTCTCTAAGGTTCAGGCGGGAATGTTTTCCTCCACTCCTCCCATTCCTGCATGGATCTGGTCACTCACAGGTTCTTGAGAGAGTCAGTATTGCTGATAGCAGGACCTCACTGGCATTATACATTTCTTTGCTGCTCTTGTACCCACAGGCATCTTTTTATGTAGTCATTTAAACTGGGCTGTGCTTGGAGCTAAGGCATAGTAGGCACTGGCAACAATGGCTTTGGAGAACTAACAGGAGGCACCTCCTCTGGTAGGGCTGGCATCCACATTCCCACGCTCTGCCAAACTGGCAGGTCCCAGGCTCTGGAGTGGAATAAAGGTGGTCAAAAGCAGTGTAAATAAAACCAGAGGAAAGGTACCTCAATGTGCCCAGTGTTGACTAGTCAGGGCAAGATAGATACGCTCCATGCATGTTGACCTCATCCATGCTCTTATCCACACTGGCCACTTTCTCCTCCCTGGGATGGCATCCACCGACATCTTTAGCATTTTCTGCACTGGCCATCAAGGATTAAGGACCCCCCTCCTTTGTTGCCTCCATCCATGATTTAGTTGGGACCACTGCTGTTGCTGTACTTGGGACTTTAAACTGCCAGAGGGTGGAACTCTGCTGAAGTTGACCACACATTGACTTCCACAGTTGACTGCCAGATGGTAATTTCTTCCATGGTGGATCATCCTTTGTTGAGATGAGGACATAGAGTTTTTGGTTGGTTGTCTGTTTGCTTACATTTGGGCACATTTTCTGTAGTAGGAATGTTGGATAATATGAATATAGGGAAATTAAAACCCACATAGTCAAGGAACTGAGTACCTAAATGACTCTATCATGATGTAAACATGTCTAGTTATCAATAAGGTAGAGGATTCCTTGTTTGTGCAGTGTTTTAATAATGATTGTTGATCATTTGATATTGTCTTTTAGTCATGCTTCTAGGTGGCTTTGAGTTAAAAGGGTCACATAAGACTGGTAGTGTGTGAGACTGTAAAATCCTTCTACAGTATTTTAAACACTAATATTTAATATAATTTACTGTCCTTTACATGAAGTAAGACTCATTTTTTAAAAATAAAACATTATCTTTATTTTTGAATGATTGGTGCTTAAATATATTTAGCTTTGATATTGGATGAGCAAAGCAACATGTTTTGAAGCTTAAGCCCAAGGAAAAGCCATTACCATAATATTATTTTTAAATATGAACTACCCACATTTTGCATCAACTCTACCACTTCCCTCTTCCTCATCCTTGCCTTCTCTCTCTCTCTTTTAGAATTACCCTTCTGTGTCATTGGAACCCTCCTATGTTCCTCCCCCCGCCACTTTGGGAATGTGATCTTGTTTTAGAAGATGTCAACATCTGTACCTGGGGATTCCTTCATTCAGCTTTCCAATAACTGCTAGGGAAACAATAATCAAACTAAGTATTCTACCAGTGAGTGGTTTTCAAGGAAACAGCATGTATTGGCTTTCTATCACCTTAATTGGAGCATTGGGTGAAGAGCTGTCCAAGGTACTAGTGGTGAGATACAGCTCCACTGTCAATTCTCTTTTATAGTAAGTAAAATGCGGCTCACAGACTTTGCTTTACTGTTTTCAGAAATAGCGTGCCTTCTCTTTCCACTTGCTGAAATGTCCAAGATCAAGGTGATGAAGAACGTTGGGAGTTAGCAATTGCATTCATTCTACTAGCCTTTCTTTACTTGTTTTGAAAACAAAATGATTACCTTTCCTCAAAGGTTTGGGACCTGAGAAACTATATATGAAATGCAGACCTGTCTGGGTGCATCCCCTGGCAGCTGCTTTCCAGGGATTAGGTTGGAGTATCTCCGAACCCTACCTGGAGATGTTGGGGATTGAACATGGGACCTTTTTGCATGCAAAGCAGATACTGTGTCACTGAACTGTAGCCTCTCCTTGTCAGACTGTGTTTTGCAAACAAAAGAGCAAGGAGTAGGAAGAGGGCAACAACATCTCTTTCATTCTTAGAAGAAACAGAATGCTGCCTGGAACAAACATTTCCAAAAAAAAAAAAAAGCAACTCTCCTTGTGTGAGAAAAGTCTCTGTGGCATATCCAGCCTTCTTCCTTCCAGTTTCTTATTTTGTCCCCACCCTCATTCATTCCACTGAAGGTACCCTTTCTCCCTCACAAACCAAGCTTTCCTGTCTTCTCCTCAGCTTGCTTACATCTGGGAGTACGTCTAGGGAGCATTCTAATTTTAAGGCAGGTGATTGGTTCCTGAAGTAAACTCTGAGTTGCACCAAGTGTAAGGCAAGTCTACAGGCCTTGCTGTGCTGACCCACCTGGGCAGGCAGGATGGTGCTACACAGAGAGTCTTGTTCGAGGATAGTCTAGATATCAAAGTCCAAAAGGCAAGACAAGGTCTATTTACTGGTAGTCCAACTCAGCAGTCTAATCCAAAGGGTGTCTGGGGCATTGTCAGGGTTGGCAGAGAAGTCAGAGTCATGGCAGGCAAGTCAGGGTCTGGGCAGGCAGGTCAGGAGTCAAGCAGGATGTCGATCTTCACATGAGAGTTGTACCAACACTGGCAGGCTGCAAGAAGCTTGCTTATAAGCATCCCAGCTAGTTGGTATCAGCTGGGAGCCTTCTTTGGTACTTTGCTCTATCTTGCCTGCATCTCAGATATAGCTGTTTCCTAGACCTCTCCATCAGGGCTTTTGGTGACCAACACTAATCCAATGCCTTGATTTCCAGTATACTAGAAAGAAGAAGGTTTATACTTCCAGATGTTATTGTATCCCCATTTCACACCACCTCTGTATTTTAGATAATGCTAAATATGGTTGATGGAAGTTTCAGTTTTACAACAGCTGACATATATTCAACAGCTATGCCATATGTTGTGGAATTTTTGAAGGATGATGCTTCACTCAATCTGATCTTGAACCCAGAACCAAGAGGTAGGGATATTTATTTATTTATTTAGATTTCTATGACCACCCACTCGCTATGGCGACTCAGGGTGGCTTACAATCAGCAAAACAACACAACACAAAAACATTTTAAATATGTTTTTCTAAATCAATAATAGATTTCTCTCTCCCCTCTGGCTGTTGGTGGGTGCCCGGAGTATCTTGAAAAGTTGTGAGAATCATATAATTACTCTTAAACCATGGTTCAAATATGCTGCCTTCCAGCTGACATGAGCTACAGCTCCCATAATTCCTGGTTTTTAGCTGGGGCCATTGGGAATTGTAGTACAGATAAGAGGGCAGCAGGGTCTTGCTTTCAAACTGCTAGGTTGGCGGGAGCTCGGACAGAGAATGGAGCTCACTCCATCTTTCAGCACTCGGGTCTTGAACTGCTGATGTTCTGACCTTCCATTCATTGAGTCCAGTGTCTTAACCACTAAGCCAACACAGACTCCTTGTGTTGGGATATAGAATCCCTTTTATCCCAACTCCCATAGCCACTGTTGCTGAAGATGATGGGCTTTCTATTCCAACACACCTGGCAGGTGCTAGGTGAGAGAGCAGAAGACTAATCCAGCTCTAATCTCCATTAAAAAAATGATTAAGTCATTTTAGTGTGTTGTCTATACATAGCAAGGCCAATGCTGCATCTAGTGTCAAGGACAAAGTTACCATGTACTAAGAGGACCCCTGGGGATGTCATTTAATAGATCCCCCAGAGCCCAAAATTCAGCTGGATTCTTCAAGCCATTTGCCTCTTGGAACTCATCAAAGCATGGTTAACCCATTTCTGACCAGCTACCCCTGCCTATTTTAGGTAAGCCACTCCCTTGGATCTTCTGCAGCTCTTTCAGGAGCAGGCTGGTTTGTGAAGAAGTAAGTCTAGGGGACAATGTTCACAGAGATGGTGCTGCCCTGTTGCAGGTTCTCTTTTCCTCTACCAAGAAGATGCAGCCAGTCTGTTTTCCACCCATTCTGTTGGTGTGCACCCTTTCCCTCTTTACTTTTCCAGTTGAGTTTTTTTCACCTTCTGCCCACCCACTCCCTCTGGCAAAAGCTTTTGGGGGCTGAACTGCTGAAAGGCACACACAACACCCACCTTTCTATTTGTTCTCTCATTCCTCAATTTCCTCTCCTGAAAGCAACTCTCCTTGGTTCTAATCTAATACACGCTGAGCATTAAACCTGCAGGGTGGCAAATAAAACTGTAGGGAAAGAGGTGGGAGTCTATGAAAGGCATCCATCCTCAGCTCCCCTTGACTCAACTGCTACTTGGAATGTCGGGTGAATAAGAATGGCAAAATAGCTGCAGCAAAGTACAAATCCATGCTTGGGTCCTGGGGTGATTTCTTGGGGATTAGGGCCACTTGAGGGGAGGGTGGGGAAGGTGTGCCCCCCCCTCGATGTTGTTAGACTGCAACTCCCATCAGTCCTAGCCAGGACTCTGAGATGATGGGAGTTGTAGACTTAGAATATCTGAGGGTCTTAGTTTCCTCTCCCTTCTCTTTTTCTCAGGCTTTCTGTATTTGTTGGACAGGAGAAAGAACTTTTCTAAGGTTCTTGTCTGTTTCTGTTAGCCCAGATGCTTCCAGATCTCTAGTTGTGACCCAGAAGGACTTTATAAACAAGATTGTTAAGGGGAGACAATGTTCTTTCTTTCTTTCTTTCTTTCTTTCTAGAATTACATGAAGATATAGTCTCAGATCTGTTGTTGAGAGCAGAGCTTTCTGGCTTGGGCTAATGTGACCCATTTTTGGCAGAAATATAAAATAGGACATGGTGTTGAGTGGTGAGAGTGTACAGGATAATCTCCCCTTCTCTTCTAATGGCCTATCAGTTAAGATGCTGGACATGACAACTAGGAGGTTGGTGGCCAGTGTACAAGACCCACACACCACAAGATGGGGTGAGCTCCCATCCCTTCCCCAGCTCCTACCAACCTAGCAGTTTGAAAACATGCAAATGTGAGTAGATAAATAGGTTAACACGGATATCAAAGCCCATTAACCCACTACCATAGGATTTGTTCCTTCTGACAGAGACCTGCACCCATCCAGGAAGCCAGCAAAACCCCTTTTGGCTGCTTCAGAGTACATGTGGTTCTGCCCCAGGCTAGAGAAATCTATGATAGGTTTCAGCTTCCACTAGCGATAAGAGATTGTGGGAATTGCTGCCCAAAACATCTGGAGGTTTCCTTACCCCAATAAATACAATGTAAATTCAAAACTCTTAAGTATGAAAAGTGCACAGAAGCTACTGATTCATGTGTGGTGGAAGAGGATCACTTTCCATTCATCCAAGGGAGGCCTGGCAACTTTTTGGCAGATCTAGAGGCCAATTCCCTCCATCCTGGAGTCTTGGGACCAAGAAGCGGTGGGAGGATGATGAATACTTCTCCTCCTCCACATTCTTCTTCTTCTCCTATCCCCTCGGGTGTCAAGGGAGAGACATGGTTCTTGCTCTGGCACTTGTAGCAGCATCCACCGGCTTTATTTGGTGTTCTAATTATATGTCTTTCATTTTGTCTCTCTACCTTCCTCTGGGTCTGCTTCATGCTCTTGTCCTTCTCTTTCTACATATACCTTGTAGTTGTAAGGTATGTAATACAATAAGCAAAATTATGGAAGATAGCCAAAAGATATGACAGCAGCCCTTATGTTTAAGGTGTTTTAAGCATGGAGTTACAGTTTCTACAAAGAGTTCTGAGTGAGCGCAACTGAATCATAACATCTGTGCAGCAAAAGGCCATTTTCTTAAGGACCACGAATGTAAGCTCACTCTTTGTCCTTCTCCGCTTTCCACATAGGCCTTGTATGGCATGGAATTTCAAGACCTTCCCTCCAAATGGGCAGACCATTTCATTTGTTGTCTCTGTATGTAATTTAATATAGGATGGATGTCTGCCCAAAATTGTGAGAGAGGAAAAGAGGATGGGGAAAAGCTGGACATTTGTGCTTGGAGGAAAATTGACATTAATGGGTACTGAACACCTGTGATTGAAGGAGAATTGTTGACCCTGGAGACTTCCAGATGTAGCAGCTCCTCTTTTCTTTTCCCCACCCCCTATTTTTGGAGGATTAGGAAAACTATTGGTTATCAGGGGGGTCTGATGGGGCTAGGAGCTACAGGGTGGGATACATATAGCCTCAGGATTTCACATTGTCAGTAAACGTTGAGTCGTGTTCCTCTTAAACCACTCTTAAAATACACTGGGAAATAGATCTCTCAGAAGAAAGTCTGGTCTTAGCCTTCACAGGATACAGTAAAAAAAGTGTAGCCTTCTTACAAGGAAGTGGTTATGTTATGAAGAGGAATTTCCTCCCCACCTCCTCCCTGGTCACGAAGCTCTTATCTTGCCCTTTACTCCTTAGTCCATTTGCCTGAGCAGCCCTGCATTTGTCAAGAGGGAGATGAAATAGCTTCACTGTTGAGCTGCTTATCTCTAGTCAAGTGACCAGCCAGCCCAGAGCAGAGCAGAACTTTAATTGCTAGGCCAAGTAATTAAAAGAGAGCATGGCTGGTGGAAAGGCTTCTCCTGATACCAGAAGATTTGCTGCTCAAAATGCTTGCCTGCTTGCTTCCTTGTTAGGTTCCACTTCCTAGCAGCTGCTCAGGCTACTGACCTTGCTGTCAACCTGGCCCAAGGTGGGCAAAGAAGTCTGACTTGCTTGTGGTGATGGAACGGCCAGATGGAAGTCCTGGTATAACAGATAAGGTGAGGATTGGGTGGGGCAATCAAGATAGAAATATTTTCCCCCATCTCTCTTAATGTATGGTTGAATCTAGATGGCTGAATTATCCCAGACTAGACAGTTCTAGACCACGTTAACCAGAGTTGCTTTGCGTTGGGGCAATTACTGCATTTATAGAAGATCAGTCACACTGCATTTCAACAGACTTTGCTTAGCACAATCAAGACCACTCTTCTTTTTCTTTAAAGCAAAGAAAGTTGCCCATTTCTCAAGATGATTAAAGCACAGAGGAAGGGGAAGAGAGATTGTCTCTCTCACCCCCCTTTTACCTTTTTTAAAGGGGAAGAAGAAAATAATAGCTACAGTTTCCCTCCTGTTTTTCTCCTATGTATTTTGCTTAAGTCACTTAACAATCTTGAGAAATGGCAAGCTTCCTTTTAGCTCACCATTTGGTTGGGAAAAGAGAGGAAGTTTTATTTCATTTTCAATACAGTTGTACCTCGCTTAAAGAGCATAATGTGTTCCACAGGATTGCTCTTTAAATTCTTTAAGCGAAACACCATTGTAAATGACCAATTGTGGGAGGGATTGTGAACCCCGATTTATTTGTTAAGTGAGTTTTTGGTTGGTTTTATTTGTTAAGCGAAGCGAACATTCAGAGAAAATTCTGCTCTTTAAGCGAGTTACTCTTTAAGCGAGGCACTCTTTATGCGAGGTTTGACTGTATTGCTAACTGACACAGAGGGACTACAGTGGCTCAAGTGGCTAAGACACTGCCTGGAAAGTGGCAGGTCAACAGCTCGATTCCCAAGTACTGCAGGACGGAATGAGCTCCCGTCTTTGTCCTAGCTCCTGCCAACCTAGCAGTTGGAAAGTAAGAAATTGCAAGTAGATAAACAGGGACCCCTTTCAGTGGGAAGGTAAACAGCATTCTGTGCGCTGTCTAGTTATGCCTGCCACATGACCATGGAAATGTCTGCAGAAACAGACAGCACTGGCTCTTCAGCTATGAAACAGAGATGAGTACTGAACCCTGGAGTCGGATACGACTGGCTTTCGAGCAAGGGTGACCTTAACTGACACAGAGCATCACTGATGATTGGGAAGGTTTTTTTAAAAAAGTGATGCATTATCAGCAGTTAAAGTGAAATGCAAAAACTTAATGTTCTTTCCTTTATGCATGTGCACAGAAAGCAACCTTTCCATTTTTCATGATTGTTAAGTGGCTTCAGCTTTGGTTTAACCACTGCAACCACACATACCGCAACCGAACCCAAACAGAGCAATGGTGCATGTACTTTTTTTGCAGGTACCTCCAAATAGTGTGGGTAGTCATTGATTGGGGCAAGCTGGTTCATGAACACACATATATAATGTGGTTGCCAGGAAAAGGAGCAAAGCAGCCTGTCTCCAAACCAGAACAAACTATGGGACAGATGGATCAAGATGAAGACCAAACTAGTCCAGAAGTAGGTTCCAACAGGGACCAGGTGGTGGCAATGAGAGCCCCTCAAGAAGGGCATGAGCAAAATGGCACCCTCTGGCATCTTTTGTTACAGGAGCTATTCAAGGTAATGATCCCTATGGGTTCAGATTTTGGGAGTTGTTGCAAAGTTCAGACTAAAGCCCATGTCATCATGATGACTAGTAACCACTGATAGCGTTATCCTCTATCAATTTGCCTAATCTCTTTTTAAAGCCATCCACGTTGGTAGACACCAGTAATGAATCTTATGGTAGTAAATCCCACAGACTGCTGCTGAATTCTATTACTCAGTTCTGTTATTCAAATATATTACGTTTTAAAATATATACCCTGCTTTTGTGTGAGGCTTTGCTGTTATCTCTTTTCCAAGAGACTGATTAGGATTGCACCTTTATGGCCTTAGTAATCTCTCAGGTGTGCCTAGAAAGGTCACAGCACCTAAGAACATCTACTCTTTACAGGATGAATGTATTATTTTGTCCTCCCTCCTTTTCCTCTGTTATTCCATAATAACAAGAGACCTGTAAAGAATCAGCTTCATGTATCCTTAACATTCTGGTACAGTACCTGATGACATAAAATAATAATTTTAACAACAAAAACAGTCATTTTGCAAAATACTGAATGATATTTTTATTTCAGGGATTAAGGTCTAATCCAGTGGATCCCAACGTGGGGCCCAGGGCCCACAGAGGAACTTCAATTCCCAGAAGACTAAGTCAATACATTGGCTGATCAGTGCTTTGGGGATTTTGAAGTAAAAAAACCAGAGGTTGGGAAACACTGGTCTAAACTGTGCATGTGCAAGTGAATGTACAGTTGTACCTTGTTTAAAGAGCATAATGTGTTGCACAGGATTGCTCTTTAAGCGAGTTTGCTCTTTAAGCGAAACACCATTGTAAATGATCAATTGTGACTTCTGGTGTGTGTGTGTGTGTGTGTGTGCGTGGGAATTTTGTTAAATTTTTTGTTAAATGGCAAGTTTTATTTAATTGAAACCTAAAAAAGGTAACTTCAGGGTTTATGTCTATTTGCACTACCGCTTGCACCTGAGAGGCAGGTTGTATTACTCAGTGGAATGATAAATCAGGTATGGCCGTGTTGTTTGGGGATGACGTGAGATGTAATCCACCACCTTAGGTAGTGATACTGAGCTGATAAAGACTCCAGGCAAGTATTGTTCACTATGAAAAAAATGTATGACACCCCCATCCCAGATAAGTGGATTTTCTACCTACAAAACTGTGTTTCTTTGTTTTGCTATGACCTTATTTTACATTCTCCTGTTCTTATGTGCAGTAACTTCAAGAAACTCCTTTGATTCATCCTAACTGGGGTTGTTGTATTGTTGTGATCCAAAGTGGCTCCAGTTCCAAGAGTGTTGTGAATCCACCTTCAGTTTCAGTCTGAATTTTACATGTGCTATCCAAAGTGCTGAACCTGTTTGGATGATAGGAACCTTGGACAACTCTTTTCAAAGTAGAGGTTAAAACCCAGGAGTGGATTCGCAACATCTTTGGAAATGGAGTAACCAACTACTGCTGGTTAGCACAGCTAAACAGCAAGGATTTGAGCTATGAAGTGAGGTCTTGCTCTTTACAAACAGGAGGAGTACAGATGCTTATGCAAGATTTTGGCAACTCCCCTTCTTAGTACTGCCATTGCTGATGCTTCTTTTTCTCTTTTGGTCCCAATTGTACTATCTGCCTGAGTGAAAGAGGAACATGAAGCTTACTGCATCACTCCCTGCTCCCTTCCTCAGAGAAAACAGGAAGAAGTGACAAAAAGGAGCAGGAAGCCTTGGGAACAGTGCTTTCCGTACTGAAGCTGTGGCAAATGCCTAATGCCTAACGAGACCGGCTCCTGCCCTGTCACTTCACCCATAGGTATCCCTGGTCTAATTCTCCCCATGCACCTGGGGGCTTGAGTGGTCATGGCTCTGGGTCCCCTCAGTATTAAAATTGAGGCTCTCAATGTGCCTGTCTCTGAGAAGGTAGAAGCCAGAGCCCAGAGATCCCAAGAGGAGGATAAAAGGAAGTTCAAACTAATTAGAGCAGGTACATAGAAAGGCAACAAGGACGATCAGAGGGAACTGAACATGTTTAGCCTTGCAAAAAGGAGACCAAGAGAGGATATGATCACACTCTTCAAATACAAGAAAGATGGTCATAAAGAGGAGGGGTGGGATCAACCCAGAGTGCAAATCAACCCAGAGTGCAGGACAGGTAATAATGGGCTCAAACTAAAGGAAGCCAGATATAGGTTGAATATAAGTGAAAACATCTTAATGGTTAGAACAGTACAAGAGTGAAACCAACTGCTTCTAGAGGTGGTGAGTGTTCCAACATTGGAAGCATTCAAGAAAAAATTGGACAGCCCTCTGTCAGAGCTGCTTTGATTCAGATTCCTGCATTGGACAGTGGGGTTGGACTCAATGGCCTCAAAGACCCCTTCCAACTCTGGGATTCTATGATTCTTTGAAATCATAGAAAGACTATGATACTGTACATGAATTTCCAACCATGACTTAAATGCTAGGCTATCCTGTAGCCATATCAGCTTGCCTGTCCCTGAAAATAAACATCTGAGGATTTTCTTTCTGGTGCCTTGGGTAACATAAACCAAGTAGATAAAATGAAATTATTTTTGGTAAGATTCCTGTGGAATCCCCTCCCCATAAAATGCCCACTAGGCCACCATGCACATCCAGATCCACCTGATCTTAGGAGACAAGCAGTGTCAGGCCTGGTTACATACCAGAAAGTCTGAAGGTGGGTCTAGGAAATAATCTTGCCTGAACCTCCCTACAAACTTTCTACGTTTGCTGGTCAAACTGGTCCAAGGATTTGACTCTCAGGGTAAGGCAGTTTCATATATTGCTTTATTCACATGTACTTACAATACTTAATGATGTGACAATCCACTTACTCCCAAGTAGGACTCGGGCATCCTCTGGCCTCCTGGCAATGGGTTTGCGCCTGATCCTGCTTCCTCGTCCAGATCAGACCCAGCAGTTCAGGCTTCTCCTATCAGTGTGCCCCATCACATAAATAAAGGGGGTGAGCAAAGGGTGCACATGAAACTAGTGTAGATTCAGGTAATGTGAGCCAAGTAATCACTCCAAGTCTCTCCAGGTATTTAAAAGTATATTGAAATCAAGTATAGTACAGAATACAGTCCAGCAAAAGCTCAGGAAGCATTTCATAATAAAGAAAGCTGCTTATATGAGGGGAAATCCCATGGCCCCCCTTCTGGGTAAATAGGCTACATACCGGTAATTGCAGTTAGATCCAAGAGAGTGTCTCTTCTCAGCCCCCACCTTCCAGCGTATATCTCCTCCTACCAGGGTTCACCTTCTGGCCACCCCCCTTAGGGATTCCAACCAATGAAATCATAGGGTGATATGTCTATCACACATTTTAAGTTTCATTTCTTTCAAACCATGAGGCCCACATTGTTTACATTCCATTCTGTCCCCCTGATCTGAAATCACCATATTGGATGAGGCTAAAGCACAGGGTATAATTCATTTAGTTACAAATGAGCTATGGGGACAGTGTTATTTTTGATAGTGTTCATCCTTCCCCTCCCTAGCTGTGTGTTAGCCTGGAACTTTTAGCCTTCCAGATGTTTTGAACTACAGCTCCCAGTCCACCAGCCATTGCTTTTCGGGTCTTTTGGGAACTGAACTCTGAAACACTTGGAAGGCCAAAGAGCCTAGTATCTATTTAGAAACAAAGGCAATTGAGATAAAGGCCAAGGGCTAGAGTAAAGTGGCAGAGGGAATTCAGAGGGTTTCCAAAAGCATGAACTAAAACATGCTTATTTCCTCTCTTAATTGGATCAGTTTCCCTGATGTCTGTGATATTATAAACCTATTAGGGCTGCAATCAGCCATGAGCTTGCAGGAGTGATGAGTGCTGAATGGCTAATGTTGGGCTGCAAAGAGAACAGCAGGAGAGGGGCTTCAGCGCGCTTGGCCTGGTATGGTGCAAAATGTCTTTTAAAAGACAAAGGGCCATTGGGATGTCATAATCTCCACCTCCTCAAACTTGGCAGAAGGCAGCGTTGCCGCATCCCAGGGAGCCAGCTCAAGCCTAGGGGAACTACTGATATCTGAAATTCCTGGGTACCCTGAGACTGGGGTGCTGTTGTTGGTCCATGTGCCCCAAACCTGGGGCAGGAGACCCTGGAATACCTGGAAAGGAAACACTATGGTATTTTCCACTTACTTTACTCTAGGAGCCTCTGGAAGAGAAGATAACAGACTGGAGGCAAAGGACTGTGAGAAAAATAAACAGATTTATTGCACAGTGCACCAAAGATACCGATTTAAAAAAAAACCCCACAGGGCTACCTTTCTAAGGTGAAGGACCAGCCCCGTTCAGATTGAACTAGGAATGTTTATACACAAAGAACAATAAAGAGAGAAGGAGAACTTGCTGCAGCTGTCACAAGGGGTGTCACGAAAGCAGGAAATTGTTTCTACATTTACTCATTATCACAAGAAAAGCATTTCAATGTTCACACAAAGGGATTACAATGCTTGCACATTATTACACAATGAAGAGTCCAATGTCATAAGCGTTCATAAGAAGAAGACTAAAGAGTCCATGCAGGCATTCCAGTCTCATGGATGGGGCTCTCTCAAAAGGGTGCAAATGTCCATAAGCTTCTGAAAGTGGGATAAGCTTCTCCTTGCACAGACAGCACCTTATGAAATGGCCTGGAATTCCACGGCATTGATAAAATGTTAACAACAAATGTCTTTATCTCCAGAGTCCATCTAAAGATAACAGGATCATCCTGGTGTGGCTGCAGGAAAACTGTCATTGTTTCCTCATGGAAATAGTCTGTTCAAAGTTAATCTGTGGCTGGAAGAACAATCTTAGAGGTGTTGATAAACATGCCAACTATACACTAGTATATCAGAAAACAAAACAATAAACAAAATAAAAAAACACTGTAGCACTTTAAAGACTAACTGCTATATTTTTATTGTTAGCTTTCGTGGATCAAGTCCACTTCTTCAGACAAGGAGTGAAACTTACAGACCAATTCTCTTAGCAAAAACGGGAAGTAACCAGGTACAGTACAGTGTTTTTGTTTGCAGGTCAAAGGCTGATCAGATACCAGAATGGGCTTTCTCAGACCCTTTGAGATTGAAAGGGAGACATTTAGAGCTAATCTGAATAATCTATTGTTGCTGATGGCTGTGGGAAGCTGTATTGTGCTTGCTTCTTGTCTGTCACTTTGCTTGAACACACCCTGCTCCCTTTGACCCCTGAATGTGGTGTATAAAACCATGCCTGTAAGTTTCACTCCTTGTCTGAAGAAGTGGGCTTGAGCCACAAAAGCTAACAATAAAAATATAGCAGTTAGTCTTTAAAGCGCTACAGTGTTTTTTATTTTGTTTTGTTTATTTTGTTTTGTTTTCTGATATGCCTGAACCACAGACTAACACGGCTACTATTCCAAAATATACACTAGTATGTACCTGACGTTGGCACTGCTGCCTCAGCTGGAAATCATGCCCTTTTTATTAGCAACATATAGCAGAAAACCCATATCTCTAGTTGTTCTGGAACCCAAGTTATACAATTTCATATACTGTACCTGTATTATTTCTATCACAATTACCTCAGTTGCCCTTTCCCCAAACACTTTACCCCACTAATGTGTGTGTGTGTGTGTGTGTGTGTGTGTGTGTGTGTGTGTGTGTGTGTGTGTGTGTGTGTGTGTGTGTGTGTGTGTGTGTGTGTGTGTGTGTGTGTGTGTGTGTGTGTGTCCCAGTACAGTTTTTGCTACAATGTATTCCCTTTAGCTTATAAATAAGAAGAACTGGATACATTGTATTTCTTTGATCAGATCAAAGGGTGACATGACATCTTCTGTGTGAAATAGACAGTGGGGCAAATTCACTCCTTTTCCCAGAACTTGAGTTCCACGAGACCAGTCACCTTCTAACAGAAGCTGCGCACGTTGATTTCTATGCAAGTAGTCCAGCTGTCACTTCCAGGAGCCACCAGTGGGGGCTTGCTGGAGTTGAATCTTATTTTGGTTTCAGAGGGCTGGGTGTCTCTTTGCCAAGGTGTTGATCCCTATGGCGGTAGAGCAGGCCTCAGCCCAGGGCCGGGCAACCACTTAATGGCCAGAACATGGTCTGACATTTGTTGGACTGCCCTGCTGGCTGGGTTCGTGGATGTGTTGGTGGGTGTGTTGGCTGTGTTGGTGACATGTGGTGCTTGTGCAACAGATGTGTGCATGTGTGGTGCTTGTGTAACTTATCATGAATGGACATGGACGAGCAGTGGTCAGAACTGGAGACTTGGGGCAGGCAGCAAAAAGGCAACGTCTTTTATTTCATGTATCGCTGCTGTGCTTTTCCAGGCAGAAGGACAAATCTCAGGGTCAGGAGGAAAAAGAAGTTTGGTATTTGGGTGTGAGCTGGCTTTAAAGCACAGCTGCCCATCTTTACCTCTTCCCAATTGGCATCAAGGCTCACAAAGTACAAAGAGATTTTTTAAAATATATGCTGCCCTTGTGCAATGTCAGAACACCAAAAAACACAAGTCAGAGGAAGGAGGCTGGGGAGAGATGCAGTCAATGCATGCAGCTGTGGCTGTTCCACATCTGCATGCATCGGCTGTGGAACTAAAAGCTTAAAGAAAGAAATGCTACTGACCTGGCACTCCTAGCAGAGGAAGCTGAGCCAGGTTCAAAAGTAACTCATATAACCTCCCCTTTGTTTATACATAGTGTATACCAGTGGTGGGCATCAGCAGTTTTGCACCAATTTGCCAGAACCAGTAGCAGAAATTCTGGCTGGCCTCACCCATCCAAGTTTTGAAATAAAGCACTGTAGTTCTAATATAGGGGCAACGTAGGGCTTCCACCCTGGCCACACCCACCATACCATGCCCACAGTGTTTCCAACATAGTGCTCATGTCCCACAGGGGGACTTCCATTCTCAGAAACCTAAGTCAGTACATTGGCTGATCAGTGCTTTGGGGAATTGACTTAGGCTTCTGGGAACTGAAGTCCAAAACCAAAGGTTGGGAAACGCTGGTCTATACTGTTTTTGAACTGGGTTATGGCATGGAATTGTTATTGTTAGTATAGAATATGTGGCTCTCCAGAGACTTCTGTACTATGATATACACTACAAGTAATACCTTGGATAACGTTTACCTCGGATAACGCTAAAATCGCACTACCTTAAGTAATCTGGGGAGGAGAATTGGATCGAATAACGTTAAGGTCCTATTGGATGGATCGGATAACAACCGCTAAAGCCTGTGCGGTTACAATGTATCTCTATGGAGCTTTAACATTATCTGATCCATCCCATAGGATTTTAACATGGATCGGATAACACCAAGACTTGGGCAACCAAGTCTTAGAGTTATCCGAGGTATTACTGTATCCCAATTTTTAATCTGTATTTGTCTTTATTTTGCCCAAGTTTGCCTTAAAATGAGCCCATAAGGAATTAGAAAGTGAGGAAGGAAAAAGAGAGGGCAGATTCAAGATAGCTGTGCAGGTAGCAAGAGATCTTCAATGAAATCTGTCTGAGAAATTGTCGAATTTCATTCTTGTAAGAGACTGCAGTTCCCACAATCAGAACAAAACTAAATTTTGGAAAAGTTACATTTTTAAGAATGAAATTTCAAGACACCCCTACCCTTCTGGCTGTTGCTCCAGAACATATTACCGGCATATTGGATTGTGTATTTGTTACAGCTGTTTTAGCAGCTATACACAGTGCACATATTTCCCCCTTGCCCAATGTGAATAAAGGATCTCTCAATTCATATTCATTATCTTTTTAAAAAATTGATAATCTGGCTTTCTGTCTTGAGAATGAGAGTTCCAGCTGGCACAGGTCATTATTTGGTTTTAAAAGGCCAATAATGATAAACCACAGGGGAGCCAGTTAAACTGACACAACTCCAGTGACAGCAGAGGATGTAGGAATAGAGCATGTACAGTACTGCTCTCCATATCTGGTTAGGTAGCAAGCCTTAGTGCTCCTCTATATCTGCTATGCTCATGAGATTTGTAGTCGAGGAACAGGTAGAGGGTCACATATTTCCCTGACCTGGCTGTAGCCCAAACTGGGAGCTCTCTTTTGAAAAACATTACCTTCCTACAGGAAACCAACTGGTATTGTTGTGTAGCCTCAACCATCTCCACCATCAGTTTCTGGACCTGGACATTGTGATGGAGATAGTGAAGACCGGGATGATAAAAGTTTGGTTGCCACCCCTGCAGAGGGTTTGTTACACATATCTTTACCCCAGAGCCTGGGAATGTTACTTTTAAACCTGCAATTCTTAGGTGTTTTGTCTCTTGCTTGTTAGGGGTGGTGCAAATTCGAGTCTGAAAATGAAATTCTTCCATTTCAAGGCATGTCTTTCCTCCAATGAGCTCCACTCATGTGGAAGAAGATGTCCTGAACTGCAATCATGCTTGGTTGGAAGCTTCTAAGAGACATCATTGCAGCCTTGATTTGCCTTATTTAATTTTAATTTAATTTAATTGCATTTGTATCTCACTTCTCCTTCCAAAATCTCAGTGTGACGTCAATAAAGTTGATGTTGATGTTAAGTAATTTCTAACTGGCTTTCTTCAAAAAATTGGGAAAGTGCTGTGTGGTATGTCTTGTCACTGATTAACTTTCTTTCAAGACAAAACCTGGCATTTGCCATCTGCAAAGGGATCTGGTTCCCTGTCATTCCTACTGACTCTCCACTTTGCATTTGAAATCTGGAGTCCCACTGCTCTTTTTATTTCTCTGTTAACACACTCCTTCTTGCTAGTGGGGCAAGCTATCTTCAAAACATTTGACATAAAGTGTTCCCCATTCCCCTTATCTGCTATTCCCAGATGTGCTGCTCACCACATAACCAGGCTATTTAAGAGGCTCAGTCAACCGCTGCCCCCCATTATGATTGCTTTATTTTATGCATGAATGCCGCACACTGAAAATTGCCTTTTACAATAGACAGCACTGGTTTGGGCAGTAGGCTTGGTGTGCTGTAGGCTATGGAAGTTGGGTGGACTGTCGCCCAGCTTGAGAACATGATAAGAATGACACCCCTGTTGTGAGTAAGGCTGAGGGTAGGAGCTGAACTGCAGATCAGAACCACCCCACTTTACTGGGGTGGAAGTAAATCTAGGGAGGTTTTGGATTCAGATGGCGTTAGCTGGTCATCCTCAACTGGCTGCACATCCCACCTCCTCCAGCTGTGCTGGTAGGGGATGGTGTGATGGGGAGTCCAAAATGGTTGGAGAGCACAAGGTTGCAGAAGGCTCATAAAAGTGGGTGAGTGCTAGTTTGGCTTGGAGCTGAGAAGCAAGATGTTGAAGTCGGGAAGCCAAAGGAAGGTGTATCAGAAGTTGTTAGTGATCAAGCCAAAGATGCATCTGAACAGGATTCCTCACCTGCTTAACTACAGCAATGGAATTGGTGGTAGCATTACCTGCCTGAGGGTCACAACCTAATTAATAAAGACTGCTAATCTAGTTTGGTGTTTTGTTTGCTACATTGGCCAGCTAGCCAGATGACTGTAAGGAGTGATCTTTCATTAGTGGTCCTTGAGAAAATGGCCTTCAGAGATACCATGCCCTTTGCTGCACATAATTAGTATACATCCAATTAGGTCCCAGTGTTGGGGTAAACAACTCTGGCCATATTGATGAAGCATGGCACCTCATAATCTGGCTCTTCCCTTCCGGGTCCCGGGGAATGAAAACGAACAGTTGGCCTTTTCTAAGCAGAAGAAGCCACATTTCTATGACAGTCTAAAACCTAATAAACTCCATCTTGGATATGGGAAGAACTTTGGGGCCTCATTTTATCTCACACCCACGAAAGCTTTCCTATACTTGGAAATTCCCTGTGGGTAGAAAGGTAGCTTGTCAGGTAGAAGGGTTCCTTTGAACTGTCTTTCTCTCTGATATAGTAAAAGTACTAATGAATTCTGGGGAAAGGTTAAACATGTAGCCATCAGCTTCATTGTGTAAAGCTAGAATTCCGAGAAGGCTGAAACACAAAATGTGTTAGTGTGATCCCAACTTTAGTACAGAGTAGGATTCCCTGCTTGAGATCATGCATATTGGACGCTGAATTGCATTGAGATGGATAGATGCTGAGTGAAGCAACTTCAAACAATTAAATTACCAAAATCTCTGCATAACATAGCTGACATTTGCAGGCATTTTGACCAGGAATAGGCTAAGAACAAGAGTCAATTTAGAGCTGTATTTGGTTGGCAGCTGCTACTTGTGTCTGAGTATACAGATGATGAATGTGTCTGAAAGAATGCCATAGCTGTGAATTTGTTTAAGGTGGATCCCAGCTTGCCATGAAGTGACCCACACACTATGATCATGAAGCCGTCTCCTATGGCACATATGAAATGAGACATGGAGGATTTAACACTGGGACTGCAATGGACTGCTGCAGCCTTGAGGATATGGACAACATCCGCCTTCACAGCCAGTCCATCTGGCATGGCCTCTTCCACCTCCATGGCCATTGGGAATCAGAATAGTGAAGTGGTTCCTCCTTTGCTCATTTTGCCATTGGGCCCAATATGATGGCTTGCAGTGGCATTTCCTCCACTGAGGGGATCATCACCCCACCTAAAGGGGCTTTGCTGCTGTGAAGTAATGCGCAGAATTGATTCATGCAGACAGTTTCTTCCTCTGCATTTCCTTTTAGATACTTTAATCCAGCAATCTGATCTGGTGGTGGTTGTTCTGTGTATGTGTGCGAGTGTATGCGTGCGTGCGTGTTCATACATGTGGTTGAGGTCAGCTGAGACCGTGAGAACTACCAAGAGCAAGTGCTCACTAGCGGGAAGTGACTACTACAGAAGGCTTCTCTTTGCACAGCTGTTAGAAGGTTGGTGAGATGCTGCAGCTGCCAGAGGCCGGATCTACATTGTGAGAGCTATCCAGAGGAGGAGAGACCTTGAGCCAACTTCCAACAGCTGGAGTTTGTCCCCTGGGAGAAAGAGGCTTGGTGCTGATTGCTCTGTCTGTGAACATCTAACTGCAATAGTGACAGGGAACCCTTAGCTAGTACATTTTCTCTTCCGTATATACAAAAGAAAATGTAAATAAACACTGACACACCTTTCCTGATTGTGTACAAACCTTGGGAAAGTAATCCTTGCCTGATTCGGAAGTAGAGGAAGGAAAAGTTAATTTTTTGGATTGCAGCTCCAGAATCCTTCAGGAGCCCTGCTGGCTCTGGAATTCTGGGAGTCTTAGCTTAAAAATGTAACTTCTGCCGACCCTTCTAGGAAGTCCAGTCTTCCCAAACTTGATTCCCTCCAGCTCTGTCCAATTGGGGTTCCTAAAGGCTAGAGGTGGGTGCTAATTTTTAAACATATATGTGAAATGGGTAAGATAAAGGCATTGTTTGAAGAATACCACAGGTTTGTGTTGTGTTCAGCATTGGTCCCATAGGTCTGTGATGGTGATCCTTGGCACTCCAAGTGTTCTTGGACTTCAATTCCCAGAAACCCAAGCTAGCACTTCTGCTGATCATGGCTTCTGGGAATCTTAGTTCAAGAACAGTTGGAGTGCCAAGGTTCGCCATCACTGCAATAGGTTCTGTAGATGGGGAATACATTTGACTAGAGTGTGCAGTGGGGAGTATGGAAAACCATTGTCATGTTACAAATTTTGCATTTATTTTCTTTCCCCAAAACACTGTAGTGTCTTCCAATAGCTGAAGCTCTGAAGGTTCTCTGGTGAAGAAAAGGGAAGGAAGGGAGTGAGTGAGTGAGAGATTGAGAGAGAGAGATTGCTTTAAACTGAAATACATGTGGGGTGAAATAGTTCCTTTATTTCTTCCCTGTACAGTCTGAGAACAAACGAGTTCAAGACATTTTTATTTCTATCAATAAGCAGTGTTTTGTAAAATGAGTGGCTCTTCCCATCTATGACCAAACAGCACTTAAACATTGATGTTACAGATCAGTGGAACTGTTGTGGGTATACAACGTGCAAATATATTCAAGACTGTCCTAGAACAATGCTCTCTTAACCATTGTACCCAAAAATCATTCCTCACTTTGCGACACTGATGTCATTACTTTGATCTTGACTCATAGAAAGGAAATCCAAGAGAAATTCCACTAGGATTTCAATAACTTTCATCTGAAATCAACTTCATGGATATCTGAGAACAAGACTGTATCAAAAAATCACTGATAGACAACCTGCTTGTGTGCCTGCACCGTCTATCCTGAACACACCACCACGCTTGTCACTGCCCGTCAAGCCCTCAGGTACAATCACATCTATTTGGACTGCACAAGATTGAGACCCCAAAATCACAAAGCTACAAAATGCTTTTCTCAAGCTACAGTGCTCACTCAATATGGTTAAGAAACAAATTAACCAGGCAAGACCAAACAACCAAACACTGCTTGTTGTCCCTGCCTTCAGCCAGTGGTGGGCTGCTACCGGTTCAGACTGGTTCGGCTGAACCGGTCGCAAAAATCCAGAGGGGATTGCCAGGGAGGTAATAAACTCCCAGGTGACTGGTTCGGTTGCCTCTCCAGCTGCCCTCCGGATTGCATTTCCGGGCAGCCTAAAGTGGCTGCTTGGAAGTGCACATGTGTCAAAACTCCATTTGACGCATGCGCACTGAAAAATAGAAGCAATCCATTGCTGGGGCTAAAGGAGAGTTTGGAGACAAACCGTGCGGCCATGCAGTTTTCCCCCAAAGCCCCCCCCCCTGCCCCAGCGATCCATAAAATCATATAGCAATCTGTGTATCAAATTTGATAATGTCCAAGAAACCCTTCGCTAATAGTCGCAAACCACTTCATTCTAACTGGACACTCTATCCAAGACCTGAAAGTTACAATCCTGGAACAGAGAAATTACAAAACTAGGGCTGAAAGGAAGACAGCAGAAATAAAATACATCCATCTGTTAGACACCCATCGCAGGGGACTAAATATTAGTGAAGGGTTTCGAGGACATTATTAAATTTGATACACAGATTGCTATATGATTTTATATATTATATTACAACCTTCCTGCCAATTCTCTTTAGCAAAACAGAAAGTAACCAGATACAGTGTTTTTGTTTGTTTTCTGACATGCAGGTCAAAGGTTGATCAGAGACCAGAATGGGGTTTCTCAGCAACCTTGAGATTGAAAGGGAGTCATTTAGAGCTAATCTGAATAATCTATTGTTGCTAATGGCTGTGTGAAGCTGTATTGTTGTGCTTGCTTGTCTGTCGTCTTGCTTGACCACACCCCTTCTCCCTTTGACCCCTGAATTTGGAGTATAAAAACCATGCCTGTAAGTTTCACTCTTTGCCTGAAGAAAAGGATTTGATCCACGAAAGCTAACAATAAAAATATAGCAGTTAGTCTTCAAAGTGCTAAAGTGTTTTTTTATTTTATTTTTATTTTGTTTTGTTTATTTTGTTTTTTTTCTAATTTTTCTCTAAGTATGGGTGAGTTTCTACTCCCCCCTCTGCGTTATTTCTAATATTTTTAAAGGGTAACAGCCCAGAAATGAACAGATCACTTTGGATAGATTTCCTTTTCTGTTTTACCAGTAAAATAAAGGAATAGTGTCCTGCCTCGTGTGTCTCCTTATAGCTAGACCTAAACTTAAGTTAGTTTTATACAAGCTTTTTTCCCCTTAAAAAAAAAAGATTATTTTTCTCTGCCTTACAAATCAAGCCTCTCCCCTGCTTACTGGTTTAGAGAAGAGCCTGCCCAACCCCTTTGGCCCTGGCTTTCTGTCCAGAGGATGCTTCTGTGTTATAAATGATAGATGGGGTTTTTGGAGCCAAGGGTGGAGCGTCCCAGAGCTTGAAGCCTGCCTCTGAGTGTCGAAGTGTGTACTTTCCCCACCTTTCGTGGCTGCCTTGAATGGCTTCTGTGTGGGTTTCCTCTTTTTCTTTTCTCTCTGTTGTGAGACTTTTCTCTCTGCAACTTTCCCTCCAGCAACTTGGAGGCTGTGAAGGTCACAGGCCCGCCATCACCCACCCACCAGACAAAGGAGCTCCCAAGAAGCCACTCCGCTTAAAAAAAAAAGGAGATGGTAGCTTCCTGTTATGCTATTGAGAAGGAAGTGTGTGATGTGGCTAGCGAGAAGCCAGTGGACTAGCGGCCAGAAGGCCTCTTGGAGGGGCTGGAGGAAGGCTGTTCTGGACATTGAGAGTTCCTTCTGACCTCTCAGCATGGCAGAGGTTCTTCAGGTCCAGCGTGCTCATATGTCCATCCCCATCTGGAGGTAAGCACGAAAGACTCAGGCTTTGTGGGAAGCTGAAGTCAGTGTCACTTGTGATGTAAGGGCCAAGGTGAAAGCAGTATTTGCTTATAATGTTTATATATGGTCTCCATGCTTCCAGCAACCTTAAGACAAAGTCTGGGGCTCTTCTTGAGATTGCCACTTGATCCTGATATCTGCCCTGTGAAGGAGGTCAGACAGAGAAAAAAAGAGTGAGAAAGAAGGTACCCAATCAGTTTTATGCCTTAGTGTGGACTTGAACCTGGATCTCCTTAGTATTACACTCTAGCCACCTCAGGCTGGCTTTTCTACAACTTCAAGATTTAGACTAAGCTTTTCCAGGACTGTGTTTTGTGCTAGGCTCTGTCATTCAAGATACTGTACTACTGAATTGGGGTGCCTTTCTGGACAATTCCTTTGGGTCTCTCAAAAGCAGCAAGGAATTTACTTGATGTTATGGTGCAAAATCACCTCTGGATTTTGGAGGGCATGTACCAACCTTATCTTTGTGCTTTGTGGAGAGCTAGAAAAAGTTAGTTTTGTGTTTTGTTGTGGTGCTTTTGTGCTTTGTGGGCCGCCCTGGGTCACCTCGGTGAGGAGGGCGGTGGATACATATGAATAAAATAAATAAGTTTAACTGCCCAAATCCCATAGCAAGAACGGTAAAAGAACATGGTGAAGTGGAAGAATCTTTGGCCTACCAGATATTAACAAGCTATTGCTCTTATCCAACTTCACCTTTAACAAGGCTGGCTCGGGCTTTTATTAAGTGGATTGAACATCTGGAGGGCTGCAATTGCTCTAGCTATGGTTTAGAAATACAGGGATCTTAGGTAGATGTCTTCTTTCACCACTCTTATATATGAAAAGAGCAACCCAATTGCCCTGTACAGCAGTGGTCAATAGGAAGAGTAGAGCCAGGATTAGGTTGCCCTTGCTTGAAAGCCATTCGTATCCAACTCTAGGGTTCAGTGCTCATCTCTGTTTATAGCCAAAAAGCCAGTGATGTCTGCATCTGCAGACATTTCCGGGGACATGTGGCAGGCATGACTAAACACCAGAGTGCACAGAATGCTGTTTAGCTGCCCACCGAAGTGGCCCCTATTAATCTACTTGCAATGTCTTGCTTTTGAACTGCTAAGTTGGCAGGAGCTGGGACAGATATGGGAGCTCATTCTGTCATGCAGTACTCAGGTCTCAAACTGCTGACCTTCCAGTCATCAGCTTCAGCTCTTAACCACTAAGGCACCACAGTCCCATGAGCCAGGATCAGTTCTCCATTATTAGAGATATGTTGACATCGTAAGCCATGTAGATCTCAAGGTTTTTATCTATCCTGGTCCATTCAGACCCAGTTTACTGTGAAAATCTGATGTACTGTACAACTCAGTTGAGAACTGTCAGGGTCCAGGGTGGGGGCAGCTGGAAAATAACACAAATACCAGGACCCAGGAAAAACAGGCTGAAAAATAACCATATCTCTGCACAGAGTCCAAAATCAAATCAAGTCATGGAAGCAGGATTAGTCCAGACAATGAAAACCTAGTTCAAATGACCAAAAGTCAGGTGACTGGGAGAACAGACAAGGCAGAGTATCTTCAGGGTCTGGAGCAAGGTGAGGACAGACTTCCAGGAACCAAGATCAAGGCAAAGTGCAGCAACAGTCAAGAGGAACAAAACAAGGAGTTTTCAGGAGCAGGAACAATGCAGGACATCCTCCAGAAACCAGGCAGATCTTTGGAATCAAGAACAAGGAAAGAATCTTTTAGAAAACCAGAACAAGGCAGGAGATCCAGGAGCCAAGGAATGGCAAGTCTGTTGATCTCCATTGCTGAGACAGCTTCTGGGAGGACGGGCCAGTCCTTATATAACTAAGTCACCAGGGCCTCCAGGTGGCACCTATGATGGTCCAGAACCTTTCCAAGGGCTCTCAGGTGCGGCTCAGCAGTTGCAGCAGAATAGGATCCAGTGCTGCAGGACTTAGAGGATCAGCTGCAAATCTTGTCAGCAACCTGACCCTAAGTAGCAATATAACTCCCAGCTTTTGAAGTTATAAAACAGGAACATCTGCACAATGAAGGAAGAATACTCTTACAAGGTGCCTGTAGTGCTGAACCAGAAGGAAGACTGTTCTTACCATAAGTTCAGTTGGAAGCTAAGGAGTTCTACCACTGCTTTGTTTAAGTGGTATTACTCTTATTAGGGAGGGAGATAGTTTTACCAGAAATACCTGGGTCTGTCTATATTTGACTTTGACTCTGCCTACCAGTATCTTTGGTTCTGACTCCAGTTGCCTATTATTGTGTTCGTCCTTGGCCACAGAGAATCTTAGCATAAAATGTCTGTTCTGTCTCTTTACTTTTGTCTAGTCCTGAACATGGCTACAGCTACTTCTTTGTAGACCTAGCCCAGTTGGGCACCTTTACCCCAGCATGCACATCGTTGCATTGGTCACCAGGGGTAGGAACAAACCATAGGGGGCAATTCCCTCATTTTGGACCACAGCTCCAAGAACAGGCAAGCCTAGCATAACGAGTAGCCATGCTAGCTGGTTGGTTTTGAGCACTGTTGCTCAAATGAAATTACTTTTCTAAATTCTGGGATAAAACAGCACCAACTGTTTGCATGTTAAAATTTTCAATGCAAAAGGGATGCTTTTGGTCACTCTGTCCAATCCATGCACTCCAGTTTATGCCCGAGTCCAGTGTTTCCCAAATGCTGGTCAGATAGTGCTTAGGTGTTATTTATTTATTTATTGCATTTCTATGCCTAAAGAAGCTCATGATTAGGTTGAAAGTAGAAAGTGAAAAAGCTGGCTTGAGACTCAATATCAAGAAAACCAAGATAATGGCAACAGGCCCTATCAGTCCCTGGAAAATAGATGGGGAAGAAGTAGAAGCAGTGACAGATTTTACTTTCTTAGGATCTAAGCTCACTGCAGATGGTGATTGCAGCCATGAAATAAAAAGGCGACTGATTCTTGGGAGGCAAGCGATGAGAAACCTGGGGAACATAGTGAAAAGTAGAGACATCACATTGCAAACAAAAATTCGCATAGTCAAAGCAATGGTATTCCCTGTGGCAATGCATGGTTGTGAGAGCTGGACCATTAGGAAAGGTGAGCACAGAAGAATAGACGCCTTTGAGATGTGGTGTTGGAGGAGAGTTTTGAGAGTCCCCTGGACAGTGAGGAGAATAAATAGGTCAATCTTAGAAGAAATCACCCCTGACTGCTCCTTAGAAGGTCAAATAATAAAGATGAAGCTAAAGTACTTTGGACATCAAATGAGAAGAGAGGATTCACTTGAGAAAGCCTTGATGCTTGGAAGGGTGGAAGGCAAAAGAGGAAGGGGACGGCCCAAAATGAGATGGCTAGATGGTATTGTAGAGACAATGGGCACAGAGCTGAGTGAGTTGAGGGGGATGGTGGAGGACAGGAGTGCCTGGCGGACAGTGGTCCATGGGGTCGCAGAGGGTCGGAATCGACTGTGTGACTGAACAACAACAAAAATGCCACCCATTAAAAAAAACCCACCATCTGTTTCTTCTTGAATGATTGACACTGTCCCTATTGACATCAAAGGCAGCATCAATCCAGGTAAATGAAGTTAATTGAAGGCAACCATTGCAGAACTATGTTGCCCCCACTTTCAGCAAAGGAACTGTAGCTGCTTAATTAGCTTAAATGCTTAAGGAAGGTAGAGCCACAGTAGCCAATTTGAGTTCCCAGTCTGCTTCTTTCCAGAACAAGTTGCTTTTCCAATTTAAGTGTATTGAGACTTGTCTCTTTCTTTTCCTTTGTAGCCTGGTGTCTCTGAAATGGAAGACACATGTCAATAGGACTCTCCTCTTGTCTTAAATTCCAAGATCCTTTTGTCACTCAGATCAACCTGGGCCAAGTTTGAGGCAATCTTGTTTTGTACCACTCCCAAACTGGGATAGTTTCCCATCTTTTACAGGTGTTGCAGACTCTTGCAATGGACTTCTTGTGTCAAGATGCCTGGGGAGGGAGGCTATAGGTGCAAAGTCTTGTGGGTTTTTTTTTGTTTATTTTAGCCACACATACTCCAGGTTCCTACTAAAATAAACAGATTGTTTAATAGTAACAAAACTGCACATGAAAGCAAAACCTTGCTGAAAATGAATGATGACAAAATGGAAGAACTGATCTTGGCAGCTCAAGAACACGTTTTGCCAACAAATTGCATGAAGACAAAAATACAGCATGTATCCAACAATAGCAAATCCTGGCTTTGTAATGAAAAGGATGAAACAATAGATCAGATGCAGCAAAATGTCACAGACTATTTATTCGCAACTCCATAACAGGGTTGCAAAAATTATCCATTGGAAACTTCGTCAAAAGTTTGGATCTGAATGCAGTAAAAATAATTGGGAACATCAAGTAAAGTTTTAGAAAACAAGAGAATCAAGATCCTATGGGACTTTAAAATTCAAACAGATAGGCATTTGCCTTACAACAGACCTGATATAACTGTTGTGGAAAAGAAGAAGATCTGGTTTATTGACATTGCTATACCAGGAGATGCACGAATTGAAGACAAACAACTGGAGAAAACCACACAATATTGTGATTTGCAAATTGAAGTCAAGCGTATATGGATGAAGAAATCTGCTGTTGTTCCCATAGTGATCAGAGCCTTTGGTCTCTCTAGATATTTGGAAATTTTGGACTTATCAGACTTGAACATCCTAACTCTAAAAACAACAACAAAACTCTACTAGAAACTGCATATATACTCAGATGTTACTTTAACAGTTCTTAGGGCTTGAACTGTTAATCTTATTCCAGTCCTTGACTGTGAATCAAATGGTGAGAACACAATCTGGTAAAAGTGGTTGAGAATGAAAATAAGACTGTTAAGATTTTGTGAGACTTTCACATCCAAACTGAAAGAAGCTCAAATGCAAGAGATGTTACTATGGTTGGTGGGGGGAGGGATGCCAATTGATGAGGTGATCTCAGGTGATGGTCAGGTAGAAGAAAAAGAGATGTAAAGATCATGAAATATCGGGATCTGAGAATTGAAGTACAGTCAAACCTCGGATAACGTTATGACTTGGTTCCACAAGTCATGACGGTATCCAATTTTTAGCGTTGTCCGATGCATGCATCGAACAACTCTAAAAAAAAAAGCCCTGACTTCAGGGACAAACTGCGCGGTTTGTCCCTGAAGTCATCGCTGCGGTTGGGGGGTGGATTGGGTATCCCAATTCACCCCCAACCGTAGCGATCACTAGGAATGCAATAGGGTCAGGGGGGAAAGGCGCTCACTCACGTGCGAAAAGGCGCGCGAGCGAGCATCTTTCCCCTGACTCTACTGCACTCTTAGCGATCGCTGTGGTTGGGGGTTGGATTGGGCTACCCAATCCACCCCCCAACCGCAGTGATGGATCGCTATGGGGGTGGTGTATTGGGTCCAATCCACCACTACCCCTGCAGCGATGGATCGCTGCAACCAAACTAGGGTCGGGGAAAGGCCTGCACCCGCGTGCCTTTTCCCTGACCCTAGTTCAGTCGCAGCGATCCATTGCTGCGGGTGGTGGTGGATTGGACCCAATCCAGCCCTCCCCCCGCAGTGATTGATCACTGCAGGGTTATGGTGGTGCTGTGTGGATTGGGTAGATGTTCTACCCAATCCACCCCCACCCCCCCAGATGATTGCCTCAGATAACACTAAAGAATCGTTATCCAGAATCGTTATCCGATGCAAGTTTTTTCCAAAAAAATTTGCATCGTTATCCGATTCTAGCGTTATCCAATGCAATTGTTATCCGAGGTATTACTGTACAGTATCTTTGGGATAAAAAAGAGAAACAATTGATACCATAGTGATAGGAGCCCTGGGAGCAATTCCAAAAGGGTTAAAAAAACTTCTGAGTGTGATAGAGCAGTTGCAGAGAGTAACACTACTAGGTGCCAGCTACATTATCAGGCGATACTCCACTGACTCTTGGGGCTCCTTCAAATACCACGTGTCCTAATATAGGCCACTTTTTGACACCTCCCTGTCCCCCTCTGTGACTTTTCATGACCTTTGACTCCCCCCCATCACATGGTTTGAAGATAGATTTATGGCTAGCTGGATGCAAAAAACAAATGATAATTTTGGAGTCACGTGACTTCACGCCATATCCCCCATGACTTTCCATGACTTTCGGTCAACACCCCCCCCCCCGGTCACGTGGTATTTGAATGAGCCCTTAGGTTCAGGTTTAGGACTAGTTGGAACTTCAGGTGGATGATGTACAGTTGGATGTGATGATGATGATGATATATCCGCCTTCAGTATTGCAGGTGAAAGCTTATTTTACAAGATGAGTTTATGTGATAAGGACTCACCTGAGTTTTAAACGCCTTTACACTTTGTTGGGGAAAGAATAACAAAGAGCAATTGAACTTAAATTCCCTTTACAAGGAGTTCTAGAGGGTTGCTTAGAAATGCCAAGCTGAAGGTGTGTGAGAGATTTTCATTATTATTATATTGTAGGTGTAGCCATATTAATTAAAAGTAAATCAAAATGATACAAAAGGAGTCAACACATAGGTAAGATTGTGCTTTGTGTTTGTGTCATGTTGACCGGACAGAAAAGAGGAACCTCAGCAGGTGACTCAAAATCACTTGACAGGATCAGTGCTAACTGCAAAATATGGCCCATGCTGACTACAAAATGTGACCAATGCTAACTACAAAACGTGACATGATTTAATGTACTAAAAAAAACTATAAAAAGGAGGAGAAAAGAGAGACGAGGCATTGCCAATACAAGATCCTTTGGGAACCTGTCTTTGCTTTGTCCCTATTTCTATATTATTAGCCAATCTTTGTATTACTTGCATCTCTTTATTATTAACGTATTGTATTTTATATATTGTGTTCTGATTTTATTTAGCTTATCCATGCAATAAACTGTTTAATAATATTTTAAGATATTGTGCTTAGAGTCCTTTTGTATGTAGCAGCTGGGAATAATGGAAATAAATTTCCTTTGAGCTGAGAGAGAGAGAGACTCAAAAGTTTCTCCCTGCTTTAACTCCCAGTGGAATCATGTAACTGATCACCATCGTGACTGGAGCCCACATCAGGTGACTGCCATAGTAATGTGTCAAGTCGCATGGACTTAAGTGGGCGTGGTGGTGGTAGGGAGCCACAGCTCTCTTTGAGCACAAAGATACCCCCCATCTCTTTCATCAGAAATATGTTTGTCAAATGAATGCAGCAAGCTAACTTTCTATGGTTACCTAGTAACGCTACTGGGGGAGGAATTTCAGTTGCCATAGTGATGTGGGACCTTGCAGTGCATTTGGGGTTTAATTTCCCATCTCTCTTCCATCACTACCATCTCTAGAAATGGAGGGATCCTTGGTGATGATGGTCAGGGCAGAATCTCAGGTATATGTTTGGTACATAATGTGCCCACACATAATATTTGGCCAGCCTTCTGTCCCCAGCTCATGCAGCCACGTTCACTACCAGTATTTTCTGGGAGCTGCTAGAGAAGAAGTACAGTATATAGACCAGGAGTTCTCAACCTTTTAAAGCTGGGGGCCAGGTCACGTTCCCTCAGACACCTTTGGGGGCCAGACAGCTATTTTGCCCTTCCGACATCACATGCCACTTCTTGGTGTGGTGGAGGCAGTGGGAGGGTGGCACATGAAATGGTGCCGTAGGCTCCCAGTTGAGAATCCTTAATATAGACCATTTACATCATAATCCAGTTTGTTGTAGTTTGAGAGGGAAGTGTAGAGGGGGGCAGGGAAAGGTTGTCCTAAATTCCTATTTTTTTAAAAAACCTCCTAAATTTAACCTTCCAGAGTTCCTTGCTTTATTAATATAATTGGCATGCATTACATTGGGGTGGAGAATGTGCAGCCCTCTAGATGTTCTTGTTTGTGTTGGCTAAGGCTAATGGGAATCCCAATCTGACAACCTGTGGAAGTCAATGTAGCTTGCAGGGCTCTTAGTTAAGGATGTTACAGGTTGCCCCCATATCCGTGGATTCAGTATCTGCAGGTCTAAAAATATTCAATAAAAAAACCCTGACATTAGCAGCACTGGCAAGTGGAGATCTGTTTCTGGATTATATATATAGGTTTTGCTATTATCTGCAGACCCAGGTAGTCACAGTAGATCTCAGAATGTATCCCCAGCAGATAAGGGGGTTACTTGTATAACAATGTTGTGAGGCCCATGTTAGGTAAAGGTAAAGGTTTCACTTGCTTGAAAGCTAGTCGTATCTGACTCTAGGGTTCAGTGCTCATCTCTGTTTCAAAGCCAAAGAGCTAGCGCTGTCTGCTTCTGCAGAAGTTTCCATGGTCATGTGGCAGGCATGACTAGACACCATGTTAGATCTGTATAAATGTGGCTATACAGTAGCAATGACTGAGCTCATGATTATTTTGTATCTTTGTCATGGTTAATGGTGATCTGATGTTTTCCCAGGGTTGGTAACTTACTTGTAGCATATCAGAGAGTAAACAAAACAGCAAAAAAGACAAAAAATGTTGCAGCACCTTAAAGACTAACTACTGTATTTAAATGTAGCAGTGCTAGTCCTCATGTTTCCGTGTCTTCCTCATGAATCTATACCTGTGTTCCCCAACTTTTGGTTCCTGGACTTCAATTCCCAGAAGCCTAAGTCAATTCTTAAAAGCACTGAGCAGCCAATGTACTGACTTAGGCTTCTGGGAATGGAAGTCCAAGAATCAAAGGCTTGGAAACACTGATCTAGACGTTAATTCTCTACATGGGACCAACATGGAAACATTTTGCCTTCATCCCATGCAGGTGTGTTACATGCGCTAAAACAAAACATGGTTTGCCACTCCACACATTACAATTGTTTAGCTCTGTTTCAAAACTAATGCTTAGGCACCAAAGCATTTGGCCCAGCTGTATTTCATACATCGGCCAGATGGAGAAAACATTTTTTATGGAAGAAACTCCACTCAGGGAATGGCCAAATAAGACTCCTTTCATGTCCCCAAGAGCTGAGACAGAGATGGGCGCTCAATTCGTCATGCAGTACCTGGGTCTTGAACTGCTGACTTGCCAGCCTTCCAGCTAAGAAGGTGAGCTTCTTAACCACTGAGCCACTGCAGCCCCCTACTTTGTAGGTAACTACATCCCAAGGCAGTCACTCACTTTCCTAATACTATGTTTCAGCTCATTTTCCAGGAGACATGAGTCTGAGCTCAATCTTCAAGTGTCTTTGGAAGAAAGTAATTATTTGGGTCCCTGGGTGAGGAGGCTTGAAGAATAGTCGCTTATGATATATAATTTTGTTCATGCTTTTGACTGAAGAAAGAACAGCCAAGGGATTAGATCAGTGTTTCCCAATGTAGGGCCTTTAATTCCCAGAAGCCTAAGTCATTGGCTGAACAGTGCTTTGGGGAATTGACTTAGGCTTCTGGGAATTGAAGTCCAAAAACCAGAATTTGGGAAACACTGGTTTAGAGGCTGTCACAGTGATCTCCTCAGAAGGCCAATGCTCTTTCCAGCTCAAGAGCCAGGCTTTCTGTTTGTTCCATTAGGACTTTTCTTTTCAATTAAGCCTAAATCATTGGCTGATCAGTGCTTTGGGGAATCGACTTAGGCTTCTGGGAATTGAAGTCCAAAAACCAAAGGTTGGGAAACACTGTATTAGACAGTACAGTGGTACCTCACTTAAAGAGCATAATGCGTTCCACAGGATTGGTCTTTAAGCGAGTTTGCTCTTTAAGTGAGACACCATTGTAAGTGACCAATTGTGACTTCTGGTGGTGGTGGGGGATTGCGAACCCCGATTTAGTTGTTAAGTGAGTTTTTGGTTGGTTTTTGTTGTTAAGCGAAGTGACCATTCAGAGAAACCTCTGCTCCTTAAGCGAGTTCCTCTCTAAGTGAGGTGCTCTTTATGCGAGGTTTTACTGTAATACACAGACCCATTGCAAGAAGGCAAGCAAGCCATCAAGCAACATATAATCTTTGCAGATGACACATACAAAAGCAACCAAAGCAGCTCAGTAAACCTGAATTACTGCTTTGCTATGTTTTCTAATGAAAAAAAAAATGAAGTGCATTTCTTAGCCTTTAGGGTCTGATTTTATATGAGAATGCCATATGGGATCTCTGTGTTAATGTCGCTAACCCAAGATCAGCTGTAGCACTCTGGGAAGTTTATGAGCAGGGAAAATAGGGTGATAACCACCCAATGTTATTTCTTCCTTTTGTCTTGAAACATAAAACATTCCATTTCCAGCCATCATGAAAGAAAAATGTTGTTAGGCTGTTTTCCCTTGATCCATGCAGTCTTAAAAACAAAAACAAACTCAGTTATGCTGTGCTTCTGATTGCTTTCAGGTTGTTGCTTGCTTTTGCTGTGACACTTCATACACTGAGGCCACAGTATTCTGGACACTTACCTGGGAGCAAGCCCCACTGAATTCGCCCTCTCTTTTGAGTAAACATGCTTTAGATTGGGATGGCATGATGGGCATTTTGCTCTTGTTTCTTCTTCTTCTTCCTTGTCCAGGTCAGACTGTAAACTGCCAAAATGAAGCCACCTTTTGGTGAATTCATTCTGTAGTTTCTTTCAGCTGACCTAATGTCAGAAAGATTAGCCAGCACAATAAGGATGCCGTTGCCTAGTTCAAAAATACCTCAATCTTCGAGGAGACTCTTTCTGTGTATTCCTGCTCTTGCTTATGCAGTTGGTTTTATCGGATGGCAGGTGGGTTCCAGGTGTGGATTGGCAACTCAAAGCCTCTTGGGAAGGAATATACTGTATTTGGAAATCTGAATGTGTTAATCCCCTTTGTACCTTTCAGATGCTGTGGATCTTCCCTTATCCAAAGGAATGGTGTAGTCAAGGGCATTATCACTGATTTGTGCAATTATAGTGTTTTCCCTAAGGGAGGCATAACATTGGCAACAAAGCTCCAGATGCATGGTGACTGATACCCAAGAGGGTTTCCAGGAAATGAAGCCATTTCTCCCCAGCTTTGGTGTACAGTGATGCCAAAGGTTAAAGTAGTAATGGAAGGGGGGGGGGGACTTCTGTTCTGAAAATGTTTAGGGCTATGAAGCCCATCTTCTAGTAACAACCAATAGCCATTGGTGAGAATTGTTGTCCAGAGCAAATCGTCTCGTCCTAAGTTTCTCCTTCCATAATTCTTGGAGCTGAGTGGGTGTTTTTTTTTTTTTTGGGGGGGGGGATGGAATCCCTAACATCTGGAAGACGATGATTGAGAACTACCAATCTAAAGTCTTTGTGGGGGAAATCAGAGGCTCCCCATCTCTGATTAGGGAAATGCATTCTTCACATTCTCTGTTACTCTCTAATTTATTTATTTTTACATGCTTTAGGGAAGTGTGCTTGTATTTTTTAGAATCAGAAAACAACAGCAACCACCTTAGTTAAGCTGCTTTGGAGGTTGACAGTTCTTCTCCAGAATATCTGTATGGTGTTATTTTAAATCCAGTCCTTCAGACCCTCTTTAAAATCTTTAATCCTCCAACACTAAAGGAATAAAGCCTAAATCCATGAGACTCCATTTGTGTGCATTTTTCCACTTACTAACTTTTGTCTTTGTCAATTATTCTCTCTCCTTCATCTTCCTTCACCATTGTCTGACAAGCCTTTTTGCTCTTATGTAGCTCTGTGCTCATCACAGTGGGGCTTGTTTAGGGGAGTTTTCTGGGGACTGTATCCCAGTTTAAAGGTGGGTCTGTGGGTGTGATTGTGCTTCTACAGTAGAAATGCGATGTGTGCTGGACACTCACATGCTACCCCAATCCCCATTTTGGAGAGCTACAATATTATACTGTTTATAAATTGAGCAAACACATCCTGTTTGCACATAGTGACATATTCTGATTTGGCTATTATATTATATTATATTATATTATATTATATTATATTATATTATATTATATTATATTATATTATATTATATTATATTATATTATATTATATTATATTATACAGATTTTGGCTAATTGGGGAAATAGGTTATGTAGGAGCAGTTGCTAAAGAAACTAAACCTAAGGCCAGATGTCTAAGTTATTTAGCCAATGAACACCACTATCCTCTAAATCAGTGGTGCCCAAACTAAGGCCCAGGGGCCGGATGCGGCCCCCGACACCAATTCACCCAGCCCACAAAGCCCTCATCGCTCCTGGAAGCGGAAGTAAAACACGCCTGTACGGGCGCTTTTTACTTCCGCTTTCAGGAGCAATGAGGGCTTCATGGGCTGGATGAATTTCTGAAACACATGATCGGCCCATGGCCCAAAAAGTTTGGGCACCCCTGCTCTAGATGATACAGTTCTTGCAGGGAGGAAGGGAACCTTGTAAGAGGGTATTCCATTGCAATATGATGTAATGTATGTGGGACGTACCCAGAGTCACAATTAGAATTGTTGAGTAGCCCCCACTTATGTTTCCAAGTTCCAGAAATGAGGGTCCCAGATTTTAATTTAGATCTCATCTCTACCATGAAGTGTCTCTCTGCCTCAATTTATAATAAAAAGCTGTAAAAAAAATCATGGCCTGCTAATTCTATGATTGCAGGAACATCTTGTCTAAGGCAGTTCTCATCAATCCTATGATCAATTATTTAAAAATAGCTGAACATTTGAATGAGCTAAGGAAGCACATGCAGCTAGGGCTGATGTTAACCTCTAAGCCAGGCATTCCCAACCTATAGCCCACAGGCCTAATCTAGTTCATGGAGCTCATTAATAAGGCCCACTGTAGCCACCTAGGCACTGCCAGAAACTCCCCCCGCTACTAGAAGTCTGAAAACGTCACTTACCCCATTGGGAGCTGCAATCACATTGTTTTTTCGGCTTCTTACAAAGCCTCTGCCACTTCGTGGCAGGAGGGGTTGGGAGCATTATCGCTCAATTTTGGGATTTATTTATTTTTTGCCACATCCTCGCAATGTTTTGGCAGTTAAAACACACTGGTTTGGGACTTCCAGTGCCGGGCAGAGCTTCCGGCGGTGCATGGGTTGCCAACGTGGATCCAGGAAGTGCCCAAACATTGCTGCAAAATGCAGCAGGGAAGCAGCAAAACAAAACTCCCAAAAGGGAGCAAAAATGCTCCAAAAAAACCCCTCCCGCCACTGTGAGAAGTGGTGGAGGCTGTGCAAGAAACAAACAAACAAAAAAGGCATGATTGCCACAGCTGATAATGATGCTGCTGCTGATGAAAACGCATGCACTGGGAGCAACCATGCCTCCAGACCTCACAGCTGAGTGTTGGGGGCGGGAACAGCCCCTGGTGGGGAAAAGTTGGGAACCCCTGCTCAAAGCAGTCTGAGGCTGCTACTTCAAATGGCAGAAACCCAAGAGAAGCAAGGAAGTGACAGAAAGCAGACCCACATCTTCCATCCACTCTGTCAAGGACCTGTGAGGGTGGCCTGCTATTCTTAGGTAGGAATGAGTGCCCATCTCTATCCCAGCTCATGAAAGGAGTCTCATTTGGGAATTCCCTGAGTGGAGTTTCTTCTGCAAAAATCCTTTCAACTCAGAATAATTTCTGACATGAAATTATTATTATCAGGAGCACAATTCTGCAATTGTCTACTGTTATGTAGTTCCCATTGGATTTGGTGGAACTGACTCCCAGGGCAGTGTATAGATAGGATTGGAGTCCAGGTCAAGACAGGATTCTTTGAATAACAACAATATGATAATTTGCCACCAAGTTAAGTCTAACTTACAGTGGCATTTTTCAGGGTTTTCTAGATAAAGGATACTTAAAAGTGGTTTACCATTCGCTTCTTCTGGGAATGCCCTGGAACCATGCAGCTTCCCCAAGATCTCACAGGTTGGCTCTTCTGGGAGGAACAGTGAGGAACTGAACCCTCAACGTCTGGTTCCACGGCCAAATACCTAACTCATTAAGTTATCCAGCCAGCTATCCTTTATATACTATTTTGCTCAAATGATTGTCCTCAGGGTAGGAGCTAAATTGGTGGTAAATGCAATTTTCAAAGCATTTCCATTTGCTTTAAAGTTTATTTGCAATCCAGGGGGTTAGAAAATTTTCTTTGACTTTGCTGCTACTGGGCTTGTTTTTAATGGATGTTAAAGTGTGTGGGAAGCTTAAATCTCTTTGTGTAGTTGCATGGAATTGGCAGCTGCATACATATAGCTCTGATGATCCATCGTGGGCAGTAAGTGTGTCGTTCCATTGGCATTTAATAAAATGTTAACTGGTTTGGAGGAGCGAATCCTGCAGTCTGGTGGCTGAGGGCACCAGTGTGGTAAGTGGGGGTGGAATATGGTCTCATCTGGGAGCTGCATTTTGCTAGATATAAAGCAGAATAGGAATAATTAGGTAAATAAATAAATAAATAAATAAATAAATAAATAACTGAACAGAGTAGCTGATATACAGTGGTACCTCGAGTTACAAAATTAAAGCATTCCCCAGGATGTTTCATATTACAAAAAATGTGTAACCTAAAAAGTGGTTTCCCATAGGAGTGCATTGAAAAACAAACAATCTGTTCTGGAGGTCAGACTCCAGCATGCACAGAGACAGCGTTATAAACCTCCCAGACACAATGCACCCTGGGGAATATTTTTCATATCTCAAAAAATTATCCTAACTCAAGGCATTATTTTCAATGGATTTTCTTTCATATCACAAAAATTCCATAACTTGAGGTGTATGTAACTCAAGGTACCACTGTAATTAGACTGATGGAATATAAATAGAAATCTATCTTTTCCCCCTCTTAACTTCCTTCCTTCTTCCTTCCTTCAAAATGTCCTTTGGATGTGCTGTACTGTAGTTTCTATGAAGCATCTATATCCAGGTTGTAGAATAGATGATGCCCCGAAAAACAGGTGCTAGGTGTCAGGTCTGTGTTCTATGTTCATTTCCTCCTCACATTCCATAGCTGAGCCACTGTTTGTCCAGTGCTTGCCCACCCACCCACAGACAGGCAGTGGCCATGGGACTGATAAGAAAGGTGGAAATTTTCTTTGAGAAGGATGGTTGTTGAAATCCAGCATGCCTGAAGGGCTAACAGGTTAGAGATTTGATTTCTGCCTGGCAAATTTTAACAGGCTGGAGGGGTAGTCTGTGCTTTGGGGAGAGTGTGTTTTTCTTGAATGGAGGAGCACGTCTCAGACAAAAATAAAAGTCTCCTTGACTTTGTCCTTGCTGTCAGCTACAATGCACTTTAAAGACGATTTCCCCTCACTGTGGGTTTTTTTAATCTTTCTTGCAGCAGCTTGCCTTTCACCTTTCCCGGCTAATTGAAAAGTTAGCGGACCTAGATTACAGCTTTGCTGCATTAAATTGCTCTGGATGAGAGGCTGGCTTGACAGCCAACAAAGGAGATGCTGCGGCCAATGAATCAATCATGAGCTAGTAGAGCTGGGAATTGCTGCCATAGATGGCGACAGCTGAGCCACCTCAATGGGCCAAGCCAGGATGATGATTATCCACATAAGGTGCAAGGCAATGAATGCAGGATGATGGTGCGACTAACCTGTTATGGGGTTTGCTTTACCTTGGTTAGAGGAATGTGGCTCGACTGAATGGGATAATGGTTGTTATTGACCAGTGATGGCGAACCTATGCCATGCATGCCAGAGGTGGCACTTGGAGCCCTTTCTGTGGGCACCCATGCAGTCACTCGAGCACAGAGTTCACCCCTCCCCTCTGCCCAGCAGCCCAATGGGAGTACTTCCTCCCTTCCCCCAGCACAGAGTTCACTCTACCCCTCTGCCCAGCAGCCCAATGGGAGTGTTTCCTTCCTCTCCTGTTGCTGTGTTGGCACTTTGCGATAAATAAGTGGGTTTTGGATTGCAGTTTGTGCACTCGGTCTCTAAAAGGTTCACCATCACTGTTATAGACAGTTCCTAGTAGAGTTGTTTTTTTGGAGAGTTAGGGTGCTCAAGTCCAATAAATCCAAAATTTTGAAATATTTAGGGAGTCCTTTAGGTATTGTTCAAGGTCTCCGATAATGATGGGTACAAGAACAGATTTCTTCCTTCATAAACGTTCAACTTCAATTTGCAAATCGTGATTTTTTTTTAATTTTCTCCAGTTGTTTGTCCTCATTCGTGCATATTAGGTGTGTTATGACTCAGATGTCAATCTGTTTGAATTTAAAAATCCCACAGGATCTTAACTCTCTCATTTTCCAACATTTTATCTACCTGATGTTCCCAGTAATTTTTACTGCATTCCAATCCAAAATTCTGGCAAAGTTTGCAATGAATAAGTTTTGCAACCCTGTCATGACACTGTAAATAATAATCAGTCTGTGAAATTTTGCTGAATCTGCTAATCAGAAGATCTACTGTTTCATCCTTGTTGTTACAAAGCCATGCTGTATCCAATCAACTTCAATTTGCAGAGTGTGATATTTTGTGATTTTCTCCAGTTGTTTGTCCTCAAATGGTGCATCTCCTCATATGCCAATAAATAGGTCTTCTTTTCTACAACAGTTATATCAGGTGCGTTATAATTCACATGTCTGTTTTTTGATCTTCCTATCTTTTAGATTTCCTTGTCTCAAATTCTTCAGATTACTCAAGTGCGATTGGATATTTTTATTTTTCAGCTCCAAACAAATTTTCCATTTTGGTATTTCTATCTTAATCCTTTGATTCTTATGGACTTTCAAGCCAAGTTCTTCAGTGTTGGTAGGAGCTGAAGTCTTAACAGTCAGAGGAAAGGTATTTTGACTCTCACAGATTGTAGTAAAAGAGGCTCCGTGCTGAATGAAGTAACTCACCATCTAGTAAAAAAAAAGAGAGAGCAGGACGGAAGCCCTAAAATCTATATTAGTGTGATTTAATACAACTGTGTGCAAGCTTTGGAGATTCCCAGGTGTGTTCCTCTGGCAAGATCATGTTACAGAAATGCTGCTCACACATGCGCCGTGAAGTTTGTATGTCTGAGATAGGATGAGGTAGAAAGGACTTACAGTCTTTCTCATGAAGTTCTGAAGGTTATGTGATGGCTTTAGGTTTCACTGGAGAAACAGCGTGAGCTGAAATGGTTAGAAAATTGTGTCTCTTTTAATCCACGGAAATAAATAAAAACAATACAAAAGGACAAAAAACATTGTGGCACTTAAAGAGTAACTGCTGCATTTTAATGTTAGCTGTCGTGGATCAAATCCACTTTGTCAGACCCACGAACGCTAACATTAAAATACAGCAGTTAATCTTTAAAGTGTCACAATGTTTTTTTGTCTTTTTGTTTTGTTTACTCCCTGATATGCTTGAAACACACACTAACATGGCTGCCATTTCAAAAATCTGAACTATGACGAGAGAAACAAGGTAGTCTTTGCATTTAAAAAAGATGAAAATAATTTTAGGAGCTGTTGACATATCAATGCTGGCCCAACTGGGCCATTTTACCAAGTGTTTTCCCAGTTTGGCTTATCTAACACCCACTTCTGGTGCTCAGGGCATGTAAAACCGCTTTGGGCTGTAAAATTCCCAAGGCAATGTGGCCAGAGTGGCCATTCATATGAACTGGGTGGCAGATTCTGAAAATGAAGGTCCCCAAAAGAAGCTTTTCCAAGCTCGCTCTGTTAATTCTAGAAAGCAACCATTTTGTCTTGTTAGAGAGCTGCTTGTAATGTCAGGGAACAGCCTTGCCATTTGGTCCACTTTACTGGTTTGAGATAAAGACCATTTGGGAAATTTAGAAACCCCCTGGCCCACGGCACTTCTCTTCATTTTTCCTAATGTTTTATGTGCATGTGTAATTAAAATCCCTCTTCATTCAGCAGAACTCCTCAGAGGAGGTTCTCAGAGGATAAACATTTACTGTTATGTTTCCCACTCTATCAGAGACTTGTAAAAGCAAACTCTCCCTTTGAGTTTTTGTTTTGGGATTGTTTTGGAATGCCAGTAGCTGGAAACACTTTTATTTATTCTTTTTTGTAATGGTTTCATTTTTATTTTGCTTTTCCACCAGAAATCTCAGGGCAGTACACATGCAGTTCACCCCTCTCTGTATCCACGGAGGATACATACTGAGACCTACTGTGGATACATGAAACTGTGGATAACAGTGAACCCTATATTTTGCATTGCAGATGGTGGCCTTTATTGGCCAACTCTGGTGATACACTATAGAAATACATGTGTACTGTTTATTTCAGGGATTTTTATTGAATATTTCTAGACTTGCAGATAATTGAAGCTGTGGATACTGAGCCCATGGCTATGTTAGGTGACCTGTAGTTCATCATCTAGTTCCCTAATATGATTTGTTTGGACTTGTTTACTTAATAATAATTGTGTGCCATCAAACTGGTTTTGACAACTATGGTAGTAAAATGTTGTCAGCCCATTCCGATCTCTGATCAACTTTTGATCTGCAAACAAAAACACTGTACCTGGTTACTCAGACCCTTTGAGATTGAAAGGGAGACATTTAGAGCTAATCTGAATAATCTATTGTTGCTGATGGCTGTGGGAAGCTGTATTGTTGTACTTGCTTCTTGTCTGTCATTTTGCTTGAACACACCCGTCTCCCTTTGACCCCTGAATTTGGTGCATAAAAACCATGCCTGTAATGAGATGGCTAGATGGTATTGTGGAGGCAGTGGGCACAGAGCTGGGTGAGATGAAGGGGATGGTGTAGGACAGAAGTGCCTGGCAGACAGTGGTCCATAGGGTTGCAGAGGGTCGGAATCGACTGTGCGACTGAACAACAAAAGTTTCACTCATTGTCTGAAGAAGTGGACTTGATCCACAAAAGCTAACAATAAAAATATAGCAGTTAGTCTTTAAAGTGTTACAGTGTTTTTTATTTTGTTTTGTTTATTTTATTTTATTTTCTGATATACCTGTACATTTCTGAATATTCTAAATGTCAAGATAAAATATGAAATGCCTTCCACCCATCGGCCCCACCTGGACTGAGAACACGTGTTAATAGCTTGTCAAAAAGTATATAAGTCTGATTGAATTGTTAATTGAGGTTCTTGGATTTATATGGAACCATGCACCACATATGCATATATTATGTTATAATTCATCTTGTTAAATCTCCTTTTTGTCCAAAACTTTTCTGGCTATTTCATTTACATTTAAAGAAACTTATACACTGATGGCTTTTTAAGAGAGTTTTCAGGTGACAGTAGAGATTTCACTCTCCATACCAACTTCTCCAATCATATTTTGTGAAGTACAGTATATAAAAAAAGAAGGATGGAAGAAAGGAAAAATAGGGACAACTCTTTGGCGTATACTGATAACATTGCTGTTGATCTTATGAACTATTATGAAAATGAAACCATAATAAATGGACTTGGAATTCAAGTATGAAAACACAAAGTTTGGAAATAATGTGCCATTTTAGTGTGTTAATGTCAAAAACATCACTTTTTTGTTAAATGGTAGACAAACCGGTTGATGTAGGTAGAGAAAGTAATGCTTTTAATGCCCATGTGTAACTTTCAAAACATAATCTTGCAAGATTAGGTGCATTCCACTTGCTTAATGGAACAGTCCAATGTTTATTTTGTGCGTTAGCAGAGTACTGGGAAGCTTCATAAAGCCAAAAGTAGCCATATTGGTCCATGAAGAAAATAATGACAAGTTCCATAATCTTAGAGCCAAAACAAATGTTACAACAGTTTGCAGATTTTCCTCCTTCGTCTGGGGAAGTGGTGGTCTCAGAACTTGACCATGGTCTCCCCACCCCCCACCCCAATTGCTTCTTCTTCTTCTTTTGTTGTTGTTCAGTCGCACCCTTCAGACCCTTTGCGACCCCATGGACCACTGTCCGCCAGGCACTTCTGTCCTCCACCATCCTCCTCAACTTGCTCAGCTCTGTGCCCATTGTGTGTACAATACCATCTAGCCATCTCATTTTTGGCCACCCCCTTCTTTTTTTACCCTCCACCTTTCCCAGCACCAAGGCTTTCTCAAGCAAATCCTCTCTTCTCATTTGATGTCCAAAGTACTTTAGCTTCATCTTTACTATTTGACCTTCTAAGGAGCAGCTAGGGTTAATTTCTTTTAAGATTGACCTATTTGTTCTTTTTTGGCTTCTTTTATTTCTTGGTAATCTCTCAAAGGATACTTTAGTTTTGCAATATTTTTCCTAGCTTGAATTTTAAATCATGAGGAGAGTGTCTTATTTGTCCATCGGTCATTCTCTCTTTCTATGGAACCTATCTACTGGTCTTTGAAATAAGTATGAATAGTGAGGAAAATGTAAATGACAGACCCTTGGTGGTTCAGGCAAAGTGGGAGGTTGATATGTTTCTACCAGTCTGACATTCTTGTGCCACTTTGTTGCATGTGGATGATGCTGCCTATGCGCTGATGCCATGGGCCTTCAATTTTTCTGTATGACCTGCTTTGAGTCAGTTTCATGTGATGTGACTGGAGGCTGCTGTAATTGCTCAGCGATGTGAGCTTGGGTCATTGCAATTGAATTTGTGGCACCCTAACCCAATTGTCAGAGGCACTGGTTACTGCTACTTCAGGTCGTGCAGCGGCATTAGAATGGCTACTCAGTCATATCTTGACTTTATAGCTGACGGAAGGAATTCATCTTTATTTTCTCCCCTCAATATTTGGTTGCTGTGGGAAGTGAGTCAGAGCCAGATGGCTTATTGAAAAGGTGTGTGAGAGTGGGTGTGTGTCTTCAGAAATGCGGCAATGTTACATTTCTGCATGTACCCCATAGGGATCGTTAAGGCAGGCTGGTTTAATTAAAAGCAGGAATACAATGCACATATTGGCTGCAATCCAGTAGATAAATTCATGGCCAGGCCTATTGAAACAGTGAGGATAATGGTGAGTCAACTCTTATGTAAGATCCATGGTTCAATGGGTCTACTCTTGTTCTGGATTTCAGCTAATATGTGCATGGATATTTACCACGAGACACTTGAAGTTTGGTTCAGTGATCCTCTGTTCTTTGCAGGGGAGGGAACGGAGCGGGTGATGGTTTTTCTTGGGATTACTGCCAACAGTTTTCAGGGACTGGCAAGTCCTTCAACAGTGAAAATAATTCTATCCTTGATATCCCAAATAATGCCTGAACACAGAAAAAAAACACCAGGTTCTCTTTGTAGATGGTGAGCCAGATGTGGCTAAAACCTTGGTCTCTGACCTCTTAAAGCAGCTGGATGGGGCTTGAAAGATACATGTTTTTGAGCCAGGAAGCTTAGACCATGGATTTGACAAGCTTGAAGCATTGTTGTTCATGGGATGGTCATTGCTCCCACTTTAGCCACCAGCTTTAATTTAATTTAATTCAGTTTGATTTGATTTAATTTGAAATGTATTTTTATTTAAAGTCCTGCTGTGGTTGCATCCAGACCAAACAGGGATATGGGTGTAGGTAGAGGTAATTGGGATTTTAGCAAAATATTCCCAATCCTTCCAGGAACATCTGAATCCCCTTTCTCTCACCTTTGCATTTCACTTTTGGGTTCTGTGAGAATCTTTGATTTTGGGGATCCCTTCCCAGGATACCCCCTGGTCATGTATTTTTTAGATGGTGTTTTTTATTGTTAGGTCTTGTTGTTTTAATTGTTGTTAGCCGCCCTGAGTCATTTTGAGGAGGACGGTATACAAATATGGTTATAAATAAATAAATAAATAAATAAATAAATAAATAAATGTGAAGACCTTCCTGCAGGAGCGTAAATTGACATTGCCTTCACAGGTGAGAATGCTAGACTAGGTCTTTGGAAGATGCAGAATTGAATCACTGCGAGGAGGGATTTGTAATAAAGAAAATTTAATTGCAGCATATGACGCATAATAACATGTTCATAGGAACAAAGAAAGGTCATAATGACCCAGAACAGATTGGTGGCTTGGCATTAGTTTAAAACACTCAGTACAGAGAGTTGGGAAGGCTTCCAAACTTAATAAAGAGTCTAGCTGTCTTTTTGAACGCTATATTAAGTGTTGCACCTATTGTTAGAAACCTCTGATAAGTACACTCGAAGAAGGAACACTAAGGATCAGAGTAGCCTGGGTTGCAATATAAGAGTAAGGAAGAGGCATCTGTAGTTGGGGGTAAGAATCATGTGACCAGGACTGGACCAACAGGCTGCTCCAAGTAGAATGTAACCTCCTTAAGGGTGGTGGTGGTTAGGTTTTAATTTTTATAGTTCCATGTGTAAGAGGATAAAAGGCCAAATTATCTATGGCATAATGGTGCCTTCTTGATAAGACAACATGAGCTTGTTAACAAGCAATAAAATGCAGCTTCATTTATCCTTGGAGTAAAAGACTGTCTCCAATTATTTTAGACAAGTCTATTGATAACACTGCTGAGCCAGGATTGCTCAGTGGGCAAACAGTGCCAGTGTCAGTCAAGGGGAAAAGTTTCTTTCCAAAATTTGGAGATAATGAATACATAGTTTGAAAAACAAAGATTTTATTCAAGAGCAGGCAAATAAAGTTAGATATCCTGTGCTACCAATGAGCAAGAATATTTCTTCCTTCAGCCACATACATAAAGCCAACAAAAAGACCCCAGATCAGTGCATAACAACCTCAATTGTCTTAGATGTGCATCAAAGTTCCCCTGCCTGGGGTGAAAATTTCTCTAAACCTATCCTGACTGCAGGTAAGGTGATATCACACCTTTAATTGGTCACACCTGTTTTGATGACATGCATTGTTAGACTATCAACAGCCAAATCACTAATTGACAAACAACAGTGGATATAATGAGCTCAGGCGTCCTCCCGCTTTCCCAAGTTATTCTGCTCCCAGCTCATTCAGCCCTAAGCAGTGAAAGGCAACAGTAATACCAAGAAGGCTGAAAACCACAAGAAGATCTCCCTTTTCATGAAATTCCTTCATATCTCAAGACGTGGAAGGAATCATTCTGACTCCTCTAGAATTAGATGCAATGATCTTCTGGTGATCTTTCTCTACAATGTTCTGCCTGACCTTTTTTTCTCATAGTTTGGTGGTTGTAAGTACTACAAGTAAAGAGAAGTGTGGTGGGAAGCTCTCTTGAGCTCACTAGAGGGAAAGAGAGTAGTTTAAAATAAAATCCACACATACACATGCATGAAGACACACAAAGTCACATTAGTTCATGAGGCAAGTGTCAGGTTACCGACTGTCTTGCTCTGCTCTGGAGTCTCCCCACACCCATTCCAGGGAATTATGTCTTTCAAGAAACTCCCCCAGGTCTTCTCCAAAGCCACCCGGCAAAAGAGCTGGCCCGCGAAATCAGCTAAAGCTAGCTGCAACTCCATTCTGGACCCATTCAAGACCAATGTTATTTGTAAATAGGGAGATATATTTGGCAGCATGCCCCTGTGTGTGTATGCATTATAGTTACAATCCATTCAGTGCTTCAGAGTCTTAAACAAAGCAGCTGGTCTAGTTTAAGGCAGTTCATGCCATTACACCCTCAAATATCAGAGACTCTTGCCGATATATTGCAAATCCCCTAAAGATGCAACCTACCGTCTGTCCAGTCCTCATATAAACAACCTTTTCCTGAATCACTTCTGTTTAACTGTTAGATACTTTAAACTGCATTTAGTGGTTGGTTTCCATACTCAATGCTACCTTCTACTCCCAATATGGAGAAGGAAGCATTAGAAAAAAGATGCATATCATTTTAGTGTTAATAAGTGGAATACATTTTCTGTGAAAGGATCTCAAGGGGAGAAAGATATATAATTCTATAACAGGAATACATGAGTTACAAAAGCCATTGTCCAAATTTGGTTAAGTCAGTCTAACATGGATATGTCTCACCTTGGTCTGAGAGATACAATGTATGGGCGGACATATTCTTAGATGTGACCACAGGTCTTGGCTTACAACTTTTGTGGTCTTGGCTCTGCAACTTTTGTGGTCATGGCAGTGCTCCTTTAAGACCCTTGTGCCTGCACATATCAACAACAGGAAACCATGGCTTTATTTGTGGGATCACCGAGTGGCTTTTTACAGCTTTTGTTCCACTTCCTTCCTCTCAGATTTGCCTTGAGACCTGTTTTTAGGAGGGGTTTTTCCCCCTGAGGAGATGATGATAATGATGCCCTTAATTCTGGAGGAGACATGACTGTGCTGTACAGAAAATAAGTGTTGTTCCATACCCTGTACAATTTAACCTCCACAAAGATGATAAGAGACACTAACAACAACAAATCTCTCACTAAAGTCACTTCTGGCTTGTGGTGGCCCTGATGTTGTTTTTGAAGGTTCTGACTTATAGTCACCCTAATAGTGTTGAAGGAGTAATTTCTCATTTCCACCCTGCAGTGAGTTTCAGCAGCCAAGTGGAGATCTGAATCCAGGTCCTCTGAATCCTAGTTTGAATTTCTGCCTCTGGTGCCACAGTGTCACTTGCTGGGAAATTGAATACAGACAAAAGGAATTGCTTCTTCACACAGTGTGTGGTTAAATGGCAGAATTTGCTACTATAGGAAGCTGCTGTGGCTTGTCTCTTGGATAGCTTTAAAAAAAAGACAGGGCACATTTAGAAAAAATGAAAATGTCAGAGGTGACTTGTTACAATAGATCTAGATTCACTTCATGTCCTGGAACTGGTATGGTATCTATATTGTATATGAGTTGGTAAGGAATATGAGCAAGAGGGTTCTGTTTTGTTTGTGTCATACTGTTGGGCTTTACCATAAGCATCTGTTTGCCCTCTGTGGGAATAGGGTATTGTCTTTGGTCTGCTCTGGCATGGTTCTTCTTAGGTTCCTTGGGCATAGAAATGGAAGGAGCTGACCCAGCTCCTGCCAACCTACCAGTTCAAAAGCAAGAAATTGCAAGTAGTTAAATAGGTACCAATCCGGTGAGAAGGTAACACCATTCCATGCACTCCAGTGTCTAGTCATGCCTGCCACATGACCACGGAAATGTTTGCAGATGTAGACAGTGCTAGCTCTTTGGCTGTAAACAGAGATGAGCCATGAACTCTAGAGTCGGATTATTGGCTTTTAAGCAAGGGCAATATTTACTTTTTATATAATATTCTAAACCAAGTTTGAATCAAATGATCTGTTGCACACTAGTGTCTGGACAATGCCTGACCTGTAAGTATGGAGTTCAGAGCCTAGAACGTGGTTCTGACTTCTTGCACTTTGCTGCTCCTACTCGTCATCTACCTGCTGACTGCTCTGTCCCATGAGTGGTTTCTTAGCCCAGCTTTTCCTACTCTAGTATACTATGCTCTAGAGCAGTGGTTCCCAACAAGGGGTACACAGCCCACTAGTGGACTTCAATTCCCAGAAGCCTCAGTCAGTACATTGGCTGATCAGTGCTTTGGGGAAATGACTTAGGCTTCTGGGAATTGAAGTCCAAAAACCAGCATTTGGGAAACACTGCTCTAGAGATTTGAGAATCTGAGCATGTATTTTTGCAGATCTCCTAAGCATCTCTGGATCAGAACAATATTGCTATGTAATGTGTGTTGCCTAGCACGTCAGTTTCTCCTTGCACCTTCGTAGGTCTTTCCACAAAGGACTACCTGGTATACCTTGGGTGAAGGCAACTAGGTGAGAGAACCACTCAACCCAGCAGTGCATGGGCAGGGCTTGATGCCAGAAGGGCACCAGTTTAAACTTACTGGAATGCCAGTCTGTGTGGGGCAGCAGTGGATGGGTGAGGAGAAGATGGGAGAGCAAAGGAGGAACAACAGTTCTAAGGTAATCACTCTTGATCACTTCCTCTCCCAGTACAATCCACCAACTGATATCTCTGGCTCCTATCTGTAGGGCTTGCCAATTAATTTCTCATGTCTTCTATTCAGCTACTTTCTAGTAGGAAAATTTATCTAGTTTTGCTGGTCAACCAGGAAGAGGGGGAATGGCCATGATTCCTCTTGAGCGACTTTCATTGAGTGACCGTCATTGAGTGGTGTGCTCTTTTAGGAGAGGGGGAAAGAAGGAATGTAATAGCACTTGCTCTTCTTTTCTAAATCAAAATTCAGCATGGGAATTTCACTTTAACATACAAGGTCAGACTGACAGAAATATAGAGAATATGTGCCATTCCTTATGTTGTTGAACTGCAGCTCCTATCAGCCCTAACTAGCATAGCCAGTGAGATTTATGAACAGCTGTTGTCTGGGCCGGTGAGCTGTCGATTAAATGGCCAGTCTACTGGGGTCTATCCTGGGACTGAGACCCCTACTCACCCTCTGGTTCCAGCTAACACAGTTGTTCACTGTTGACTATGTTGGCTGGAGCTTCTGGTCCCTGAATTTTGAAGAATCACTTCGTCTCCACATACATAGGAAGAGAAAAAAAGATTAAAGGCCCTGGATAAGGCTGTTAGAATTCCATTTCACAGGCTTCGTCTCTTGCTTACCGTCCTTTGTGTTGTTTAGAAGGAACAAAATAAAATATGATGGGGTGAAGTTCTGGGAATAGTACCAGCACCTTCTCAATATTTTTGTGAGCTTCTTCTGCAGGTGAAGCACGTGCACACACACGTGTGCATGCGCGCGCGGGTGCATGCACACGCACACGCACACAGATATATAATTGCATTGTTTCCTCATCCTTAACTGATGATATCTTATTCTCTTTCCAGTTTTTAGTGTGATACAGTCCTTTGCTGCTGTCTAATTGCTTAATTCCTCCGGCATTTGAAACTCAGTATGGTCGGAATAATCTGAGCAAAACGAGTGCTTTTTCTTCTTTTGCACTGTTATTAAAAGTTAATTGAGTTTTCAGAGGCAGTGCCTGCAGGGATGCACATCAAATATATGTCTGCGTTGATGTTTTTTTAAAAAAACCTGCCACAATTCCTGAAACATTTCCCTTTATAAACAAATGAGCAAACAAATATATAAACAAAAGAACAAGCAAATGAATTTAATTCTGTGGGTGATTCCTCCCCCTCACTTGACATTGTAAGGTGCACATTGAGGGAATGACAGAGCTGGTATAGGCAGATACATTTGTAGGCAATGCAAAGATGCAAGAATCTTTGACTGATCCTGCCTGATGTGGAGAATACGAGCTAAACCTCCTTGATTTAAGGGCATAATTTGATCCCCAGGGTAAGGCTATGGGGCACGACTCAAATTGTGTGTGTGCTAATGTAAGAATCTACATTTATTGATTTTGTGTTGATTTATGTTTAACTTGAACACTTCAGGTCAAATGTAGGGGCAAGAAATTCTTTCCCTATTGCTTTGTGATAAAAAAACCAACAACCTTCCAATCTTGCTATTCCTTAACCATTTCCTCTAGGAAAGAGAATTTTCCAAGGGCAGTATTGCCAGGTTTGACCTGCTTTGGATGAGATGACTTCGAGAACAATGATGACTCTATAATATTGGTATTCTTTAGGAACATACCTGTACCAGAAAGATATCAATGGAAGTGCAGTGGCACTCTGACACAGAGCAAGGGAAAATCAGGGTGCCACTAGATGGCCAAATTATTATCATGGCCAAGATAGGTCTCGTTGTAGGTTGATATTAAACAGGGTCATTTTGAGCTGCAGTATGTTGTTTGGGGAGATCCTTGCATCCACATGATCAAGACTGATCTTCTTTCCCTTGAAAGGGAAAAGGTAGCTTTCAATTTCTCGAGACCGTTATGTATCTTCAGCAAAGGGACAGCCAGCCAGCCAGCTGTCCCAGTGATCACCCACCGATGAATCAAACCAAAAGAGAACTCTCTTCCCACTGCCTTCTTCGAGTGCCATATCAAATTCTGAATAGTGGCTCTCATCATGGCGATCAGTCATGAAGATTGTCCTGGGGGCAATATAATGCAGTGGCCTTCCATTTGCCTTCTGCATCACAGTATGACACCCATAGTACCACTGACCCAGTTCCGTGAGTCACTTTCTGGTCCTGAGCCCTTTAGGCACACAAAGTCCTCATCAGCCCCAGGTCAGAATGGATGAAGCTTCTGCCCTCCATCAAGATTCAAGTGGTATTTAATCCACTTGGGGACCATTACCCTTCCCTGTAGAAGACTTTGCTTCCCATGGCCTTTAGTCCTCAGGGTTGTCAGGTTAGTTATCCACCACCTGGCAATTGACATTGAGTCACTGGCAGTATGGCCTAGTCCCGTGATGGCGAATCTTGGCAATCCAGATGTTCTTGGACTTCAATTCCCAGAAGCCCCCGTGAATCCATACGAATGGGTTTACTGTGATTCATTCAGCCCACGTCGCCTGGAAGTAAAATGTGCCTGGACTCTGGGCCCCTCTCTTCCCTTCCTTTTCTTCTCCAAAAGAGAGCTCTCCAGACATTTGAGAGATATTCTTAACTATCTGGAGTAGCATCTCCTGTTATTTACTCCCATTGTTGAATTGTCAGCCACCTGCAGTCTCGCCAAACAAAGGATTGTAGCGTTTTAGGAACTGTGGTAGTACGTCAATATAGGTAAAGGTATTATTTGCCATGAAATACCTCCACATTTTAGTTTTCAAAGTTTTATTAAATCTTGCCACACCCCTGCTTTGACTTCATTACTGGTGACAAAGTGATGGATACCGTGTAGTTTTAGCAATTTCTTTACAGACTTTTTTAGGAACCCACGACCATGGTCTGTTTGCAGTTTTCCAGGCTTCCTATCTTCTTGCCTGAAAATAGCATTGAATGCTTGGGACACTTCTCTGCCTGTCTTGTCTTCTAGAGGTAAAGCCAGTGGCGGGCAGCAGCCTGTTTGGGCCGGTTCTACCTACCCAGTAGCAGAAATCCCAAGGGGGTTCTCCGGGGGTGGTTACTGTTTTTTGGAGGTGACCGGTTCAGTCGCCTCCCCGGTTGCCCTTCACTACAGCCCAAAATGGTGGCTGGTAAGTGCGCATGCATCAAAATGCCAATTGACACATGCGCACCTCTATGATTCAGCGTGCATGCATCGATTGGTATTTTGATGCATGCACAGTTACCAGCAGCCATTTTGCGCTGCAGTGAAGGCCACGGCGGCTGGCTGTTGAGGCCCTCAGTAGGATCTTCAGAGGTGTGGCGGCAGCAGCGGTGGCGTTTGCTCGAGTTGCCCCATGCCACGCTGCCCTGCCACTCCGCTGCCCTTCACCTCTGCGCCATGCCGCCAGCCCTCCACCACTGCCACTCACCACTGCTTGTCCGCTGCTGCTGCTGCTGACTTCCACCAACCGTCAATGCTACTCCAGGTCAGGCTGCTGCTGTTGCCGCCTGCTGCTCCTCGACCCCAGGTAAATGACTAGGGCTTGTGTTTGGGGTGGGTTGAGGTGGGTTGGTGTTTTATGTAGTGTGTTTTAATGTGTATTTAATGTGTATTTTAATTTGTATTTTTATGTTTTTTATTTCTATTTAATGTCTTTTTAATTTTTATTCTTATGTTTGTTATTTCTATTTAATGTCTATTTAATTTGTATTTTTATGTGTTTTTTATTTCTATTTTTATGTCTACTGTATTTTTTATTTTATTTTTTTACTTTGGCTGCGCCCATGTTGTCGGCTCAACCCCATGATGTCATGACATTGGCACCGCCCACGATGTCATGACATCATGATGTTGGCTCCGCCCACATTGTAGTAGTAAATTTTTTGGCTGCCCACCACTGATGGAAACGCATGGACTGTTGGCAACTCTTGTGTTGTGATGTCTATACTCCTCTCTTCTGATAACGCAGCACTGTGTCCTTCTTTTGACTTACTGCCCACTGGGCATAACTGCTTTTCATGGTTGGGGAAATGTCGTGTGATTGTGTTAGAACGATGGGGTTTAAGTTGTTGTAATGGGGAGAACAAAACAAAGAGGGAAGGAAATCAGATGCAGAATGAAAGCCACACGAGTGGCTTTTCTCATCCCGCCCCTCTCTGTCCATTGCACTGCTGGCCAGGCAGCCAAGTTTGCCGTTTTTTGCTCACCCAAAGAACTGGGCAGTTAGTGATGGTTGGCCAGTTTTAAGAGGTATCTTGATCTGCATGACTGCCCTTACATGATTGTGTACGGGAATAGGATTCTGCAGAGAGCTTCCGTTTTTGGTGGCAATACTAAGTCCCTCCTAAGAGAGGGTTGGGGAAACTTCAGATCTTCTAACTCCGAATTGCCCCAGTCAGTATGGTTGTCGGTCAAGGATGGATTAATTAAAATGATACACAACACATAGAATGCTACAGCTTCCCCACTCCTGTTTTTGCATGATATTATCCCCCTCCCCTCAGGAAGCAGGAAGGCAGACAATTAAAAAGACAATTATGCCAGGATGATCTGTCCATTTGATTCTTCTGAAGGATTACCAAGGTGCTGATGTTTTCTTGTGATGGCTTCTATGCATGACAAGAAGGCTGATTAATCAGAAATGAAACTTAAAGGACCAAACATCCAGCTGAGCATGATGGCCTATTATTAACTAGCAATGTGCTAACAGCTGGCTTGAGATGCATTGTGTTTAATGTGGGTTGTATTTTTTTTTTGTTGCCTTGCGCTCAGTGCAGGAGACCCCCCTGCAGGACAGGTAGGCACATTGCATCCTTATTGATGGAGATAAGCTGAGAAACTGGTTTTTGTGTGTCTTGTAACATCATAGCAAAGAATCAAGAGGCCCTGGCAGAGAAGAACTAAATATGCTTTTTGCTGTTCTGCTCAAATAAGAGTGTGACAAATCTCGTGCCATTTTGTAAAGGCTAAAAACCTCCCTTGCTTGAAAGTCAGTCGTGTCTGACTCTAGGATGTGGTGCTCATCTTCGTTTACAGCCAAAGTGCTGTTTACTTCTGCAAATATTTCCATGGCCGTGTGGCAGGTGTGACTAGACACCAGAGCACACAGTGTTACCTTTCCCACCAAAGCGGTTGCAAGGGAGCAAAGCTGAAACAGAAGAGCTCACAGGAGACAAAGAGATAGAATTGTGACCATGGTTTGAGGAAACTGCAGCTGGAATGAAAAATGAAAGTTTCAGGATTTCTGTATTCATTTTGTTATGCGTTCAAGCTTGCTCTTCTTTTAAAGAGCTCGAGTTGGCATTCAGAGTCTCCCTATTTTAGTCTCATGAGAACCCTTCAAGGAAGAGCGACATGCTCAGATCGAACCTTAACATTTCATATGGAGTTGAAGCTTTTGCTTGGATCTGTCTTGTCTCAGGAACTTGAACAGATGGAGGCAAGTTCTGACCCTCCATGTGTTACTGAACTACAACTCCCATCCCATGATAGTTTGCCGCTGCCACTGGAAATTGTAGGATAAAAACCTACAGAGGACCACCACAGTCACCCATCCCCTAAGTACACAGTGGCTGGGACTCTAATAGGGTTCAAGTAAAGTTTATGTAACTTGTTATGGCCAATTGAGGAAGTTGTGGGTTTGTGGTCTGGCATGTGATTGAAATCTGTCTCACCAACATGTGAAATAACGTCCAATAGCCATGATAAGTTAAGTAAATCTCACGTAAACACAATTCTAGGAGATTCTGGTTGTTTCATAATTTTTCTTCCTCTTAAAGTTATTCTTAAAATTTAAGCCTGGCAGGTTTCAATTTTACGCCTTGAATTTTCTCTCACAAGCTACTGGAGTTTAAAAATAAAAGAGCTAGAGGGAGATAAGGAAAAAGAAACCCTCTAGTGATACCAATGGAACCTCTTCCTGCCCCCCTTTTAAAAAATACTGTGCAAAATAGGAGGATTTGGGTGAGAAGCAGTCCCAATCTATATTATATCTATGCATATTTTATATTAAGAAGAAGAGGCACCTATTTTAAATTAGGATGGTTGCAATATGGCATTTATGCTATTTAAGCCCTCAATGCAACACTTGAACCATTATATCTTAGAGTAGTGATGGCAAATCTTAGCACTCCAGCTGTTCTTGAACTTACATTCCTAGAAGGCCTGACCAGCAGGAGTGCTGACTTGGGCTTCTGGTAATTGAAGTCCAAGAAAAACTGGAGTGCCAAGGTTCACCATCACTGTCTTAGAGGCTTTTGTCAATTCTCCTTAAAAAGGCTATGAGAGTCCACATCATGAAATCTTTAGTAGATGCTGATGATCCTCTATTATACCGGTACTTCCACTTGGCAGCCCTTTCTAAGGGAGGTGCAAAAGGTGGTTTAATGGCTGGAGTGACTCTTTAGGATGAAATCCTTCTGCATAGTTTAGGAAGACTCGAGATTAATCAATTAATAAACTTTCATTCATTCATACTCCTTTTGATGTTGCATCTCCTACTGAAACTGCTTTTTTCAAATATAAGTGGCCATTGGTGTGGGTTCTTTAGAATACACTCACTAATGTGTAAAATCAACTTGCATCATCTGTTTGTTCATTCTATGTTACATCTCCAAATTCTATCAAATGCATAGGCAAAGGTAAAGGTCTCCCTTGCTCGAAAGCCAGTCCTTTCTGACTCTAGGGTTTGGTGCTCATCTCCACTTACAGCCAAAGAGCCAGTGCTGTCTGCATCTGCAGACGTTTCTGTGCTCATGTGGCAGGCATGACTAGACAATGGAGCACACAGAATGGTGTTATCTTCCCACCAGAGCAGTACCTATTTATCTACTTGCAATTTCTTGCAAGCAATTTCTGGCAAGTAATTAAAGAGATGAGAATACCAGAACACTTTATATGCCTCATGAGAAATCTGTAAATGAATCAAGAAGTAACAGTTAGGACAGGGTATGGAATGACGGAGTGGTTTGGAATAGGAAAAGGAGTTAAGATAAGGCTACATTTTGTCACCCTGCTTATTTAACTTATATGCAAAGGACATAATGTACAATGCAGGGATGGATGAGTCACAAGTTGGAATTAAAATTGCTGGGGGAAACATCAACAATTAGAGATATGCAGATGATACCACCCTAATGGCAGAAAGCGAAAAAGCTCTTTCTTAGTTTGAAAGAAGAGAGTGCAAAAGCTGGCTTGAGACTCAACATCAAGAAAACCAAGATACTGTAATGGCAACAGGTCCTATCAGTCCCTGGAAAACAGATGGGGAAGAAGTACATTCATAGGATCCAAGATGGTGATTGCAGCCATGAAATAAATAGGCAACTAATTCTTGGGAGACAAGCTATGAGAAATCTGCAGAACATAGTTAAAAGTAGAAACATCATCTGGCAAACAAAAGTCTGCCTAGTCAAAGCAATGGTATTCCCAGTAGTAATGTATGGGTTGTGGGAGCTGGATCATAAGGAAAGCTGAGCACAGAAGAATAGACGCCTTTGAAATGTGGTTGTGGAGGAGAATTTTGAAAGTCCCCTGGACAGCGAGGAGAACAAATAGGTTGATCTTAAAAGAAATCAACCCCAACTGCTCCTTGGAAGGTCAAATATTGAAGATGAACCTAAAGTACTTTGGACATCAAATGAGAAGAGAGGATTCACTTGAGATGGCCTTGATGCTGGGAGAGGTTGAGGGCAAAAGAACAAGTGGGCGGCAGAAAATGAGATCGCTAGATGGTATTGTTGATGCAATGGACACAGAGCTGGGTGGGTTGAGTAGGATAGGGGTGCCTGGCATGCAATGGTCCATGGGGCTCACAAAGGATTGGACTCAACTATGTAACTGAATGACAAAAATTTCTTGCTTTCAGACTGCTAGGGTGGCAGATGACAGGCACTCACTCTGTTGTGCAGGATTCAGGTCTCGAACTGCTGATCTGCTAACCTTCCTGTCATCAAGCTCAAATAAAATAAAATAAAATAAATGTAAAGCCAAGGAATACAAGAACAGCAGGTATAAAGGTCCTTCCCCCAATAATAATGATGATGATGATGATGATGATGATGATGATGATGATGATGATGATGATGATGATGATAGCAGCATACAAAGGAAAGTGTGTGAGAGAAAACATAAAGCAGCATAACAGTCTGGAGGCGATGAACTATCATGACTGGCCATCTAAAATCAATTTTAATCAAATGCTTAAATGTTTGTTTAAAAACAAGTGCTTTTAATTGATTCCCTGTAGCACCATCTAGTGGCCAAATACACACCCCATCCCCTCTCTCTGGTTGAAGAGGCATATCCCTTGACCTCTGATGATGATGATGACCTCAGGGTTTTCAGTTTATAGTTTGAACATGGCTTTCTTGCTATTCTCCTCTTCAGCCATCCAAAAGACAATATCATAACCATCTTAGTAGAAATTAGAAGGTGGAGGAAGGAGCTCAATGAATAAAGAATAACATTGAATGAAGATATGGCTGAGGAAGGTGACCTCCCCTATATCACTTGGAGGAACCTGAATAGGCTGAGGGCCAGAGTCCTTTAATGTAAGACCAAAATGCTCAAGTGGGTGCTGCTGGTGGACAACAACATGCTTGTGTGAATGTGGAGAAATACAGATTTCAGCTCATTTGTTGGTCTGCTGTTTACTACTGGAAACATGCACCAATGATGCTTTAAATTTGGCCACTGACAATGCCAAGAAAGTGGCTTCCTTTTGGCATTTAAAGTCTGACCTGGACTCAAAAGAAGAAGAATCATCACATTTAATCTGATGGTTTTGCTGATAATAAGGGCCAAGGATTAAAGGTGATTCTGTTTCTTCTTAGTGTCAGGTTGCTCTCAGGAGACGGTGAGGTGGGAGAGCTGACATATGTGTGAGATGAACCATGGAAAGAACCAGTTTCTGCCTCCCTCTCATTTGCCCCTTCTTGTGGTTTATTTTCTTGTAGGCTGCGGTACATGGTGAAACAGTTGGAGACAGGAGATGTGAATATTGAGGAGCTGAAGAAGAACTTGGAATACACTGCTTCCTTGCTTGAAGCTGTCTACATTGATGAGACCAGGTGAGGCTGTGAGGCTCAGATGTCTGTGTGTGGGATCTTTTGTAATCACAGTTCAAGCAGAGAAGCACTGAGGCACCCAATGGGGAGACTAAGTCATTAGGGAGCTGCAGGTTGAAGTTGGCTGTTTTAGAAATCAAGTGGACTCTAGAGCTTATATAGGTAGATCCCAAACTTGTGGGACCTAGAGTGTTCCTTATTTTCTTTCCTGTAATTGCGAGATCCACTAGTAAGAGCCAGATGCCAAATAGCAGAATAGATCGAGTATGGAGTCAATATCCAGCTGAACTGCCACACAAAATATACCCCATTGAATTTGATTCACCACATATTAGGGAGTCTAACACAAAACTCTCAAAGTGGCCAGCAGAGCTGAACACAGACATGGCTAAAGAAAACCAATAAATACTTGTGCATTACAGGTCTAAAACTTAGAGGAGAATGTGAGTGTAGGCAAAATATTTTCTTATGTGCTATTGTGAATCCAGATCTTTCCAAGAATTTACTCTTTGTCCCATGCCTGGGTTCTCCCTCTCTCTCTCTCTATATATATATATATGAACAAAAGGTCACATTCGGAAGGGAAAGCCTTCATTTGCATTCAGGACCAGGGCAGCAGGGGAATACCAGGAAAGGTGGGGTTGCAAGATCCCTTAAAGTCCTCCTGATTGTAATTTGAATTGCATCTACATCCCTACAACCAGAGCCACTTATGAGGACACCTCTCCTGCATTTTTTGCCAGTTGTGTCTTCTTGTGCAAATTTATGGTCAAGTTTATGATGGAGTTCTAAACTAAAAAAAACCCCACAAAGGCACACAAAAATAGTAAGAATATGGCAGTACAGTAAAACCTCATATAACACTAAAACCTGGTTCCACAAGTCTTCGTGTTATATGATTTTTCGTGTTATCTGATCCTCTATGGGATCCATAGAGATACATTGTAACCACACAGGCTTTCGCGGTTGTTATCTGAAGCATCCCATAGGATCTTAATGTTATCTGATGCAATTCTTCCCCCCAGATTCCTTGATGTTATGCGATTTTCGTGTTATTCGATACTAATGTTATATGAGGTATTACTGTACTGTACTTTTCTCAGCAATGCTTTGAGGTCTTCTAAACTGGACATGGCTTAGGGCGTGCATGCTCAAGGCAACATCTGGGCACCTTCCCTGTCTCCCTTGCAAGCCTATTTCAGGCCATCCAACTCCTCTGGTTGTAGGGATGCAAACAAGCAGAGAAGAAGGAAGGTAAGACTCTGGATCACCAAGCAATCGAATAGGGAGTCAATAGTTTGACCTCCATCTGAGTGGCCCATCCTCAGATCAAAGAAGGAGGCAGGTTTGGAGGGTACGTTTGGTTCCCTCAGCTACCTGATTGCCCTCACCAACATGAAAAACTACATCATTCTGCTCTTGACCACTGATAGTTGTCATGGTCCTATCTCTGGAGGCCCATGTGGTCCCTGCTCCAGAATATGATCTCCAACATTGCTGGCTCAGTGCTGTTTCTGATTCTGAATTTGATCAAATCACAGTCCTGTACATTGAATCTTGTAGTCTCAAAGTTCAACCTGTTAGATTTCAACTTTGAAAATCTGGCCAAACTATAAATTGTTTTTGTGTCATCTAAGAAGAATTACAGTTTTGTTTCCTGTTACACTGTGCCATTCACTTACTGTCTGTCTTTTCCCACTCTGCCACCATTACTCCTGTTTCAGGCAGATTCTGGACACGGAAGATGAACTCCAGGAGATCAAGTCCGATGCTGTTCCCTCTGAAGTGCGAGACTGGTTGGCCTCCACTTTCACCCAGCAGACACGTGCAAAAGGACGGCGGTCCGAGGAGAAGCCCAAGTTCCGTAGCATCGTCCATGCTGTTCAAGCTGGCATCTTTGTTGAGAGGTCACGATCCTGTTCTCTTCCTCCTACCTGCTATGGATTAGGGTGGGATGCAGTGGGGCAACAGAGCTGAAGCTCAGATGGTTCAAGTGGTGGACCTTGCTTTTCATTAGCAGAGTTAGACCATCTTCTGTCACTTCTGACCAGCGTCCTCCTCCCCTCTAAGTTTAGCTGCAGTAGCTAGGGCAAAATTGTCTCAGGAACCATGTATTGTTGTGACACATTCTTGAGTTGTTCTTGAATGGGCAATTTATAAATTAAGAGCCATGAGCTTTACAAAAGATCTGCTTCTAGCAGAGATAAAGGACTGTGAGAACTAGTTTATTCATATGGGGCAACACAACTGCTGAGGGTCTGATTGTGATTGGATATGATGTGAACCTGCATTTAGTTCTATGCCATGAGTGGTGCATGGTAGGTTAAAGTTGCTCCTTTAACTGCTCAGTTGTGGAACCTGAATCACAACAGTTTTGTGTTGATGACTTTATTGGGACACAGAATTCTCTTTTCGAATGAAGTGGCGAGCAGCAGAAAATTATAAGATGGGCATGGGGAAATGAAAAGGGAAGGAGGGACAGTTTAACTAAATAAATATAGATGACATTAATGGACAAAGTCTAAAAATATAAAATGTGGGTGAGGCAACCTGGTGTTCTACAATGCTTTGTATCACCATACATCCCAGTTCTCTTGGCCAGTGGTTATGGGGCTTGTAGTCTGAGACATCTGGAGTGCACTCGGTTGCCTACTCCTGAACTAAATTGAGCCCACCCACCCAAACTCTTGAAGGCAGATCCTCATTTGTAAGATCCTAGCAGAGATTGGGAAAAATCTCTATTTTGGAACTATTAAATAATAATCCCTAGGGGGATCTGGAATCTGCAGTCCAGAAGAAGCAGTTTTTCCACGTTTTGGATGCTAGAAATGGGGAGAATGGTTTGGGATCCAATCAGTCTGCAAAGGTGTGTCCAGTTTTCAAGATGGCTGAAAGCAGTCTGCTTCCTGAGCTCTGGGTGGTCTCTTGCTGGGAAAGTAACCCAGATGTTCCAGGGACAAGAGAACCAGCTGTTCTTTGCATTGCAGGATGTTCCGTCGGACGTACACTGCTGTGGGGCCCAACCATTCCCCCTCTGTTATCAACTGCCTAAAGGTAACAATTGTGTGCGCGCGCACGCTTTACTCTCATTGCATTGTGTGCTTATCTTCTCAGAATTAAGGCTGACTAAATCTAAAGGTGGGCAGTTGGCAGCTAATGGTGTGTGATGGTGGTATTATTATTATTATTATTATTATTATTATTATTATTATTATTATTATTATTATTATTATTATTATTATTATTATTATTATTATTATTATTATTATTATTATTATTATTATTATTATTATTATTAAAGATTTAGATTTAGATTTGTATGCCGCTCTCCTCGGTAGCAAACGACTCAGCGCAGCTCACAGAGTCCACAAATATCAATATTAAAGTGCAAACAAAAACACAGTAGCATACAGTTTAACAAAACAGTCAAGTACAGTAAATACCATATAGTAGATCAGTGCACATTACACATCAATACAGTATTACAGTACACTAGTACCCCGAATAACGTTATGACTTGGTTCCACAAGTCCCGTCGTTATTCGGGTTTTAACGTTGGGCGATACATTGAACACACAATGTTAAAAAAAGCCCTGTTTCCCTGGAGGCTGCAGGAAGCGAGAACATCGGGATTTGAATCCTGACATTTTGGCTTGCTGCTGCCTCCAGGGAGGTGGGAGAACTTTGGAAACAGCTTGGAGCGGGTTTCCCCACCTCCCTGGACCCGGCGGGGGGGTCAGAGCCCCCAAAATTGGTAAAAAAAACGTCCGTTTTTTTTACCAATTTTGGGGTTTCTGACCCCCCCGCTGGGTCCAGGGAGGTGTGGGGACCCGATCCAAGGTGTTTCTGCGCTTCCCCGACGTCCTGAGCCAGTGCAGGAAGCCAGAATGTCAGATTTCGAATCCCGATGTTCTGGCTTCCTGCACCGGCTCAGGACGTCGGGGAAGCCCAGAAACACCTTGGATCGGGTCCCCACACCTCCCTGGACCCGGCGGGGGGGTCAGAAACCCCAAAATTGGTAAAAAAAAACGTCCGTTTTTTTTACCAATTTTGGGGTTTCTGACCCCCCCGCTGGGTCCAGGGAGGTGTGGGGACCCGATCCAAGGTGTTTCTGCGCTTCCCCGACGTCCTGAGCCAGTGCAGGAAGCCAGAATGTCAGATTTCGAATCCCGATGTTCTGGCTTCCTGCACTGGCTCAGGACGTCGGGGAAGCCCAGAAACACCTTGGATCGGGTCCCCACACCTCCCTGGACCCGGCGGGGGGGTCAGAGCCCCCAAAATTGGTAAAAAAAACGGACGTTTTTTTTTACCAATTTTGGGGTCTCTGACCCCCCCGCCGGGTCCAGGGAGGTGGGCAGACACGATCCAAGCTTTTTCTGGGCTTCCCCGATGTCCTGAGCCAGTGCAGCGACCCAGAATGTCAGGATTCGAATCCCGACATTCTGGCTTCCTGCAGCATAAAAGAGGGTGGGGGAAGTTCAAAATTAGCGCGCATCGGGTCTCCCGACCTCCCTAGAGCTGATGTGCGCTAATTTTGAACTTCCCCCACCCTCTTTTATGCTGCAGGAAGCGAGAACGTCGGGATTCGAATCCTGACATTCTGGCTTCCTGCACTGGCTCAGGACGTCGGGGAAGCCCAGAAACACCTTGGATCGGGTCCCCACACCTCCCTGGATCCGGCGGGGGGGTCAGAGCCCCCAAAATTGGTAAAAAAAACGTCCGTTTTTTTTTACCAATTTTGGGGTTTCTGACCCCCCCGCCGGGTCCTGGGAGGTGTGGGGACCCGATCCAAGGTGTTTCTGGGCTTCCCCGACGTCCTGAGCCAGTGCAGGAAGCCAGAACATCGGGATTCGAAATCTGACATTCTGGCTTCCTGCACTGGCTCAGGACGTCGGGGAAGCCCAGAAACACCTCCAGAGAGATCAGAGGACCCGATCTACAGCTGCAGGGTGGCTGGGGAAGCTGACGGGGACTCCCTGTCGGCTTCCCTAGCCACCCGCCCATGCCTCCGCAGCTGTGGGGTGGCTGGGTAAGCCGATGGGGGAGCCCTGCCTCCGTAGCTGCAGGGTGGCTGGGAAGCTGAACGGAGAACCCCGTTCAGCTTTCCACCCACCCTGCTGCTAAGAACGACTGTTTCGTGTAACGTTAAAATCGCGTTACTCGATACAAGATGTTTCCGAAAATCTTGTAACGTTATGCGGATTTAACGATATACGGTACTCGCGTTATACGGAGTATTACTGTACATTTAAAATACCATGGCATGTAGTGTAACAGAGCAATAAGGTTCAATAAATATACAGTAGAACAATGCACATCATAGTAGAAAACATTATATTGTGAAAACATTGTATTATTTTGTTTCCATCCTTCACTAGCAATTACAGTTATAGCGCTTAGTGCATTCTCTGGGTGGTTAACAAGTTAATTAGCACTTTGCCCCTAACATGCTGAGTACTCATTTTAGCAACCTTGAAAAATATCCATGGGCGATACATTCTGAGATCTTATGTGGATACCTGAAACTACAGATAACAGCAACCCTATATTTTACATTGCAGACAGTGGCCTGCAGACAGTAGCCACCTCTGGTAATAAGCCATAGACATACATATATTTTAAATATTTCAGGATTTTTATTGAATTTTTTACACTTGTGAATACTGAACACATAGAAATGGGGTGGGGGTGGGCAACCTGTACTTCCTTCTCTGTTCCCGTTTTCTGTTTGTTTTTAAACAAGAGAGATAACTGGTTTTCTGAAAGCTGTGTTTTTGAGTGGGAATTAGTGGTCCATAATATTTAGAGAAACACCTCCAACTAGTCATTGCAGAAGGGAGGGACAATGCCTTCTTGAAGATTGTGGTTGTTTAAACCACAATCGGGCATACCTTGTGCCAGCTAATCTTTCTCACACTAGGCCATTTGAAAGGAACCATAGAATTAATTCATCAAAAGATGGCTTCATTTTATCAGTTTCACATCTGGCCTAGATACAGAAGAAATTGCAGAAGGGAGATGCTCTTTGCATGTGCCCAAGAGACGTGAGGACTACAGTGGCTCAAGTAGTTAAAACGCTGACTGGGAGATAGAAGGTCAGCAGTTCAAAAACCCGAGTACTGCATGATGGAATGAGCGCCCATCTCTGTCCCAGCTCCTGTCAATCTAGCAGTTCAAAAGCAAGAAATTGCAAGTAGATAAATAAGTACCACTTCAGTGGAAAGGTAAACACTGTTCCATGCACTTCGGTGTCTAGGCATGCCTGCCACATGTCCACAGTGCTGGCTCTTTGGCTATAAATAGAGATGAGCACTGAACCCTAGAGTCGGATATGCCTGGCTTTTGAGCAAGGGTGACCTTTACCTTTACCTTAAGCGACATGAACATATTTGCTCTTAATTTCATTTTGCATGCTTCTGAGTTGGTGGATAACCTTTTCCTATCTCATATTAAATACACCCATCTTTTTGGAATATTTCTTTTCTCTTTTGGCCCAATTTCTGGCTAAAGGAGGAGCAGTCTTTCTTTCTTCTCTAGGCTCTAGCAATCACCTCTGTTTCTTTTCCATGTTTTGAGCAGACTCTCGACCTTTGGTTCTTTGATGTCTTTGCCCTGAACAAAGTGAGTGAGGACCATGCCTTGCGCACAATTGTTTTTGAACTGCTCACCCGGCACAATCTCAATAGCCGCTTCAAGGTAAGAAACTGCTTTGCTGTGTGTTGTGTTTTGCTTTGTGTGCGTGCAATGTAATTGTCTTCTGTGTAAGCTTTAAGTAAGCTTAGTGTATGTGTGAGGATTAGCAGGGTGGGTGGTAGCGTTAGGCTACAACTTCTTATAAGATTTAGCTGCTTTGAAGTGAGAGCAAGGAACATTTTGTCTCTTTTCAATGGCTAAATTTCCTCTATTGACTGAGATCATGTGCTGGCAGTGGTTTGGCATGGCCAGAGGCCAAACTGTGCATGGCCAGCACCATTTTTTCTCATGCTCATTTTATTCTCATCCCCCCCCCCCCCGATACTGAATCCCATTACAAAGGTCTGCAAAAAAAAGGGGGGGGGGAATCAGCTGCATAGGATATTTTTGGTAAATTTTATGTTTTCTAGTGGCTCAAGTGGCTAAGATGCTGACTGGGAGGTGGAAGGTCAGCAGTTCGATTCCCGAGTATTGCAGGATGGAATGAGGACCTGTCTTTGCCCCAGCTCCTGCCAACCTAGCAGTTCGAAAGCAAGAAATTGCAAGTAGATAAATAGGGACCACTTCGGTGGGAAGATTCCGTGCGCTCCAGTGTCTAGTCATGCCTGCCACATGACCACAGAAACGTCTGCAGAAGCAGACAGCACTGTCTCTTCGGCTTTGAAACAAAGATGAACACTGAACCCTAGAGTCAGATATGACTGGCTTTCAAGCAGGAGAAACCTTTACCTAGTGTGCTGAATCCAAAAATGACCTCGATTTCCCCCATCACATACAGTTTTTTTGCTATTTTATTATAATGAATTAAACATATTATTTCTTATAAATAAACAAACAATTTCTTCATAAAATATACTTAACATTCCATGTTCACTCTTTTTGTCTGTGAAACCTTTTCTTCTCTTTTATGTTCCTCTGAACACGATTTCACTTTCCATTTTCTGTTTCCCGTTTGAGCATCCAACAGTGGTCTGCTAGCATATTGATGTTCCATCTTCCTTGGTAGCATCTCTCAATATCATGGACATCTTGATGAAATCTTTAACCCTGAACTTCACTGTAGGCTCCCAAGTTTTCAGGAAAATAGTAGACACGTGAGTGTAAGAAATGAACTTTTAAGCTCACCTTGAATCCTTGAGCTTTATATGCATTCAGCATATATTGTACAATGGTTTTGTAGTGTGGGTCTTTAGTATTCCCTAAAAACTTGCGAACTATGTCTTTGAAAGAGTCCCAAGCTTCCTTTTCTTTTTCTCCCATTGTTTCTAAAAATAGGGGATCAGATAACAGTTTTCGTATGTCGGGGCCAGTAAAAACTCCCTCTTTCAACTTGGCGTCAGACAGTTTTGGGAACTTGGAACACAGATATCTGAAACATTCCCCATCTTTCAGCAGTGATTTAACAAACTGCTTCATAAGCCCTAATTTAATGTGAAGAGGTGGCAATAAAACATTTTCTGTTGGAACCAAGGTCGTATTAATGACTTTTTTCACCAGGGATTAAGGCATCTCAAAGTGGCAGTCAGTTTTTGTCCAATGGAGGTCTGGCTCAATTGTCCCAGAAACATAGGTAGCAGGGATATTTTGTATCGCCTGCCTGCTGGCCTAACAACATGGTTAGTATTTTAAAGTGTCCACAAACCATACAGTGATGTTCTTGATATTTGATTTTAAGAATTACAGTTAAATCATTATAGTTTTCATCCAAATGCACCGAGTGTCCTATAGGAAGTGATGAAAATGTATTTCCATTATGCAGTAAGACTGTTTTGAGGCTTGCTTTAGACGAATCGATGAATAGGCACCACTCAGATGAATCATATTCTATTTCAAAGAACTTCATTAGCCCTTGAACATCACTACAATAAATGAGATTTCCATCTTTGGAGAAAAACTGAGTGAATTCTTTCTCTCGGTGCCTGTACCACGAAAATGATGTGCCAGGTCACAGGAGGTTTTTATTTGTAAGTTTTGACCCTAGCAATTCAGTTGAATCTTTGGAAAGGCCTAAATCTCTAACTTGGTCATTGAGCTCACTCTGAGAAAAAAGTTGAGGTACCTCATCAACAGAAAAATCTGAGCTAGATTCATCCTGGGAAGGCAATGTGTCTCCATCCTCCGAATCGCTCAGGATATTATCCAAACTGGAAGGTAGGTGTGGAACTGGTATTTCAGAACTATGAAGCACTGGACGAATAGCTGAACTAAGGTTTGGGTAAGATATCTTCTTTTTATTATTTGTTTTATTATTAAAGGCTTTCACATCTACCAAACAGAAATAGCAGTTGGTAGTGTGGTTTTGCTGTTCACGCCACATCATAGGAATGCCAAAATGAAATGAGGTTTTCTTACCTTTAAACCACAAACAAAGATCTTCACACATTCTACACACCTTATGAGGAGCCCATGCTTTGTCTTGATCCCCAAGTTTCAACTTGAAGTAAGCAAAATACACTTCCTTCACAAAATCATTTATGTTCCTTTGTTGAATTTTAATTGTGTATTCGCCACAAATAAAACAAAAGTTGTCTGGAGAAATAATACAACCTCTTGGAGCCGTAATACAGAACTAAAAATAAGCACAGTTACGTTTGAATGCAGGATGTAAACTGAGTGTGGCTCATACAGCAACCAAGATCCTGAACTTATTTAGCATGTTGAAACATAATCAAATCTGACAGTAGGCGTGTTTATACTCATTTATAATACCCCAGAGAACATGTCGAAACATGCTCAATCCAGCCAGTAAGATTCCTGGATATGTTCACCTTTCGCTACAAACAAAATAAACCTGTTGGGACATGATCATCTGACCTTTCTCACACCACTAAACCTACACTCTGCCCAGTGGTGGGAACCAATTTTTTCCTACTACACTGTGAGTGTGGTATGGTGGGCGTGGCTAGGGGGAAAGCCCTGTGTTGCACCCAAATTAGGACTATTTTATTTCAAAACTTGGATAGGTAGGGCCAGCCAGGATTTCTACTATCGGTTCTGCTACTGGTTCTGGCAAACTGGTATGAACCTGCTGATGCCCACCTCTGACTATGCCCCCCTTCCTCTTATTTTCTCTTTGCATTATTCTTGATTCTAGCTCTAATAAACATTAAATGAAAATAAGAAATAATTTTTAGATAGAGTTTTTAGAATTAAGAATAGGATATCAGATTTTGGGTTACAGACAAACTTCACACTATTAAACCAAAAACACAAGTTTTGCAAGAAAACTTAATGAAATGGATTTTTTTTAGTATTTTCCTCGGTTTCACTAAGTAAAAATCTATAAGAAACAGTAAAAAAAATCCTATGCAGTTTTTTTGGTTGCAGACCTGTGTCATCTTTTTTTCTTCCTGCAGCAGCCTCTTTGCTCCCTTTTCTTTCCAATACTTTCTTTCTTTCTTTCTTTCTTTCTTTCTTTCTTTCTTTCTTTCTTTCTTTCTTTCTTTCTTTCTTTCTTTCTTTCTTTCTTTCTTTCTTTCTTTCTTTCTTTCTTATCTCCAGATCTTGTTTGATGTCCTTTTCCTCCTTCTCTAGATCCCCACAGCATACCTTCTGACCTTTCTGGATGCTCTGGAGGCTGGCTATGGAAAATACAAGAACCCTTATCACAACCAGATCCACGCTGCTGATGTCACCCAGACTGTTCACTGCTTCCTGCTCCGCACAGGCATGGTGGTAAGAGCCCCATGTGGACTAGCCACTTAATGTGTCCATTCCATCATTCAGCTCTTTAGCTGACAAGCTTTTTTTTAAAAAAATATATATTGGGAGAAAGATATCCCGGAGTTCTTCTGCTAAGAATGCCAGGAATCTCTCTAAAGAAGCCAGAATTTTCACTGAATATGCTAGAACACATGGTTTTTACCTAATCTCAGGCAGTCCATGTCATGCCATCCAAGGAATGAGAGATCCATTTTACTTCTAGTTCCCACCCATCTTTTATGGAAACTTGATGAAAGAAGGTCCCTATAGAAATATTTGATTTATGCAACACCCTGGCAAGTGGTCTCCTTGTTTTTCCACAAAGGCAGATCTTGGTCAAGAAGTTCCAAAAGATAAAAATGTGTAAAACAAGTTCCTTTTCTCCTAATTGCCCTTTCTCTGGATGACCACTGGAAACAAGCTTACACTAGTATGGCATGTTAAACAAATAACAGTTTTATTGTTATTAATGTCCATGAAAGCCCGTTGAGGAAAACATCTGGATCCTTATTAGAAAATACCCAAAATCTGTGAAGAACATAATTTTGCAGCAGTCTAGTGTCTGCTGGGTTACTGGATTTAGATGTTTTCTATGAAAGATTTTGATATTTCCTTCATAGGACGCGGTGCTTTCCTGGGCAGGAGAAATAGCAAGAAAAGAGATTAAAAGTGAAGAAAATGCCAGAACTGGGAGAGATCTTGGTTCATCTTAAAATGTCTTGGCGATGTTGGAGAGGTGTTTTTGAGATCCTTAACCTGGAAAATGCAGGAAATCACAACAGATTTCAAAAGAATTTGTCACATCCTTACTCTCTGTTTGTACCTTTCCCACTTGCCCCCCCCCCCCGCCCCAGCTGTGAGGCAGTAAAGCAAATGAAAGTGCAGAGTAATCGCTTCCCGATCCAGCCTGAGATTATTATTTTTTTGCTACTTGGGGTAAAATGGCAAATGATGCCTTTAACTCCTCTAAATCAGGAGCATGGAGAACCCTAGATCAGCCATCTTAGTTTGAGCACTTTTGTCAGAAAATCTTTGTGTGATGAGAAATGGGAAAACATCTTTCCCGACAGCTAGAATCTGCTAACTGAGACAGCAGCATAGCTATGCTCTTCTGTTGGTTCCCCTCTTGAAGGGAATTGAGGAAATTGGACTCCTGCATGACTGGTGATATATGGAATGGCATACAAGGAGAGGCAAAACTAGAGGGAATCTGTGTTTGTGGCTCCACATACTGATGAACCTGCTTAATTTCTGCCTCCTCCTCCTCCTCACGATCCCATTTATGTGGCTGGAAAAGAAAGTTGTACCCTAATACGTTTCTCACCACCACCTCTCTGGGTGTGGTGTTTGATAAAATCTCTCATCTCTGCTTCCTACACAGCACTGTCTTGCAGAGATAGAAGTTTTGGCCATGATCTTTGCAGCTGCAATCCATGACTATGAACACACGGGTACCACCAACAGCTTCCACATCCAAACCAAGTGAGTAAGAAAGAGCTTAGAGAGCATGCAGATGTCTAAATGTCCCTTAGGATGGTGGCTAGCTGAGTGTTTACATCTCCAAAGCAGCACCATGTACTGTAACTGTAGCAATTTTCTACTTTTTCCCTATCTGATTCCAAATATTGGTGAGCCTCATGGCAATTAGCCATGAGGATTGTTCTGAGAATATAACGCTGTGGCCTTCAATTTGCCTTTCACATCGCAGTGTGATCCCTGTACCACTGATCAATTTCCGCAAGTCACTTTCTGGTCCTGAGCCCTTTTGGCACTCAAAGTTCTCCTCCTCATCTAAAGGTCAGTATTGATGAAGCTGCTGCCCTCTGTCAAGAGGGATTCAAGTGAGATTTAATCCACTTGGGAACCATCACCCTTCCCCGTGGACTTTGCCACCAAAGGCCATTAGTCCTCAGGTTTTTCTGGCTAGTTAACCACTGCCTGACAATCGGCACTGAGTCACTGGCAGTATGCTCTATTCTATTATCATAGCAGAATAATCTGGCAAGCCTGGAACTATATCAGTCACAATTACACTTATATACTTTCTTGGGATCAAAACTCACTGCAGATGGGGATTGCAGCCATGAAATAAAAAGGCGATTGATTCTTGGGAGGCAACCAATGAGAAACCTGGGGAGCATAATGAAAAGTAGAGACATCATATTGAAAACAAAAATTCGTATTGTCAAAGCAATGGTATTCCCTGTGGCAATGTATGGTTGTGAGAGCTGGACCATTAGGAAAGCTGAGCGCAGAAGAATAGATGCCTTTGAGATGTGGTGTTGGAGGAGAGTTTTGAGAGTCCCCTGGACAGCGAGGAGAACAAATAGGTCAATCTTAGAAGAAATAAACCCAGAATGCTCCTTAGAAAGTCAAATTGTAAAGATGAAGCTAAAGTACTTTGGACATCAAATGAGAAGAGAGGATTCACTTGAGAAAGCCTTGATGCTTGGAAGGGTCGAGGGCAAAAGGAGAAGGGGACGGCCCAAGATGAGATGGTTAGATGGTATTGTGGAGACAATGGGCACAGAGTTCAGTGAGTTGAGGGGGATGGTGGAGAACAGGAGTGCCTGGCGGGCAATGGTCCATGGGGTCGCAGAGGGTCGGAATCGACTGTGCGACTGAACAACAAAACTGCCCTGTAGCACTTAGTGCACTTTCTGGGCAGTTTACAAGTTAATTACCATTTTGCCCCCAACATGCTGAGTACTCATTTTACAGACACCAGAAGGATGAAATGCTGAGTCAACCTGGATCCCCATCAGGATTGAACTCAGAATCCCTTGGCTGCAGCACAGCAGTTTAACCCAATGCACCACCAGGGGCTCTTAATGCTGTGACTCCCAGAGTCTATCCCTAACATCAAAGGCAGCGGGTAATGGGAAAGGCCCAGTGAGGGCAGCTTGTTATGCTTCTTCTTAGCTGCGGAAACCTAGCCTTTATTCTTGCCACTAAAGGCAAGGACCAGCCTTAAATACATGCTTTAATATAATGAGCACTTTCCCCAACTTCCTGCATCCTAGAGGTGGCAGGACTACAAAGCCCACCATGTCCAAGGACCAGGAACAATTGAATGCAGTAATCCAATGACACTGGAAGACCCACAGCTGAGAAAGACTGTTTTATATCTTCCTTTGATTGCCATCTCAGTCTTCAATTTCACTTGGGAGAGAAAAGAAGCTGAAAAAGGATTGCAGAATTGGGGGAATTCACAGCAGTCACATAAAATGCATGTACAAACTGCAAAATCAAACCACATGGACTATACAAGACAACAGAGGTTTCCCCAAGTGCTCTTTTTTGAATGAAGCGCAGGAGGGCCAGTGTAAGCCTGGCCACACTGTGCACCTGGACTTAGGGATTTGTGTTTGTTGGCATGTCCAGCTAGTCACCAAAACAAAATTGTGTGGTGATGTTCAGGCAGACTCTGCAACCTGTAGTTTCCCTCCCTCCCAGGTCAGACACGGCTATTTTGTACAATGACCGCTCAGTGTTGGAGAACCACCATATCAGCGCCGTCTTCCGTATGATGCAAGATGATGAGATGAATGTCCTCGTCAACCTGACCAAGGATGAATTCTCGTGAGGCTCTGCCTTTTCCCCTGCCCACTGATCCCCTCCTCTAAAAGAAGTCTAGGACTCACCCTTGCCAAGGAGAGTTTTTCACTGGAATGGGGAGGAGAATCTTAATGGAGAACAAGGCAGGCTGTTTCATAACTCTGCTGCCAGAGTTTTAGATAAACCTATGGCAGTTGCAAAGCTTGAACTACAGTTCCCAGGATCCCCCATCTAGTGGACCATGAACTGGTATTCTGTGCAGGCAATGAGTTCTGGGGTTCTAGGTGTTTTTGCCATGGTGGGTATATGAGGCATGGGGACCTAAAGCATGTGGGTAATGTGAATGGTCTAGGACAGTGATGGCTAACCCTGGCACTCCAGGTGTTCTTAGACTTCAATTCCCAGAAGCCCAAGTTAACACTCCTGTTGATCAGGGCTTCTGGGAATTGAAGACCAAGAACACCTGGAGTGCCAAAGGTTAGCCATCACTGGACTAGGAATATCCAATACTGAAAGGGGATCTTTGGCCCAACAGATGTTTTGGACTTCAGATTTTCCAAAATAATCCACTACAGTTAATTATGGATTAGAGATTATGACTAATACATCTGTTGTCCAATACATCTGGAAGGCCCTGTGTGAAAAGTTCAAACCATGGCATCTTCCATTTTTAGACCTCTGATATTCTTCCCGCTGCATGTGACAGTTTTTTATGCCTTCACCCAATGGATGCCATCTGCATTTTGCTATCTCTAAGATGTGCATTTAGCTGTGCATGCCAAGATCCCCTCTTTCTAGGGTGACACCCTGTAAAGGTTTCATCAGTGAAAAAGGTTTGGGCATGTGTGGTAATCTAAAGGAGCAAATACAGTTGGAAAAGATGTAGGAATCACTTATCTTTATTCTTTTGCTAGAAAGATTTTTATCTCAGCAAGAATCAAATGGGTTTAGAAGGCAGAGACACAAAGCAAACACATAGGCTGAAATTCTGTTGTGTAGCGTAAGCAAAGTTGGTTTACCTGGTAAATGAATCCTCAGGTATATATAGCCTTTGCCACAGTTTTTGTGTGTGTTCACATATGCACCAAGCCAGCAATGTGCATGTTCCCAGAAGGAGTTCTTTATTGACCCATATTAATAGATGGAAACTTTCAGCTTCACTTACGTTATGCAATGAGACTTCAGCCACACTTTTTGTGCAAGTTTTTACCACATCTGTAACACCAGCCTCTTGAGGGGCATTTGTCAAGCTTCCTGTGTTCTCTTTGTCTTGTGCAGTGCAAAACAGGATCCTGTAAGCAGCTTCACAACTGCTATTTTTTTCAAATAATTTTTTAATTAAATTTCAAATAAAAATACAAATAAAACACTTGACATAATAACAAAACATTCAAACAATATCAAACAAGAAAAAAGCCACATAATAAAAAACTATAATTCATTAAAAAATAAAAAAGCAAAGAAAAATACATTAAAAAAACATATAATTATTACCACCTTTATACTTTATTACCTTCTATCTATCCTCTTCTGTAACATACAGTTTTAACCACACCTCAGAATACACACCTCAGTGATATATACACAGTCCAGGAGATTACAGTGTATCACAGCATTCTTCCATTGTTTCCAAAAACTCATTTGGTCTGGTGCTGGCTTTATACTCTCATCCCTACTCAGTGTTGATTCCACAAATAAGTGCCAAATCTTCCAAAATCTATTTTCTTGAACTATGCCTTTTTTTAGTATTTAATTCCCATGTTAATTTATCATTTAAAGCAAATTCCCACATTTCTTTATACCAAACTTCAATGGGGATACACTAAAACCTGTATCCCCATTGCTTAGAGACTAACTCACTTAAAGAGCAGAATTTTCTCTGAATTGTTGCCTTGCTTAACAACTAAAACCAACCCAAAAACTCACTCAACAAATAAATCTGGTTTCACAATCCACCCCCCCACCCCCCGAAGTCACAATTGGTCACTTACAATGGTGATTTGCTTAAAGAGCACACTCGATTAAAGAGCAATCCCGTGGAACACATTATGCTCTTGGGTACCACTGTATATGAGATTGTAACAAGGTATTTTTTCTTTAATCTTAACATCATTTTGGCATCTCAGAACCCTTGAGGAGGTAGGGTGAAAGATGTTAGTCTTTATGAGAGTCGCTTAAAACACATCAGGGTAATTATATTACCTACACTACTCAAGCCAGACTGTGGTGGCTTAGTGGTTAAGATGCTCAGCTTTAAGACTGGAAGGTTGGGGTTCAAAACCCAAGTGCTAAATGTCAGAGTGAGCTCCCATCCCTTTCCTGGCTCCTGCCAACTTAGCAGTTCGAAAACAAGAAATTGCAAGTAGATAAATAGGTACCACTTTGATGGGAAGGTAAACAGTGTTCTGTGCACTTAGATGTTGAGGCATGCTTGCTGTATGTCCATGGAAACGTCTGCAGATACAGATAGTGCTGGCTTTTTGGCTATAAACAGATGAGCACTGAACCCTAGAGTTGGATACGACTGGCTTTTGAGCAAGGGTGGCCTTTACCTTATACTACTTGAGGCTCTTGGGTGCATCTCTCGTTTTTAAACAACATTTATCTCTTTGGGGTTTGAAGCCAAGGGTTTTTAGTAACAGTTAATCCACACCTGTCCATTCATAGTAACAAAGTTGACACATTCTTCCTTTTCTTGTTGAGTTTAGGGGGCTGCACTGAGAATCAAAATAGATTTTAAGGGGAATGCAGTTGGCCCAACAGATGCCACGTCTGAAACCATGCAACTGAATGCATCCTCTAGTTTGACCCTCACTTTACCCACGAGGGGTGTTGCAGGTAGATGGTTGTGCAGGATGTTGGAATATAGAAGAGAGATTGTATATGTTAGCATGATCTCTCCCCCCCCCCCTACTCTTTTTTTCCTTTTCTCTATGTGACACAGGGAACTCCGGTCACTTGTAATTGAAATGGTGCTGGCTACAGATATGTCCTGTCACTTCCAACAAGTCAAGTCCATGAAAACTTCCCTACAGCAGCTGGAGCGGTAAGTAGCAGAAGGGGGACTCAAGATATCTTGCCTGACATGAAGGATGTGATGATGCCCCCTTCCTAGCTCTCTGTCAAGGCTGGTGGGACAGGCAGTTAAATCTCAGTTTTACACTAATAACAAGACACTAATCACCACAACATCTGAAGGAGCAACTTAGTTTAGGGCAGGGGTTCTCAACCTTTTTAAGCCAGGGGCTGGGTCACACCCCCTCAGACAGTTGGTGGGCTGGACTGGTGGTCACCCCCTGCCGCCGCCACCACTCACCCCCACCCCCACCTCCAACACTCCCCTCCCCCAACAGGATGGCCTGCAAACACTCCCCCATGCCGCTGCTGCCACCACCACTTCCCTGCTCACTGGCCTGCCATGGGTGAAGGAGGGGTCCTGCCTGTCCTTGTCTGTGCTCAACCAGAGCAGCACCTGGGAAAGATGCGGACAGCTGCATGTGTCTGCCACTTCCACTTCCACTGTGCTTGTCCCCTCGGCCTGGCTTGGTGTGTCCCTAATGCCATTCTGTAGTGGGGGTGTGGAGCCTATGCTGTGGGCAGAGCCTACTCCATGGGCAGAGCCTATGTCATGGGTGGAGCCTATGCTATGGGCAGAGCCTACTCCATGGGTGGAGCCTACACCATGGGCGATTTAATCATGGCTGCCATATGGCCATGTAGACATCCGCAAACACAGGCAGCACTGGCTCTTTGGCTGTAAATGGAGTTGAGCACTGCACCCTAAAGTTGGCTATGACTGGCTTCTGAGCAAGGAAGACCTTGAACCAATTGCAGGGACAAAACCTGGTGGGGCAGGGCAGGGAGGTGGGTGTGGCCACCCAATTTCACTAACCCCCCCTGCCCGAAGGCCACCCAATTTCACTACCCCCCATGCCCGACGGCCACCCAATTTCACCACCACCCTGACCAGAGGCCACCCAATTTTGCTACACCCCCCCTTCCTGGGGTGTGTGGGAACCTGTTGTTCCCCACCACTGGTTTTACTGTATAGCCAGAGAATTCACGAGCAAGAGCTGCCTGAGTAGACCACAGCTATCATTAGTTCTAGCTAATGTAATTAATTACTGTAACTATTTACTTTTCAAGGTATTGGAAGCTTGGTTTTCATTTTGTGTGCACAGGATACAGAGGTGAGAAATGGCAGAAATTCTCCCTACTGTTCAGAAAAGTCACCTGCTTTTTTCTTATCTGCTGGGAAACTTCAGGCGAAATGAGATCTTTACAACAGGAATCTGTGCAATATATGGTGTCCTGCTCACTAGTGGGCCACTGCATTCGTCCCTGGCAAGCATTGCTGTAGATTCTTGCCAAAGAGATCTTTTGTACTGTACCAGGCTGGGGTGTACTGCGTGGTGGGTGGGTTGTATGTCTGTACCGGAGGGTCATGTTAGGATCCATCCCTGTAACCACCTTATCTCCTCTGTTCTCCTTTTTAGGATTGATAAGTCCAAAGCGCTTTCCTTGCTGCTGCATGCCGCTGATATCAGCCACCCCACCAAACAATGGACTGTGCACTCCCGATGGACCAAAGCTCTCATGGAAGAGTTCTTCCGACAGGTATGTCTTATGATTTCTGTGATCTTGAGTTATTACCTGTGTGTCATGATGTATGTTTTGGGCAGGATCAAAAGAGGCACACATGATTTTATTTTATTTATTTATTTGAAAAGTTATTTATTTTATCATTTAGAAAACACAAACAATATACATATACAAAATATAATAATAATATGCAAAAAACATATTTTAAAAGGAAATGCATCTATATTTGCTTAATATAGCATCTATGTTAATTTTTCATCAATATTTATACTAAAAACAATAACTACATTAACCTTTGACATGTGCACCCTTGGGGCCTTCTCTTCTATTCCATAGTACAGTAAAATCACAGGTTATGGAATTAACCCGTTGAGGGATTTTTCTTATAGCGATTTTTCCATGAAGCAACACACAGTTTCCCATAGAAATGCATTGAAAACAAAAAAACTTCCGGAGGTTAGAAAAGAACCAAAAACCTGAATTTTTCAGTTGAAAACTCTTTCTGAGAGACAGCTTCTTTGAGCAGCCTTTCCTATCTTTACCTGACCTTCAGTGGTGTTGCACTGCTCTCCCCATTACAACCAAGCCAGGATGGCTAAAGAACCATGGGGCTTATGAATGCCATCTGGGAAACAGTAGGTTGTAAAAGGCTGCCTCAGAGGAAGTTGCAAAGGAGAATAATACAGAACGTGGAAGGCCTTGGACTTAAGGGGAGAGATGGGAACTAAAAAGTAGAAACATCTTCACTGCTGTAAACTTTGGTGATCCACAGACAGTGCATCTTAGTAGAAGTGGCTGAACGTTTCATTCCCATCCTGCTCATGAGAACTAGAGAGCCACTCCAAAAAGTGGAAAAGGATACCAAAACTGCTGCAATATATTTTCTGAAAATTCACTATCTCTACCTAATGACAGAATTGCAACCAGAATCACTGCACTTAGTATACCAGCATTTTTTTTTTTTAAAAAAGGGGGGGGGGACTTGAAAAGTACCCTTGTGCTGTATAGTGTAGGATGATGAGGTAATCTTGCTATGTTTAGAGGAACCATGTCCTAAGTTTGTGTTTTTATTTAAAAAAAAATTAGCCAATAGAGCAGGGGTGCCCAAACTTTTTGGTCTGTGGGCCGATCATGTGGTTCAGGGAGTCAGTCACTAAGGCCTGGGGGCCGGGTGCGACCCCCCGATGCCCTTGTCGCTCCTGGAAACGGAAATGGGGGCATTTTACTTCTGCTTTCAGGAGTGACGAGGGCTTTGCGGGCGGGATGAATTGGCGTCGAGGGCCGCACCCGGCCCCCGGGCCTTAGTTTGGGCACCACTGCAATAGAGGGTACAAAGGTTCTTCCATTTTAGCGAGAAATATTTAGATGAGAGTTTTAGGACAAGTGGCTGAGAAAACGATTGAGTATAATAAGGAGGTGCACCTGGCATACATCGACCTGGAGCAGGCATTCGACCGAGTCCCATGGAAGGAACTGTGGAGGGGACGAGGGACAAGGGAGGTCAGGAAGTCCTTGATACAGGCTGTACAAAGTTTCTATGGAACCTGCGGAAACTATGTGTAAACAGTAGGGGGAAAGTCCAGCAGGTTTATGATCAGTGCTGGAGTAAGGCAAGGAGATAGTCTCTCACCCTATCTCTTTATCTTGCTCATGGATAACATCATGAAGAGCACAAAGTGAAGTGCCAAGAAAATGACTCTGGGATATTGGAAGATGAAGCCTGTCCCAAAATTCAAGATGGCCTTCACCAATGATGTAGCATTCATCACTAGGACCATTTACCAACTCCAATTCAATATAAACCTGTGGAACAGGGAGATGGAGAAAAGAGATGTCTATTAACATGGTGAAGACAAAGATCATGGTGATCTCCAGGAGCAAGAAGCAGCATACCATCCGGCTGAAGGGGCAAGTGCTAGAATAAGTAGAAGACTTCAAGTACCTTGGTCCCATAGTTAGTGAAAGGGGACAAATGAGTCCCAAGATCAATTAGAGTGTGGCAGCTGCAGGCAGGCTCTTCTACGTGATCAATTGAGGGTTCATCAGCAAGGAAGAAGTCGGCAAGGCCACTAAAATGTCAGTCTACAAATTGACCTTTGTCCCTATGCTCATGTATAGCAGCGAGTCATGGCCACTCACCTCCAGGCATTACAGCCAACTGCAAGCAATGGAGATGAGATATCTAAGGAAGGTCAGGCATGATCAAGTGCAAAAGAAGAGGATCAGTCATGATCAAGTGCAAAACGTGACCATCAGACAGAACTTGAACGTTCAACCAGTGAGGAGCACAATCGAGAAGGGTCAGCTACACTGGTTTGGCCATGTCAACTAAATGGCTGATACCAGGATCTAAGGTAGGCATGGAGGCCTAAGAGCAAGGTGCAAGATCCAGAGGTAGGCCCTGCATCAAGTAGATTGACAACATCAAGGAGGTCCTCCAAGTTCGTGAGATTGACTTGAGGTGAGCCATGGGCATCTATCTAAGCAGAGATCACAATGTAGATCCTTTGTTGAATCTTCTACACTGTGATGTAGAAAAGGAGACAAGTAAGTAAGTAAGTAAGTAGGTAAGTAAGTAAAGTCATGGGAGCAACTATTAGAGGTGTGGCATTTGTTTCTTTGGGGGAGTCATGGACTTTCCAAGAATTGTGGTTGTTCACAGCCACCAACGCAGAACTGCAGATACCTTCAACTCTCTCTTCTGGACAACACCAAGGTCTCCTTCTAGGCCTTCTTTTCCTGCAGTAGAGCTTTCCTGGGTTTTTTGGGCTGGAGCGACCAGAATTCTGCTGGAATTCTGCTAGGAGCTGGAGGGTGTTTTTAGAGAGAGAGAGGTGGGTACTGATGTTCTCCTTGCTTCTAACAGGGAGACAAGGAGGCAGAAATGGGATTGCCTTTCTCCCCACTGTGTGATCGTACATCCACACTGGTGGCCCAGTCACAGATTGGTGAGTTGCACAAAAACCGGAGTGGGTGAGCGGGCTCCCTGATTGCTTTTCCTCCCCTGCTTTTAAACATCTGTCTGTCTCTCTATACTGTCTGTCTTTCTGTCTGTCTGATGAGGTGGTCTTTGCTAATTGTGTCCGGAGCTGGGCAATAACAGATTAGTTTTAATGTGTTTGTATTAAAATTATTACTTTTACATTTATAAGAGGACAAGCCAGCTGATGTACTGTATCTAAAAGTAATGCTATTTGTAAAGCAAAAGTTTAACCTTTGAATATTACTTTCAAAATTGTTCAAGTGACATTTGGAATGTGAACACTTTACATCTCAAAGTCTTATTTCTAAAATTTTAGTCCTGTCTCCCTGCATCAAATTGTTATTACACTGTCAGAATCATAGCCCTTTGGACATTATCCCTCCACACTGACTTTTCTTGGGGAAGTTTGTTTATAATGGCTTTTGAGGGAAGCAGAGCCTGCAAGCTTGATTATTAACGATCCTTCCATTCTGTAGGCTTCATTGATTTCATTGTGGAACCCACATTTCAAGTGCTGACAGATGTGGCTGAGAAGATGGTCATTCCCTTGGTGGAGGAAGGTTCGAAGAATAAATCTTCCAGCCAGCAGAGCAGGTTAGTGCACAGTGAAGATGGGTGGGTGAGGAGACCACTATTTATTTATTTATTTATTTATTTGTCACATTTGTATTGACGCCCACCTGACAAGCGACTCTGGGTGGTGTACAACAATTACATCATGAACTACATCAATCCCACTAGAGAAGTATAAAAAACTTAAAACCAGTAAAAACCCAAGTTAAAAATACAATAAAAAATTAGCCCGACAACTAGCATGAAAATGTACTAAAATCCAAGTCCAAACACTGGCACAGCCTCTTTGTTGCGTCTTGAACCCTCTGAACTTGGTTATGTGTCATTGTGGCCAAAATCCCGAGAGACAGGAATTTAAACATTTCTCACTTGGTTTCTCTCCATAAATTGTTTTTATGGCCAGAATAATTGCCTATTAGGGATTTGCTCCAGCACAACAGTAAGTGTGTAAGTTACAGTGGTGGTTTTCTACTAATTAATGAGATGTTACTTCCTTGTTGTAGGGCAGTTCTTGCGGCTGGTGCCTGATGAGGAATTTGAGCATCAGCTCATTAATTAACAGCAGTTCACTGCCACTATTTCCATAGTTACAGCTAAAGCTGCCATCAATTCTGCCCACTGTCTTTTAGTGGAGGTTGTTTGTCTCTGTGGGCAACGCAAGGCACAGCTGGTGGGGAGATTGTGGGGTTTAGCAATAGGGCTGCTGGTTTACATGGGAAGAAAGACAGCTGTAGTGCAAGAGCCCCAAGATCATAAGGCATCCCTGGCAGAATCCTTCCCAGTCAACCACTTATGATCTTTGGGGCTCTTGCAGTACAATTGTCTTTCTTCCCCTGTAAACCATCAATAATCATTATAGACATCCTTTTATTGGGTAGAAGCTACTTTTCCAAAGTCTTGTAAAAACAATCCAAAACCCTACTGCTAAGGAGGCTACATTGGCAGTAGGGTTTGAGTGTCATAAAAGGGTGGCAGTTTGTTATGTATTTCTTGCTATCAAAAATCAAACCCTTCTTTTATTGCTTCCACTCTAGCTTGCATTCCTTGGTCATAATAAAGTAGAGATTGGGAGTATGTGCCCTTCTCCATGCTGACCAACTCCATTCCAATCTGCCCCAGCCACCAGGGTGGGCCCTTAAGTGATTTGGAAACCAACAGTGTTTGAAGAGCTTTAGATTGTTCATTTCTGTGAAGCAATATGGTCCAAGACATGTTCCTTCTTGAGATGGAGCAGGAAATTGTCCCTCTCACTCACTCGATAACCGTAGAAGTTCAAACCTGCTAAATTGTTTTGGTATAAAAGGCAGAAGATCTCACCATCACCTCTCCCCATACCTGACAGCTGTGAAATAACAACAAAGTTAATGTGTAATAGGTAAAGGTCGTCCTTGGTCGAAAGCTAGTCATATTCAACTCTAGGGTTTGGTGCTCATCTCTGTTTATAGCCAGTGCTGTCTGCAACTGCAGACATTTTTGTAAACATGTGACAGGCATGATGAGACATTTCACAGCTTCTCAAATTTGCCCACCCTGGAGCAAATGCTACTTTAGGCTGTCTAACATACTGCGATGTGAAGGGCAGGAGAAGAGGTCCTTCTTCTAAGCACAGTCCTACTGTCCTCTGTGATGGCCATTTCAATCCTGAAAAATCAGCTCAGAGTGGGGGAAAGGAGGGTTTTTTGTTTTTGTTTTGGCAGGCTGTGGTTCTTTGGAAGGAAGGAAGTCCAAGCTGCAGCAGCTACCTGAGGAGTTTTGTAGCTCTCTGACATGGCTTTCTGACTGCACCTCACCCACTTGTTAGGGAAGCAAGCGAGGGCTAAAGAGATGCCACATCAGACTGAGATGAGATCAAATGTAGCCTTCCAAGGTGGCACTTGTGATAGAACTTCCACATCCCCAGTCTTCTCTGGGAGGCAAGTGCTGAATGACACAGCTGGAAGCCAAAGACTTCACATAAATGGTCCTCTTTGTAGCTGGAAATTGTCTTAGGATGGCTCAGCATGGAAGCTGTTTTTTGTAACATCTTGGACTTGCTTGGAAGACTCCAAAGGGAAAGCTTTCTTCCGCCAAGACAATGTGCTTTCTCTTCCCTCCTGCTGTTACCGTTCCTCAGGTACTTGAAGATGCGATTCTTCTTTATTTGATTTGATATGACGCTTGCAAATTTAAGATATGTGCTCAGTCTGTAGCAGTGTTTGGAGAGGTACTTGCATTAATCTGTTTCAAAAAAAAAATGAAAAGGAAAGCAAAGGAAAATATTTTGGCACTTTGAAGGCCAACACATTTTAGAAATGTAGGAGAGGCATCATAAAAATGTATCTCCGCCTCAGAACCCTAGAGTGAGGTGGGGCTGGGTATTTATGGAATGTGTGGTCCTCTGTTGTTGGGCAGAAACACTCTTCTGCCAACATCAAAGGGTTATGGCAGTTGTGGTCCAGCAACATCTGGAATTCGTTATATTTCCCAGGCCTGCCCTAAAGATTGACTTGGGAGATGAGTTTAGGGTAGAAATGTGTGTGAAGGGGGGAATAAATATGCAGCTTTCCAAATAGCCCAAACGTGAGGAGGAGAAGAGAAGAGTGAGTGCGAGCCACTATCCTCGGTCATCCTCAGCCGCCATTCTGAGAATTATGCAGATGTTCTGAGTCTTCATCCTCTCACCTGCAGCTCCCACTGGCGTCAGCCTTCTGTGGATGACCATGCTGAACTGGGAGACATCAACGCTGACATCAACAGCTTCCGCTCCACCTGGACAAAGTATATCCAGGAGAACAAGCAGAAGTGGAAGGAGCGAGCTGCCAGTGGTATGGGTTGACTATGAGGTCAAGCGTGTATGCCATCTAACAGCCTTATAGGAATTCTCTTCCCCAAATCAGAAAGGGGCCTGCATTGAATAGTGCACCCTCCCCCATGACTGTTAAGTCTAAAACAAAACCAGAGGATAGGTTTGAGTCTCCATGGCACAGTGTACATACATGTATAATGGGCTGCTAAACTTCCTCTTGGCTTACTTTCTCTTGCTGACTTGAGAACAGCAGTTTTGCCTGACTAGTAGCATCCTCACACTTCTGTGGTTGCTACTGCTATTGCTGCTATCATCATCATTGTCATCATATCATCATCATTATAGTTTTTTAAAAAAATAAATAAAATTAAATTAAACTTGCTTCTTAGCTCATGGCCAAAGCAGGTCCTCTGGTGGTAACTTACCAGAAGAGGAACCTGTCACAAAAGATGTTCTTCTTCTGCCACGTATTTTGTAGTGCCTGACTCATCCCCACCTCAAAGTAATCACAAAAAGCAAATAGCAACCACACTTCTATACCATCCCATAGCGCTTAGTGCATTCTCTGGGTGGTTCACAAGTTAATTGCCATTTTGCCCTCAAAATGCTGGGCACTCAAGGCCTGCTTATTCATAAACTAAGTCCAGTCTCCCCTTACCTTCACATTCTCACAAGTCCCTTGGCACCTGAGCCTGTGGTTCTCATAAAGGCCTTCTTCTAACAGCTCTACTGTTCCTTTCATAGGAATCACTAACCAGACATCCATTGATGAGCTCTCGCCTTGTGAGGAGGAGGAGGCAAGGGTGCCTGAAAATCAGCACAACCAGAATGGCAATGTGGAATAGCAACGTGGCCCATGGAGGAGACAGGTGAGAGGCTGCCTCAGCAAGTTGGCAACATTTGACCCACTTAGATCTTCAACCCAAGAGGAAAGCAGGTTGGGTGTTCTTGTAACTCTGCTTCAGACATTTTTTGCACACTCTTGTTGTGGGTGCTGCATTTTGTACTATCTGAAGTGGTTCACCAAATGCACATTCTTGCTCTTGCTCTTGTTTCCGGGTGGGAGGAACTGGTCCTCGCCATGATTTAATCTGAGCCTAGGGATTTGGGTTGATCCCTCAACACCCTGGCCTACCCGCGCCCACCCAGCCAAAAGACTTAAGCTTGGCTCTGATTCTCATTCTTGTTTAACTGACAGGTGTCTGACCCAGTTTACTCCAAAGTCTTCGATACCATCGACTCAGCACCATCCGCACAGGGAAGGAGACTCCACCCTTTGCCCCAGCTTGAGAAGGGTGTGACACGAAAGCAACCATCAATACTACTAGTAATAATGTTAATAATGATAAATGCAAATGATGTTGACATCACACAGCATCCACTGCCTGTCCCATCCCAGAGTTGCAGAGAATGAGAGAGAAAGCCCCGTATTCCTACTTCTCGTCATTCAGCACCAGTGGCAAAATGGAGGGATTGTGTCACACGCACAATCCTCCCCCAAAAAACCTTCTCACTGCCAGACCAGCAAAGTGACTGCTGACACAATCGTCACAGCTAGTTTTCAGAAAGGTTGGCCATAGGGGACTGTGTAGGAGTTATTGAGCCTGGCAGTTTGTGTTTCTGTGTGGGTTTTTTTTATGGGAAGGAATTTTTCACCCCAGCATCATCCATACAGCTGGACTTGAAGATGGTCTTCACTCTCAAGCAGCATAACCCTTTCCCCCAGCGACATCTTGCCGTTCTCATCCTATGATAGGTTAATGATGCCCCCTCACACACTAAGCTCCTTATGCAGCTTCCTTCTTCTTGAACCAAGTCAAACAGCTTGTCTCAACTAGAACGGCATTAAAGCCTACTGTTGTGGCATTAAACAAAATCTCAATCTTCCCAAGCAATGGTTGATACAATGACTAGGTGCTTTAAGAAAGGAAGGATAGCAAGCTCTTGCCTGCAGACAACTTCACCCTCTTGAGAGGGATCCAGGCAGTATTTCTTTTGTCATGGGGCGGGGGGGGGGGACACAGCTCAATTACACTTTCTTTTCTCACCTCTTTCCTCCTGGCCGGCTGTAAGAAAATGTAGTGAGCCTCTGATTAGACTTAGGCAATTATTCTTCAGCTGTTGGGGGTTGGAACACTAAAACAAATTATAAAATGTCCATTAGACTGCTCCTGAATGGTGTATACCTGGGATTTCAATATCATTTCTATTCAGATATGTCATCTCTCTGTATACTAGGTAGAGTTCTACTATGAGGGCCTGGAGTTCCCACTGAAGAGGGCTTGATTGATCCTTAGCTAAGCAGCCTTTCTCTCTTTCCATGACTGATGTATATGTGTGTAGGCCTTTTATTATGTGCAGTGGAGGTCAGGGCACTAGGTCTTTGCACTGGAGGCAAAGAGGCATCTGAGGAACCCAAAGGGTTCCTGCTACAGTGGATTGTGGGTGCAACAAAAGCCAGAACAAGTGACAGCCTTTTGATGTTTCTTTTGTTTCTTTTTTGGTATTAAGGTTCAGATAAGTAATAATTAATCAGCATTCCTCTGTAGCCAAGTGTAGAGTGTCTTTCTCTTGAGCTACAGACCCATATTCACATATCTGAAATGTAAAGATATGTCTTCCAGGTCAGATGATATCTTCTAGCTTAGCTTAAGCCATGCACCCTTTTCTTCTAAAATCCTGGCACTTCATTCCCTCGCCCTTCTTTATGAACTGAACACATGTTTTTGGCATAAGAGGGAGCAGCTAGGGATTGTCATCAAGTTGTAGCTTGGAGCCAAGAAGGAAGATCAGAAATGTAGATGGAACATTTCTTGTAAACTCTCATATGAAATGAGGTGCTTTTTGTCAGATGAGCAGTTAAGGGCACCATTCTATAGGATGTCTTTCTTTACGGAACATTTGATATATATATTTACCTTTCCTGGTGGCCATTAACACCAGTCTGTCTGTCATCTTATGTTGCTTGAAGAGCATCCTTATCTGCAGCATAAGGTGGCAGAGTGATGAAGACTGGGATATGGGGAGCAGTGGTAGTTTTCAAGACACGGCCAAAGGCTGAGTCATGACACAGCAAATATGGGTTATAAAAGGCAAATTGGGCACACCAATGGTGATTCAGCACTTGCTCGAATCATACATAGATGCTTTGGTGTCTTCAGTAATGGCCATGGAATGAGAAGCTTAGACTGATCTATATCTTCATATGAAGTCTGTGATCCAGTTGCAAGAGAGCTTATTCCTCTTTAGGGTGCTGTTGCGGGAGTCACATGATGGAAAGCCCCCCCCCCCCAAGATCAAAAGCCTTGTGGTTGAGGGACTCTGGGAGTGGTCCAAACTTGTTACCTTGCCATGCTTTGAGACAAGTGAGATGAGGCACATCCTTACATTCACGAATTTGACTCTCAAAGGAAAGAAGGGAATGCAAGGAATACCTTAAGAATGTCCCAGTATGGAGGGAAATAGGGAGAATGGTGAGCTTTAGAAGGAAGAAGGGAGAGGAAGTAGTCAGACATGGGGCTGAAGTTGGATGGTGTTGTGATGCTTTGGATGGGAGCCAGATGGACCTTCAGCCCAAGCCTAGTGTCTGCTCAGCTGCTTTGGTGTGGTTAAGGCCTGATGTTCTTCTCCCTGCCTTCTCTCCAGTGGAAAGTCCCATCTGAAATTAAGATGTAGCTAAGAATGGGTCCATGTCTCTTTTCAAGCTTTCTAGCACTTTGAATGTTCCCCTGGAGACCAATGTGTATGAAAAAAGGCCTGACCAAGGTTGGAATTACTGCAATCCCAACACCGCTGCGTTGTTTCTTGAGGAGACCAACTGGGATGTAACTTGGCTGTTCTCATTCCCAGCCTCCTTGCTCCACCTACTCTTGGCTCCACAAACTTTGTAAATATTCCCCTTCTCAGCTCATTCTGGTCCATGGAACTCTGTATGTATTTGTACTTCGGATGTAACTTTTCTAACATGCAGTATTATATCTTTCGTTTTGTTCTGTTTCTTGAACTCAAGAATTCTTACTATTACAGATCCATACTCCAATGCAGAATTCCAAATTATGCGCATGTAAAAGAAATGTAACCAATAAAGAGGAAAGACTGGAGAGCAAAATATAAAATAAAAGGAAAAAATAGGGATGTGTAACTTGAATCCTGCTTTGTGTGCATGAGAAATACCATTAAAAGACCTTTGCATGTGTGAATTTGCCACGGGCCTTCCACCCCTTCTACATTCTGTTGCTCCCTCCTAAATTTGCTCCATCTCGCTTCCATGCTAATCTGTTACTCTTTTTAAAAATCTGCAAATTTTTCACATTTAAGTACAAAATTTTAAATGTATTTTTTTCTCAGAATATACAATTTTAAAAGTAGGTGGTGTTTTTAAAGACTGAAAATACATGGCAACAGTTGGATGCCCAAGACAGTGGGTAGTTGAGAAGGTAAAGAAGAAAGTGTGTGTGCGTGTGTGAAAAGCAACATCTGATACATCCTGTGGCTGGAGTGGAATTATGTTGGGAACATCTTCTGTATCACAGCCCATTCCCATTAATGGGTCCCAAAGCCGATGGGGGTATATTTTTCAGTGCAATGGCAGTTGTGGGGAAAAGAACCGAGCACAGAATTAAATCAAAGCCCAGACTTATTAAATATTACAGAAGGGAGGACAGATCCAAGCGCAAGAGTTAACAGAATCATCTTTCCAAGGCTACTGAGAAGCATTGAAGGATATGTAGGCCACTTTACCACTTCCTTTTTTTTCTTCTGCCATTGCCTTCTGAGTGGTGCAATACATGAGATAGTGTGCATTTTGCCTCTTCTTGGTCCTGACAAGCAGTGGAGGAGGGCAAAATGTGCCACACATGCACGTTCTTTCCTGAAGGTATCCCTTCCCATATGCTTGAAAGGAAGCTATGAATTAGTCCCAGAGTTAAGGAAATGATCAGAATGAGTCTCAGCATACTGTACTAAGCCAAACACTGATATTGGTTAGCTGTCTCCATGGGTGCTGCTCTCGTTTTGCATACCTGTGATCATCCTTGGTTTGACAGGTGTTGACCAATAATGTCAGGACTGGTTGTTTTTCAGATTTCCCACCAGAACTGCAGAACAGATTTCTGAGAGTCTAGATCCCTTTCTCTCTGGTTTTGGTGTGTTTTTGCCCCCAGCTGTTGTCAAGCACAGTCTTTACCTTTTTCTCTGGTGAAGACACTTAAGCAAAATTGCTGAACCTCTCATTTGCTATTCCAGCCACATAGTAACACTACTAATTTGTCCTTCAGGATAGAAGAGAAATACAAGTTTTGATTTTGCATTCATCTGTTACCAAGTGCATTAAAGATAAATGCAATCCAAATCTAGGGCATGGGTGCTGAGTACCATATATACTCAAGTATAAGCTGAGGTTTTTAGCCCCAAAATGAGCCCCCAAAAGTGGACCTAGCTTATACTCGGGTCAACGACCACGAGGGTCCCAAGACTGCACCAGATTGAGATGTGCCAACAATTTTATTAATTTAAACCATATTTTCAGATATTTTGATTATTAAAAATCACTAGCAGCTGCTGCATTTCCCATCCTTGGCTTATACTCATGTCAATCTATTTTCCTGTGTTTTCAGGTCATAATTAGGTACCTCGCCTTATGTTCAGGTCAGCTTATACTTGAGTATATACAGTATGTATCCTCCCTCTGACAAAATAAGATTATAACTACTGTGATTCTGCACTGTTAGTTATATTGGCTATGGTCAATGAGTATGTCAGTTCAATAACATTGGAAGGAACTTGTTGTTCTAACGAAGTATCCAAGAGGACACTATTGAAGGGGTATTAACCATAATGGGATAAACCTTGGAATTGCTAACAGCTTTACACAACTTCTTTGAGGGCAAGGATGGGAAACCTGCAGTCCACCAGCTGTTGGGTAATAATAAATAATTATAAATTATAATAATAAATACGATAATAAATACGAATAACATAAATAAACAATCCCCCTCCAAGCAGGATGCTCAAATGGCAAAAGGTGATGGGAGGTGTGGTTCAAAAACATCTGGAGGATATTTTCCTATCTCTGTTGCATATATGGATATTAACAGCCCAATCCTATGATGCTTTCTTGGAATAGATTGTGTCCTTTGGGTCTCAAGAGTGGGTCTCAAGGGTGCTTGTAAAACAACTCTGCTATCAGCTGGGAACAGCAAGAAGATGGGTGTGTGTGTGTGTGTGTGTGTGTTATAGATAGATAGATAGATAGATAGATAGATAGATAGATAGATAGATAGATAGATAGATAGATAGATATTTGCTACTTCATACTGCCAATGCACAAATAACGACCCTATATTTCCAGGAAGAGACTATTAATCTGGAATGCTCTAAGAGTAAATGAGGCTGGCCGACAATTGACTGAGAGGGCAGACTAAGATGGAACAATCTTTCATCGTTCATGTGAAATTTTGGATTTCAAAGGTTTGATCTGCAGACTAGAGGCAGTGTCTGGTTTTTGCTGTTGGGGAGTCAATGCAGAGCCAATGGGGATCATACTGCAATGAAGAGAGCCAGTTTTTCAGGGAAAGAATTGGCATTGTTGTTTGGTCTACAAATTGGCATTAACAACAGAAACCACTTTGGGCAAGTCAGTGACTTGGAAACTCACAAAGCAAGCAAAGACGGCCCGTTTAATGGGGGGGGGGGGACAGGATTTGACATTGTGTGACAATGGTAAAGTAAGAGAAATTCCAGAATTTTGATCCAGATATGTAAAACAATCTCAATGACTTAGGAATGAAACATGTAAAACTAGTGCTAAATCCAAGTAAGTGGACCTTTGTGATCCATCTGACCTGTCTGTCCAGGCTCAGCCAATTCTTCTGGCTGGGGTGGAATTGATTATTTTGTCAATGATGTAGTAGAGCAGGTGTGGCAGACTAATTGCACTACAAATTGTGGAGGGGACTTTATCTCTCACTAGACTCAGCCAAGGGTCAGTCAGAACTTAAGTGCGTTGTAGTCAAATGACATCTTAACAACCCCAGATTCACTCACCATTCACTGAGTGATGGGTCTTGTCCTACCCTCAGAGGCACTGCCTAAGCATCTGTCTCTCATTGTTTATCCAGCCTTGAAAAGCACACATAACTTATGCTTCACAAGCGACAAGTGTTGGGAGGTTAGGCACACCCATGTGAGGCCTGTTGGTGGTTCTAAGCGAGGAGATCGCTTGTCCCCAGAAGGCACTGGTGTATTATATGATGCTGTTCCACAAAATGGGGCAAACTCAACTAGAGAGATAATAAGGGGAACATTTGTTAGGCTGCAAAGGTACCAGATCTTTGTTTGCTTCCCCTCGACTGTCAGGTGGGCAGGTGACACAAGACTGGGTGAACAAAGATGCTCTCTATATTGTGGAACTCAGATAGGTTGGTGGTGTGCAGAGTAACCATAACTACCTAAAAATGACACCGAAGACTCCTTATCCCGACATCCCTCTCCAAATCAGCAGGGCCAGTTGTGTGTTAATGCTAGGATGCACTAGAGCATATGATCGTTTGATACGTCTCGTTCTTAGCCCTGTTCCCCTTGGATGTCTGCTAGAGAGACCTGTGGCTTTCCCAGCAGGCGCTAAGCCACAGCTATAGCAGTAAAATAACATACAGAATAGCAACTGCTTCAGAAGGCTGTGAAAATGCCATCTGAAGAGTGTAAAACATGAGTTTCTGCCCTGTAGCCAGATCTCTCCTACAAGAAATGAAACAGTAAGTTTGTTGTATTGCATCACACTGCAAGCTGAAGCTCAAATGAGCGAATCCTTGTCTATAGAACAAACAATACCAGCACTTCCAAGAAAGCCAAGTCAGAATTCTCTGTCATTTAAACAAAATCTAAAGATATTTTTGTTTGTGTGTTCAGTCACTTGAGCCCTACTTGCAGTCTCACGTGTTGCAAAGCCAGATTTAAGAATTGTATCAGTTTAGCTACTGTTTGGGAGAACTAGGCTAGGGGTACTACTTGGAGATTGTTCCACTTCTGGTATAAATCCCTAATGCTCTAAGGTGAATCACATTCCTAAATACACTTGGCCCTTGAGCCCCAAATTAAAGGGAAAACCACCCAATCCCTCCTTCCGTTGACATTGGGCCATTTCAATTTCTTTTTTTACAAAGAAGAAAAAACATTACAAACATGTGAACAGCCAATAAAGTTTTTTAAAAACACAATGATTTTAAAAAACGGAAGGAGGGGGAAAGAAAACAGCTGTGTGATATTCCATTGGGTAGGCACGAACTCTGTGTCTTCAGAGAGAACATTCATGCCAGACGTAGAGCATCACCTGGAGAGAAGCAAAAATGGTGTCTCAGAACAAGCTTCTTGAAACCACAACCACTTAGATGCAGAATGGAACTAGAGTTATTAAAACCTGGGGAACTGACAAAATTCCATCCTGCATTGAAAACCTTGCATTGGCCATGGAGCAGCACGAGATCAAAGTTTCTGAATCTTTCATCATTTACACCCCATCAATAGCAGCAGCAATAGCAATTACATTTCTACACCACTCCACCATGCTTAGAGCACTCTTGGGGTACTTGACAAGGTAATCAGCATTTTCCCCTCAACAAGCTAGGTACTCATTTTACCAGTCTCAGAAGGTAAACCCCATTGGGGTTTTGAGTGGACTTCACCAGTAGGTCTGTCAATGGTTCACGTACTAGTAATGAGATGCATGATTTCCATAATACTTTGCAGGAATGCACTCTTTCATTCCCCTTGCCACATATTTTCTTTGCCATAGATTAACTGTCTGCTACCTTGTGGCACACTATAGTAATGTGGGACACTCAAGTGATAGAACACGGGTCATGAGAAGAGTTTTGGCTGCAACACCACAGCTTTATCACTGAACCAAGAGGGCTCAAACCCTTCATAAATAAGCCTGAGTTACAGAGTAGGGAAATAAACCCACTCTGTCAATAAAGGATATGTTTAAAAGAATCTTATTATACTACTGTATTTATCATTTTTGGTAAATTGATGGATGTGGGCAATAGAGATAAGGAGAAACACTTGAGTATCCCACATTCCTATAATGTGCCACAAAGTAACAGACAGTTAATCTGTGGCAAAGTAAATCCGTGCAAGGGGAATGAAAGAGTGCATTCTTCCAAAGTTTATGGAAATCATGCATCCCATTAGTAGTACATGAACCATTGACAGACCCACTGGAGATCCACTCTAAACTGGTTCTAACAGTTCTCTTAGAGTGTGACTTACTAATGATTTTGCCTGCTGCCACCTCTAAGATTTGTTTTCAAGAATTCTGCCCATTATCTACTACTGGTTGAGGCTGCTAGAACTACAAGAACAAGAACTCTGTATCTCTTTCAACACCCAAAGTGAAAAAAGAGGAAGTAAAGAGGGGAAAATCTACCTCAATATCTTTTTATGGCCATATTGTCCCAAAAAGACTATGACATAAATGTAAAACAAACAAACAATAATGCAGAGACAAGTAATCCCAATTATCAAGGGGTTAGAACAGTGATAGGCGGCCAAAAATTTTACTACCACACTGTAGGCAGAGCCGATGTCATGGGCGGAGCTGATGTCATGATGTCATGGCCGGAGCCAATGTCATGATGTCATGGGCGAAGCCAACGTAATGATGTCATGAGCCAAAGTTTAAAAAAACCATAACACTACAGTACAGGCTGCCTGGAGGTGCCTGACACCCCCAGCCAGCCCGATCTTAAAGCAGGGAGCCTGGGCAGGCTGCCTCCTTTAAGATCGGGCTGGCTGGGTGTGTCAGGCTGAGTACTGGAGGTGTGCATGCATCAATTGGTATTTTAATGCATACGCACTCACCAGCAGCCATTTTGGGTTGCAGAGTCGGGCAGCCGGTGAGGCGTCCAAAGCAGTCACCTAAAAAAAAAAAAAAAGGTAACCACCCCGGGAGGTCTCCCGGGAAGGTTACTACCCCCCTGGGAGACCACCCAGGATTGTTACCACCAGTGCTACAGAACCAGGGCGAACCGGCCGATGCCCACCACTGGGTTAGAACGTACTTCCTATCATGAGAGACTTCAATAAATGGGGCATTCAACTTAAAAATAAAGCAGAACCTCTAACGGAGGCTTAAAATACTATGCAAGACATGACATTCATAGACACATACAAACACTCTCTTAGCCCGTTATATTAGAATTTAGATTAGGAAGAAACATCCATTCAGAATGGATATAATATAAAAACTTTTTTTTGCCCACAATGCAGGATGAATTTAGAAGGTGCTGTAATATGAGGTGAGGGATGAATGATGAAAGGTGGAACTGTCAATGAAAGTTGAATACAGCCTCTAGGTTAATGGGGAACATGTGGTTATCCTGATATGTCTTGACTACAGCTCCCACATTACTCCCTTACTGGCTATTTTGGCTAGCACTGATGGGATCTGAAGAACATCTAGAAGGATGCCTCTCAATCACAGTCATGTACAATTCCTCATTGACAGCTACAGTGGATGTATTAATCTCATTCCTCTTTAAAAATGGCTAGGAGAATATACATGAAACTGCCCAGGGTGAAGGGAACACTCTCCCCTCCCTTGTGGCATAAAAGGGACAGCACCATTTGAGTGCCGTCTGCCTACAAGCAACCATCTCCTCTGGTGCTTAGAAATACCAAGAAGGATTTGTGCAAGAAAACAAGCACTCCTGTCTGCAGGAGTGAGAAGCAGTGTGTGTGGTGTGAGGGTTTGCTATGTGAACCCAGCATCTATTTGATATGGGTCCTCACTCCACCACTCCCACCACCCTGCGAGGCCAATTTAATTCTCAACACAGACCGTATTACAAAGACTGTCGTCTTCCGCTTTGAATCAGCTTGGGTGTGAGTGAAGTGACTGAACTTTCCCTTTTGCCAGTTTGATCTCAGGCAAATTAATCTAAACTGAAAGGAGAACTAATTGAAGTCACAGCCAGACCTCATAATCTCAGCATCCACCAAAGGAACACCAACAGCATCCACCAAAGGAAACTGGCAAGCTGGTGTGCTCTCTCTCTGCATGCTACAAGCATGCGGTGCAGGACATGCAGCTAAGAGCCTCCAGTGTATTCAGATGGGGTTGGTGTTTTGGTCTGTAGGATGGCTCATTCGCACTTGTGTGCATAGCCATTTATGATCCTTGCACTGATTATGTTTTCAGTTGCTCAACTTTGGAACATGTGAAATCAAGGCGTCACAGAATTTAAATCTATTACATGCCACTTCTTAGACATTGTCAAATAAATATCCTTGATGAATAAAAAAACCATCTCAGATTTCTGGCTTCCTTTTAATGCAGAGAAAAAAAAAGAGGGGGGATGTACAATGCAACCAATTTTGTGTCGCTACTACCCCTTCACTTCTACTTTAAGACATAAACAGTTCTTCCAAAGCCCAGCCTGCACTATGTGATTGTTCTGCCCTACTTCTCTGCAATGTGGTGTAGGTAACCTCTGAGGTGTAATTGCTTCCCAGGCATTCCCAGAGCCATCGACTCTGCTGCGCAAGGCTGCCTGGACTTGGAGGAGAAGGATGTGGAGGAGGGCAGGGTGGGGCATGGAGGTGGGCATGGTAGGGCAGGGAGGGGGTGGGGCAGGGCACGGGGGTGGGCGTGGCAGGGCGGGGGTAGGGCAGGGCAGGAGGTGGACGTGGCAGGGGAGGGAGGTGCAATGGCAGGGTAGGGAGATGAGGCTCACAAGGCAGGGAGGTGGGCGTGGCAGGGAGGGGGTGGGACAGGGCAGGGAGGTTGGTGTGGCAGGGCAGGGGTGGGGTGGGGCAGGTGGGGTGGGCATGACCACCCAATTTCGTTCTTCCCACCCAAAAGCCACCCAATTTCGCTGCCACCCCCCTCCCATGGGGTGCGAACCTGTTACCTCCCACCCCTGCTTTTCTTACCATACTTTTTCCAATGCAGAAAGGAAGGTCTGAAACTTGTGAAATGGTGCCATACGGTCCAACTTTCCATTTCATTCAGAACTGAGCTGGCTCTTAGTTTCTCTTCCCTTGACTACCCTCCCCAACCTTAGAGATGCACCAGTTGTACCTACTCCTTGGCAGACTTCTCCTTCCCCTCCGGTGGTATATGGACTCCTTGTTTCTTTGAGGACAACCCTGGCTGCCCATTACCAGGTTTCTCTGCACAGCAGGTTCCTGTGACCCTTCCTTCTGGACAAATAAAAATAAAGAGAGACAAGCAAACTGGTGATGAGAAAGTTCACAAGGGCACGTGTATATGTGTACCGATCTGTCTGCATTTATACTAATATTTCTATTCCTCCCCTATTTGCTTCAGGTGGCCAGCAAATATAGTTAGGAAGAGTTTAAAAGTAAATCAACAACAGATCAAAAGTAGATAGCAATTACACTTAGTGCACTCTCTGAGTAGCTCACAAGTTAATTAGTGTTTTTGCCCCCCAACATGCTGGGTCCTCATTTTATTGAGATCCATGTTTCAACTTGGAAGCTCCATACCTACAGTGGGTGAGGAGAGTGCTTAGATATTCCTCAGCAAAAGGGTGAGGAACAAACCATCCTGGGCAGGATCCAGCTAACAATATTTGCACTGCAGTTTAGCAGTTTAACCACTGCATCACCAGGAATCAGATCAGACAATAACTCACTACTACTGTCTCAGGGCGGCTGACAACATACAATTGAATACAATGTAACAATTCAATAGAACAACACAATGTCACAAAATAATCAGATATCATACATCAATAATTCAGAACAATAGAATATCATAAAATACAGTACAGTAAAATAAAATCCCCAATATAAAACCCCTACAATCAGTTGAAATCCCCATAACTATCACTAGCACAGGTTCAAAGACCCTTTTGGAGAGTTTTTCTTCTTCTTCTTCTTCAGATACTTTGTAAAGACAGGAAATGTGTGGGAACTGACCCTAAGGGGTTTGGATTCCACAGTCTGGAAGCAACACAAGAGAAAACCATCTCTGACACACCTATCAAGACCAGGCATCCATTCACAATGGTCCTTCAGAATGTAGCATCCAGATACAGTAATAGCTCGCATAACGAGCAAAATGCATTCCACGCAGTTACTCGTTATGTGAGTTACTCGTTCAGCGAAACACCGCTGACGTGTGCGTGCCTGCGGTGCGCTTGCGAAGGGGACTGGAAATCCCCCACCCAACTCTTCCCAAACGCCTCGCTGCTCTATCAGCTGGGCGTTTGGGAAGAGAGGGGGGAAGCTTTCCATTCCCCTTCGCAAGCGCACCGCTGACGTGCACCATGCGTCTGTGGAATGGTTTGCAACACAGCGGGGGATTCCCCTGCCGTGTTCCAAAACACCCCGCAGACGCATGGTGCACGTCAGCTGGGCGTTTTGGAAGACGGACAGGTGAGTCCCCCGGCACGTTCCAAAACACCCCGCAGATGCGAAGCTTCTCGTTAAGCAAGTTTTTGCTTGTTCAACGAAGCAGACCTTTTGGGGAAAGGTCTGCTCGTTAAGCGAGTTACTCGCTATGCGAGATGCTCGCTATGCGAGGTATTACTGTAGTTCATCACAAGACAGATGGGAATGTCTTTAAATTATTCATTCATAAATGAGCAAAAGGTAGGTGTGTGTGTGTGTGTGTGTGTGTGTGTGTGTGTGTGTGTAAATGAGCACGAGGTGTGTGTGTGTGTGTGTGTGTGTGTGTGTGTGTGTGTGTGTGTGTGTGTGTGTGTTAGTAAATGACAACATTGCCAGGTGATTCTGAGGTAAAACCTAAAGAAAGCTGTCAAAACAGCAGCACAGAAATCTCCCCAAAATGGGTCAACGGTAGGAAAGCATACAAGATGAGATTAACTGTGAATAAACAGAGACTGTTATATACCAACCCTGAGAGAGAGAGAGAGAGAGAGATCCCTCTCTAGGCTCCCAGCTACACAGATACTTGGGCACTCAGGACTTTAATCTGTGCACAACCCCACCGATCCCCATTGATGCCAACAGCACAGGCAGCTGGGACATATTGTCCTTTGTGCACCCAGAACCACGGCCTCCCCTAGAAGTGTGTGGAAAGTTTTTGGGGTGATCCAAATTTTACCATAGAAACTCCATACCTATAGTGGGTGGGGAAAGTGCTTAGATCAGGAGTGGCCAAACTACAGCCCAGGGCCCAGATTTGGCCCCGAGGCCATTTCATCCAGCCTGCAAAGCCCTAGTCGCTCCTGAAAGCAGAAGTAAAACACATATGTGGAACCTTGATGTGTACTTGAGCATAATCTGTGTACACTGCCATCCTAAACCACTTATTTTTCCTTATTCTACATACAATGCAATGAGAAGGAATGAAACCCTTGGTGCCATATTTAAAATAAACAATAACAACCCATTCATTCTTTTCAAAACATTAAAAGGGAGAAAGATTTGCAGTCTTTGTAAGAGAAATTCAGGCCAAAAGAAGAAGAAGTGTGAGGTGGGGATGAATTGAGTTCAAAATATAGAAATGCCCCCCCCCCAACGCTTTTGAGTATTGTTTTGTTTTGCTGTGCTGCTACATTATTGGGCCAAAATGTCTTATGAAGAGACAGCCCTTGCTTTTTTTTTGCTGTTGCTGCCCTAGACAAATTAAAATTCGGCACTCTTTCTGTCTCTCTCTTATCACAAGCTGAGCAGCATAACAATGCCACGTTAGGCGATCAAAAGCATTACTAGTTTCTCATTTTCATGTTTAATCTTGGTAAATTAACTCACAGGCAATTGTACTGCATACCACTTAAGCAGGAAATCCTACTCTCATATTCATGGACACCCATAATTATTAGAGTAACCGTTTCGCCTATAAGCCTGAAAGGAAAAGAGGACAGCCCTACTCCTCTCATAGGCTTTTCTTAACCATCCTAGTAACGAGTACGGCTCGTTCAACCAAGTTTGGGTTGAGTTCTAAAAATGAAACGGACCTTGATGATATAGCAGGGGAGGTGTAGAAACAGTGTGCGTGTACTAAAAACACACACCACATCTATATCTTCCTGTTTCTCTCACACATCTTTCTCCACACAGAGTCCAATTTCTCCATGACACAGTCTCTGAAATGGAGAGACATACAAGGTGAGCTAAAGAGGAAAGTGTCCTGTTTGGAAAGGGAGAACACTCTTTCTCTTGCTGTCTTTCCCCCCAGCCCCAATCCTAGATTCATCCTCATGGCCCTCACTCACACCTACAAATACTCACCACCTGATATGGAGGGCTTAATAACACACCCACATCACCTCCTGTCCTCAAATGCCTGTCACATTTCGCCTCCTTCCTGTTTAACAGTGCTATTTAGGACATTTGGTGGCCTGGCTGGTAGAGATAAGGTAGTGCCTGGTTATGTCCTTTGGTGTGGAATACAGACAATATCAAAAAAGCCAGTGAGCTGTTAAGCCTCTTCTGATAGAAAACACTCTCATTTTCTCCCCACCTCTCCAAAAAAGTCTCTCATGTATCTTCAGAGAGAAAGCCATTTTAGGATCAAGTCGCACACTGGAGCTTCCACCTCATTAGGAGTGTTTCAGCCACTCAGCACACACTTGCACACGCACACACCAAAAGCCACATCAATGAAAACAGTCCAATTTTCAAGTGATGGGAGATTTTTTTAAAAATGGATTATACTAAAACAGTTCCATAAATAATCTCTCTCTTGTGTCAAGTTCAGCCCTTCGTCTGTAGTCTGTGGCAGTGAAATCACCAAAGAGTCTTGTGGCACCATAAAAGACTAACAAGTTTTATATACAAGTTCATGGCCTACACACAGAGACACATCTCCCTTGATGGTTGGACCAAACCTGGCTTAATTGTTTTCTTATTCTGTCTTCTACTTGAATCACAACCTTCAGTTCATGTGTACTGAGTTCAGCCCTTCGTCTGTAGTCTGTGGCAGTGAAATCACCAAAGAGTCTTGTGGCACCATAAAAGACTAACAAGTTTTATATACAAGTTCATGGCCTACACACAGAGACACATCTCCCTTGATGGTTGGACCAAACCTGGCTTAATTGTTTTCTTATTCTGTCTTCTACTTGAATCACAACCTTCAGTTCATGTGTACTGAGTTCAGCCCTTCGTCTGTAGTCTGTGGCAGTGAAATCACCAAAGAGTCTTGTGGCACCATAAAAGACTAACAAGTTTTATATACAAGTTCATGGCCTACACACAGAGACACATCTCCCTTGATGGTTGGACCAAACCTGGCTTAATTGTTTTCTTATTCTGTCTTCTACTTGAATCACAACCTTCAGTTCATGTGTACTGTACTTTGAAAGGAGGCAAAAGTGTCAGTCATTAAAGAGCAACGAAAAATCTGGAAATGTCAATTGCTTGAACTCCGTTGTGTGGAAGACACTTCAGTGGGATGCAGTGTTATGAAATGCTGGGTCAGGTGCTTGTTCTTTCTTAGTCTGTTCACAACCACTGGTGAAACCCTTGTTCCTCTTAACTTAAGAGAAGAAGAACCATCATCTAGGCATGCCATTCTGCAGAGCATGCTTCCACCACAGATATTTGACAACGAGGTCTTCTGATTTTGTATTTGTAGTAAGTGATTAATAAGCAACCCAAAAGTTCAGTTGTGTTGCTTCATTGTCATAGGTTACATATATTTATGGGCAAGAAACTCATTGGGTCACTTTTTATTTTAAAGTTACCAAACTTATACTTCCTGTAGCTGAACAGACACCAGAACACAGTTAAAGAGTCAAATCTACACTTTCCCAAATTTGGCAATGCTGTTCAGGGAGAAAGAACTGCAGAAAGACAATATAATTTAATGGAAGGCAATTTGCAAACATGTATACTTCATGTTTAAAAATGCTTACACGTTGGGAAAAAAATCTGAGCATATGGACAAATCTTTGTACAAAGAAATGCTCCTTTTTAAAATATATTTTAAGAACCCTCGTTTTAACTTCTGTTCCTGTACAATGTTGGTCTTGGACCATAATAAAGATTGACTGATTGAACGAAAGCAAAGCAATCACACTTAATAGACCGCCCCATAGTGCTTAGTGCACTCTCTGGGCAGTTCACAAGGTAATTAACATTTTTGCCCCAAAGATGCTGGGTACTAATTTTACCGATCTCAGGAGGATGGAAGCCTGAGTCAACCTGGAGTCCTGTCAGGAGTGAACTCACCGTGTTTTGGCTGCAGTATAGCAGTTTAACCACTGCGCCACCAGGGCTCCTGAATAGCCACAGTCAAATCCACTCTTTGACAGTTGTATCTAAGAGGACATTTCAGAGTTTATCACACAAGCTATTTTTGCTAATATATCCTCTCCCAGATGAATGTTAAAGATACAAAATCCTTAACCCACATTTCAGGTACACAGGATGTGAGGCCTGGAGTTCAGCCCAATGGTGGGCAGCAAAAAAAATTCATTACCATACTGTGGGCAGAGCCTATGTCATGGATGGAGCCTACGTCATGGGTGATCTAGTCATGCCCTGCCATATGGCCATGTATACATCTGCAAACACAGGCAGCACTGGCTCTTTGGCTGTAAATGGAGATGAGCACTTCACCCTAGAATCAGATATGACTGGCTTATGAGCAAGGGAGACCTTGAACCACTTGCAGGGACAAAACCTGGTGGGGCAGAGCAGGGAGGTGGGCATGGCCACCCAATTTCGCTCCCCCCCCCCCGGCTCAAAGGCCATCCAATTTCACCAGCCCCCTCCCTACCCAGAGGCCACCCAATTTTGCCCCTCCTCCGGGGGGATGCAAACCTGCTGCTGCCCACCACTGGTTCAGCCTGAGGAGAACATGGACAGCTTGAGAAAAGGAGGACATTACTCCTGTTGGCTTAAGAGTCACCTGGGAGAGACTATTTCATAAGGTGTGCTTGGCATGACAAAACCTTCTGCACATCTATTAAAGCTACAGAAGTCCTCTTCTCCATTTCGTTGCTCATATCCAAAATACTGGATATACTGGAAGCGTTCAAGAGAGAATTGGACAACCATCTGTCAGATCTGTTTTGATTCAGATTCTTGCACTGGACAGAGGAGTTGGTCTCAATGGCCTAAAAGGCCCCTTCCAACTCTGGGATTCTATGATTCTAAAAGCCTTTGGCTGTGGCTGGATAGCTCAGTGGCTAAAGTATCTGGCTAAAATTTGGGAGTTAGATTCCCCACTGTGCCTCCCAGTAGAGGAGCCAGCCTGTGTAGCCCTGTGCAAGCTGCACAGTCCCAGAATGCCACTGGAAGGGAAGGGGAAACAACTTCTGAGTACTGTAGTTTCAAAAGTCAGAATTGGCTGGTCCATACTCAATTATTATGAGCATCGAAAGCTTGCTTGTCACATTCCCTTATGGCCACTAGAGGTCATGGTTTCACCTCTTTGTCAGCCAGATCCAGCTACATAAAGAGGTCAACATGCAAGAGCTGCTGCAGTGGAGAACGTGGCCACCGCCCACAGGTAAGGGCTACCCAAGTCAACTGAAGGCCACATGTTGACACTGAGTGTCTGGTTCCATAGTTGGGCTATGTGTGTGCATTTTCAATCTAAATCTGTATCTTCATCCCTGTCTCTATCCAAATTACCAAGTTGCTGCTCAAGTTAGCATCCTATCCAAAAGGGCAGAATTGAAGGGTGGAGCTTTGTAGATACATCAGCCTGGGAGTGCAGAGGTAGGAAAAGGCCAACTTCTCCTCCCCCCACCCCTTTCCAATTCAGTTGTCCAGGCCAAGACAAACATACCCAATGGAGGACATGGTTGGGAAATGTAGCAACTGACCCTTGCTCAGAATACTTCTGGTGAAAATTAGATCCAGTGCCTGAGCATTTCTGCAGCTGTGTTAATTAAAGGGCCACGGTATGGCTTAGTGGAGCTTGACGACAGGAAGGTTGGCAGTTCGAGACCTGAGTGTTGCACAACAGAGTGAGCTCCCGTCTCTGTCTCAGCTCCTGCCAACCTAGCAGTCTGAAAGCAAGAAATTGCAAGAAGATAAATAGGTACCACTTCGGTGGGAAGGTAAACAGCATTTCGTGCACTCTAGTGTCTAGTCATGCATGTCCTGTGACCATGGAAACGTCTGCAGATGAAGACAGCGCTGGCTCTTTGACTGTAAAGGGAGATGAGCACCTGACCCTAGAGTCAGACATGACTGGTTTTCGAGCAAGGGAGCCTGCTACCTATTCTTAATTCTTTTCCATGGCTTACAGTCATCTATTAAAAAGTTCTGCATTATTTTTGCACTAGAAGGTGGGGGAATCCTCTAAACTGGACCTGAACTCTCCTCAGAAAAGTAACCCGGCAGACCCGCATCTCACTTACGTTCCTCCAGCCCAGGCCGTTCGTCTTGTTGGGACTCCAGCTGGGCGTGGGCCTGAGCCAAAGGGCAGCTCCCGGGACTGTGGCCAGGTTCTGCGTTGGCATGAGGGCAGCAGCTTGGACTGTGAGATTCTTGGCTCTCGGTGCCACCACCTTCCTCGTCTGCCTGCTGCTTGCAAAGGTGGTGTTCAACCATCATCTGGAGCTCTGAAAGGAGGAGGGCAGGTGGAAACATGAAAGCTATGAGCTTTGAGGAAAGAGGACTGTGTGTATGTTTTATGAGTCTTCAGAAGAGCTTTGATGTCCTTCATAGAGGAATATATTGCTGTCTATAGGAAGAGTCTGAAGTAGGCTTGGAAACAAAAAAGAGAGGTGCAGATGGGGCCAGGATGAACAACCTGCTCTTTTGCATACTTCCTACTAACAGACTAAGTGACTTTATCACCCCTTTGACCCAGCCATAGTTCAGTGCCTATTCACCTTCCAGATGTGGAATTAAAGGACCTTGAATCTTTGCTGTTTCAGGTCACACTTATCTTTTCAAGTCTATGTGCTCCAGGTTTTTTTGGGAACTGGGCTTCTGTTTGTTTCCTGGCTTATTGCCTTGACACTAAACTGTGCCAGCCTCTGAAATAATCCCACTCTGACAGAATTGCTCTGTAACGCTAATATATCTTTATGTGTTACTATAGCTAGTTGGCTGGCTGGCTCAGTGTAGAGCCAGAGGTTGGGTGTTCAATTCCCCACTGTGCCTCCTGGCAGCAGAGCCAGCCTGTGTACCTTTGGGCATGCTGCACAGTCCCAGAAGATGGGGATAGAAAAACCACATCTGAGTAATCATGACCAATAAAACCCTGGAAAGAGTTGCCATAAATCAGAATCATTGTGACTGGACTTAATTATTATTACAGCTATTGTTATACCCATTCATACACTAGCAAACTGGGGGTGGTGGTGATGTAATAGGGCTAAAAATAATAGAACAGGGTTAAAAAAAAGGGATGGCCCTTTAAGGTTGTTTTTATAGATGCTAATACTCCTTTTATTAACTCCTCCACCCAATCATTTTTATCTCCTGAAAAGAGGGAAGGCTTCACAAAACCCATGTTACAGACTCCCCCATTACCCACCACACCAAAACCCACAGGAGAGTAGAATTGGACTTGCTCTCGCTCTCTCACTCGCTCTCCTTCTTTCCTTCCTTCTTTCCTTTTGAACGAACGAATGAATGAATGAACAAATGAACAAGCAAATGAACTGGTGCAGCACTCATGGGATTTTGGATCATAAAAAGCAGACCCTGGGACAGAAGTTGCCTATATAGTATCTTTTTAAAGCATGGTTCAGTGCAAAATATATGAAGAAAGACTGTGGAAAGGAAGACTGGGAAAATATGAAGAAAGAAGCTGGAAAGAGCAGCAGAGAGAAGAAAGCAAGAGGGTAGAGATATGGAGCAAGACAGAGAAAGAAAGTAGCATATAAAGTTATGAAAGAGAGATAACAAAGGAATATTACAGCCGATCCATACTGTTTTTATAATCATGCCATAGATATTTGTGTGGAATCTACCACATCAGACTACAGATGGGGGGATTAGAGGTCTGAATACTCCCATGCATCAAAAATCAAGCAAACAAGACAAAACCCTTCACTTTAAGAACATAACAGAAAGATTTGGCTAATGCCTCTCTTCCTTCAAAATGCTAGTTTTCTAGTGGCAGGGATTTTTTTTTAAATGTAGACACATAATCTATCCCTGGCAACAGCCTGAACTGGCACAGTACTAAAAGAGACCAAGTACCCCATGGCACAGATCAGTTCTAAGAGTTGGGCATATTGGAACTTTACTGTGGTCGAACATTTCTAAAAACAGAGTGGAAGTAGCATCTGTTTAGGGGTGTTTATGTACACCAGGTCCTGCTTAAGTCCACTTGGGAGGTACGGACTGGAATGGATTAATGACTACCGAAGGGACCTCCCAGCTTTATAATTCTACGGCACTCATTTGGAATAAATCCTAAGCTCTTTTAATGACCATGTCATTAATCACAGGATGGCATAACTGGTATAGTGCCAAGTAAAGTGCATAGCAGCCTCTCTCTGTGCGTGTATGTGCGTGAGCGTGTGTGTGTGTGTGTGTGAGAGAGAGAGAGCAAGTGCCTCTCCATAATTAAGTATAATCAAACCGCTTGTAAATCTTTTAGTGTTATTAATTGGAAAACAGAAAAGGCTCCGACCTGGAGTCAGCCAGCATGAATTTGTGCCTCTACTCGATTATTCCCTCAATTGTGGTGTAGTCGTGCTATTGTCTAGAGGAACTCTGAAGCATCATTAAAACCCACCATCGCTTAAAAAGGGGTGATGTGGAGAGGAATGGGGTCACTCATCTCCCGGAGCAAGCCTCCGTTCATTCTCAAAGCATCGCTGATGAGCTTTTCTGAGGATCAGAAAGCAGAAGAGCATCTTGCTGCTTTCTGAGCATCTTCAAAGTCAAGCCAAGGTCATGGAGAATTGCTACTGTTTTTCTGGCCTTCAGAGAAGAATGGGGACTCCCCCCCCCTCCGGCTTAAAGTGGTGTGTGTGGTAGAAGTACAACATGGCATGCAATCCCACCACTTATATGTTTCTGATCCTCCCTGCCAAAGTTTGCTGCTGTGCGAGTGTATCAGAGAACCACCTCTGTGAGTTTCTCACAGAGAGCACGAGGCTGTGAGAGTCACATCTCTGTCTCAAAACATCTCTGTCAAGAGGACATCCTGGAATTCTCTGCACAGTGCAAGAGGAGTGGTTGGACTAAATAGCATTGCATAAGATTAGGTACAGATCTGGTAAGCCATATGCTGCAATCCTTGCATCCCAATGTCATGTACAGTTCAAGCAACTCTAGTTAGTCTGGCAAATAATAAATCTCCATCCTGATCTCCTCCTTGTAGGAAGAAGATTTCAATTTTGAAAGATTTTTTTAAAGTGATGGCTTAATTATTTTTACTTTCTTCTTCTGCTCTGCAGAGGAGCAGAGGAAGGATTTTTTTAATTTCCCTATTTAATTTCCTAAAAGAGGCTGCAGTGGCTCAGTGGTTAAGAAGCTCACCTGGTTAGCTGGAAGGCAAGTCGGCAGCTCAAGACCCAGGTACTGCATGACCGATTGAGTGCCCATCTCTGTCCCAGCTCTTGGGAAATGAAAGGAGCCTCATTCAGGTGTCCCCTGAGTGCGGCTTCTCTCACAAAAACTCCTTTCTACCCAGAACAATTTCAAACACAAAATTATTATATTTCATAATTTCTTAATATTTGGGGATACTGAAATCATCCCCCCCCAAATTGCATAATTGCATGCTCAGGAAATGAACCAAATTGAAGCAGAAGCCTCTGATAATGACCCAGAAAGTGGCATGCAGGTACACTTTGGGAATGGGTGGGTTCACTCCAGCAAGTATGTCATTGTTCCCTAGAAAAACAGCAAACCAGTACATCCTTGCAGCAAGCTAAAAGATGGATAAAAACCCATCTGATCACACCCATGGTTACCTTTCATAGTGGGAGTTGTGCGGGAGACCTTCTTTCTCTGCCTTGGTGACATTGACAATCCTGGCTGCAAAGAAAAAAAAGTCAAATTCTTCAAGTTTGATGCTTATAGAAACACTGGAACAAAAACCACCAACTGATTTCTGTCTTGTCCATTGAGAAATGATAAAAAAAATTCCACTGAAAACCAGGGCCTCAGCAAAATTACTAAAAACGTAGCCTCCAACACTGTCCCTCGTGCAATAGACATGTACCTTCAGCAAACATGGCAAAAAGCAGCCCTCGCCTTCCGTTCTAAGACTCCAACCCAATGGTGGGATGTCAAAAATTTTACTACCACACTGTGGGTGGAGCTGACATCATGGGTGGAGCCAACATCATGATGTCATGACGTTGTGGGCAGAGCCAACATCAATACGTCATGATGTTGTGGGTGGAGCCAAAGTAAAAAATAAAAAATAAAAATTCACATTAATACAAATTAAAATAAACACATATAAATACATATAAATTAAAATAAATACATATACACATAATACACATAATACATAAAATACACATAAAAACAAACTACATAAAAAACACACACCTCAACCCACCCACCCACCCCAAACACAAACCCTTCACTTACCTTACCCTGGGGTCAGGGAGCAGCAGGCAGGCAGGCAGGCAGGCAGGCAGAGCGGCGGCATGGCAGCCTGATGGCGTGGCCTCGCCCAGCCTGGCCGGGCCCAGCAGTGCAGCACAGCCTAGCCCGGCAGCGTGGCCTGACCTGGCCTGGCGGTGCACCGGGAAAAGGTCGCTGCTGCCGCTCCTCCGGGCGCTGCCTGCACCCTTTCTGGGCAGCCCAAAATGGCCGTTCAGAAGTGTGCATGCGTCAAAACTCCATTTGATGCATGCACACTTCTATTTTTCAGTGTGCATGTGTCAAGTGGAGTTTTGACACATGCGGACTTCTGAGCAGCCATTTTGGGCTGCCCGGAAGACAGATCTGGAGGGCAGCCAAAGAGGAGACCGAACCAGTTGCCCAGGGGTTTACCACCCCCACCCACCCCCAGCGATCCCCTCTGGATGGCTGCTACTGGTTCAGATGAACTGGTTCAAACTGGGAGCAGCCCATCACTGAGTAAGCCCCCGAGGTGGTTCCCCCCACTACTGGTTCTCCGGGACACTGGGAAAAGTTACTACCGGTTCTGGCGAACTGGTGCGAACCTGTTACAACCCATCACTGCTCCAACCCCTAGGTTTGCAGAATTCATCCAGGCTCATAGAACAATAGCAGACAACATCTGGTTAGGGACACTGGCTTCTTTCTTTCTTTCTCCAGTGACTTTCTGTCTTGGATTAAAACCACCAGTTTTCCTCCACCCATCCCTCCCAAGAGGGAAGGTGTAGGTGTGAATCCTCTGCCACAAAGTACCTTCTTCTGCTCATCACCAAGGATATGTCAAAGCCCTCTCTACAAGTCAGGCGCTTTCAGTGGGAGTCGATTCAAACATTTCCCTTTTGCCACAGTCTAAAATAGCATAATCATGAAAAAACTTTACCACTTGAATCAGCTGAATGTATAGCTTAGCCCTCAGTTGCTGTGAAAGAAGCAAAGGTACGTACCTTCAACAGAGGGTTGGGTAGCCGGTCTTCATCAACTTCTGGGCGAGGAGTTGTGTGGGAAGACATAAGGAAGAAAGCAGGGAGGGAGAAGAACAATAAGACATTAATAAACAAGAGGGAACATATACATGCCATATTGAAGGAGAAATCATTTTGATGCTCCAGAGAGAAGCAACTGAAGGGCAAAGTAGACAGTACAGTTAGCATGTCCCCAAGCAAAGCTCTCTTAAAAGGTAAAAGAAATCTGTTTATTACAGCAAAATCATGCTTCAGACTCTACATTGCAAATTAGCTGGTTTTAGTTTTTGTCACTAGAACCACAGATTTTGTTTAAAATACTGATTGTTCAATTACTGAGCTTTGAAGGAACTGTATTCTTGGAGAGAAAGCATAATAGAAAAAAAAGACCCTCATTTTATTTAAGTAGAAGTCCCCAAATAGCCCTGGTGGCGCAGTGGTTAAACTGCTGTACTACAACCAAAACATCAATCCTGATGGGGATCAAGGTTGATTCAGACTCTGATCCTTGTTGGGGGGGGGGGGGAGATATGATAATTACCTTGTGAACCACCCAGAAAGTGCACTAAACACTCTGGGGTGGTATATAAGTGTAATTACTATTTTCTTTAACATGTACACTAGTACATCGGATAATGATGAGACTTGGTTCCACAAGTGCATTGATCGCACAACGTTTAAAAAAGCCCTGTTTCCCTGGAGGCTGCAGCAAGCCAGAACGTTGGGATTTGATTCCTGACATTTTGGCTTGCTGCAGCCTCCTGGGAGGTGGGGGAACTTTGGAAACAGCTTGGATTGGGTCTTCCAACCTCCTTGGAAGGGAGGTCTTTTTTTACCCATTTCGGGCTCCCTGACCCCCCTGCCGGTTCCAGGGATGTCGGAAGACCTGATCCAAGCTGTTTCCAAAGTTCCCCCACCCTCCTGGAAGCTGTAACAAGCATCGAATCCTGACGTTTTGGCTTGTTGCAGCTTCCAGGAGGGTGGGGGGAACTTCAAAATTAGTACGCATCGGGTCTCCCGACCTCCCTAGAGCTGATGCGCAGAAACAGCTTGGATTGGGTCCTTTAATCTCCCTGGAGACAGCAGGGAGGTCAGAGAGCCCAAAATGGGTTTAAAAAAGGACGTTTTTTACCCATTTTGGGCTCTCTGATCCACCTGCCTGCTCCAGGGAGATCAGAGGACCTGATCTACAGCTGCAGGATGGCTGGGGAAGCTGACGGGGACTCCCCATCGGTTTCTCTAGCCACCCACCCATGCCTCCGCAGCTGTGGGGTGGATGGGGAAGCCGACGGGGGAGCCCCCCATCAGCTTTCCAGCCACCCCACCCATGCCTCTGCAGCTGCAGGGTGGCTGGGAAGCTGAACGGAGAACCCATTCAGCTTTCCAGCCACCCTGCTGCTATGAAACGACTGCATTGGATAACGCTAACGGATTGTTATTCGATGCAAAATTTCCTTAGAAATTTTGCATCGTAATCCGATTTTAGCGTTATCCGATGCAGTCGTTATCCGAGGTATTACTGTAATGTACTTTAATTTTGAGCAGGAGTGAAGAGAAAATTGACTGAGGTTCTATTAGTACAGGGGTGCCAAAACTTTTTGGGCTGTGGGCCGGTCATGTGGTTCAGGGGGCTTGTCACTATGGCCCAGGGGCTGGATGCGGACCCAACACCAATTCATCCAGCCTGCGAAGCCCTAGTTGGTCCTGGAAGTGGAAGTAAAACGTGCCCATACAGGCACGTTTAACTTCCACTTCCAGGACCAACGAGGGCTTTGCGGGCCAGATGAATTGGCATCGGGGGCCACTTCTGGCCGCCACCCATAGTTTGGGCACCCCTGTATTAGTAGATTTTACTGTGACTTGAATCTGTTGAGAATGGTTCCTACAACGCCAATAAAAATACACCACCTCCTGATTACTGTGAATATCTAAGGTCAGTAGTAATTAAGCTCAGGTCAATTGATCACACTAGTGTGGAAATGACTATTTCACCAGCAGAAACCAGCAAGGACCCAGTTACAAAATGGCTAAGCTAGACTACTGCTCAACTCTCAGTCTGAATACAAATACCACCTGAGGTATATAAAGAGCTTAGACAACAGCTCTGAGCCATGAACCCAACGGTCCGTCCCACAGATCAGCATGTGCACAGAAAACCGTAGCAAGCAAATTGAACTCTGCAGATGTCGTTCCAGAGACCACCTGCAGCCATTTAAATGAACTTGAAGGGAAGCAATGCTCCCACTGCATTCACAGGTAACACTGCTGGGAAGCTATAGTTTTATCTGAGACAGCCCAGGCTACATTTCCCTCTGCGGAAGCTTCTAGGGTAGGAGTTCTCACCCTTTTAAAGGGGCTGGGTCACACTCCCTCAGACAGCTTCGGGGGCCAGATGGCCATTTTGCCCTTAATCCACCACACGGCACTTCCTGGTGTGGTGGAGGCGGTGGGCTGGCACATGAAATGGTGCAGCGGGCAGCAGATTGAGAATCCCTGTTCTAGAAACTGTCCAGGCTGTATTGGAATGACACAGTTTTACTGGTAGGGGCAGGTTATTGATATTTGAATAGCTTCTTTCAATGACCTTGACCGCTGCCTATTAACCAGGTTTGATGGTTTTATTACGACTGACCGTTGGTGTATTTTGCTGTATCTTTACTGTTATTTTACTGCTTATGACTTTGGGAAGAGGACGGTTAATTGAGAAGAAGAAGAAAAAGAACTTGACTTTCTCCTAGCTCTAAAGAAAATTCGGCAGGTGACAATTTCCATGCATAAATGTATTTAATCAGTGTCTCCTCTCTTTCTGCTGTCTGAGGGACAAGGGGCCTTCAAAGAACTTGGCAATCCTATTTGGGAGCCCTCTTTTACCCCACCCAACCCACAAAAAGATTTACATGTCTGTTTGGCTAGATCCACCCCCTCCCCCATCCTACAGCAATGGCCATCCTGGAAAGAGAATCAGAAGGGGCACTTTTTAAACAAAATCCATTGTTTAAATCCAATTTGCTTGTATTTTTAATTCACTTGAGAGTTGTTTTAGGTCTCTCTTTGAAGGGGGAAAGGCAGGGCAGGAATCAAGCAAAGCAAAACAAAATACTTGTTGTTTGACAGAAGGACACCAAGCTGAGGAAGGGTGTGCAAGGGTGCACAAACAATTCCACACAGCGAGCTGAGTGCTGTGCACTGCTTTTGCCTTTAACGAATGCAGTCTATAAATAACTACCATAAACAGAAAATATTTCTCTCTTTGCAAATAAACAGGCATTTACTGCCAACCTGTTCTGCTGCCCAAGAAAAAGGACGTGGCAGTTGTGGGGACTCTGAACACCAGCTGAGATCTTTGGAGGCAGATGGATTTTATGCAGGTGTGGGGGTGTCATATTTGGGTGGATAATAAACAAAAAGCATGTGTTGGGGAGGGACAAATGAAATTACTAATGAGCACCATCAGTGTGCGTCAGTTTGCCATCTTTTGATTTTGGCATTATCTCTGTTTACTTAAAAGATTAATCACAAAGAGTTGTTCAAACAGATGAGGAACAAAAACTTCATATCTGCAGGTGACATTGTCAAAGTTGAACAGATAACAATATAAATTGAAACATCATCATCATCATCATCATCATCAAGCTAGTGTCAGCTGGGGATTCCTGCAGTTTAAACCCAGGGCATAAATTTGAGGCCAGGCCACAGTGATTCAGCAGCCTCATTCTCAAGGCTAAAATTAAGTTTCCAGAATCTCTGTTGATTCATTAAGGATGCCAATAATAAGCACTTTTCAAACAAAAAATTACATGCAACGCATTCAGCAGTGAGCTTGAAAGAAGTGGGGATTGTCATAATAATCACAAGGGATGATTTCATATTTTAATTTTCTTTACATTTATTAAGCGTTATGATTCATATAGTATATTCTCTGTAGCTTTGACAATAGCTAACTCTCAAAAGGAAGACACTGATGTCATCTGCATACCAGAAATACCACACATCAACACATCACTAAGCATCAAGATTTAGATTTAGGGAGTCCTATCTTTTGACTATGCTTAGCATAGACAGTATTCAAAGTGCAGTTAGATTGATTCCTTTGATTTGCATTTTGATATATTCTTGGATCATTCTTCTTCAATAAAAGCCTCAAAGACATAGAGAAAGCCCCAACCAATTTGGCTATCTGAACCAGAAGGGGAGTAATTTGGTGGAGCAGAGAGAAGCCAAGCTATAAGGCTACATTTTCTCAAGGGCACAACCTTTCTCAAAGGGACATTTGAGAAAGGGGAGATAAGGTTGCCATGGTGACCCAGAAGGGAGGACCACCTGCTTCAATCATCTGTTTGGGAATATTATCTGCCAGGACATCCCAGCCTTTGAAGGTAAAAGCTATCCTCAAACAGGGTAGTTTCCCAGAGCTAAGTCCACTCTGTGTGTGTGTGTGTGTGTGTGGGGGCAATATTTTGATTTTAAAGTTTTAAATTGAGGGTTTTTTAGGAATGTTTTTAAGAGTGTTTTGTTTGTTTTTTAATGAATTGTGAGCCACCCTGGGTCACCTCGGTAAGGAGGGCAGTTGATAAGTATGACTAATAAATAAATAAATAAATAAAATTTAACGGACTGTTATTCAGCGTTGCTACCATACTTGCTACTGCATTCCTGCCTAAAGTGCAGAAGTGCCATCTTTCCCATTCTCAGCAGCTGTGGACCGAGGGAGAGTGTTCTCGGGGTAGGCGGGCTGCTGAACCTAGATGGATCACCCCACATGGGTACCTCAAGCCTGGGGTCCCCCTGATGACCTTCTGAGACCTCTTCTCCCCAAGCCCATGACAGGAATATGTAAGGGTTTACTCTTATTCTCATTCTGGTCCTCAAATGTCCTTGTTTTGCCTTGTTGTTTGGTTTGCTGGTTTTTTCTTCATGGCTTAGAAATGACACTTGTAGCTGTTTCTTGGAGTCATTGTCTTGGCAGCCACCAGATACCCACAATTATTTATTTATTTATTTATTAAATTTAATACCCCGCCCCAATCGGGAGGACCCGACTCTGGGCGGCTTACATCCTGATAAAAACAGAAATAAAACCTAAACACTCAATATCAATAAAAGCGTCAGAATTAAAAAATCATCAGAAGTTAAAACAACACAGAACTACACACCGGTATTCCCACATACCAACCCAGGGAGGCAGTCCTTATATAAGCCACTTGGTATGGGAACCCACGTTCCTGGATCCCCAAACCTGTCCTGCCAGCCAGGTTTTCACGCCCTTCCGGAAGGGTAAGAGCTCCGTCTGAAGGTGCAGTTCGGTGGGCAGGAGGTTCCAGAGGGTCGGGGCGGACACGGAGAAGGCTCTCCTCCTAGTACAGGCGAGGCGCGCCTCTCTCGCCGAAGGAATAACAAGGGAGCCTCTCCGATCTGCCCTGGTGGGCCGGACAGATGTTCTTGGGGTGACGCGGTCTCTTAGGTATCCTGGCCCACTACCATATAGGGCTTTAAAGGTAATAACCAGCACCTTGAATTGCACCCGGAGACATACTGGCAACCAGTGCAGCTGCCGAAGCAGCGGTGAAGCATGAGCATAACGCCCACACCCCACCACTACCCGGGCCGCCGCATTCTGGACCAGCTGGAGTCTCCGGATGGTCATCAGGGGCAGCCCCATGTAATGCTTTGCAACTGTGTGGCCCCTCCACTGGAAGTGACCAACTCAAAATGCACTGGAAGGAGGGGTTATAACATTCAAGGACATTGTGAGTAAACAGAGTCTTAGGTGCCAGAAGTTAGTTGGTGGGGATAGTTTCAATACCTTGGATACCTTTGAGTAGTTGTTCAGTGAGGAGTCTACGCTTTGGTGGACATCTCTGTAATGACATTCTGCACATGCAAATGAACTTGAGAAATCAAGTCCACCTGCATGAGGTTTTTTAGCCATTTGGATATTACACCATCCACTAGCTAGGCGGACCATGATGTGTGCCCTCTGCTTTCACCTTGCCCAAGGGGACGCTTTGGTGAGTTTTAGTCCCAGCCTAACATTATTGACAAGAGATGGGCAACACTGCCTAGTAAGACCACTCAAGCCCCTGCACCCTGACAAGGCTCTCACCTGGCAGGGGATATTTCCAATACTGAGCAGAAATGTATTCTCTCTTCCCACCAATTCTACCACTACCAGAGATGAAAAATGTCATGGCAATGTAATGTACAACACAAGTACGTTAAAGCCCATGTCTCCAGACATACACTGGGCTGAGCCAAGAGTGGTTTGTTCATACATTGGAGAAGAAAGAATGTGCTTCCTGGTTTCTGTCACATTTACCATCATTGACGTCACCACAGTCAATGTGCTTCATTATGAAGTCATCCTGTTAGTTACTGATGTGATTCCCCCCTAGGGAGACAATAAAATGATTTTCTTTTCAATATGGAACAGAGGCAGCAGGCAGGCCAAGGAAACCGCGTCAACCAATGTACTAAAAAATTGATGAACCATCTGATTATTAAACATGAGGGTAGTTTTGGGAAGCGTTCCTTCTCCCCATGCTGCTTTCACTCTAAATAGCTAAAAAGGCAAGCGTAGGGCTATGTCAAATGTTTGCCTGTATTCCACACTTTGCAAGGGTACCTAATTTGGAGCATCTCTGTCGTCCGGGAAAACTAACAGGGTGTTGCCATAGGAACTACAGTTTTGCAGGACTGCCAGGCTCCATCTCCATTTATTTTAGCAAGCCAGAAATCTGACAGAAGGGATTCTAGAGGTTACTGCACCTCTAAAGTGTTGCTCCAACCAAGAAGACCCAAGACCCCCTTATAAGACCAAGCAAGCAATGCACATATTCTTGAGATGTGGAAAAGAGTGTAAAAAGATGGTTTAATCCACATTGGTGGCACTGATAATAATAATACTGGAGAGTTGGAAGGAATTCTATGGGTCATCAAGTCAAGCCCTTGTCAAGAAGGGTCAGCAGGGAACTGAACTTCCAATGTCTGGCTTTTTAACCTAAACAACTGAGCTCCCCAGCATATGACCCATTTAATAACACTGCATACCGTGCACCTTTGGTTTAGATAAAATAAGAACAGAACAAAAAAAACTCTACCCCTGTAAACTGTCAGTATAAAATGACTGGAATTATATTCTGGAGAGAAATAAGAAATTAGAATAGATCAAACCAGGCAAGCCACTGGTTGTCAAGCTCAGTTCTGACAAAGAAATAGATATATTTTATTTTTAAAAATACTAACAGGTGGAAAGGAGCTTCCAAAGCCTTTACAAATGCTAAGTCTTGTCTTCAGCTGCCTATTCTCAAGGATTGCAATTTCAAAACAGCCATTTAAGTTTAGTTTTTGTCATCTCTCCTTAAAAAACCTCTGTTTGTATGCATGCATAATCTGAGCTCTGACTTCATATCACGCTGCTTTTGAGACAGGGGTTCAAAGTGGGATTCAGTTTATTTGTGTATGGTAACAGCGGCAACTCTGTAAGGCTGGTGTATTTTTAATCCCTCCCCCCTCCCATTTAACTAACAAACATATTTTTCTTCCTTTCTGCTGCAGTGGCTGTTTGGTTCCAGTGGAAAGAGTGGTTTGGAATGTGCAAGAAGGAGCGTGGAAATCTCCGGGCTCTCAAAATTATCTCTGCTCCATTTGAAGATCAAACACAGGTGCCTGTGGCAGAAAAGGAAAGAGGAGGCTGGATTTGTCAGGCAAAGTAATTTTAAAAAATAGCAAATCCACCACTCACCTTAGCCTTAAGCAGAGAATGATATTGTTCCATGTGCTGCATGCATGCAGGAGTCCATTTTCTTCCCCAGGCATTCTGCTTTATGGGGCAGAAAAACTCTCTCTCCTTTAGATATATTTGATGCATTTTGGATCGTGTTTACACACTATCACATTTGCAGTTTTGGCTAAGGCAGAGCAAGCCACTTGATAATACCTAACCATGCTCAATCCAAATGGTTTGTTTTGTTTTTAATTATTTACATTTATATCCCATGTTTCCTCCAATAAATTCAAGGCAGCAAAATGTTTTTTCTCTTCCTTACTGAAACCTATTGACAACCCTGTGAGGTAGATCGGCGAGAAAGAGAGTAAGAGACTGTGACTACACAGAGGGAAAGAAGGAAAAGAATCTCCTGAGGTCACACCTTGGGAATTTGGTTTCTGTGGGTTAATTCTCCTGAATCATCTACACAAGGGTCAGCAGCCAGGTGGGGTACACACAAAGAGCCTCCTTAAAGATTGTGGTATTTTTGAACCACAATCAGGTGTACCCTGGCAACAGCAACCTTGTGTTGCCAGCTAATCTTTCTCACACTAGGTCAGGCAGTGGGAGCTGCAGAATGAGCTCCCCAAAGAGTACCTTCATTTTGGCAGTTTCACGTCTGGCCTAGACATTCAAGAAGAAGTTGGCAGGTGGGAGGAAATTGGCACTGAGAAGCCTTGTCTGCAGCTTCTTAAGGTAACTCTGCACTGACCGTCCAGATTTGCATGAGGCATGATTAGAGCAGAGCTGCAAACAAGGCTGATTGATAATTTCCTTCTCTCTGATGAGTCCTCACTGATTTCTTTATTTCTTTGATCACCTAGCTGATCTAGAACTTATAACGGCAAGTCTTTAAAAGAAAGAAATAAATGAAATGGGGAGGGGACAAGCAGACAGAAGTGCTAGGTTTAGGGAGGAGATTATTCAAATCATACCCAGCTTCCCCCCACTGCTTTCTCTCTCAGGCTGCTGCCATAGCCAGTTGAAATGGCTTCAGACAGAATGGCTACAAAATCCTCCACATCCACTGAAGCTGCCACACTACTTGAACTGATGCAAACACATTTGATTCCAAAAAATCAGAAGCTTCAGCTGCAGAAGAAAAAATGGTGTATGGGGAGGGAAAGATTCTGGTTTGATCTGCAATGACTGTGTCCTACAGTTTAAAGAAAAGAATGCGAATCTGACCATCTTATTCCCGGAACACATTATTTTTAATTGTGATCACATCCTGAGGAAGTGGCGGGCCTTCACATCCCAAGATATTGCCTAACTAAGAAACTGAGTCTCGAACACTGTAGCAAGATATGTTCTCAAACAAGTCTTCCAGTGAGAAAAGGGAATTCAGTCCACCTGCGAATGACAGACACTTTTAACTATTTATGTGTTTCCAGAGAAGTAGACACCTTGCTTTGTTTAGCAACACCAAGACTAAAAAACAGGCAAAGAAACTTTTAAGACTAATATTTTTATTTCCTTTTGATTTTGCATGGATCACAATCCGTGTCTTCAGACATATGGAGCACAACCAAACATATTTCTCTGTTGATCCTCCGGGCTTATTAAAATAAGCACAGGAAAATAAGTGTTGTTGGCAGGCCGATTCTTTTACTCCATCTTCCTAGCAGCTATATGACCTGAAATGAGTGCCCTAAGTGTATAGTTTTGAACATGTGGTAATTCCCACAATGATAACCCCGTGACTTGATTCTGAATGGTAATTCCTATAATGCCTTCTCTGATGGCCATGTTGTTGACTGGGACAACAATCAAAACACGTGAGGAGCTAAATGTCTCTCACCCATTTTTCTTTAAGGAAAGACATTGGGTACCCCAACCAACCAGTTGTTCAAGCCAGTCCAACAAATAATTATCAATGGTATTTAAAACTAATAAAAGATGTTAGCAGACCCAGAAGAGAGAAAATCTCCCCATTTCATGCTGGAGTAGACCCTCTACCATGGCTGCTGTGCCCCAGTCCCATACTCATGTCAGAGCCATAGTCAGGCTGGGTCTGACACGGACCAGAAAGTCTCAAGGAAGAATGGCTGAGCCAGCAAATGATTGAAGTTGCTGGAAAATAGATGGGGAAGAAGTAGAAGCAGTGACAGATTTTACTTTCTTGGGATCAAAACTCACTGCAGATGGGGATTGCAGCCATGAAATAAAAAGGCGACTGATTCTTGGGAGGCAAGCGATGAGAAACCTGGGGAGCATAATGAAAAGTAGAGACATCATATTGAAAACAAAAATTCGTATTGTCAAAGCAATGGTATTCCCTGTGGCAATGTATGGTTGTGAGAGCTGGACCATTAGGAAAGCTGAGCGCAGAAGAATAGACGCCTTTGAGATGTGGTGTTGGAGGAGAGTTTTGAGAGTCCCCTGGACAGCAAGGAGAACAAATAGGTCAATCTTAGAAGAAATCAACCCAGAATGCTCCTTAGAAAGACAAATTGTAAAGATGAAGCTAAGGTACTTTGGACATCAAATGAGAAGAGAGGATTCGCTTGAGAAGGCCTTGATGCTGGGAAAGGTGGAGGGCAAAAGAAAAAGGGGGCGGCCAAAAATGAGATGGTTAGATGGTATTGTGGAGACAATGGGCACAGAGCTGAGCGAGTTGAGGGGGATGGTGGAGAACAGGAGTGCCTGGCAGGCAGTGGTCCATGGGGTCGCAGAGGGTCGGAATCGACTGTGCGACTGAACAACAACAAAAATTCTATTCCATGCTCCCGTAACTTTCTTTTTCAAAAAAGGAAAAGACAGATACTTACCTCTACTTAATAAAACAATATATTCAGTGCAGCCATGCTTTAAAAAAGACAACCCCAGAATCAAATTATTGTGTTGGACAGGTTTATCTGTAGTATGCAGATCATCCAATCTAATTGTGACAGTCTGCCAAATTCAGTCTTGAAAGCAGAGCTCTTGAGAGAGAACTCACTCACAAGGGGAGGTCTTCCTAAGATCAAGGCTCCCTAACTATATAAGTTCTCTTCAAATCTTCTTCTCCCATGACACCATCCTGCCTCCTTTTAGGATTTATAGATGCTTCTCTAGCAAAGAGGAGGGGGAAAAGTTTACAGCAGGGGATGAAACCAAAGTTCCAGAACACCTTATATAGAACCAGGGAACAGAACTGTTTTGCTGAAGGACATCAAGATCCATCTGGCTAGATGGCAGCCAAAGGTAGGGAAAACCTACTAGACTGGCTCTGTGTTTAGAGGCTGGATTATCTAAATCCATGGGACTGGCCATACGAACCCCAATGAAATATGGGTCTTATACCAAATGATATTTGGACCTATGAACAGCTCAAACTATTTCAAAGAAATTAACTAGGTATGTGACCAGACAGAGATTTGTGCTGCAATTTAGTTCAGGGTGGGGATGGGGTAGTTCAAGCCACATGACATACATTTATTTATTTATATGCTACCAGACTTAGTGCTAGCACTACTGAGGGGGTTTCCAGCATGATAATAAACAATAATGAGCATCAATACAAAAACCAATAATAAAAATAAATAACAAATAATAATCTACCTACTGGGGCATCTGGTCACAAATACACATATTGTATCCCAAAGAAATTAAGGCAGGAAAAAAACATGGCAGGAAAAGAAAAAAATATCTAAGATAGAGCCTCACTACTAGTGAGGATATCTGCAAATCTGGCCATGGTAGAGACCTGTTGGTCCACATTAAGAGCCAGTCCAAAAGGACACCCAGGTTGCAAACCTTATCCCTAATAGGAAGAGTTGTACTATATCAGTCTTAGGGAGACAACCACCCCTATCAACAAGATCTCTGACTTGTTATGATTCAACTTCAGCTTATTTTCCTTCAGTCAAAGCCCCTAGAAGCGCTTATAGATTTTGCTCCATGACTTGGACAGCCTCCAGTGCCGAGACAGAGAAAGACAAGTATGCCATTGTGAACCAGCCTGTTCCTGACTGAATGGATCTACTTCAATGGATAAAGCCAACATGCTGACTTTCTTCTCTCTTTCTTTTTAGGTAGTATATTATTAGGCTTTAACTAGGACATTTCAAAACATTTAACTTTTAACCATATTATAATCTTCTAATGACTTCAATTCTATTTTACTATTTATAACTTACTGCATTTAATGACATTGTTAAAATATATATTCTAAGCTGCCTTGGGTCTCAGTCCTGGGAGAAAAGTGGCCTGTAAATGAAATGTACTGAACCTTGGATCTGCAGGTGTACAAAACTATATCATCCCACCAGTGGTGGGTTGTCAAAATCTTCGCTATCCAACCGTGAAGTCATCGACGTCATGGGCGTAGCCAATGTCATGACATCATAACATCATGATGTCATGGGTGGAGCAAAAAAAATTAAAAATGTCTGCGCATGTGTCAAACCTCCATTTGATGCATGCACTAAAAAATAGAACTGCGCATGCATCAAATGGAGGTCTGACGCATGCGCAGTTCTGGGCAGCCAAAACATTTTTGGAGGGGGCCGGAGAGGCGACCGAACTGGTCACCCGGGGTTTTACCACCCCCCTGGTGACCCCTCCTGATGGGGTGCTACTGGTTCGGGTGAACCGGTCCGAACCAGTAACATCCCATCACTGCATCCCACCCTCCAAATTATGTATGATTTAAGATGCAGATGGAACACATCCCTTATTTAATCACAGAATCACATTTCTACAAGCTTACTGCACACTTTGTTCTTAAAAGAATAGGCACTTCCTTTGTACTGAGAGACCTTTTGGGCAGGAAGCACTTGGAGGGCAGACTATGTGCCTGCCTGCCTGCCTGCTTTGGGAATCCACTTCCAAAATAACAGGAAAGGCCCCAGAAGGCTCCCTAGATGAGGTGCAGTGAGCAAAACCCTTTAGGTGCCCTAATCAATGCTGTCTGCCTACTCTTTCATTCTCTCCATCCTGTGTCAAAGGATATATAATGTGTCTGAGCTTCATCTCTTGCCATGAACAGAAAATATATTATTATTTTATATATTTTATTTTCAAATAAAATTTTTTATATAGTTTTAAAAAAACACCTCGCTGTGGTTTTTCTGAAAGAGCATCATGACTGCAAATTGGTAAGTAAAATGAAAGAACAATTTGCCGACCAAATGAGTTGGACTTACGTGACAGCTCCAGGGAGCTGCTTAGCCTTGGGATAAAAGAGCTTTAATTCATTCAGCCGGAGGAATTCAACTGCTTTCCCCTGCTAAATGATTAAAAATAATGCAAGAGGTAACTTCCGCTGATCTCACAGCAAACACAGAACTGCAGATAAAGGCATGCCTGCCTAGCTGTTTATCCTAATCTGAGATGCAAATGAGTTTTGCAGTTCTCGGGTTTCCATTTTTTACTAGGTCAGAGCTCTTGAAGGGATGCTGTCTCCTCCTTTTTATCCACCTCACATATTGTTGGCTGTATGTGGATATTTGACACCTGGGAAAAGACAGCTAACAGACTTTACACATATCCATGCAGGCCAGGAACATCAATGTAGGGACAATGGATTCCTCCTTCTATCCTGAGTCAGACCATTGTCCCCTGTCACCCTGTACTGTCAATTCAGATTAGCAGGCAAACCTTAGCATTTTGCTCACAATCCTTTACTAGCCCCAATTGACAACCAAGGGCCACCCTGGCCTGCTCAGCTTTCAAAAGGACAGAAGTTCAGGTCTGTTCACAGGGATGTGATAGGAACACTTCACATGACAACCAAGTGTGCATCAAGCCCCCTATTATTTTAGTGGTGTTCAGTCACACAGACAAGTCCGACCCTTTGTGGTCCCATGGAACCTCTGTCATCCACCATCCTCCATAGCCTACTCAGCCCTAAACCCATTGCATCAACATTACCATCTAGCCATCTCATCCTCTGCCACCCCGTCTCCTTTTGCCTTCAATCTTTCCCAGCATCAAGGCTTTCTCGAGTGAGTCCTCTCTTCTCATTTGGTGGCTAAAGTACTTTAGTTTCATCTTCAATATTTGTTCTTCCAAGGAGCAGTCACGGTTGATTTCCTTTAGGATTAACTGATTTGATCTCCTTGCAGTCCAGGGGACTCTTAAGAGTCTCCTCCAGCACCACAATTCAAAGGCATCTATTGTTCTGCAGTCAGCCTTCCTTATGGTCCAGCTGTCACTGCCATACATTACTATTGGAAAGACCATTGCTTTTACTATGTGAACTTTTGTTGGCAGGGCGATGGCTCAACTTTTTATTAAACTGCCTAAGTTTCCCAAGGAGTAAGCATCTTTTTATTTCATAGCTACAATCACCATCTGCAGTGATCTTAAAACTCAAGAAGGATCTTGGGATCCTATACCGTAAGACAATCATGCGGCATCTCTAATTATCTTGATGTTTTTCTACTCCTGCTCATCACTCTTAAGAGCCCTGTAATATGTGAAGGGCTACTGATTCCCCAATCCCCACTCTTTAAAAATAGTCAAGATAATGGCCTGTTTACTCAGTCCTCTCCTTTTTTTTTACAATAGGGATGATGCATTTTGTAATACCTGATTGACTGATTGATTGGATTTATACCCTACATTTCTAGAAAATAATGGCCTTGCCAGCAAGTTCGACTAAATTTTAAACTTAAGTACATCAATCTCATCCTTCTTTTTTTCATATCCTCCATTCCCTCTGAAAATCTCCTTGAACATCTTTCTTCTGTTGATTCAGTTTTGTGTGTACATGTGTCAGGATAGGAGACAGCACTAGTATTTGCAGGATAAAAAACCCAGAGGTAGCTTGATACTTGCAAGATTGGACCCCCCAGTCTGGAGCAAAGCTCTAGAGGTTGCAGGGTTGGATCTTCAGTCTGTTGCAGCTGCTAAGCCCCATCTGAGAGCCCTGGGGGAAAGCTCTGGACCATGATAAGCTCCACTGGGAGGCCCTGGGAGGCTAAGTTATGTAAGAACAGGCTCTTCCTTCCAGAAGTAGCCTCAGTAATAAAAGTCAGCAGACTTATGGTTATTTGGCTCCTGTATTTTTTGTTTTGCTCCTGCTTCTGAAGATCTTCTGTCTTGTTCTTGTGGAGTGTTTTTGTGCCTTGCAATTTGTTCCTTGAACCCAGTCCTTGTCTCTGAAGGTACTCTGGGAGTGGATAAACCCAACTCATCAAGCTGTCAACAAATAACAACTTCACAGGAACCTTGTGCAGCTCCCTTGTCACCAAAAGTTGTTAGAACAAATGTTCCAGTCCCCAGCCAAGCAGCTAATGAGATTGATTTTTTTAGACTAAACGAACTAAGAGAGATAGATAACATCCCCTTAAAAACAATCAAAAGCCTTAGTTGGAACATAGCTGGTTGGAACAGGGACATGTTAAACCCTGAAACACTTCCCTTTTTAATAAATTCCAATTGTATTATGAGACAGGAACCCCGGTTTTGCAATTCCTATGAGAGGAACAGGGATTTTCTCAAAAGACAAAGTGTCATATGGACATTCCTTGAACAGCAACATTTATTTCCCTGCTTTGGGGAACCATGCTCTGAGGGGTTAAGGAAACCACTGTGTCTTTAGAAGTCTTCATCTGAACCATGGAGTAAACTCATTCATGTTTGATCGTTACGGAGAAGCTGCTTTTAAGAAGCTTGTCGTTCTCAGCAAAATGTCACAGCTTATTTGTCAGTTAGCTGGACAGATCTGGTGTCCTGAATGGGAACAGCAATGCTCTAGGTATCATACACACCCTGACTGTTTCCAAGACTGGGAAAATGAGTACCTAGCACTATGGGGTGGTATAGAAGTGTAACTGCTATTGCTATGTTGGCTAGGGCTGATTTGATTTGAACACCCAAACCTTCTAGACAGCCACTGCTGATCTTGCCAAATAGATTGGTCCATGAAATCTTCTCAGGATGAAGGGTATAAAAGCTATCACCTTCAAGATGGGTCTCTATCAATACTCAGTACAACATAGCATAGCAGAAGCTGCATCAGACTCTAGGTTGAAGGTAAAGGTCACCCTTGCTTGAAAGCCAGTTGTATCCAACTCTAGGGTTCAGTGCTCATCCTTGTTTCACAGCTGAAGAGCCAGTGCTGTCTGCTTCTGCAAATGTTTCTGTGGTCATGTGGCGGACATGACTAGACACTGGAGTACACGGAACGCTGTTTACCTTCCCACCGAAGTGGTCCCTATTTATCTACTTGCAATTTCTTGCTTTCGACCTGCTAGGTTGGCAGGAGACTCTAGATTAGAAAGTACTCAATGTGGTGTAGTGACCTGAGTACAAACCCTTCATCTCAAGGTGTTAATATTATTCATCTGGGATCGAACTGGACTGAAATAAAGGCACCCTGATTGTCACTTCTCCATGAAGATTTCATAAACAAAAGAGAAAATTGATAAAATTATAAATGTACAGAACAACAATCTGAGCTAACGTGTTCTCCTGCAGTAACCAATAAATCCCACACAAAATAATAATAATAATTTTGTGTCAGACATTATTCTGGGTTGAAAGGAGTTTTGCTGGAAAGAATGACACTCCTTTCATGACCCCAAGATCTTTTCCCAATGAAGTTGTTCCTGTTTATCTACTTGCAATTTCTTGCCTTCAAACTGCTAGGTTGGCAGGAGCTGGGACAGAGACGGGTGCTCAATCTGTCATGCAGTACCTGGATCTTGAACTGCCGACTTGCCGGACTTCCAGCTAACAAGGCAAGCTTCTTAACAACTGAGCCAAAATTATTCCCCAACATCATCCCTCTCTTGATTTGCTTTCTTGAGGAGAGAGAGAAGGAATATAACCTTGAGGCCCACTTCAAATCTTGACCCAGTCCTATATTATTCTTGTTGCACATTATCATATGATGAATCACCTCAGATGTTCCAACTAAATATGAAGAATTCAGCATTTGATCAAACTCTATGTCAGTATTTCTCAATGTTTTCAGGTCCCAGGCCTGACCACACCTCCTGGACAGCTGATCGGGCAGGTCACATGGTTCCTCCCAGCCAGAAGTGGAAGTAAAACATGCCCCGCGCATGTGCAAAACACATTTAGCAGTGTTCTGCGCATGTGTGGGGCACATTTTACTTCTACTTCTGGGAGCAGTGAGGGTGTCAAGGGCTGGATGGATTGTTGTTGGGGGCCGGGTCTGGCTCATGGGCCGTAGGTTGTGAATGCCTGCTCTATGCTGTTGTAGATTCTTCCAAGCTTTTAATCTCATAGATCTCTTTTTGTTGTTGGGGACTCATTTTCTGATAACAACAAACTGTGACTTCCTGGTCATATCTTGTTCCCAGAGTATTTGGCAAATCAACAATCTGCCAAGAGAACTTCTCTATGATTCAGACAGGCAAGGAAGCAGAGGGGCTCACAGGTCAGACAGGCAGTCATCCAACATACAAGAAAAGCTGACAAACACAATCTTGGGACATCTCAAGTTTTGGGCAGTCCGGATGCAGCTGTGGGGGATGGACAGGAAAATGAGAATGGCAGTGGTAAAGCAGCAAGAACTTTCTCTTGTGATGGCCATGAAGCAATCTGATTTTCCATTATGTTGGTTGGTTCAGCCAATACTACTAGCAATATTATTTTTAAGTCTGGCCGGACATCCCACTATGGTAATGGAGTAGACCATACAGCCAGCGACTCAACACCGAGTGTCAGGAAGGGGTTAACTAACCTGACTCCCTAATGGGGCCAATGGCTACGGGTGGATGAACCCCTTTGGGTTGGGCGTTGGTCCCCCTCAGTGGAGGAAAAGCCATTGGAAACCATCATATTGGACCCAACAGCAAAATGAGCAGAGGAGGAACTCTGATTCCCAATGGTCATGGAGGCGGAAGAGGCCAGGCCAGATGGATTGGTTGTGAAGGCACACCTTGTCCATATCCTCAAAGCTGCGGTGGTCCATTGCAGTCCTGGTGTTAAATCCTGCATGTTGCGTTTCATGTGTGCTGAGGGTGATGGGTCCAAGATCATAGCGTGTGGGTCACTTCATGGCAAAATGGGATCTACCTTAAACAAATTCACGCTAGTGATATTTTTCCTGCTTCAGGAAAAAAATGCATTCTTGGATGCAACATGCAAGACGCATTAACATAATTAAACACTGAAATATTTTTTAAAAGACTCAATTTTGATTTAAAAGGATTCAAGCATCTTAAAAATACATTGAAAAGGATATACTGGCAGGAAGCATAGGGCAAGTAACTATGTTAAAGTTAGACACTAAATATCTGATCATTGTGTGTAAGCATTATGCACTGTGCAAGCATTAAATATGGTCATTGAGATGAAAATTGCAATCCAGTCACTAGAGACTGAAAACAAGAAGACTAATATCTATTCAAACCATATCTTGAGCCATTTATAGCTACTTCATGAATCATGGGTTGCTACTAGAATTACTCGCCCGATGACCTATTATTATTATTATTATTATTATTATTATTATTATTATTATTATTATTATTATTATTATTATTATTATTATTATTATTATTATTATTATTATTATTATTATTATTATTATTATGGGGGGATGAGAACTCCAGTATGGTTTCACCTCCACTCATTGTGTCATCTCATCTAGGAACTATAACCATGGGAAGAAAATAACTTTTCAGCTTCCACCCATAAGGAATCTAATGTTATCATGGGGGCATCACAGGAAAGACTGAACACTGGCCAAGGCAGAACTGATAGACTAGTAGTCCTCCAGATGATGCTGGACCACAATTCCCATCATCCTTGATTTTTAACTAGGCTGGTTGGACTGATGGGACTTGGACCACACACACACTGTGCTGGCCCACAGCTTTTTCACTTGTGAAGTAAGTATTAATAATTGTGTACTGTCCAGTTGATTCTGACTTACGGAGCCCTTCTGGAGGCCAGCAGGCCTGACAATCAGATCTCACACCTTATTAGGTTCAGGGAATTTCAGCAATATGAGTCCAAGACAGAAAAGAGCAAGTTTGGGGATCATGGGTTATGCCACACCCTGCAATCCAAAGGCCTCCTCAGGAATGATCTCACCTTCTTTTACAGTGTGATCAGGTGGTTCCTCCATAAACTAATGCGGCAGCTTGATCCAGACCTTATGGATTTATTCATACACTTATATCCCGTTTATCCCTTGAGGAGCTCAAGGTGCCATACGTGGGTCTTCCCATTTTTTTATTCACACAACCAAAATCTATAAGGTAGAACAGGCTGAAGAGAGGATGTAAACTAGGGGTGCCCAAACTTTGTGGGCTATGGGCCGGTCACATGGTTCAGGGGTGGCCAAACTATGCCCCCCAACACCAATTCATCCATCCCACACCACCCTCGTTGCTCCCAGAAACGGAAGCAAAATGGGCCCGTACAGACACATTTTACTTTTGCTTCTGGGAGCGACAAGGGTGGCATGGGCCAGATGAACTGGTGTTGGGGGCCGTATCTGACCCCCAGGCAGTAGTTTGGCCGCCTCTGATGTAAACAGAGAAAAGTCACCTAGTGAACTTCACAGCTGAGAGGGATTTGAACTCGGGTCGCTCTTGTCCTAGGATCTTTCCAGTCCTAGAGTGAGCTCTTTATTAAAATCAACAGATCCAACAATTCCCTTGTCCTAGCACGACACCTTTGACTCCTGCCCCATCCTGGCTTGTGTTATACATCCAGTGGTGGGATGTCAAAAAATTTACTACCCCAACGTGATGTCATCACAGTGTGGGGGAAGCTAATGTCATGACATCATGATGTAATGGGCAGAGCCAACGTCATGATGTCATGACATGGCTGGGCCAAAGAAAAAATAATAATAAAATAAAATAAAAATAAGCACACATGCACACACCCCAACCCACCCACCCACCCGAAACACAAATCAAACAGAGCTTTTAAACCAGAGCTTAAAGCTTATTCTGGTTAATCTTTCTCACACTAGGTCAGATGGAAGGAACTACAGAATGAACTCTCCACAAGCTGGCTTAATTTGGGCACTTTTCAACTTTTCAACAGTTAAAAAAGTTAGGTACTAAGTCTTTGCCTAACCAGTTCTCTAGGATAATATACCTTAATGCAGTGGTCAGCAAACTTGGCTCTCCAGCTGTTCTTGGACTTCAGTTCCCAGAAGCCTTGATCAGCAGGAGTGCTGACTTGGGCTTCTGGGAATTGCAGTCCAAGAACACCTGGAGAGCCAAGTTTGCAGACCCCTGCCTTAATGTAAATGTAAAACAGCTGTATCTCCTTAAGGGTTCTCCAATTGGAACAGCAATTGGAACAGCACAGGTATAGCTTATTGATGAGGTAACTCCTAGACTTTGCTTAAAAACCCCAAGCCAAGCTGCCAGGCCTTTTTAGGAACTGTGGTAGTACGTCAATATACGTAAAGGTATTAAATACACATTAAAATATACACAGACACACCACATCCAAAGGTGAGTCACTTACCCTGGGGAGGAGGCTATAGGGAGCTTCAAGCTAGCAGCTTCTCTTCCTCCTCCCCGCTTGGGAGGACAGCAAAGAGGCCGTGCATACGTGCCAAGCACTGTAGGCATGCATGCACACCAAGTGCTTGGCACGCATGCACAGTGGGGGAACCAGTGAAAAGGTAAGCCCCGAAGGTGGTTTCCCCCCAAAAGCTGCTACGGGTTCTCCAGGATACTGGGAAAAGTTACATCTATTCTCACCTGGTGATGACTGGTCACTGCTCAGGACCAAAGTAGCAGGAGTTGGCCGCCGTCTTCGGATCTATAGCAGGAGCAGGAAAGAGAGGAGGAAGTTAAGTGTAACCAGCTCTCCTCTCAAACACTCAAAGGTAATAGGTTATGGAAAGCAGAGTAGCATTAGGCATCAAATACAAAAACAACAACCACCAAGATAGTGTTCTTAGATATTCCACTTTAATTCTATTAGTAGTTTTTTACTTTATTTTTGTTTACATTTTTCTTTTCTTGCAAAGGTTACCCTTGCTCAAAAGCCAATCTTATCCGACTTTAGGCCTCGGTTCTCATCTCTTTTTATAGCAAAAGAGCCAGTGCTGTCTGTGTTTGTAGACGTTTCTGTGGACAAGTGGCAGGCATGACTAAACATGGAATGCTGTTTACCTTCCCACCTAGGTGGTACCTATTTATCTACTTGCAATTTTTTGCTTTTGAGGAGCTGGGACCTCACTCCGTCATGCAGCAATCAGGTCTCGAACTGCTGACCTACCGACCTTCCAGTCATCAAGTTCAGCATCTTAACCACTAAGTCACTGCAGTCCCTTTTCTTGTAAGGCACCCAAAAGAGAAAATAGAGTTCTCCTTCCTTGTTTTCACAACACTCCTATGAGGTAGATCAGACTGGGAGCATGTGACTGGTTGAACGTCACACAATGAGCTTTGTAATTGAATGGTGATTTGAACTTTGTTAAGCCCAGTCTTACTACTTACATTTGAAGCATTGCATTGGTCCACTCTCAGGCTAATGATGGTATGAGCTAACCCAAAACCAAGGCTGCCTTTAGTCAGAAACTCTTCCATCTCCTTTCACAACCCTGGAAATGTTCCTCAGGTGGTCTATGGGCTGCACTGTTGTTCTTCTTCTGAGCTGCCAAAAGGTCATGGTTTCTTTTATGGGATCAATCTGACCCTCATCAACTCTTACTCTTCTTTCAACTTTGTCCTAATGCTATTGAGTCCCGTCTCCTCATAGTGTGTCCAAAACAAGTGACCCAAACATAAAGCTGCCCTCTATGCCTACTCCTTTAACAAAACAAGTCTGGTGGTACAGTAGGACAGTTTAATCTGTCTTCCTTGTCCTCTTTTTCTGCTGCAGAATTGGCCAGGTGTTCTCTGTTGCTATTGGAAAAGAGCTGTCTGGCACTTGCAAAGGTAAATGGCCTCATAGAATTGGCTAAATCACAGCTGCTTTCCTGTCAAGGGAACTTTCTGTAGCTGTCAGAAGGTGCAAATTGGATCATCTCCTCTGGGACAACCCACACCACCATCACGTGGCTTGTACTGGAAGCCTGACTACAGCATTAGCCGCCAGCTCCACTGGATTAATTCTTTCTGTCTCTGCCTTTGAATGACATTTAGTTCTGTTGTTGCTAGACCTACCTAAAAGAGGAGACTAACAGTGTCGCGTAGCTGGGGGTCTGGGTCTCCCCAGTCACCTACTTTACTAACAACCCCGCCCCAAAGCTGTTAAAAAATTAGAGACCTTTTTCAATAAAATATGCCAACGACAGAATCAGGTACCCAGTTTACGCTATTAACTACTCATGTTTGTATTGCCCATAATCAGACCTTGGAATAAACCTTGGATTGAATTAACTAGGCTAAGTTGATGTAAAAGTCTCCCTTGCTCAAAAGCCAGGTGTGTCTGACTCTAGAGTATAGTGCTCATCTCCATTTACACTTTACAGCTGTCAGTGCCTGCAGACGTGCCCGTGGTCATGTGGAAGGCATGACTATATAGCAGAGTGCACAGAATGCTTGTTACCTTTTCTGCTTCCTTGTTTTTAAACTACTAGGTTGGCAGGAACTGGGACAGAGGATGGGATCTCACTCCATTATGCAGCACTCGGGTCTCAAACTGCTGACTTGCCAAGCCTCTGGTCGTCAAACTCAGTGTCTTAGCCACTAAGCCACTATGACCTAGTTAACAATTAACCAGTTCCCTGCAGTTAATCCCTTATTTCAAAAGCAAGAAAGCCAGAACAATATATATTATCTTTTTGGAGATGAACGGGTAAATACGGAAATGTAATGATAGAGAAAATACTCATTGGATATTGTTTGTAAATCCCATAGGTACAAGGATCACATGGATATTAATATTTTTGTGTATGTATGAACTGTTTATGCTTTTCTGTGTTCCCCCCCAGTAATTTTTCTTAAATATATAAAATAAAAGAAATAAAAATTAAATGGTAGGAAAAATAAAAGTGGGGGAAGGAATAACATTCCAGCACTTTAAAGACTAATAGACTCGTTTCACTGTAGATCAAAATAATACTTGTTTCAGTAGATTATCTTCAGACACCGAAGAAATGGATTTTGATCCAAGAAAGTTCATCCTCAAATAAACATTGGGTTTTTACAAAGTAGCAACATTCTCTCTTCTTTTAGCTCCCTTTAATTTTTTGACAGCTGTCATGAAAAGCCTAGCTTTGGGCTACACTTTTCATGAGCTTTTTTCTCACTAAATAACTCTGTGCTTTAGTTCATCCAAGGATGGGGCCCAGTACATCATGGGAAGTTTTTTTTTAAAATCACTTTTTCTGTGTATGTTTAGACTGGGTTGCTAGAACCAGGCTGGTGGCTATAGCAACTAGTAGTGGAGAAAGAGATAAATAGCCACCTGCTTGATAAGACTCACTGTGCGTAGCTTCGGGATTCTTTTCTCATGGGAAAGAAGGGACCTGGCACTTTCTCACCCACCAGTTATAAACTAATTTAGTTTAAGAGACCGCATTGTCCCAAGGACATCTGCCCGTCCCACCAGAGCGGACTGGAAAGACTCTCTGGTTGTGCCATTGGTCAGAGAGGCGCACCACTCCGGCACTAGAAGGAGGGCCTTCTCGGTGTCCGCTCCGGCCCTATGGAACCTCTTCCCAATAGAACTACGCCTGCAGACAGAGCTGTTGTCCTTCAGGAAAGGAGTGAAAACCTGGCTGGCAGGTCAGGTCTGGGGAATTGATGGATCAATTGGTTTGACCCCCAGTTCCTCCTAGCTACAACGCCTAGTTTTTAATGTTAAATTTTTAAGCTTCTTTTAAATTTTTAATCGGTTTTAAATCGTTATCAATATGCAGATGTGAATCGCCCTGGGTCTCTTCGGGGAGGAAGGCGATAAACTAATTTAAATAAATAAATAAATAAAATAATTCCAATTGGATGAGATTCTCCCACATGAGGAGGAGGATATCAAAAGAACAAAACCCGAGTTTCCCAGGAAGGGAAACTCACAGAATGGATTTGTGAGTATAAACTAGGCCAGAGGGCCAAGACAAGTTAAGTTTTCTTATTTTTTGTATGTATATTCTTTGAATGGCTAGATTTCAAGTCTGGTTTCCTATGCTATATTCATTTCTTTAAATCACTTAAATAAACTTCATAAAATATAGCTCCTTTGTGACTATTGAATTGGGCTAAGTGGACTACGCTAAGGCCACGTTTTGCTACCTAATCTAAGTAATCTGAGCCCTGCATACTCACTAGCCGAGGACACGTGAAATCACGGGGGAGCCCATATGGGCTGGGTTGCCCCACAAGGGAGGTGACAGACACGGATGGCAAAAAGGCAGAGGGTAGGAATGCCATATGTCCCGGAAAACTGGGATTGTCCCAGATTCAAGGTCAGAAAAATTGTCCTGGCCAGTTCAATAAAAATCATGTTAAATTCCTGGCTTTTTAAAACTTACTGATTGTATATTATAACACACCATTAAAATAAATTCAAACTCTCTCCATTAAATAAGCAATTTCCTGCCACATTGGAGTTGGAGTGTACCTGGAGACAAATCTTAACGTCCTCACCTCACACATACACCCCCCGATGAGTGTGACCAGTATGTTTCCTGGAAGTGAGGACGTTAAGAGTTGACCGTGATGTGACTTCTCAGAAGTACAACAGATCATCTTACAGTAAGAATTAACTGTTGTAAATAAATTCATTTATGCATTGATATATTTAATGTGAAAGTGTTTTATAGCTGTCATTATATTGTTTGTTTTTAAAAAGGCTATTTTGTAGATAACCACCCATTTTTGTAAAGTATACTTCTGTCCTGGTTTTGTGGGAGAGAATTATGGCAAGTCTAGCAGAGGGTGAAGTGTGGCAGGAAGGAATGAAAGGGGCTCTACTTAAAGAGACCTCAGTTATTACAACAGTATACTGAGACAGACTAGCATGGCTACTTCTTTGGAAATAAAAATGACTATAACAGGATCTATTTATTACTACTATTTGGGCCTTGGAAATGTAATAATAACTAATTAGTTTTTGATTCTTGGAAGTGTAATAGCAACTAATTACTTCTTAAATAGTAAGTTTCCTAAATAATAATAGTGTATCATCATCATCATCATCAAAAACAACAACAACAACAATAATAAATGTATAGATGCCTTTGAAATGTGGTGTTGGAGGAGAGTTTTGAGAGTCCCCTGGACAGCAAAGAGAACAAATAGGTCAATCTTAGAAGAAATCAACCCTGACTGCTTCTTGGAAGGTCAACTAGTGAAGATGAAGCTAAAGTACTTTGGACATCAAATGAGAAGAGAGGATTCACTTGAAAAAGCCTTGATGCTGGGAAAGGTTGAGGGCAAAAGAAGAAGGGGGTGGCCCAAAATGAAATGGCATTGTAGATGCAATGGGCAGGTTGAAGAAGATGGTGGAGGACAGGGGTGCCTAGCAGACAATGGTCCATGGGTCGTAAAGGGTCAGAATCAAACCAAGTCTAACTTATGGTGATCATTTCCAGGGTTTTCTAGGTAGAGAATATTCAGAAGTAGTTTCCCATTCTCTTCTTCACGGATGCTTCTTCTCTGTTCATCACTAGAATTTGGAATTTAGAATTTCAACCCAGAATAATTTCTGACACAAAATTATTATTATTAGGGGATGATGGGATCTTTAGTCCAGCAACACAGGGAGGGTCTCAAGCTGTCAATTTGAGAAAGGGGAGAAAGTAAAGACCTTCAGAAGAGCAGTTGCTTAACCATTACAGCAACCTTTCCCAGTTTAGAGTCCTGAGCATTGGTTTATTTGTTTGTTTGTTTTATTGTATTTATAGGCTTTCCCCGCCTTCAGTGGACTCAAGGTGGCTTGCAATATTTTAAAAACAATATTTTTATTGTTGAAAAAAATAATTAAGCTTGCATGATAACTAAATATATTAATTGTAGTTGAATCAGGACTCAGGATTGAAGCTATGAGACCTCTTGTGTAGCAGTGACTACGAAGCCACCTGCCACCTGCCTCTAGGCTTCTCTGTTCCTTGTGAGCTTAGCTGCAATCCTCACTTCATCTGAAGGAGAAATGAAATTCCCCAGGAACAGGATATTCTTGCAGGCTACCCCTGTTGTAATGCCCAATAGGTAAAGGTGGTTAGATTTTGAATGGGAAATTAAGAGACATTCTCTTCTTCAGGGATGCTTCTTCCCTGTTCATCACTAGCTTCTCCTTAGTGCTCCCACGTTATTTTCCCATGTCATTCTCCTCCAATAAATGGCATTCTCCTCCAATATACCACTTCCATGTTCATGCACAAACAATATCAATTACAGAGAAAACCACTTGTGCAATTGGACCCCAATGTTTACTTTTTTGTTTAAGGCCCATCAAGTGGATATTTAAAGAACATCCAACCCTTATATCAGCAAAAACATTGACATTGGAATTTAAGACCATCCCCTCTTCCTCACCCAGGAAAAAATCCATCTCGTCAATTAAATAAAATATTCCACCAATTAACCAATTTCACAAACTTAGAAGAAGATGCAAGGACACCTGGGGGGGCAATCACCATAATCCTATTTCTGATTTACCCTGGCATAAAGGAAATGGAAGTGGACTCGATTCGCATAACCGAAGTTTAAAATATAGCAGTTCCTCTTTAAAGTGACACTATGCTTCCCCCTTTCCCCCCTTTATTTTGTTTCTTATCTTTCCAAAAAATTCCAGATTGTTGCATTCCTGGGTGCATGTCTGATTAACATTCCTTCTAATGAATAGCATTTTGCCATCAAGACTTACACAATTCCCCTTATGCCACCATAAATGGCAATAGGATTCTGTCCAATGCAGAGTGCATTATTATTTTCGGAAGGGAGCACCATTCAGGTCTCCCATTAAAACACCGTGAGAAGGGGAGCTGGTCCATTTCAATGAACATAGGGCAGATGATGTCAGGGTCCGGATCTTAGAGTAACAGAACTGTAGAGTCTGAAGGCATCCCAAGAATACAGTCAAGTACCAACACAATGGCTAAATCGTCCCTGACCAATGGCTGTATGACCCTGTTTGAAGACTCCAAAGCAGGTGAATCCACTACCATCTTGCTCACCCATTTTACTGTCAACACCCATTACCACCTTGAAGTTCTTCCTTACATTGAGTCACCAATATGTTGTGTGTAGTTTGAATCTACCAGTGTCACTCCTACACAAGACAGGCTTGTTCATGTTCCATGTGACATTCCTTCAAATACCTGAAGATAGCTCTCATCCTACCTTGTAGTCCTTTTCCCTTCAGGCTCAACATTCCCAATCCTCTCAACTGCTTCTAAAAGGGCCAGACCCTTTACCATCTTGGCTACCTTCCACCGGACCTCACCTGTATTCTTCTTCACCTGGGATGTCCAGAACTGGACCCTGTGAAGTCTGACCAAAACAGAATAGAGGATATGATTTCTTCCTTTGCTCTAGACAAGGGGTCTGCAAACTTGGCTCTACAGGTGTTCTTGGACTTCAATTGCCAGAACCCCAAATCAGCACACCTGCTGATCAGGGATATATATAAATTTGTCCTCTTCATATCTCCTTTTCTGGACCCCCCCCCCCCGAAAAAATAGGAAGGGATTCCAGCAAATGCTTATGAACCCTCATTAGTAATCAGAGGTAAAAGTATTTTATTCATGCTGGTCTCCAGGACTGAGATTACTGAGCAATGAAAAGAGCCTGTCTAGAGACTTCCATTGACAGGATTAAGGCTGCTGGTATGGCAGAAAGCGAATTGGCACATAAATGACACTGTATAAAAACTGCTATTCTGCACAACTACAGGACGTCATAGGGAGTAAAATTTGGGCTAAACTATGTATTACAGATAACCTGTAATCAAAGCTGAAATCACCATAGAGTTCAAGATATGTGATACAGCTCTGAGGAATCAGATTGTAAAAAGAACACACATCCTGGAAATCAATCATAAAATGAAGTAAAATAATTCACCAATTATGTGATGTCAGAACAGTTCCTGCTCTCTTAACCACACCTTCAGGAGCACTATCTCTTAATGGCAGGTTATCAGTGATGTACAGTCCTCACAATCAGTATTCACTGGCCATGCTGGCTGGTGTTTATGGGACTTGAGGTCCAAAACATCTGAACAGCCAGTGGTTCCTCCCCACCCCCACCTTCTGTCTTAAGGTGACCTGACTTTACCAGCTTGCCTTCCACCATAATTTGGATTAGTATTGCTGGGCTGAGAAGAGGTATCTATAATGAGGCAGGTGCAGAGAGGAGAATGGAGAAAAATGCAAAAGAGGAATTGGAGCACGAGAGGAGTTGAGAGACGCAGTGGGTGGTCAGAATGCCATTGCATTCCCCATTGAGAAAGCACAATGAATAGTTGTTGTTACATGCCATCAAATTTCATTTGACATACAGTAACCCTTATAGGGTTTTCCAAGTATGTGCAATGCGTAAAGAGTGGTTTCTATCAGTGCCAACCCTTTGAAAGTTTCCATGGCCAAACAGGGGTTTGAATCCAGGGTGTCTCAGTCTTAGTCTGTCATTCGATCTCCGAAACCCCGCTGGCTCTTGAGACAAAGGATACACACTTGAATTTGTTTAAATGGGTAGGTGGAGACTTTTGTAAACATCTTGTTTTTCCTAACCGGATGCATCGTGCAGCTGCAAAAAAGCTGTTTGGGGAACCAAAATTTCTCCAGCCATTTTCAATGATGGCACGAGGCAATAGTTGATTTGAATGGAGAGCAGAATATCCTAAGATCCTTAACATCACTACTCCACTCTGTGTATGGTATGTGTCGTGCATGTGTAGAGAAAGCTGTGTGCAGTTAAGTGCTGCTAAGTATTAAATGATTAATTATACCCTTCCTCTCTCCCTCTTGTCTTCCCCCACCTCAATTGCTTTGGAGAGGAAGTACACTACTGTATGTTAAAGCTATTAATAATGCTCCTGCATTCACAGAAACTGGGGAGTGGTGCCTGGTACGTACTCCAAGCTTTACGCAGGGAATTATAAATAAATGCAGCCTGTTCCCAGAGCGTCTAGACTCGTGGCATGTAATTAGCCCACATATTTCATTATGCGTCAATATTTTATTTTGAAAAATCCACCCCTGGTTTACGGAGGTGAGTAAAGCACAACATTTTACTAATGGGGTTTGCAGCGGAGTTATTGCTGAGAGGAACCTGTGGTCATGTCGTCACATTGCAGGCCACTGGATTGGGTTTCAATCAAAACGCGGGTTCATCTTACCTCTCCTCTTTCATTTTGAAAGCAGGACATTCCCCATCTGAACTCAGCTGTGGGGCGGTGGGTCTGTGTGAGTCCTTGTTCTTCTGACTGTGAGAAGTGGAGGAATCTTAATTTCTCTATTAAAGCCAAGCTTAGGAACTATGTGGCAATCCAGATGCAACTTCCAGCAGCACGTTAGCCAATGTCGGGGATGCAGTGGCTCAGTGGTTAAGAAGCTCACCTTGTTAGCTGGAAGGCCAGCAAGTCGGCAGTTCGAGATCTGGGTACTCCATGATGGATTGAGCGCCTGTCTCGGTCCCAGCTCCTACTAACCTAGCAGTTCAGAAGCAAGAAATTGCAAGTAGATAAATAGGGACCACTTTAGTGGGAAAAGAGCTTTGGGACATGAAAGGAGCCTCATTCTCCAGCAAAAATCCTTTCTGTAAGGTTCAGAGTTGGTTTCAAAATGGGGTCACCCTGATCTGCTGAGGGCAAAGGAAGAGGGGCTTCCAGGGCCCCCCTCACTATCCCATTCCTGAGGAAATTTGGAATGAAATTGCAAGTAGATAAATAGGCACCACTTTGGTGGGAAGGTAACAGCGTTCCATGTACTCCGGTGTCTAGTCATGCCTGCCACATGACCATGGAAACATCTGCAGAAGTAGACAGCACTGGCTCTTTGGCTTAGAAACAGAGATGAGCACTGACCTCTAGAATCGGATACGGCTGGCTTTCGAGCAAGGGAAACCTTTACCTTTTATGAAGCAAGGCCCTGGGTTTCACCAACATTTTGCAAGGGAACAGACGTATTTTCCCTGGAAAATGGCCCTGCAAACACGGCAAACTCTTATCAAATTCTGAACCCGTTCCCCATAGCAAGCTGGGGCCTCTGTACTCCTACACAATTCCAAGAGAGAGGGTGCATTCTTGCAGTATGAGAACAGGAGGCAGGGAGAAACATCTTAGAAGGATGTTCCCTAATTTCAATTTATGATGGCTGGCTGGTCCAGCATCATGGTTTCTAAGGTGAGGTTGGGGGAGAAGATATATTACTGAGAAATGCTTTGTAAGGGGGTTCTGGAGTTCACTGCAGAACCTGTAATCATGTAGTCCAGGAGTGCCCAAACCTCTTGGGCCACGGGCTGGTCACGTGGTTCAGGCGGCTGGTCACTATGGCCCAGGGGCTGGATCCAGTCCCGAGGCCAATTCATCCAGCCCACAAAGCCCTCGTTACTCTTGGAAGGAGAGGTAAAACGCGCCCATATGGGCCATAGTTTGGGCACCCCTGATGCAGTCCTTCAATCTAGTGGAGGCCCTTTATGGCTTCTAAGCTTTGGAAGGTTGTATTGCTTTTAATGTGCCTTTTGAACCGAAAATGTTTCATTTGCCTAAGAAATCATCTGTTCTCTGTAATTTTGAGTTGTAACCATTTTTTAAAATACATTTGAAAAACATGGAGTGAATGGAGTGTGTTTTTATTAACAGAGTGGCTCAGGTCAAGATCTGGGGGGAGGTAAGCTAAAACTCTGAGAGGCTGAGATTTAGGGCATCCTCTCAGGTGAAATTCCATATCTTAGGGCAGTTGGGCTTAAGGTGAGTAAAAGGGTTTTTAGAATTTCAATTAAGCTTGTATGATAACTAAATATATTAATTGTAGTTGAATCAGGACTCAGGATTAAAGCTATGAGACCTTTTGTGTAGCAGTGACTACAAAGCCATCTGCCGCCCGCCTCTAGGCTTCTGTTCCTTGTGAGTTTAGCTGCAATCCTCACTTCATCTGAAGGAGAAATGAAATTCCCCAGGAACAGGATATTCTTGCAGGCTACCTCTGTTGTAATGCCAAACAGGTAAAGGTGGTTAGATTTTGAATGGGAAATTAAGAGCCATTAGCTTCAGAAAAAGGGTGCTCCTCATTTGCTTATATGGACTTAACCAGGTGCCTGCTCTTTAGGCTTTCCCTAGAAGAAGCACTCTTGCTCTTTCAAATTCACTATTCTGCTCCTAAAATCAAATTAGTTCTGCATCATGCCCAGTGTGCAGTGGCAGTGACTGGAAAAGCATGAAGGGTTAAGTTTGGAAAGTGGGAAAAGCCATAAAATGAAGCAGTTGTTGAAGTTATGAAGAGTCTTCTCCCTCTTTGACAAGGATCGTATTCCCTTCCTCCAAAATGTACATGACTGGTGTACATTTTACACTGAGGATTGTGTGTGTGTGTGACAAATCTAGCTCAGCCATGATTCAGTGACATTCACAGTTCATAGGCTGTGAAGAACCCGGGCATTTATTTATAACTCACAAACTGTTTGACAGCCAGTTGGGCTTATTTCTACACCCAGCCATCCCTCGGGTATGGAGCAAGGTGTTGATAGAAGATGGGATCACTTTACCACGGGGGGGGGGGGGGGGGAGAAAACAGCCAACTTCACACCAGGGAAGAAGAGCTTAAACCATTTGGCTACTCCTGCTTGCCACCTCCCATCTCTGCCACCCCTCCAGGCTTTTTGGCACACTGCTTATATCAATTTGAAAGTCCAAGTGAAGGCAGCTGGTACCTGCTGAGCACCCCAAAGGAGACATCCCCCCACTCCACCTATGGGTTCTTATACCATCATATTCCCCATGAATATGCAACCAAGAATGATCCAAGGTACAGTGGTGCCTCACTTAAAGAGCATAATGCGTTCCACACGATTGCTCTTTTAAGCGAGTTTGCTCTTTAAGCGAAACACCATTGTAAATGACCAATTGTGGGGGGGATTGCGAACCCCGATTTATTTGTTAAGCGAGTTTTTGGTTGGTTTTATATTTGTAAGTGAAACGAACATTCAGAGAAAATGCTGCTCTTTAAGCGAGTTACTCTTTAAGCGAAATGCTCTTTATGCGAGGTTTGACTGTATTTTTCTACCTGAAAAAGTCCTCCTCTAAAAAAGGCCATTATTATTTTTCTACTCAGAGGTCATGAGTACCATTCCTAGGATCTGTTCTACTTTAATTGCTTCTTTAAATCAATATACAGTATAAAACGTAACCAATGTTCTCCAAAAGAGCAAGTAAACATTATTCGTTACACCAAAAAATCCTTGGTAGTGATTGCATTGCCTTACAAAGCCACAGTACTGACTTCAAGTGTAATGAGTAACATTGCTTAGAATGTGGTGCTTTAAATGCTCTGATTTTTCTTTAATGCTGATAAAGTGGAAAGTCCTCCAACTATTAAAACTGAAGGCAGTTTACAGGGTGCAAGATGGTGTCCCTAAGACACTGGCTTCTTTTCTTCAATGTCTTGTTACTACTTTTCAGCATCTGCTTCCTGGATTGATAGGTTAATCCTGCCTACAAGGCATGTCAAACCTGCTTATGATGTCCAGCCTTGTGATCTGCTGCTAATGAAGCAGGAGATCCCACCAAGTCTTTGTGTGCTATTACCACCTTCTAGTACATGCATACATGAGTGTGTGCGCGCACACTCTTTCTCTCCCACCTCCCCCACTGACTGGCATATTTCGCAGGAACCTAATGAAGAATGGTGTGCATTGAAGTGACAACAATTGTTGAAGTGGTAGCTGTGTTAGTCTGTGCAAGCACATCAGATAGTAAACAAAACAAAAAGACGAAGATAAAATATTGTGGCAGCTTAAGGACTAACTTCTGTATTTTAATATTAGCTTTCGTGGATGAAGTCCACTTTCTCAGACATAAGAGTTGAGCCTTAATGGCATTAATTTATACATATCAGGTGGAGGGTGCAGAGATACAGTGGTTGGTAAGTATAACAGATAAAGTTGCAAAACAGTGTGACTTTTTAATCCTGGTAATGACTGAGATCCCTGATTGATATTCAGATATATTTCTGTGAAGCTTTGTTCTGTAAAGTGGTAAATGCTTAGTAGATGGATGCAAAATAAACATTGTGGCATTACATATTTGCTAATGAATTTACCTTTCAGACCTAGCATCTATTGACAATGCTGTGTGAAAATTGACAATGGTGGGCGTGACCTAGCCAGCAAAAGTACTGTACTTACTTTGTCCTGAGGCTATGGTGAGTCACTTGTTATACAGCAAGTGACTCACATATTTTGTACAAACTGTACCCATCTCTGAAGTCTAAACACCCCTGATGACAAGTTGGTGCCTCAAATTCTGTTTATAAATTTTTAAAGGATTTCCATTAGATGCCATAAGAATGTTGATGTCACGGCATTGGGTGAGGGAGAGCATGAGAGGGACCCACCTTAGAGGATGGAGAAAATGCAGGTGAGTGCTCAAAGGACCTCTCTAAGAAGGCTTGTGTTGAGGATGCTGAAGGTGTGGCATCCAGGACATCACCCAATGGAGATGTTTGTACTGGCCATGTGCCCGGTACAAACGTCTCCTTCTGTAGATTTTTTCAGTGAGCAGAGAAGACAACCATGTGTAAAGATAGATCTAAGCAAAGACATTTCTCTAAGACACAGTCATTTTCTATGTACGCTGTTCTTGTGTGTGTGTGTCGTTAGGAGAGTATTGAAATATTCATAATATGAGGCTTGTAACCTAAATGACATGACAGAAGAAAAGGGATCCAGAGGGAGGAAAACATGCAAGCCTAAGACCTTGGAAAACAAGATTTGGAGCATGTCTTAGCAGCCTTCAGGGAAGACAAAGGGAAAGTGGGTGCAATGAGCAGTATAAGCTGAGAAAGCTAATTTGGTGATGGTCCACCGCCCCCCAGTCTGTCCTTCCAGCATGCTCCTATGGGACTACAACCCCTTCAACATTGTGTAGCAAGTCAAGTTGTTGAAATCTCTCCCAGCCACACCCTTATAAAAACACTCTTGATTGGTGGAGAGGTCTAAGCTGCAAACTCTTTCTCTGACATATTTTTATTTCCCCAATACAGCCCATCCTGGGGCATCCATTCACTGTACAACCTAATCCCTCCCAACCTGCATCATGACTTGGTACAGTCCGGAAACAGCTGACCTGAAGTGCCTTGCTTAACTCACTTCCTTTTTTCAGTGGGCCTTATTGAATCTGTCATCCATCATGCGGTACTGTGTATTTCAAAGTACAGTACCATGTAAGTGAGTTTGCACCTCACGCATGCTATCAAGCACCCCACAAGCGATTCTTCTTCTTTTGTGTCCAGACCAAACTTTGGACTGCCAAAATGAAGCCATTCTCTTGGCTTTGTCATTGGCCAAACTTAAGTCCTCATCTGTGCATGTTTCTGTTGCAGATGGTACAGTGCTTGAAGACAACTATTGTCATCAAAGACAACGGTCAGCGAAAAATTTATTTAATCCAAAGGTCCCTGCAAGGGTACAGATGGTGAATTTGCCGGTCCTTTGGCAAAAGGACCGACAACAAAAATGGTTTGAGGTGGAGTATAGTGACACTCAACCCTCAAGGGACGAACGGCCTCTAAAAAATTGAGGTAGTCCGGAAGGCCTGTAGGACCTTTGAAATATGCAGTGCCACATGAAGTACTACATGAAGGGCCACTGATAAAGGAAAGTGAATTGAGCAAAACCCTTCAGGTTGGTTGTTACTGGACTGGACCAGGTCATGATACAGGTTGAGAGGGATTGGGTTGTACCCAGGGAGGGCCTTACTGAGGGAATAAATGTATGCTAAAGAAAGGGCTAGTAGAGTGCTTTTTAAATATAATTTGCAGTACAGTTTATCTACTTCTAGTGCTATAGTAAGTGTCTTTTACCCCTAGACTGGGATTACAGATGGCCCATCATTAGAAGATGGTATCCCTTATGTGTTGAGAACCTCTGAATGCTCCAGTAGATTCTCACATCTCTTGCAGTGTGCAAAGTAGCCTGCTTTGTTTTGTGATTCATCATCATCAGCAGCAGCAGCAGCATGAGATAAGCACAGGCATCATTTGCCCACAGGTCTGCCTATGGAAGGGCCACAGTGGCTTAATGGTTAAGACACTGAGTTTGATGACCAGAAGGTTGGCAGGTAAGCAATTCGTGACCTGAGTGCTGCACGAAGGTGTGAGCTCCCATCATCTATCCCAGCTCTTGCCACCCAGCAGCTCAAAAGCAAGAAATTGTAAGTAGATAAATAGGTACCGCTTTGGTGGGAAAGGTAACAAGCATTCCGTGCACTCTGGCATCTAGTCATGGCTGCCACATGACCACAGGCTGTAAACGGAGATGGGCATTGCCCCCTAGTCGAACACAACTGGCTATTGAGCAAAAGAGACCTTGACCTGCCTATGGAATAATAATGGGTTTCAGTTTTTAATAATATGTTATCTGTAATGAATAGTTTAGTGCTAGAAATGACCAATGGCAAAGTCTTGTCTTTACACTTTCCGGCTCAGAAAGGTTCTTGCAAATTCACTTCTTCATGTCCCACTTGGCCATACAAATCCTAACAGGACTCAACCTTGCAAAATCTGAATTTAGGAAGCAGGTTGTTGTTGTTGTTCAGTCGTAAAGTTGAGTCTGACCCTGTGTGACCTCATGGACCACTGCACACCAGACTCTTCTGTCATCCGCCATCATCTGTAGTCCACCCAGATCTAAGCCCAGTGTGTCAACGATGCCATCTAGCCATCTCATCCTATGACGCCCCCTTCTCCTTTTGCTTTCAATCTTTCCCAGCATCAGGGCTTTCTCCAGTGAGTCTTATCTTCTCATTTGGTGGCCAAAATATTTGAGCTTCAGTATTTGTCATTCCAAGGAGCAGTCAGGGTTGATTTCCTTTAGGATTGACTGATCTGACCTCCTTGCAGTCCAGGGGACTTTCAAAATTCTCCTCCAGCACCACAGTTCAAAGGCGTCTATTCTTCTGCGCTCAGCCTTCCTTAGGATCCAGCTCTCACAGCCATACATTACTACTGGTAAGACCATTGCTTTAACTATGCGGACTTTTGTTGGCATGCATTATGCATGATGTACTCTGCATATAAGTTAAATGAGCAGGGTGACAATATACAGCCTATAAAAGATGAGCCCCTCAAGCCTATAAAGACCTACAATATCTTCTAGAACAGACATTTAAAAACAGAGATGTCTTTCTCAGCATAGGAAATTGGAATGCCAAAGTAGGAAGTCAAAATGTAACTGGAATAAGAGTCAGGTTTGGCCTTGGGAGTACAAATCAGCCTCTTCTGCATCAGTGGTTGGGGCATAGACTTGGCTTACTGTGATGTCGAAGGGTTTGCCTTGAATTCAGAGTGTGATCATTCTGTCATTTTTAAGATTGTAGCCCATTACTGATTTCCTCACTCTTTTATTGACTATAAGGGCCACTCCATTCTTCTAAGGGATTCTTGCCCACAGTAGTAGATATAATGGTCCCCTGTGTTAGATTCACATATCCCTGTCCACTTTAGTTCACTGATTCCCAAGGTATCAATGCTCAGTCTTTCCACAGATTCCCTTCATAGATTCCAGTTTCCTGTGCAATATTGTTCCTTACAGCACTGGACTTTCAGATCCATCCACAGCTGAGCATCCTTTTGGCTTTGGCCCAGCCACTTCCCTCTTTCTGGGGTTGCTCGTCCTTGTCCTCTGCTCTTCTGCAGCAGCATATTGGACAGCTTCTGACCTGAGGGGCTCACCTTCCAGCATCATATTGTCTAGCCTTTCGATACTGTCCATGGGGTTCTCTTGGCAAAGGTACTGGCATGGGTTGCCAGTTCCTTCACCAGTGGATTGTGTTTAGTGTGAGTTCTCTGTTATGGCCTGTCCAAGATGGTGGCCCTACATGGCATAGCCCATCAAGGCAACAATCCTTGAGGGGAAGGAAGCAGGTAAATAGATGCAAATGTAAGCTGTGATACCCTAGTGTGTTTGGTCACATAACATGAAGAAAGCATCAATCAAATGCTAATGGATCTTCTTGGCCTTTTCTTTTTTTATTGTGGGGGAGGAATTCATCTGCTCATTTATAACAACAAAGTCCTGGTTCCTTCCCCCATGAGGTTTTGAGAAGGACACCTTCTCCTTAGGTCAACTCCTTGCTGGGCTAGTTTCCAAGGAAACGCAGGTTGTGAAATTCAAACGGGCAGGATAGAAAGTTGCCCTGAAAGGGGAACACAATTAAATTACTGGATAATTTGTTTGCTGGAAAGGAATATCCAGACGGTAAGAGATGGAGAAACCTGCTTTGCTGATTTGTTGCTATTTCCAAACTGGGACCTGTATCGCTGCCAATATAATGGGTATCCTGCCCTTCATTTACCTTTGAGCACAATGGCCACTGGCCCATTTCCAAACCAGGGGAATGGTCTGTAAACACAGGAAATTCTGGAAATACATCTCAAGGGGTTTAATTGGCCAGGATGCTAGATTAAACTAGGTAATGTTTCAGACGCCATGCCACCAATTACATTTAATTAATCTGAGGCAAATAGAGATTATTTTAATTGCATAATTAAAGAGCAGGGAAAGGAAAGTGAGAAAAAAATGAGGGGGGGGGAGGAGGATGTGATTTAATTTCATAGCCTAAATCCAATTGTGGCCCCAATGGGAACAGACCTATTGGTATCAATCAGGACTTCTGGTGCTACTGAAGAGCAGGTCACATTGTTTCAGTGGGTCAACTCTAGTGGGATTTAGCTAGATAAACTTGGATTCAGCCCTTAAGAGTTTTACTGATTGATATTGTACTGTATGAAGCACTATTTCTAATGAAAGAGGGGAAAGCCTTTACAATGTGCTCAAGATACATTTGAAATTCTGGTGGTGTAGGCTTAAATAATCCATAGAGACTCATGTTGTAATAAAAGTGTTCGGCTTTCAGGTACCGCAGGGTTCTTTCTTGCTCCATCTATTTGGACAGGCTTGCTTCGTTCTTACCAAGGCTGAGAGGACACATCAGGGAATGTAGAGGCTGCCATGAATCCATTTTATCTGACTTGCAGGAAGTGAGCTGACACTTTTTTCAGCTGTAAATGTCTAGGCTTTCCGTCACCTTTTACTCCTCTTTTACGGAACTGACAGCAACCTTCGCCCTGGTTTCTCAGAACCCTGTTTCTCTGCCACTTCTCACTCTGTCATGTCTATCTCAACCGAAAAGAATGCCAATAATGCTCAAAGAAAGCAGAAAGGCAGACGCCTCCAGAAGTGTGGGCAGAGCTAATGTCATGACATCATGATATCATGGGTGGGGCCAAAGAATAAAAATAAAATAAAATAATGAAATAAAATAAAAATAAGCACACACACCTCAACCAACCCACCCACCCACCCACAACACAAACCTGTAAAATAAAGAAATTAATTAAATAAATAAAAATTACATTAAAATACACCCTCCAAAGGTGAGTCACCCTGGGGAGAAGGCTATAGGGAACTTCAGGCTAGCAGCTTCTCTTCCTCCTCCTCGCTTGCGGAGGACAGCAAGGAGGCCATGCATACGTGGCAAGCACTGTAGACGTGCATGCACACCAAGTGCTTGGTGCACATGCTCAGTGGGGGAACCAGTGACAAGGTAAGCCCCAAAGGTGGTTTCCCCCAAAAGCTGCTACCGGTTCTCCGGGACACTGGGGAAAGTTACTACCAGTTCTGGCAGACTGGTGAGAACCTGATACATCCCATCACTGGCCTCCAGGCCTACCAACACAAGGCAGTGGTATTCACATATTCCATTTGGTAACCATGCTTTGCTTGGGCCAATGCACAGCTAGGTTGGGCTCCTGACAGCAAGGCTGGGGTAAAGCTAGCACTTAATTGCTCCTCATCTCTGAACTGCTTTCAGTTTACAGTAACTTCGTCTCGGTAACTCCTGTAATGCAGGCAAGCTCATGACCTCTGGATGTTTGGGACTGCACCTCCCATAAGTCCCAGCCAGTGGCGCCTATGGCTAGGGATGATGGAAGATATAGTTCAGAACATCTGGAGAACATCAGGCTGCTTACTCTTGTTCTCATTTGCCTGCAGTTTTATGCCTCATTTGGGTGTTCCCTGAGCACAGTTTCTCCAGCAAAACTCTTTTCAACACAGAATATTATTTATTTATTTATTTATTTATTTATTTATTTATTTATTAGTTCAAATTTATATTGCCGCCCACTCGCTGTGGCGACTCAGGGCGGCTTACATACAATACATTACATTACATTACAATATGTTGGGGTGGGCACAGGGGGAGGGGCGGCAAGGTCCTCATCCTGCCCCGGCTTCTTCCTCCCCTGGCAGTTGGTATAGGCACAAAATTATTATTATAGTGCAGAATAAAAATTATGCCAAATAAGTGTGTCCTCCCCCCTAAAGTACTACCATACTAGTTTGGCTATAGTAGATTAATCCTGGCACCCCTCTAGAACTTATAGTTTTCTTATCACCTCTCAGTCACATTTCTTCAAGTTCTGGAAGCAAATAACCTTTAGATTTTGTCCACCAAGGATGACCATCACATCCTCCAGGGTAGGACTCTAACAGTCCAGTTTGGTTATGCTATCAAAGTTGAAATTCAATATCTGGAGGCCTCTAGATCAGGTGATCACCCAAAACAGAGATGGGATGTAACAGGTTCTCACCAGTTCTCTAGAACTGGTAGTGACTTTTCCCCGTGTCCTGGGGAACCGGTAGCAGCTTTTGGGGGGAACCACATTCGGGGCTTACCTTTTCACTGGTTCCCCCACTGTGCATGCATGCCAAGCACTTGGTGTGCATGCATGTCTACAGTGCTTGCCACGTATACATGGCCTCTTTGCTGCTAGCCTGAAGCTCCCTATAGCCTGAAGCTCCCCAGGGTAAGTGACTCACCTTTGGATGTGGTGTGTCTGTGTGTATTTTAATGTGTATTTAATACCTTTACCTATATTGACGTACTACCACAGTTCCTAAAAAGGCCTGGCGGCCTGGCTTGGGGTTTTTAAGCAAAGTCTTGGAGTTACCTCATCAATAAGCTACACCTGTGCTGTTCCAATTGCTGTTCCAATTGGAGAACTCTTAAGGAGATACAGCTGTTTTACATTTACATTAAGGTATATTATCCTAGAGAACTGGTTAGGCAAAGACTTAGTACCTAACTTCTTTAACTGTTGAAAAGTTGAAAAGTGCCAAAACGAAGCCATCTTGTTGTGGTGAGTTCATTCTGTAGTTCCTTCCATCTGACCTAGTGTGAGAAAGATTAACCAGAATAAGCTTTAAGCTCTGGTTTAAAAGCTCTGTTTGATTTGTGTTTCGGGTGGGTGGGTGTATTTTAATGTATTTTTTATTTTATTTTTTAATTTTATTTACAGGTTTGTCATGTGTTGTGGGTGGGTGGGTTGAGGGGTGTGCATGTGTGCTTATTTTTATTTTATTTTTTAAATTATTTTTTCTTTGCCCCGGCCATGTCATGACATCATGATGTTGGCTCCGCCCATGACATCATGATGTCATGACATTAGTTCCACCCACACTGTGATGACATCACGGTGGGGTAGTAAATTTTTTGACATCCCACCACTGACCCAAAACATTCTTCACCTAGGCGATCACAGACCATCTAATCAAGCAAGTGGCACTATGGCACAGCAGCTTTAATTCAACCATTTTCCTTTGCTAATTGAAGGCAGATTACCAGACAATAGAATGATTTTATTAGGTGCGGATTGTGTGTGATTGTCACACACCTCCTGTTGACTGCTCTTTATTTTGCTTTGTTTCATGACTGAACTTCAAGTCACGAGCACTTCCTCCACTGCATATCTGACTTCTCAGATGTGGAGGATGCTGACAATCACATCTCTTGAATGCTAATGTGATCACAGTTCTAATGAGGGGTCATCTATAACCACTTGTTTGGTCATCAGACTAGCAGTGAGCTGAAGCAACCAGAGGCTGACTGGAGATCTAAGAAACCATAACATATGTCAATAGGACTTAAGCATGATTTAACTCTACACCCACTTCTGTAAATGCCGCACATAAGGTGTTACATATGTGAAATAGTTTCCAGGTCTTGAGGGCAGCATTCTCATCAGTGAATGTACCTAAACTAGTTTCCTAATTTTCATAACAAAAATAAGGTACAAGAAGGATGGGACGGATGTTGGAAAGAACGCGACAGCAAGAAAATAGTGTGAAAGCTCTTTGCAAGACCAGATCCTGGCATAATACTGCCTCCAGCTGTGTGATGCCTTGCATGTTTCTAGATGCACATTAGACACCTTGATGAGTGATCAAAAGCAGCAAAGAGGCAGGAGCAAAATATCGAACAAACAAGCTGTGACAAAGAGCAGGAGAGTGAGATGTTTCGCGTTTCCCAACCCTTCCCAGTCAAGGCACTCTTCTCCAGAAAGCACTGCCATTTGTTGCTGCCTGTAAACTCCCCAAGCTTCCTTGTCCCTCCAAAAATAAAATTCTACATTAATTTAAGTGAATTGCTACACTAGGAGTTTCTTCTTCTTCCGTGTCTAGGCCAGACATGAAACTGCAAAAATGAAGCCATTTTTTAAAACAGGAGGCAAAGCCACCCTGCACCGATTTCACACTGAATAACGTGCTCTTTTCAAAATCACAAATAGATTCCTAGCCATTCTTTGTCACTGTTATTGTTTCTTTTTTTCTTCTTTTTTTGAGGGGAGGGCAGATCCCCAGGAGCAGATCCCTGGCTCCCCAACCGGCCAAAGAGTCTGGGGTCACCGGGTTTTACAAGGAGAGAATGGTCCCTGGTAGTGGGCAATCCAACAGAACCAGTCAAAATAGAAGAGCCCTGATGGTGCAGTGGTTAAACTGCTGTACTGCAGCCAAAATGTTATGCGTTCAATCCTGACGCAAGACAAGGTTGACTCAGCCTTTCATCCTTCCAAGGTTGGTAAAATGTATACCCAGCATGTTGGGAGCAAAATGCTAATTAACTTGTGAACCACCCAGAGAGTGCACAAAGTGCTATGGGGAGGTATATAAGTGTAATTGCTACTGCTAAATGTCCCTGCTACGGTAACAACAATTAGAAAAATATGGATAAAGCAATTACACACGGGTGGGGGGCATTGGGACTGAATTCCTTTCCACAGAACACTGGCTTTGAAACTCTAGGTAGGAGGACATGCAGGGCCTGTGGACAGAGCGGGGTGTCTCTCTGTCTGTCCTGATGGGAAACAGCAGGGAGACTGATGTTCTCTTGAACCCTCAGAGCTTTCCTCAGGCTCACTCGCTGGCAAGGGGAGTTCTTTCACCGCTCCTCCCACCCAACCTCCAGCCTAACAAACAAGAATAGCTAATGGCCACCATATTGGCCTTTCAAGCCACACAAAGGACAAGACACATAAACACCTTCTTGTGGCAGCCTGTGATACTATTTAAGAAACAAAACCCAAAGGAAACAGGGGGGAAACAGCAGAGTCCAGAGTCCTTCATACCTTTTCCACAGCCAAGCGAGGTCACAAAACATGCGCACAAGGGAACCATGCCAGGCTTGAAATAATAGCTTTTTGCAATGAAGTTTCATTTCTATGCCTGACGAAGTCGGCTTGATCCATAAAAGCTATCATTAAAATACAATTGTTAGTTTTTAAGGTGCCACAACATTTTTTGTCTCTTGTTTTGTTTTATTTACTCTCTGATACACCCCAGGCTAGGCTTGCTAAGTCGTTGCAGATGATACAAAATACATTGGTCTCATTCAAAACAATGATGAAAGATAAGGAAGGGTGATGTTTCCAGCAATAGGGCAAGCAACTTGTGTGTAGGAAGCCCCGGCTTCCCTAACCCTATCCTGACATCTCTGTTTAGATGTACCACAGGCAGCTTTGCTGGGCGTATCATAGCCCTCCAGGCACTAAATGGCACTGGGCTAGATGGAATTGACAATGGTGCTTTCTGAGTTTGCATGTTTATAGATTATTTAATTTATGCCCAATTTTATAGCCAACATTATTTCCCCCAATACGGTCATGGTGAGACACACTGCTCTCTCCCCCATCCCACTTTATCCACAGAACACCCTGTGGCAGGGAAGTAGAGGAAAATTTGGAAATCTAACCACTCAGTGCGACAGTCCTCAGAATTGCTACCTCTCTAGAAGGGCAGTCCAAAAATACAAGCTGCAGGATCGGTCCATGTCACCAGATGAGGAGCAGGTCTTCCAGGAAATTGAGGCAACGTCTTACCAGATAAAATGAGCTTCTCCTTCCTTCCTTCAAGTAGGACACTTGTAGACAGAAGCTGCCAAAACACCCACTAGAGAAAGAAGGATACCAGACCCAACTGCAACTTCAACTCTTCATGGCAGCAAAGTTTGCCTCCTAGTGACTGAAGGTAGTTCTGCCCTCTCTGGACAGATTTAAAGTAACTGAAATGAATCAACACATGCCAAAAACCAAATGATACCCAGTGTGGTATATAGTGAATAGCTTGTCAGGATTGGACTCAGGAAATCTGGATTCAAGTCCTTGTTCAAAACTCACAGGGGAGATGGGGCTCACAATAGTAAACCATTCCTTGAACATCTTATGTACTTCAAGAACCCTATTAAGTTTAGACATACAGTAAAACACCAGATAACGACTGGATCAGATAACGCTAAAATCGCATAACTTTTAAGTAATCTGGGGAGAATTGGATCGAATAACGTTAAGGTCCTATGGGATGGATCGGATAACAACCGCTAAGACCTGTGCGGTTACAATGTATCTCTATGGAGCTTTAACTTTATCCGATCCATCCCATAGGATTTTAACATGGATCGGATAACACTAAAAATCGGATAACACCAAGACTTGTGGAACCAAGTTTTAGGGTTATCTGGTGTTTTACTGTAGTTCCGAAGTGGCTTGAAGGCATATAACGCCAAACATTACTAATACTAACTTTTGAAAGAGTAACAATAGCCATGCCAAGCTATAGGGTTCTGGTTTCCAGTCTTGGACATTAGAAATTTTGTTTGATTCTGTTCTTTTGTTTTCTTATTTGAAAGCACAAATTGCTTCAGAAGTCAGTAAGGCATAAGCTATTGTGGGATAAGCAGATACAGGAATATAGTCAAGGGACAAGGGAGAGAAGGGTTTCCTTTAAGGACAGGTGTTCTCAGTATGCATGTTTTCTTATATGGAAGGCTTTATTACTTCACCTTAGCTCATACTGCCAGCTGGATATTTGGAAATAGCTGGCATGTTCTTTTGTAATGAATAGGAGGCAACAGGTAAGGATAGGGATTTTACATCTAGTATTCGGACAATCAGTGCAGGTGCCCAACAGGGTTGCATGCTTTCACAACCCTGCTCCCCTCTTTTATATTAATGACTGCACCTTCAAAGACCCCTCTGTCAATGTTTTGAAGTTTGCAGATGATATTTATTTATTTCTCATTCAAGACAATTATGAAACTGCATATAGATGGAAGGTTGAACAGTTAACTCTATGGTTCTGTTGTAACAACTTGGAACTGCATATGCTTTAAAATGGCTTGCAACCTACGGCCTGTAGGACGGACCTGGCCCCCAAAGCCAATTCATCCAGCCTGTAGAGATGATCCTGGAAGTAGAAGTGGACATGCCCGGGCATGCGTAAACATGCCTGCTGCCATTGCGCCTGGCCCACTCTGCTTTCTGAGGGTTAGTCATCTGGCCTGTGGCGTGAAAACCTTGAGAACCCCTGCTAAAAATTGTGGACTTGATAGTAGATTTTAGATAAAGTTCTTCTATCTTACTTCCTCTTACCATATTCACTAATACAACATTGGAAGGTGAATTCTTCAAGCTTCTGGGTCCTATAATCTCCCAAGACTTGAAATGGACAATTAATGTTAGTAATCTCATTAACAAGGCACAACAGAGGATGTGCTTCCTGTGACTCCTGCCTAAGGAGTTATAGACAGTTTGCTCTCCTTTCCTCTGGACAAAGTTATAGGGCAGTGTTGGTGAACCTATGCTATGTGTGTCAAAAGTGGCACACAGAGGCCTTTCTGTTTCAGTTGGCACATGGCCATTGCAGGCAAGCCCTGCCCTGTACCGCCCCGCATCGCCAGTGCCAATGGCAGCGCCACTTCCCCACCCAACCTCTTCCTCCGCCAATGGGGAGACGAGAGGAGAGGCTGAAATCCTGCACAGAAGGTGGCAGGTGTGTGCATGCCTGCAACATCACATGGGTATGTGCACACATGCAGTGGGTGCGCGTGCACCCACATGATGTCTCCTGCATGCCTCAAGTGGTACACACGCGTGATGTCGCCAGAGTAGTGCTGGAGATGTCACATGGGTGCCTGCGCATGCGCGGTGCCTACCCGTGCACCGCTACTACTGCCTCCTTGGGCACTCGGTCTCTAAAAGGTTCACTGTTATAGGGCATTGTACACTAAAACAACTAGGTTTAGGAAGAGGTTTCCCCCCTGCCATCATTAAGCTGAACATTTAATTATATTATTTGATAGGATACTGTGAACACCTTGTATATATTAATTCTGTTGTGGCTATGTTTTTATGTGTTGTTTTTGACCAGTTTGCACACTGAGAGGTTTTGGTACCAGAGTTAAATTCTTTAAGTGTTTTACACTTTGGTAATAAAGTATCTAATCTAATGTCTCTTAATAGTCGGCATCGGTGGTTGCTACTTGTATCTGAGTATACACTTTTTCCTGGAAATCATTTTCACAATGACAAACAGGAAAAATGCCATTGGCATGAATTTGTTTAAGGTGGATCCCAGCTTGCCATGAAGTGGCCCACACACTGTGATCATGGAACCATCTCCTGCGGCACACATGAAATGAGACATGCAGGATTAGACACTGGGACTGCAATGGACTGCCGCAGCCTTGAGGATATGGACAAGATGCACCTTCACAGCCAGTCCATCTGGCATGGGTTCTTCTGCCTCTATGACTGTTGGGAATCAGAATAGTGAAGAAGTTCCTCCTCCACTCAGTTTGCTGTTGGGGCCAATATGATGATTTTCAGTATCATTTCTTCCATTAAGGGAACCTTCACCCCACCGAAAGGGGCTCATGTGCCTCTAGCCATTGGGCTCTTTAATGAGCCAGGTTATTTACTGCCTCTCAACACTTGGGATTGAGTCGCTGGCTGTATGATCTACTCCATTACTGTAGTGGGATGTCCATGTCCAGCCAGACAGGTGTCTCTCTCTAATACTACACCTGAAATAACACACAGTTCCCAGGAAAATTCATTCCTCTCCCATCTACTGTGAAGGCTAAAGTTAAACTCAGAGGGAACAGGGGAGTTTTGGGGTAGATAGAGATGGTGTCATAGTCCATGCTAATCACAACATCTTGATGCTTCAACCCAGTAGTGGGCAACAAAAAATTTCATTACCACATTGTGGGTGGAGCCTACGTAATGGGTGGAGCCGATGTCATGGGTGGATCCTACATCGTGGGCAGAGCCTACGTCATGGGAGAAGCCTACATCGTGGGCAATCTAGTCATGCCTGCCATATGGCCATGTATACATCTGCAAACACAGGCAGCACTGGCTCTTTGGCTGTAAATGGAGATGAGCACTGCACCCTAGAGTCGGGTATGACTGGCTTTTGAGCAAGGGAGACCTTGAACCACTTGCAGGGACAAAACTTGATGTCAAATTTGAATACCAGTTGGGGACCTTCTGTTATCAGGTAAAGGTTGTCCTTGCTCAAAAGCCAGTCATATCCAGCTCTAGGGTTCAGTGCTCATCCCTGTTTATAGGCAAAGAGCCAGTGGACTTGATCCACAAAAGACTGCGTTAAAATACAGCAGTTAGTCTTTAAGGTGCCACAACGTTTTTGTGTTTTTGTTTTGTTTACTCTCTGATATGCTTGCACAGAATAAAACTTTTTAAATGGTAGCTGTGTTAGTCTGTGTTTCAAGCATATCAGAGTAAACAAAACAAAACGAACCTCCCTTAGCCTGCTCCAGACCCTCTCCCCTCAATTTTACTACCACCCCGACCAAAAGGCCCCCAATTTTGCCACCCCCCTGCTGCTGCCACCCCTCACTGAAGGGTGCGGACTGGTTACTGACCACCGTTGCTTCAAACTTGATATTCTACTGCAGCCAGAATGAGAGAGACTGACACAAAATAATCCAGTTTAGTCCACCAGCTCAGATCCAGGAAGAGCTTTATGGCAAGAACAAACATTATTGAGGGTAGGCAAGAGCAAAACCATACAGTATTAGAAGATGGAGGAAGAAGTTCACTGAACAAGGAATAATATTAAAGGAGGAGGAAATGGCTGAGAAATTCGACCTCCCTTATGTCACATGAACAGCCTGAGAGTTGGAGTGCCTAAATGTAAAACCAACACGCTCAAGTGGGAGCTGCTGGCAGACAACAACACATGGTGTGAATATGGAGAGATACAGAATCTGGATCATTTGCTAGCCTGCTGATTACTACCAAAAACATGTACCGATGAGGATTTAAGTTTGGCCAAAGAGAAAAGCCAAGAAAGTGGTTTCATTTTTCCAATCCAAAGCTTGATCCGGACAAAAAAGAAGATACCATTAAGTTTCACAGTTCAAGATGAACTAGATCATTAAGTCTTTCATGTGCCAGTCCAACACTCTGTACCAGGCTACTTGAAACTGATAACTTCTAGAATGCTTGACTAAAACTCATCTCCTTCCAATAGGCTCACAGTAGGTTGGGAAGATGAGACTGGTAATGCAGGATAGGAAGGGGTCATAGCACAGTGGGGGGACTCAAAATTGCATGCAGCAGCTCCTCCAGCAGCTCCTGGTACAAAAAAAGAAAGTATCCCACCTGAAGAGCCACTACCAGGACTGACAACAGTGACAAACCATCAATGATAGACAGGTCTGATTTTTACAAGGGAGCTTCTTACAATCCTACAGATCGAGGGGAACGGTTTGGGAGAGGCTGCCCAACTGTATCTGGCTGCTTCAGTGCTCTATCCACACCACATTTTTGGTTTTTCTGTTACGTTGGCAGGTCTACAGCCTCAAGCAGCCCAAGCAGCATGCCTGGCTCCAAGCTGCCACTGTCATGATGTTATGAATACCATCTCCCAACCTCTCCCTTCCAAAGTCTGATACCTTGAACCAGGAGACCTTTGGTCTTTCAGCTAGTATCATTTTACTTGGAGATCCCTTGATAGTTAAGGTCAAGGGGACACAGGATTGCATTTAACATGACACATGTTAGGAAGAAAGGCTGGCCTTTCGTTCATTATCAAGGCAAATTAACACACTTGTTTCCTTTAGAGAAGGAATGAGTCAACAGGTTGGTATAAGTCATAGTCTGTGCCATTCATTACAGTTACAAGGTGGAAATGGCCCAATATTTCTCTATCTGTATAAGTAGCACTCATACAAGAGAAACAGATGAGATGACTGTTTCATGACTGTAAGGTTATAAAATTTTATTCCTGTGTGTGTGATTACACACTTAAAAAGTAACCCATTTGTGTCACTAGTGATATTAATCAATATGTGTGTCATGTTAAATTGTACCGATAGTGTGTGTGTGTACCCAGATGAATCTGTGTATATTTTTCTCACTATATTTAGAAACATTGAGGAACAATTGCATGTATCAATGTCAGAGGAGTATGTGAATATTTTCATGCACTGTACATTTAAAATTGAAAGAGAAAGATGAGAATTAAAAGCACAACACATTCAAAATTGGTTATCAAAAAAACCATTTGCAAAGAAGTATAGTCACAAGGATCAGTATAAAGCTATGAAAATAAAGCTATTTACAAGACTTCATCATGGACACGAACATGGATTCATATTCCACATGACATTAAATCAATTTGAAAAAACACCGATTTCAAAATCATGTTTTTTCCCTAGTAACCTAACCACATCTTGAAACATGTTTTTCACAGTTACTATTAAGAAAGAGTGAACCCCCATTTGCCTTCACAATCTATTTCCAGTTCTGATCCATCCCCTCTATTGCAATCAATATTAAAAAACAGGAGAGAATAACATCAAGAGATAAAGGCAACCAATCATGCAATACAGTCAAACCTCGCATAAAGAGCACCTCGCTTAAAGAGCAGAATTTTCTCTTAATGTTCGCTTCACTTAACAAATAAAAGCAACCCAAAACTCACTTAACAAATAAATTGGGGTTCACAATCCCCCCCCACCAGAAGCCACAATTGGTAACTTACAATGGTGTTTCGCTAAAAGAGCAAACTCACTTAAAGAGCAATCCTGTGGAACACATTATGCTCTTTAAGCGCGGTACCACTGTATAGTTGTTTGCTTCTACTAAGTGCTACGTGCACACACACATTCCTCTTGCATCCTTCAGCATACTTTTTTAGTTTTAGTTTTTTTAACAAAAATGTCCATCATCTCAGGATGGTTGAATTCCACACCCTAAACAAAGGATTGCTCATGCATGGGACACACCATGGGGATATCCAGTGTGGTGTAGTGGATATAAGCAACAGACTAAGGGTCAGGAGGCCTGGGTTCAAATCCCTGCTCAGCCACAGAAACTTGCTGGAGGAGTGGAAGTGGTAAAAATCACTCCTTAAATATCTCACCTTGAAAGCCCTTTTACACTCGCTTCTAAGAAAGTTCTGACTTGACAGCTCAAGCAGGACACACTGCTTTGGCACAATCTGTGTGGCTGCTAACAATTACAGGATGCATGTCTAAAAAAAACCATGTACAAACCTAGCAAAACACACACGGCGCCAAAGCATTTTTTGTTTAATGAACTTAAGCTAAAGACCATGCCATCCTCTGAGATGCAAGAAGGCTTGGAGAATTCTTATCGGTTTAACTGGATTTGGTACTGAGTGATTCATGCTCTCTCTTCCTCCCTCTCCTGCCTGGTAGATCTGGACAGTCGCACTCTCTTTCTCTCTCTTTTAAAGTGCAGCTATTTCTCCACATGTCTGCATCTGAATCAATTAACCTTACAGGGTCAGAGGCTTAGGAACTTCAGCAAATACTTAAGAAATGACCTCTGACATGCACATTCATTGCATGGATACCTCAGTGGCAAGGGTAATTAGGAACATTAAGTGAAAAAAGCATCCTGACATTTCCCAAAGGGTGGAAACAATTAAAAATAGCATTAAAATTGAATTATTTAAAATTGAGAATATATATATTTTTAAAAGCCCTCCCAATACCGCATACTAAACTAACAGCCCGAGCAATAGTTAAACAAGCCAACCCAGGGTGGCTGCTTCCCCAACCGCCCCCCACATCCGCTGCGCCAGCCAGGTCTCAAGACTCTTGCAAAAGGATAAAAGCTCTCAAGACTCTTGCGAAAGGATAAAAGCTCTGCCTAGAGGTGAAGTTCAGTTGGCAGGAGGTTCCAAAGGGCCGGAGGAAATACAGAGCAGGCTCTCCTTGTGCTAGAGAGGCGAGCCACCCTAGAAGATGAAACTATCATGGAGCCCCTCCAGTCTGCACTAGTGGGATGGGCAGATGTCCTTGGGGTGATGCGGTCTCTTAAGTACCCTGGTCCACTACCAAATTCAATTTTATTTAGTCCATGACCAGCATAACAAAAACACAAAAGTATAAACACCACATCCTAAGCTAGACTGGACAGAGGTAATAAAAGGAAACTATACTACTAAAAACCTACTGAGAATTGACATACAGCAAGCCGCCTATCTAAAAGAACAATATTACTAAAATCCCTTAATTACTAAAACCTAATGTCATGAAGATAAAATGCTAATATTTACAAGGAAAAAGGAGGGATAGCCTTGTTACAAGGTTATAATATGCTCTCTGCTGGAGTTGTAATTTACTAAAACTCAGTAAATTATAGCCAAACCAATAATGATAAGGGTGAAGAGGGAACTTAATAAAATAGAATAGATCAGCTGCTCAGTATGGGAGCAATCTCAATAAACTATAAAGCCACACTAGACTGGTCCACTCTTCGGCTTTGAAACAGAGATGAACACTGAACCCTAGGGTCAGATACGACTGGCTTTCGAGCAAGGGAAAACTTTACCTTTAGACTGGCCCACTACCATGTACGGCTTTAAAGGTAATCACTAGCAGCTTGAATTGCACCCGGAGGCACACTGGGAACCAGTGCAGCTCCCAAAGCATACTGCCCGGACTCCATCACTACCTGATCAGCCACATTCTGGACCAGTTGCATCCTCTGAATGGTCATCAAGGGCAGCCCCATGTAGAGTGCATTGCAATAGTCAAGTTTGGAAGTGACCAGAGCATACGTGACCATGAGCAAGGAGTCCTGGTCCAGGAGCGGGTGTAACTGGTGAATCACTTGAAGTTGTGCAGAAGCCCTCCTAGTCACAACTGCCATGTGCTCATTGAGCAGGAGTCATGAGTCCAGGAGGACCTCCAGATTACTCACCGGGTCTGTCTGAGGCAAAAAAGCCCCATCCAGAATCATAGACGGTAACTCCCATGATAACGCAAGGACCCTAATTCACTAGGTCTTGCCAGGATTCAGTTGCAGCCCGTTGTCCCCCATCCAGATCCCTACAGCCTTCAGACACGTGGATAGGACTTCCACTGCATCACCAGGATCACCACAGGCTGAGACGTATAGCTGAGCATCATCCGCATATTGGTGATACAGTTAAAGACTAACTGCTGTATTTTAATGTTAGCTTCTATGGATCAGCTCCACTTCGTCAGACAGTAATGTAAAAGTCTTGGGTGTTTTTGATGGAATGACTTCAAGTGGTTACTCCTTTGGAATTTACACTATTTGAAAGTTTTACTTTGGTTTTCTTATAGGGGTTTATCATTCATTTTTTCCAAACACCAAAACCCCTGGCAGAATTCTGGAAGCTCCTGCCTATAGACACCCACCCACCTGTATTTCATTCACCTACAGCAGGGCCTATATCCCAGTCTGTCACAGGCTTATCTACTATCTTCTTTTTCTTTGCTTCCTCTTGTTTTTAACTTTGGTTTTAACCTTGATTAATGTTCAACTATGTATTAATAGAATTTTGTTCAGTAGTTTAAATGTCTTATTACCTGAGCCTCTCGGAATGTCTTCCCACCAAATGAACTTGGGAAGGTGGTGGAACCAAGAGAAGATCTTAAAAGCTGAGTAGGCTCATATTGGGAATAAAATCTATCCATACGGCTAAGGATTTTTTGTGGAAGGAATACTCGAGTCTCTTTTTTTTAGTTGCTCCAAAACAAACTAATATTCCTATCTGTCACCTGAAGTCCTAATAACTTCTTGACAGAGATCCATATCCAGTTCTAGGCACCCCGATTGAGAAGAATATTGACAAGTCTTAATGTGTCCAGAAGAGGGTGACTAAGATGGTCAAGGGTCTTGAAATCAAGCTCTGTGAAGTATAGCGGAAGAAGGTGGGCATGTTTAGCCTGGAGAAGAGAAGATTGAAGGTGATAGGATAGCTATCTTTAATTATCTAGCAAGATTATCATGTGGAAAAGAGAACAAGTAAGCATTTATGGTTTCAAAAGATGGAACAAATGGATTGAAACCACAAGTAAGGAGAAACTGATTAAATATCTTTCAGATATCCAATAAAGGTATTGCCTCAATCCTGCATAATTTGAATATGAGTCACACGGCTAATCCTCTTTGTTTGTCTATGGAACTGTATGATACCACTAATGGCCACATAGCATGGACTTTTTAACATCAGAGCAAGTCAAATATTGAAGAAGTTAAAGTACTTTGGACATCAAATGAGAAGAGAAGATTCACTTGAGAAAGCCTTGATGCTGGAAAAGGTCAAGGGCAAGAAAAGAAAGGGGTGGCAGAGAATGAGATGGCTAGATGGCATTGTTGACGCAATGGGCATAGAGCTGGGTGGGTTGAGGAGGATGGTGGAGGATAGAGGTGCCTGGTATGCGATGGTCCATGGGGTCGCAAAGGGTCAGACTCGACTATGCGACTGAAAAACAAAAACACCACACAAACACTGGATCAGACACTAGGTAATATTTTAATTAATTTTGATTGGACTTTGATTTGCCTAATCTGTAAACCAAATTGAAACCACTGCCCCCTAATGGAGTTTTAAATTTCCTTTGTCTGGACTCAACAGGAAGTTATTGGTTTGGGGGACCATGTGGAGAGAAACAAGCTCCTAATTTCCTGTGGAGGGGGTTGGTTAAAACACCGAGAAACCTTTTGCTGTTGTTGTTCAACATGCTTTGCTAAGATTTGTACCTGGCAAGTCATCATGCCACACCTGATGAAGAGATTTTGGATCTCAAAAACTTGCATCATTTTAATTTTTCAGTGATCCAATAAAGGAATGTGTCACACGGCTAATCCTCTTTGTTTACTGATTAAATCTAAGGAAGAACTTGCTGATAATAAGAACTGCTCAACTGAGGAAAGGAATTCCTCAAAATGCATGTTGATGGTCCTTCACTGGAAATTTTAAAATTTAACTTAGGGGGACATCTGTCACAATGCTTTAGCTGTGGTTTTCTTACACTGGCAGGGAGACCTGATGATTTCTGGAGTCCCTTCCAACTCTACAATTCTATTATTACTACAAACCATGTCAGTATCCTTCATCCTTAGCTCATCTTTCCTTTATGTAACAAGCAGAATCAAATCAAACCTCAAAGAGTGTAATTCATCCAATTCCATATCTGAGGATTAATTTGGGCTTTAGCTACAGTACTTGTAGCAACTCAGCCTTGCTGTAATGTCAGCTATTTCCATAATATCCAGCTAGCAGTATGAGCTAAGGTGAAGTAACAAAGCCTTCCATATAAGAAAACATGCATACTGGGAACACCTGTCCTTACAGGAAACTCTTCTCCCCCTTGTCCCTCTGCTATATTCCTGTACAGTAAAACCTCGCATAAAGAGCACCTCGCTTAGAGTAACTCGCCTAAATAGCAGAATTTTCTCTGAATGGTCACTTCACTTAACAACTAAACCAACCAAAAACTTGCTTAACAAATAAATCGGGATTCACAATCCCCCCCCAAGAAGTCACAATTGGCCACTTACAATGGTGTTTTGCTTAAAGAGCAAACTCACTTAAAGAGCAATCCTGTGGAACACATTATGCTCTTTAAGCGAGGTACAACTGTATCTGCTTATCCCACAATAACTTATGCCTTACTGACTTCTGAAATGATTTGCGCTTTCAAATAACAAACAAAACAACAGAATCAAATCAAATTTTTTAATGTCCAAGACTGTGGAAACCAAAACCCTGAAGCTTGGCATGACTATTGTTACTCATAGGGGTATGTTTCAAAAGTTAGTATTAGTGCTGTTTGGTGTTATATGCCTTCAAGCCACTTCGGAACTATGTTGACACTTAATAGGGTTCTTGAAGTACATAAGATGTTCAAGGAATGGTTTACTATTGCGAGCCCCATATCCCCTGTGAGTTTTGAACAAGGACTTGAATCCAGATTTCCTGAGTCCAAGCCTGACAAGCTATCCACTATACCACACTGGGTATCATTTGGTTTTTGGCATGTTACCTTAAATCAGTCCAGAGAAGGCAGAACCACCTTCAGCCACTAGGAGGCAAACTTTGCTGCCATGAAGAGTTGAAGTTGCAGTTGGGTCTGGTATGGTTCTTTCTTTAGTGTACTGGTGCCCCAACTTTTTTTGTTGTAGGAGGCCAGATCTGTCCCTGACACGCAGCTGTGGGGGCCAGAGGCGGTCTGCTCCTGCTGCTGACTGTTTCGACATCATCAGCGGTGGCTCAGTCCCATCTCTGAAGTAGCCTTTGGTGCACCGAGGGGCTCTCCCAGTGCTGTGGATTTTGAAACGGGGAAGGCTCCGAAATTTCCGCCAAGGCAGTGATCCATGTGGTCAAAGATTGCTTCAGCAATGGGACTGAGCCAGAGGCTGCTCAGAGAAGCAAGGACAAATCGTGATTGTTGCTGCCACCGCTGCTGCCGTCAGGCGGTGGGGGTGGGTGGGTGGCAGTTCAGAGAGGGCCCGGGTTCTCAGCCTGGGCCGGATTAATGAGATGCATGGGCCTAATTGGGCCCGTGGGTGTAGGTTGGTCACCGCTGCTCTAGTGTGTGTTTTGGCAGCTTCCATCAACAAGTGTCCTACTTGTCAGAAGGAAGGAAGGAAGGAAGGAGAAGCTCATTTTGTCTGGTAAGACCTCTCAATTTCCTGGAAGAATGTGAGATGGTCAAGAGTCTGAAACTCAAGCTCTGTGAGGTATAGTTGAAGAAGGTGAAGTATTTTTAGCCTGGGGAAAAGAGGGATAAAGGTGATAAAACAGTAATCTTCACATATTTGATAGAGCTATCATGTAGAAGAGAGAGCAAGTAAGAGAAAAACTGAAGTAGCTTTGGCGTGAAGTAAAAGAAGATGCAGGGAAAAGGGGGGAAATGATTGAGACGTGAGTGCATGTATTTACAGGACATATTTTTGTATAAACAGAGTGTGTATGTATGGGAGAGTGAAAAGAGGCCCTAGAGTCTTACTTTTGAACATCGGGAATTCTCCTCAGCCTCCCTCCGTAAAGGTACACACGGCAAGCTTCCAAGATTTTACTAGGCACTGCCAACATAACTTTACGATCTGCTTTATCAGTGAGGAAGTTGAGATTCTCAGTGTGACAAATTTCAACCTTAGTAGGATTGCTGTAAGTAGCTTTGCTTCACTTCACCACATCATTCTTGGAGAGACCGTTTCAAGACAGCAATTCTCCAAGCAGCACCCTCCAAATGAGTTGAACTCCACTATCACCCACAGCCAACATGACTCTAAAAACCTAATTTGGAGAAAGGCAGCCCTTAAACTTCAGTTGTGCTTTGTGATACATGCTGACATTTTATTCTTCTGTTCAATCACTGCCAGTAAAGGAGTGAAGAAAGTGATGTGCTTAGTCAGCTTCCATGACAGAATCAAAACACCTGCTACAGGAGATAAGAGTGGGTGCTAGCCAGGCAGGTCCCATAATTTCCTCCTCCCCAGGGGGGAAAAGGCGGGCTTTTGCTTACAATTGAGAATGTGTGGTCTTCCAGATGGTAGGAGATGCAACCCTCATTATCCTTCACCTTTGGCTATACCAGGTAAGGCTGATGGGAATAGCAGTCCCAGAAAGATCTAACAGGATACAGAGGGGGAGAGAGAGGGGGGGGGGAAACCCTGCTAATCATTATACTACACAACCAAAAAACAAATGCAGTGTAGCTATAAATAGTCTTCCTTTGTGCTACTCAAAATTATTCATTTATTCCCCCCACCACTGCCGCCTCTTCTTCTATTTTTTCTTTTTCTCCTATTCTTCTTTGTCTTTGTCTTCTTCATCTTCTTCCTTCTTCTGGGTAATCCCCTATATTCTGACAGAAGAAAGTTTCTTCCTTACCAACTCTGCACCATTTTATCAGTGGGTGCTTGACTTGATGCACCAGGTTAACAGCCTACATTCAAAAGTCCACCCCTGAACAGGCCAATCGTGAACATATGGAATACAGTTGTACCTCGCTTAAAGAGCATAATGCGTTCCACAGGATTGCTCTTTAAGCGAGTTTGCTCTTTAACTGAAACACCATTGAAAATGACCGATGGGGGGGGGGATTGTGAACCCCGATTTATTTGTTAAGCGAGTTTTTAGTTGGTTTTATTTGTTATGCGAAGTGAACATTCAGAGAAAATTCTGCTCTTTAAGCGAGTTACTCTTTAAGTGAGATGCTCTTTATGCAAGGTTTGTCTGCATATATGCAACCCTAAAAATAACACATTCTTCACCCAGAGCTATCAAGGAAATCCAGACAGCTTTACACAGTTTGATTTTGTATGAGCAGGGGATGACACAGTGCTGTCATGAAAACAGCCCGCCTTCCCTTCAAGCCCCCATTCCTTGATTGAATCTCCATCTTGGGTCAGTAATGAGCCTGTTTGGCAACCAGGACGTCATGCCGCTCTTCTTCTCCCATCGCTATTTTTAGACCAATTTCCAACATTGATTGGCAATTACCACAGAGGCCAATCAGCACTACAGGAGCTCCAGAGCTAGCTAGCTAGATCCCTATGCATCTGTCTACATGTGTAAGGGAGAATAGCTGCCTCCGAACTCCCCAAAGTGGCACTGGAAAAGAGCACCACAGACCTGCATTCAAAGGCCGATGGTCAACAAGGTCATGGTTCCAATGTCAAAACCTGGAAACCGCCAAACACATACCACATGAAAGAGAAAAGCAATCTACACAAGAAGAGAAAAGGCTGATTTGAGTAAATCAGTCTATTTAGCTCTCCTTGGTATATTAACACACAGAAAGAGCCTCCTATAGGATTGGGGTATTTTTGAACCACAATAGGGTGCATCCCAGGCAAAGGCCACCTCATTGTGCTGTCTAATCTTTCTTGCACTAAGTCAGGCAAAAGAACTGCAGAATGAATTCACCAAATGGTGGCTTCATTTTGGCAGTTTCATATCTGACCTAGACACAACAGCAGCAGCAGCAGCAGCAGCAGCAGTAATGTATTAACAGGTATTAAAACACAAAAAAAAGTTCTTTGCTGTTTTCTCTTGCCCAACAGTCCGGCAGGATTCGTGTTGTCCAGGGATTCTGGGAGGTGTCGTACAAACATTTACTTACTTAATTAATTACATTTTATACGACCCATCTGGGATATTTCCCACTTTGGGCAGTGTACAGACAAATAAATAACATCGACATAATAAATCAAACCACAAAATAAAATAAACAACAAAATAAATGCCTAACGGCATTTCCCCAAACTTTGGTTTTGCTTATCTTTGGCCTATGGCAGGATTTCTCAATCTTTTTAAGCTAGAGGCCGGGTCACTCTCCCTCAGACATCTTCGGGGGCCAGACAGCCATTTTGCCCTGTTTCCACCACATGGCACTTTCGGGCATGCTAGAGGCAGCATGGGACACATGAAATGGTGCTGCAGGCTGCATTTGGCCCGCAGACCATAGGCTGTGAATGCCTGGCCTATGGGCTCATCCGTACGATGTGCATTTTCTAGGAACTGCTGTCTTATTCTGGTCCACAAGTTACTGAGCTCCAGGTGGGTGAGACAGTCTGGTCCAAATACTTCCTGCTCATCCCCATGTCTGACCAATAAACATCTGGGAGTGAGAGGGTTGGAGATCGTAAATCCCATGCTTTCTATGATGTATTTTGCAGACCAGAAGAATCTTTGTGTCTTACTTCCTTGTCTTACATCCAGAGATCACTCCCCTTGTCCTGTTTCTCTACAAAACCAATCCTCCTGCTTCACTTTCTTTCCATTCAGAAAATGTGAGCCTTCTCATCTTCCTCTACCCCATCTTGAAACAAAAACCAAATTGCCATTCAGCATTTTGTATGTGGAAGACCAAATAAAAGAAAAGTGACAAGACCAAAGGCACACTCGAAACAGGCAGAGAATAAAAGCCCATGGATACAGAAAAGCCTTCTCTAGTCAGGCACATTCCAAATGTCCTGGAGTACAATTCCCAGAATCCACAACCAGGCCAAGGTCAAATGGGAAGCATGCTAGTCTAACATATAGGGAGGATATCTGGAATGAATGTGGAGCTGTTGGATGGGAAAGTGGGTCTTTGTGTGTAAATGAAAAATGGTCTATAGCTTTTCTTTTTAGAAAATCAAACAAACAGAAGTGCAGCTGGGACCTAGATGCATGTATTCTGGGTGCAGCCCAAAACCTGCAGCATGAAAGGAAAGGAGGTGGGAACAGGCAATCACTTCCTTTTTGCTAAGCAATCAAGACACAGTTCTTCCTGACACTACAGCCAAACAAAAATGCTGATACTCAGAGATAGTGGGAGACAGACATGGGGAAAGAGGCATTGTCTAGCAAAAGTCCTGCCTGATTAGAGGTGACAAAGGGGCAGAAGAAACAAGTGTTGTACACAGCACAGGGACAGTTCCTCTCTCATGTCACTTCAGTCTGAGATGTCTGAGGAAGGCTGCTGAAGTGACTAGAAAGGATGAAATCAGAAATGAGATTATAAGGGAAAGAATTATAAGGGAAAGAATGGGAACAGAACTACACAGAGAGACTACAAATAGAGTGGTTTGCCCATTTGGAGAGAACGTCTTGGAATTCCATACCATACAAGTCTTGTGTGGAAAGAGGAGAGGGACAAAGACCATGAGACAGACCCAGAGGACAGTGGAGATATAGCATCAAAGAAATATTACAAGGACACCAAATAATGCTGGTGGAGGATGCTAGAAGTGACAGAACAAGAACCTTGCATCTCCCTTTATTGGAATCAGACAGCTCAAGTCAGAGTTGAAGAGCAGGTTCAAATTCGCAGAGGTGTGCGACAAGGTTGTGTGTTGTCCCCGACACTGTTTAATATACAGGTATATTCAGAGAGTATTTTTTCAGAAGCACTATCAGATTTAAACATGGGCATTAAAATTAATGGGGAATACTGGAATAACATCTGATATGCTGAAGACACAGTGTTGTTGGCCACAAACCTTGCAGATCTTCACTTGATGCTAGATCAAGTTAGAGCTTCAAGCACTGAATATGGTTTGGCTCTCAACATCAAGAGCTGCTTTTTTAAGGAATGCTTTTAAGAGTGTTTTATTGTGGGTTTTTTATGAATTGTGAGCCACCTGGGTCACCTCGGTGAGGAGGGTGGTTGATAAGTATGAATAATAAATAAATAAATAAATAAATATTGGGTTATAAGCTGAACACCAACTCAAGGCAACCTAACGGCAGGAACACAAGAAATCAAAGGAGTTGATAAAATTGTCTATTTGGTAAATATGTTAAATGAAAATTGGGATCCCGAGATAAAGAATAACATACGAATAGAAAAACCAAGATCCACCTTCATAGAAATGCGACACTTGTTACGCAGTAGAGATCTAACTCTCACTACAAAGATCCAAATACAGTAATACCTCGGATAAAATTTGCATCAGATAATGCTAAAACCGGGTAATATTAAGCAATCTGGGAAAAAATGCATCAAATAACGTTAAATCCTATGAGATGCATCGGATAACGTTTGCTAAGCCTGTGCCGGTTAAAATGTACAGTATCTCTGTGGAGTTTTAATGTTATCTGATGCATCCCATAGGATTTTAATGTTATCCGAAGCATGCACCTTAGTGTTATCCGATTTTTAATGTTATCTGATGCATGCATCGGATAATGTTAAAAATCAGATAACACTAAGACTTGTGGAACCAAGACTTTTCAGATGTTGAGCCAATAATGATCAAACAAGGAGAGATCCTCAACAGTTTTTTTTTAATCAGCTGAGCAAAAAGGCTGGACAACACCCTTCCACTTGCAAGTTTTACAGCAAAATTCCCTTCTCCCGCTTATTTGTTTCGCCTCCCCATCACATTCCAGCACCCAGCACAAGCAAGAAATGAAAATTAGCTAGATTAGAACAAAAGGCATATATACATTTTATAAGTAAAGCAGTTATATGGTTATAAAAAGAGCATTTATATATGTTTATATGTAAAGCATATGCAGTCAAACCTTGCATAAAGAGTGCCTCAAAGAGTAACTTGCTTAAAGAGCAGAATTTCCTCTGAATATTCGCTTCGCTTAACAAATAAAACCAACCAAAAACTCGCTTAACAAATAAATCGGGGTTTGCAATCTCCCCCACAATTGGTCACTTTCAATGGAGTTTCGCTTAAAGAGCAAACTCGCTTAAAGAGCAATCCTGTGGAACACATTATGCTCTTTAAGCGAGGTACAACTGTACAGTATATGTGATTGTAAGAAAGACATTTGTATGGTTATAAGTAGTAACAATATTCATATATGTAGTGATTATATTCATATATATTATATTCATATATAAAGATCTGGGGAAAACAACACTTTCCAGGTTCCCCATTTGGCATGCCAGTTGGAACACTTAGGGAAAATATCATCCATTTCCTTTTTTCAAGCTCTCCTACCTGAATGCCTAGAAATGCCCCTGTCTGACTTATTTATGTGTGGAATACTTTCCCATGTGCCCTCAGACTCCTAGTTGCAGCAAGACTCAGCCTGTGATCAGGTGGCTTCAAAGGCTTATGCCTGATCATTCCTCAAAGGGAGCAACCTCACTTAAAGCCATCCTTCCATCTGCTGGGGAATCACTGCAGCCCAAAAAGGTAAAACTGTACAGATGGATTAAAAGAACCAAGTTGGGCAGAGATCAAGGTCAGGCTGGAGCACACTTGCATTGTGTTAGCTCTGGAAAACTGGTTGTATCAAAACACCCCACAAGTGGTCCAAATTGCAATCTGTTTCTCCGTGTGATTACTACCCCAGTCTTTAGGTACTCTCACTCCCTGTCCCAGACCTGATCTTTTCCCAGACTCCCCACACACACACACACACACCCCACCCCGGCAGTAAATTTCTATGCAGATCCTTGTTAAAATGGCCCTTACTTTTATCTGCCACCCTTTCACTTCCTCCCCCTTTCCATATTAACCTAGATTGGCCTGCATTTCCCCAAATCTCCCCAACCCGGAAGCTTGCTAGGATCAGTGTCTATGCTCTCAGGGATAGGCAGGTGGGGGTGGTTTTTGTTTTTGGCCAATGCTGATTCTCATGTAATCGCTTTGAAATTAAGCTGCTTAACATTTTCTTATGTTTTCATTCTTTGCAAGCACTGGGCTCTGCTTCCAGAGACACCACATCTGGCCCCTTTATTTCTCTAACATAGTATGCTTGCTTTCAAGTTGCATGTGGCGCCTAGACGCTCTCTTATGATGCCCTCACATGGGCAAGTCAAGTATCCCAGGGCCAAAATGCAGGTCAATGTGTTCATGTGAAAATAAGAGGAGGGGGACTGAATCCTCCAAAAACAGATACGTAACTTGCTGTGACCCCACCTGCCATCCTCCTTCGTGTAAGTCCTAAGACAGGCATGATCTTCAACAGACTTTATTGCAGACAAGGCCAACAGGTAACACCTGTTGGGACAGGCTATGTTATAGGCCAGTTCTCTTCACTGTCCCTTGGGGGGGGGGGGCTGGTTCATTGCATTGGTCCTCCAAGTCTCCCAGTCTAGTTTCTTACATCAGAGTAATGTCCTGTCTGTAAGGAGAGAGTAGGTGCCACACTGTGGTAGCTCCTTGAGTTGGCTGATTCTCCACTGCATCCTGCCATCCATCGTCCATCTCCAGCACTTCCCCTCTAACTCCCACCACGGCCCTTGCTCCTCTGCTCCTCAACGACAACCAATCCTCCCCCGCCACTCACATTTCTTTGGCCCACCTCTACTGATCCAACTCTGTAGGGAACATGGGACTGGGAGGGATTGGAGAGTGATGAACTGCTTGCCCTCTTGGGCTCCACCCGACATTTGCTTTCAGTTTTAATGGAGCAGACTGCTCAAGGGCTACTACTACAGTATGTACATGTCTGAGAAAATCCACAATGTGAGTTCAGGAAAGCTTTCCCAGGGGACCTAATGAGAAAGATTTGAGTGGCTACTGTGAAAGCTGCAATTTTTTTTACTGCCCAGATTCCCAATGGTGCCTCAGACTTTCTGAAATATTGTTTTGGATGCACTGAGTTCCATTTAAAAAAAAAAAACCTGGATGCACAGAATTCTATTTAAAATCTGGAGGGTGGGCAGCTATGACCAAAAACACAAACAAATATCATCAACAACACATAAAGTGTGATTTTGTCTTCATGCAAAGGCCTGGACAGGGACTCTTGCTAGCTTACCTCTGTTAAAAGATTCATTTTTCCCCAGGGAAGGTGAAATGCAAAACAATTTACCTTTTTAACGCTCCGTTTCAAGCACAGTTTACTAACACTTTCTTCTCAGCACTACCTCAATACTGTACTTCAAAGACAATCAACAGCAGCTTAGCAAACATATTTTTATTTACAAGCAACTATCATTACTTAAACGCCTTGCTTGTTGTTAGGATGCTTTTGCTATCAGGCCTTTGACAGTCTATTATCTGTGTTATTAATAGTATGATCATTCTCAAGATCAGGGGGAGGCAACCTACGGCCTGCAGTGCCAAATAATCCAGCCCCCTCCCTCACTCCAGCCACTGCATCCACAGCCGGAATCGGCCGTGGACTAATTTGTGTTTACGTCAGCCACAAATGAGTCCATGGCTGCGTAAAAGGATTTATGACAGCCGTAAACAACCAGGGGCACCACCAGTCCAGCACCCTCAACTGTCTGAGGGAGCATGACCCAGCTTGAAAAAGATTGGCAACTCCTGCTCTAGCTCCTGATTTAGTGTGGTTCCACCCTTGCCGCAACAACAATGTACAGTGACTAATGCTGAATACCATTATTTTTGTATTTGTGGAAATAGATTGAAGCTCACATTAAAATACAGTCATACCCCGCATAACAAATTTAATGCATTCTGCGAGGCTGCTTGCTATGCGAAAAATTTGCTATGCGAGTCAGACTCACATAACGAATTTTTTGCTATGCGACTCAGACTTTTCCCTATGGAAAAACTCGCATAACGAGCATTTCTATGGGGGAAACTCACATAGGGAATTTTTTTTGCAATGCAAGTTTTCCCCATAGAAACGCTCGTTATGTGAGTTTTTCCATAGGGAAGAGTCCGACTTGCATAGCAAAAAATTCAATATTCAAGTCAGACCACTTAGCAAAAAACTTGCTCGTTATGCGAGTTTTTCGCTAAGCAAAACGCTCATTATGCGAGGTTTGACTGTACCTGTACTGGGCTTCAAGGTGCTACAAGAGTCTTCCTTTATTTCTCAACCTTGGGCTCCCAGTTGTTCTTGGACTTTAATTCCCAGAAGCCCAGGTCAGTACACCTACTGTTGATCAGGGGTCCTGGGAACTGAAGACCAAGAACAACTGGGACCCCAAGGTTGAGAAACCCCACAATACCAAAACAGAATACTATAGCTACTCCTGGGTGGTGGTGATAGACTGATTTTGATCCAAGAGTTCTTAATTTCTTAGATTAGGAGACTTTGGTGATTTACCCAGCTGTCACAGCAAAAGACTGCACATGTCCAGGCAAATTGAAACAAAGTGGGGTTAAACTCTAGTGTGACTTGCCTCCAACTGAGCCTTGATAGCTCTCCCTTATTGTTTTTTATGGCCCCTTTTGGAAAAAAGAGAAAAAACAAAATAGGAATGCACCCAAACAGCACACAGAACAAGGAACGGCTACCAGCAGGAGACTCCGGAGTGCAGCAGAATAACGATGAGCTCAGCTGTTTGCAGTACATTCCTGAGAGACATTCAGATGTCCTTCCTTCCCTCCCTGCTCAGCAGAGACCCAAAGCAAACAATGCGCTGAGCAAGGCAGAGGGGCTCAGCGGGCAGCTGCCTACTTCTCCTCTCCTGCTCTGACTCCGACTTGAAAGGGCAATGCCACCACATCCAGTCAACATTGATACCAGCTGGAGCAGGGTTCGAGAACAAAGGATGCATTACAGGAGACATGAGACTGCTCCCCCTCAGTGCTTTGGAGACACTTTGCACTGGGTTATTATACCAATGCGGAGAAAGGAAACCAAGCCCACTGGGGGTCATTCTGTCCTCAGCTTAATGTCTCTCCCTTTTCCCTCTGCATGATTTTCCTTCTCATCATTTGGCTCACAGGTCAAGAATGACATTGAGGCAGACACTGGAGGTAACTAGTTGCTGCTCAGGAGTTACTTGTAATTCATTCTTTCTTCAAAGAACTTCTTCTTTACTTCCTCTTTTTCCCCTCTGGATCCATTATGAACATATGAAAAAAGAATTCCACCCCTTTCGTGGTGTTTACTGGTTATCTTTATGTTTCTCCTAGCAGAGGAAAAGTACATAGTTCTAGCACTAGCATGGCCTGGCAAAAGAAAGAGAGGACTGGCTTGACATTCAGAAGGCCACACATTGTCTTGCCTACTATCATCATAGCTGAGTGGCCACAAATTAAACTGCCCAGAGGAGTGCCCTGGAGCAGTATATAAATGTAATTGCTATTTATTCCAGCTAATGCATGCAACTTTGGAAATGGATGAGATATATCTTGCTCTGCAAGGAAATTAGTATGAAAATAGGTTCACTGAGTATGCCTATCTTTTCCTCCTTAACCAAAGGCCAAGAACAGAGCTCAATTCTCCTGTTCAATTTTTCATGACATAAAGTTTCCCTCACATGTTTTTTTTAATCCACATTTTTGTGTGTGCAGAGAAAACATCTCTTGAATGATTGCTCCAGATATGAGCAGACCTAAATGGGGCTGCAATTGAGAACAGACTCATGTTAGATGGCCAAGAAGATGATGACACCATTGTGTCAACCTTTGGCTTCAAACCACAACCAGCTGGTTTTCTGGAAATCTAATGTCCCCATTCTAAAAGCCTTGCCCTCAAAAAGAACACCTGAGGCCACAGCTGGCTGGGAGAATCACCCTCAGGGATTTGCTTCCTCATGAGAAGCCCAGACTGTCATAGACTTAAGTTGGACTCCATAGCATTCAGCAGCAACAGACAGTGTTCCCAAACATCTATCCCTCTTTTGAAACCTCTAGCCTTCATTGGTTATAAAAATGGAGAATGTAAACAGAGGCTTTTCTTGAGAGAACATGGATGTATATTCTGGTGGGCTCACACTGAAATATCCTTCATTTAAGTTAACGTGAAACGGAACACTCACACACACATAGAGTTGGAAAACAGTAATTTAATATTTGCACAAGGGCAAGGACTGCAGCTCAGACTCAGAATACTGTACATGTTTTGTGTGAGGAGTGTTCCCAAGCATAGCTTTGCTTGTAGAGATTTTGGTTTGGTTTGGGAGGGGTAGGTAGATTGGCCACATCAACCAGGAACAGTTGCAGAACAGAATGGGAGTTTGGTCAAGAGGGGAAAATCTGACTCAGGGATTAATTTCACATTTCCCTCGAGCTGGACTTCCAAACCCCAAAATGAGGCAAAAAACGAAAATTGTTGCTATAGTGACTGGGCTGCAGGGCCCCCCCCCCCCGAGGCAATGAGCCTTTACGGGGAAAGGTTCAGAGTTGGACTCTCCTACTGGCTCCATGCATGGAATTGATCATGATGAGACTCTGTTGCCTAAACATGAAGGCCAGCTGCTTCCACCCAGTAAAGAGAAGCGGTTGTAGGAACTCTGATCTCACCTTCATCATCTAATATTTGGAACCAAACTTTACTCATGATAGAAGATATATGGATCCAATCAGAAAGCAAGGTACTGTATTTAAATAACAAGTGTTATTTCTCCTCTGTATCCTTACCTGACTTCAGCTCTCATTTTCACCTTCATCTGTCAGTTTTACCTAAAGCTTTTTGCATTATCTCTCTTTTTTGGATTTCGGATGGAAGGATACTTTACTGTTGGAGTTAATTAATTCTTGCATTAGCTTTCTTGCAGTACTTTTACAAAGGTTAGATTCTTTTACGGTATTGTTTCCCTGGACCAGGGGTGGCCAACTACAGCCCACCAGCTGAACCTGACCTGCCACCACCCTTGCGGATAATAGACGCGAACGTGTTTATAATAGCCATAAAACCCACCCGTGCATGCATAAACACACTCACGCCTGCCATAAATGCTGTCGTAAAATGCGTCCGTGGCTGTCGTAAACACATTTACAACAGCTACTGACATGTTTTACTGCAGCATTTACAGCAGGAGGAACCATGTGACCGGCCCGCCCAGGTGTCTGGGGTGTGTGCTCAGGCCCACGGCACTAAACATTCGGGAACCCCTGTCCTGGACTAACCTCTGACTAATTTTTGTCACTTATTTGGGGACATTCTAAACCTCCTTTAACAGAACATTTCTTTGTTATTGCTTGTAAACACACACACACAAACTAATTTACCTCCCCTACATTTCATCGAAATATGATTTACAGTACTAAATTCTTCTTTCCTCTTTCTCATTTATTTTCTATCATGAAGTGGTTTGGACTTTCTTGTATTTTTTTAATGTATTTTACCTTTTCATGAGTCTACATGGATTAATTTTCTATTCGGATTCCACTGAAGCCTCTATGTTGGACTTCTGGCACTTCTGTGTAAGACCATAGACGCATGTCTCCTCTGCTTGTGACAGATAGCTATAAACTATTCTTCCTCAATCTTTATGTCAAGCTACAGTATTATGCTTCTGGGAATATAGAAGTATTTAACTAGGGAATTTGTTGAAGCTTAGGAGCAAATGTCAGGTTTTATGAAGGGCTACCTTTAGCTAATTCTGTAGCCTATAAGTCTTATATGCAAGAGTAATTTTCACTTTATACTTAATCCAACATGTACTACCCTGTGGTTTTAATTTAATCACAGTATTACTTTACTCCCCTTTAAAAACCTATCCACTTTCATGCTATTTCTTCTATAACATGTCTTTATCCCATATTGTTTGTTATTTAATTTAAATAAACATCTCAAATGTATGGCACCTGTAAGTAGCCTCAGGTGATTTGAAGCAACCACACCATCACCCATCTTGCAAATGAATCCTGTCTAAACTGACGTGACAATTTAGGCTTTGGTCCTGTATCACTGTGCCATGTGTAGTTATGGCTACCATTGTACTGTTAAGAACAAAATGACAGTAGCAGAAAGGAGGTTATGATATGGATGAAGGAAACTAGGTTAAGATGTCAAATCCACATTGAACATGTTACTTTACAGCCAAAATCCTATTGTGAGTGATTACATGCGTAGGTGGATGTGACACAAACAGTTTTTGTAATTTTCTGACCATCTTTTGCACTGCCGTATGCACATCCCAGGTTTAAGTTTGAGGACACAAAAGCCAACCAGAACAGTTTTGAATACCAGTTACATAACGTCTGGTTTACAGTGTGTGAGGGCAAATCTAAGATTTTGTTTAGAAAGTATCTGATTGGCAAAAAAGTTAACAATACATTAAACACAAAGATTAAAATAAACGAACGGTCCTCCCAGCCATCCCAACATTCTTTGGAAGCACTGGCAGGTGGTATGGAAGCAATACGACCTTTGCCATCTGTGACAATCCACTTACTCTCAGGTAGGACTCAGGAGTCCTCCGGCCTCCTGGCAATGGGATTGCGCCTGATCCTTCTTTCCCAGTCCAGATCAGACCCAGCAGTTCAGGCTTCTCCTATCAGTGTGCCCAGTCACTCCAGAGCGAAAGCCAGGTGGTGACAAAGGGCACACGTGAAACTAGTGTAGATTCAAGTAACCTGTGCCAAGTAATCACTCCAAGTCTCTTCAGGTATTTTAAAAGTACAATAGAACCCCGGATAACGTTATGACTTGGTTCCACAAGTCCCGTCGTTATCTGGTTTTTAACGTTGTGCGATACATTGATCACACAATGTTAAAAAAAGCCCTGTTTCCCTGGAGGCTGCAGGAAGCCAGAACGTCGGGATTTGAATCCTGACATTTTGGCTTGCTGCAGCCTCCAGGGAGGTGGGGGAACTTTGGAAACAGCTTGGATCGGGTCTGCCCACCTCTCTGGACCCAGCGGGGGGTCAGAGATCCCAAAATTGGTAAAAAAAAAAAGTCCATTTTTTAAACCAATTTTGGGGCTTCTGACCCCCCCGCCGGGTCCAGGGAGGTGGACAGACCCGATCCAAGCTGTTTCTGGGCTTCCCTGACATCCTCAACCAGTGCAGCAAGCCAGAATGTCAGGATTCGAACCCTGACATTCTGGCTTGCTGCACTGGCTGAGGACATCGGGGAAGCCCAGAAACAGCTTGGATCGTGTCCCCTGCCTGCTCCAGAGAGATCAGAGGACCCGATCTACAGCTGCAGGGTGGCTGGGGAAGCTGACGGGGACTCCCTGTCGGCTTCCCTAGCCACCCGCCCTTGCCTCCGCAGCTATGGAGTGGCTGGGGAAGCCGACGGGGGAGCCCCCCGTCGGCTTTCCAGCCTCCCCACCCCTGCCTCCATAGCTGCAGGGCGGCTGGGAAGCTGAACGGAGAACCCCATTCAGCTTTCCAGCCACCCTGCTGCTAAGAACGACTGTATCGGATAACGTTAAAATCGCGTTATTCGATACAAGATTTTTCTGAAAATCTTGTAACGTTATGCGGTTTTAGTGCTATCCGATACTCGTGTTATCCGGGGTATTACTGTATATTGAAAGCATAGCAAGATTCAGCAAAAGCTCAGAAAGCATTTCAAAACAAAAGATATAAAGCAAGCTGCATGATCAAGGGATAGCCCATGACCCCCTTCTTTCTCAAGCTTCTACATTTTTGCAGTTTAAAAGCACAGCATCCAAGAGAATGTGTGCATGCGTCTCTGAGTTAGATCTCCCATAGGGTCCACCTTTGGCCCTCCCCCTTAGGGATTCCAACCAATGATCTTACAGCAAGACATTAAGTTTCGGTTCTTCTAAACCATGAGGCCCATATAGTTTACATTCGAGACTGGGTGTGAAAGGACTCCTACACAAGAAATTCCCCATCTTGGATTTAGCTAAAGCCAAGGGTATACCTCACTCAGTCACACTATCCTCCCCATCATGTGGCATCATGGCAAAAAAAACTTGTCCATTTTTTACAGCAGCAATGGCAGAAAAATTTGGTATGAATAGGAGACAATTCCAGAGAGGTAGTAGCTGGCCTTCCTGTCATTTGCTACTGTCCTAGATTTCAGGTGCTGAGCATCTTTGAGATCCTGTGACTGAACTCCTATTGCTTAACATAGTGAGGCACAACCAGAGTAGGCCCACTCAGCCACTGAAGATTTAGTAAGTCAATTCCACTGTAAATTCCACTTACTCAATGGGCCTACTTTGGTTGTGACTAACTATGCTAAGCAACAGGAGTTCAGCCAGAGAAAGGAGCAGCATGTACCCAATTTTATCTTTTTACTGACTAAGACATTTTTCGTTCCTTTTGGCCACATATGCAACCAAAGTGAAATGAAGATAAGCACAGAGCTGACTGTGTCAGTGACTTCATCAGGTTTGTTTGCCATGTAAAGTTTTTTTTAATCCCTCTTCATTCTCGGCACTTATTCTAGACAAAGTATTCCCTCTAATAAAGGCACATAAAACAGTTGATTAGACTTATCTGATTAACGAGATACAGCCTAATTCCCTCTCTCTGGGAACTATTCCCCCTTTTTTACTAGTGCACATGGTCGATTGGCTTCTTATTCTTGAAAGCCCTTCTCACTGGCTTCTTTTGCCCTTTCATTCCCAGGATATTCCATAGCTCTGAAATATGACCTCCCCTGCTATTCTGGACCCAAGGAAAGGGTTGCCAGATATTTTGCAGTAGTTGGGTGTTCATACTTTAGAAGTTCAGGCACTCTCCGTCCAGCTGTGTATTCTCCCTAACAGAATCTCATTTCCTGGAGGGCATTAAAAAATAAACCCCCAGTTCCTGGAACTAACTGAGCTTTCAATTTGCATATTGACACGTTGCCAGTGCAAAATGGGCTGAGCTCCACAGGTAAAAAAAAGAACAGTTTAAGAATGTGTGATCTGCTACATCAGGGGTCCCCAACCACCGGGCCACGGACCACAGACTGTCCTGAACTGGGCTGTGGGGATGGGTGGCACCAGGAGCCCCGATGACAGCCTTCTGCCCTCAATGTGCTCCACTGGGTCTGCCCAGCAAATGGAGCGAAAGCATGAGCTTCAGACATATAGCAGACAGGCAGGTGGCCAGGCCCCTCCTCCATGATGCTTAACTACGGTGGGGCTCTGTCCCCCCCCCCCTGTCTGTGTGCAGTAACTGTGCTCTTCCCCCACTTACCAGTCCATGATACAAAAAAGGTTGGGGATCCCTGTGCTACACGATTCAAAAGTTGACCAGGGAAGTGGAAGCCATGAGAGTGAAGTGAATCCTCAATACATGGGGAAACAACTCCAGATATTTTAGACTTTAGTTCCCAGAATTCTTGAACATTGGTCATGCTTCTAGTGGTTGAATGGGAGCTGATTAAAAACTGTATGGATGGAGAAGGTAGAGATTCAGAATGCTACAGGAAGACTGGAGACTTTGGTTCTCAAAAAAAATAATAATCTGATGGACAAGCTGAAATCTGTAATGTTTTGAGGAGTCTCCAATCCAGCATAGGTATTGAGGGCAAAAGAAGTTATTATGGTTTACTTGGATCAGAACAGGCTACAGCTCAATGGAAGAGCATCTGTTTGAGGTGTAGAAAGTCCTTAATTCAGTCTGGGACAACTCCAGTTAGAAGAATTAGGGAGAAAGACTTCAATCCCAATTTTTCAGCAGCCCCAGCATCAGTCAAAGCAGATAACACCAAACTGTGTGTTATGTGTCATCAAGTCAGACTTAAGATTTACCCTAATAGGGCTTTTAAGATAGGTGAGATATTTAAGGAAGAGTTTTACCAGTTCCACCCCCACCCCTCAACAAGTGGGTTTTCATGGTTGAATGGAGATTTGAACCAAGATCTCTTAAGTCCTAGTGCTAGTCATTCTGTCCACAGGAGGTATCAATTCCATACTAGTCAGACTAATATGCTGGTAGAAGGCAATAGCCGGTGCTGAACTGCAGAGGAATGCTTTCCCCAAGGTTTACAGAAAATTTCCATTAAACAAATTCATTAAAAAAAAGAAAGCTAAAGTCCAACCCTTCCAATTTTAGTAAAATGACCCTCCCTAAGCCTCCTAAAACCAATAAAATAAGGGACGGATAACATAAAAGGTAAAATGAAGTGAGATTATATGGCATCCCTGATGCTGAACTACAACTCCCATCAGCCCTACCTAATGGCCAAGAGAAACTGGTAGCTGTAGTCCTACCTTTCTGAGGACAGCACACGGCCTGTCCCTACAGGGAAATTGGCCCACTATACTTCAAGCATTGAGGATGACATCATGGTGGGACATTTCACTGCCTTTGCCCTGCATTTCTGCAGTCCATCTTGAGGACCCCACCATTATATCTGATGCATCTGGGTTGACTTCTGTACAGCCTGTTTTCTGACTGCCAGGCCCCCTCAATTTTTTAAATAGATGCATCCACCTAGAGCAGTTGTTGTGAACCTATGGGATGCATACCAGAGGTGGCACTCAGAGCCTTCTCTGTGGGCACCCATGCTGTTGACCCAGCACAGAGTTCACCCCACCCCTCTGCCCAGCAACCCAATGGGAGCAGTTCCTCCCTCCGCTAGCACAGAGTTTGCCTGACCCCTCTGTCCAGAAGCCCAGTGGGAGTGCTTTCTCCCTCTGCCAGGACAAAGTCTGCCCCACCCCTCTGCCCAGCAGCCCAATGGGAGAGATTCTTCCCTCCCCTGTTGCAGTGTTGGCACTTTGCAATAAACAAGTCACTTTTTGGGTGGCAGTTTGGGCACTCCATCTCTAAAAAGTTTGCCATCACTGATGTAGAGCTTAGAATTCTATGTTTATTTTGTTCTCTGTGTATTTTTCCTTGAATTGTAAGACCTTTATGTGGATAGAACAATTGCAAAAGTGAAGATGGCATTGCTACTCAAGTGGAACAAGGCCACCTATAAAACGAAATCATTATGCCTGTTCTTTTTAGTAACACTTGAATGTTTTACAAAGGCCAAAAAAGTACCTGTTAATTCAGCTGAACTTGCTGTGTCAAGCACTAAGGCTTTCCGTTCAATTAAATCTACCTAGGGCTGTACACACATACCCATATTTGCCACCCCTGGAGGTTGTGCAATAATGCAGGAGGGATCCTAGAAGCACATTTCTTAAAATTTAATTCACACACTGATAGCCGTGGATTGCCAACCACTGAATAGTCAATAGCTGAAAATGTACATGACATACAGATGTGAGAACTGACTCTCTTTACTAATAAATGTTCCTATCCAGGATACTGTCAAATACTAAAAGCCATTCAAGGTAACACAAAGGCCACCGTCTTATCCTTCCATTGAAACTGGATGACTGGCCAACTTAAGGCTACGGAGGAAGTTGATAGTGACCCAGAAGGTCAGGTGTTGGGGACATCTATTGCACCAAGTCATGCAGAGTGGAGGCTATCTGAAGCCCAACCTCAAGGAAACCCAGTGAGCAAGGAGCACAGGGGAAAGCAGAAAACTCGGAAAATGGGGAGTGAATGTCTATATATGACATTAAGGGCACATGGGACAGTGTGAGACTAGTCTAGGATTGTAAAACCTGTCATGGTAAACTTTAAGAGTGGAGAGCCTATGGCCCACCCAGCGTTACTGAACTCCATCAACTTCAGCCAGCATGGGCAATGGCTAAGGTTGGTTCAAAATGTTTTTCTGCTCAAGGTAAATAACAAGGTAGTGTCTATCATCCATCATTATACCTACAAATTATGGTTAGCTTGACAGTTGAATCTTATTCAACACTGATGATGGAACAGAATATTCCACCTTAGCTGAGAGATACAGACCTAGGCTAGCCTAGCAAGCACAAGGCATGCCATGGAATATACACATTTCAACACAGGGGAATATCCAAGGGCTGCCACCTTGAATTGCACTTGGAGGCATACTGGGACCCAGTGCAGCTCTCGGAAAAGTGGTGGGGCACGAGCAAAATACCTGCACCCCATCACAACCCATGCAGCCGCATTCTGGACCAGTTGAAGCCTCTGAATGGTCACCAAGGGCAGCCCCATGTTGAGCACATTACAATAATCAAGTCTGGATCACCACCCCTATGAGCTCCTAGCTGACTAGTGTGACTAGTGACATAGATTTGCATGAAAGCTAGTAGAAAGAAAAGTGGGATATTCTCTAATGTATGACAATTGAGATCCTTTACAGGAAAGAAAATGGTCTTGATCTTAATGGAAACTCAATATTTCCTCCCGCTGTCCTGGACAAATTTTTCCCATGTACAGTAATTTTTTTAATATGATGTGACAAGGATGTCCATATTAATTGTCTACTCAAGAATATCACTACTGGTGATACTTGATGCATATAAACAAACAGAGTACATGAACACCCAAATATTTTGGCCTCTGTTCCATCTGGAACTAGTGAATCTCTAGATGTTGTTTGGCTGACAGTCCCATCAAACCAGAGTAGTATAGCTAATAGTGAGGAAGCTGCAGAGGGCCACAGTTGTTCACAATGATCTACACCAGTGATGGCAAACCTTTTAGAGACTGAATGACCAAACTGCATCCCCAAACCCACTTATTTATCGCAAAGTGCCAACATAGCAACAGGGGAGGAAAGAAATGCTCCCATTGAGCTGCTGGGCATAGGGGTGGGGTGGACTCTGTGCTGGGGAGGGAGGAAGTGTTCCCATTGGGGTGCTGAGCAGAGGCGGAGGGAAAATTGTGCTGGGATGACTGCACAGGTACCCACAGAGAGGGCTCCGAGTGCCAACTCTGGCAAGCATGCCATAGGTTCATCACCACTGATCTACATACACAATTCCCCTCCCCCCCCCCCGCCAATTCCCATGGACTTTTACTATCACAGCTAATCACCTATACTGCCTGGTGGGTTTGGACAGTCCCATCTGCTTGTTCTAATACCCTGTCCAGCCACACTATTCCTACATGCCATGCATCAAGCAACACTATATCTTCTAGTAAACTTAACCCAACTCCACAATACAACTTGCAGCTCTTTAGCACTAAGAAAGGGACGTGTGCTTTGTTGTCCGCATTCTGGTGCTTTCCAAATATTCTGGATTATAACTGTCATCACCCCCAGGTAAATTGTTGGACTCTAATTTGCTGGTTGAAGAAAATATCAGTTGTTATTCAACACATCCCAGAAGGTACCAGTTTGTGAAATTTTTACTGTTCAGAATCCAGAGCAGACTAATCTCAAAGGGCTTCTAAATTATGATGGCCTGTCTCTTGGACTTTTATCCCTCTGAAGTCTTCAGCAGGCGAAGTTTTTCAGAGCATACAAACATGCATAACCACGGCTTCTCTGTAAGATTGTAGAGATGCTACATCACTGGAAGCTAAAATCATATTCATGTTCTAGAGTAGGGTTTCTCAACCTCGGGCCCCCAGATGTTCTTGGATTTTAATTACCAGAAGCCCAAGTCAGCACACCTGGTGATTGAGGCTTCTGGAAATTGAAGTCCAAGAACATCTGGGGTCCCAACGTTGAGAAACCCTGCTCTACAGGGTGGTCCGCAAGTCCCTACCCGACCCGTAAATCCCTACCCATCCTCTCCGTGGGCATGATCCCTGTCCCTCTGCCCAGCAGTCCAACGGGAGTGCTTCCTCCCTCGCCCAGCAGAGCCCTATTCTATTTGGGGCCAGGTACAGACTTATGGGCCACCCTTAAACTTTCACAGTGGTGTGTTGGCCCACAGGAATACAGGGACTCATCCCAGTGCGCCCCAGCGACTGGCACCCCCAGAGGCAGGTAATGGGAATGTATGGGTTTTCTCTACCCCCACCCCCCAATAGGCACCCCCATCACTTCCTGTCCACCACCCTCCCAAGGTGCCCAGCACACCACTGGACTTTCATGTCTGATTTATCCTACTTGCCAATGAAACCCAGCGTGCCTCCCAAAGACCAATCATCAAACAAAGCAAGCTTATTTGCAACCTATGGAAGGTGTGAAATAGTTCCTTCTGTGGCAATTACAAAGTCTTTCCCCTTGTAGGAAATCCTACAACATGCTTTTTTGTAATGTATCATATAGTAGAGTACTCTGTCATGAAAAGCATATGAATGGGTGGGTCAATTTTAGGGAAGGGGTGGGGAGAGAAAGAGGTTGCAGCCTGAGGCAAAACAAAGTACAGAGCAAGAGCCTCAAACATTTTTAGTAACTGTGTGTGTGCCCGCATGCTGGATTTCAGTGCCGAAGTCACCCGAGTGCTGTCCTATTTTACCCAGAATCTGTTTTAAAACCTGCCCATGCCATCCACTAAACACTCCCGTCCAAAACAAACCTCTGACTGCATTTATGCTCCTATTTGCCAAACAGCATGCCCTGTTTTTCTTTCCAGCTCCCCCACCACCCATACAATGTCAAAGTGCTCATCAGTGACATCCAGGAAAAGTGACCTAGCACTAAGTAAATAGCCTGGAATGGCCCAATGCAAGAAGCCACTATCCAACGATGGATGTGGTAGCAAAGCTTCGGAATCAATGTTGACGTCCTATCCTATGCCTAGCCTTTCAAGACACGAAAACCCTCAGTCTCTCAACACGTGAGACTTAAAAATGAGAAGGCGCTCCAAACTAGTTCCTTATAGTTCTCCAAAAACATCTGCTATACTGTTTTGAGTAGAGAACAAAATGTAACATAGCCTTCCGAGTAAAGTAAGTACCAAACGCCACACCCACATTTCACAACCCCTCTCCCCTATTACTCAGTTATGGCCACAGTCCCCATCCCATCCTCCCCAGCTGGAGATGCCCCACTGTAGTACATTATTGGTCACCTGTCTCAGTGCCTTTGGAGAAGGAATCAGCAGAGAGATGAGGGGGGAGAGGGGGTTTAAACTACCGGGACAAACGACGGTCCCTTCCATAGGGCGATGGCACCTCAATAATACCGGGGAGGACCCGATGATGCCCACCTCCTCGTCCCACCGATGGGAAAGGGAAGCACAGTGTCCAAGCAAGAGGGGCTGGGGAGGGGACTTGGGTGGTGGTAGATAGGGTGAACCACGTCTGTGGTTCCACGTGCCCAGATTGGGGAAAGCCCTTCCTTCCCAAGCCTTGGCGGGAGGGAGACCCTGACTTCGTGGCGACGGGGAGGGAGGGGGAGTCTTCTTCGTATGGCCAGAGGCACCCTTCCCTTCTCAGCCAGTCAAGCCCACTGAAGCCATGGGGAGGACGGGAGAAAGGCTGGGGGATACTTGGCTCGGGGGGGGGGGGAGGCTTAGACGACTCTTTCAGAACCAAATGCTCGCAGAACAAAAAGCCCACTTCATTTATGCTTTATGCCAGAAGCCCAGGGGGAGGGAGAGATGCCCGTCCACCATTTACCCCAATCTCCCACCCCACTCTAAGCAAACAAAGCTGCAAACCAGGCTGGCCACCCCTCTCCGCACCCACCAACCCCCCAATGCCCTCGGCCACCCACCCACCTGCTCCGCCGCCTCCGGGTCCAGGTGAGGCTCCAGCAGCGGGACTGTGAACTGGATCTTGCGGGGACTGTTGGGCTCCATGCTGCTGTCCCGGAGCTGCCTGGCTCGGCTGGGGCTCGGCTTCGCCTCGGCTTCCCTGCCTCGCCGTCCACTCTGCGCGCCCGCCCGCCCGCTTTCCCCCCACCCGCAGCGCTCCCACCCCCGCCGGCCCCGCGAGAGGCGGCGCCCCGATTGGATGGAGCTGCGCGTCCTCCCACGCCCCCCCCCACCCCACCCGGCGCGCACACGCGCAGAGACACACAGGCAGGCGCACCAGCCCCGCGCCCTGGGCAGCAGAGGCGCCGCGAAATCCGTCCCGGGAGCGCAAGGGGGGCGGCGGGGGGGGGGAAATGCAGGATGAGCAACAAAGGGGAGGAAAGGGAGGGCAACCTGGGCCCAGCCCGCGCCCTAGTCAGGTGTTCCCGGGATCTGCCCGGAAAGCATTTCGGGTTTTAAAACCTCGGAGGCAAGATCGGTTCTCTCTTGGCAGATCGGCAAACCGTAAAACTGCACGGTTGTCTCCATCATCAAAGGCATTCCCGGGTAGAAGTAGATACGGTTAAGCTGTCACCTTCTTCTGATGGTGCGTGCGTATCGATAGGGAGACAGACAAATAGAGAGACTGATTGATAAATAGATAGGCAGGCAGACAGTGAAAGAGAGCGAGAAATATATATATAGAGAGAGAAGATCTAATTTTAGTAGATCAGCAGGGCTGTAGCCAGGATTCTAGAGGGGGGTAGGAGAGGCAACAGTCTCTCTCTCTCTCTCTCTCTCTCTCTCTCTCACACACACACACACACACACACACACACACACACACCATTGGCATCACCAGGTGATGGGGGGGGGGCAGTTTGTTAGGAGGGTTTTCGGCCCCCCAGGCCCCTCTGGTTTTGGCACTGTAGATCAGAGTGTGCATACATACAGATGGCTATATAGTATAGATATAGATACAGTATAAGTACTGTATAGTCAAACCCAGCATAAAGAGCACCTCACTTAAAGAGTAACTCAATTAAAGAGCAGAATTTTCTCTGAATGTTCGCTTTGCTTAACAAAACCAACCAAAAACTCGCTTAACAAATAAATCGGGGTTCACAATCCCCACCACCTGACGTCACAATTGGTCACTTACAATGGTGTTTCATTTAAAGAGCAAAATCACTTAAAGAGCAATCCTGTGGAACACATTTTGCTCTTTAAGCGAGGTACAACTGTACACCTTAATCAACTGCAAGATAACTAAGTCGTGCTAAATCAGGTGGTATAAAAATGCTATCAATCAATCAATACTGAATTCCACCCTGTGATAAGATTGCATCTCTATGGACTTTCTCCCCTCTTGGACACTCCAGGAAATGACCTGCCAAAACCAGGACAGCCTCCACCGCTTGACTGTGGCCCTACCTACTGATGAGATGCCATCCCAGTAGGGCAGAACATCACTCACCCACCCACCCCATATGTGCACTGGAACATCACTGAGAGTAGCAGATAAGCAGAAACTCATACACTGACACCAGGAGGTACACAATGAACACAGATGTGGAGGGACCACAGGAGTATGCGTGAAGTCTGTTTTCATGGGGAAGAGAAGCACTGGAAAGAAAATGGTTATAGTGCCCAGGTAGTGACTGTGGAATAAGATTGGACAACTTGTGGCCCTCCAGTTGTTGGTAGACACCAGCTCCTTTCATGCCTTTGCCAGCAAAGCCAGTCGTGAAGGATCATGGGATTTGCAGTCCATCAAGCTGCCAAGCCCTACTCTTCTAGAACATCTCAAACCGATAACGGCCACTTGTGTCAAGCTGTCATTCCCATCATCACCATCCAGTATGTTTGTGGCCCTCTGGATAATGTTGACAATACCTCTCATCAGTATGTATTATGAGCTATGTCAATTTGGGATCCTTGCAGGTACATCGTTTGATATATATTTTTTAAAAATTTCACAAATAGTTCCTATGCACACTTTCAGCACTTATTTGACATTTGAACAAAATCTATTGCAAAGCATTCTATCTGATGTTGGACTGCATCTCCCAGCATTCCAGATGATGGGCCCCCCTGGCTAGGGCTAATGGGAGCTGAGATCTAAAAAGATCTGGAGTGCCCTGTTTCTCCCACCCCTGTTGTAGAGAGTTAATTTTCCAAAGGACAACAGAGAAGAGTAGATCTGCATCAAGTGCACTCAAAGGTACTTCAATGCTGTCACATGGTGATAAAGGCATTATTGGAGAACTTAATGTTGCTGGCAGAAAATTAGAATGTACATGTGTATGACACAATAATGTTGAGCTGATAATTAGCTTGGAAATCCTTCGCATTTCTTCTTAGCCATGAAGTCCAGTGTGTTTATCTACCTGTGAATGAGCCCTATTGAACTCTACAGGACCTCCTTCCTTCTATATATTTATAATAATAACTGTGTGCCGTCAAGTCACTTCCAACTTGTGACCCATTCCAGGGCTTTTTAGGTTGGCAGTGCACAGAAATGCTTTACCATTGACTTCATCCGGGGAGAAGTGCCCTTGGACTGTGCAGTTTGCCTAAGACTGCACAGGCTGGCCCTTCTCCCAGGAGGCCCAGTGGGGAATCGAACTCCCAGCCAGATTCCTAAACCATGTAACTGTCTAGCCAGCTCTGTATGACTAGTAATTCTATCCTTCCACTGATAGTAACCCATTGTCTTTCAGTCTCTTTCGTTGTGATAACTGGGAGACACTGGTGGCATTACACAATGGACCGTTAAACTGCAACTGCCCTGTCTCATTCACAGCATTTGGGTGCATCATCCACATAACAACTTTGTCCATTTTTACCCATCCTAAATTCTTCTTCCTCCTTTACTACCAATAACTCATCAAGGAGGAGAAGATAAAACTGCTACAGTGTCTTTTGTTTGACTGGTAGAGCTATAGGAACTCTCAATTCAGAAGCACCCCATGCTTGATGTGAAGGAAAGGATGCTGAACTTGATGACTCGAAGGTTAACAGGTCAGCAGTTTGAGATCCGAGTGCTGCAGGATGGAGTGAGCTTCCATCTCTGTCCCAGCTCCTGCCAACCTAGCAGTTCAAAAGGAAGACATTTCAAGTAGATAAATAGGTACTTTGGTGGAAAGATAACAGTGTTACATGTGCTCCGGCATCTACTCATGCCTCCCACATGTCCAGAGAAAGATCTGCAGATGCAGACAGTGCTAGCTCTTTAGATGTAAACAGAGATGAGCACCAAACCCTAAAGTTGGACAAATGGACACAACTGGCTTTCGAGCAAGCGTGACTTTGTCTTCCACATTTGCACACATAATGGATATTTGTAGAGAATCTGTTCTTTTAATCATAGTACTGACTCCCCTTGCCAAAACCATTGTCTGTTTTATGACCCTCATCCTGGCCTTATTTTTGGCGGGAAAATGTTGACTCCAAAGTGTGCAGACACAGATTGTGGGTGAGTTGCTTCCGAAGTTTTCACACGTTTGGATTATAGCTGCTGCTGACAACTATTTAAAGATGTTTCTCGGTGAGCCCAGAGAGATTAGAAAGTGGTAGCACATGCAAACTACAGAATAATCCCTCAAAGCCTACAAAGGTTGCATACACAACCCTTTCCTACTTCCCTCTGCACTGCATGCATCTGAAGAGGTGGATTGCAGTTCCCAAATATAATAGATATGGTAGGCTTAAAAGATGCCACAAAATTCTAATTTTTCCTTTTTGTTTTCTTTTTCTTTGTTTCTGCTTTGATTATACAAGCTGAAGCTGACTAATAAGGCTACTTCTTTAGATATTCCTTGCTTCATATAGGAATTGAAAATCCAGAATGGTGAATGTGGGTGTTTTCCCCCCCCCAGGAAAAGCCAGCAGTCAGTATACAGCGAGCTCACATTCTACTGCCTCCTGTTCCCAAGATCCCTTTAAAATGATGACTGTGTTTTCATCATTTATGACAATGTTTCCTCCAAAGTCCTTCCAAAGGTTCAAGGTGTTGGCAGCAGCAGCAGCAGTAGAAAAGGTGACTGAGGAGAAAGGAGGGCGGGGGAGGACAGTAATTTCAATTAGGGAGACAGCCTTAACCTTGATCAGCCTCCTTGATTTAATGGTTCCTTACTTCCCCACTCTATATGCCAGCAGATTTGGAAAACACAGCAGTGGCCACAGGATTGGAAAAGGTCAGTATACATTCCAATGCCAAAGAAGGGCAATGCTAAATAATGTTTAAATTATCAAACAATTGCACTCATTTCACATGCTAGTAAGGTCATATTCAAGATAATATGGGCTAGGCTTCAGCAGTACACGGCTTGAGAACTTCCAGAAGTGCAGGCTGGATTCTGAAGAGGCAAGGGAACTAGATACCAAATTGCCAACAATTGTGGGATCATGGGAAAAGTAAAGGAGTACCAGAAAAATGTCTACTTTGTTTCATTGACTACACAAGTCTCTTGATTTGTGTCAACCACAATAAACTGTGGCACATAATTAAAGAGATGGGAATACCAAACCACCTCATCTTTCTTATGAGAAATGTGTATATGAGTCAAGAAGCAACAGTTAGGACAGGATACGGAATGACAGAGTGGTTTGGAACAGGAAAAGGAGTAAGACAAGGCTGCATATTGTCACCCTGCTTATTTAATTTACAGTAAAACCTCGGTTTACGAATTTGGTCTGTTCCAACAGCCTTTGTCGTAAACCAGAAAAATCGTAAACCAAAGCACATGTCCCCATAGGAATGCATTGGAAAATTAAAAACCGGTCCCAACCAGACCAAAAATAATTTAAAAATACAACCCCCTCCCCAATCAAAAAAAAATATCAGACACGATCCTCCCCATACCAGCCATTGACCCCACCAGCTGGTATCCAGCTCTTCTTCACCTCGATCAATTGAACACCTCAGCTGATTAGCGGTAGGGGTGAAAAAAAAGGGAAGTTCTTGAGGTACAGGAGAGAAAGGGGAAGCCCCCAAGAACACTCCCTCTCCCCTCCCCCCCGCCACCAATCCACAGAGGTGAAGATCGATTGATCTAGGTCAGGGATCTGCAAACTTGGCTCTCCAGGTGTTCTTGGACTTCAATTACCAGAAGCCCAAGTCAGTATGCCTGCTGATCAGGACTTCTGGGAATTGAAGTCCAAGAACATCTGGAGAGCCAAGTTTGCAGATCCCTGATCTAGGTGCAGAGGTGTGTGTTCCCAGCTGTAGTGCCTCGGAGGCACCCTTGGACGAAGATTCAAGTGGAGCAGATATAATCTCCACAGTCTCCCCCCACCCCTGCTGCTGTGGCAATTGACAAATTGCGACTTCTGGCGGTGGGGGATGGGTACCATTTTAGAGTCTAAAGTGGTGGTGGAGGCCTAATTCCTGGTCATAAACTGGGGGGAAAAGCATAAACTATGACATCATTTTCTTAGAATTTGCCATCGTAAACCACGGCAAACGTAACCCAAGGTAGTCGTAAGCCGGAGTTTTACTGTATATACAGAGTACATAATGCGTCATGCAGAGCTGGATGAAGCACAAAGTGGAATTAAAATTACTGGGAGAAACATCGACAACCTGAGATATACAGATGATACTACCCTAATGGTAGAAAGTGAGGAGACCTAAAGAACCTCTTGATTAGGGTGAAAAAAAGAGTGCAAAAGCCAGCCTGAGACTCAACATCAAAAAAATCAAGATAATGGCAACCTGCCCTATCACTTCCTGGAAAATAGAAAGGGAAGAAGTGGAAGCAGTGATATACTTTATATTCTTAGGATCCAAGATATGATGGCTGTAGCCATGAAATAAAAAGATGATTAATTCTTGGGAGGCAAGCTATGAGAAACCTAGGGAACATAATAAAAAGTAGAGACATCACCCTGCCAACAAAATTCTGCATAGTCAAAGCAATGGTATTCCTAGTGGTAATGTATGGTTGTGAGAGGTGGACCATAAGGAAAGCAGAGCACGGAAGAATAGATGCCTTTGAAATGTGGTGCTGGAGAAGAATTTTGAGAGTCAAATAAGTCGATCCTGAAGGAAATCAACCCTGACTGTTCCTTGGAAGGACAAATAGTTAAGATGAAGCTAAAGTACTTTGGACACCAAATGAGAAGAGAGGACTCACTCGAGAAGGCCTTGGTGCTGGGAAAGATCAGAGGCAAAAGGAGAAGGGGCGACAGAGGATGAGATGGTTGGGTGGCATTGTTGAAGCAATGAGCAAAGAGCTGGGTGGGCTGCTGAGGATGGTGGAGGATAGGGGTGCCTGTCATGCACTGGTCCCTGGGGTTGCAAATGGTCAGACTCCATTATGCGACTGAACAACAACAACAATAATATTAAGTTTGTTCACTGGTCTGGGGAAAAGAAATCAAATTCCAGAATTAAAATTATTACCAAGGATGGCATATTTAAAAATAAGAAGGTTTTCTGAGGGATGGAAATAAAAGGGTAGGACATCTTAATGGCAATTGGGAACCAATATGTACAGTTTGTACAGATAAGATGTGATATGGACATTGATCTGCACAACCCTCTTGCAAAGAAACAGTCCACATTCTGTTTGATACACCAATTGTTCAGTATTAGATTGCATGCTTTAAAAATGTAAAGGCTTTCGTTTAGTGGTAAAATAAGTGGCCTGTTTTATGGACATGGATTAATGTTGAGCTGATACTGCTGATAAAAATAATGTGTTGGTGATCTAATTTTTAAGTTCCTGGTGAGATTAGGGGTACATATCCCAGACTTGTTAATCATGCCCACATCCAGGAAAGTAGATAAGCATGCTTTGTTCTCTGAAGTCAGTTACAGAAAAACAATCATGTGCCATATCGAAAAAGATCAAATAATCAAATAGGATTCCTCCACCCACCCCAATTTTCTTGCACGTAGCAATGTATAAATGTACCGTATGTGCCTTGCACTGGCTTGGGGTTTTCCTCACTTTTAAAGAAAGCTGCCTGTTGTGCTTTTTTAGACGCAAAATAAAATTACTTTTGCTTTGTACAACTGGCTATTTATTGTATCCAGTTCAGACTCCCCCGATTTGTGCTATCCTTTCCTCACGTGCCATGGGCACCTTTATTCACACAAGTATTTAATTGCTAAGCTGACTTGTGGGCTGAAGTAGGTTTTTGCAGGTGAAGAGCCCCTTCTTTCCACCTCCTGGTATATTTTTAACTGATTTATACTAATTTTTTAAATAATAGTTTTGATTTTTCTCCATATTTTACTGCTGTTGGCCACCATTATTATTAGGATGTTGGACTTTTCTAGAAATAAAGACAGTTCTCCACCACCATCAGCACCACCCCTCTCCTTTTCTATATGTCATCTTCAGAAAGATCCAGAGATGAGTCAGAGTGAGTGAAAATGATTGGCCAAGGTTTCTGGGAAAGAACAACAGAGCCTAGAACCCATTTTTCTGCAACTCACTACACTAACCTTTATACTAGCTCTCAAGATTCTAATAAATTAAATAAAATTAACCAAATGGCATGGGTCACTGTCTCTTAGCTTGGCCTACCTAGAGGGGCTATTATGCAGGTGCACTATGGAGCAAAACAGCATGAACCCTGACTTGAATTCACAGGAGGAAGGGTGGGATATGTATGTACCAAGTAAACAAAGACATTAGACCGAGTCTAATTTGTATGGCTGTCTAGAGGACACCCATTGAAATAGTCTGGGTTACCTAAATGTTGTTATCATTAAAAAAATTATTCCCCACAACAACTCTCGGGTTCTAACTAGGTTTGAAAAGGCTGAAGATGATTGCTCTAAATGCCAACTATGGCCACGCAATTATATTTAGCCTGTTAAAAGAGAAAGCTTCATTATACTGGCTCAATAGTTTAACCTTTTGCTGTGCCAGTATGGAGTGTCATTTACTGGAGGCAGGCTTCAGGTCTAAATGAGGATAATGCTATGCTGATCCTCCTATACAGTAGTAATAAATAAAGAAACTGCATTTTTGCTACTTGGCCTATATCTAAACGTTTTGCAATGAATATATTCCCCATCGAACAAGGTTCTTTCTTAGTAACTTTGATCTTTAAAAATGAACTATTTTTGCAAGCTGTTGCAAAGGTCTGGTTTGGTGTGAAAACTGACTCAAGCATACTAGTGAAACTGAAATTAACTTAACCAGCATGTCAGTTCAATTAAAGACCCTGATTACGGGACAGAACTTGGGTGGGAAATAAACCTATATGAATTTTTTCACCCAAATGTTGAACACAAACACACATACAGAGTGGGTGGGTGGGTGGATGGGTGGGTTGGCAAGGGAGAGGTGTAATTGGTGGCACAGTGGTTAAACTGCTGTACTGCAGCCAGAAGGTTGTGAGTTTGATCCTGACAAGGGCCAAGGTTGATTCAGTCTTCCATCCTTCTGAGGTTGGTAAAATGAGGACCTAGCATGTTGGGGGACAAGTGCTAATTCCTCTGTGAACCACCCAGAGAGTGCACTAAGCGCCGTGGGGCGGTATGTAAGTGTAATTGCTTTTGCTTTGCTTTAATTGAGGAATCCACCTTCCTGCATAGTCATTAGCTGATACAAACATCCTGATACAGAAACATGCACGTTTCTGTCTTTCACACAGAGCACATTGGAAAGGGCAAAGAACCTAAGACACACTTCAAGGCTGTGATCATATATGCATTTCATTTGTAAGTAAGTCCCACTGAACTCGGTAGGGCTTACTTATGATTAATTGAGATCTGAACCACATAGCAAACGGCATGTAATACATAAATGTATGAGAACAGGTTTAGGCGCTCTTATATAGGCTGTGTTGTTAAGTCTACAATCCGATGCACTCTTTCCCCAGGAGAAAGCATCATTAAATGCTGTGAGGTTTGCTGTGTGGCTAAACATGCATAGACTTGAGCTACAAATGCTTGAAAAAATTAACTCTGTAGAGATGTACGGATGATGTGAGAAGTGGAACACTTGCACAGCCTGGTTGCATTATTTTTCTGCTGCTTTGAAACTCAACTCTTCCCTCCCCCTGCTTTGAAAGAACTTTAAAGCTGAAGCTGTAAAGCCCCCCTCAAGGATTGTTGCCTTGCCATGGCGAGGGGGCTTGCATGGTTAGATGAGGCTATGCTGTGCAGGGCCACCCAAGATGGACAGGCCATAGCAGAGAATTCAGACTAAACACAATCCTGGTGAAGGAACTGGCAACTCACACCAATACCTTTGCCAAGAAAAACCCATGGACAGTTTCAAAAGCCTAAAGGATATGACCAGGGGTGTGTTGGGTACCTTGGAAGGGCAGTGGACAGGAAGTGATGGGGGTGCCTGTTGGGGGGTTGGGGGCAGAAATCCCATACTTTCCCATTACCTCTGCCTGCCTCTGAGGGGCGCCAGTCACTGGGGCGCACCGGGATGAGTCCCTGTATCCCTGTGGGCCAGCACACCACTGGATATAAAGCTGGAAGATGAGCCCCTGGGGAAGAGCATAGGACAAGGACATGTAGCCCCAGAAAGTGTGAAGCGGCTGGGCCAAAGCTGAAAGGACGCTCAACTATGGATGGATCTGATAGTGAAAGGAAAGCCCAATGTTGTAAGGAACAATATTGCATAGAAACCTGGAATATAAGATCTATGAATTAAGGCAAGCTGGATGTGGTCAAATTGGCAACATTTGCTGGATCTTGGGGAAAGCAAAGGAATCCCAGAAAAATGTCTATTTTTGTTTTATTGACTAAACCAAAGCCTTTGATTGTGTAGATTACTATAAACTGTGGCAAGTCTTTAAAGAGATGGGAGTACCAGACCACCTCATCTGTCTTTTGAAAAATCTGTATGTGGGTCAAGAAGCAACAAGTCAGGATAAAGAACTACTGATTGGTATAGAATAGGAAAAGTTTGACAAGGCTGTATATAGTCACCCTGCTTATTTAACTTATATACAGAGTACATCATGTGTAATGCAAGGCTGGATAAAGCACAAGTAGGAATTAAGATTCCTGGGAGAAACATCAACAACCTGAGATACACAGATGATGCTACTCTAATGGCAGAAAGTGAAGAAGACCTACAGAGCCTATCCATGAGGGTGAAAGAGGAGAGTGCAAAAGTTGGCCTGGAACTTAACATTAAAAAAAAAACAGGATCATGGGATCCGGCCCCATCACTCCCTGGCAAATAAAAGGGGAGGAAATGAAAGCAGTGATAGACTTTACCTTCTTGAGATCTAAGATCACGGCAGATGGTTACTGCAGCCATGAAATAAAAAGATGCTTACTTCTTGGGAGGCAAGCTGTGACAAATCTAGGCAGTACTGTATAATGAAAAGTAGAGACATCACCCTGCCAACAAAAGTCTGCATGGTTAAAGCAATGGTCTTCCCGGTAGTAATGTATGGCTGTGAGAGCTGGACCATAAAGAAGGCTGAGTGCAGAATAATAGAATAGATGCCTTTGAACTGTTGTGCTGGAGAAGACTTTTGAGAATCCCCTAGACTGCAAAGAGATTGAATCAGTCAATCCTAAGGGAAATTAACCAGTGGTAGGATTCAGCAGGTTCGCCGCAGTTCACCAGAACCGGTAGCAGAAATTCTGGCTGGCCCCACCCATCCAAGTTTTGAAATAACACAGGCTTTCTCCCCGGCCACACCCACCCTACCATGCTCCCAGAGTTTTGTTGTTCAGTCACACAGTCGATTCCGACCCTCTGCGACCCCATGGACCACAAAAAAGATTGAATCCCACCACTGAAATCAACCCTGACTGCTCCTTGGAAGGCCAAATACTGAAGCTGTAGCTCAAGTACTTTGGCCACCAAATGAGAAGAGAGGACTCACTGGAGAAGGCCCTAATGCTGGGAAAGATCAATGGCAAAAGGAAAAGGGGTAGCAGAGGATGAGGTGGATGGATGGAATTGTTGATGCAATAAGCATAGATCTGAATGGAGTACGAAGGATGGCAGATGACAGAGGAGCTGGCGTGTGGTGGTCCATGGGGTCGCAAAGGGTCAGACTCAACTGTGTGACTGAACAACAAAGATGAACCCCCTTTAACTGTCTTTGAGTGCTACATGTTCAAGGCAGGTAGAAACACACACACCCCTGGCACATGCACTCTGGCCTTGCGCCTTGGGCATGCTATCAGAGTTAATGTGATTGCTTAGGAGGGATCATGCATGCCAACTGGCTGTGTCTGAATCAGCTATAATGCACACACCAGTGTCCCTTGAGCCCCAGCCTACGGCCCTGACTAATACCACCACCCTCACACTCCTCCCCCTTTTTTAGTTTTATTTTGTTGTGTCTTCCTTACACAGTAGAAAGCCTAGCATTGTGCCAGACTTTTCCTGGCAAAGGTCCCCCCCCCAGCCTAATATGGTCTTTAACCCCACCCTGATTGCAAAATCTACAGGTGAGATACAAGGCTCAACCTTATGCTTGCTGAGAAGTTGGTGGAGGAAGGACTCTATTACCAAATCCCACTGTCATAGATGAAGAAGTCCTTGGTTCCCTGTGGGCCAGGCCTAGTGCTGGTTCGGCTTTGATGGAGATGATTCATCAGGAATTAACAGGAAAGGCTTCTCTTCCATCTGAAGGATCTACAGAACCTAAGACAGTGATGGCGAACTTATGGCACATGTGCCAGAGGTGGCACTCGGAACCCTCTCTGTGGGCACCCATGGAGTCACCCCAGCACAGAGTTTGCCCCGCCCCTCTGCCCAGCAGTCCAATGGGAATGCTTTCTCCTTCCCCCAGCACAGAGTTCTCCTGCCCCTCTGCCCAGCAGCCCAATAGGAGCCCTTCCTCCCTCTCCCCCAGCACAGAGTTCACCCCACCCCTCTACCCTTTGCTCTCAGGAAATTCTTATCAAAAGATTCAAACTAGCTTGTCCAGCCAGGCCCATCAGCCAGATGTGGAAGTCAACACCTATTGTTGTGGAAATAAAGCTGGCAGAGAGGAAATGGCAGTTTACATATCAATGTGTTTGGAAGAAGTTAATAGGCCAGTTTTCATTGAAGAAATGCCCCCCATCTATGATGCACCAACAACCTGATTGGCCTTGGACATTTTGCTCATTTTTGCAATATGATTTGCCTTTCATTGTGAAGGCTGGGATGCATAATTTTTAAAAAGGTGTTGTGTTACTGTATTGATTTGTACTTGAAGAAACACTTATTGTTTTTGTGTTACTGATCTGATGCCCTTATCTTTTGATCTGTGTACTCATCCTATTTGAATGGCCATTAGCTTCCCTTTTGTCTTCCTAATCTGTAACATCCATCTGTAATAATCTGCAGTAGTTAGTTTGCTTGGCCTTGCTGCCACATGAATCTATATAAAAACTAAACTCTGAAGTCAGTATTGCACCTGATTCCTGGATATTTCCATCTGCCGAGTTTAAGGTAAACAACAACACAGGTCCTTTGTCTTTTTGAAATCGCACCTTTCAGGGGGCAAATGTCTGTACAGTAAAACCCCGATTTACGAATGCCCCTACTTACGAATTATTCAACTTACGAATTGGTTCTGCACTGAGATCCTTGCCTTGAGTTACAAACATTCCCCGATTTACAAATTCATTATTTTTCCTCTGTGTTGCCTCAAGTGAAGCAAAAAATGCCATTTCTCCTATGGGTTTATATTTTATACACATGCAGCCTTTCAGAGCCTTGTAGGTGGCAGTAGAGTGCTTAAAGAGGAGTTCTTTGTCTGGAGTTTTGGCACCCAAATGGCTGTCTGTTGCTGTTTCTTGCTGGATTTTTCTGAGTTTTCTGTCCATTTCAAATCTTTAAGGTAAGGAACAGTGTTTTTGCTTATGCATGGTTTCCAATGCTGCTGCTGTTTTTGGGTGGTTTGATTGATTTTTGAAGGGTCAGGGGGACTTTTTTTATTTTTGGAGGGTGGGGTAGGGGCTTTTTCTTTATCCCTATGGGGATGCCTCGAGTTATGAACAAATTCGAGTTATGAACAAGCCCATGAAACTGATTTTATTCGTAACTCAAGGTTTTACTGTATTGTTATTGTTTTCTTATTTTCTTATTTGATTTCTAAGTAAACTTCTCTAATTTGTATCAAACAATTTGTCTGTGGATCATTTTTAAAGCTTCTGCCAGTGAAACAGTTCTTTAAATATTAAAACAAAATAATTTCCCAATTCTTGGCTTGGATGCTTGTAGCTCTGAGGCATGGAGTCTAAAATTTATGTAACAGAGCCTCCTCAAAGATTGTGATATTTTTGGACCACAATTCGATGTACCCCAGACAATGGCAACCTTGTAACAGCTAATCTTTCTCACACTAGGTAAGGCAAAAGGAACTATTGAATGGATTCACCAAATGAAGGCTTCATTTTGGCAGACTAAAGTCTGACATAGACATGAAAAAAGAAGAACATGTGTAGAACCTATGTATTTGGTTGAGTTGACTGCAGACTTAGGATATCTTATCTCTAACAGAGAGAGATACTGTCAGCGAGGGAGAGCAATCTAGATCTGTAAAGGTCACCTTGAAGATCATTCAGTGAGGGAACAAGAAATCAAAGGTTGACTCAACTCTGGTTTCTAAGTCTTAAAATAGTTGGCTGCTTCTTTGAATGCATAGAATGCATAGAAAGAGAAGTTGTTGCCAAGACCATTTTGGACCTGAAGAAGGCAGAGGTCATCTTCTCAAGGCATCCACTGGGGATCACACTTAGTGACTCCAAATCAAGTGCTCACACCTCACCTCCCACTTGGATCTCATTTCAGGCTGTGCAGGAAAGGTCACAGAATGAGAAGAACATTTCTCCTGTTGTTCAAAATACCCTCCAAGACTCTTCCCAAGGGCCTGCTTTGACAGAAACCATTTTTAAAATCCAGTGATGAGGGAAGGAGGTGGAGTTGTCTTCTATTGTACTATCTGTCTGCTCCCATTTGTTTGTTAGTTATGTTTAGTTATGTTTATAGCCTGCCTTTCTTCTAGTGCATTCAAGCTGCATTACAAGTTTGCCCTCGTCACTTTCTCCTGACAAGAAAGCTGTGAAGAAGGTAAGACTGAAGGAAGAAAACTGGCTAAAGGTTATACAGTGAATTTTTAGTAGGGTCTAGAACTAGTCTAATCTCCTGAACCCTGATCCAGCATACCTGAGCCCATACCGTGATCTGCTACACCACACTGTCTCTCAAGAGTTGTGAAAAGGTACTAGCACCAGGTTGGGAAACCTATAAAGGTAAAGGTCTCCCTTGCTTAAAAGCCAGTCATATCTGACTCTAGGGCTCAGTGCTCATCTCCATTTACAGCCAAATGTCTATGTCTGCACACATTTCCATGGTCATGTGGCAGGCATGACTAGTCACCAGTGTACACAGGATCCTGTTACCTTTCCTGCCAAAGTGGCACCTATTTATCTACTTGCAATTTCTTGCTTTCGAACCAGTAAGTTGTCTGGAGCTGGGACAGATGACAGGAGCTCACTCTGTCACACAGCACTCGTGTCTTGAAGTGCTGACCTGCGAACCTTCCAGTCGTCAAGCTCAGCATTTTAACCACTAAACCACCATGGCCCTCCTTAGGGAACCTATATGACCCTTTAAATCTTGATGGCCAATTATTTCCATCATCCTTTATTATTGGCCATAAAAACTCTGGTTGACAAGATCAGCAGGCTATCACAATCATCCCCCACCCCCTGTTGTAGTTCCCCATTCTTCAGCTGATTGCCAGACATCAGACTCATCAAAAGTCTTTTAGCTGAGCATGAATTCTTCCACTCCATCTCCACCATGCCTCCTCTGCAATAAAAATTTCTTGCTTGAAAGATTTGAGCACTCTGAAAATGGATGAATTACATAGTCAATGGCTGTTTTGAATCGCACTCGGGGAACACGGGACAGATGTTTAGTTGCTGTCCCTTGTTCTGGCCCCCCGGCTACACCTCTGGTTCCTGAGCTGCCGGTCAAGAGTGACCCTTCCCTTAGGCTGCTGCTGGTGAATGCCAGGTCAGTCTGTAACAAGGCCCCCCTGCTTTCAGATTCCATATTGGGGGTGCGGGCTGACCTGGCATGCATCACCGAAACCTGGCTGGCACCTGAGGACGGGGTTCCTCTATCCGAACTGTGTCCAGCTGGGTTCGGTATTTGGCACCAGCCTAGGGAGAAGGGGAGGGGCGGTGGGGTCGCCGTAGTAGCCAGGGAGTCGTTGGGAGTCGTCAGGGCCACGGCTCCACATATTCCGGGCTGTGAGACCCTGCTCCTGCGTTTGGGCCCTAAAGGGCAGTCGGGAATCCTACTCCTATACCTGCCTCCCTGTAGGGTAGCAGATTCCCTGCCTGAGCTCCTTGAGGCGGTCTCGATGTTGGCGTTGGAGCTCCCCAGACTTATGGTTCTGGGGGACTTCAACTTGCCATCATTAGGGGCTGGCTCGGAGGCGGCTCGGGAGTTCATGGCTTCCATGGCAGCTGTGGGCCTGACCCAGGTAATTCAGGGCCCTACCAGGAGCAGTGGTCACACCCCGGATTTAATTTTCTTATCGGAGCTGTGGCAGAGTGATCTGAAACTACAGAAATTAGACATTACCCCTGTGCCATGGTCAGATCACTATCTGGTGACTCTAGACTTCCTGGGGGCGAGGCTTCACCGCAGGGAGGTAGGGCCAGTTAAATGGGCCCGCCCCCGGCGACTAATGGATCCGGAAGGATTCCAGAGGGAACTGGGGTGTTTTCCTCCTGACCTGCAATGCGATTCGTCTGAGGCTCTTGTCAACTCATGGAACGAGAGAGTAACGGTAGCCTTGGATGTGATCGCTCCACTATGGCCTCTCCTTGCCCGCGGGCATCGATCATCCCCTTGGTTCACAGAAGAGCTGAGGGAGCTCAAACGGGCAAAGAGACGCCGAGAGCGCCGCTGGGTGAAGACCCGGAGTGAGTCTGATCGAACACTTGTTAGAGCTGCCATTAAAGCCTATCTAGTGGTGATGGGGGCGGTGAAACGACAATATTTCACCGCCCTTATTGCCTCCGCAGATAATCGCTCAGCGACCTTGTTCTGGGTGACCAGGTCCCTCCTGGGAAGAGGGGGGTCTGGCCCTGGTTGGCAGGGATCGGCTGAGGCTTTTGCTGATTATCTGGCGGAGAAAATCGCTCAGATTCGCTTGAAGTTTAATCCCGGCGTGGAAGAGACAGAGCTGGGGTTGACCAGAGTACAGTCTGGCCATGTTATCTGGGATCAGTTCGATCCAGTTGGCCCTGAGGAAGTGGACAGGCTTCTTGGATCTGTTCGCGCCACTGCCTGTGAATTGGATCCATGCCCTGCCTGGCTAGTCAAGGCATCTAAGGCTGTGGCAGGCGGTTGGGTCGAGGCAATTATAAATTCATCTCTGCAGGAGGGGCTTTTTCCAGCACCCTTAAAACATGCTTTGGTGCGTCCCCTCCTGAAAAAGCCATCCCTCGACCCTACGGTACTTACCAACTACCGACCTGTATCCAACCTACCCTTTTTGGGTAAGGTCTTGGAGAAGGCAGTGGCGTGGCAGCTACAGGAAGTCCTGGATGAAGCGGATTATCTGGACCCTTTCCAGTCAGGATTCAGGCCCGGATATGGTACTGAAACTGCATTGGTCGCATTGGTGGATGATCTCTGGCGAGAACGGGATGGAGGTCATCCAACCATCCTGGCTCTTCTTGACCTCTCAGCGGCTTTCGATACTGTCGACCACGGTATCCTTCTGGGAAGGCTCCAAGGATTGGGGATCCAGGGCACTGTGCTGGCCTGGTTCTCTTCATTTCTGAGGGGCCGGACCCAGTCGGTGTGGCTGGAAGGCGAGAGGTCCAGCCCTAGGCCCCTGCAATATGGGGTGCCTCAGGGCTCGGTACTCTCGCCTCTCCTATTTAACATCTACATGAAGCCACTGGGTGAGATCATCCGTTCCCACGGGGTGAGGTATCACCAATATGCAGATGACACCCAGCTGTATATCTCAGCCCGTGGAGATCCAATTGATGCAGTGGAAGTCCTATCCAGGTGCCTGGAGGCTGTCAGGGTCTGGATGGGGGACAACGGGCTACAACTGAATCCCGGCAAGACTGAGTGGCTATGGGTAAGGGGTCCTGCGCTATCTCGGGAGTTACCATCTTTGGTTCTGGATGGGGCAGTTTTGCCCCAAACAGACCTGGTGCGTAATCTGGGGGTCCTCTTGGACTCACGACTACTGCTCGAGGAGCAGGTGGCAGCCGTGGCCAGGAGGGCTTTTGCACAACTTCGTGTAATACGCCAGCTACGCCCACTCCTAGACCGGGATTCCTTGCTCATGATCACACATGCTTTGGTCACCTCCAGACTTGATTACTGTAATGCGCTCTACATGGGGCTGCCCTTGGTGACCATTCGGAGGCTGCAGCTGGTCCAGAATGCGGCTGCTCGGGTAGTGATGGGGTGCGGGCGTTATGCTCGTGCCTCACCACTGCTTCGGGAGCTGCACTGGTTGCCAGTATGTCTCCGGGTGCAATTCAAGGTGCTGGTTATTACCTTTAAAGCCCTACATGGTAGTGGACCAGGATACTTAAGAGACCGCATCGTCCCAAGGACATCTGTCCGTCCCACCAGGGTGGATCGGAGAGGCTCTCTTATCATTCCATCGGCTAGAGAGGCGCATCTCTCTAGCACCAGAAAGAGGGCCTTCTCCGTGGCCGCCCCGGCCCTTTGGAACCTCCTGCCAACTGAGTTACGTCTACAGACAGAGCTCCTGTCCTTTCGGAAGGGCCTAAAAACCTGGCTGGCAGGGCAGGTGTGGGGCTCCAGGAATTTGGGGTCCCATGTTGGGTGGCTGATATGATGGGACAGCCACCCCTCCCTCACTCTTTTAAACTTTTAAAATCTTTTTAAACCTTTTAACCTTTTTAAATCTTTTAGATTTTTGGAAATTCAGCGTTTAATTCTTTTTTAATTGACTTTTAAGTAATTTATGAACCTTAAGGTTTTAATTTATGAATTTCTGTAAGCCGCCTAGAGTCAGGTTCGCCTGATTGGGGCGGGATAATAAATCTAAATAAATAAATAAATAAATAAATAAATAAATAATTGGCAGGCTGAATGGTTTTTACCTCCAAACGGTAACTGCTTATACAGTACTGTACATGTTGGCTGTATTTGTACTGGTAGTTTAGTTTAGTCTGTCTAACTGGTTCAGTTGTCTTTCCAACTCAAAATGTTAGTTTCATAAAGATAGTAACTCAGTGCTCTCTTGTAGCCATCATTTGCTTGAGAGATTGTTCTGCCTGCTTTATCACAATTAAAATGAAGTGAACAATTGTACTGTATTATTTGAACACAAGCCTTGTGCTTTAACTGTGCTTCAGCATTTGTACAATAGGAACTAAGAATAAAAAGATCTCTGCTAGTTGGTTACTGGCAAAAAGACAGTCAGTCACTTTAGTGTGCAGAAAGTCCCTCCCACTTATACCCAGCATTAGTAAGCATGCAAAGTTGCCATTATCCAAACACATATCATGGACTAAAGTTGCAGACTGCCTTGCCAGGGAGGTTGTTATTAGTGTCAGTCACAACTTCCTGGAGCAAATGACTTCCTTTGGAGGGTAGAGGAAGGTGGAAGAAGATTTTTATTAAGACCACAATATGGGGTAAAATTCTTCAATGACAGGTTTCCTTTGCTTGGCTACATGTGGGTCTGTAGGCAAGGCTAATGGAGTTCTGGTTTGACTCCTGACCCAGTTCCTGCTCCACTCCAGAGTGCTATCTCATTGCCCCGCACCCCAGAGTGAGAATCAGACACAGAGCTTGGATTTAAACAAACAGGGAACTTCATTGACAGATGACAGAACCATACTCCAGCAGGGGCCAATGTAGTGCGGCTCAGAGGCAGTCCAGTCCAGCTACACTGCTCTATGCATGCCCTGACAAGATGCATGTTACACAGCATTCACACCTGGCCCCATGTTCTGATAACTGACAAGCAAGGCTCCACAGCCAGCCCAGCCTGCGGCAGCCATCACTCATCGCCAGCCATTGGTGTACCCCCCAGCTGGGGGGCCAGGCAGCCTGGTTCATGCAGCCTGGCTGTGGGTTGTCCCTTGATGATTCCGAACCATAGATGGGCATGCACCTGCCAATACCCACACTACCCGCCACACAGGTACCCGGCGCCCCAAACCATTCATTGATATTTTTGTTTGACCAGCTGGTAGTGGCATAAGACTTTTGCACAGGACTATATCTTGTTGGTCTACATCAGTGTGTCCCTAACCTTTGGTTTATGGACTTCAATTCCCAGAAGTCTAAGTCAATTCCCCAAAGCCTTCAGCAGCCAATGTACTGACTTAGGCTTCTGGAAATTGAAATCCCTCTGTGGGGCGTGTGCACCATGCTGGGAACCACTGGTCTACATCCTCAGTTCACATGGAGAATTGATGTTTAAATTAATGTGAGAAGTTTGAACCCAACCTGAAAGTTTCATGCAAAACCCTTCTTGTGGTTTAGCAGAGGCAAAAGTGCAAGTAATGAAAGGCTTTGCCTCTAACTCTGAACTACCTGTGTGTCTAGGATAGTATAGGTTTTTGTAGTTTTCTTGGTCTTCTTTGGAGTGGGTGGCAGTAAGAACACAAATGAACAAGAGTTCTAATCCTGTTGATGCTGTGAATTTCAGAAGAACATGGAAGTAACAATGCTTTCTGCAAAGTATCCCATTTCGGGCAATAGTGCAGGACAGCAACACCCTTTCAACCCATATTCCTACATTCTTAATTGGGTTTTGGGAAGGCATGAAAAGTAATCTTAGTCCTTTACTTTCAAAACATTCTAAAAACATTGAGTGAAGTTTATGGTACTTGGAAACAACATGTTATTTTAGGGGATACATTCTCTTCTCCCTATTTCAACACTACTGTATTTTGTTTAATGATGTAAAACAGTGCATTAAAGATGAAATATTTGAAAAATAAAGTTTTGTAAATATAGTATAAATTAAAGAGAACAGCAACCAGGCAACATTTTGTGTGTGCGTGTGTGTGGGAATGTCCCATTCTCTGTTTAAGTCTGGATGTTTGATCCCCTTCCCCCCCAACATGTTCGATGTTGGTGGGGAAGGCAGTGTTTGCTGTGTTCTTGTGGGTTTGTGTGATGCATCTTTGTATGGTCATCCCTGGAAACAATGCTGGTTGTGCAGACTTTTGTTTTGTACCTTAAGTATCTTTCTTACTTTCCTACCACCCAGGATCTGGAAAGTTTCAAAGGCTAAATATTTCTCTTCATCCTGCAAGAGCCCATAAAAAGAAAGAAAACATTGTTCAATGAATACCATGTTCAACCCTGTGTGCCTTTGGGCTATCCTGAAAGAATAATTTCCTTATGAGGTCACATAATTTTTGCCTGCATGTGTTGGGTTGTCTGGCTATGTTAGCTGGGAATGGTGAGAGTTCTAGTTCGAAAAGTAACTTTTGCAAGTTTCTCAAACAACACACACACACATCCTCATCCAGTTGGATTTATCTCATGTTAAAAAGGAGGGGGATTGTTTGCTTTTCAAAGTATTGATTTACAGATGCGAAAACTAGTCAGCCTGTAGGGAGGCACAAAGTTCTATAGAGCCCTTGGCAAGCAGAAGAATGAAAAAGATAGTGGTGTTATTAAACGAATGGACCTTGCTAAAAACTCCTCTGTAACTATTAGACAAGTTATAGTTTTAGTTCTATTCCTGGGCAACTGAGACCAGACAACAGTCTGTGATTGAATCTTAATCAACTGTATAGCTGCAAGCTGTTCAGGGGGAAAAGCCCAATTTATTCTGCTCCTGTGCTTTTAATGGTAATCATGCATGGAAGAAACCATTAAAGTAGGGACTTTTTCACTGCATATAGTAATAATTGTGTGCCATCAAGTCAATTCTGACTTATGGCAACCCTTTCCAAGATTTTCTAGATAGGGATTCGGGGCACTGTGCTGTCCTCATTCTCCTCCTTCCTGAGTGGCCAAACCCAGTCAGTGTGGGTGGGGGTCATGGAGTGGGGGTCATGGGTGTGGGTGGGGGGTCATGGAGTCAAGTCCAAGGCAGCTCACATGTGGGGTGCCTCAGGGCTCAGTCCTCTTGCCTCTACTCTTTAACATCTACATGAGACCTCATAAGGAGTTATCCCCATTGATTTGGGATGTGGCATCATTGCCCCAATCTGATCAGGTGCATAACCTGAGGGTCCTCCTGGACTCATGGCTTCTGCTCCAGGAGCAGGTTACGGCTATATTGTTTTTAAGTTTTGCTGAGTAGCCAGTGAGGTGTTCGCTGGGCTGTGTACACTGCCCAGAGTATCTTGTTGGGTCAGTATATAAATCTGAACAAACAAACAAACAAACAGGGAGTGTGCAGTAGTGGATTCTCATCCCTTCCTCGGTGTGTGTGTGTGTGTGTGTGTGTGTGTGTGTGTGTGTGTGTGTGTGTGTGTGTGTGTGTGTGTGTGTGTGTGTGTCCTGAGACTGTGCAGCTTGCTCAAGTCCACACGGGCTGGCTTTTTTCTCAGGAGGCACAGTGGGGAATCAAACTCCCAATCTCTGGCTCTGCAGCTAGATATCTAACCCACTAAAGAAGCATTTTTATCACTTGCTATTTCCTGCACTCAAAGATGCTTTCAAAAACACATGCAAAACAGGAAATTTGACAATGAAAGGCTGCATTTGAGATGATGAGAGAATGGTGGGGCTCTTTCATCCCTTCTGCTCCATATATTTCTCTCTTTAAATCACAGACTGATGGGCAGGATCAGGGCATGGAAGGGTGATCACCAGGAAAAAGCACCACCCTGCTTTTGTCCCCTTTATCAGGCCTGCTTTTGTCCCCTTTATCAGCAACCTGACACAGTCAATGCTTCCCCATCACTTGATCTCCTTGCCTAAAAACAGTTCAGCCCTGACATTTATGATGACCCAAGCAATGCATCAGTTTGTATGACCAACATAATGGCAGGGTTATATCTATCCAGCTACAGCATAATAAAGCAGTAGGCAAACTGATTTTGGACGAGCAGGAAGATATGAGACTCAAGGGTTGCAAGGGGGAAGAAAATCAGCCAGCAATTGAATTGCTCTCTAAGACAACAAAGAGTGTGGACAGGGGACATATGCCCCCCACCCCCATTGCTGTACTACAACTCTCATCAGCTATAGCCAGCATGATCAATAGTTGGAGATGCTAGGAGACAGATCCCAACAACTGGAATGGCATGTGATAAAGATAAAGAACCTCCCATTCTTTCTTAACTGGGTTTGTAGAATTCAGTAAGTGCAACATTTGTGGCCACAATGCCTCTATGCTGGGCAAACATCCCCTGTTGAATTTCCGTCTGATTCAAAGGTAAACACACTGAAGGCTAGTCATTATAAGGCACTGGGATGGGGAGTGGGGAGAATAATTCTAAACTACGTAATTCTAAGCTGAAGAGTATGATAAGCCTTCTTGCCTAAAGGGTCTTACCTTCTTCCAGCTTCAACTCCTGATAAGAATAACCTGTTTTATATGGGGTAGAAAGCAAGCAAGACAATGGCTTTTAAGGACACTTGGCAAATGGTCCCCCCCCAAAAAAAAACCCCCCAGATCTGCTGAGATAACATGAACTCAAGGGCAACCATAGGAGATAAACAGCAGGCAAGAAGTGGGCTTGACCTGTGCTATGCCCACTGATCTTTGCATGCAATATTGTTCTTCCCCATCTTCCAGCTGGCAGTGCTTTAAAATCTGGAGGGTTTATTTATTTATTCACATTTATACCCCACCCTTTTGATGCGAGCACCCCTCCAGTCAGCTTACAATATATAAAAATACACATCATAAAATTATTATTATTATATTTGAATTTCTATACCGCCCTACTTGGCAGAGCCAACTCAGGGTGGTTTACACACATGTATAGTTACAGTCACAACATATCAATAAATCTATAGTCGATATCAAACAAAAATAGTCAATAAATAGTCAATATCAGAATCATAGAACATCAGCACATAAACATCATTACAGTAAAAGTAATTCAATAAATGTAAGATATAATAGGATAGGTTTAAAGCAGGGGTGCCCAAACTTTTTGGGCCGTGGGCCGATCATGTGGTTCAAATGAAGCCTGGGGGCCAGGTGTGGCCCCTGACGCCAATTCATCCGGCCCACAAAGCCCTCATTGCTCCTGGAAGCGGAAGTAAAACACGCCTGTACGGGCGCATTTTACTTCCACTTCCAGGAATGAGGGCTTCATGGGCCAGATGAATTGGTGTTGGAGGCCTCACCTGGCCCCCAGGCCTTAGTTTGGGCACCACTGGGTTTAAGAGGGTCCCCCAGTGAACATTTGGAAGATAAAAGGCAATGTCCCTCAACACATTTTTTTCCACTTTTCTTTCTTTGGGGGCAATACCACATTCTCTTCCCTCTTCCTCAAAGTGGAGTGTGTGGAGGATGGTGCCACCGGCCCCAGGTGCCCAAAGTGCAAGGGATAGCACTGAGATTTCTACACTGATGCCGGTTTTCTCCTGCAAATGATCTCCTGGGTCCACCTTCTTTGCATCATTTGTTAAGTTGGCTAATTGAATAGAAAGTAATTTAAGTACCAGGTGAGGAGAGAGCATTTCTAGGCTCAAAGGAAGAGATGGTTATTAAGTACCTCTTCTCACTTTAAGAGAAAAAGATGTGTCTAGAAGTCTCCTGTTTTTCTCCTAATAAAGGGATGGGGAATGAGTGGGTCTGCAGCCAAATAAGTCATACTTTGAAAAGATGCACACAAATGAGTACATGAAAAGCCAGGCACAGTTCAATGAGAATGACCATATTGGCTGCCAGGATCCTCTCCCTATTGACCAGTCACACAGATCAGGGACACCTGCATGCCTTTTCCCACCAAGGAGAGGCAGCCTTGGCTTTTCTCCACCTCTTGTAACCAGGGCCTTGCATATGGTTTCCTCTGGGAGAGCTCTTCTGGCTCCATCCCAGGTCCCTAACTTGGCAGCTTTCTGTAAGCACTGGGAGAGCCAAGCATGGAACAAAGAGCATTCATTTTCCTAGTCCACAACTCAAAGGCAAAAAGCTAGCCAACTCTGTCCCACAACTGAGCACAGGCTGTCCTCCTTTGGTGGAAAATAAGCAACTGAATACTAGACTTGTGGACCTACAGGACCTTCAAGGACCCCTCCCCAATCCTGCTATTGTTGCTTCTAGTGCAGTGGCTGAGGCAGGTTGGCTTTGGATATGGCTAGATTCAGCCTCAGAAGATCCCATCAGAGTCAATGTTTGCAGAGAGTTGGGCAGATAGAGCAGCTGATGCAAACAGTAGCTTTTGATGTCTGCGCTCAATTTCCTGGTCAAAGGGCAGAGATTGGAGCATCCCCCCTCCTCTCCATTGGGCCTCATGACCTTACCTTCCTTGGTTCAAGGAAAGTAGTGGGTCATTAGCTCAATTCTGTGCCACATAGCAGAAACGATGACGTTAGAACATGGCCTGGTATCTGTTGGCATGGCCTGGTATCTGTTGGCATGGGAGGAGGGAGGGGAGGGGAGGGGAAAGGAGTTCTGGGCTCAGTTGTACATATTGGGTGGGCTGCAAATCCCATCACACAGAGACATTATCACACCCAGACATTCTGAGCTGTAGTCATGGACGATTGGAATTAAATTCTAACAAGAACTTGGGAAACACCATTTGGCAAACACAGATTTACAGGAGAGACTCAAGCAAGTTAACAGGAACTGACTGTAGAAACCAGAATTGCTGGCAGACCTCATCAAGGTCTGAGAATAGGACCTTTGGACTGTTGAAGGTGAATAGGAAGGACTTTTCTGGTTTGGGGTGACTGTTTACCCAGCACTAACCAATTGGTTCTTCCCCCATCTAAATTCAAAGAGAGCCCTGTATCTTTCTATGTCTCTCTGTCTCTGTTCTTTCCCTCTCTGTGTTGGCTGGTGTCAGCTGCTGCTGCTGTTGATCTGTTGCATGTACAAGTCTATAATTCCAAGTAACTGTAAGGAACATATTTTGCCCTACCCACGTTTTCTGATATGCCTGAACCACAGACTAACACGGCTACTATTCCAGAAAACTGAAACTTAAAGTTAATGAGAAAGGAGTGTACTCTAGAGACTTGTAGCTAATTCTCCCTGAACTTCTAATGTGCAGCTAAAAGGACACAGGACACCTGATGGCGGGCGCTGGACACTCTCCTAGCCAGTCTGGCTGAGGGGAAAGCAGGAACAGCTGTGCGGCGGGGCGGGAATTTTAAAAGCCGGATAGCCGAGGACGTTGTTATGAGACTTTTAAATGAATGATTTTTTTGATAATGTCAGATCTTATTCTGTTCTAATTTGTATATGCTTTGTTATATTTTATATTGTAATATTGTTGTTTCATGGAATGTTATATTTGTGGGTTCTGTGCAGTGGTGGGCATCAGCAGGTTCACACCAGTTCTCCAGAACCGGCAGCAGAAATTCTGGCTGGCTGCGCCCATCCAAGTTTTGAAATAAAGTAGTCCTAATTTGGGTGCAATGCAGGGCTTTCCCCCTGGCCACGCCCACCATACCACACCCACAGTGTGGTCGTAAATTTTTTGGGAGCCCACCACTGGTTCTGTGTGCCGCCCTGAGTCAGTTTTACCAAGTAGGGTGGCATACAAATCGAATGAATGAAATGAAATGGGATTTTACCAGAAATTCAAAACTCTGCAAGATGAGCATCACCTTTTCCTCTAGAGCAACCTTCTGGCACTAGCCGCAGGGCTATTCTGCAAACAGCAGATCTCCAGAGTAGTGGTATAGTGAAGACAGATCCTTTCAATTAGTAAGGGCAGCGCTACACAGAGAGTCTTGTTTGAGGATAGTCCAGACATCAAAGTCCAAAAGGCAAGCCAAGGTCTGGTAAACTGTTAGTCCGAGTCAGAAGACTAATCCAAAGGGTGTCCAGGGGCATCATCAGATTTGGCAGAGAAGTCAGGGCTATGGCTGGCAGGCATGCAGGATGTCAGTCTTCGCACAAGAGTTGTAACAACACTGGCAGGCTACAAGAAGCTTGCTTATAAGCATCCCAGCTAATTGGTATCAGCTGGAAGCCTTCTTTGGTCAGTGGCGTAGCGTGGGGGGGGCGGGGGGGGCGGATGCCCCGGGCAGCGCCTTTCAGGGGGCGGCAAAATGTCCCCTCCCCACCCTTTTGCTGGCGAGCGCCCCACGTGCGCTTCGCCGCTTGCCACACACCTCCGTCCGCTCGCACCTCCATCCGCTCGCTCGCCCGGCTGGCCGTCGGGGGCTCTCCGCCGCCTGTTGCCCCTGGCAGCGGCTTTCAGGGGGAGGCAAAATGTCCCCTCCCCACCCTTTTGCTGGCGAGGAGGAGAAAAAGGGGTTTTTTTTAGGCGGACAATTCAAGGAGGCTCCTTGAATTGTCCGCCTAAAAAAAACCCCTTTTTCTCCTCCTCGCCAGCAAAAGGGGGGGGAGGGAAGGAGGGGCACGCCCGGTCGCCCGCCCAGCTGGCCGTCGGGGGCTCTCCTGGCGGGCGGCCCGCGTGCGCGCGGACGCTGCTCGCCTCCGCCCGCCCAGCCACCCACCCAACTTGCCGTGAGACGGGGCGCTCGTCGGGGGGGGGGGGGGTGGCGGCGCCGTGGCGGGGAGCCCCTGGGGGCTGGCTGGGCAGGAGGAGGTGGGCAGCGTGCGCGCGCACGCGGGCCGCCCGCCAGGAGAGCCCCCGACCGACAGCCAGCCCGGCGGGCGGGCCCCTCCTTGAATTGTCCGCCTAAAAAAAAACACTTTTTCTCCTCCTCGCCAGCAAAAGGGTGGGGAGGGGACATTTTGCCGCCCCCTGAAAGCCGCTGCCAGGGGCAACAGGCGGCGGAGAGCCCCCGATGGCCAGCCGGCCGGGCGAGCGGACGGAGGTGCGAGCGGACGGAGGTGTGTGGCGCGCGCGCTGCGCGCGCCCCGCTAGTCAGCAGGGGGCTGGCTTCTACCTGGGTCGGGGGGAGGGGGCGGCGGCAGCGGCGAGCTGGGGGGGGGCGGCGGCGAGTTTGTTCTTCGCCCCAGGCGGCTGAAGACTGCGCGACGCCAAAGAGCTTTGCTCTTGCCTGCCAGCATCTCAGGTGTAGCTATTTCCTTGACCTCTCCCTGACTGACTGAGGGCTGTCACTGACAGAGCCAAATTCCTGATCTGACAGGTCAGTTGCTTGGGAAAACAGACTTGGGCCAGGCGCAAGCTGAGATTCCTGACTGAGGGCACCCTTGGGCTCAAGTGCAGGCAGAAGTGGGCTGGGCATAGGGAGTGCCCCCTGATCCAGGTCCTCTTTGGAGTTGGAGGAGGGCTAGATCACAACATCACCACCTTGCTTTAGGCTGCCCTCTTTCCAGTGCATTTATTTGGAGTCCTCATAGCAAGTGGGTTACTACCAGCAACAGGATACTGTTGTGAACTAACCCTGTTGCAGTGCAAAGTAATTGAGGCCATTGAAGTTCTGAATGGATGGTTAAGATTCATGAGCTTTACAAAGACAGTACATGTGGTGGAGTGTAAAGGGTGTCAGACTAGGACTCAGGAGAGCTGGGTAAAAATTCTCACTTGGCTATGGAATATCACTGGAGTTGGTAAAGAAAAACTATTTACCTACCCCAAAAGTTCTATTAGGATTGCAAACTTTGGAAATGACTTCAATATAAAATTAGGCTTGGCTTAATGCAGAGTGACTGCAATGGCTTAAATGGCTAAGATGCTGACTGGAAGGTGGGAAGTCACCAGTTCGATTCCTGAGTACTGCAGGATGGAATGAGCTCCCGTCTTTGTCCCAGCTCCTGCTAACCTAGCAGTTCAAAAGCATGAAATTGCAAGTAGATAAATAGGGACCACTTCGGTGCTCTGGTACACATTGGCACATTTGTGTACCTGTTTAAATGGTAAAAAAAATTCAGATTCTCACAACAGCGAGGACTGCAAGTAAATGCATTGGAAAGAGGGCAGCCTGAAGCAAGGTGGTGGCAATTAATGGGACTGCCCTTAGTAATTGAAAGGATCTGCTCTGTGATGTCAAGGTTTAAGAGACATTTCTTGAGGAGACAGACCCCCAAACTGCTTTACCCTGCTTATTAAGAGGACAACCTGGTTAATTAGCCTTTCTATCTGGTATAAAGGTAGCTGTGTCACTGAACTCATTAAAAAAATTATTTGCACTTATTTTGGGAGATCGTGTCCATTCACAGCCTTCCGGCAAACAGAGTACAGCATAGAGTCCAGCATGTCTCTGAAGACTCAAATTCGAGACTGCTATGCTCATTTGGAACAATAGAATCACAGCGCCACTTTGTGGCCACCCAAACCCTGTCAACTGCTTTCTGGTACAGTACTCTTATTTAGTTTCCCAGCCTGCCAATACTACAGTACTGTACACTATTGCAATTCCCAAAGGCTTAACAAAATGTTTGTAGCTTGCCAGCAGCCAATCCTTTTGCCTCCGATCTTTCCTAGCATCAGGCTCTTCGCAAAAGTACTTGAGCTTCAGCTTCAGTATCTGTCCCTCCAGTGAGCAGTCAGGGTTATTTCCTTTAAGATGGACTGATTTGATCTTCTTGTAGTCTAGGAGGGGACTCTCAAGATTCTTCTCCAGCACCACAGTCCAAAGGCATCTATTATTCTGCACTCAGCCTTCCTTATGGTCCAGTTCTCACAGCCACATGTTACTACTGGCAATAGTATACAGACTTTTGTTGTCAGGGTGATGTCTCTACTTTTTATTAAGCTGCCTAGGTTTGTCATAGCTTGTCTCCCAAAAATTACTTGTCTTTTCATTTCATGGCTGCAGTCACCATGTGCAGTGATCTTAGATCCCAAGAAGGTAAAGTCTGCCAGTGCTTTCATGTCTTCCCCTTTTATTTGCTAGGGAATGATGGGGTTCGGTGCCATGATCTTGGTTTTATTAAAAAAATTATTGAGTTTCAAGCCATCATTTGCACTTTCCTCTTTCACCCTCGTCAAGAGGCTTTTAGATTTTCACATTCTGCCATTAGGGTAGTGTCATCTGCATACCTCAGTTTGTTGATATTTCTCCCAGTAATCTTAATTATGGTTTGTGCTTCATCCGGCTCTATATTGCACACGATGCATATAAATTAAGTAAGCACAGTGACAATATACAGCCTTGTTGTACTCCTTTGCCTATTCTAAACCAATCAGTTGCTCCATATCTGGTCCTAACTGTTGCTGCTTGATCTACATACAGGTTTTGCAGAAGACACCTGAGGTGGTCACTTTAAGAAGTTACCACAATTTGTTGTGGTCTACACAATCAAAGCCTTTGGTGTAGTCACTGGAATAGAAGTAGACATTTTTCTGGTACTCCCTTGCTTTCTCCATGATCCAGCAAATGTCTCTTCAGAACCTAACTTCTATTTCTGGTAGTTCTCAATCCTAGCATGTAAGATATTGAGCATGACCTGTGGTGGGCATCAGTAGGTTCACACCAATTTGCCAGAACCGGTACCAGAAATTCTGGCTGGCCTCACCCATCCAAGTTTTGAAATGAAGTAGTCCTAATTCGGGTACAATGCAGGGCTTCCCCTGGCCATGCCCACCATACCACAACCACAGTGTGCAGGTAGTAAAATCTTTTGGAGCCCACCACTGATCATGACCTTGCTAGCATGTGAGATGAGCACAATTGAACGATAGTTTGAACATTCTTTGGCATTGCCCTTATTTGGAATCAGAATGTAAACTGACCTTTTCCCATCCTGTGGCCACTGCTGTGTTTTCCAAATTTGCTGGCATAATGAGTGCAACGCTCTAACGGCATCATCTGTTATGGATCGAAATAGCTCAATTGGAGTAATTGTTGTCAGTAATACTTTTTAGGGCCCATGAGGGCCCATTTGAATTCACACTAAAGCAATAGTGATAACAATTACTCTTTCTAGGCAGTTCACAAGGTTTTTTGTCCCATAACATGCTGGGTATTCATTTTACTGACCTCAGAAGGATGGAAGGATAAGTCAGTGTGGATCCCCATCAAGACAGAACTCACAATGTCAGCAGTTTTGGCTGCAGTACAGCAGTTTAACGAGGACTACCAAGAGCTTTTGCAGTTTAATGGCTGTGGATCCTTGAGCTAGGAATTCAAATGCCCATTTTCCCCCTGGGAGAGGGGCCAACTCAGATCACCCAGACCTTGTGTGGCTGATAGGCTGTCGTAGCCAAGCTATAAAGTCCCATAGTGCCTCTAGAAAGATGGAGTAATACACCAATTCTGATTACTGTATTTCATACATAAGGAGACTGTGAAAGATATGCCAAATGCCAAAGTTGGCTTGACAATATATATTAAAAATTGATTGTAGTAAGAGGTATGACATCTATGTGGAACAGATAGAACAGATAATACAAATCTGTGAAGGATGCACCTCAGGGCCATAGCCAGGGGGTGGCCAGGATCACCCACCCTGAGTTAGCAACTTGCCCACCCTCAAACTCCCGGCTGCACTTATATATATAAAATCAGCCTTAGGGACTTACTGCATATTATTTTTAGGAGATCCCAAACCTTAAAAGGAGCAACAGTATATTCCATCAGAAAATGCCATGTGGCTATCACAGTCAATAGACAATGACAGAGGTGCATCAGGGCCATAGCCAGGATTCTAGATGTGGGTGGGTGAATATATATGGCATTGTTGCCCATCCTGAAACAATATTCACCCACCCACATCTAGAATCCTGGCTATGGCCCTGATGCACCTCTGTCATTGGCTATTGACTGTGATAGCCACATGGCATTTTCTGATGTAGTATTGTCTCTTATCCATGACTCTTTAGAAAACTTAATAAAGGATGATATGTAAGGCTTTGTCATAGGTGAAATAACAGATTCAGAGGAAATATATAATTTTTACAATGCAAATTGTGGAATCCCCATCAATTTTGGGGTGATTCGAACTTTTTTCACTTGTTGATCGGGAATTAGTGGTGAGAAGTGAGGTAGACAGATTTGCTGATGAAGCTAAGCTAGGATGGATGGAACAAAAGAAGGCAAGTAATAAAATATCTCTCTAAATTATAGTCACGGGCATCACAAATGACAAACGCAATTCAGAATAATCAAGGATAAAATTTAAATCTCACACATATCTGAATGGTGCTGATGATGGGGAAATACTAGAAAAGGAGCTAAAGATAAACCTGCCAGAATCATCATATTTTGCATGCATCCATGTGGAACCACTCTTGAAATATTGTATGCAGTTTTAGGCCATATCTGTCATAAAGAATATTATAAACAGTGGTGGGCATCAGCAGGTTCACACCGGTTCACCAGAACCGGTAGCAGAAATTCTGGCTGGCCCCACCCATCCAAGTTTTGAAATAAAGTAGTCCTAATTTGGGTGCAATGCAGGGATTTCCCCTGGCCATGCCCACTATACCATGCCCACAGTGTGATAGTAAGAATTTTTTGAGCCCACTGGAAGTGGAAAAGGCCAGTCAAACTTAGGAAGATGTTGGGTCAACTCTTCTCTGAGGAAAGGTTGTATTTATAGCAGTGTTCCCCAACTATTTATTTATTTATTTATTTATTTATTTTGAAATAAAATAAATAACATATATTCATCATGTTATTCATTATAACATATATTCATATAAAATAACATATATCCACCTCTAGGTTTAAGACTTTTAAATTTTCTCAAAGTATATTCAATGAATTCTCCCCAAAGTCACTTTTCTTAATAATAGTTTTTTTCAATTCAAATCACATGTCAATTTATCATTAATTGCCATATTCCAAATCTCTTTATACCATTCTTCCAAACCTAAATATCTATTCATTTTCCAATTTCTGGCTATTACAGTTCTTAGAGCTGTCGTCATTATAATAATTTCTTTTATGTGTTTCTGTAGGTTTACCCCTCCCAGGTCATTTAACAACACAATCCTGGGGCAAAATCATATTATTTTTTTTTTGGCTTTACATTTTTATTAAACTTTAAAATAAAAAACACAAACAAGAGATTACAAAAAATTACAACATAATTCTCCACATTAAGAAAAATCAACAAAAGACATTTAGCATTACAGGACAATACAGCACTAAAAATAAATAAAAAAGACAAAAAGCAAATAAATACATTCACCCTCACCCAACCCTACACCACCCATATTTTAAGCAATAACATGTTATTTACTGCCTCAAAAACCTGCAATCATGTTTGTTTCACCTCCTTACATTTCCACCATAAGTGAAAAAATGTCTCAGGATATTCTACATTTCCAACATTCTCCTTTATCATAGAATAATAGTGATTTAATTCATTTGGGGTAACATACCATGTCCAGATTAACTTGTGACAATGTTCTTTAATTCTCATAGACATACTTTTGATGATTCTTTGTCTCCATATTTGGTTCCATTCGGTCTCCATAATTCGTGATTTCAAATCCATTTCCCATATTTACCTCAGTGGTTTTTGGGCAGTCTCTTGTTTCATTAAAGTAGTGTAGATCTTACTAACAATACCCTTAAATGGAGTTGTCTTTTGATATTAATTGGTAAATGAGCTCTTCCAACTTTGTCTGTTTCCCAAAATTTTCCTGTTTCTGGATCCAGTTCTCCATTTGCAGTTTTTGAAACCAATTCAATTGGCATTCTTCTGGATTTAGCTCAGTGATGGACAGCCAAAATTTTTACGACCACACTGTGGGCGGAGCTGATGTCATGGTCGGAGCCAACACCATGATGCCATGGGTGGAGCCAATGTAATGACATCAGGGGCAGAGCCAATGATGTAGGCAGAGCCAAATAAAATAAAAATAAAAGTACAGTACAGGTTGGCTGGGGGTGTCAGGCTCCTCCAGCCAGCCTGGTCTTAAAGGAGGCAGCCTGTCCGGGCTCCGGGCTTTAAGACCAGGCAGGCGGGGGGGGGTCAGGCACCTCTAGCCAGCCCAGTCTTAAAGTAGGCTGTCTGGGCAGGCTGCCTCCTTTAAGATCAGGCTGGCTGGGGGTGTCAGGCACTGGTCTTAAAGGAGGCAGCCTGCTCGGGCTCCCTGCTTTAAAATCGGGCTGGCTGGGGGTGTCAGGTACCTCCAGCCAGCCCAGTCTTAAAGTCAATTGGTATTTTAATGCATGCGCACTCACCAGCATCCATCTTGGGTTGCAGAGTCAGGCAGCCAGTGAAGCGACCAAACCAGTCGCCTAAAAAAAAAAGGTAACCATCCCAGCCCATGCCCGCCACTGATTTAGATTCAGGTTGAACAGGGTAGCATCTGAACCTAATGTATTCAAATTAGGGTATATTCTGAATCATTGAATCAGGATTTGGATAAAATCTCCCCTTTTTTTTTTCTTTGAGAAAAGAGGATTCACTTGAGAAAGCCTTGATACTGGGAGGGTGGAGGGCAAAAGAAGAAGGAGGTGGCCAAAAATGAGATGGCTGGATGGTATTGTAGACACAATGACCACAGAGCTGGGCGGGTTGAAGAGGATGGTGGAGGACAGAGGTGCCTAGCGGACAGTGGTCCATGGGGTCGCAAAGCGTCGGAATTGACTATGTTACTGAACAACAAAAATGAACAACAAATCACATTAAGGCAAATTATGGGAACTACTGCAGCTACTGGCCAAGGTGGTAGATGCCTGCCAGATGTGTGCTGGGAGCAAGACCAGGCACCCTTACCAGGCGTGCTTACCAATGAGGCAGGGCAACGTCTGTGATTTAATTCTTGTGCATGTACAAATATCCAACAGAATTCTGGCCACCTTTTTAAATCTTTAAAATTGAATTGCAGTCATTGCTAAAAGCATCTCAGCAGGGATGCTTCGATCCCTGGTCCATTTTATGAGTTCCAGCTGTTTCCAACATCAGCAGTTGTTTGTCCATGTAGGACTCCATTTTCCATAGGTTCTTCTTCTTTTCTTTTTTTAAACTTGGATGCATGATGTGTATGCTGACCTTCATGGGCTTATGCATGTAGCTTTTTATATAAGATTAAGAAAGACAGCATAATGACCTTTTTGTTCTTTGTTCCCCAAAGCCAGGGGAGGTTGTATTTCTACTGTTTGATACTTGGAGGGGAATAGTGACTGTTTGTTACTTTCTATTCAAGCCCAATTCAATAGATGATTGTTTCCATTAGGAACATGAGAAGTTTTAAGATGTTTTGAGTCTGCAGGACACATTTGTACTGAGAATTCCTTATTCAGGACTTTACTGTTCGCTTGCATTTCATGCAGAGGCGTAGCGAGGGGGGCGAGGAGGCAGCCCACCCTGGGCGCACTTTGCGGGGGGCGGCGACCTGGGCCCAACCCCGGAGGGCTCAGGTCCGACGGCGCGGTGGAGGCCAGGGGGCACCACACCGCCTCCTCCCCAGGCGCCCCCTCCTTACCACCTACCAGGCTGGGGCAGCGCGGTGCAGCCCCCAGCGGTGAGCCCACCGTCGGGGTCCCAGGCGCACGGCCATGCCACCTCCTAGCCCGGCAGTGGCAGCTCATCCGCCTTCGGTGGCAGCAGTGCCCAGAGGGGCAAGGCCAGTGGTTGTTGCGCCCCAGTGGCTGCGGCCGGAGCAGTGCCAGCCAGGCCGAGGACCTCCCCCCCACAAAGTCTGGCTGCCGCTGCTCTGGTCTCGGGTGCCGCTCCACAGTGACTGCCGGCCTCACTTCCCACCTTCCTGGGCTCCGCTGCTGCCAAAGGCAGCCGAGCTGCTGCTGCTGGGCTTGGAGGCGGGGCGGCTGCATGGCTGGGACTCCGACTGTGGGCTCCCCGCTGGGCCCGTGCTGAGCTGCACCGCCCCACCCCAGACCCTCACCCGCGCTGTCGGATTCCAAGGCACGCAGCTGCCCCACCTCCTAGCCTGGCGAAGCCTGAAGGTAGGACTTTCCTACCGGGGTGGGGTGGGTGGGTGGGTGAGTGCCCACCCCACGGGCGAGTTTGGCCTGTGGCCCTAGGTAACTGAAACCCTCCCTAAGCTACTGATTTCATGGAGAGGCATATGAAGACAGAGGTGATGATCAGAGTTTTGAGAAGTTGGCCCTTATTTCCAGATTCCTTCAGCCAATATGACTGTTGTTGTGTTGTGTTGTGTTCTAAACCCCCTGTTATTGAAGGGTTGCTTTCTTGTGTCTTCTTTCAGGACCAGGGATAGCTTCAACATAGGAGCTGAGTTGCTCCATCATTATCAAGAGTGAAACCGAGGCCATATGTCTTCTTTCTCCAACAAATCTGAAGTTGCTACCTCCGGTTTCCATGATCCATAACTATTAGTTCTGTTGTGCAAAAAGGTTTGTAGGGAAGAACCCTGTAAGGTCTCCAAGTTCAGGAAGGATACAGATATTCTTGGTACTGAATGTCTTAACATTTCAGGAGAGAGCTAGAGGTTATGTAAAGGTGGATTATTTTGATTTGCACATTTGTATTTCCATACTTTTTAGTTTCTTAATGGAGCAAATGGCCTTTTGAAGTCAATATGGGAATATACTGAGAGTTCAACAATCTCATACTCCCACAAATTATCTGAAATTCTTCAGCTCGAACCATTCCCACACCCAGAGTGAGCTCCAACCCACCTTGTGGGTATGCTTGCAGAAATCCTGATCTTGCATTTCTGTATAGATACAGTTTCCTGGGTCATTGTTGGGAGGTTCCCAATCATGATGAATCAGGAGTAGGTTTCAGTCTATGATGCCCGTCTGTGTTTCTTTGTTTCCCACAATTTCAGCTTTCACCAAGTGAAGCCTTTCATAATCCCATGGCATGGAGGCTGCTAGTCTTCTCTGCCTTACTAATGAGATCAACATTTAAAGGTTTGTTTTGCCTTTTGGCAACCTGGGTGACCTTCTCTGGAGGCCAGATGCAGACTAACTTCAGTCAACAGATCCTGATGTAGTTCAAGCAATGGTAAACAATTCTGTGGAAAAGGTCAGGCTGGATGACAAAAAGGGATAAAAGTAAAGACAGGTAATTGAAGACAGGTAACCTAGCCAGGATTGCCAGAAGCCTGTGCATGTGTGTGTGTGCGCGTGAGAGAGAGAGAGAGAGAGAGAAACAAATCCTTTCTGATCTTAACCTATGGATTATTCTAGACATTCCATGGCTGTAGACCTGGGTTTAACACTAAGTAGATACTTGACGCAGAGCAGTCCTAGTTCCCTAATGAGTATAATGGATAAGAGGCATATGTTTCCAGTCCTGTTGTAACCCTAATTTTGAAATTAGCATGCTTAGTATTATATATACAGTAACACCTCATATAACATTAGTATCGAATAACACTAAAATCGCATAACATTAAGCAATCTGGGGGGAAGAATTGCATCGAATAACATTAAGATCCTATGGGATGCATCAGATAACAACTGAAATGGTAAAATATAGCAGAGTGCAGGAAGGTGGCTGGCTTTTGCCACACCCTGAGGTTTGAGAGTGTTTGTTGAGATACAGGAGACAAAAACAAACTCCGGCTTGGGTTGCAGGAAATATGTATTTACACTATTTACAAAGGTTGTGCACAAAGTGCAAGTTAACACTTGTCTTCAAGTCAGACCAAGTGGTGCAGCAAGTCCTTATAGTCTATGTGAGCTAATTAAGCTCTTATCTTCGATAAAGCAATGCAAGCAGTCCAAACCTTTATCTGTTGCTTCAAGGTCAGCTTCGAAGATATTCACCAGTTCATTCTAGCTACGGAGTAGCTCGGTTCCAAAACAGTCCTTGGTTAGGTCACCACAATGTGGCTGAGGTATGTGTTCCAAAATCTTGCAATAAACGGCAAGTAGACATACCAGACAATCCTCAAGGACGACAAAGGTCCGATGGACGTGAGCACAGCAACAAAGTAGTCAGAGAACAACAGGCTGGCTGGCTGGCAAAGACTGTTGCCTCAATTTATGCTAGACACAAACACTCAATGCTTGCACCTGGCTGTGGTAGCTGCACAGTCTTAAAGATACAGTCATTGGTTTGCTCTCGTTGCAAACCTACTCATATATCCTAACAACAACCGCTAAAGCCTTTGTGGTTACAATGTATCTCTATGGATCCCATAGGATTTTAACATGCATCGGATAACACTAAAAATCGTATAACACCAAGACTTGTGGAACTAGGTTTTAGTGTTATCTGAGGTTTTACTGTACTTTTATTTTCAATAAAATATGCTTCTCTCACTATTTTAATTTGCCATCCACTTCAAGTTTAGTCTTCCATGTTCACTGTGCAATGATCACTTGCAGGTAAAAGGGCTGCAAGAATTGATTTTTAATAATTTCATAAAGATCTCAAACTGCTGTTATACCTAGGAATGTACTTTAAATTTTTCAATTCAAACCAGAATTTCCTCATTTCCTCTTCACACCATAGAATGTCTCCGATTGTACTGGGAGTGTTTACCTTGAAGCAAAGGTGTTAATTGCCTTAGGAGTCAGCTATTAACATAGCCAGGGTTGGGAAACTGGAGCTTCTGATAATGAATTGGGGTTCTTAAAATGCCCTTATACTAGTAAAAGTATATTTTTGGTATTTCCCTTGCTTTGTAATATTTTGATTCTTAACATGTTCTGTTCTGCATTTTCTAAGCGAAACAGCACCCAGAGGTATTTCCTTTTGGGGGATGCTTGGAGACCCAGGGACCCTGCGACCTCTCACCTAGAAAATCATAATCCTTTGATTAAAGAAGTTCCTGAACAATATTAGCCAGAGGACTATTCTCTGAATTTTCCCCATCACCTATTTCCTCCCTGGAATCTCTATTTACCATATGTAAACTGTGATGCTTGCCAGACAACAAACAAACAAATAGACAATGGGCACACCTGGAAAGGCTCACCTGGAAGAGATCAACTACAGCATAAAGACATGTATCCCCACCCCTTTCCCTTTACCATTTTCCGGACTTTGTAAATCTCTTCCTACATCATTATTTGCATACAAGCTTGTCATTGTAACTTGAATTTAAAGTGCTAACTAACTCAATGTGACTAAAGATGGTTTATTTGTGTTTAATAAGACACCCCTCTGTTGGACTTTTGTCTCATGATATAAACTTAATTAGCATAGGTGATAGGATTAGTTGTCAATAAAATGGTCTTGTTTTTGTCTGAAATTAAAATCTCTGTGGTTCTAATCTTGGGGAGCTCCGCCAGCAGATGAACTTTTTAATTTTAAAACGCATCTCCACTTTAAAAGGGATAGCGATTTTTAGGTAACACTGTGAATAGCATCTCATTCATATTTTAAGTTACATTTTATAGTGAAGGTGCCTACTTAAAGGAATCCTTCTGTGTACCACTAAAAACATAATGTATAAAATATCTGTGTCAACGTTTGATGCAGAGGCTGAGAAAGATCCAGAAGGTTATCTAGTGCATGATAGCGACTATGTGGAAAATAGGCCACAATTTCAATATTCGTTTACACTATTGCCAGTGATGGCACTTAGAGACTTGTTGACCATGTGCATCTTTATCACTCGCTGTAGCTTCTGGAGACATGTACATGCCTTAAAAAGCCACAACAGGTCATTTGAGCCAGATAAGATGCACTTATCCCTTGATTTCAATTGAGATATATTTTCTTCTCTACATATTCCCACATTTGTTCAAAAGAAATCAGGCATAAGCAGGGCTGGTTCCTTCAGTTAGGCAGATACTGAGGCTGGGGAATGGTTGGAACTACCCTCTAATTATATTCCTCTCCAGTGAACTAAGTATAGGCATAAATTTTTGAACTCTTAAGCTTGCGCTCTGGTGTCTAGTCATGCCTGTCACATGGAAATGTCTGCAGAAGCAGACAGCACTGGCTCTTCGGGTTTGAAACAGAGATGAGCACTGACCCCTAGAGTCGGATACGACTAGCTTTTGAGCAAGGGAAACCTTTACCTTTACCTAAGCTTCTCCAAGCTCTGGATTTAGCGTAAAAGGATTGGCATGCTGAAGCTCACTGTGTCTGTGCAAGAGGACTTAAAGCAAAACATGTTTGATTTTCATGCAGCTCATTCGGGCATGGTTAATCTGATAGGACTTCACTGAAAGATGTGATGTAGAGAGAAGGACACCTGGTACAGCCACCCCCTGAAGCAGAAAGAAATGCTAAGTTAGCAGGAGGAACAAAAAGGAAGATCTTTTGACCATGAAGCTATAATCTTTTTCCATGTGGGGTATCAAAGGAAGAACTGTGAGGAGCAGGATTTTCTGTGAATCCCTCCTATTCACAGTCTGTAAGATTCTCCTAGGAAGAAGTCTCCTCTTAGCTTTGAGCTGTACAAGTCAGTGCCTTCAAGACTTACCAGTTATGGCACTCAGCTTGTACTCTCTCATTTCCACCTACTACAGCAGGGATTCTCAACCTGCGACCCAGGGGCTGGATGCAGCTCATGGTGCCACAGCCTCCACCACACCAGGAAGGTGGTGCTATGTGGTGGAGGAAGGGCAAAATGGCCATCCAGCCCCCAAAGCTGTCTGAGGAAGCGTGACCTGGCCCCTGGCGTTAAAAGGTAGAGAACTCTTGTACTACAGGCAAGGATCAGAGAGCCCCTTAAGTGAAAAGCTTAAGCACAGGAGACATATTTTTCTATTTATTTATTTCTTTTTTCTGTGCCATCAAGTTGTCTCTATTGTAGATCTCCAAATGATTCTATTTCCAACAACCCTGCTTTGTTCCTGCAAAATGAGGAATCAATCCAACTGTACTTGATTTTAATTATCTTGCTGCCTTCAATTTTTATTGTCTTTTCCAGTGAGGCGTCTATTCTTATGATGTACCCAAAGTATGACAGCCACAGTTTCGTGTGTGTGGTGCATGTGTGCATGCATTCATGCATGTGCATGTATGCACATATGCATGTATTAGGGTTGCAGTGAGCTTGGGTCAGCAGTTCGAGACCTAAATACTGCATGACAGAGTGAGCTCATCTCTCTCCCAGCTCCTACCAACCTAGCAGTTTGAAAGCAAGAAATTGCAAATAGATAAATAGGTACCAGTTTGGTGGGAAGGTAAACAGAGTTCTGTGCACTCTGGTGTCTAGTCATGCCTGCCACATGAGCACACTTGTGATAGCTCTTTGACTGTAAACAGAGATGTGCACCACGCCCTAGAGCTAGATTAAAGCTGAAATGAAAATGGCAAAAAGAGACCAACTGCCCAAACTGAACCAAGTTAACAAGGAAAACTTGGTGAAAATTTTGAAGTGAATGAAGCTATCCAATATATTCCAAAAGAAACTTTAGCTCAAACAAATCAGCTAATGTATTCAGCAGTTTATAGTACCCCTAAAGAACTGGGTTTGAAAGTCCGAAAGAGTCAAGGGAATAAAAAAGGAAAGCCAAAATGGAAAAGTCACTTGGAATTGAAAATTAAAAGCATTCGATTGGACTTGAGTAATCTAAAGAATCTGAGACAAGGAAATCTAAAAATTGTGAAGATCAAAAACAGTCTGATAACAAAGTATGACTTGGGCAACAAGGGAATTGCAGTTATAATTGAAGCGTTGAAACAAAGAATTGTGGCACTTGCAGAAAAGATCAAGCAATATGATAACTGAGTAATGCAGTTTCAGAAAAAACCAGAGTTTTGAGTTAACCAACCTTATTTTTACAAGACCCTTGGAAATGGGCATGAAGCCAGCACAAGTGAAAAGCCTAACAGAGAAAGCACTCTGAAGTTTTGGAGAAACTTGTGGGATAACAATGAACATAATGAAAATGCAATATGGATCCAGCAGGTTGAAAATATAGCAAAACAAATCCAAAGTTGACTTTGAATTGACTGAAATCGGCATTGCCTAGTGTGTTAAACCAAACTGAAACCTTGCCCCATGGTGGGAAGCACATGGAGTTCTGTATTCCTTTGTCTAGCCACAAAAGGAAGCTACGCTTCAAAGTGGGTCACATGCAGTGGTGGGCTCAAAAATTTTTTACTACCTATTCTATGGGCATGGTATGGTGGGCATGGCCAGCTGCATTGCACCTGAATTAGGACTACTTTATTACAAAACTTAGATGGGTGGGGGCAGCCATAATTTCTGCTACCAGTTCTGGTGAACTGGTGTGAACCTGCTGGTGCTGACCACTGGTCACATGGACTGGGAGCAAAACACACAACTTCCTGTGTGAGTGGCATCATAACATCATGGATTTTTTTTTTGCTGTTCTTAAGAAAAGCCTGGCAGCTCAGCATGCCATGAACATATTAATGCATGCCTGAAGAAGTTATCATGAATCATGAAAGCTCACACAATATTTGTTTCTTTTAGTGATTCAATAAAAGGTATCACTTGCCTTCTGCATTTTTTTTTTTTTTGCATTCTTTACAGTGTGGGTATGTGGTGTTTCCTAGGTAACTTTTGTACTAGCAATACTTTGATGGTAGAATATCAGTGGCCAGAATCCTGTTGGGGATTGCAAAAGTGTTATTGTGTAAATCTCAAAAGTCGTTTGCTGCTCATATTCCTAATCCAGTTCCAAGTTGCACAGTGGCCAAACAACCAGCAATGTGAGTGGCAACTTGATCATTAGTGGCATTTCAAGGACACAACATACACAATTATATTTGTCAGGATAAACCTGCAATAAGATTTGAATATTTCTCCTTTCCTTGTCTATTCTTTCATGTCCTTTTAGTCACATTTTTGGCCCAGCCTATCTTTTGAAAACTTTGCTTAGGGCCAAGTTGGCACTTAACAAACATTGAAATGCTCAGCTAAAAGAAGAACAAAGATCCTCCTGGTTGTAATGGTTATTGTTTACCATAAGAAAGTATCCACCATGTCTTCTTATTATTTTTGAAAATCATATTTTTGTGGCAGTAAATATGTACATAAAATCAAGTAGCATATGTGTACAATTTATAACATAAATCATCTTTACAAATGGAGATATCTGATTTTTTAAAATCATAACTGTTTAAAATCAGTGTTTGAAACAGAAATTCTTATTGTAGTCATCTCAAAACATGGACTAGATTGCATAGCCTTTTAGCTAAATCACTTGCAGGAGTCATGTAATGAATTTGAAATATATGTAGTATTATTTTGGTAAGAAATGTTGTGAGGACACAGTCCTGCCCTGTTCAGACAGGCTGAAATCTTTTCCTACTGGAATATAGGCAGTTTATTAGCTACCTCCTTTGTAATGATTTCTGCCAACCTAGCAGTTAAAAAGCAAGAAATTGCAAGTAGATAAATGCCACATGTCCACAGAAATGTCTGCAGACGCAGATAGCACTGGCTCTTTGGCTATAAATGGAGATGAGCACTGAACCCTAGAGTCAGCTATGACTAGTTTTTAATCAAGGATGATCTTTACCTTTACCTTGTCACCGACAGGGTATAAGAAGTACTTATAGCAAGGCTTTTGTTTTTGTCCATGTGACCAAGTCAAAGCAAAGAGAGAAAAGGAAACCCTAATGCTCGAATGTGGCTTCATAGCCAATGAATGTAAGAGAATTCACATTTTCTTTACTATGTAGTCACATCCAGAGTATGATGATGAGTAAAAAGAAGAAACTGAAACATGTTCCTTTGCCTTAACTAATTTCTACTTTATTGATTCTGCCATGCACCTTCTTCATTGAATTCTCTGTATAAGGATTTGACAAGGTTCAGGTTTACCAAATACGTAAGCTTCAAGTAAGGTTTTTGGATACAATCTCCAAATCTTATTAGCGTCTGAATAATCCACCACCCAAAAGACCCAGCGCACGGTCAGCACTCCTTCTGCTGTTCTCCACCTGATAATGTGTTGGTACTAGAGAGAAAGAGAAGTGGGAGTAAATTTTCTTCCAGAACATAGACTTTGCAGATCTCCCCACACACACACATTTAGTAGTAGTCACAAAAAGCCTATTTATCCAACTATGTTCTTTTTGCAAATGTTTATAATATACAGTAATGGTATTCTGGAAGAATTTTGCATCTCCCTCAACACCCAATGGGGTAAAGGAGGGAGCAAAGAAGAAGATTTTGGAAGGACAAGCAGTCATCATCACAGTACCAACAGGCCCCCATCCCCACCCCAGAAAATGTAAGCAACTGGATAGAACTCTTTTATGAAACGGTGGCTCAGTGGTTAAGAAGCTCACCTTGTTAGCTGGAAGGCTGGCAAGTCGCAGTTCAAGACACGGGAGCTGCATGATGGATTGAGTGCCCATCTCTGTCCCAGCGCTTGGGAATGTGAAAGGAGCCTCATTTGGGTGTTTCCCGAGCAGCGTTTCTTCCGGAAAAATTCTTTCACCCCAGAATAATTTCTGACATGAAATTATTATTATTGCCCATCTCAGAACAGACCAGCCGTAAATGCTTTGTATGACAGCAGAGATATCTTACTGCAAAATACAGTTTCTGTTGTGAGGATTTTAGATAAATGCAGAGGCCAGAGTCAGAAAATCCCAGGATTTCAAACCTGTGACCTCTGTTTCCTATATAGTTTGTATGAGAAATCAGGTGCCAATAGGCAATTTTCACTATTGCATAATATGTGCATAGACACAGCCAACAGTAAAGGATTGTTGATATTATACTCAAAATTGAGTAGATTTTTGATATTTTATATGTTTTATTAGGCCCTGCTATGTCTTCTCTCATGGTATTTGATATAGTAAGTCACAACTAAAGTAATTAGCAGCTAAAGTAATCTAATTTAAATCAGTGGGACTGATAAAGGAGTTGACTTGATTGAGTCTATGTATCTATTCTAACACAGTTTACTATGCTAAAGCACAAGATTTTAGCCATTAAATAACTGTTCATAGTCTGAGATACTTACAGGAAGGGTTATGATCCAATTCTGCTTCTAATCAAGAGGGAAAAAAGGAAATTAGGCATTGCAGTTACTGAATCTGGTGCTAGTCCAAACTTTTTTCCTATGGAAGCAGAACCATTCTATGTGGGAAAGAGGAATTGTCTGTTGGGGTGGTTCTGTTTCTGTTTTCAGAAATTTCCCATCTGTAGTCCTTTCTCTTTTCTCCAAAAACTCAACAAAGATAATCTCTCTGCTGTCTTGGCATCACAACTTGGAAAGTACTTGGTTGCTCATTACAGGCAGGAAACCTGTTTGAGGCAAACCACGGATACAATAGATGCAATGTGAGCAGCAGTCTGACTTTTCTCACGCTTGTACAAAGAATTGTCCACAAGATTCTTGTTCTGTGACAGTAAACCAGATATTTGGAACCAGCATCTCTGAACCCAAGAGAGTAATACATGAGAAAGCAGAATAATCCTTTGCTACTAGTCCTGTGGGTCATCAAATTGGGTTGGCTAGCGATCAGTGCCATTTACCCCTGCTGTGCTGCACCCACTTTGGTCCCCCTTTCGGTTCACCATTGTCCAGGGGCAGTTTTCAAGAGCCTTGGAATAAGAGGAGGGATGATTTAAAACCAGAAAACTGCTGCCACCACCAGACCCAGCAGACGAAGTTGGACTGGTAGCAGTGACTTTCTGATTTGAAATAAGATCTTATCCCATTCTTTAGTTTCTGATCCCTGCCTATTATCTTGGGAGAAAATTGCATGCATAAAGAACATTGGTAAGGACTTAAAATGCTTTCAGACTACTGGAAATACAAAAGACATAGCCTGCCAGGCCTTAGTGTCATGGACCTTTGCATATTTAGGTAGCAATTATGTATCAATGACAAATAAATCAAGAGAAATAACTGCGCTGGCAAAAATGGAACTACAGGAACACCAATGGATCCTTTCTGATGTCCTTTCCATGTATCCTTCCTGTGGAAGGAGACTTACTGTTTAGAAATAGGTCCAATTTCTTCATATATTAAGATACTCACCAGCACTTTCTTCATATTCTTTTACATCTAGAGAAGGGAAATTGGAGAAAGATCAGAAGCTATTTGTGATGGGTGATCACAAAATAGTTTGAACCACTCTATATAAATGAAAAGTATGAACCACTCTATATAAATGAAAAGTATGAACCACTCTATATAAATGAACCACTCTATATAAATGAAAAGTATATATGGCGATGTAATCTGATGTTACTTCATCTATGGGGAGAAAAAGTCCAAAACATCATCTTCACTTGTCCCTCAGGACAGGATGTTCTAGACCAGGCTTCCTCATCTATTGTTCTGTCCGCTCTCCATGTCTAAGACTTCTTGCATGGCAGATCACCTCAGAGGCAGATGGTATACAAACATTGAATACTTACTTGCTGAAACTAAAGCAAAGGCAATTGCTGCCATTGCAAGGAGGACCCAGGTTTTCATGATTATTTTAGGAAGACGAGGAGACCTTGACAAACTGAAGATAACTGAAGGGAAGCTGCAGATGACTGAAGAGACTGAATCAAAGCTCTATATGAAGGCACCAACCACCGGTAGAAAGTGTTGACACAGTTGAAGGGATTAGCAAACAAGGATGCTCTTTCCCATGGAAAAATCATATTGGCACAAAGAAATAAGAATGCATGTGATAAGTGGATGCAAAATGCCATAGGCTATGTACCTGTCTAAAAATGACATGGGGTCAACCGTTATTTTCCAACAAATACTGCCTTGATGTCTCCCACTAATTTTGATGGAGCAATCCCAAAATCAACCAATGTTGCCTGGTTATTTGTAACACTCTGTCTTTCTCTGCTGTAGGACTCTGACCAGATCAGTCTTGGCCAGCACAGGCAGTACTTGAAGGATTATGTGATATAGGCTACCCGGATCCAGAGGATGTGGAGGTCTGCTTCCATAATGGATTGTACAAGGGATTGTGAAGGATAGTCTGTCCTCCATACTGACTCTGAGAAATGCATGTTCTGGTAACTGCACTCCAAAATCTGAAGGACAGAATGTCCCAGATTTCTCTGGAAGCAACTACAGTGACAAAAATCACACAGTTCTATGTTTGGGTTCCTAGACCTCTCGTTTGTCTTGTGCTTTATATTTGTCCAAAACAACAATGTGGGATAAACAAGTAAAGAATAGAATGTGTGGCCTTCAAGATATTGTTGGTCTTCCCCCACCACTTTCCATGCTAGCTAAAGCTGAGGGGAGTTTCAAATCTTAAAACATGCAAAAATATACGTTTTGCCTGTCCTTAATAAAATAGTTCACTCTTAGCCCTCTTTCTCTTAAGAGAATTATTGCTCCATGTTTCTGCTACAGTACACTGATGCAAAAATTATCTCTTTCTGAAGTGTTGCCAACCAACACCGCTTTCTGTGCTCCAGACTGCTAATTTATTCTGGTCACTGATCTCATTGTTTCATGATGTTACTGCTTTCCTATGATTGGTTGATTGACTTGTGGTTCAGAGTGTGATCTATTTCACTGTTTGATCATACAGCTGGTTACAGAATTGGACTCAGTGGTGTTTCATGGCTCTATGCAATTGTGAGAGAGTAAAAGTAGGGTATTGCAAAGGTTAGTCCTGGCCCAATGCTCTTCAACATTTTCATTATTGACTTGGATGAAGGAGTGCAGGGAAATGCTTATATTTGTGGATGACATGATATTCTGGAAGACAAAGACAACATTCAAAAAGATCTTGATGGGATTGAACACTATGAAAACAACAGAATGAAATTTAGCAAAGATAAATTGCAAAGTTCCACACCTGGGGGGATCAAATGCACAATTACAATCTGGGGGATACTTGGTTCAGTAATACTAAGAGTAAGATCTATCTTGTAATTGTTGTAGATCACCAGCCAAATGTTAGTCAACAATGTGGTGTGACAAAAAAAGACCAATGCTGTTCTAGGCTGCATTAACTAAAGTATAGTCTCCAAAACCCATGAGGTACTAGTTCCTCTCTAGGAGGTGCTAGTCCATCAGGAGACCCACTATAGGCTGCTGTACCAAGATGTAGCCATAGGAACAGATCTCCTGACTCCCAACCTAAAAAGCAACCTAGATAACCTTCCCAACTGGCCACCAGTGTCAAAGTTGGGAATTGACTCCCACATCATGCAATTCTGCTCAGTCAAGGTCCCATGGGAGAACATCATAATCCCAGAACTGTTAAGCTGCTAGAAGGAAAGATAAAGTGAGGTGTTTGTGCTGGTATGAAGAACACTCAGTGTGCAAGTGTGGAAAGCAATGTCAGGCACTTACATGGTGTCATTTGGTACTATAACCTGCTGCTGAAATGGGCCAGGTATGTGGAGTATTCCGGCAGTAAGCAACTTACTTTGGTTCAGCACTTGTTTTTAAAAGATTTCAGGGTCATTTTTAGTTGATTACAAACAATTAGTCTGCTTGGGGCATGAATCCAACCACAGGGCGAATGTAGGGTACAAAATGCTGAGTAATAGGATTTGGAGTTCCTGCAAAACCCACATTAATATCCATGACTAAAGAGCCTTATCATCTCTAACATTGCTTTTGTTTTCAAAGCGGTTCTCAATCTGAGGGGCAGCAACATTGATTAAAAATGTGGGGAATGCTCTGAGATAGAGATGGACCAATTTGCATTTTTTTTCTTTTTGGCCTTTATTGATACAAAAGGAGATGTGAATCAGACCAGAGTTGTAGTTTTTGATTCTGGAGTTAGAGCTACAACTTGATTTGAAAACAGATCTATTTGCATTGGTGAATGAGTGTGAGCAGCAGCATAGCAAGGGGGCCCCAGCGGGGCGGGTTGCCCTGGATGGTACTTTCCAGGGGGCAGCAAAGACATGGCTCTTTTCCCTTCCCCTCACTTTCCTCCACCACCAGGATGAGCAGCAGGGCCAGCAGGAGGGCCATGAGGGCCAGGAGAGGGACTCCTTCGTTGGATTTCACCACCATCCCTATCTCTCCCAGGGCTGCAGGGCGATCACAGAAGGTGGTGGGGAAAGGCAAGGCAGTGGGCGAAGGGTGGGGGCGGAATAAACAGGGCTCTCGGTGGCCTCGGCCAATGGGGAAAAGGCACAGGTGGCAAGTCATCTGTTGCTGGGCGAGGCTTCCTCAGGCTGTTTTTCGACAGACAAAGTGAAATGTCTCGGATTTATTTATTTACCATCTGTGTCCCCTCCTCCTCCTGCTGCTGCTGCCTCTCCCCCATGCCTGGAAGCACCACTGGGTGCATGTGTCCCCCCCCCCCCCCAGTCCTTCCCATCTGTCCCAGCTCCTGCCAACCTAGCAGTTTGAAGGCAAGAAATTTTGTTGTTCAGTAGTACAGTCGATTCCATCCCTTTGTGACCCCATGGACCACTGCACTCCAGGCACTTCTGTCCTCCACCATCCTCTTCAACCCACCCAACTCTGTGCCCATTGTGTCCACAATACCATCTTGCCATCTCATTTTTGCCCCCCCCCTTCTTTTGCCCTCCACCTTTCCCAGCATCAAGGCTTTCTCCAGCGAATCTTCTCTTCTCATTTGATGTCCAAAGTACTTTAGCTTCATCTTCACTATTTGACCTTCTAAGGAGCAATCAGGGTTGATTTCTTCTAAGATTGACCTATTTGTTCTCCTCGCTGTCCAGGGGACTCTCAAAACTCTCTTCCAATACCACATTTCAAAGGTGTCTATTCTTCTGCTCTCAGCTTTCCTAATGGTCCAGCTCTCACAACCATACATTGCCACGGGGAATACCATTGCTTTGACTATGCAAATTTTGTTTTGCAAGGTGATGTCTCTATTTTTAACTATGTTCCCCAAGTTTCTCATAGCTTGTCTTCCAATAATCAGTTGCTTTTTTATTTCATGGCTGCAATCTCCATCTACAGTGATCTTGAATCCTAAGAAAGTAAAATCTGTCACTGCTTCTACTTTTCCCCCATCTATTTTCCAGGGACTGATAGGGCCTGTGGCCATTATCTTGTTTTTTTTGCACTCTCTTCTTTTAACCTAAGCAGCAGCTTCTTTAGGTCTTCCTCACTTTCTGCCATTAGGGTGGTATCATCGGCGTATCTGAAATTGTTGATGTTTCTCCCAGCAATTTTGATCCCATATTGTGATTCTTCCATCCCTACATTGTGCATTATGTGCCCTGTGTATAAGTTGAATTAGCAGGGTGATAAAACACAGCCTTGACTTACTCCTTTTTCTATTCTAAACCCATCATTCCATATTATGTCTTCACTGTTGCTTCTTGACTCTTGTACAGATTTCTTATGCGGCATATAAGCTGTTCTGATATTACCATCTCTTTAACTACTTGCCACATTATGTTGTGGTCCACACAGTCAAAGGCCTTGGTGTAGTCAATGAAACAGAAGTAGACTTGTTTCTGATATTCCTTTGTTTTCTCCATTATCCAATATATGTTGGAAATGTGGTCTCTAGTTCCCCTGCCTCTTCGGGACCCAGCCTACACTTCTTGGCAATTCTCTCTCCACATGCTGCTGCAGTTTATCCTGTATTATCTTGAGCATAACATTGCTAGCATGTGGGATGAGCGCAATTGTTCGATAATTTCAACATTGTTTGGTGAGGTCCTTTTTGTATAGTTCCTCTGTGTACTCTTGCCATATTTTCTTTATCTCTTCTGCATCAGCTAACTCCTTGCCATTTTTGTCCCTTATCATGGCCATTTTTGCTTTAAACATTGACAAGAAATTGTAAGTTGATAAATAGGGGACCACGGGGGAGGGGGGTTAGCCTGGAGAGGGGAGCCTAGGGGTGGCGAGCCTAGAAAGGGGGCAGCGAGTTTGGCCTGGGCCCCGGGTGGCAGAAACCCATGCTACACCAGTGAGTGTGAGATTCTTTGAACTGATGCAGAGAAGCTGCCACAAGAGCATTAGAACAGAAAACAAAGTCTCTCTTCATGGGCAAGACACTTCTTTTGGTGAATAACTTCTCTCTCTTCTGTAAGACTGCTCTTTCCCCCCTCACTCTAGAAGAAAGGAGAGCAAAGATTCTTTATGTTGGTAAGAGGGGTTTTTTAAGATACAGTACTGTAATGAGATGAGAAAATGAAGAAGGAAAGTCTTCTAGTTTATTAGATACCTCCTTTGTAATGATGTCACCTACCAGGGTATAAAAAGTACTTCTAGCAAGGGTATCCCCTTTGTCCGTGTGAACATCAAAGCAAAGAGAGACAAGGAAATCCTAATGCTCCAGTGTGGCTTCACAGCCAATGAATGTGAGGGAATTAATATTTCCATACTATGTACTCACACCCTGAGTATGACCAGAGAGAAAGAGAAGAAACTGAAGTATTTATTCACACATTTATTTGCTTCAACTAATTTCTACTTTATTGATTCTGCCATGCACCTTCTTCATTCAGTTCTCTGCACAAGGAGTTAACAAGGTTCAATTTTGCCAAATTAATAAACTTTGGATAAGATTTTTGGATATCATCTCCAAATCTTATTAGCGTCCTAATAATCCACCACGACCCAAAAGAACCAATAGACGGGCGGCACTGCTTCTGCTACTCTCCACCTCATGATGTGTTCGTGCTGGAGAGAAAGAGAGGTGGGTTAGTCTCTTAAAAGGGGAGTAGATTTTCTTCCAGAATATAGATCAGGGATGCCCCATACAAGTGGTCATAGAAAGCTTATTTATTTATTCAACGATGTTCTTTATGCAAATCTTTTCCCCAAAATATAAAGGTAAATTTGGAAGAACAAGCAGTTATCATAAGTACCAATAGTGACCCCATATTCAACAAGGGGAGCCCCAAAATGCATTAACAAATAGGACGTCACTCTATTATAAAACTAATAGCTTTTACTTGTCCATCTGAACAAACCTTAAATTATCTGCATGAAAGCAGGGATAGCTTAACACAATATACAGTTTCTGGGAAAATCTATTGGGAGGATTGCAGAGAAATACAGAAGGTTAAAGAAAGTCTTGTGAAATCCTGGGATTTCAAAACTCTGAACTCTGGTTCTGCTAAACCACTCTTGTTCGCTACATATTTTGTATGAAAAATCAGGTGTCAATGAGTAATTTTCATTATTGTATAATATGTGCAGAGCCACAGCCAGCTAGCTTGTAGCAGTAGTGGATTGTAGACATTATACTGGAAAATGAGCAGATTTTGGTGTTGTATATAGTTTTATTAGGTCCTGGCAAGGGTATCTTGTTTCACAAGTCCTAGTTCTTATGGTTTGCAAAACCCAAAACTGAACATCTCAAAGCATTATATTGAAAGATGCCCAGCTATGTCTTCTCCCATGGTATTTGACATAGTAAGTCACAACTAAAGTAATTAGCAACTAAAGTAAGCTAATTTAAATCAATAGGACTGATAAAGTAGTTGACTTGGTTGAGTCTATGGATTTATCCTAGCACAGCTGACTATGGTAAAGAACAAGACTTTAGCCATTAAATAACTGTTCAGAGTCTGAACTACTTACAGGAAGGAATATGATCCAATTCTGCTTCTAAAGAAGAGGGGGGAAAAGAAAATAAGCATTGCAATTACTTTATTTGGTGCTAGTTCAAACTGTTTTCCTATGGTAGGCAGAGCCATTCTAGGTGTGGGAATAGGATTGTGTGTTGGGGAACAAGTCTGTTCTGGGAGATTTCCCATCTGTAGTTCTTTCTCCTTTTTCCATAAAAATCAATACAGATAATCTCACTGCTGTTTTGCCATAACAACTTTGAAAGCTGCTATAATTATGTTTGTTGCTGACTCTAGGTAGGAAACTTGTTGGAAGCAAAACACTAATACAATTGATGCAGTGTGAGGAGTCTGACTTTTCTCATGCTTGTACAAAGAATCGTCTGCAACAGTGGTGCCCAAACTAAGGCCCGGGGGCTTGGTGCAGCCCCCAACACCAATTCATCTGGCCCACGAAGCCCTCGTCACTCTTGGAAATGGAAGAAAACGCGCCCATACTAGTGCATTTTACTTCCGCTTTCATGAGTGACAAGGGCTTCACAGGCTGAATGAATTGGCGCCGGGGCCCGCACCCAGCCCCTGGGCCTTACTGACTGGCACCCTGAACCACATGATCGGCCCATGGTTTGGGCACCCCTAGTCTACAAGATCCTTCTTCTGCTACAGTAAACTATATACGGTATTCGGAACCAGGATATCTGATTCCAAGAGAGTAATGCATTAGAAAGCAGAAGAACCCTTTACTACTAGTCATCTGGTTCAAGTTGGCTAGTCTTCAGTGCCATTTACTCCTGCTATACCACATCCATTTTGGGTTCATCTTTGCCCTGGACAGGTCTCCAAGAGCTGTGGAATGAGAGGTGGAATTATTTTAAACTGGAAAACTGCCACCACCAGTACCAGCAGGAGACAATGAAATAGGTTTCCTTTTTCAACACCTGATTTAGTCATTTGGATATCATGTCACCCACTGGCTAGGTGGACCATGCTGTGTGTCCTCTGCTTTCACCTTGCCCAAGGGATCCAACAGAGGATGCTTTGGCGAGTTGTAGTCCCAGCCTAACATAATTGACAAGAGATGGGCAATACCACCTAGTTAGACTGCTCAGGCACCCTGCTAGATGAGAGCCTTAACATCAATGAGAAGTATATGAAGAGAAAGAACTGCCCTTGCAAAAAATGGAATTACAAGATAATACAAAGGTAACATCCAATCAGATATCCTTCTCCCTGTATCCCTCCTGCTTAGAAATAGGACTAATTTTTTCATATATTATATTAAGATACTCACCAGCACTTTCTTCATATTCTTCTACATCTAGGGAAGGGAAATTGGAGAAAGATCAAAAGCTATTTGTGAAGGGTGGTTCAAAATAATTTGAACCACTCTATATAAATGAAAAGTATATATTGCAATGTAATCTGATGTTACTTCATCTATGGGGAGAAAAAGTCCAAAACATCATCTCCACTTGTCCCTCAGGACAGAATGTTCTAGATCAGGCTTCCTCATCTGTTGTTCTGTCCACTCTCCATGTCTAAGACTTTTTGCATGCCAGATCATCTCAGAGGCAGATGGTATACAAACATTGAATACTTACTTGCTGAAACTAAAGCAAAGGCAATTGCTGCCATTGCAAGGAGGACCCAGATTTTCATGATTATTTTAGGAAGACGAGGAGACCTTGACAAACTGAAGATAACTGAAGGGATGACTGAAGAGACTGAATCAAAGCTCTATATGAAGGCACCAACCACCGGTACAAAGTGTTGACACAGTTGAAGGGATTAGCAAACAAGGATGCTCTTTCCTGTGGAAAGATCATATTGGCACAAAGAAATAAGAATGCATGTGATAAGTGGATGCAAAATGCCATAGGCTATGTACTTGTCTAAAAATGACGTGGGGTCAACCGTTATTTTCCAACAAATACTGCCTTGATGTCTCCCACTAATTTTGATGGAGCAATCCCAAAATCAACCAATGTTGCCTGGTTATTTGTAAGTATCTGTCTTTCTCTGCTGTAGGACTCCAACCAAATCAGTCTTATCCAGCACAGTTATTGAGCGTGTCTGTTTATGATAGATTGGGAGCAGTAAGGAAAAGGAGGCCTGTTATGTACGAGAGTACTGAAACAGCTTTTTCCAGGTTCCCATACTACCAATGAACACAGGCAAGCTCCGGACAACGGTGGAAAAATCACAGTAGGCTAGCCTTGGAACATCTTTTGGTAAAAGAGGGGGGTCAGTGGAAATTTAATCTTGATAATTACTGCCAACACATAGAAGAGTCAGGAAAAGCAGTGGCTCAGTTAACCAAAGAAGTAAGACAATTAACTTACAATCCTGAACAACACTGGAGCACAGCTTTCAATGTTAAGGAATTTTTGGAACCTAGTTGCCAAAATTTCCAACATTGCAAGTTCTCTTTGGACACGTAGGCCACCTTGGATGTCTAGTGATAAAATGTGTCATCCCTTGTATGATAAGCATGATTCCTCAGTTTGCTGAAGTAGACGCCTTAAGAAACTGTGAAACTAAGAGTTGTGAATCTTTACGTTTTGAAAAGGTTCAGAGGGTGGAATTGATATCGCATAATAAATAATAGAAATAAAATGTGAATAAAATGGAAATCAAAACGCTGCTTGCTGCTAAAGAAACTAAGGCCGCACTAAGGCGACGTGGCAATTTAGAAATTCTGCTTACAAAGGACAACTGCAATGCTTACGTGTACCAGAATGAGGTATTGATGATTAAACGAGTAATGTTTGCTAAGTAACCCATGATCAGAAATGGTGAGGCTGACCTGGTCATGGGTCATAAGAAGTATATGTTCCCTGATTGCAAATAATAGATGTTGCTTAAGTTTCCTTTGAGACCCCTGCAATGGGTAAACAAATGTTATGATGAAAGTATGAAATAATAATTTGTATAACTTGACAATGACATGTCATGCCAATCAGGTCAAGACGTTTTGAGTAAACAGAGATGCGTGGAGAACTGTATAAAAATGCTCTGTCTTTCAATGGATGTGATTCTCATCTTTGGAGTGACAACACTCATGAGAATCATTATTATGCATAATAAACTCTTCTCTGTTTGACCAAAGGGAATGCTGTTTTGTCCTATCTTTAAATGCTATAACAATAGGCTACCCAGATCCAGAAGATGTGGAGGTCTACTTCCATAAAGGATTGTACAAGGGATTGTGAAGGATAGTTTGTCCTCCATATTGACTCTGAGAAATCTGAGTCAACATTTTCAATGCATGTTCTGGTAACTGCACTCCAAAATCTGAAGGACAGAATGTCCCAGATTTCTCTGGAAGCAACTACTGCGGCAAAAATCACACAGTTCTATGTTTGAGTTCCTGGAGCTTTCTTCTGTCTTGTGCTTTATATTTTTTTTAACAAAAACATCAGATATACAAATAAGATACAGGGGAACCTCGGTTAACATCATTAATGTGTTATCTAGGATGTTTTTTTACAGTGAAAATTACTTTAACGGAATTTCCCATTGATTGCAATTTCCCATAGGAATTCATTGAAAACCAAAATACATTGATACCTTGGATAATGTTTGCATCGGATAACGTTGGGGAATTTGAGGCAAACATTTGCATCAGATAACGTTGTGTTAACATTATCCGATGCATCAGATAACATAACAATTTCTGATGCAAATGTTTGTCTCAAAATCCCTGAGGCGTGGCTGTGACTCACCACTTTGCCTTGGGAGAAGGGGGTGCTGCTGCCTGCTCTCTTTATCTCAAGGTTGCAAGATATCAGTAACAATCACAGCATCTGATCCTCAGCAGCATACCTCCTTGGGAGACCCTTGTCTAAAGGGTAAATACGCATACATTACAAAACTTTGCCAGACCAGCCTGACTAGTTTAGGGGAACAAAAGCATATAGCATTTTAAAACTTTTAAAAAACTTTATAAACTGCTTGTTTAAAAGGTAAAAACACAACTCTACATTGCAAAAACATGACAAACCACCCTGACTTTAGGGGAACCAAACCATAAAGCATTTTTAAACTTTTGAAAACTTTATAAAGTGCTGTTTTAAAAGATCTGCTCCCTCTTTTTGCAGACAGATTTTTTTTCCAGTGATGCCATGGCACACCAGGAAAACTAGGTGAGCAGATGAAAACAAATTTTAGTTTGTGTACTGTGCTGTAGTGCACTGACCTTCCAAGATCACCAAGACATGGGTGGGGACTCTTTCAATATGTCCTGACTCCATTTTAAAAGCTAAGAGGGATAGAAGCAAGCCCCAAATGGATGACAACATTTACCATCATGCAGAGTTGCCTTGTGGAGCCATGTGCAGAGAAATCAGTTTAAAAGCTACCAGCAAGGGTGCCCAAACTTTTCAGGCCACTGTAACATAATTACGTTTGAATTTGAGTAAGCCCAGTTCAAGGTCTATAGCTCTTAGAGACATTGACTTACAAAATCCCTATTGATTCTGTGAACATTTTGTATCATGACTTAAGGTGTTAAACGACAAAATTTGGGGCAAAAGGCAATGAGCATCACAATGTGAGAGAGTCAGTTCAATTACTACCCATTCCATTTCTTTTGGTATCATATATGTTGCTCATGGAGATGGACGTATCACAATGAGTTTAAATAAAAAAGAAAATCATGAACCTAAAGATTGCAGCATGTAGCAAAACAACAACAACACATATCATCTAAACAGAAACAAAATGTTAATTCTGAGTCCTATCATAGGATAGAAATAGATGCTATTGTTTCTTACTTATATCTGCATGTATATAAAGCATGCGTCAAAGGCAAAGATGGTGGGTTTTTTTGCTCTGCTATAGTCCATGTCTGTGTCATATCAGGTGCCAACTTCATCAGTGGGTGGACCTTTTGGAGGTTAGAGCCAAGAATGAGTACTAACCAGAATAAGTACATATTCAGAATTATTTTTTACTGCCTCTTATACCAGTGGTGACGACTGCAGGAAGGAAGGAAGGTGCCCTCATATTTTACTGTCATGTTTGCCATATGAATTTGTTGGGCCAGTTTTGTGAAGAGAATATATTTAACTGGAGATATAAACTTCCATCTTTCCAAATGTTAAAGCCAGGGGCTTTAAGGATGTTTACTAGGAACAGCTGGGGGGCAGGAGCCTCAGCATATAGGCTGGCATTATTTATTCTTACTTGGCACAAAAACAAACTAATCCTCAGAAGCACTCTCTTTGTTAGTATTATGGAAAATCCAGCACTAATGCAGCTCCTAATAAGTAAGTTATAATTAATTCTGTATTTAAGTATGACTCTCCAATATCCTTTTAGACGAACATGCATAATTGTCTCCAGATCTCAGGGCTCTGTTACAACCAGCTGCAGGTGCTGACATTTTTATGTTCCATTAGATTTTCTTGTTTTGTCATTTAGTGAGACAACATTTAACGACTTTCAGAATAAAATGTAGATAAAGCTGTTGGTGTTGCCAGTTGTTCATCTGTAATAAATTTCATAAGACAGCAAGATTAGATTGAATCACAAGCAAATTTGTGGACATAAGCACACTTATCTAACTTGCAAATATCAGGATTTGAAATACCAGCTATGTTTTTTTTTAAAGAGTTTCCTGTCATCACTGGGGGATTGTTTTGAATTGTTTGTATATCTAGCCATGGCACAAAAATAAAAATTTCAAAATACCATAACATATCTGAGAGAACAATGGGAAATTCAGAGACTGAAAGTTCAGGCTGCCACACATGTTGTAGGAAAAGTCAGTCACACCATTTTAGTTGTGGACAAGTTGACCAATTTGTTAAATATTGCATTATAAACAAAACTCACTAAAAACAAAAAGCGTTCTCTTATTTATGAAAAAGCAGGACAAAGATAGCAGGCTGAAAAGAGGGACAGAGCCAAGACAGGCACAAAGAGAATTTATTTAAAAAAAAAATAACATGGGGGGAGGGACCTTATGTGTCTGGAAGCAGTAGGAAACCTACATTTCTGGATTTTGGCAGTGGTAGTTTCAGTCAAACAATTTTTCCCCAGATAATTGTGTATACATGAAATCTCATCTAATCATATATATTTTCATAAATGGGAAATAATTTTCCAGATCATAGTCAATAGGTTTCCTGGTCCATTAACACGCCATGAATACCTTGAACTTTGACCTTAATTCTTTATTCGTGTCAGAGACATCACCAACATATAATAACATACAAAGCTAAAATTAAAAGGACTAGATGACATCCACCCAATATTGGGCCACATCAACACCATCTCCTCTTGCCAACATAAGGTCCTCCTCAGTGCATGTTGAAGTGGAATAATATGCATTGTATCATATGGGCTCTAGTGTTTTTTCTTCTCCACATTCACACAGGCTACCATCTGCAGAGAATTCTCTCTTTCCTACCCCTGCACGCAGTCTGTTTAAAGCTTTCCACACAGGCCATGGTTGTTCTTGACCAGGCGGTTGAGAATTGTGTGGTTCTGCCCAGTTATCTTGCATGCCTTCCAAAGATCTAGGGAGCTCTGTGGGGGCTGGTTGTTTGGAGAGGGGGAGGCGGCAGAGGTTATGAGGAAACTGTGCCTTGATTTTTACCAACCTTGTAAGAATGGAAAGCTTAGACCTTGTGTTCCCATCAGGACTGAACTCACAATGTCAACAGTTTTCGCTGCAGTACAACAATTTAAGAACTGCACCACAGGCCTCGTGCACACTGAAGAATCCTCCTAGGGACTCATTAATTGCAGGCTAGAAATAAATGGATGGTATGAATATTTCTGAAACAAAGCAACAGGATTTCAGCCTGGTTTTTAAAAGAAAAAAACAAACAAAGTGCAATGCTAGCAATGGCAACTGTTTTACTCCTGCTTCACTTTCATGCAAATGAAAACTCCATCCAAAAGTATTTTGGCCATCCACAGTGCCCTTTTGTGTCCCTTTTACCTGCAACATATTCAAGATTTCTGGCATAAAGAGCTTCTCACTTAGAGACTAATTTGTTTAAAGAGAAGAATTTTCTCTGAATGGTCGCCTTGCTTAACAAATAAAACCAACCAAAAACTTGCTTAAAAACTAAATCAGGGTTTGCAATCCCCACCTCCAGAAGTCACAATGGGTCATGTACAATGGTGTTTCCCTTAAAGAGCAAACTGACTTAAAGAGCAATCTTGTGGATGGGATTATAATCTTTAAGAGAAATACCACAGTACAGTATATGGTTCTTAACACTGACCCTGATCCTGATCCTAGATCTATCCCTACTACATGTCCTACCTATGCCCTGGCCCTGGCCCTGGCCCTGGCCCTGGCCCTGGCCCTGGCCCTGGCCCTGGCCCTCACCCTCACTCTGTGCCATAGCCTAAGCTTTTCCCTGACACTGTCCCTAACCCTAACCCTAGCTGTAGCCCTAGCTGTTACAGTAAGCCTAAGCCTAAACCTAAGCCTAAGCCTAAGCCTAAGCCTAAGCCTAAGCCTAAGCCTAAGCCTAAGCCTAAGCCTAAGTCTAAGCCTAAGACTAAGACTAAGACTAAGACTAAGACTAATGCTATTCTGTTCAAAAGTAAGTGTTTCGAACTCAGTGTATATGCTGGCAGTGTCCTAGCTCCCAAGGCTGGTATGTTTTGTGCTCTTTGAAGGAGCAGCAAGACTGTTTGGCTGTGGAGGGTGGGGGGATGCAAACTATTTAAAATTTGAAGGTTCCTTTATTGGTATTCTGTAAACCACAGAAGAGTATCCCATCACTATCCCTTCAAAACTGACTACCACTAGACTATGTAGCTGCTACCCCTGAATATTTGATACTACCACATGTCCTGTATGCTCAGCTGTGTTCATTATACAGTACAATGTTACCTGAAAAATTGTTACCTTTTAAGTTTAGGGGCACGTTCCACAGGCAGGGTTGAATCAGGATCCAAAAGCCACATTAGATTGTGGGTTCAATTAAAAAGGATTTTATTGAATTGAAGGTACCATCTCAATTTCAAATAAAGTCCACCCACATAATAAGCCGCTAAGAAATGAGCCACAGACAAGTTGTTTGATACAAATTAGAGAAGTTTACTTAGAAAACAAATAAGAAAATAAACATTGGCTAGAGAGAGAAAACCAAGAACGGTGAGGCAAATGAATCACCCCGTAACACATGACCTATATGATATGGGAAATTGCCACTACAGGGCAGAACCAGGAAGGAAGGGGTTCTGTGTCAGACAATGGGGGAAGCTAGTTTATATGTGCATTCAAATGGAGCAGGAAGGGGCTTGCACAAACACTATTGGTCCAAGACATCACATGGGAGGGGAATGGGTCTGCCCCCATATTTGATTTGCTCAGGAGTGTCCACATGGAAGAGAAGTCCATCCCCAAACTTGGTTGGTCCAGGATATCACATGGAGAGGTAGGAGGAGTTTTGCCATGTGGCCAGTCTACGGAGGCTGCCATGATGGGAGGAGTTGAGGTCAGCTGCAAATGTCCATATATGGTATTTCCCACAAAACACACTCTTGGAGGAGATCATCCAGAATCCCAGTCCAAAATTTCCTGGTTGTTTGTCATCATCCTTGCAGACAGCTGCAGAGAGCAAGTTTCCTTAGCAAAGAGGTTTCCTCCTTCCTGATGGGTTTAAATGGCACCCATTGTTCTCTCTCTGGCCTCTCCAATCAGCCTCATCCGGGTCATCCCCTTCCCCTGAGTGCCCATCAACATATTGTATTGTAATGTAATGTAATGTATTGTTTGTAAGCCGCCCTGAGTCGCTATGACGAATGGGCGGCAATATAAATTTGAACTAATAAATAAATGATAAACATCTCTGGCTTTTGTTCCTAATTTGTCCTTTTCAATTTGATCTTCTAAGAAATGAAGCAAATTTAAAATGTAAGCCTATTGCGTATAGTCAGGGGGAAATGGAAAATGTAATTTTATTGAAAATGAAATATAAAAGGGGGGGGGAGTTTCCAGATTTGGGGTAACAATTAGACAACTGTATGATTTTTCTCCTCTTTGAACATGTCCTTCTTTCTATGCTTTTCTCTTCTAAATCTTGTGTCTAAGCCAGATGTGAAACTGTAGTTCATTTTGCAGTTCCTCTTACCTGGCCTAGTGTGAGAAAGATTAGCTGGTAATACAAGGTTGCCATTACCAGGGTAAACCTGATTGTGGTTCAAAAATACCACAATCTTTGAGGAAGCTCTTTCTGTGTACTTGGTGACACAGGGACTTTGCTGGCCTGGCATAACTATCTATTCAGCACTAACCAAGCATTCCCTCCAGCCTTTGAATTCAAAGAGATCTCGCTCTGTGTGTGTTCATATCAGAGAGTAAACAAAAAAAAAAGTGTGGCACCTTAAAAACTAACTTCTGTATTTTAATGTTAGCTTTCGTGGACCAAGTCAACTTCATCAGACATAAGAGTGGATATCATGGAATACTGTACATTTATACATTGTTGGTACTGGAGGCCCAGAGTAGCAGAGCATGTTCATTGGACATGGAAACCAATGAGTCATTTACTTTCCTAGGATCAAAGCTCACTGCAGATGGTGATTGCAGCCATGAAATAAAAAGGCGACTGATTCTTGGGAGGCAAGCGATGAGAAACCTGGGGAGCATAGTGAAAAGTAGAGACATTACATTGCAAACAAAAATTATTCTAGTCAAAGCAATGCAGTGATGGGATGTAACAGGTTCTCACCATTTCACCAGAACCGCTAGTAACGTTTCCCAGTGTCCTGGAGAACCGGTAGCAGCTTTTGGGGAGAACCACCTTCGGGGCTTACCTTTTCACTGGTTCCCCTACTGCGCATGCGCACCAAGCACTTGGTGTGCATGCATGCCTACAGTGCTTGGCGCATATGCACGGCCTCCTTGCTGTCCTCCCAAGCAGGGAGGAGGAAGAGACGCTGCTAGCCTGAAGCTCCCTATAGCCTGCTCCACAGGGCAAGTGACTCACCTTTGGATGTGGTGTGTCTGTGTGTATTTTAATGTGTATTTAATACCTTTACCTATATAGACGTACTACCACAGTTCCTAAAAAGGCCTGGCGGCTGGCAGGCCTAGCAGCCTGGCTTGGGGTTTTTAAGCAAAGTCTTGGAGTTACCTCATCAATAAGCTACACCTGTGCTGTTCCAATTGCTATTCCAATTGGAGAACCCTTAAGGAGGTACAGCTGTTTTACATTTACATTAAGGCATATTATCCTAGAGAACTGGTTAGGCAAAGACTTAGTACCTAACTTCTTTAACTGTTGAAAAGTTGAAAAGTGCCAAAATGAAGCCATCATGTGGTGAGTTCATTCTGTAGTTCCTTCCATCTGACCTAGTGTGAGAAAGATTAGACAGAATAAGCTTTAAACTCTGGTTTAAAAGCTCTGGGTGATTTGTGTTTGGGGTGGGTGGATGGGTGTATCTTAATGTAATTTTTATTTTATTTATTCATTTATTTAATTTATTTATTTATGGGTTTGTGTTGTGGGTGGGCGGGCGGGCTGAGGGGTGTGTGTGTGTATGTGTGCACTTATTTTTATTTTATTTTTAATTATTTTTTCCTTTGGCCCCGCTCACAATGTCATGATGTCATGGTGTCAGCTCCGCCCACACTGTGATGACATCACGGTGGGGTAGTAAAATTTTTGACATCCCTCCACTGAAGCAATGGTATTCCTGGTGGCAATGTATGGTTGTGAGAGCTGGACCATTAGGAAAGTTGAGCACAGAATAGATGTCTTTGAGATGTGGTGTTGGAGGAGAGTTTTGAGAGTCCCCTGGACAGCGAGGAGAACAAATAGGTCAATCTTAGAAGAAATCAACCCTGACTGCTCCTTAGAAGGTCAAATAGTAAAGATGAAGCTAAAGTACTTTGGATATCAAATGAGAAGAGAGGATTCGCTTGAGAAAGCCTTGATGCTGGGAAGGGTGGAAGGCAAAAGAAGAAGGGGGCGGCCCAAAATGAGATGGCTAGATGGTATTGTAGACGCAATGAGCACAGAGCTGAGCGAGTTGAGGAGGATGGTGGAGGACAGAAGTGTCTGGCGGACAGTGGTCCATGGGGTCGCAGAGGGTCGGAATCGACTGTGAGACTGAACGGCCAAAAAAAAAAAAAAGGTTTACAGAAGAAAATATCTGGTGGAAGTTTGTTGAGGAGTTGGATTTCTAAAATAAACATTTTAACATTACAATTGGTTTATTGTGTGTTCAGTACCCCCCCCCCTTTTTATCAGTTAGTGCAGTGGTTCCCAACCTTTTTTTTTTTTGTCATGCCCCACCTAAGCATCTCTAAAATCTTGATATCCCCCCCCCCTCGGACATATTATTCTTATTATTCAAAATGCGAACTCCTATTCACATGGAGGAAGCATAAAAGGCCATTCACTGTTAATTATTCATTCTTGAAATGCCTCCCTTAAAAATCATATTGCCCCTTGTAGGGTGTGTGTCTCATGTTGGGACCCATGCAGGTAGTGTCACTTGTTTTGTTGTTGTTGATCTGTTCAGTTGGTTGTTAAGAAACTTTTTAAAAAATGGAACAAATGTCTCAGAGTTAGAGATTTTAGGTGCTACTGAATGAGAAAGGGGTAGATTCTGGAAGATGAATAGCAATTCTTCTCTGTGGATCTCTGTCTGCCTACTGTGCAGGTAAAGGGGATTTCACCATACTGTATATTCAAAATGTTGCAACAAACCTTTGCTTAAGTTACCAAAAGTGAGGCATATTGCGGGTTAGGGAAACCACATAGGAAGCGAGACACGAGTCCATTTTGCTGGATATTTTACTTTAATTTTTTTCTACCTATGATTTCACCATAAATATAGAACAAGGAGCATATTCTCTTGTCGATCAATTCTCTGTCAGCCAATTGCATCTGCTGCATCACTCACGAGACCAGGAATATGGTCGCCAGAACGAGAACCCCCTCCTCCTTCTTGAGAGCCTGTCAGGGAAAAGACAGCTTATATGAAACAACTGTGGTACAGCTTAATTTCAATAGCACTGTGTGTGTTTGTATCAAACCAAGGCAGACTTGGTGCTTGACAAGAGTAAACAACAGTGAAAAGTTGCATAATCAAAATATAGCAATCAACTTATCTATCACTGATGGGCACAAGTTTCTTTTTGACTCCACTTCCACCCATCCTTTCGAATGGAGGTTAGAATTTTTTTTAGCATCAAGACATTCTGAACATTTTCTTGTCTCCAAGGGTTACTTTACAGCACCCCTTAAGTCAAGCGATCTGAATGTTCTCATATTTTGTTTCTCACATGTAAACATTTATAAACTTTTCTCACTGCTGAATGAGAGTTAGGGTGCATTTTTGGGGGTTGGGGGTTGGCACTCTTTCTGCAAGATTTGTGGAAACATTTTCCTGCACAGAGTACAAGGTCTCGAAAAACAAAAGAGCTTTACATATGCATGTTTACACATGAAACACATATCTTTTTGTGCAATGCTTTGGATAAAAAAACGTGATAAGTTGATAAGTTAACCCTTGGGTGATTGAAGATACGCTTTGCTTTGGGACATCTTACAGTACAATCTCTTGGAATGGCTATGCTGGAAGCAATATGGTAAGTGGGTTAAGGTAGATTTTTAACTTTTTAGACAATCTCTCAAAGTGACTCAAATTAATTGGGCTACACATTCTCAGTATTTAAAAATATTTTAATAAATCTAAGGCTGAAATCGTGTTGCTTTGTTACACTTATGGAAGTTTAAATGATGTAACATTCCCTCATCTCTAGCCATCAATTAACAACCCTCTGCTGGGATTCTTGGGTGTGCATGTTCCTGCTGGCTTAGCGATAGCAATCACATTTATATATTTCCCCCTTAGTGCTCAGTGCTTTCTCTGGGTGGTTCACAAGGTAATTAGCATTTTGTCCTCAACAGGACGGGTACCCATTTTACCAACCTTGTAAAGATGGAAGGCTGAATAGACCTTGCATCCCCATCAGGATCGAACTCACAATGTCAACAGTTTTAGCTGCAGTACAACAATTTAACCATTGCACCAACAGGGCTCATGCACACTCAGGAATCCTACTGGGGATTAATTAATTGCCAGCTATTAATAAATGAGTAGTGTGACTTTTTAATGTAATAGGGCAACAGGATTTCAGACTGTTTTTTTTTAAAAAAAACCAATACTAGATATGGCAGATGCTTCATTCCTTCCTCACTTTCATACAATCTAAAGCTCCACCCACCATATCAGGTTGCAGTAGCATAGGGGGGCAGGGGGGTGACCCGCCCTGGGCGGCACTTTTTTTGGGTGGCATTGTGCCTGTGCACCGCTCCCTCAGTCTGGGCGGGCTGGTTTGCCTGCCTTTGCCTGGCATTGTCTTGTGTGGGAGGGAGGCTGGGCGGGTGGAACAGCCCGACCTCTGGAGATGGGGAATAGCAGGGGCGCCCTACACCACTCGCCCAACGTCACTTACAGCTCATCCCCGTGGCAGCAGAAACCCCTGCCAAAGTGGATCGGTGCCTTGTAAACATTTTACGTTGTGTCCTCTTTGAAATATGTGGCGTTAGGGACGTCGTGGCAATGATTACATTTTCCAGACTCCCTTAGCCCACAGTACTGTGGGAGTCTGGGAAATGTAGTCATTGCCACGAGGTCCCTAGGGCCGCAGATTTCAAAGAGAAGACACCACGAAATTTTTTTACAAGGCACCGATCCACTTTGGCAGGGGTTTCTGCTGCCTTGGGAACGAGCAGATTCAAGCGGGCAGGGAGGAGCGAGGGCAGACGGACGGAATAGGGAAGGGAGCCGTGGGTGTGTGTGAGCCTAAATGAGGGTGGCAAGTTTGGCCTGCGCCCTGGGCAGCTGAAACCCGTGCTACGCGACTGTCAAGTTGGCATCTGATATGACACAGACATGGACCAGTGCAGAACAAACAGAACACCATCTTTGCCTTTGAAGAATGCTTTATATACATGCAGATTTAAGTAAGCAACAAAAGCATATTTCCCTATCCTATGATAGGACTCAGAATGAACATTGTGTTTCTCTTTAGTTGATTTTTATTTTGCTACATACTGCAATCTTTACAAGGTGGCGGTTACTTCAGTCTAGCAAACATGATAGTTTCATGGTTTTCTTTTTGATTTAAACTCCTTATTACTAGAGTACTTCCATATCCCTGAGCAACATTTATTCTACCAGAAGAAATGGAATGGGTAGTACTTGGACTGACTCTCTCACATTATGATGCTCAGTGCATATGGGCCCCTCAAATTCTGTTGCTTAACACCTCAAGTTCCACTACAATAGGTTCATTGAATCAATGAGGCTTTGGTGAGTCAACTTCTGTCAGCTCCACTCCTTCGAATATTATATGCTGAATCAGTGGCGTCGCGCAGTCTTCAGCCGCCTGGGGCGAAGAACAAACTCGCCGCCGCCCCCCCCGGCTCGCCGCTGCCGCCGCCCCCTCCCCCTGACCCAGGTAGAAGCCGGCCCCCTGGTGACTAGCGGCGTGCACGTGCACGCGCGCGCGCACGCGCGCCACACACCTCCGTCCGCTCGCCCGCCACACACCTCCGTCCGCTCACACCTCCGTCCGCTTGCCCGCCCGGCTGGCTGTCGGGGGCTCTCCGCCGCCTGTTGCCCCTGGCAGCGGCTTTCAGGGGGCGGCAAAATGTCCCCTCCCCACCCTTTTGCTGGCGAGGAGGAGAAAAAGTGTTTTTTTTTAGGCGGACAATTCAAGGAGGGGCCCGCCCGCCGGGCTGGCTGTCGGTCGGGGGCTCTCCTGCCCACCTCCTCCTGCCCACCTCCTCCTGCCCAGCCAGCCCCCAGGGGCTCCCCGCCACGGCGCCACCCACCCCCGACGAGCGCCCCGTCTCACGGCAAGTTGGGTGGGTGGCTGGGCGGGCGGAGGCGAGCAGCGTCCGCGCGCATGCGGGCCGCCCGCCAGGAGAGCCCCCGACGGCCAGCTGGGCGGGCGACTGGGCGTGCCCCTCCTTCCCTCCCCACCCTTTTGCTGGCGAGGAGGAGAAAAAGGGGGTTTTTTTAGGCGGACAATTCAAGGAGCCTCCTTGAATTGTCCGCCTAAAAAAAACCCCTTTTTCTCTTCCTCGCCAGCAAAAGGGTGGGGAGGGGACATTTTGCCTCCCCCTGAAAGCCGCTGCCAGGGGCAACAGGCGGCGGAGAGCCCCCGACGGCCAGCCGGGCGGGCGAGCGGACGGAGGTGTGAGCGGACGGAGGTGTGTGGCAAGCGGCGAAGCGCACGTGGGGCGCTCGCCAGCAAAAGGGTGGGGAGGGGACATTTTGCCGCCCCCTGAAAGGCGCTGCCCGGGGCATCCGCCCCCCCCGCCCCCCCCCACGCTACGCCACTGTGCTGAATTGTGTTGCTGTTAAAGCAGACCTGTTTGAAGCCACAGAATTTATGAAGGAGTAGACGCACCAACCCCCCCCTGTTTCAATGGGCCTTCATTAGTGTGATTCAGTAATCCAAGTAACAGGATTTTTGGCCTTCCACAGTGTCTTGTTATGTGACTCTTACCTGCAACATCTCCCAGGTTTGTTTCAATATCTGCAATAGGGGAAGGGCAAAAAATGTATGAGGAAGGGCAGATATTAAACTGATAGGTTATATTGTCACTAACCCTGACCCTGACCCTAACCCTGACCAAACTACCAACCAACAACAAAAAAGAGAGAATGAGAGAGAGAGAGACAGAGAGAGAAAAAGAGAGAATTCAACAGAGAGAGAAAGAGATAATTCAACAGAGCCTGTACCCTAGATGTTGGCAAATCCAGAATGATTAGAGAATTGACTTTATTGATTTTAATTTGTAGGCGGTCTTGATAAAAATAAAATGCTCAGATTTTGGTTTTGGACAAAACCAATAAAATTTAAAAAAACCCACAGATTTGTATCTGGAGCAAATCTTCAATTTAGATAATAATAATAATAATAATAATAATAATAATAATAATAATAATAATAATAATAATAATAATAATAATAATAATAATAATAATAATAATAATAATAATAATAATAATATTTGTTTTTTGCTCTTGAACTGCTAGGTTGGCAGGAGCTGGGACAGAGATGGGCGCTCAAACTGTCAGGCAGTAGCTGGGTGTTGAACTGCCGAATTGCCAGCCTTCTAGCTAACAAGGTGAACTTCTTAACCAGTTAGTCACTGCAGACACCTTTCAATTTATATGGCACACACATTGTTTCAAATTTTTCCTTTCTTTTAAAGAAAAGTTTAAAAGTGGTTAGTATACAAACCTCTTAGGCTACGTTTACTTCATGGTCTATTATGATTCAAACATTCATGTACATCAGCACAACAATATAAAAGTTCTGGCCATTTTTTGTTTTCCAACCCAACTAGAGCCTGAGAGAGAAGTCTGAGAGAGTGTTGTAGGCCACAAGCAGAATTAGGAGCAAGACAGTTTGTAATCAGTTCCAAAGCTCTACACCAGCCTCTGGATTGCTTTGAAGATCTCCAAACTTCTGTGTCACTTATCTCCTACTTGATAGCATCTCAGACTGACCAACCTCAACGGGGTTATGGTTAGGATCAAATAGTGGGTGGGGAATGCCATATTGAGCACCTTGGAGGTAAAATGATAGTAATGAAATATATGTAATTGTTCTAGAAATGTATAGCTTTGTATTTGCATTCTTCTGATCACTATTTAATTATTTGATTAACAATTAAAAATTGACAGTTTGCAGTTGAAAGGTTGTAGGACCAAGTAATTCCACTTTAAATTAGTAATATCAGATGCAATTATTTGGCCACAACATGGCCCTTCAATCTTTAAATAGCAAACTGCTGATTTAGACATGGATTAGATCAGGGGTGCCCAAACTACTGCCTGGGCCCTCTGATGTCAATTCATCTGGCCCGGGAAGCCATATGGGTACATTTTACTTCCACTTCTGGGAGTGACAAGGGCTTCCCGGGCCAGATGAATTGGAGTCAGTGACCGGATCTGGCACCCAGGCCATACTGACCAGCCCCCTGAACCACATGACTGGCCCATGACCCAAAAAGTTTGGGCACCCCTGGATTAGAGGAATATTGGAGCACATTTAAGAGCTGTTATAGAGACCAATATGGATTTGAGCTGTTACTCTTTGTTTTTGAATGTGGTGGTAACATGGTTGTTTGGAAGACCAAAGAAGACCAGGCATGACCTTTCCAGGATGACCTAAGCAGCATCAGCCTTGAGTGGAAGGATAAGGAAACTGTTCCTCTGGATTGAACATTATGGAAGACACTTGTTGCTCGATGTGCTTGGCACAGGATGTAGAAAGAAAGTGAGAGATTGTAGCATTTTTAAAATCTTTGCTCACACAAACTTACCAGGTCTAGCAGCATCAGTATAGACTGAACCTAGGAGGTAAAAAGACACCAATTGGAAGGACTGCCAGGCAAAATAAGTGTCTGAGCACTATTTTTTTAAAAATCAAAAACAGGTTAGCATCACTAAAATGTGGCGTGGAAGAAATGTTTGTTATTGGTAGCAACTCAATTTAAAAGACCATTAAAGTAAAGGTAAAGGTAAAGGTCTTGCTTGCTTGAAAGCCAGTCATATCTGACTTTAGGACATGGTGTTCATCTCCATTTATAGCCAAAGAGCCAGCACTGACTGCATCTGTGATTTTCTGTGGCCATGTGGCAGGCATGACCAGAGTGCACGGAATGCTGTTACCTTTACCGGTGAAGTGGTACCTAATTATCTACTTGCCATTTCTTGCTTTTGAACTGCTAGGTTGGCAGAAGCTGGGACGGAGTTGGTAGCTCACTCCATTGTGAAGCACTCTGGTCTCAAACTGCTGATTTGCCAACCTTCAAATTGTCAAGTTCAGCATCTTGACCACTAAGTCACCTGAGTCCCTAAAAGATCAATAGTGTAACACTATTGACAAAACACTTTGATATGTCTCTGTTTGTATCACATCCCCTCTTGGCCTTGCCATGCCCATTCTGGAACAAAGGGACCAGCACAACTGCCTGGAGGAGTGATGAAGCCTGGCCTTGCTTGCATTGCAGCTCCCCCTTTGCATCCAGGTGGGGCCCCCTTGCCTTTTGGTAAGATTAGAAAGGCTTTTCCTATGTTAGGGAAAGTGATCTGCCTTTCCTTTTCCTCCTCCCATGGTCCCCTGTTGCTCTACAGCAGGGGTTCCCAATATTTTTATGCTATGGGCATGATTAGTTTGGCTACAATCTTTATAGCCACTTCAAGAGTCATGAAAATCACAATATGTGTTCAGAGCTGTTTATAGCTTTTCCCCCCAAATCATCTTCCCTCTGTCCCCACCAGAAGGTTTTTTTAAAAAAAGGTCTAGGATGGCACAATAAGTTTATGTTTCATTCTCCGTCCAGAAGCAAAAGGTAGTGCTCTGACTGCTTTGGAAACACTTTGCTTGTTGCTTTTAGGGGTTTTTTTTTTTAAATAAAAAAATCTATTATCTCTTTAGTTCACCCGTACTTCTGGCTATACTAATGTCAACTGGCCTGCTTTTCCAGGTACTGTATGTTGATATAACGTGGCAGTGAAGGTAGGCTATCCTTGGAAGGGTGAGGACTGCCCACTTCTCTTGGATCACCCCAAGTTTTTCATAGATTCCAGCATCAGATGGGGTATCTTTTGACCATTCCAACCCACCTCACTCCCACTCTTTGTCATCTTCCACAATTGAGTCAAAGAGCAGAAAACATTGTTGGCCTATATGTCCCAAAGACAAAGAGAACGCTAGATCTGAACTGAAGGAAATAGACACAGAAATGGTTCTGGCATCACACCTACAAACATCTTAACTATGAGTCCATAATCTCTGGTACCACTTGGAGGTTGGGTGGAGAGAGGAGGTACCCTACACAATAAAATAATCTTTCTCCTGTCTCAGGACCACTCATCTGAAGTCTGCCTGCCTGCCTGCTGACCCTGGGTTACAAAGGAATGTCCTGAGGTTTAAGCCACCAAGATATAGAATCTATGAATGACGTATGAACCAAGCGTATTGTCCATATAAAGAGTTTGGAATATCTGCTCTCATTATCTTGGAGAAATATAACCATGATAAATTAAACCCATTGGCACCAAAGTACTAGTAGGCCCCTTAGGAAGAAGCAAGTGGCAAGAGGGCAAAGGGCAGGTCATTTTGCTTACCTCCAGGAACCAAGAGGCAGGCAATGCCCACCAGCAGAAAGAGAATTTGAGCCTTCATTCTTGAGCCTTCTAAACTAGACACGCAGAGATGGCTGGAATGGAAGCTGGAATGGAAGCGATGAATGGACTGAATTGCTCCTGAACTCCTGCTCTTTTGTCTTATAAAGAGTAAGGACTAGCCTGAGGGCCTAGCATGCTGTGATCACATAAGAAAGATTAAACCTCATTAAGCATTAAATAGTCAATATTCTAAAAGTCAAAAGGGGTGGGTGGGTTATGAGATTTTCCTGAGTTTAACGGCTAACCCTAGTATGTTGTTAGCACATGGAAAAGATTAAATCCGGGTTATTTAAGCAGCAAACAATCAATATTGCAAAGATAAACATTTAGAAATACAAGATGTTCCTTGAACTTAATCATATCCTCTTTGTCTGTAACCAACCAGTGAACAGTCTCTTGCACATAGGAGGAAGCTGCTAGCCTTTTGTGAAAGTAGGATGCCCATCTGCCAATTGGTTTATGTAACTGAGGGAATGAATTGCTGGCAAATATATGTGTCAAGTGCATTCCATGTTTATGAAGAGGATTCTGACCCATGTATTCAATCTCTGAGAACAAAGCTCTTTCACAAAGATGAAAGAGATGGTCCTGCCAGCCAAGAAAAAAGGATAGTGCTTTGTCTGGAGCAGGCGGGGGTGGGGGTGTTCCTGGGGTCCAAATTGGGGTGGTGATGGGCATGGGCGATATTCCAGGATCCAAGGGGCGGGCCGCACTCGGGGAATGTGGGAAAGATGTTTAATTTCTGTCCCCTGTTCCAGCCCCCCAGCTACATCTCTGGTTCCTGAGCAGCTGGTCCAGAGTGTCCCCTCCCTTAGACTGCTGCTGCTGAATGCCAGGTCAGTTCGTAACAAGGCACCCCTGATTTCAAATTCTATTCTGGGGCAGCGGGCTGACCTCACATGCATCACTGAAATCTGACTGACACCTGAGGACAGTGTGCCTCTGGCAGTATTGTGTCCAGGTGGGTCTGGTATTTGGCACCAACCTAGGGTGAGGGAGGGGTGGTGGCATTGCCATTGTAGCCAGAGAGTAATTGGGAGTCACTAGAGCCATGGCTCGACAAGTTCTGGGTTGTGAGGCCCTACTCCTGCATTTGGGACCTAAGGGTCAGTTTGGAATCTTGCTTCTGTAACTGCCTCCCTGCAGTGTAGCAGATTCCCTGGCTGAGGTCCTTGAGGCAGTCACCATGTTGGCATTGGAGTTCCCCAGACTTATGATCTTGGGGGACTTCAGTTTGCCTTCATTGGGGGCAGGCTCACAGGCAGCATGGGAGTTCATGGCTTCCATGGCAGCTGTGGGCCTGACTCAGGTAATTGAGGACCCAACCACGAGCAGTGGCCACACCCTGGACTTAGTTTTCTTGTCGGAGCAGTGGCAGAGTGATCTGATATTACAGAAATTAGAGATCAGGCCTGTACCATGGTCAGATCATTTTCTGGTGACTTTGGACTTTTTTGGGGGAAAGCTTCACTGTAGGGAGGAAGGGCCTATTAAATTAGCCCACCCCTGGTGACTGATGGCTCCAGATGGATTCCAAAGGGAACTGGGGGACATTCCTCTGGAGCACCAATGCGATCCACCTGAGGTGCTTGTCAACCTCTGGAATGAGAGGGTGGTGGCAGCCATGGACGTAATTGTGCCACTACAGCCTTTCTATGCTTGTGGGGACCGCTCATCCCTGTGGGTTCACAGAGGTGCTGAGGGTGCTCAAATGGGCAAAGCGCCGCTGGGTGAAGACACGGAGTGAGTCTGATCGAACACTGGTTAGAGCTGCTATTAAAGCCTACCTAGTAGTGATGGGGGTGTGTGTGTGAAACGCCAGTATTTCACCACCCTCATTGCCTCTGCAGATAATTGTCCGGTGACCCTGTTCCAGGTGACCAGGTCCCTCCTCGGTAGAAGGGGGTCGGGCCCCGGTTGGCAGGGGTCAGCTGAGGCTTTTGCTGATTATGTGGCAGAGAAAATCACTCGGATTCGTTCGGAGTTGAATCCTGGTGTGGAAAATGTAGGGCTGAGGTTGACTGAAGTGCAGTCTGGCAATGTTATCTGGGATTGGTTTGATCCAGTTGTCCCTGAGGAAGTGGACAGGCTTCAGTGAGCCATTTGTGCCACTTCCTGTGCATTAGATCCATGCCCCGTCTGGCTAGTCAAATCAACCAGGATGGTGACAGGTGGTTCAGTCGAGGCAATGATCAACTTTTCATTGCGGAAAGGGATTTTTTTTCGGCCAGTGTCCAACCTCCCCTTTTTGGGTAAGGTGTTGGAGAAGGCAGTGGCATGGTGGTTACAGGAGATCCTGGATGAAGCAGATTATCTGGACCTCTTCCAGTCAGGATTCAGGCCCAGACATGGTACAGAAACTGCATTGGTCACGCTGGTGGATGATCTCTGGAGAGGGCACGATGGTGGACATCCAACTGTCCTGGCTCTTCTTGACCTCTCAGCAGCTTTCAATACCATTGACTATGGTATCCTTCTGGAAAGGCTCCAAGGATTGGGGGTCCAGGGCACTGTGTGGTCCTGGTTTTCTTCATTTCTGAAGCTCCAGACCCAGTCGGTGTTGTTGGAGAGTGAGAAATCCAGCCCCAGGCTTCTCCACTATGGGGTGCCTCAGGGCTCAGTGCTTTCACATCTCCTATTCAACATCTACATGAATCCTCTGGGTGAGATCATCTGTTCCCACGGGAAGGAATCATCAATATGCAGATGATACTCAACTGTATATTTCGGCCCATGGAGATCCAAGTGATGCAGTAGAAGTCCTTTCCAGGTGCCTGGAGGCTGTGAGGGTCTGGATGGGGGAGAATGGGTTACAGCTGAATCCTGACAAGACTGAGTGATTGTGGGTCAGGGATCCTGCATTAACTTGGGAGCTACCATATTTGGTTCTGGATGGAGCTATTCTGCCCCAAACAGACCCGGTGTGTAATCTGGGGGTCCTCCTGGACTTGCGATTCCTGCTCGATTGGCCTTGAATCCCTCTACTTTGCTCAAACATTGCATTGTGTCACCAGCAAACTATAAACCAACAACATCAATTTATAAATTTTTATTGGAAAATATTTCATTTGTTGATCACTTAGGAGAATTAAACAAAATAGAGACCTGGATTATGTTGTATAAGGTAACTAATTAAAAAATGTCTTACCTTCAGTAGCTGAAATCTTTAAAATATCATGTAACCAAAGCAGAATTTTCAGACACAATATCTGTCTATAAACAATGGGGCACATTTCATAGTGAGGTGTGAGTGCCCTTTCCCATAAAGGGAATAGAAGATTCAAGAGTTGTGTAAACTTTAATTTTGCCGAGTGTTTTTCTACCAGTAATTTAGGAGACAGCAAGTTAATTAAGTTTAGGAATTCTCCCTGTTGTGCCATAATTAAGCAAGAACAAGTCAGAGAAACAGTAAAAAAGAAGAAATTGTTTTGTTTCTTAAAATTCTTATATAAATTATTGCATAGGGCATGTTTAAACATTTTGAACTGATAATTCAAGCTAATAAAAAAATCTGGAAAATAAAATCCTCAAATGAAAAGAAATGGCTCCTAGCAGAGAGTTTGGCAATCTATTCCAATTAAAAAACATGCATCTAACTTCTCAGGACGTAAAAGGAGTACGAACTCCCAATGATATTGAAGGCCCATGATACCAGGGCAAGAACTCTTAATCCTGGATAATCTTGTTTATCAAGCCTCACAAGCAATTTTCTCCTTTCCTTGCCTTTTGATTGCTCTGTGCAATTAACATAATGGTTGTTAATTCTGCTCATGTGATCACAACATGCCACCTCCAAGAACGAAGTCATTGACTTTATAAGACTCCAAAGTAAGACTTTTTGGAAGGGATTCTTCTCATATACATCTAGAGTTTCCAGTGCATCAGGTTTCCAGTGCAATGAAGACTTGGTTCCTTCTTGTCCTTGCTGGCATTGCCTTTATCAGGGAGGCCGAAGGTGAGTCATGCTTTTTGGGTCCCTTTTCCCTTTGAGTTAATTCCTTTCCAATGGTAAGTAGAAGAAAGTGTGCATCTGTCTGTCATAAAGTTATTTAATATCCTTGAGACTTGTTTGCATCCTATCAAAACAACATTCCCTTTATTTTGGATAATGGGGATGGGAAGTGACAGGGGTTTTTTTACCATTAAAATATAAAACACGTAGAAGGATAAAGATTTTTAAAAATGCTTTAGCAACATTTTTGTTTTCATGTCAACACATTATTTTAGGTGGGAAGCTTTGATCTGAAATAATAAAAGCTTGAAAAAAAAAGACTGCTGGTCTTGTACTAGGCCATAGGAGTGGTGGCCGGGTTGACCATGCAGTGTCCACAGTGATGGGATGCAACAGGTTCGCACCAGTCCGCCAGAACCAGTAGTAACTTTTCCCAGTGTCCTGGAGAACCGGTAGCAGCTTTTGGGGAAACCACCTTCGGGGCTTACCTTTTCACTGGTTCCCCCACTGTGCATGCATGTCAAGCACTTGGTGTGCATGCATGCCTACGGTGCTTGGCATGTATGCACGGCCTCCTTGCTGTCCTCCCAAGTGGGGAGGAGGAAGAGAAGCTGCTAGCCTGAAGCTCCCTATAGCCTGCTCCCCAGGGTAAGTGACTCACCTTTGGATGTGGTGTCTCTGTGTGTATTTTAATGTATATTTAATACCTTTACCTACATTGACATACTACCACAGTTCCTAAAAAGGCCTGGAGGCCTGGCTTGGGGTTTTTAAGCAAAGTCTTGGAGTTACCTCATCAATAAGCTACACCTGTGCTGTTCCAAGTGCTGTTCCAATTGGAGAACCCTTAAGGAGGTACAGCTGTTTTACATTTACATTAAGGCATATTATCCTAGAGAACTGGTTAGGCAAAGACTTAGTACAGTACCTAACTTCTTTAACTGTTGAAAAGTTGAAAAGTGCTGAAATGAAGCCATCGTGTGGTGAGTTCATTCTGTAGTTCCTTCCATCTGACCTAGTGTGAGAAAGATTAGCCAGAATAAGCTTTAAGCTCTGGTTTAAAAGCTCTGGTTGATTTGTGTTTGGGGTGGCTGGCTGGCTGTATTTTAATGTATTTTAATTTATTTATTTATTTATTTATTTATTTATGGGTTTGTGTTGTGTGTGTGTGTGGGGGTTGAGGTGTGTGTGTATGCTTATTTTTATTTTATATTTTTTGATTTGGCCCTGCCCACATCATGATGTCATGATGTTAGCTCCACTCACACTGTGATGACATCACGGTGGGGTAGCAAAATTTTTGACATCCCACCACTGGTCATGATGTTAGCTCCACTCACACTGTGATGACATCACGGTGGGGTAGCAAAATTTTTGACATCCCACCACTGATTGTCCATATGGTGGATTAGCTATTTGGGATTTAGGGGATGACTTCTTCACCTTGGCATCTGAAGTGCCATTGGTTGTTAGGGGCCTCTGCTTCACTCTTCCTACCATAGTAGGCCAGGGGGCAGGAGGCCTTTCTGACTTGGCAAAAGGGAGAAAAGCAGCACAGTTCGGGAGGGTGGTTGATTACATTGTCTCTTTCCACTCAATATAGGTTACGTGCCAGTGTCAACTGGTGATGGAACCAATGTAGGGCAAATGGGAGCCAATGTAGGGCAAGAGATTGGCAGTGGTGGACCGCCGGGACAGGATTGCATCCCTGAAGGTAAATATGCTGTATCAAGCCAACACCAAATGACTGGTGGAACATGAGGGTGATGGTGGTGTTTATTGGTGGGAACCAATAACTCAGGTTCTACCTTACCAATCTCCAACTCCAGGGGAAGAACTTTGCACCTCTCATGAAGTGCAGGTGGCAGTGCTAGCCAGTGACCTTCAGTGCTTATATTCAGTGGGCACAGGGAGGATTATTTGGTGACACAGAAAGAGGATGGGTTCCCACAATTTCATAAACCAGCTTGCCTCCACACCTTGCCTTTCTGATCATCCGACCCTCAATGATTATTTGGTATGCAAGCAGAGATTTCTGACAACTGCCACCCAAAACATCTGTTGGGCAAATACCATGTTGGGACATCTTTGAGAAACCTATTCAGGTCTTACCAAACTTTATCCAACATATGCCCTGACTGCTTCTTAGAAGGTCAAACTGTAAAGATGAAGCTAAAGTACTTTGGACATCAAATGAGAAGAGAAGATTCACTTGAGAAGCCTTGATGCTGGGAAAGGTGGAGGGCAAAAGAAAAAGGGGGCGGCCAAAAATGAGATGGCTAGATGGTATTGTAGACGCAATGGGCACAGAGCTGAGTGAGTTGAGGAGGATGGTGGAGGACAGAAGTGCCTGGCGGACAGTGGTCCATGGGGTCGCAGAGAGTCGGAATTGACTGTGCGACTGAACAACAACAAAACAACAACAAATGAACATATGACTCATCCTGACTGGAGGGAGAATCTCCACATGAACAAGAACTTCCTTTCATTGCCATTTTCCACATGAGAAAAAAAAATATAAATGTGTGTTCATTAAACCATGGTAGGCAATGCCAGAATAGACATTAGAACATATAGGGCTTTACAAGATGGTGTCAATGCTTTTAAAACACAGCCAGATGTTTTCAGCTATGCTGCTTATTTATTGAACAATGAATAGTAATTTGGAAATACAGTAAATATGTAGCTAAAATGGAAAGTCTAGCCAAGAAATCAAATGAAGAAAGATCACCAACTGTAGGGTTGTGTCACTGAAGAATCATCTACTTGTGTATCCCCAATCATCATGTATGGGTGTGAAAGCTGGATAGTAGTAAAGAAAGCTGACAGGGAACAAAATGAGTCATCTGAAATACAGTTCTGGAAAATAGTCTTACAGATTATTTGGATTGCCAAAAGATGAACAAATTGGTCATTGAGCAAATCCAGACTGGATTGTCTATGATGAAATGGAGCTTTCTTACACTAAACCAATCATGAGAAGGCAGATTCTCATGATAGTTTTAGACAATTAACAAAGTTTGAAGAATTGATAATACAGATGGAACAGAAAGAAATAACAGTAAAGGGTCTAGTTCTCAACCATTTCCAGCCTTGGGCCAGACTACACCCCCTCAGACAGCTGATATGTGGTTCCCCCTGCTGTAAATGCTGCCCTAAAATGCCTCTGCAGCTGTCATAAATGGATTTTATGACAGCCATGGATGCATTTACAGCATGTTTTTGGCAGTTTCCGCTGCTTCCAGCCGTGGTGAGAGCAAGGGCTGTGGACCCCATGAAATGGTGTTGTTGGCCAGGTCCAGCCAGTGGGTCATAGATTGTGAACCGCTGGTCTAGTAAATACAAGATTGTTGAAATATCAAGCTGAAGAACAAGCTTTAAGTTTGAGTTGGGAAATGGATTTTGGAGATAAAATGAAAGAGAAGGAATGGGTTAGGCTATGGAAACAAAGAACTGTTAAAATGTCAGATTTAAAGACAATTGTTACAAAACTATATGGAGATGATACATAACTCCGGTGCATTTTAGTTATTATGATTTGAAATATTCAAAAGACCGCTGGAGATGTAAAAAAAAGAACTTGGGATATGTTTTCATGAATGAGAATAAAATATGGAAAATGTTTTTTAACCAATTGTCAGTAAAAATGGAGATTTGTCCTAAAATGGTGTTATTCATGGATTTTGGAAATACACAGAATGGAATAAGAGAATTTTTTTTACAGCTTTGGGATCATTTTTTTATTTAAATGGAAGGTATATTGTGAATTTGAATTCGTTTATTATAAAGAGATTGGGGAAAGAGCTATAAATGAAATTACCATGTGAGTAGAAGGTAAAAAGGGATTAATAAAAAAACTGATTTTAGAGAAGTATGAGGATAATTTTTAGAGTATATACTAGTGAAATGAAAAGGAGTGAAGCCACAGTTATATGTATTCTTTTTTAAAAATTGAGGAATCGTATGTCTAAAAGTTTAATGATATTGAGAACATTTAATTGAGAAGGTTATAAGTTCCACTGGTAGTGGGTGCACAAAGTAGTTATATGGTACTATATACAATGTTGTCAATATTTTTGTATGTTTTTTGTGTGTTTTTTTGTATTTTAAAATGATCAGAGCACAACCTACAGGGAATTATTGTATCTCTTGGGAAATTTATTTTCAAGGACAAAGGGTTGTCTAGTCAGAGAGTTAAGAAAAATATGTAAGAACATGTACAGATAGTTTTTTATCCCTCTCTGCAGCTCTCAGGGGTCAGCCCTTATTCCATGTGTCTACATTTCACAGATGCTAGATCACTGCACCCTCTCCCCAAGCATCCACTTTTTTTACAATGACCCCTTATATGCCATTCATAGTGTCTATGGTAAACATTCAGTGTAGCAGGTGTTTGAATTAAACACTTACCCTGCTCCTCCTCACATATTCACATGGATGAAATATTTCCAGCAACAAAAAATTAGAGATTTCCCCAAAGAGGAGAGAAAAAAGCTGCATTCAAATCAACATTTGTGTCAGGCAAGCAGCAAAAAGTTATTTGAATTTGCCCATAGTAGAAGAGGAGCAAATACCAATATATTTGATAATATAGTAAAGGTAAAGGTTTCCCTTGCTCGATAGCCTGTCGTACCTGGCTCTAGGGGTCAGTGCTCATCTCTCTTTCAAAGCCGAAGAGTCAGCGCTGTCTGCTTCTGCAGAAGTTTCCATGGTCATGTGACATGCAGTAAGTTGATCTTTTAGGGATTCAAGGGGTTCTATAATTCTAATATCTCATTGCTCCAGAATAAATTAATAAATTTTCACGAGTAATAGAACACTGAATTCTTCATTTTTCACTTTACAAAAATGTTACAATTGTTTTCCCTTGTTTTAGCTGCACTCCACTTTAAAATATTTTTTAAAAATAAAAAACACGTGATTTGTCTGTTCTATGCATATTAAATTTGGATTTTTTTAAAAAATTCTACTTTTTTTTCTGATTACAGGCAATGAGAATAGACCAGGAGATGGTCAACGTGGTGCTTATGTACCTAACATTTTGCATGAACATTTTGGCATGTTAGGATAACTGGACTATGTTAGAAGATTGATAAAATGCATTTTCTTTGGAAAAATTTCTGTGATTGAATCATGTAGCCTCAAATAAAGTAGCCACACTATTCTCAGCAAACATGAATAATGTAATACATGGTGTGTGTGTGTGTGTGTGCGTGCGTGCGTGCGTGCGTGCGTGTGCATGTGTGTGCGTGTGTGCGTGCGTGCGCGCAGACATTCATCTTGGCTTGTTTGACACTATTATAGGCACTTCTACTCCAGAAATTGCTATTTATAGTCCCCGTAACTCTAGGAATTACTACACTCTGGGTTGGAATCTGGCAGTCAAGAAAACAGTCCACAGTAGCATGGACAGATTCATAAGTTTGTATTAAACGTTTCCTGTACCCAACCCAGGTTATGATAAGTGCCAGTGATATTACAATGATAAAGACAATGAGTAGTGGTACGATTAATACATTAAAAACCGAGAATCATCATCTCCTGCCAAATGATTGGAGTTGGATGGTACAGGAAAGTCCACTAAACTTGGTTTAAGCTGGGGCTGAGGTAACTGAAGCCAATTTCCTTGTAAAAGGGGCAGTAGAGAAGATAATAGATAACATTCAACTTATTTGGCCCCACAAGGGCACAACCTGTCGTCATATGGGATTTTAGTAGCTCAGAGGACAAAATGTTAAACCTTGATGTTGATGAAGAATCAGGTTACTCAAGTAGGGAAGGACTACCAACCTCTGGGGGAAGGAAATTTTGTTGACAGCATCACAAAGTTCTGGTAGTCAATATCTAATAGTCTTTGCTTAATTAATCTAAAGACCTCTGAGGCAGTGGATAACACTATTGGTTCCAATGCTAGGCCTAAGGATTAATATTTTTTTTTGCCCAATGGAAGTGAGCTAGCTGGAAGACTGTGACTTCTTATGAAATTGGAAGCTGAGGCCAAAAGGATTTTGCCATTCTATCCCCCCAAGGAGCAGACAGGTGACCATATATTTGGTAGAAACTTGGGCCACTTTATTTGAATATAACAGATTATAACACTACTGTACATTAATATGATCTGCAATGTGGCACTGTAGTGTGAAAATGGCTAGTTATTTATGGGTAGACCTACTCATCTCATTGTAACTGGTTATTCAATGTGAAGGGCTGTCCCCCTCCATGTCATATGGTTACGGTATACAAGCGAGCATATGATGCAAGGCTGTCTAGCCTGCTATCACAATTGTAGTAGATGCTGCCAGTGCCCATGTCTTTCTGGCCAACAAAAGGACCCCCGTTCTTAATAAGGACCCCCGTTCTCCAGATAATTTAGATTGCCATTTTCCACACTACCGCCACTAAAGATGGATGACACCTATGTCCAACCGCCCCCACCTCAGGCTGACAACTCAGACTGACTGCCACAATGCAGGTCCATGATGAATTTATCCAGTCCTGCATCAGACTAAAGGACTCCGTCCTGCCTGTAAAGGCCTGGAAACTTGATATTGATTTCCAGGTGCTCAGTCACCATGCCAAATCCCTACACCATGAATTTGGCCACAGATTTGTTCATGCTATGGCACACCCTATCAATCCTTTGAGGGTCAACCATGCAGCACCACATGAAATGTGGCAAAATGTCAGGCCACACCAGCCAGAGATTGAGCCACCAGCATTTCACCAATGAAAGGTCCCTCCGCACAGCTGTGTTCAAGTCAATTCCTTTCATCAAGCATAAATCATTGGCACCCATGTGGATGACCAAGATGTCCAACGGCTGGCCTCCTCATGCAGAATCCAAATACGGCAACAGGTCGTCCCATCTCATGCCCCGCTGCCAGCACCAATCAACTGCCATGTAGTCCCATGTCCTTGCCTCAGACAAAGTGGGATATTTGGTGTTCAGCACAAAAAATACAGCTATGTCCAACGATCACCACGTGCTTTGGTTGACAAGGAAGCCAGGCTGAAAAGGTAATAAAGTATGAGTCTTTTGTTTAATATAACATAGGGTGAATATACAGCTAGTATGCATGGGATTTCCAATGACCCACCCTTTTAATGTCTGTGAGAGAATATCTCTCCACTGCTGCAGAGGACACAGCCCCGATCCTGAAGGAGTATGTTACAAAAGCCTCACATTTACTCCCAGGAAACTCAATTCTTTCTTAGTTACAGCCTAAAATTGGTATCTCATCAAAGGACTACCATCAATGTGACTGAACAATGGGTCGGGCAAATTCCCTTGCATGTCCAATTATTTCACCAGGGTGGCACTGGGGCAGATGGCAGCAGGAGCATGGTGAAGTAATTCCAGGCAAGCCCCCTTTTCTATTTGGTCTGTTTTTGAACTCTGTATATTCAACAGTATGGCCCGTTTGTTCAGCGAGACATTAGTGAGCCTCAAGACATCACCCCAGTCTACCTTCTTGGAGGCGATCAAGAATTGACCTGTGCACAATACACTAAAAAATGCAACAGTCGAGGCTGCATGAAAAAGCACAGCCTCGAATCCACCTGAGCACACCTTGTCCAGGACAAGGTTAGGCGAAATTTATAATATGGGATATGGACACCTGCCCAGCTCACAGGACCATCCCTCAAGCACTTTTGTGATCCTGAAATCCTTAAGTGAATTGGCATGCCCCCGAGCCTTAGTGTAAAAAGCCAGTGCTGACAGTTTTGAACAAATAGTGAAGGGTGACAACCCGGTATTGTGAACCCGGTACTGTCGGGTCTTACAACCCCCACTTCATCGGAAAACGGTTCAGTCTCCTCATGGACCTCACAACCCTCTATACTAGATGGCACCACCAAGGCATCACTCGACTCCCGGACAACTGATGTTGCTTCAAGTCAGTGGTGGGATGTCAAAAAATTTACTACCACACCGTGGGTGGAGCCGACATTGGGGCAGACCCTAAGTAAGTAAGTAAGTAAGTAAGTAAGTAAGTAAGTAAGTAAGTAAGTAAGTAAGTAAATAAAAATACCCATTAAAATACAAATTAAAACAAATACATATAAATTAAAATAAACACATATGCACATAATACACAAAATACACATAAAACAAACTACATAAAACACACACACCTCAGCCCACCCCAAACACAAACCTGTCACTAACTTTACCCTGGGGTCGGGGAGCAGCAGGCAGGTAGGCAGGCACAGCAGTGGCACGGTGGCCTGGTGGTGCGGCAGCCTGGTGGTGTGGCCTAGCCTGGCTGCTGCCACTCCTCCAGGCGCTGCCTGCGCCCTTTCCAGGCAGCCCAAAATTGCTGCTTTGAAGTGCACATGCGTCAAAACTCCATTTGATGCATGCACACTTCTATTTTTCAGTGTGCATGCGTCAAATGGAGTTTTGACACATGTGCACTTCCGAGCAGCCATTTTGGGGTGCCTGGAAGACAGATCCAGAGGGCGGCCGGAGAGGCGACTGACCGGTCGCCCAGGGGTTTACCACCACCCCAGCAATCCCCTCTGGATGGCTGCTACCGGTTTGGCTGAACCGGTCCGAACCGGGAGCAGCCCATCACTGGGTAAGCCCCCAAGGTGGTTCGCCCCAAAAATCCACTACCAGTTCTCCGGGACACTGGGAAAAGTTACTACCGGTTCTGGCAGACTGGGACGAACCTGTTGCATCCCATCACTGCTTCAACTGTGTTAACACATCTCTGTAACACTCTGCAATCTCTCACCATGTTAATGCATAATCTGCTGGGTTGGCACAACCTTGTGGAACTGCTGCAGGTGGCGTGGGTGTGGGGTTAACTGTCGCAGCATGCTCCAGTGCAGTAATCCTGGCTAACAGGTTCAGGTTCAGTGCAGTAATCCTGGCTAACAGGTCAGGCTGTTCCAAGGCCATTGGCACCAGCAAATCATGTGCCAGGCCTTCTTTGCCGAGCGTTCATCAGGTAATCAATGACAAGGACACATGCTTAGGTGCCATCGTCACCACGATTAGTTTGGTGCTCTCTCTCATGGCTATGTGGTGATATAGAACACCAACTAATGTGGTTGCCTGCCTTATGGGGAAAGAGCGACAAGTCACGTGCAACAGTTATCCCTGGCACCACAGCCATGAGTCAAAAAATAAACACAACCAGAATTTAAAAATTATTAGCCACACTTTGGTTTCCAAGAGGTTCTGGCCCACTTCTAGACAAAGAGCAACATATGGAACACAATTAGGCACTCCAAATATCTTCCGTAGGAAGCCAGATTGGGGTAGTTCCAGCGAGTGATCCACTAAGGTGTGCCAGTTTCGCACCCCAAACAACAGTTGGGGACAAACTTTGACATTAAATACCCTAAGCACAGCTGCGATATTTTGTCCACCTTTTAAAAAGAACTGTGTTCTAGAAAGAGCAGTATTAATTGCTGAATTACACTAATACTCCACATAATGTTAAAGCTTGGTTCCACAAGCTTTAACGTTGTGCGCTTTTTAACATTTTGTGATACAGTACTGTACATGTACATGTACTTCCCACTGGCTGGACAGACCAGGGAGGAAGTCTGGTGTTGGCTGCATTGGCAGCGGCAATTTTGAGGGAAGTGGGAGCAGCTGCTATGGCATCATTAGTTGGACATTGACTAAAGCATCTGAAAAGAGAATAAAAGCTTTTGAAATTTGGATCTACAGATAGCTACTAAGGATATCATGGGTTGATCATGTGACTAATGTAGAAGTGTTGTGCTGGGTGGATAAAGAACAAGAACTCTTTAAGCTCTTTAAGCAAAGAAAGCTCCAATAAGCTTGGCCATATCATGAGGAACAACATAAAGTATAGAAACCTCCAGCTCGCTCTACAGGGAAAGGTCCATGAGAAGAGAGGCCCTGGACATAGACAGACTTCATGGCTGTAGAACCTGGGAAACTGGTGTGGCATGACCTCAGAAGAACTTTTCTGAGGAGTTAAGAAGAGGAAGACTATCATCATGAGGATAGCCAATATCCGGAATTGATATGGCACCTGAAGAAGACAGCTTACATTGCAATAAAATTGAAACATAAAACAAACCCTCCAAGACCACAATGATTCAAACTCATTGGGTCCTGAAAAAATCAAACACACAGTTATTGGGAAGAAGGCAGATCTTTGAAAGCCTCCCTGCATAATTCTTTTTAAATATATATAAAGGATGTGGACCAAGTGCGTCTACGTAGACAAGGGGTTGCAGTGACTCAGTGGTTCAGAGGCTTGCTTTGTTAGCTAGAAGGGCTGGAAAGCTGGCAGTTTGAGACCTAGGTCCTGCATGACAGATTGAGCACCTGTCTCTGTCCCAGCTCTTGGGGACATGAAAGGAGCCTCATTTGAGCATTGGGTGAGAGGACATTATCCCACAAAAATCCTTTCAACTCAGAATAATTTCTGACATTAAATTATTATTATCTACATAGACAAACTATTTTAGAAGGAGGGGATCACCATTAAGAAGGATAATATTTCCTTTGCCATTCTCAGTGTAGGCTTCAGGGATGCAAGTCTTCAGCCTGCAACATTGCCACATATAATGATATCCCTGTGTACTATGTACAGTACATTGGATGTAATCCATCTGAGATAACCAGAAATAAAAAACAATATCAGATGGAGGGAGGGGACTCGGGAATACATCAAAGACAGTCTGATGACTGTTCCACACTCACTTATTGTCGTCATCCTTGGTTGCTAAGCAGTGCCTATGCTGCATTTCTTTCTCTGTGTGTGCATTAAGTAAAATGTTTAGTTAAGTTGATAATTAATCACTTAGTTATTTTCATGTGTTTAAAAGGTTGAGAAATCGGATTGCTGCCTCTCTGAGTGCATTCCTTTCTGTCTGTTCATGCTTTGCATTTCAGAGGGATGGTCTCATTGAGAGGGAGCCAGGGGGATGCTCAAACTTTTACTGAGCAAGAGTAAACTCTTGGCAGGGCTTAATGACTTCTGGTGACCTCATTCCTGAGGGATTAGGTAACCAGGGGTGTCATAAGGTGTTTTCCATCAGAAGTGATGTGGAGGAAGGAAAAACTTTCATGACCCTTTCTCAGCATTTTCCCTTTTGACCCCTGAACTCTCATGTCAGAAGTAGAAGGGGAAAGGGCAACTCCAAGACACCTTTGGGACACACCTGCAGGGACATGGGACTTTCCCAAGGTGTAAACACATTCCATTCCACGGGAAGCCAGGTGCTTTCCCAATACCTAATACATTCCTAAGGAGAGTGAAAGCACTCATTTCCCTTTATAAACCAAGGGTTTTTGCAGCTCAAATCAGTTCTCTAACGGGCTGCTTAATTGCTGTTTCATTGGCTGAACCAAATGCCTGAAGAAATTGGGTCAGTCAGGGCTAAGGATTCCATTGGAGGAGATTCCTTGCCTGGATGCTAATGGACTATTGGAGATGCCATGCCTGGATCTCTCTTGGACTTTGCCATTGTTTGGACATCTCTGCACTTATTATTATTTATTTATTATTTATTTATTAGTTCAAATTTATATTGCCGCCCACTCGTCATGGCGACTCAGGGCGGCTTACAGACAATAAATTAGATTACATTACATTACATTACAATATGTTGGGGTGGGCACGGGGAGGGGCGGCAAGGTCCTCATCCTGCCCTGGCTTCTTCTTCCCCTGGCAGTTGGTGTAGGCACAGGGGGAGGGGTGGCAAGGTCCTCATCCTGCCCTGGCTTCTTCCTCCCCTGGCAGTTGGTATAGGCACTGGGGGAGGGGTGGCAAGGTCCTCATCCTGCCCCAGCTTCTTCTTCCCCTGGCAGTTGGTATAGGAACAGGGGGAGGGGTGGCAAGGTCCTCATCCTGCCCCGGCTTCTTCCTCCCCTGGCAGTTGGTATAGGCACTGGGGGAGGGGCGGCAAGGTCCTCATCCTGCCCCAGCTTCTTCTTCCCCTGGCAGTTGGTATAGGAACAGGGGGAGGAGTGGCAAGGTCCTCATCCTGCCCCGGCTTCTTCTTTCCCTGGCAGTTGGTGTAGGCACAGGGGGAGGGGCGGCAAGGTCCTCATCCTGCCCTGGCTTCTTCCTCCCCTGGCAGTTGGTGTAGGCACAGGGGGCGGCGGCAAGGTCCTCATCCTGCCCTGGCTTCTTCTTTCCCTGGCAGTTGGTGTAGGCACAGGGGGAGGGGTGGCAAGGTCCTCATCCTGCCCTGGCTTCTTCCTCCCCTGGCAGTTGGTATAGGCACAGGGGGAGCCGTGGGAAGGTCCGCTTAGCCATTTTATGGACATTTCATGGACTCTACAGGGACAAGGACTGTTTCCCCTTTACAGGTACTTCTTTGCCTTATGAATTATAACTTGGAAAAATAAAGTTCTGTTTGGGACTTTAGCCACTTTCTGAGTTGGCTTCTACTTGGGCATAGCATGGCACTTTGCTCTCTGCTTCTACCATACTGCTACTGCTTAAACCACACTACTTCTGAAACAACTGGACTCCCTGCAACTTGGTGAGTTAATGATCCTTGGGTCCTGTGGGAGAGGTGACAGAGGCTTGGAGAGGGAGTTGCAGACAATTACACTTACAGCACTCTGTCACAACTGGTGAGGAGAACACAGCTGCAGCAAACTCTGGCAATTAGCATTTCAACAGAGTGTTGAGTTCATTCTGCATCCCCCATGTTTATGTTGTGTTACCAAGCATTACAACAGATTTCTGCTTCTTGGCCTTAAAAATGTTTCATTGACTCCTTGGACATCGAGAAAGGTAGAAGGAGGCAAAGAGGATATCAAAATCTAACAGTGAGCAATGGATTTATTTCTGATATTGTGGAACAAAGTCAGACATTTAACGTTAACAAATGTAACCTCTCCTTTCTCCTTTCTGAAAGTATATCTAAACAGCCAGAAAGATACAGTACAGAGTTGACCTCCAGTTTCCAGTTCTATAAACACTCTGGGTTGACTTGGTCTCATGGAAATGTCCAATACTGTATCTCCAAATACATGTTCCTCTTCTTTATTTGCAGTTGCCCAGATGACTTTTCTGGCTTATAAAATGACTTTGTCTCTACGTGGATAGTGTAGAGGCCAATTATTTATAATTGTTTTTAATATTAGTATTTAATTCCTGAACATATTGTGTAGTTCTTTCTTGGATTTGAGACTGGGTTTTATTTGAGTCTCCTGCCCGTTAGAAGAATTGGCAACCTGTTTGTTAAGCAGATTAAAGAAAGCTTTGGGGAAAAGGCTATTCTCAACCACAAACAAGGATTGTCTTATATCCATGATATCAAGGATGAAGGAATTATTTAAACCATGACTGATGTTGTTAATCCCATTCAGGAAATGATAAACTGCCACTCACATCTTGTTCTGGTTCTTAGCATTGGAAATGCAGACAGATTGTTCTGTCATATGCTGTACATGTATCACCTCAGCCCAACATCTTCTAGCTCAGCAATATATTCTATATATTCTATATATTCTATATAGCAATATAGAATCTTCTGTGGGAGAAGATTCCATTGCCTGGCAGGTGGCTGAGAACATCGCCCCCTCCTCTGGGCCCACAGCCTGTGGGAGAAGATTCCATGGCCTGGCAGGTGGCTGAGAACATCGCCCCCTCCTCTGGGCCCACAACAACGGCCTGAGCGAGAAGATTCCATGGCCTGGCAGGTGGCTGAGAACATATCCCCCTCATCTGGGCCCACAACAACGGCCTGAGGGAGAAGATTTCATGGCCTGGCAGGCGGCTGAGAACATATCCCCCTCTTCTGGGCCCACAACAACGGCCTGAGGGAGAAGATTCCATGGCCTGGCAGGCGGCTGAGAACATCACCCCTTCCTCTGGGCCCACAACAATGGAGTGAAGGAGAAGATCCCATGGCCTGGCAGGCATCTGAGGACTTTGCCTCATCCTCTGGACCCACAACAACGGCCTGAGGGGAGTTAGTCTGTGTTCTGCCTTGGTTGTTTTGTGAGGTTGTATTTTATAATTTTTACTGTACTGTTGTTATTTTGACTGTAAGCCGCCCTGAGTCGCCTTGGCGAGTGGGTGGCAATATAAATCTAAATAAATAAATAAATAGATAAATAAATAAATAAATAAAGTGTCCCTTTCCAGATGTTTTCTCAAGAACTGCTATACTACATTTTCCATAACCATGTTAGCCTCATTTCACTAGAAAAAAAGTAACAGTCACATTTATACCAATGTAGATTCTTATAGAAATTGATGTATTCAATAAGTGTTTATATGGGGGGGGGGGCTGGATAGCTCAGCACATTTGAGAAGTTGAACCTTCTAGGAGAAGGTCCAGCCTGTGTGGACTTGGGCAAGCTGCACAATATCAGAGCACACACACCCCTCCCCCCAGAAGAAGGGAATGGTAAATGAGTTCTGAGTACCATACACCTAGAAAAACATGGAAATAGTCACTTTAAGAATTGACTTGACAACACATCATCATCATCATCATCATCATCATCATCATCATCATCATCATCATCATCATCATCATCATCATCATCATCATCATCAGTCTATTGTTCCACAAAGGAATTGCTATTTCATGGGAAATACTAATGAAATGTTAACTGTCATGTCCTGGTATTGGTTGGGATAAGTTAAAAGAATACTATTTGCTTGCTTTTTAAAAATGACATTTACAATATTGAAAGTCATGTTGACTTTTTCTTGATCAAATGAAGAGCTTGTTTCTCCTCTATTTGTATCATGACTTTTTTGCTCTTAGGACACGTGGGAAGAAAAACATTACAGAAATGCTTTGAATAAATCACTGCACAACAACGATTTTGCTACTAGGAACAACACAGGTGATTTACATGATATGGAGTGTGCTGATTCCAAATCTGAACTCAGAATTTGCCTATCACATACAGATTTATAGACATGCTACAGCTTTTCAAATGGTCAGTAATTGAGTTGTGAATTTTTACATGGGAACTGCTGCCACCTCAGCTGAATCATGCCTCCTGGTGGCATGCATGTTCCAGCAGCAGCTGGGCAAGTCAGAAATAGCTGATGTCAGAAATAGGGCTATAAGGAGAGATGGACCAAGGGCTTTTCTCTAATGTGAAACCATCTTATTGGATAATACAGCTAGGCCATATTGAGTCTGTTTTGAGTAGGCACAGCTGTGTTAATAAGAGGTTTGTTTACTTAAGATCCTGATGTCCTAGGCAAAAATCAGACTTCAGATTTGGATTTAGCACTCTTGATTTAGTATAGGACACATGGATTAAACCAAGTAGTAGATAATGTGTATTTTTTTAATGCAATGAATAAATAAGAATATCAGCAAATATACATAGGGCTTTGAGTTTGGCTTGAAAGAGGAAGTCTGTTAATTAGAACACAAATAGCTTGATGGAAAATGACATTATTATACTTTAGCAGAAGGTTTTCATGGTCATACTTTCAGATGAAGTGAGAAGTTGAGTCACAGTGACGCCACAGCTTTTCCCCTCCAGCAACAAACAAGAAACCTTGACTAATCTGGGGTCTTCAGTTGGAAGCCATTACTGTATTTGGGTATTTTTGTGTGAATAAATTTCATTGGAGGCAACAACAGAGGCTTCCTTCAGTCAGAGGCCCCTTCTGGGCCCCAGTAGACCCTCAGTTATATGATACGTCTGGTCAGCCAACGAGAATGAAGATGGCTAGGCTGGGGGCAGGGGCTTCACAGTATGGCGGTGGCAAGGAATGTCCGTCTGGTCTGTTTCTGTACACAATTAAATAATAATAATAATAATAATAATAATTGCCTGATTTGGCTTTGGAGCTTTGCCCTGTTTAGATCATTGGGAGAAAAAAGGGGTTGAGGAAGGAGAAGAATGAATCAAAAATGAAGAGTGGTGTTGGTAGTGACACTCCAGTAATGGAATAGCCAATTTTGGTTTGTTGGCAAAGAAATGTATGCCATTAGAGGAACATAAGAGCAGAGCCATCTTGGAATGAAGAAATCCTGGTTAAAGAGTTGTTTACAGCTAGTTTACTGAAGAACACACCCAAGCTTCTTATCTAAGTAAGCAGACATGTACGTGACAAGCAAAGGAACAGAATAAATGTAAGTCATTGCATATGTAAAATAGAATATGTAACATCAAGATATGGTATGGAACACCTACCGTTCCTGGGGGCCATCTGGAATTGGAAAACACATGTGCATGGCTAATAGAAAGTATAAAAGCATCGTTAAAATGTTCATAAGGGTCACTGATTCCCATGGAATCAGGCACCACATGCACACGTCATGATCATGAAATGCTATGTAGTGTTATGTTATGATATGCAATGATTGAAAAGCTAAGATAAAATTCTCTTTTTCCATTTCAAAACATCTCTGGCTGTTTTATTTACGTCAATTAACTTTAAAGCTGTCCATCTCCAGACTGGACTATTGTAATGTGCTCTACATGGAGCTGCCCTTGATGACCATTTGGAGGTTACAACTGGTCCAGAATGTGGCTGCCTGGGTGGTGATGGGGTGCATACATTATGCTCGTGCCTTGCTGCTGCTTCAGGAACTGCACTGGCTACCGGTATGCCTCTGGGTGCAATTCAAGGTGCTGGTAATAACCTTTAAAGCCCTACATGGTAGTGGGCCAGGATACTTAAGAGACTGCGTCACTCCAAGAACATCTGTCTCTCCCACCAGAGGGGACTGTAGAAGCTCTCTTATTGTGCTTTCTGTTAGAGAGGCTCATTGCTCTAGCACCAGAAAGTGGGCCTTCTCTGTCTATGCTCCAGCCAGATGGAACCTCCTGCCAATTGAGCTATGACTCCAGACGGAGTTGCTGCCCTTCAGGAAAGAATTGATAACCTGGCTGGCAAAGCAGGTGTGGGGCACTGGGGATGTGGTGACCCCTACCTGCTGGCTGATATAGTAATATCGCTCCCTCACTCTTTTTAGTTGTCGGGGTAATTTTTTTTGTTGCATTTTTAATTGGAGTTTTTACTGGTTTTAAGTTGTTTTATAGTTCTCTAGTGGGATTTATGTAGTTCATGATGTAATTGTTGTTCGCCACCAGAGTAACTTGCTGAGTGGACGACAATACAAATGTGACTAATAAATAAATAAATAAATAAACAAATAGATAAATCTCTTTGAGAGTTGGTGTGACAGAAGAAGGCATAAAGGAAATCAGTGGTGGGTGGACAAAGAAGAAGGGAAGACACTGCAGTCTTGGTGGAGACAAAATGGACCATGAGTGCTCCTCCACCCAAGAGCCAAAACAATTGAGCTTTTGATCTCCTTTGTAATGCCCAGAAAGAAGGCCTTACTTCCCTGGACCCATGACACCCTAAAGAGCTGCACTTGTTGGGATAGTCCTGAGGAGAATTTTGGCCATCCACAATAGAACCTGTCAGCCAAGGAACAGTGGGGGAAATAGGCTTAGCCTAGGGGCTGGCAATTCAACCCAGAGGGTACAACTTTGGCCCATTTTGGTCACATTGGGGTTTGGCACATGGAGATTTATACAGTATGTAGCCCCAGCCAGCCCATCTCGCAAACAGAAATCTGTCCAATGAGAAAGGTATTCTTCTAGCTTTTAAGTTCTCTTCCCCTAACTGAGCCTTGTGGTCCAACCTATACAACCTGTAAACTCACCCTTGCTCGAAAGCCAGTTGTATCCAACTATAGGGTCCAGTGCTCATCTCTGTTTATAGACAAAGAGCCAGCACTGTTTGCATCTACAGATGTTTGTGTGGACCTTCTAGTTGTCCAGTTCGTTACCTGTACTGAGGGCTTGTGTATACTTTAACATTGAATAAAATTCACAAAAATCATGCCATTTGGTGTATGTCTCTCAGACTCAGGGCAGTATTTGTGTCATATGAAAACAATTTTGTGTCTTTGTCGGAACTGCATTACAACAAAGGTTGGCAGAATTTGGCAAAGTCGAACGGAGCTTGTTCACTTTTTGTGGCAGTTTGGAACTTTGGCCCAGATCCAGCATGGGGGAAAGAGGCCTGCATAATGTTGGGGGTCAACAAATCAAGAGATTTGGGGGATGCTGTGACTGCTATGTACATGTCAGTTGGAGTTTATTAATATTTTTGGAGGGATTTTTAATTTATTTATTTATTTAATTTGTAATTATTGGATGTAATGTCTGGCCAAACATCCTGCTACATAAATGGAATAGACCTTATAGCCAGCGACTCAACACCGAGTGTTGGGCAGCGGTAAATAACCTGGCTCCCTAATGGGGCCAATGGCTAGGGAGTGGATGAGCCCCCTTAGGTGGTGTGATGGACCCCTCAGTTGAGGAAATGCCACTGGAAACCATATTGGATCCAACGACAAAATAAGCAAAGGAGAAACTCTGATTCCTAATGGTCATGGAGGTGAAAGAGGCCATGCCAGATGGACTGGCTGTGAAGGTGCACTTTGATAGGCTGCGGCAGTCCTTTGCAGTCCCAGTGTCAAATTCTGCATGTCTCATTTCATATGTGCCGCAGGATATGGCTCCATGATCATAGTGTGTGGGTCACCTCATGGCAAGCTGGGATCCACCTTAAATAAATTCACACCAATGGCATTTTTTGTCCAGGAGAAAAAAAATATCAGATATGAATTGCCACCACCACCGAATTATTGGACAGCTCAGTGGTTTAGACCAGTGTTTCCCAAATGCTGGTGTTTGGACTTCAGTTCCCAGAAGCCTAAGCCAGTATATTGACTGATCAGTGCTTTGGGGAATTGACTTAAGCTTCTGGGAATTGAAGTCCAAACACCAGCATTTGGGAAACACTGGTTTAGACATATGGTTACGGAGCCAGAAATTGGGAGTTTGATTCTCACTGTGCTTCCCAAGAGAAGAGCCAGCTTGTGTAAAGGTAAAGGTTGCCATTGCTTGAAAGCCAGTCATATCTGACTCTAGGGTTCAGTGCTCATCACTGTTTCAGTGCTGAAGAGCCAGCACTGTTTGCTTCTGCAGATGTTTCCATGGTCATGTGGCAGGCATGACTAGACACTGGAGTGGACAGAACACTGCTTACCTTCTCACCAAAGTGGTCCCTATTTATCTACTTGCAATTTCTTGCTTTCAAACTGCTAGGTTGGCCTTGGGTAAATTGCATAGTTCTGGAAATGCTACCAGCAAAAGAGAATGGGAAACCACTTGTGAGTACTGTCTACATACTGGTGAAGGATTGCTATATGTCAGAATAGGCTTGATGGCATGCAATTAGTTAATTAAGTAAGAAAGAGACAGGAAAGGCCAAACTCTTTGGATTGATCAAGCACTTTATTGATGCTTCACAACATTTACGGCAGGATGTTGAAATACATTGATGCCAAAGCTTTCATCATTCTCCACTCCCTGCAATATGGTGGCCAGACAGCTTTTAGTGGTCCAAAGTCTCTGAAAAGGAGCAAGACATAAAATCAGCACTCTTGAAACAATCAGAGGGCAATGAAAATAAAGACAAGACAGAGGTTTTAGCAAAGGTTCTCACCCAAGCTATACCTCTCACTCAGATAATAATATTTTTGTATCAGAAATTATTCTGGGTTGAAAGGATTTTTGTGGAAGAAACTGCTCAGGGAATGCCCAAATGAGGCTCCTTTCATGTTCAGAAGAGCTGGGACAGAGACAGGCACTCAATACATCATGCAGTACCCGGGTCTCTAACTGCCAACTTGCTAGCCTTCCAGCTAAACAAGGTGAGCTTCATAGCCACTGAGCCACCACGGCTCAGTCAGATAAATGGAAATGGGTGGACTGGCCAGTACTGTATCCTTTTTAAGGATGTACGAAGATGAATTCTCTGGGAGCGAATAGGCTAATTATTCCACTAGATGGCAGCAAAAGATACTAAAACTATCATAGAACCCCCACCCCCATCATCTTGGGTTATGTTTTAAAAGTTCATATTCTTTCCTTAATGAGCAAGATAGTCGTGTCAATTTAGCCTGGAGCATCGATATCTGTGTTGGGGCAGATGGATCACAGCTATCCATTTCAATCTTCCAAGCAGGAATAATATTATTTGATATCAATCTATACCTTTCATGCAAGATAACAATATGTTTACAATTAATGCCATTCAAGTATGCTTACATAAAATGGTGGTATGGCACATTTAGATGGAAACTAGACTGAAAACTGATAAACCATCAATTAATTTTGATTGAATATATGGTATAAAAATCTTTGGTGACATGATAGAAGAAAAGAAAGATGAAATGAAAGATGGGGTTTTGCTGGCAGAGGGAAGAAGCAGTTTGTTCATAGCTTTATAGCTAATGTTCTGTGTGTTAATATGCTAAACGCTTACCTCTCTTTTGAAAATAAAATCTCTTTCAAACACACATAATTGGCTAAGAATGCTTGTCTGTTTTCCCTACACTTTTTGTCCGATAGCTTTCAGAATAAAAGAAGAGGATATATATGTGCCCACTTGAGTCATGCCTTAAGTGGTAAATATATATTACTAGTATATAAAGGATATTGAGAAGAAGATTTTTTTCTGGTGGGGGGACAGATTATCAGGGGGACAGATTATCAGGGGGACAGAGCTGAAAAGCAGAAATGTCAGCAGAGGCATCTCCACACAGGTTCCTCCACATCCTTAGATTCTGTCCTACTCTAGTGTAGGGAATTTGAAAGAGATTTAGTGTCAGACGTACCTTGATTTGATACATTGACCAAATAGGGAGAGGCACTTTGACCCACAGTTGGGGTATCACTGGTACATTCAGACTTCTCCCCCACTCCTCATCTCCTCTTCCAATGCTCTGACCCATGCTAAAGATTACCCTATGCTTTGTCCAGAGAAAGAGACTTCCCTCTTTTTTCAAACTTTTTTATTTCTATGTTGGTCTGGAGGAAAACATTATCCATTTTTTTTGCCAACTACTTCACACCTCTGCATGAAATTCCATGTCAACCATAGTGACTGCACCAGTAGTGAAGTAGAAGCCTGCATTAAGCCTTTTCTATAGGGAAGGAAGACAATATTTTTCTGACATCCCCTGGAAGGGATGAGGATTCTTGTAGTACGGTGATTAAAATCACAGTACTGCAGCCCAAATTGCTCGCATTGCAAATTCACACGTCTATTTCCCAAGATTGGAATGAAAGTGCCCAGCAATGTCTGACTGAGAATTATTCCCCTGTACTTACTTGAGACTAAACAATTTCTGCTCCCTCAACAACGAATACTTCTCCACTTGGTTCATCATCAGTGCTGATTCCTAACGAGATGAAGTTCAGTCAATAATCTTACATTCTTTACAATTTCCTCCATCATTGGCTTGGTAGCCCAAGAAAACGGAGGCCTGTCCTGCCATCTTAGTGCCCTCCCTGCACTTCAGAAACTCACACCCTGGCTCAGTCTTCCCAGGGGAGCCACCAGCTTCTTATAAGGTGGGTAAAGGAGCAGTGTTTCCTAACCTTTGGTTTTTGGACTTCAACTCCCAGAAGTCTAAGTCAGTTCCCCATAGCACTGCTCAGCCAATGTACTGACTGAGGCTTCTGGTGGCAGAAGTGGCAGCTGGAGCGAGGTTGTGGACTGGATGAGTTGGTGTCATGCAGCTCCTTCGGGCACTGGTAAGTAGGAAAGCAGCGTGTGTGGTGTGTGTGGTGTGTGTGTGTGTGTGTGTGTGTGTGTGTGTGTGTGTGTGTGTGTGTGTGTGTGTGTGTGTGTGTGTGTGTGTGTGTGTGTGGCAGCAGCAGGACTACCCTGAGCCTCCACCACTCCACACCACCACCACTGCTGCCAACTCCACTAAAGACAGTGGTGGCAGCACCTATCTGGCCCACCAACAGTCTGATGGGGCATGGAACCCATCCCACCCACCAGCAGTCTGATCCGGCCCTCGGCTTTAAAAGGTTGCTTGCCATAGGATTTAACATAGCTTGTAGCCACATATTGCTTAAATTAAAATTAGATCAATGTTCTTAACTGTTATGTTATTTTTATGCTCCCAATAAAATCTCTCTAACTGAATTATTTGGCATGCCGGATGAGGTAACAACAGTAATGATGCTTCATTGACCAAGTGTATCCACGTTTCTCCTCATCACTGGTGGTTTAGCAGAGCCAGGACTTGTAGGGTCAAAGCTTTGGATTTTCGAGTATCAGGGATTATTACAAAGCATATGTCACTACCACTACCACCACCTCTGAACATAGTAGCTGATCAGGAAATAGATTTTCTTAGAAACAGGATATTTTTATGAGACACCTCATGTAAAGCCAGGATTGAGGGTTGCTTGTCTTCAATGGGCCACCAACATAGCTCTCCAGATATTCTTGGACTTCAGTTCCCAGAAGCCCTGATCAGCAGGGTTGATAAAGAACACCCGGCAGTTTGCTGATCCCTGGTCAAGATCCTTTGCAAAAGACCTGCCCCTAGTGGCCTGCATTTTTAAAATTCATCTCAGGTTGGTTGGGGATGGCTTGTGAGACTGTAAGGATAAGTTCCTACACTTCTAGATTTCTCATTACTATGCAAAACATACTTTTTGAATGCAGCCCTTGCTTGTTCTTCCCTCCAAACACTTACTTGTTTTTCCAAAAAGTGACTCAGCAAGTTCGGACGCAAATCCACCCACAGCCTGGGAAGACTGTGCAGCTGCACCCAATAGGTTTGGAAGAAATCCTTTTGATGTCTCAGGTGCCCCTAGATTCCAAGAAAGAAAATATTAATTTATTCCTTTCTACAGCTAACTTCCTACCCTGGATTAAGGATGTGGCAAATACAAGATTTCTCATTCTTGGTAATTTTCCAGTATGTCTGGGAACAGTGAAATGCACATTCCACATTCCATACACAACCTGTAAAAATAGGCTGTTCTTTTCAATTGATATACAGTAGTTGATGGGACATTCCATAAACATGAGAGAGATGTCACACTGAAAGAGAAGCCATCTCATCCAGAAAACACTTTGGGGGGATATGTGCTTGCTTACCTTCTGGTACTAAAGCCCAGGTAGTGGCTGATAGCATGAGCAGAATCCAAAGTGTCTTCATCTCCATGACACAGAGAGTAACTTTGAAGGCTTTCTGATGTTCAGGGTGAGGAGATGGAACTGAGATCCTGGTTGTTACTGAGTGCTTGGGTGATACTGAGCACTACACCTTTATATACGCAAAAAGCACCAATCCCAGGGCGACTCCAGGATTGAAACTGCCACCTACGGACGACTGACCAGAATTAAAATTAGCAAGGATATATGAAACATTGGCTACCATTCATAAAACAGTCACCTGAAGGTAAGTGCATAGCCTCTTTGTGAACTCAACGGAGGTACTGTATGTGGCATTTGTCCTCCATAATTTATCCATTGTAACATAGTTTAAGCTGAAACAGAGATAGAAACAGGTCAACAATTGCCCAGTGAGAGCTGACTCAGTGAGGATTAGCTCTACCATGCACCAGTCCAATATCCCCTCCCCACTCCTGTGATTAATTTTTTAATGTTAAGGTCTTGTAGATTTTATATTTGTTTTTAGATAGTAAATGGCACAGTGGGGAGTAATATTACTATGTTTTTAAGGGTTTTTAAATTGTTTTGTATTGGTTTTAACTTGTGTACACCACCCAGAGTTCATTGAATGGGGTGGTATATAAAGCTATTAAATTAAATTAAATTAAAATTTAAAAAGGAGGAAACTCAAGATTAGCTTGGGTAGATTGTGGCTTTGAAATGGTCTATGGCAGTTGTTCCCAACATTAGGTCCCCAGATGTTTTTGGACTACAGCTCCCAGAAATCTTCACCAGCACAGCCCATGGTGAAGACTTCTAGGAACTGTAGTCCAAAAACCCATGGTGACCAAACCACTGGATTATAAATGGTCATGGTGGAGGGTTTTTTTTAGAGTCCCTTTATAACCTCTGTGATAAACAATAGGAAAGTTAATATGTAAAGGCATACAGCTCTATAAAGATTTGAAAGGGCCAGGTGAAAATAAAAGAATAACATTCATATGCCTAAGACTAAGAAAATTAGGGATTTTGTCCTTACCAAAGCATCCAGTTTGAACCACACACCATCTTAGCATGACAACTCTAGAGTTTGTCAAGGAGAAGAAATGGAGAGGACCGTGTTTGAACCCATGACCAGAAAGGTGGGATAGAACTGTGATTATTACACATGCAAAAAAAGATCCTTTAGTGTTTGTGGTGCTCTAGGAGTTTTCTGTGGTTATCACATTGTCTTACTATCCTGTTTTCAATAATTAATCAGTCAGACAAAATGAAGAATTAAATCTGGGCAAACCTGGCCTCAGCAAATCAACTGAACACAGCAGATTACAACCTCAAGCTATTTTACATCATGTGTTTAGAAAACTATCTAGAAGCATCCTGCTTCCCATGAGCTTCTAAATCAATAAACTTTAAACAATTGCCAGTTCATTATTTAAATCATAAAATGCCAAATGACTCTTGGGTGTTTTCCTTACAACAAATTGACATGCCCATATTTCTGGGACTTGTTCCAAATCTGCAAAATAACTTGCTGCCAGGAAATTGCCAATGTGGAGCATAATATTAGGGATGTGCAACATGTTTTTGTTTAAAATTAGGATTATACATTTGAACAAACACACAAAGATCCTTAAAGTCAAATCCTGATCCGGGTTAATCCACTGAACTGAACAATGCTGTTGCAATTGGAGAAACTTGGTTATTACTCAGTTGAGTATACTCACCACAGGCTTGAGTCATACCGTCCCTCTCTGTTTTCAATGTGATCATTCTTCTGCCTGTGGAAAGGAGAGAGTCCAATGAAGTGAGCATCCACTATCCATGGGGGTCTCTGTGTGAGTCAGAATGTGGGCAGGCAGGCAGGTAAATGGACCAACTGACCGACCAACTGACCAACCGATCTCCATTTCCCTGCAGCACTTCCAGCACACAAAATTGGCTGTACAGTACTAGCTAAATGCTAAGTTGCTTTCTCTGCTGCTAACAGTCTGCATGTTAGAATGATGAAGTTTTATTAGGAAAGAAAAGTGATTTCTCTTCTCTTAGAGAATGAGAGTTGAACTTTGGCACTCCAGCTGTTCTTGAACTTCAATGTCCAGAAGCCCTCATCAGCAGGAATGCTGATTTGGGCTTCTGGAAAATGAAGTCCAAGAACACCTGGAGTGCCAAGGTTGGCCATTACAGGTCTATGAGATTCATATCCCTGACTCAGACATGTCATAATTGCTAAACTCCATCCATCTGGACCATGGATGTTACCCACCCTGTGCTTAAATTAGGGCCTCCTGACCCAGTCTCGGCAAGTTTGCTGATTTTTTTTTTGTTGTTGTTCAGTCACACAGTTGATTCCGACCCTCTGCGACCACATGGACCACTGTCCGTCAGGCACTTCTGTCCTCCACCATCCTCCTCAATTTGCTCAGTTCTGTGCCCATTGTGTCTACAATACCATCTAGCCATCTCTTTTTTGCCCCCCTTTTTCTTTTGCCCTCCACCTTTCCCAGCATCAAGGCTTTCTCAAGTGAATCTTCTCTTCTCATTTGATGTCCAAAGTACTTTAGCTTCAGCTTTACAATTTGACCTTCTAAGGAGCAGTCAGGATTGATTTCTCTCCCTTTCTGCCCAGTCTCAATATCCACCACCCTTTCAGGTGCCTGTCTCTCTTCACCCCTTCATACAATACAAGATCATTCCATGTATGATGTTGTGGGGATAGCATTGAGAGAAAGGTGGCTTATGAATGGATGAATGAATGAATGAATGAATGTGATGGGCATATATGTAGATTTTTGACAAACAACTTCCTTAATATAAACCTACTTTAAATGTTTCTTTCAATAACGTGTACATTTTTATATCACACTTTTACATTTACATTTGAGTACTTTTTTCATCAGTTGACTCTCCCCATCTCTCTCTCACTCACTAAAATCTGAAGGGGGAAAAACCCTCACCAATTCCTGCTCAACTGAAGCCTAGCCAATTTGAAGAAGGGAGCTGGCAGCAAGGGACTCTGCTTCCTTTCTACTGTGTGCCAAGCTACTGAAACAGTCACTTATAGCATCTGAGCATCTATGCCACATTAACCCTTGGGAAATGCCAGAGCATCTGCCAGAGGAGCTTGCCAAGTATCCAGATAGTGGCTGAACTATGCCCATAGCACAACATCTGGGGCCTATGGTTCATGTCGGGTTACTGTGAAGAGAGGTGGAGGCAAAACGTTCTAATCACCTTTCAGTTAAACTGCTATGCTTGCTTGTAGTGTCCTGCCTCCTAGCCCACTCCTCATGTTCATCTCCACGAGGGAGGACAGACTTGGAATAGGCCTCTAAGCTGCTTTATAATTAATATAGCAACAAGTCTGTCTATTGAACATATGCTAGTTAAGGATCTGCAGGTAATCCCAGGTGCAGGGCAAACTTATTTTTGTCCCATATTGTCGGCTGCAACTCGTATCCTAGAATTTTCTGAAGCAGGAAAAATGTCACTGGCGTGAATTTGTTTAAGGTGGATCCCTGCTTGCTCTCAGAGCCATCTCCTGCGGCACACATGAAATGAGACATGTAGGATTTAGCACGGGGACTGCAATGGACTGCCACAGCCTTGAGGATATTATCAAGGTCTTCCTTCACAGCCAATCCATCTGCCATGGCCTCTTCCGCCTCCATGACCACTGGGAATCAGAGTTCTTCCTCTGCTCATTTTGCCGTTGGGCCTAATATGATGTTTTCCATTGGCATATCCTTCCACCAAGGGACTCATCCACCCATAGGTGAGTGTGAAGTGAACTCTGCCAGGAAGGAAATAACAAAAAAGTTGACTCTACTCTTCACTGCACTTTTTATTCAGATGATGCTTTATAAAGGCAGTTCTTTAAAAATCTACAATTTTATGTGAAGGATTTTTAAAAATTTAGTAGAAGATTGATCCATGTAAGGTGGTTGTAGAGATAATAAACCTACAATTATAAAGCCTGTCCTATTGTTTTAACCTGTATGCCTGAAGGCAGGTTCCTGTAAATCACTGAGAAGGATACAAACAGAATTAGACAATTGATGGTTGAAGGTCAGAAACTGGGGGGTTAAAACAACACTCTGAAATACATTTGACTTAAATGGATTGCTGAAGTGATCTCAACTATATTTTTGACATGAATCTGTGGCAGCAGCACATTTCAGAAATCAATCATCCCCCCTCCCTTTTCACTGATTTAATTGCTCATGGACTAGAGTTCCCAGTTCACTCAGAGCAGTAAGAAAATCACAATTTGCTAGCCTAGTCCCCATGTATATGCAAAAATTTAAACCCTGGCAGCAATTTAATTTGATTTGAAAATATTGTTCTTAAAACATAGACTCATGTTTTAACTCAGAAGGAAACTTTTATGTCCTAAGCATCTCCTGAGCCTGACATCTTTTAAGCATGTAGTGTTTCCTTGTTGTGACTTTGGCAGGGGAAAAAGAGAAAATGCCATGATATTTTTTACTTATTTACTACACTAAGCAGTGTTTTGTGCTCTTATGTCCATTGTAGCAGAAAGTAAACACCCCTGTACATCGTCTCAAATAAAGAAAATAATTTGTTGGCCCATGTGAGCTACTGAAATCAAATACTGTTAGGTTTTTGATGATGATGATGATGATGATGATGAATGTTTTTAATGAATGCAGTAAATTTATTGGAAACATCAGTTAGAGAAAGTCAAGATCGTGTGGGACTTTAGAATTCAAACAGATAAACATCTGTCTTACAACACACCTGATATAACTGTTGGGGGGGGGGGAGAAGCCCTAGTTTATTGATATACAAATTGAGAACAAAAACCTGGAGAAAACCACAAAATATCATGATTTGCAAATTGAATTTAAAGATTTATGGAAGAATAAATCTCTTGTTGTTCTGTGATTTGGGGCCCTTGGAGCAATACCGAAAGGACTCTCTAGTTACTTGAAAACTAACTTTACAAAAAAAAAAAAAACCCTTTACTTAGGAACTGTGTATACTGTATACAATTCTTGGGTCCTAATTCAAGTTTTGAACGTATAACTTCCTCAACTGTGAATTTAAAAGTATAACAACAACAACGACGACGACGACGGTGGAGGTGGAGGCAATGACGACGAATCAATGTGTTGTCAGGTTGATTTCCAGGATTTGCTAGGTAGAGAATACACAGAAATGTTTCACTATTTCCTTCCTCTGGGGTGGGGGACACCCAGAGACTATGCAGTTTGCTCAACACAACTCAGCCTGGCTTTTCTTTCCAAAGAGAACCGAACCCCCAACCACTGGCTCCACAGCAGTTTTAAGAGAGCAAATTCCTTCTAATACAGCACGATCCTATGCAGGTTTGTTTAAAATTAAATTCTACTATGCTAAGTTGTACTTATTTCTGAAGAAATACATCCGATAGTAAAGTATTTTTAAAAGCAGCTCTCCCACAGTCTACATTAATACTCTGGAAGTGACATTAAATAAATCCTACTGTTTCAATTGACTGTGAAACTCCAGAGATTTGAAATTCTGTTCTACACTTTGTAGTCAGTTTTGAGTTTCTGATTTTAAAAAAGTCTCTAGATAGCACAATGACAAGCATGAGGTTAAGAATTGCTGTTAGACACACACACACACACACAGGGCACATGCAACAGTCCATCAGTGTGGGCTGTGCATCTCCTACCCAGTGTGCCTTATGTAAGAACTATGCCAGTTTGAAGAGCCCCTTGGGGCAAATCCCAGGATAGAATGCACTACCATTTGCAGATGGGAATGACTCAGTTAACATCTCTGTGTTCAGAGCTGCCCTTGGACTAAAGGTGGGAGGCATTAAGGTTATCTAAGGGCTTCAGTCTTGTTGTAAACTTGAGGATGAAGGCCAACTGACTCTGGACTGCCGAGATCATCAGTGGAGGCTCTAAGAAAACAAAGTTCAACTTTTTTTGGGGGGAGGGGAATGTTACTCAACCCTTCTGTAAGGTAGCTTCCTTCATCTGAAACCCAAAGGCAAACAGATTAGCCTGGCCATTATCACTTTGGCCTAGGTCTCTGAAGAGAGGACAAATATGTCACTGATATATCAGAAAACAAAACAAAATAAACAAAATAAAATAAAAATAAAATAAAAAACACTGTAGCACTTTACTTTAAAGACTGACTGCTATGTTTTTATTGTTAGCTTTCGTGGATCAAGTCCACTTCTTCAGACAAAGGGTGAAACTTACAGGCATGGTTTTTATACACCAAATTCAGGGGGTCAAAGGGAGAAGGGGTATGGTCAAGCAAGATGACAGACAAGCAAGCATAACAATACAGCTTCACACAGCCATTAGCAACAATAGATTAATCAGATTAGCTCTAAATGACTCCCTTTCAACCTCAAGGTTGCTGAGAAAGCCCATTCTGGTCTCTGATCAACTTTTGACCTCCATGTCAGAAAACAAACAAAAACACTGTATCTGGTTACTTTCTGTTTTGCTAAAGAGAATTGGCAGTAAAGTTTTAATATAAAATCATATAGCAATCTGTGTATCAAATTTGATAATGTCCCAGAAACCCTTCTCTAATATTTAGTCCCCCGCGATGGGTGTCTAACAGATGGATGTATTTGATTTCTGCTGTCTCCCTTTCAATCCTAGTTTTGTAATTTCTCTGTTCCAGAATTGCAACTTTCAGGTCTTGGATAGAGTGTCCAGTTAAATTGAAGTGGTTTGAGACAGGTTTCTCCGTGTTGCCATTCTGGATTCTGATTTGTGTCCATTAATTCTTTTGCATAAAGATTGTCCCGTTTGTCCTACATAAAGCACGGATGGACATTTTTGGCAAGAGATGGCATTAATCACATTGGCAGAAGCACAAGTAAAACTGCCTTTAATGTTGTGTGTGGTGCCCAGTGATGGGATGACAAAAATTCTACTACCAGGCCATGATGTCACGGACGTCATGGGCGTGGCCAATGTCATGACATCATGACATCATGGGCGGAGCCGATGTCATGATGTCACGGGCAGGGCCAAAAATAAAAATAAATAAAATAAAAATAAATAAAATAAAAATAAATAAACACACACACACACACACACACACACACCTCAGCCCGCCCACCCACCCAGCCAGACAGCTACAACACAAACCCGTAAATAACTTAAATAAATAAAATAAAGAAATAAATAAAATAAAAATTAAATAAAAACACAACCACCCACCCAAAACACAAATAAATTACCCACCCACCCCAAATAAAAAACCCTCACTTACTTACCTTCCTTGGGACGATGAACCCCCATGGCCACCCGGCAAGGCACTCTGCCCCCGACTGCAGCCTCCTCCTCCTCCGAAGGCCGCGGCCACAGGAGCCACCGACTGCAGCCGCAGCTGCCGCCACCAGAGCTGCTGCTGCCTGCAGCCCTGTAGCCTCCTCCTCCTCCTTGGGCCAGTGCCTTTTTGGCCCGCAGCCCCTGGCCGCCCCTGGCCATGGCCGCAGCCAAAGCCGGGCCAAAAAGGCACCGGCCCAAGGAGGCCATAGGTGCCTGGTGGAGGAGGAGGCTGCAGGCGGCGGCGCGCCCCGCCGGGCATCCCAAGGCCAGGGCATTGGGGCTTGTCGGCAGCGGACAGCCCAGGGAGGCTCAGCAAACACGGCCGGAGCCACCGCCAGAGCCACTGCTGCCCGCAGCCCCTGGCCGCCCCTGGCCATAGCCGGAGCTGGGCCAAAAAGGCACCGGCCCAAAGAGGAGGCCACAGGCGCCTGGCAGAGGAGGAGGCTGCAGGTGGCGGCAGTGCACCCCGCCGGGCGTCCCCAGGGCATGGGGGCTTGTCGGCAGCAGACGGCCCAGGGAGGCTCGGCGGCAGCGGACGGCCCAGGCAGGCCTCAACGTGCCCCGGGGGAGGTGCCCTCCTCTGAGGTCAGTGCAAGGAACAATACTGAGGCAACAAAATGCATTCAGGAATACTACAAAAGTTAGGTGTAAGGTATTTAACACTAGCAGTCAGAACTAATCAGAACTAATCAGACAGCTAATTTGGTGTGGTGATTTTTAAACATTTTCTCTTTTGGGAAACAATTGTCACATTGTTGTTGCTGTTGTTTTTGTGAGAATGACTGAACTAATTTCTATGGTACATTTCCCTTCAAGATGTTGCTATTCATGTTTTATTAATAATTGAAACAATATGCATTTTTAAATGATTGGTTTCTGGAGATCCAGTACAAATTTCTGTTAAAAACTAGATCACACAGAAAAGAGCCTCCTTGAAGATTATGGTTTTACCCTGTGTAACAATCACTCACCTGTTTTCCTATGAAAATTTTGTTCTGAGATCATACCAGGCCAGGATGCTTTTAACTGTAAAGTCTGGCCTGGATTTATCTTAACAGCAGACAAATTACAGCCTGCCCTCTTTCTAGGGTTGGCTAATAACCAGTATTCCAGCCTATTTTTGGTAGCGTGTACTAAAAAGAAATAAACTCCTTTACAGGTGTGAGGAAACACAAGGGCTTGAGATTTTACAAAGGTTTATTTAACAACACTGAGGCACAGTATTTACAAAAATCAACAGTCAGGTTTCAAAAAGGGGAAAGCAAAAGGCAGCTTCATGAAATACTAATAAAACATTTCAGATCAGCACTTTACCCACTCCAAGGCCAAACATAATAAACTTTCCCTTACTACTCTAGGGTAGCCTTCTTAGCCCTCCTCATCGGGATGGTTTTAGGACAGTAGCTATTTCAAAACCCCTCCATTTTCTTCTCTTCTTGCCTCTTCGCAACATTCTGTTTCTGCCCACCGCTTGCAGTCTTTGCTGGTTTTTGCCTTCACTTTTGCCAAGGCTGTTTTCTATCCATCCTTACCCAAATACATTCATTCCTTGCATCCCTGGCAACGGCAACCTTGTGTTGCCGGCTTATCTTTCTCACACCAAGACAGAGGAAAGGAACTGCAGAATGAACTCACCAAAAGGTGCCTTCATTCTGGCAGTTGCACATCTGGCCTAGACACGGAAGAAAAAGTAAGGAGACACAGGCAGACCAGCACACTTTCTCATGCACACACATACACACAATAGATAGTTTCACCATAAATCATTCTGAGCTTTTGCCTCCTATTTAGTGATGGATCACGTGACCCTGCATTAAAGAGACAAAAGAGGTCCTCCTGTGCAACAGCTCCTTAGGGCCCATGGGACTTCCTGCCTGTGGAAAAAACATTGTTTAGGCTATTGAAACCCTTAAATCAAATCATGTTAAATTTCTAAGGCCCTTTCAGATGCTAAACAGGCTACTCCGCCGTAGACTTGACAATTGATGAAACCCTGTGGATGTGGGCTGGACAGCCACAAGGAAAGGGAAAGAGCACTGAGAAGAGCATTAGTCTTCCTCAGCTGCTTAGGACGCTCATAGAATGTGGCTAGAATGGTCCACTTTGTTCAACCTATCTTGTAAAACAGCATTTGAAACAATTCCCAAAAAGAGCATCCCCAAAACATGTGAAATATCTTTTTTTGGCTTCAAGACTACATCTCACAGAAGCCCCATGTTTGATCTGCTCAACCTGAATCTCATCCATGCCAGCTTCTTTACCATTCTTACACCTGTCTATTGCCTCTTCCAGCTCTCCAGCTCTCTGCCACTCCTGGACTTTCTTGTGGCCAGGAAGGGAGGCCACTGCCGCGGCACCGGGACCCTCCACCATTGCCAGCGTCCTGAGCCCCACCCCAGGCCAGGGCACAAAAGGCCGCTACGGTGGCAGGACTCTACCCCTGCCCTTTCTTGCAGCCAGGGCAGGGAGGCCGCTGCAGCGCTGGGCGCCAGGACCCTCCACCACCACTGGCGTCCTGGGCCCCACCCTGGGGCACAAAAGGCAGCTACAGCAGCATATGGTAGGACTTTGTTGCCACCGCCCTCAGAGTTGCCTGCACTGCAGCCAGAGTGGAGAGGTCGTTGTACTATTGTATTGTACTGTTTTATATTATGATATGATATCTGCTTTTGTAGGATAAATATGGTACAGTTATTGTCAATATTGTATATTGTATTATTGTGTTTACTGTATAATATTGTGTGAGCCGCCCTGAGTCAGATTTTCTGATTGGGCGGCATACATGTATGAGAATTAAATTAAAATTAAACTAAAATTAAATTAAAGGGGGTAGTCAGATCGCTTGAGACTGAACAGCAGCTGCTCCTATTACAGATAGTCCACACACGTGCGTGCACACACACGCACAGGCACACACACACACACACACATGTCCTACTTAAAGAATTTCCCTTATTTGGACTTTGGGTACTTTCTGTAGTCAGATGATTTCCTTCTTTGTGAACTCACATTTCAGTAGATACAAGGAGGTCATTCCACATTTCTTCATCTTATGTAGGAGCTTGCATCTACATGTGATATTTCAGGCATGACTTTGGGCTCAGCCTAATTGTTCCAGGTTGTTCTAGTGTTTTTGTTTCATACTTGAGGAGGGTATTGATTGCTGGATGAACTAGGTTATCCTGGTGCCACACATATTCAGTATTGCTTCCTGAGATCTCATCACACATACATGTTATTTTCTCCTTTTGTCTTTCTTCTCCATCCTGTCCATTCCAACTTCCACCTGTCCTCCCTTTCCTCTTATTTTACGCATCCACAGTGCATGTGAGATGTGGAGAGTGGCCCAGGAGAAAGGCTCCTCTAAAGGAATACCATGAAATGGCAGATTCTTTTGGAACAATGCAGTGCAAGAGTTCCCATGAGCAGATCTTGCATTGAAGTCAGGTAGAGCAAACCAGAATGAAAACACATGACCAGCTGTGTTAAAAAAAAAACAGAAAGAAAGAGAGGAGAGTTTTGGTCTAACTTTGATTTTGTGTGGACACCAGGGTGCAGTATCAGCATGACAGATGCAAAGAATGTTGAACAAATGCTCAGTGTGGATCTGCTGTTTGAGGTCTATCTAATATAACATAAGAATATGAGATCATCATCAATATCAATATCTACAACATTTGTGAAGCCTGTTGAAGTGTTCAAAGAGCTTCATACAGCTCTCTAAACATTACAATATTCATCTTGCAAGGAAAGGTTGTAGTATTACATCCCCACATTGAAAATAATGAAAGAACGGAGGCTCAAAGCAAAGCAATCACACATATACCACCACATGGCACTTAGTGCACTCTCCGGGCGGTTCACAAATTAATTATTTATTAATTATTAATTAGAATTTTGCCCCCAACATGCTGGGTATTCATTTTAATGACCTCAGAAGGATGGAAGGCTGAATCAACCTTGAGCCCTGGTTAGGCTTGAACTCAGTTCCTTTTGCTTGCAGGACAGCAGTTTAATCACTGTGCCACCACCAGGGCTCCTAGATAGTAACTTTCTTAATAAGCTAATGGTGTTCAGCTATACTGTACCATACTAAACTTGTTGCTGTGGCAGCAATATAATAGTTAAGAAACCAATGAGAAGGCTCTATGAACACATTATTGGAGTATGTAGTTACACAACAAATGTGGGGTGATATTGTTTGCAAGTACCCCTCCCTAAAGTTCCCCTCATGCTTAGCACACTTGATGTAAAAGAGAATAAAGGATATTTACTCACCATCATCGGATAATCTTAACAGAAAGGTATCAGGTTTGTTAGAAGAGAATTCAGATTATTTACATGGGAAAAAATGAAGAAGGTTTTCCTCCATTATAGTAATTAGCTGGGGGAAATCCAGAAAGAACTCAACATTGGCCATATGTCCCTTAAAAACAAATGGCTAACTGCAACCAACAAACAGAAGGCAAGGGATTATGGTCAGGCAATCACATTTCAGGTGGGAAAGCAGTTTTTTTTAACTAAATGGTTAGTAAACAAAACATCCAAGCAAGTTACTTTAAGTAACAGAAGCTCCGTCCCTACTGCCAAGAATGTTGAATTGACATATTCTCAATATACACAGTCCTTCACAACCTGGATAGGTTTATCGTATTTACTAGAGAGAAAAAAATACCCTTTCCTCATCACTAACAATTTCTACAAGTGGAAAGGAATAAGTCAGTAGACATGTTCCTGCATGCCTGTAAGCTTTACATGTAAGTAGGAACCTTAAATTTCTGGATGCTGCCCCATCATAGGCTGCATGCAAGGTTTCCCTTTAGCATCACAAAGTGGTGGGGACATTTTTCCTCCTCCTGAAAAGCGCCACCCAGGGCCATCCGCCCCCTGCGCTTCTGATCACAGCCCTTGCATGTGATCAGTATAACAGCTACAAAATAAAGCAATTTACAAGACTTGACCAATGGGCACAAACATCGATTCCTATTCCATGTAACCTTACGTTGATTTGTTAACATACAGGTTGAAAATTGTGGGTCTTTAAAAAGTCATCTAACTGTAAAGCCAGAGAGACAGTGTATGCATTTAATATAAAAAGCAAAAACACAGTCACTTTGATAACACGCCAGCAAGCTGCCACTTCTATCCTTCAGTTCTAGCTTATAAAATTGAAATGTGAATGGTTTATTGAGAAATGAAGAGACCAGGCAGAAATGTGTGTCTATTCTTGGACTTCAGCTCCAAGAAATCCATTGCCTTCATCAGCAGTGACACCCTAAAAGCCAGGTCTGGGGTCTGATCCAGCAGAGCACAATAAGGGATGCCATAGTCAGTGTTCCCTGTGAGTGTAAAATCCTGCCTCTCTCTCTCATCTCATCATTCCTAGTTTAGTCAGGGTACAACTGTGTAATCCTCTCAGGGGGGGGGGGGGGGCTCAGAAACATCAGGGCTCCTAGTCTCCCTTGAAAGCTTAGCCTCCTCTTGATCCTTCCTGGCCCTAAGGCTAAGGAAGATAATGAGAGTCAGACTGTAAAGTGTGCTTAATGCCAACTGTTGGGCTACTTTGGCCTTCTCTTTCATTAAAAGCTGTATGTTTTCCTTGCCTGTGACATGCCACACCTGCATCATTTTAACTTCTTCCCATCTACTAAAACAACAGGGGGACCCTGTGATCCTTTGCCATCAGGTTTACCCTAATAAATCAAGTGCATAAACACTGCTTTCTTTCATAGATTGCTGAAACCCAGTATTTCATGGAAGCTGGTCTCTCTCTCCTCCTACAACTTCCCTCCAGTGATTGCTAATACAATTTCCTGCCAAGTCTCTAAATGGGACCAAATTGCACCAGCAAATATTAGGAAAAGAAATTTCCATCTTGGGCCCTTTCGCCTGCACAGGAGAAGGCCAGAGACTCTGCATGGAAATAGAATTACCCAGTATTATGTGACAGTTCTAATTGAATCCAGGCACCTGCCACAAATGGGCTTCCATTAGCATGACACTGGAGTGGGGAGATGGGGGGGATACAATTAAGGGGGGAATCAGGTGTGAGCTGATCAGAGCAAAGGGGATGAGGGGTTTCCTTATGTCTTGGCTAGTGATCATTCACCAACCTGCCTTGGCCCTTGCTTGTCAAGTTGAATGATTGTAGAGCCACACTGGGGATAAGAAGGTGGTGAGGAGACAGGAGTGTGTGGCCTCTTTTGCATGACAAAAGGACAGTGTCCGGAGGAGTCATCCTGATAGATTGAGGTGCCAGAGCTCCCAGCTGCATTCCACGTGGCAATAGCAGTGGACAATACAGCAGTGTTGGCTCATGGGACCACAGGGAGGAGGAACAAAATCAAGATGGCAGCTCCAAGGCCCCATAAGTAGATGAAGGGGAGCTTAAAGACAGATACGGAAGTGAGAGTGAAAGTGAATTCTTCTTCTTCAAGTGTCAAATTTGATTCTGAATATTGGCTACCATCACGATGATAAGCCATGAAGATTATCCATGGAACAATATAATGTCATGTCCTTTCATTTGCCTTCTGCATTGTAGCATGATCCCTGTACCACTGATCCAATACCACGAGCCTCTTTCTGGTCCTGAGCCCTTTTGGCATGCAAAGTCCTCCTCAGCCCCAGAGCAGTATTGATTAAGTTGTTGCCTTCCATCGAAATTGATTCAAGTGGGGTTCGTTTAATGCACTTGGGGACCATCCTGTGGACTTTGCCACCCAAGGCCATTAGCAGGGGTGGGATTCAGCAGGTTCACCCCAGTTCACCAGAATTTTTTTTTAAAAATAAAGTAGTCCTAATTTGGGTGCAACCCAGGGCTTTCCCCTGGCCATGCCCACCATACCACGCACACAGAGTAGGTAGTAAAAATAATGAATCCCACCACTAGCTGTTAGTCCTCAGGGTTGTCAGGTTAGTTAACCACCACCTGACAATTGGTGTTGAGTCACTGGCAGTATATTGTACTCTATTACCATGACAGGATAACCTGCTCAGACTGGTGACTGTGAATCAGACAGTAACAAATGTAAGTTACAGATATATCTTCCTTTTTAAGTATTTATGGCTTGTGACCAGAGCAGCGGGTATTCTGTCCTCTCAAAGAAAAAGTAATGGGGGAGATGAGTGACCCCTCCCTCCGTCTGTGAGTTAACACACCCTGTACAATGGCAATGTTCTGGAATAGTCTCTGTCTTTTCTTGCCACCATCCACCTTTCTCAGCATTATTAACTTCTCTAGACAATCTTGGCTTCTCATGATGTGTCCAAAGCAGAACAACCTGTTTGCCTTTTCTTTGTCCAGCAGAAGACCAAAAGTGAGGGGGACTGATTCAAGGCCTGAGCAGGACTTCTGAGGGCAGGACTTTTGGATCTCAAACTGCTTATCCTGCTGGTCTTCTGGTCATCAAACTCAGCATATTAACCACTTAGACTCCACAGTCCCTATAGGCGCACCTTAAATATGTTGTTGTTCAGTCCACATTTGAGTCTGACCCTTTGTGACCCCTTGGACCATCGTGCACCATGCTCTTCTATCTTCCACGATCCTCCTCAGCCCACTCAAATCTATAGTTATTGCATCTACAATGCCATCTATCCACCTCATCTTCTGGCTTCCCCTTCTTCTTTTTCCTTCTAGCTTTCAATTAGGAAAGACAAATTACAACAAGAGTACATACAGACCATGGGAAAGTCCAATCTGCAGCTGCTCTTTCACAGGCAAAAGCTATGCAGTGGCGTAGCGGGGGGGGGCTGGGGGCAGCTGGGGGCAGCTGGGGGCGGCGTCTCCCCCCCCCCGCCCTAGGTGGCACTTTTTGGGCGTATGGGTGTTCTTAGACTTTAATTCCCAGAAGACCTACAGGATGGGTGCCAGCGTCCTGGGCCCCACCCAGGGGGCAGCAAATTTGGCTTATGCCCTGGGCAGTTGAAACCCATGCTACACCATTGAAGCTACTGTGAATGGGAGCAGGAATGGGATTGGAGGGGTTTGTCCCCCAGAGACCCCCTCCTTTCCTGTGGCCAATCTTAAAGTAGGAACCTCTGCCCACCTGCCCCATCCCAAGCCCTTGCCTCTTCCATTCAACTTTTGTGCCCCTCCCTACCCTCTGCTTCCTGGTTCTGCAGTGGCTCAAGTGGTTAAGATGCTACCTGGAAGGCAGAAGGTCAGCAGTTTGATTCCCAAGTACAGTCAAACCTTGCATAATGAGCGTTTCGTTTAGCGAAAAACTCGCATAACGAGCAAGTTTTTTGCTAAGCGGTCCGACTTGCATAACGAATTTTTCGCTGTGCGAGTCGGACTTTTCCCTATGGAAAAACTCGCATGACAAGCATTTCTATGGGGAAAACTCGCATAACAAAAATTTTACGCTATGCGAGTTTTCCCCCTTGAAATACTTGTTATGCGAATTTTTCCATAGGGAAAAGTCTGACTCTCATAGCGAAAAATTCATTATGCGAGGATGACTCGCATAACGAAAAACTCGCATAGTGAGCAGCCTCGCAGAATGAATTAAATTTATTATGTGAGGTATGACTGTACTACAGTCCCAGCTCCTGCCAACCTAGCAGTTTGAAAGCAAGAAATTGCAAGTAGATAAATAGGGACCACTTCGGTGGGAAGGCAACAGCATTCCATGCGCTCCGGTGTCTAGCCATGCCTGCCACATGACCATGGAAATGTCTGCAGAAGCAGACAGCGCTGGCTCTTCGGCTTTGAAACAGAGATGAGCACTTAACCCTAGAGTTGGATACAACTGGCTTTCGAGCAAGGGAAACCTTTATCCGCTGCTTCTTCCATGTCCAAAAGAAAAATCCTCACCCCAGTAAAACATGACTTGGAAACCTGGGGCAGGTACCTCCAGATGGTGACTAACCCTCCCTTTTTTTTAGAAGGTGACACCTGATTTGGCCTCCTCAAAAAGGTTGATCCTGATCAGGGTCAGAGGAAGATGGTTTTCACATAACTTAGAGGGTGTTGAACACTCTTCACCTTGATACCAGCCCAGATGGCCCAGATGGGCCCAAGGGAATGGAGCCCAAACCAGTGTAGTATTTCACAGTCACCTGTGCCCCTGGAGGGAACCAGCCCAAGGGGGCTCTTAAGGTTGCCAAAGCCATGGAGGTTGGAGGTGAGAGACAGTGAAGTCTTTCCAGGCACAAAAGAAAGCAGAGAGACAGAAAGTGATGGGAGATACCCCATGAAACCAGGTGCGGGACCAGCAATCTGCATCTGCCAATCCCTCAATCCAGATCTGCCAAAAAATATCTTCCAGCCAAACTCTCTGGAGAGAGCGTCAGAGAAATGATCACAGACTTTCTTTGTTTCTTGACGCTTTGTCCCTAATTAGCCCACCACCTTCTGTGTTCCAAGGATTTTGGGAAGGGTTCTTTTTTTGTCAATTTGACACCAACCCGGCTCAGCCACTGGGGAAAAAACACACCAATGTTCTTTATGAACAGCCCACAGTAATGGCTACACCCTAGATGAGCACTACAAAATGTAATCAATCAATCACCATTTAAAGTTGCAATTGTAGGGAAAGTTTGAACAGATTGAAACCTAAACGGGAAAAACACAACTAATTCAGTCCTATAGAATTACGATGACTCTAAATTGCAAACTCTGGAGTAGAAATGCCTATATTAGTGTCAAACAAGGCAAGATCACAGACAGACAGACAGACACACACACACACACCTCAGTCTCAAAGTCCATTAAAAATTAAATGCATTTAGGGAGCAAATAATGCTGAGCTTCATTTGGGCCTTAAATTGAACCTTAAATAGCATATTCCTAATTCTGATGCTCCCAATTGTGGTGGTGGTAATAAACAGTGACATTCATACTTGTGATGGCAGTGGCAATCACCATCACAAATATCAGCAACACAGAATACCATCAGTTTTCCAAAATATACTGTACTTTCTAGTCCAATATAGCCAATTGGGCAGGGCTAAGTCCCAGTAGTTTAGTGGTTAAGATGCTGAACTTGCCAACTGGAAGGTTGGCAGGTCATCAGTTCAAGACCTGAGTACTGCACGACGAAGTGAGCTCCCATCACAGAACTCTCTCTGCCTGCTGGAGAGGGGGAATGAGGGCCAGCTGTGTGGACCAGCTAGCTCAGCCATAAAGACCTTGCTGCTACTACTATTGCTGCCTTCATGACCACCTCAGGAACATCACAGAACTCTCCCTGCCTGCTGGAGAGGGGGAATGAGGGCCAGCTGTGTGGACCAGCTAGCTCAGCCATAAAGACCTTGCTGTCTCTCTTGACTATATTGTATTTTTACACTGTATTTTATTGTATTGTTTTTTCTTTTATGTAAAATTTATTGATTGTGTTATCTGTGCTGCATCTGTTGTTATATTTTTATATTATGCTGTATTTATATTTGAGATTGTGATACTGTATATGTTTATGTTATGTGAGCCCCTCTGAGTCGCCTCAGTGAGGTGAGTAGAGGGGCATATAAATCTAATTTAATAATAATAATAATAATAATAAAAATAAATAATCTGTGTCCTAGCTTCTGCCAACCTAGCAGTTCGGAAGCAAGAAATTGCAAGTAGATAAATACCGTAGGTACCACTTCAGTGGGCAGGTAAACAGTATTCCGTACACTCCAGTGTCTAATCATGCCTGTGGCATGACCACAGAAACGTCTACAGACACAGACAGCATTAGCTCTTTGGCTATAAAGATGAGCACTGAACCCTAGAGTTGGATACGACTGACTTTTGAGCAAGTTTGACTTTTACCTTTACCTTTACTTAAGTTCCAGTTATACCAACTTAATTAATTGCTACAAAGAAGGAAGACACATCAAAGGGAATTAAGAAGAAGATATGGCGACTGTCCATTGCTCTCTGTGTGCAGAACAGTTTCCATCAGGGTTGCAGGAATTATTATTGTCTCTCAACATGTCTGATCGTCAGCCATACGTTCATGAGCTGGAGTCCACCGGAAGCATTTGGAAAGTCACGGAGTTGCCTTACCCTCTATTTATAAAATAAGCAAAGGAGACACATCCCTGCCCCAAAGAATTTCCAATCACAACTTGACTGGAGGAGGTGAGTAGAGTGAAGGACAGTGGTAACAAGAAGTCAATGTTAAGGAGTATTCTAGATAGAAAAGGCCCTTGGGGAAAGAACAGGCAGCTCAGGATGATAGAACTAGAAAACATGAAGGTAATTGCTCAGAACAATTAATTTAAAAAACTAATAGTGTGGCCTGCTGGTTGGGGGATTCTGGGAAATGAATTCTAAAACAAAAAACATTTTCCTACATTCTGGTAGAATTAAATGCCAGATGAATAGCGTCTGGCTCCATAGGTTAGGTACCTGGCTCCAGAACCGGAGGTTGGGAGATTGATTCCCTAATATGCCTCCTGGGAGAAGAGCCACCTTATGTGGTCTTGTACAAACTGCACAGTCCCAGGGCACCCCCAGAAAAAAGGGAAAGATAAACCACTTATGGGTATTCTATTCCTGAAAAGTCAGAAGCAGATGTGTGGCACAAATTACTACTACTTAGCAAGAAATTGCAAGTAGATAAATAGGGACTACTTCAGTGGGAAGGTAAACAGCACTCCGTGCACTTAGGTGTCTAGTCATGCCTGCCGTATGACCACGGAAACGTCTGAAGAAGCAGACAGTGCTGACTCTTTGGTTATGAAACAGAGATGAGCACTGAACTCTAGAGTTGGATACAACTGGCTTTCAAGCAAGGATGACCTTTACCTTTACTAGTATACTGTATAATGAAAAAAAGAAAAGGGGGCAAAAAATTGGGAATCTTTAAAAGCACAAACTTTAAAAGCACAACTAAGGGTGGAAATCTGTTGAGATAATTTCAAAACACACTTTCTCTGCCACAAATAGGGTGGAAAATTGCAAGAGACACTTTCTGCACAACCCATGGCTCCGTCCCTTCCCTTTGCAGCAGCTGCCAGTGTCAGAGAACAGAATGGGATGCAACCTGTAACTGCACATGCGCACGCATATGCATGTGCACATGCATTTACACACAGAGGCAACACATACAAAGCAAATGCTGCTTGATGAAACTTCCAGGGTGACAGCCAATTCAGGAAGATGGAAAAAGATAAATAGCACACAGTTGGAAACAACAATTTATAATTGTTGTTTCCAACTGTGTGCTATTTATCTTTTTCCATCTAAGGACTGGTGCAAGGGAGGATGTTTCAAACCATCTTCACTTTTTGTGACCCCCTCCAACCATGCCAGTACTACTAACTCTAGGAAGTGTCAGGAAGTCCAGACAGTCCAACTGTCTCTGCCCCAGGTTTTTGAGTCACATTAGGAAAACTGAACGCAGAAGAATAGATGTCTTTGAGATGTGGTGCTGGAGGAGAGTTTTGAGAGTTCCCTGGACAGCAAGGAGAACAAATAGGTCAATCTTGGAAGAAATCAACCCTGACTGCTCCCTTGAAGGTCAAATAGTAAAGATGAAGCAAAAGTACTTTGGACATCAAATGAGAAGAGAGGATTCACTTGAGAAAGCCTTGATGCTGGGAAAGGTGGAGGGCAAAATAAAAAGGGTGCGGCCAAAAATGAGGTGGCTAGATGGTATTGTAGAGACAATGGGCACAGAGCTGAGCCAGTTGAGGAGGATGGTGGAGGACAGAAGTGCATGGCGGACAGTGGTCCATGGGGTCGCAAAGGGTCAGAATCAACTGTGCGACTTTAACAACTAATTGAATTGTATGTATTATATTATTGTGCATTTATTGTTTTTGGTTTATCGAAATTGTGATGATTTTTGATCCGTAGTATGATGTTATTTGATCATTTGTAATTTGTAACTGTATCTTGTATCTCTGTAAGCTGCCCAGAGTCGCTTTTGCAGGTAGGTGCGGCATAAAAGTCTAAAAATTAAATTAAATTAAATATCCAACCATTCCTCCAATGAACTCATAGTAGCATAGGTGGCTGCAGTGTGGGGAAGGGTTTGCCATGTTACCTATAAAATTAGGGAGTTAACACTAAGTGGACTTGATCCATGAAAGCTAACATTAAAATACAGGAGTTAGTCGTTAAAGTGCCACAACGGTTTTTTAATATTTAGCAGAATGGAATGGAGACTCTTTGTTTTATTTTGTTTACTCTCTGATATGGTTGCACAGACTAACATTGCTACCACTTCAACATTTCCAGTGCTAAAATTAGGATGTCAGATCAAGGTTTAATCTTTCTCCTTGGATTTCTCTGTGCAGGGCAAAGATCTCCCATCCTGCGCTTTCCCACCTTCTTTTTCTTGACTGAGCTTTCTGACTTGCAACCCCTGTTTGCCAGTTGTTACAGCACTGGGGCAAAGCATGATAACCTGGCCTGGAAGTAGCTTGTAAGGAAAACCCAGGTTAAAAACCCAGCCTTAGTCAGAGTGAGGGAGAAACCCAGAGAAGAACAGCAAAGGGGATATCTTGACTGAGAACTCCCAGGAGGGGAGGCTTCCTGGCCCCCTGAACTCTGACAGATGCAGGCACCTCTTGACAATAGGATTAAGTCCGCGGCACATGGACTTCTCAAACAGTAGATTTGAAAGGAAAACAATGAGGCCCCCCCTCTCAGTCTGGCATTAGAGTGTCCAAAAACATTGCCAGCAAAGGAAAGAAAGAAGAACATACAGTATTTAAAAATAAATGAATGAAAGCATCCACACATCCATCCTAGCACAGAACAGGGGATGCTTTCTACAATCCAGTCACCAGCATCTTATCCTGAGCATTTTGCCCCACCACCGCCTCCTCCTCCTCAGATCATACAAACCAATTGGGGGAGGGGGGCTCAGTCTCGGAACCTGTTGGGACCATCTGCCAGGCAGCCGGGCTGGCGAGTGCCGCAACAGGCAGGCTGATGGGCTGTGCAATCTGTTCCCTACAACCCCCGCCCCCCTTCACCTACAGCAGGCCAAGAAGAGAAGAGAAGTTTCTTAAGCATCCCCACCAGTAATTAATTCATTAGTATGGCTGGTAATCGAGGAGTCAAATCCCCCTCCCCACCCACCCGCCTGCAGGATCTGAGCCTGGCCCTTGCATGTGGCGACTGGGGAGGGAAGGGTGGGGGATGGAGGGAACTGGAAGCCTGGCTTCCCATTTCAAGTACTCAAGCCAGTCATTTACTCACCTTTTGGCTTCTGACAGTCTCCAGGAGTATCAGCCCTGCCAGGCTTGATCAAACCCAGTGTGTTTCCAGGAAAGCATCTCTTTCATTCGATTGGTCACTTGGGGTCACTGCCTGTCTCTTGCACTCAGAAGGACCTGTCTCTGGCATCTCTAGGTGGGGCTTGGGGAAAATGCTGCTTAAGACCCCAGAGCACTGCTCCCAATCAGTGTTTGGAGTTCCTAATTTGATTGATCAAAGGCCTGACACAACATGAGTTGGGTTCCTTTGTCCCTAGGACAGAAGGATCCTACACCTCTTGACACAGATGGACATCCCTGTGTGTTCTATGAGGTTTTGGTCATTGTGGCTACCTGTTCTCAAGTCACCTCTGACTTACTGCAACCATATGAATAAACAACCTCAAAAAGACAATTTCCTTCTTACATCCATTTGTTACTTTTTAATTTCCATTTCTCTTCTGCCTTTCCTCTCATGAGCTCAGAGTAGCTCATATTTCTCCCTCCTTTATTTTCACAACAAACCTGAGGTGGTGGACAGGCGACTGGGCAAAAATCATCCAATGAATGTCATGTCTAAGCAGGGGCTTGAAGCTGATTCCCTAAGTTTCCAGGCCAGCATTTTAACTACTGTGTGTGGTTAAACTTTCAAGGTAAGGAGGATATTAAAGGAGTGGTTTTACTGATGCCACCTCCCCTTTCCAGTGAGTTTCAATGACCAGGTGGAGATTCAAACCCAAGTCTCCTGTATCCTCAGTCAACACTCTACTGGGTATCTCTTCTAACCACTCAACCATAATATTTTTTTTATATTGAGGGTTGCATTTGCAGTCTGTGTTAGTCTAACTTGACCTGTGTTGTCTCAGACAGGAGTTTTGTTCAAACACTGTAGGATGAGGTGTTGTCAACTGAAATGCAGCTGACGGTTGCAGACTCACCTTTCACCATTTAAGGAGACAAAGTTTCTAACTCTCTGTTGGGTCATGAAGAAATGTATAGAAGCATGTTAGTAGTGTACAGACATAGGATTATACCACTTCAGGATCAGCAAAACAAAACAAAAACATAAGTATGCCAACTCATTTGACTTAATTTACATAATTGAGAGATATTTCAAAATTGAAATCTTTGCAGTGTGCTTACATGTTACCCCCACAAACCAGACCATAATTACAATTGCCCATACTCAGTGATGGGATGTTACCAGTTCAGACTGGTTCGCCTGAACTGGAGCACCCCATCAGGAGGGGTCGCTGGGATGGTGGTAAAATCCCGGGCAACCGGTTTGGTCACCTCTCTCTGGCCCCCTCCAAAAAATGTATTTCCAGGCAGCCAAAATGGCTGCCCGGAACTGCACATGTGTCAAACCTCCATTTGACACATGGACAGTTCTATTATTTAGTGCACATGCAACAAATAGAGGCTTGATGCATGCACACTAAAAAAAAACTGCACATGCGTCAAATGGAGGTTTGACGCATGCACAGACATTTTTATTTTTATTTGCTCCACCCATGACATCATGACATCATGAGGTCATGACGTTGGCTACGCCCACGACGTCCATGACATCACAGTGGGGTAGCGGCAATTTTGACAACCCACCACTGGCCATACTGGTTGAAGCTGCTAGGAGGTGAGGCCTAAGATAATTGGAGTGACAAAGGTCCTCCCAGAACAGTTCTGATGTGGTAGCAGTAAAGGAACTAAGACAACAATTGAAGTAAAAAAAATCTAGATGGAGTCAATGGAATTTACTTCCAACAAGACAAGTAGTACGAGATGTCCCTAACACCATTTATCCAGCTCCCCTGTTGGCTTAGTGGTTAAGTCACTGAGCTTGGAGAGTAGAAGGTTGGGTTTTGATACTCAAAAGCTGCACTTGGGGACATGAAAGGAGCTAATTCGGGATCCCCTGAGCAAAATTTCTCCAGCAAAAATCCTTTCAATTCAGAGTAAGCTCTGATATGAAATTAATACCACTTATAATTGTGCTGTGATATGTTTGAAGGCACTTCAGTCAGAAGATGTTATATATTTGAAAAGAACAGGTGGCTTTTTAGCATTATAGATTCTGTCCCCCCCCCCCAAAAAAAACCCCTAAAATTGATACCTAAGGACAGAATTTGTTCCTATCAACATTGCACAAGCATTGTGGAACAGGCAAATATCACAAGCAGAGGTGGGTTTTTCTTCCCAGAGCAACTGTGAAGCCCCGGTGGTGCAATAGTTAAACTGCTGTACTGCAACCCAAAGGTTGTGAATTTGATCCTGACCAGGGCTCAAGGTTGACTCAGCCTTCCATCCTTCCAAGGATGGTAAAACGATCAGCTAGCATGTTAGGGGCCAAATGCTAATTAATTTGTGAACTGCCCAGAGAATGCACTAAGTGCTATAATAAGTGTGATTACTTTTGTTTTGCAACTCTAGCACAATCAATACATTTCTGTGGTACTTCCTGCATTACACAACCTCTATTGGGTAGCATGACCTTAGGAGACACCCAAGATCCATCCACTAATGTTTGAGTATTTGTCACATTCTGTGGTGGCTTTGAGGAACTGCAGTTAAGATGCTGAACTTGATGACTGGACAGTCAGCAGGTCAGCAGCTTGAGACCTGAGTGCTGCATGATAGAGTGAGCTCCCATCTCTCTCCCAACTCCTGCCAACCTAGCAGTTCGAAAGGAAGAAATTACAAATAGATAAACAGGGAGCACTTTGGTGGGAAGGTAAATAGTGTTCCGTATGCTCCAGCATCTAGTCATGCCTTCTACATGTCCACAGAAAAGTCTGCAGACACAGACAGCGCTGGCTCTTTGGCTATAAACAGAGATGAGGACTGAACCCTAGAGTCACATGTGACTGGCTTTCAAGCAAGGGCAACCTTTACTACAGAATGTGGTCAATAGCACAATATCTAGTGATACATCTGTTTGACGCTGCCCACTTTGGATGCCATTAACTACTACTATAGCTTCTTGTTTGCTGCTGTTGTTGAAAGTCTAATGCTCTTATGTGAATTTAACTGCTGTACACAGCCAAGAGTGGGAAATATCCCAGATGGGTGTTACATTAATTAATTAATATGGATATTAAGTCTAAAATTTGCAGACAAGATTGAAAATATAGAACTGAATGGAGTGAACAGCAGTCTGTCTTCTTCTTCCACAAAACTGCCAAAATAAAGGCACCTTTTGGTGAGTTCATTCTGCAGTTCCTTTCACCTGACCTAGTGTGAGAAAGTTTAGCTGGTAACACAAAGTTGCCATTACCAGGCTACGTCCAATTGTAGTCAAAAAATACCACAGTCTTCAAGGAGGCTCTTTCTGTGTACCCCAGGAGCCCTCTGTGAGTTAATCTTAATTTGCCAGAGTCTCTGTGAGTTTACCTTAATATACTGAAAGACTCTAAACTTTGAAGAAACCTAGAAGGCACAGATACATAAATCCAAGCAGAATAAAATGTACCATATTCCACTGAAGGAGCCGAATATGACACAAGCTCTGTTTGCAATCATATTCATTCAACTTTATAAATTGTCAGTAGGAAGTTTTTTTTTGTTTTTTAAAGGAATGAACAAAACTTGCTTTACAATGCTACCATTTTTCCTGGACTTGTAAATCCAGTGTCTTTGTCCGTGTCAAATCTCTCTGTCTCTGTCTCTCTCTCCCTTTCCCTTGTTTTCTCCGCCCCCAGGCGCTCCTGGACAGCGAAAATCTTCGCTCTTCCTCGGCGGCACCAATTAAAACCGGAACACAATGCGGACTAGAAAACTTTCCGCTCGGGAGGCGTCACTCCGGAGCGGCTCCTGCCTCTCAGCCTCAAGGGGGAGGAGTTTCCGGAGCCCATCCAGCCAAGCAGAATTCAGCCCCCAACATCAGAAAGCTTCCAAAAGTGCCGAGTTCCCGGGAAAGAATTCGCCAGAAGCAGCCAAGAGCCGCCCGGCTAACTTGTGGTCTGAAGACTCCTTGGCGAAGGAGTTATCTGGGAGAGGGACACGAAGACGAGGCTCGCCCAGGGAGATCTGGGAGAGTTTAATGCCCACACGCCCTCTGCTTGCCCGGTAAGCGGATTGCGAGAACTCGGAGGTTAATTTCCCTGCCGGTGGTGCCACATTGAAAGGAGGGAGCTGGCCACGGCCGGTGGTGCTGAAACGTCCCGCCCCGTAGGAAGGATGTACGGAGATCACTAAAGCCTCGTGCTCTGGTCACAGGTGCTTGGGTTGGCTTCTGCTGCAGACCCGGATCAAGCCCCAGGTGGCCAAAGCTGCCCTTCGCCAGGTGAGTTGGACTGGGGTGTGGGGGCAACCTTTATTTTGGATTTAAAAAGTTACCTAGGGCTGAAATGATAGTTAATGCTGTTTTACCAAGGAAAGTGCTGGCTCTAATATCGAATCTTCATTCAGAGACAGATCTGCAGGAAAGGTGCCCATTTGTGTGCAATAAATAGAGAGGGGTATCTGAATTAATCCGTCTTTATTAAGAACTTTGATAATGACAACAAAAAGAAGATTAAATGGTCATTATAATGTAATTAATCCACATTAATGTCTTGACTATCTCCCTTAGCCTGAGCTGTCTCTCTGTCTCTGTCTCTGTCTCTGTCTCTCTCTCTCTCTCTCTCTCACACACACACACACAAGTCAACCAGTTCTATGAAGACCTACAGCACCTTCTAGAACTGACACACACAAAAATGATGTCCTTAGCATCATAGGAGACTGGAATGCCAAAGTAGGAAGTCAAATAGTTACTGGAATAATAGGCAAGTTTGGCCTGGGAGTACAAAATGAATCAGGGCAAAGGATAATAGAGTTTTGCCTAGAGAATATACTGGTCATACCAATAATCCTCTTCTAAAAACCTAAGAGATTGATTACATACTCTGCAGCCAAAGATGGAGAAGATCTATACAGTCAGTAAAGACAAGACCTGGAGCAGACTGTGGCTCAGATCATGAGCTACTGATTGCCAAATTCAGTCTTAGAATGAAGAAAGTAGGAAAAACAATTAGGCCACTCAGGTATGATCTAGATAACATTCTTCATGTGAAGAATAGATTTAAAGGATTTGACTTGACAGACAGAGTGCCTGAAGAATTATGGACTGAAATTCATAACATCATACAGGAGACAGCAATTAGAACCATCCCAAAGAAAAAGAAATGCAAAAAAGTGAAGTGGTTTTCTGATGAGACTCTACAAATAGCTGAAGAAAGAACAAAGGCAAAAAGCAAAAGTGAAAGAGAAAGATTCACTCAACTGAATGTAGAATTCCAGAGAACAGCAAGGAGGCCTTCTTCAATGAACACTGCAAAGTAATAGAGGAAAACAACAGAAGGGGAAGGACTAGAGATCTCTTAAAGAAAATTAGGAAAATTAAGGGAACGTATAAAGCAAAAATGGCCATGATGAAGGACAAAAATGGTAGGGACCGAACAGATGCAGAAGAGATTAGGAAAAGATGGGAAGATACATAGAAGAACTCTACAAAAAGGACCTTAATATTCCTGACAATCACAATGGTGTGATCATTAACCTCAAGCCAGACATTCTGGAGAGTGAAGTCAAATGGGCCCTTGAAAGTATTACTAACAACAAAGTTAGTAGAGATGATGATATTCCAGTTGACTACTTAAAGCCCTAAAAGAAAATGTAATTAAAGTTTTTACACTCAAAATGACAACAGATTTGGAAAATGCAGCAGTGGCCACAGGATTAGAAAAGATCAGTTTATGTTCCAATTCCAAAGAAGGGCAATGTCAAAGAATGTTCAAATCACCATAGAATTGCACTCATCTCACATGGAAGCAAGGTCATCCTCAAGATCTTACAAGCTAGGCTTCAACAGTAGGTGTATCGAGAACTTCCAAAAATACACGCTGGATTCTGAAGAGGCAGGGAAAGTAGAGACCAAATTGCCAACATTCGCTAGATCATGGAGAATGCCAGGGAGTACCAGACTGGATCAAAAGAGATCAAATCAGTTAACTCTAAAGGAAATAAATATTGACTACTCCTTGGAAGGAGAAATACTGAAGCTGAAGTTCAAGAACTTTGGGTAGACTATGGAGGATGGTAGATGACAGAGGAGCCTGGCATGTGGTGGTCTATGTGGTCACAAAGAGTTGGACTCGACTGTGTGACTGAACAACAACTGATCCAGATGATCAAATTTCACTTTTGGTGATTCGGTTATCTGTGAACAGAGTCTGATTCACAAGTGGCTGGAGAATGAGGTGTGTTAAAAATTATGTTTGCGGTGTAGAGTGTTTAAATGAATTAAAACACTGTGTGTAGAGGAAACGGAATAATTTCTAGTTTGCATTCCTTCTCAACTGTCTAGCATAAATAATGTAGCATTCTATAATTTTTAATGTAATAGGAAATGGAATATATTTTTATTTTTCCATCGGTACTGAATTTTAGCCAGATATTCATATCCCAAATTGTGATCCTATTTAGTTATCTTTATAAAAGCCGCCAATACTATCTCAAATACTCATTTTGTCAAATAGTTATGTCATGGATTATTTCTTAAGGATTTGTTTTTAAGGTGCTTAATAGAAAGAAATGTTATTACAGCCTCTTTGAGAATTAGGCTAAAGGGAGTTTATGCTGCTAACTTAATTCAACCATTCACTGCAAGTTCAAGGTTTCCAAGAAGGAGTTTCCCAGTACTGATACATGTTTATAAAGTCTTCTTTTATCAGTGTTGAAGAACAACATTTTGTTAGTTCCATTCTTCTACTCTTGTTTCAGGGTTTAGTAAAAGCATTTCTTAGCACCTCATTTATGTTCACTGTGACTCCTTGAATCTATTGTTTTGGCAACTTGGTAAAGCTTTGGAAAGAGGCCATCATCCAATACATGGGTGGGGAGAAGCAGACTGTCCTATCTCTGATTTGAAGCTTCTTTGGCTAGTACCGGTAGGAGCCAAGACAGGGAAAGAGCTACGGCTGGAATGTACTGGAGCTGCCATCACTCAGAATTGAGGCTCATGTTACATATTGTAATTTTCCCCCAATTTCTTTAGAAGCCAATAGGAAATTTGCAGAGCTTGGAAAACATAGGTGATGTTTCAGTAGTCTAATACAAAGGAACATCCCAGTGTGCATTTTGTCTTTTGACTACAACACATGAAGTCTTCCAAGCCAATATGGCCAATTGGGAACTGCATTTCAAAAAAGTAACTTTTGCCATATCTGGAAATATAAGTGGGATCAAATAAATTGAACAAGAACTTCCCTCTCAAATGATCTGGTGTCTACTATTACCATATGAAAAGAAAAAAATATGTAGTCCAGAACCACAGTTACTTAAAATGGGGAAATCTGATATCTTTTCCTCTGCCCTTTGGCCATGCCCCATCTGGTTGCATTTCCCCCCAGACCTCCCTGAGTGCATTGACAGACAGCTTGTAATTTTCCAGGAATATTAATGAGACACACCAACCCTTTAGTCCCATTGCAAAGGGAAGACAGAGATTTTGAGTCTAAAGAAGAGAGTGTTTCACTCTCCATTTCTTTCTTCTGCACAGATAGGGTTACTGGAGACATTTTTTATAAGTGGCAACGCTGCTCGGTTGTATGGCAGGGAAGGTAAGCATAAGTTCTGATCCGTGATATTTCTGTCTGTTGGCAAAATTTTGATGCCACCAGAATTTCAGATACAATATTTTAGGTGTGTAATCCAAGCACCATAGACTAAGGAGCTTTTTGATGGGATTCCTAAAATATAAGGCTCACAAAAGAACATAGCAGATTTCTTTCACTGTTGATCTGAGATAAGAGATCTAAAGCCCCATTTGGCTTACAGAACTTCTTGTCCAATTAGACCATTTGCTTAAGGAGAGGTTAAGTGTCCCATGAACCAATTGGGCTTTTGGGTTTTATCATTTCTTCCTGTTTTGTCACGGAGGATGTTAAACAATTTAGGACTGACCTGAGTGTTCTTGTGATTTTGTTTTAATCTTGAGAGCAGCAAAATCCTTCCTAACACCCAAAGTCATTCTTATGGGTGTTGTATCACTACTCACAACTGTTCACAGTCACTGCGCTATTCATAGTAAAGGTTTCTCTTGCTGTTCTTACATCTGTTTTTCTCCTAATGTGATTGTGGCCAATCAGAGTTGATGGAACTGAAAGTGATGATGTTACAACATTGTGTTGCCGGTATAGATGAATGACATGCTGACATCACAACATCAAATGAAGCTGCTAAAGGGAGCTATTTAGAATGAGGCCAATGCTTCTTATTCATGGGAAGTCCTGGTTAATCAGAGATCACTCAAACAACCAGGCACATTTGAAGCCTTTTCCACAGGAGTCCCAGAAAGGTACCTAAAATTTTGGTGCAGTTGAGATTTTATGAGTTGTCCTTTTTTGCAGGGGGACATTTCCAGTCTTTCAGCACTTGTTCCAAATAATTTTTCTTATTTCAGGCCACCCTTTTATATGCAAGTTAATATACTTTCTTAAGGTTTCAATGTGTATCAGGACAGGTATCTTGTTAGGTTATTTCAGAAATTCATAACAAGGACAGATGGAACTGTATGTTGCCCTTAACACTAATCAGAATAGTGAATGTCATGTAATCCAGAAGAGAGAGGGATATCTTAATAAACATTTCCCCTGTGCTCAGAAGTTCTTTCAAAAATCTCCAAGGCAAATCTTGAAACAACAACAAAAAATCACTAAACTTGTCACCACGGTTGTTAGTACACTGTCAACAAAGCACTAACATTGATTTAGACATGGCTTTCATCTTGGCATCCAACACATGTGCAAACACAGACACATATACAATCTCACACGCACACATGCACGCACATGCGCACGCGCGCACGCGCACACACACACACACACACACACAAGCAGCTGGGAGTTTGAGGGTGGACAAACTACTAACCACCCCCTGGCCACGGCCTTGGAGAACAGTTACTTGATGGTGAAAGTCTCCCTTGCTCAAAAGCCAGTTATGTCCTACTCTAAGAGGAGGTTCTCATCTCTGTTTACAGCCAAAGAGCCACTGCTGCCTCCAGCTGCAAACATTTCCATAGTGCATGGAACACTGCTACCTTTCCTGCCAAAATGGTACCTATTTATCTACTTGCAGTTTCTTGCTTTCTAACTACTAGGTTGTTAAGAGCTGGGACAGATGGTGGGAACTCACTCTGTCATGCAACACTCTGGTCTTGACCTGTTGACCTGCTGACCCTCCACTCATCAATCTCAGCTTCTTAACCACCAAGCCCCCATAGGTGCTTGATAGGACATATTATTTAGGGCTAAGGTTTTGGCTTTTGCCTCCTCTTCCCACTGTCTTCTTTCAAAGTTGCTGAAATGTTAGTTTTACAAGCCCTGCTTCCAGTTGTGGCACTCAGGCTGGAGGGGATGAGATGAAAAAGCTGGACTAGAAGCAAGGAGTGATGTGGGAATGAAGACAGCCCTGCTTGCCTCACAAGGATTAGGCAGATTTTCTCTATGTTCCACTGCCCTCTGCCCTGCAGTAATATACTATGTTGTATAGTTGGGGAGAGGAGAAGACATGGGGAGGTGTTGCCAGTGTGTTGGGGAGATTTGAGTAGGACTCAGGAGACCAGAGTTCAAATCCACCCCTCAGCCATGAAAACCAATTGATAGAAGAGTGGCCCTGCTGACACCACTCCTCAAATACCTCACTTATCTTGAAAGCCTTATTACAATCACTGTAAATGGGTTCCAGCTTGATGGCACAAGACTCATAGCTCTCATGAAAAGGGAAATATATTTTAATTAGCTACATCTGTCTGCAATTGGTAAACTACATCTGACTGCAGTAGAGTGAGCTTTTCACATCTTCCATTGTTTGTAAATTAGCTTATTTTGTTTTGTGATTGGTCATTGGGTATTAAACATGGGCTTTGTCTGCATGTATGATTTTTCAGACATGAAATTCTGCCAAAATCACACCTCTAAAACACTATCTGATTTCAATTTCTAATTATACATTAACTGTAGCATATAATTTAAACCCCCCCCCCCCATGTAACTTGTTTATTTCATTTTTGTTATAAAGAATGGATGAGAATTTCACTGGGTTGATTCTTGGATAAAATTTATCCAATGAGCACTTTCTTCATATACCCAAAGGAAAGAACCTGAGATTTTAAAAAAGAAATTGATCATGAGAGAGAAACAGAATTAGCATTTTCACCTGTCCAGGCAGAGGACATTTCAGTGTTCAGCTCTTAAAAGTATGGATTTTGATCTATGTGTATTTCAAAAGCCACATCTGTGATACTTAATTAGGGTTGCCACTTGTGAGTGCACACTGGTTGTTTTTTCAGTTTTCCTGTTCTTTTTTAGAAATACTGTACCTTTTTCTTACAGCAAAATTGATGACAGATACAAACGCAGAGGCGTAGCTACCGCTGTATCTGCCGTATCAATTATACGGGGCCCCAGGGCCACGGGGCCCCCCAACGTGCGTAAGCAAAACAAATCTTTACCCTTCCTAAGGGCCCCCAAACAAATTTTTATATGGGGCCCTGCCAAGGCACGCTACTCTTCTGTACAAACGTGATCCTGTGCATACTGGTAATATAGAATGAGGGTTGAAACTTGAATTTGGCTGCTTTTTAAAATAAGAATGCCCCCCTAATTTTAATCTATTCCCATATTCCATAAAAGCAGTTACAATTTTACAAAGTTCTGACATGGTAGAATACTTACCTGAGAGATTTCCCAGTCCTCTAATGTTTATTTCTACCTTTCCTCTAAAAGTTGTGTGATAGACAAGAACAGCTCTTATTCTTCCTATGCTACCTTCAAAACACATCTAAGAAGAAGAGTAGGAAGAAAGATTGTTGTGGACTGGTCTGAGACTATCCTGCAAGTTTGTAGTTAGATTGAGATTTGAACATACATGTCCCAGATACTAGTAGGGCATTCTTCCACCATACTACTTGGTGCATTTTAGCTATGTAAAGTAAGTCAAAATTAGAGCACCAATTTAACTCAATGGTATTTACAGAGGAGTTAGCGGATCAATTCTCCATTGATTCAACTGGCCTACTCTAATGCACCAGGATTTTGACCATGGTTTCAAAGAAAAGTCTGCCTTACTTTTACCAACCAAGTGCATTAAGATATCTTTTCTCACATGCATTTCAGATTAAGGCTAGGCTGGTGGTATTATAATTAATAAGACATAATTAGACTGTGTTTAGAGTTTGCACAACAATTATCACTGTAATCCAGTATACAAGCCCCATCAAGGATATTAAAAGTAGGATTTGCTACATTAGATGAGGCGATGGCCAGTTTGACTGATTGGTTGGATGGCACATTTTCAACAAAGCTGCTTACACATTAAGCTTTATTAAATGAGTACGTCAAACTGACAAGCAGTTGATTATAATGAAATCTGGTCTGTTTTTCATGTAGCATTGCTGGAACATACATTATTTACCAGAGATAAATGAGGTCACTAGGAAAAGGGGACTGTTATAGAAAGACAGGTAGAAAATCCACAGGTTAGTAGAGATCAGCCTCTTGAATCAATACTTTTGTGTCCAAAAATACTAGATTGAAATCCTTGGCATAAACTACTTAACATTTTAAGAAGTATGTCCATGCAAATTCAGGTAAAGTAGAAATAAACATTTTATATGTGTCTCTCAATTTTAATGAGAAACCTCCAATGTTTCTCATTATGATCCCTATATAGTACAAGATAAACGTAGTAGAAAACCTCAGGGTTTACAGAAGTAGAAAAAGTCCCAAGAAACTTTTAAGAAACTGGTTAGGAAAAAAGCATGAGGGGAATAAGAAAAAGCAGTTTAATAAGGACTGGATATTGAGAGGTTATAGGGATGTGTAGCTCTGATGACAAGTTCATAGACTAGCTGAAGCCCTGTGCAGGATCACTCTTCTATACTGCAATATTCACACATTGCATTGTGTAAAATGAAGTTGTTACGGAGACTTAATTTTTTGTTTGATGCACTACCGATCCAACTCAAGGAAAAGGAAATTACTGAGTTTCAGAATATTTTAAATAGTTATTGCAATGGAGGGAAGAGACCAAGGATTTCAAAGAAATTGTGGTATCTATCACAAAAGGAAGGTGGATTGGGATTATCAAATATAAAGAATTATTATAGAGCTTTTCAGTTAAAAAATATTGTGAAGATTTTAATGAAGGAAGAAATAATTTGGGAGGAAATTGAAATGAAAGAACTGAGTCGAGTGGGTAAAGCAATTTTTTTTGATAAGGACTGAACAACAAAAATAGTAAAAATAGGTGTTAAGAATAAGATGATAAAAACAGTATTGGAGATATGGAAAAAGACTGAAGAAACAATTAGCATCGGATGTATCCCCAATTATAGAAATGGAAGATTTAAAGCGTTTCCCAGTGAAGATAGATAGGAGTGTAAGGAAAGTTTTTTGTAGAAATGATGTGTCTCTGTTGAACGATTGGATCCGGATATGTAAGAATAAAGATAAGAGATTGGAGACAAATGAACTTGAATTGGTTCCAGATTATACTATTGAATAAATGGAATAATAAATATTTGATGGAAACTAGTTTGACAAGGAATAGAACACAATTCAAAGGATTGATATGCAGGATAAGAAAGGGTGAAAATGGAATTAAGGCTTTAGTTGGTAAGATATATAAGATTTTAAATTATGATAGCGGACCACAAGAAACATTAAAGATAATTTGGGAAGAGGACTTGAACATTAAAATTTCTGATGTGACTTGGAATAATAAATGGAAGAGAAGGATTATGACAACTATGTCTGTTAGAGTTAAAGAGCATAAATATAAAATGTTGTGGAGGTGGTACCTGACTCCAGTTCAGCACAACCAGATTGATAGAACAAAAATGAAAATGTGTTGGAGGTGAGACAGTACTGGGGACATATGAACACATGTGGTGGAGCTGTAATACGCTTAAAGATTTTTGTTAAAAATAGAAAAAGAAATATAAGGAATAATGGGTGTGAGCTTTAAACTGGAGTTGGGTACCGCAGGAGGGCTGTATCCCTGCCTGCTTAAAAGAGATGACTGTGAAAAACCCTGAAAAACCTTTGCTACTGACAGATGATCTGAATAGTTTCAGACCTGTTACCAATGTTCTGTTTATGAACAAGGTGACAGATAAAATTGTAGCAATAGCAATTATAGTTATATACTGCCCATAACGCAGTATGGTATAGCTTATTTTGCCTTCTCTTCTTCTCTGTGTGCTCATTGTGTTCATGGGTGAAAAATTATGCAATGCAGATTTTTCTTTTTTTAATTTTAAGGTCCTTATGTGTCACATATGCAAAAATGCTAGCACATTCCAATATATTCTATATGTTGATGGTGCAGGAAGTTATGGTTCCCAGGAAGGATTGCTTAAATAGGTTTGGGCTAGTTACACTCTCTCAACCCAATTTATCTCACAGAGAAGAGATTCAAGTATGGTAGGCTGTTCTGAACCCAAGGAGAAAAGGCAGGACATAAATGGGATAGATGATAAATATTTGTAAACTACTTTAGGTCCCCTACCCAGTCAAATGCTAGCCTAGAAATGAAATAGACAAACCAACAAACATTGTTCTTCAGATGTTAGCAAGTTTTTTAAAAAAATGAAGACATAGTTCTTCCCCAGATCATGTCAATTTCAATAGAAAAATCTTTTATAGAGAGGACTATCTTGTGCCTGGCTACTTTACAGGATTAAATAGGAAGAATCTCTCAGAGTGGGGAAAGATTGTTATGTAGCATCAAGAGGGGAACCAATTTATAGCGACCCTAATAGGCTTTCAAGATAAGTGAGATATTTAAAGAGTGGTGTTTGAAGTGTTAGTTTGTGTAAGCATATCAGAGAGTAAACAAAACAGCAAAAAATAATGTTGTGGTATCTTAAAGACTAACTCCTGTATTTAAATGTGAGCTTTCGTGGACCAAGCCCACTTCATCAGGCATAAGAGTGAGTCCTCATGGTTTCAATTGATACGTATCAGGTACAACAGGCACACAATGATTGTCCAGCCTAACAGAAAAGCAACATTGTAGCTTTTGACGACTGACAATCATGGAAAATCCACCGTTCTTATTCATACCTGCTGCAAAGCCTGGCCCTACTGCAAATGGTTGCAAAACAAACTCGCAAGCTGATGCATCACATACAAAGGGTGTTACACATTTGCCAATGAGTTAGCATCTATTGACAATGGCAATAGTCACCCAGGCAAAATTTCAGCATATAACAACCTGTTAGATGCGGTGCATCAAATCTGATAATGTCCCAGAAACCCCTGACTGATATTCAACCCCCTGAGATGCTTTCCAACAGACTTCTATAAATAAACATATGCATGTACTTTGCTGTCTTTCTCTGGATTCTGTTCTAAAATAGCAGCCTTCAACCTGTGGCCGAGTGCTCAGGTACTGTAGATTAAAGTGGTTTGAAACAGTTTCATTTATTTATTTATTTATTTATTTATTTATTTATTTATTTATTTATTTATTTATTTATTTATTTATTTATTTATTTATTTATGCAAACTTTTATGTTGCCCTCCTCAAAAAGACCCAGGGCGGCTAACATAACTCTCAACACCTAAAACACAATAAAAACATAACATAAAATCAAGATTAAAAAATTAAAAAAAAGCTAAAACAAGACACACACAGAGAGGGGGACCATATGAGCCAACAGACTGGGGCAACTGTCTAGCCCATACCCCACACATGCTCTGCCAGCCAGGTCTTGACCCCCTTCCTAAAGGGCAGCAGCTCCGTCTGGAGACGCAGCTCACTTGGCTGAATGAGGATTTGAACTCAGAACTCCAAGTCCTTTGTCACTCTGTTCATGACATCACAGTGGGTAATTCAATGATGATAATAATTGTGTGCCACCAAGCCAGTTCTGACTCATGTTTAAAATATTTTTATTGATTTTTAATACAAATTAACAGGAAAAAAGCAAAAACATAAAAGAAAGTCATATCACAATACATATCTCTAACATACAAAATACATTACAATACAATACGACACATATTAAAGAAAGAGAAAAAATACAATAAAAAGCCATTTCATACCTTTATTTTAAAATAACCTTATTGGCACACTGGTAGCCAATGCAGCTCTTGCAACAAGGGTGAAGCATGGCCATAACGACCACACCCCATCACCGTGTGGGCCACTGCATTCTGCACCAGTTGCAGACTCCAAATGGCCATGAGGGCAGCCCCATTAGTGCATTACAATAATCTAACTAGGAGGTGACCAGCGCGTGAATGACCATGAGCAGGGAGTCGTGGTCCAGGAATGGGTGTAACTGGCAAATTCCCAATGTTTGGCTCTACAGTCCAATTCACTGAGCTATCCTGCCAGCTTACTGGAACATATTTGGAGGAGGGGTTGGGGGGGAGTAGCAACTCCAAATAGCTCTAAGAAGATTGAAAACAGGGGGGGGGAGTCAAGTTTGGTTTTGAATCACCGTGTAATTTAGTCATGACTTTTATGAGTTAAGTTTTCTAAGTCCTGGTGTATGGAAGGATGAATTATTGTTTGTTTCCGTCACATTTAATTTTTTGAAACCTCAAAAACTTCCTTCCCACCCATCCATACATTTCTGTCATATCCTACAACAACAGATCTCAGGGCATTGCCACTTATGTAGCTCTGTGCTTCTGCAATGACCATGTCCAAGACAGAGAACTTTCTAGAAGTTACTGACCTCTGTAAACAATGTTGGTTGGGGCATGGAAGTTAGGGGTGAATTATGCACTTCACTTAATGCAGCATAGTACAGAGTTCATTCCCTTTATTGTAGCTACTCAGTCATAAAAGAATTTGTTAGCTATGACTTACTGAATTTATCTGAATGTCTGGTTTTCCTCTCTTCAGAATACCGGGATGATCAAACTCTACACCAAGCACAAAGAGATGGCTGATCTCATGTCAACTCAACCATGGATTGATGAAGCTCTGAGTTCCCAAGATGAGATGAAGGAAGAGGACAGCAGACAAGCTTCCTATGGACTCAATGAAGAACAGGACAGCATTGAAGAGGAAGAAGAGGAAGAAGATGGGGGAAAGCCAAAGAGAAGAGGCCCAAAGAAGAAAAAGATGACCAAGGCCAGACTGGAGCGGTTCAGGGCCCGCCGAGTGAAGGCCAATGCTCGTGAACGAACACGTATGCATGGACTCAATGATGCTCTGGATAACCTTAGACGTGTGATGCCCTGCTACTCTAAAACACAAAAGTTATCCAAAATTGAGACCCTGAGACTAGCCAGAAACTACATCTGGGCATTGTCAGAGGTGCTGGAAAGTGGAGAGAATCCAGAAGGAAAGGGATTCATAGAGATGCTATGTAAAGGTTTGTCCCAACCAACAAGTAACCTGGTTGCTGGTTGTCTTCAGCTGGGACCTCAGTCCTTGTTCTTGGAGAAGCATGAGGAGAAGGTTCCTGTTTCAGACTCAGCAGTGCCCAGCCACAGTTTTTCCTATCATTCGCCAGGGCTGCCCAGCCCACCGTATGGAAGCATGGAGACTCATCTTGTCCACTTAAAACCCCCCACATTCAAAAGCCTGGTGGATCCTTCCTTTAGCAACCACCACCAAGACTGTACATCTCCGCCATATGAGGGTCCCTTGACACCTCCTCTGAGCATTAGTGGGAATTTTTCCTTGAAGCAAGATGGATCTCCAGACCTGGAGAAATCACACAGTTTCATGGCTCACTACTCTTCTGTTACTCTGGGCGGTGCTCATGGGCACACATCTCATTTCTCAACTACTGTGCCTAGGTATGATGTCCCCATAGATATGACCTATGACTCCTATCCTCACCATGTGATTGGGGGACCACTCAATGCAATATTCAGTGAATAACTCAAGAGGATGAAATTTGTTCATGGAGAAAAAAAATAATGCTTTTGTAGAGATGCTGTGACATCTATAGTGATACAGTGAAAGGATGGATTTAATCTACTTCAAAGCTAAGGAGAACTATAGTTGATAATTTTAACTATAGTTTCCCAAAGCCCTTTTGGAAGGGGAAAAAACCCACTGAGCCCAAGGCTGTTTACAATCATTAAAACTGGTTCCCATATACTGTACAGTACTTCAATATTTCTGATGGCCTTGGCCTTTAGGCAGAAGACATATATTTACATCACTAGATCAAACTCACAAAATGGTTCTACAAGTTTGTAGCAAAATCTCACTATTACTGCATCAGTTGGCTATCCCCAGGTACTTCTTTAGCCCATCCCCAAACCACATGCAAAGGTTTCTTTAAAATAAAAAGTTAAAAGATCAGTAAATTTAATACCTGTGGTACATGTTAAAAGTCTCCCTAATGCACAGAGAGGAAGGCAAGACTGACAGTTCTGGTCCATCCCAATACAATGTTATCTCCCTCATGAAAACCACAAATAAAGAGCCTACTATGACCTTGGTGGGAACACCAGATTCCTCTTTCTCCCATTGATATTCATGTGGCTGTAAACTGAAAGTTCAGTGCTTCTGCTCTTATTTTATAGAAGTCTGTTGGAAGGCTTCTACAGTATATAAAAAGTAGCATATGCCTTATGCAAATACGTACTCAGAAAATCTAGAGACCAGTTCTTATCAATGAAGGCCACTGTGTTGGCTCCATTCTCCTGATTGTTTTATCTGTAACTTTGAAACTTAAAATGCAAGAAAGGAAGGGCCAGTTTCACTTTTAGGCAGAGTGAGCCAATCCACTTCAGGCAGCAGATGCTCTGGGCCAGAGGCGTAGCTACCGCCATATCTGCCGCATCAATTATACGGGGCCCCCGGGCCACGGGGGCCCCCAACGTGCGTAAGCAAAACAAATCTTTACTCTTCCTAAGGGCCCCCAAACAAATTTTTATACGGGGCCCCGCCAAGGCACGCTACTCTTCTGCTCTGGGCTCATTCCTTCTCTGGGAGGGCAGAGGTGAATTGATCTTGTTTTTGTAGCTTCAGTGTGGTCAAGGTCTCTATAACATTGCCAGTGTTGAAATAAGTTTGAATGGGTAGTCCAGTCAATTTCTCTACATGGAACTGGGGAGTAGTGCCATGTTGTATTTTGCTTCAAAGTGAGCCAGCCGTGGAAGCAGGATTGAATTAAACCCTTTTACTGAGACTGAACACCCTCTGTAGCATCCGGTAGCAGCAACTGGAACATGCAGAAAGAGATCTGTGTATAGATGAAATCACTAGGAAATGCTGCTAGTGTCACTGGATTTTTAAAAAAACCTTTCCATGTACTATGGATAAATCTGTATGCATGTACTATGCATAAATGTACTATGCATGTACAGTACTATGATAAATCTGGGCCAGAATTTTTTTACCTGGCTGGAGCAAAATTTGATGTCAGTCCTCAAAGAGATATGCAAGTCCATCCTTCCTTTCCTCCTCTTGCCCTTCTCTTGTTTGTTGTAAAAGGCAACATTCAGTGACAGTAATTTTAAAAATGTTGGGGAAAGTCCTAGAAGTTTTATAAGTCCACCAAGTTTGACTTCCACAGCAATCGTACAAGCCAATAGGGAGGGAAAGTGCAGAATGGGAAACACAGAGACTGTAAACATTCTAGGCCTTTCCTCTCCTCTCAGAGCACAGGAACCATACTGTTGCCTGCCCACTAGGAATGCCTCACATCAACTCAAGCAATAAATTCGGACACTCACAACCCTGAAGTATTGCCAAATTGCAACACAAGCCTTCCCTAGCCCTAGCCAGCATTATCAATAGTGAGGAGCACTGGGAAATGCAGACTAGTCATATCTAGAGGGCTGCTTTTGTCCACCCTTTGTCTACACCAACCCAGCATCTTTAGCCTTAGATATATTTAGAAGCTTGAAGATGTGTGCATACACATCAATGCACCTCTGAATAGTGACAGCTCTGCCAAAGCAGCCATAATTAATTTAGATCTTGCAACTGCACATTTTAAAGCTTTGGTTGCTGGTATTCTGTCACCTTAAGCGCTGTCTTATCTTTTCTAGAATTAAACCAAGGTTGGGGAACCTGTCCACCCTCTGAATGTTAATAATCTGCATCTCCTGCCCTGTTTGGCTGTTAACCATATTGCTTTTTGCTGAAGATTATCATCAAAAAGGCTAAAGATTCCTTACCCTTGAAGTACATAATAGTGGGGATGGGAGGGCTTCATGACTTCATCCCAAAGAGCTTTGAGAAAACAGAAAGATGTTAAGAAATAATAGCAAAGCACCAGACAATGACAACATGTAAACCGGAGATGCTTTTCTCTGCAGTACAGAAACCAGCACTTTATCTTACACTGGCAAATTCACACATAAGAGCCCAACAGCCTACTACTTTATAGAGAGGGTACTCTTAGTTACTCATTGGGCAATAGTCATCCTACCTGTTAGAGTATTTTTATATAAAAAAAGGGTGTGGGTGTGTTTGGTCTGTTTTGGAAAGAAATGCTATGCTGGTTATTCTCTGGGTCAAGCAGTGGATGACTTGTGCATGTTTGTGTGAAACACAAAGTTGCTGACACTCAGGACCTCAAAAGAATAGCAGTAAATGAAATGTTGGCATGGTGCAGACTATATCATTTCCTCTTCCTCATGAAGTTCCTTTGCAAAACAGAACAGAACTCAAGTTGAAATGTATATTTCCATGCTTCCAATACCACAATGAACTCTCCCTTTAGAGGGAGGGGAGGAGAAGTTGGTTTGTGGGCTCTTCATGATATCCATGCGCTTTCTTTCGGCAATAGAAAATACAAATTTCTTATTTGTTGATGACAAATTGTGAATAATAAGAAACCAATGGACTCCAGCTTCAAGCAACAAGTGTCTGCTATCATTATTTTCCATCTTCATTGAGAACAATCGTGTTCATTTACCCAAAACCACAGACCGAGAGTTGGTTCTGGGTATTTCAGGGAATCTCTTCTCTCCAGCCAGCCAATATGATAATGTTTTATTACACATCTGAGATGATCAATGAAACTCAGTAGGGTTAAGGTCCCAACTTACTTTGGCTACCTGAATTATACTGAATGTTTGTCACATACAGTTGTCATCTTCATCCATCAAAGTATATTTTTTGTTCATTTTAGTACAACAGTTTAAAATAATTGTCAACCTTTCTCCGAAGAAACTCCATGTGTTGTAATCAATGTCTACAGATTTCATGGTTTGGTTTTTTTCTGCACTTGAAGAAATGCAGTGAATCAGCCTTAAAATCACTACTCACAAAAGATGGGAGTTTTTGAGAAATTCTCACTCTAGAGTGACATTAGGAATCTTGAATGGTCAATATTATTTCCTCAGTTTTAATTAACATTCGTACCCTTAACTTTCCCCTCTAAAGTCAGCAAGCAACATGAATGCTGGTAGTTGATTTTTTTTGTGTGTGCACTACCCAAATTATCTGTGAATATATTACAGAAAATTGCTTCAGTAACTGATTTCTGATAATGTTCAAGGTGGCCCACTAGGAGTTCTAGAGTGTCCTAAGAACTATTGAAGTCACCAGCGAAATGTTGCCTGCAGCATAACTTGAAAACTTGATGTGGAATGTCCTCCTGAACTGAAGTATCCAAGTAGAAATACCAAAAAGAGTTTGATACATTTCTAACTAGCTGGCTCACAGGAGGTTTACACAAACCCCATCATGTTCTTTCAGTGATTGCACCTGTGGTGGAATTAAAAACACAGAAATGATCTGTCCTCGAGCAGAGCATCTGAGACATAGAAGAAGTGGAATCTCCTGGTTGGTTTGGTTGTATTTCTGCTTGGGTGCTGTCAGGCTGTGGTTTATAAAGGAACTATCAACACACGCACAGAGCAGGAACATTGCCTATTAATACTCTGGTATCATCTGTATTTTAGATTAAAGCCAGTCAATATAAACCATGTCTTAAGCACCCTTATTTATTATTTATCTGGATTCTAAGTTATTTTCATTTTGCAAAAAAAAAAAAGAAAAAAAGTGAAACATGCAAAATGACCTTGGTTTTAAATTACTGATTTGAAGTATAGGTAGTTGGAGGTTTTTAGCACTGTGCAGGGTAAATGTGTGCATGTAAAGTTGTTTTTCTCTTTTTCTTTGTTTTGTGGTGCCTTTGCTCCATGGTTATTTATTAGCAGTTGTTTAACTTATTCCTCTCTCTCTCTTTCTCTTGTTGGAGAGGTGAGTGTTCTTACCCTTAGTTTCACCAAGCAATAATATATATATATATACATGAATACTGTTGTGTATCCCTTTCAGAAGTAACATATGAAAATTCATTACTGCTTGTGGCAACAGCAGTGTAAGCAATAAATATCAGAGAGCAATCTTACACTTCCCAGTAGGCAGATAATGATAGTGTTCTGTCCACAAAGAAAAGGGGGATGAGGAGCAGAGCTTGGAAATATTACTAAGATTACTGATTTGTTAATACTAGCATTGCTATTAAAAGGTACTTATAAAAGTAATAGCAAACAAGAAATAGGGAGAGCTTAGTACCAATTTCTGTAGATATGCGAAGAAATTGAAATTTCAAAATGACATGTTACCACAATCTCCCATTTAGATAACTTCCCCTTTTCTTTTCATACGACGAGTGTCAACATCACTACTTCTAATGGTTCTAATGGGAATACCATTAACATTTTCCCCCATAATAAAGGAAAGTTACTAAAATCATTAATTTACTTCTTCTTGTGCCATGTCCAATTCTCAATATTGGTGATCCTCATGGTTATCAACCATGAAACCTGTCCTGTGAATATAATGCAGTGGCATTTCATCTGCCTTCCACATCACTGTGTGACCCCTCCCAGCTCCACAAGTCACTTTCTGGTCCTGAGCCCTTTTGGCACACAAAGTCCTCCTCACCCCCAGGTCAGTACTGATGGCACGTTGTTAAAACCATTCATTACTTCAAAGAGTAATGAGGGGCACTAACTTTGCTAATTAATAGCAGAGAGTATTTTATTTTTCTAATTGTTTTAAAAAATATTTTTAAAAACCTAGTTTCCCACAAAGAATCTTGAAAGTAAAATTCTATGGTGATCAGTAATGTTTTCCATATTATATGGGGAAAGGAATGACTCGATGTGTTGTCATAGCAGTTAACAACAATTATGATATTCCTTATTACTGGGATGGGGGGAGGAGATTGAGTAACAAATAATATTACATATAAGCTTTGGAAATTGATGCATTTCAGCTATGTATTGATGTGTAATTTGCAGCATTTTTGTTTTTGCTGTCTGATATGCTTGCAAAAATATGTTTCCTAACATGCTTACAAAAAGTCAGTATTTCTTCCATCTGTCTCTTTTTTTAATATGATCAGTAAGATTGCTCATAAGATTAATATTATTATGTTCTTTGACAGCCTAAAGTAATGGGCAGTCATTGATAGTCTTCAGGCCAAATCCTTCCTGCAGAACTCTGCTTTCCTTATCCACTTATTTGCCAATGACACTGTCTCATAGGTGCAAACCAAGGTTGTCAGGTCCTAACATATGTGTTGATGAACAAACCTCATATTCTATTGAGGATTTATATGTTGTGCTTCAAAAGGATTAAAGATGGTTGGATTTATTTCATGATGTTTATGGTTTTTTACTAATACAGTATATATATTATCCTTTTGTAAAGAAAACAGAAATGGCTCTTTAGCCCAAATAAAATTGTAAACTTTGTTTCCACTGAAAGACTTGTTTTTTATATAGATATAGATACAGATACAGATACAGTAGATAGATACAGTAGACAGACAGACAGACAGACAGACAGACAGACAGATAGATAGATAGATAGATAGATAGATAGATAGATAGATAGATAGATAGATAGATAGATAGATAGATAGATAGATAGATAGATAGATATAATCTGCAGGCAAATATCCCATTGACTACAGTTTAAAGAGAAAAAGGAAATACAATAATACCCCGGATTACAGAAGTAGTCTATTCCAGGACTTTTTCCATGTTACCTGAAATTTTAGGACTTGGTTCGTTTCTTGGTGGAGAATTAATTAACCTCAAAAACAGACACCGAGGCATGGTTTTGATCAAAACAAAATTGGTTTTATTGGTATTAAGGGTTCTAATTTACATTGACCGGTATATAAACTAGAAGTCTCCACCTCAAACATTTTAAAGAAAACCACACCCGGGAGCCCCATCACGCTATTCTGTGACAGAGCTAAATCCCTCCCATCTCTCCAACAATTTATACATTTACACTGGTTGACATCTGTGTACTGAAACTGGGGCAATTAACAGTTATTTACACTTCTTGATTGCATGTTACAAAAGCTTAATAATACTGTGCAGAGGTGATTTCCGAAAGTACACATTGGCATTTTTTACAGATACAATGAAATACTGTAAGCAGCTTTGTTTGCTTGATGCTGAAATCTTCTTTAGGCAAGTTCTGATATAAATGTCTCTTTTCAGTTTTTAAATTGTCACATTTCTTCTTGAGATTAATCTAAGGTAAAGATTCCATTGAACTGTCCTCTCTGGAGCTTCAGGAGATGGGAGATAAGACAAGAGATTAGTGCCATTGTTTCTGCCGGATGACTCATCAAGGCCCTTGGGAAGCACCCAACTCCTATCAGTGATTTTAACCTATTGCAATTGCTCACATAGATTTAATTTTTGAGGCTTTTATATTAAGCCTTAAAATTGTTAGTAATTCAGAGTTGGTTTTTCCCATGTATTCTCTACCTTTGCCAGTGTAGTGATGTTTTTATTAAACTTTATTAAGGAGAATTAAGTCAAACCAGATGTATGATTTTAGAATTCAAGCAACAAGCCTCTGCTTTGAAAAGAAATCTTCTGCTTTGTCATCAGGAAAACCAGTTTTGCAAGGATTTCACACTTTTGGGCAAACTCTTGAGGCTCAGACAATGGGGGCAACAGTAACATAATTAGTTACTGGTTTACATTCCTTGGAAATGGGAAGCCAACTCTTAATCAGCTTTTCTATTGCCAGAGTATACGTGACTAGTGGGCTCTTCCCATTTAATCACCCCCCCCCCCTTTGGAGAGGTTTCCAAATGCTTTTTAAATTAAACCTTATATGATTTTATTTCTTTTACTAGCCATTAAACGTTGGCTTCTCCCCTTATTTTCATACCTTTTCCCATGTGTGTACAGTGGTTTTTCTGATTGTAACTTTATTAAAGAGTTAAATAAAATGATGTGTTGGAATCTCAAAATTTCATGTAACACCCATAAAGCGGTTTTTCCATAACTCAAATCACAATTTCCCATAGGTATGCACTGAAAAATTTAAAAAGTTCCCAAACCTCTCCCCTCCCCCCCAAAAAACAATTTTTTTTAAAAGCCAGACATAATTCTTTCCCACACCTTAATCGATCTCTCCAGCTGGTGAGCAACTGGGGTGGAGAAGGGAAGATTCTTAGAGATCGATCGAGAGAAAGGGGAATTCCCTAAGAACACCCCCTCCTCTCCCTCCCCAGCCACCAGCTGGGGAGATCAATCAATCAAAGTGCAAGAAAGAAAGAGAAACCTTTTTTAAAAAAGGAAAAAATGTAGAACACACAATGCAAAAGATGAAGCTCCCTACCTTTTCTGGTGCTTTGTCCTAAGGACATTGGGTGCACCTTTCTGTCTAGGAGGGTGACAAATAGGAGCCATTTGTCCAGCTGCCAGGGGAGCCCACTTGCTAAAGAAGCTGCCAAGCTCCCCTCACCCACCAGCAGCTTCCTCACCAACACTCCTGCTCAAACTTCTCCTGAAGAGAGGACTCGTTGCGCCATCCAGAGACTTGTGGTTCACAACTTTTTTCTCATGCAGCTGCAGGGGCCGGAGGTGGGTTGCTCCCCATACCTACGTTGCTGTCATTATCATAGTCATTGGCAGTGGCAGCGGCAATCGTGGTGGTGTTGCCACTGTTTCCACAGTCTCTGCCGCTACTCCTGCAGCACGAGACTGTGGGGAGCATATTGGCTCAATTCCAGTCTTTGTCCCAAGTCCCTCCGTGGTGCTTCAGCAGGGAAAGTGCACCAATCTGGGACTTCCAGGTTCAGTGCTGGGTGCCCCAGTGATGACATCATCACCTGGGCACCTGGCACAGGACCTGGAAGTCCCACAGCAGCGTGCTTTCCCTGATGAAGCACCATTGAGGGACCCAGGACAAAGACCAAAATGAAGCCAATATGCTCCCCACAGCCTCCTACTGCTGGGAGAAGTGGCAGAGACTGTGGAAACAGTGGCAAAACTGTGACGATCATCTCCACCACCATGGTAAGTGATGTATCATGATTTCAAGCAGTGGGTGGTGGCAGGTGTGGGGGTGGTCCTAGAGGTGTCCAGGTGACCACCGTGCACTGAATTAATGATATGAATGGGCCTAATTAGGCCCAAGTCTAAATTGTAGACTAAAATGGTGTGGGGCTACCATTTTAAACTCTAAAATGACATGGTGCCACCATTTTAAACTCTAAAATGACACTGGGCTACAATTTTAAACCCTCCCAGATGCATTTTTTTCTGGGGAAACCAGAATGTGAATTTTTCCCACGTAGCTAACCATGTTTCTGAAGGCAATCTGTCGGGCCATGGGTCAGTAAACTTAGATCTCCAGCTATTCATGGACTTCAATTCCCAGGAACTCTGATCAACACATGTGCTGACTTGGGCTTCTGGTAATCGAAGTCCAAGAACATCTGGAGAGCCAAGTTTTCTGACTCCTGTGCTAGATTGAAATAACTGGCAGTTCCTAGAAGGCTGGTAATGCCTTGAGATCAGCTTGAGTGAAGACTGTGTGTCTGTTGTCCAAGTACAAAGATTTTTGTCACCAAAAAGATGGCCAGCAGCTGATGAATGAGTCTCACAGTAGCTATGTAGGGAATACTTGCAGTCTGGGTTGGTGGAAGAATACCAGCTTTGGCGAAATCACCATTCTTCATTGTATTTAATGCTGGATGGGGACTAGAAGGTCAGACTGCCTTCCCAACTGAACAAATGGCATCTCTCTTGCAGAAACTAAACTGAGCAAAGCGCATGTCTGAAAAGATTAAATGCCTTTTCTGGGAAACTTGCAACTCAATGTGAAACTGGAAGTCTTCCCTTCCACTTCTCAAGCAGAAGGGCAAGTTATGGAATACAAATCCCAAGTTATGGAATACAAATCCCAAGAATGTAAGCCATGCATTATCTGAACATCTTCAAATGCCTCCTCCTTATTGAAGTCTGCAAGTTTTCAGGCAACCTGTGCCATTTGGACTACAGTTGACTAAAGATATTTTCTGCATTTGACAAGGAGCTTGATGAAACTCCTTCCCCTTCCATGACCAGAAGTTGAGTGCTTGGACAACTGATCAGCAACTGGACAATGCATTTTAGATGTCTCATAGCAGATCAGATCAGTTGTCAGCCCAAGCCAGCATGGTAAGCAGCTATCACTGAAGCTATCTGGTCTCCAACCTTGTCCCACCTAGAACAGACCCACTGAATGAGAGTCCATGTACTGTATACTGGTTTTTCATTCAGCATTTCATTCAACAGGTCTGCTCTAATAAATAATTGCAACTGGATCCTGGACGAAAAGGTTTTTATCTTCCATAATTTTTTCTTGACCAGAGCCCTTTTTCTGCCTGTGATAAAGAGGTCTGGTGGCACAGTGGTTAAACTCTGAGATGCAGCCAAAATGTTGTGAGTTCAATCCTGACGGAATCAAGGTTGACTCAGCCTTTCATATCTTCATTGGTAAAATGAGTACCCAGCACATTGGGAGCAAAATGCTAATTGCCTTGTGAACCATCCTTTGAGCTATGGGGTGGTATTTAATTGCTTTGCTTTTTCAGTCCATAAAAGTTCATCATTAAAAAAAAAACACCCTTAGTTTTGAAGGCACTACACCTGTATAACAAGATGAAGAAGGCACAAAGACAGAGGGGTAGATCTGTGCTCTTGGTTTGATGTGGTGAACAACAATCAAGAAAAGAATCTTCCAAAGCCATCTCACTCATTCTGTCGCTCTCCCTGGCGGGTTATGGTTCCAGCTGGAAGGTTATTCATAGCCCCTTCTGCCAGCCCTGCTAGTGCCAGCCCCTCCTTTGACCTTGTCCCTCTTGCCTAATTTATGGAAAAGTGCAGCCTGACAACCCCCAGGGAGATGCTGCTTCAGCCGGGCTCCAGTACTCCCGGGCACCCAGCTGAGCACCTTCCAACAGCTTCCTGCCTGTGGAGAATGGGAGAGAAAGGAGCTAAGAGACCCTGCGGCTACTGGCCTCCTGGTGCAGGGGGAAACCAGGAAAGGCACTTACCTAATTGCCCCTGGCAATCAGGTGTCTTTATGGTTGGGGGGGTGGGTGAAGACAAAGCAGCTTGCTTGCTCGTTCAGTACATCCATAGGCAGCTGCAAGGGAAAATCAGAGAGTCAACTGGAGGAGGGAAAGAACAGCCCTGGGGCTGACTCTGAGAAGAAGCATCTCTTTTACCTCAGCTGCTTTTCATTTCTCCTGGCCATTTCAGGCCAGCCTTTCACTCTCCCTCTCTCCCCATGCCACTGAAAAGCCAAAAGCATATATAATAATGTATACTTCTAGTGGGATGGAAGGAAAAGTCAGAGAAAGAAAGCAGCTTCAGAAATCTGTGCAGGGGGGAAAGAAGAAAGGTGGAGAAAAAAGATTCAGGAGAGAGGCCAAAAGTTGTAAGCTTCTGGGAGAAACCAAAGACATTAGTCTTTCTCCCTTCTAATAAGCCAGAATGCCCAAATTCCATCATTTCCCCCCCTGCATTAAAAAGCAGGTCTGTCTCGTACAATCCAAGATAAGAGACAAAATGTCTGCTGCTCTTCTACCTATACTAAATGGTAAATCAATTTAAGAGCAGGCGCTTCGAGTGCTGTGCAATGGAGCGAGCTCCTGCCAACCTACAGTTTGAAAGCAAAAAATTGCAAGTTGATAAATAGGTACTACTTTGGCAGGAAAGGTAACAGCATTCTGTGTGCTCTAGCATCTAGTCATGCCTGCCATATGACCAAGGAAATGTCTGCAGATGCAGACAGCGCTGGCTCTTTGGCTATAAATGGAGATGGGCACCACTTCCTAGAATTGGATGCAACTGGCTTTCGAGCAAGGGAGACTTTTACTTCAGTATTAAATTTGAAATGAAGGAATTTGTTGTGATAGTGCATGACTTCCTGAAAGAGTGTATTCACAATATTATAATCTCAGATCTGTCCTGCCACACATTCCAACACTACTAACTTTGCAGGTGAAACTGTGAAATGGGCCCATGGCCCCTGACTTGGTCTAGCAGCCAGTAACTGACTTTGGGATGACGTCCTGTTTGGTCTGACATGATCCATGTGCTGCCCAATTCAATTTGGGCCCTAGTTCAGGTCAGTTCATAAAACTCTACCTAGGGCAGTGATGGTGAACCTTTTAGAGACCAAGTGCCCAAACTGCAACCCAAAAGCCACTTATTTATCGCAAAGTGCCAACACAGCAACAGGAGAGGAAGGAAACGCTTCCATTGGGCTGCTGGGCAGAGGGGTGGGGTGAACTCTGTGCTGGGTTGAAGGAGGAAATGTTCCTATTGGCCCACTGGACAGAGGGATGGGGTGAACTGTGTGGTGGGGCAAGGGAGGAAGCTGTCCCTTTGGGCTGCTGGGCAGAGGGGTGGGATAAACTCTGTGCTGGGGTTACTGCTTGGGTGCCTGCGGAGAGGGCTCAGAGTGCCACCTCTGGCACACGTGTCATAGGCTCGCCATCACTAACCTAGCGGTTAGCACTGAAAGATTAAAATGACTAGAACCTTTTTTCTTTCTTTTTGCACAAATGCAAACATACCTTCTTCAGTGTCCTCTTTTTGGCACACCTATGAAATTCATAGACCTTTTTAGAGTTTATGAATATAATCATATAATCATAAAAGAATAGACAGTATTGACCACTGTGGATCTCAGTTCTTTATGTGGGCTCAATTGGAGTGTGCTGCATGAATAAGGCTAAATAGGGTCACTTAAGGTCAGGAGAGGTCCAGTATGTTTTTGTGTGTGATACTTATCAAAAATGTCATATGCACTTCAAACCATCCTCCAACTCGCTGTTGAATACAGTAAAAACAAAGAAACAAAAAATTGCTCTCATTGCCTACTTCATTCTCTTCTGGCTTCCAGGAAGAGTCAGGGGAAGTGTTTAAATCCTCAGTATTGTGAATAAGTCACTTAACAATATTAGAAAAGAGTGGGGTAGCCAAAAGAACTCCGAAGTTGTAGAGGACACAGATGCAGACTGGGCAGAGGAGAAAACAGACTAAGAGTCTACCAGTGGCCCTTTTCTCATGAGCTAATCAGAAACAAGATGTTACAGCTTTGTTTCCCTCGCAATCAGATTTCTTTGTTGCTGCAGAAGTATGGGTACAGAACTGTTTGGATTAGGGAAGCTGCTAAAAACTTTGGAATAGAGGAAGTCATGCCAATCTGGATGATGAAAGTGAACCAGTGGTGCAAGAAATTTTCACAGAAGGAGAAGATGAATGCGCACCCCAAACACTTTGTCAGAAAGTTCCACCTGGTGCAGGACCTGAGCAAGTTACTGTCGCATTGCAGAGATGGCAGCAGATATTGAGCCA